>JAQFVV010006275.1:3406758-4714850 GCA_028023455.1 Epiperipatus broadwayi | reverse complement strand
GTGTGTGCCCGTTACAATATATATATATAACCCAAAAATATCAAGAAAGAATAATTGTACTCTTCATAATGTTTATCAATAGATATATGCAAAATTTATTACATATAATGAACAAAGTTTAAAACAAATATATTTGTATTGTATATTTATAGACAGAGATTTGCAGTTATGTAATGGAATATTTTCAATATTTGATTGAATTGTTTCATGTTTTCAGAAAATTCAAACTTTGTTTTATATTTCTCCAAATACATTTAACTGTTAGTAAGGATATACAGTTTAGTATGAAACATATGATGGAGATGTTTTATTGTATTTTGTACTTAAATAGCATGCATTGAATTAAAAAAACAATACAGAAATTTGTAGATTATAATTTTGGAATATAGTCAACTATTTTTCAGTTATATTACGTAATGATATATTATTTGATTTAATCTATGCCTATCTTTATGATATATTATGGCATGAATTGGACCATTATTGTACTGCCTTTATAGAGTAATGTATTTAAATAATCATTATTGTATTCTATATTTAAAAAAATAGAAAGAAATAATATTTTATGATCTTTCACATTAGTTAATCATTGTTAAAAATCATTTAATAAAGTAGATTATTCTAAATGAAATTAATATATTTATATTATTTCTAAATATTAAATAAAGCATTAAATATTTTATTACAGGTATTCTAGAAATAAAATGTGATCATATTCTTTAACAATAACAGAAATATTGACTTTTTTTTATATCTGATTACTATATTTAAATTTGCCAATAATGAAGGAAAGCTGAAAGTTATTAATTGATTATTTTGAATTCTGGTAAATACACTGTAAATGAATGGTTTATTGTTCGAGAATTCATATGAAAATGCAATGCAGAATTGAACGTAATCTCTGGATTTTGAGTTCCAGAATACGTCATTCTTCCAGTCAGTTAATTCAGGCTGGGTGTAAATAAATGAAATATTTAATTTTAAATGATATTTTGATTCCATAAATTTATATATAAGTATGTTATATGCTAATTTTAAAATAATATTTCATATAATTCCATTAATTAGATTATGTTTACACGACCAAGAATTCAATATTAGATCCTTCATTCATGAATTTAGAAAAAAAATCTTGAGAGGAATTGAAGTTTTTCATATAATATTCGCACTAGTCTTATTTTGCTATATATGTATAAATTTTAAAAATATTTATTTAAATATTTTTTAATATACTTTTAATTAAAAAAAATATCTGTGACCTTTTAAAAATAAAATTTTTATAATAAAAACTACCTTAAAGATAAGAAATGCAACCTTTCATTTGTATATAAATAGTCAATAAAATAAAAAAAAACCGGTTCTAATCTTAGAATGTCGGCTCAGAAATCAATAAGTTTCAGCTTTTCTTTCTTCTTGTCAATTTTGAAGGTGGTAATCAGAAATCTGTCAATCATTTTTTTTTTTTGCTATCTCAAAATATGACCATGTTTTATTTTAAAAAATAATTTGTAATAACCTTCTTGTTCAAAACTATACATCATTTAAAAGATAAATATATATATGTGTGTGTGCGTATATATTTTCATTAAAGTCTAAATTATATGATGAGGCATCTTGGTATAACCGTTGTTTTACAGATGGGAACTACTTATGCATCACTATTAACTTTTATAATAATGTAGAGATTTAAATTTGAATCTAATTTAATAGTATTTAACATTATTGAAATAAATAAAAATGTATATTATAATACCTATATTATTTTAGTGTTCAATAAATTAAAATGCACATTCAGTTTTGTTTTGTTTTGTTTTTTAAAAAAGTTAAGACTTGAATGTTTCGGGTTGCCCTCCTTCCCCAGTTTGACCTTATTAGTTTTAATACTAACCTGACAAATTGATAATTGCTGTTATTATTTATTTTTTATGTTTTCCTACAAAAAGTTTTATAGAAAATGGAAAGTAAATTTTATTTATTAAATTATTAAATGAACCCTTTTCATTGATTACATAGTATAAGTATTATTTTAAAAAAATCCTTAAGTCAGTGCAAAATAATGAAATGAATAGAAAATTAATTGCTCTTTTTAAATATATATATATATATGTTTAATGATATTATACTGATATGAAAATAATAATAATAATAATAATAATAATAATAATAATAATAATAATAATAATAATAATAATAATAATAATAATAATAATAATACAGAGACTTCAAACCATTCAATAAAGTATGGAGACATGTATGTTAGGAATAACAAGAAGAGATTAATAAATAATGGGATATATGGGTGAGAGAACAAACAGATGTTATTGACACCGTTGAAAGAACTAACAGACTGAATTGGAGATGGGCTGGACATATTTGCTAGAAGAGATTATGTAAATGGATTCCAAGAAATTGTAAAACATCTGAAAAGAGGCCACATGTAAGATGGATGGATGAAATAAGGAAGTGCACTGGAGTGATGTGGAAAAGAAAGACTAGGAATCAGAGAAATTAGATTATAATTGGAGAGACCTTTACCCTGCAATGGATTAATAATCATTGAAAATGTTAATAATAATGAAATTAAAAAATAAACCATTATCCCTCAGACTGTGAATGAAAAAATATTGTATGTTTAGCAAAAACCAAGAATAGAATAAAGCCACAAATGAATCTTCCTATTCTTTAAGTTTTTGATATTTATAAACTTATCTTTGCCAACTCTGTTGAAAATTTATAGTGAAATTATTATAAATATATATCAAATCAAAAGGTTATTAATATATTTTACTATAAGTTTTTACTGCATCAAACATTTATTTTTATAATTGATTTTTTACTATTGTTTGTTGTTCAGAAAAATTAAGATTTGGTTTTATCTTTTTTTTTTGTTTTGTTTGTTTTACTCGAGCTCTTCCTTCTATTTTGATTGTAAAATATCATAATAATTCTTCAAGTCTTTCTGGATCCTTAATGAGGATATCATTGATTTCCAAGGTACAAAGACCACAGGTTAAGAATCAATTTTCTAGCATTATTTTATTATTCATTGGCATTTTTAAAATATCTGAATTAAAATTAACATGATTTTTTTTTCTGTGTTCTCAAAACTAATGCACCACAAAAGCAGAGCTTGGAATTACCACTTTCCAGTTACAAACTGAATTAATTTAAAAATATATTGGTGAATTTATTTATCATTTTGAAGCTCTGAAATAAATGTCATACTGTGAATAAACTCATCACTGGCAGTCAAAGCTATCCCAATATCTTTTTTAAATGAATTTGAAGTTTTCAAATTACAGCAATTTTTACTGACCGCAGTATTCTGTTGGGTATATTGAATCTTTTACAATGTTACTTTAAAAAGCTGCTAATGTCAAATATTTTTTTAAACATTGCAAATAATAAATTGTTTGTTTACCAACAAATATAAATAATAAAATTGGCTTTAAAAAATCTGAATTTTAGAAGAAAAAAGAGATTCAACAGTAGGAAAGAAGTTGAGAAATAGTGTTAAAAATGTTTCTTACAATATTATAAATATATATCTTAATTTATAAGCGAAATCTTATTGTTAAATATTGAATGCTCTCTAAAAGAGAATTGTTATATTTTTAATAGACAACATAAAAGATCACCATTTTTATATTTTCAATATATTTAAGTATTAATTTGGGGGTTGTTAAGAGCAGTTTTATACTTTTTCTGGTTAAAATTTAAGTTCTTCACACTTTATTATATACAAAATCTAAAATAAGATATTGTTAAACTGGTATTTTATGTCATCATTAGAGTGTTAAAATTAGCAATGGAGATACTGGAAAGACAATGTGGATGCTTTTGAATTGTATTGTTGGTCAAGATTTTTGAAAATATCATGGATATATAAAAAAAATAAATCAGATTATTTCAAGCATAAATGATAAGGTGAAATTATATTACTTTTATTACATTATAAAGTAATCTAAAGATATAATTAGAAAAGTGATAATACTTGAAAAGAACTGTAATGAAAGAAAAAAAATGTATTGTAGTGGGATAAATGAATAATAATAAATATATTATTAAGTAATCTTAAAAAATAAATAAATAATAGCTTCTTAGAAAAATCATTTTTATGCTATCAAGAAGTTGTCATTTATAGCACCAAAATAAAAATGTTATGTTTTTGTTATAATTATCTTTCATCTATCAATGGAACAATTTACACTTTGTTTTAGAATATATAATATTCAAAATCAGTTTAGTATAGCATATTTGAACTAGATGTGCATGTGTGGATGGCAGAAAATCCTCTTTTCTAAGTGAAAATTTCTCACTTGTTGTGTGTAAAAGGGACAGCAATGAAGCTTGTTTTACTGCATTCTGTTGTTTACTCTTTCAATTTTTAAAGAATAACAATAATGGTTTTTTAATTAAAAAGTGAAAGTCTTTTCATTTTTTCTTGGTATATCTTTATTTTTATTGTGGATAAACTTTTTTTTGACCACCAAATTTTTTAATTAAGTTTTTGATAATGAATATTGTATCTGCATAACTTATATATACATAGAAATTCACCGAAAATTATATTAGCCATGCCTCCCATTATAATAGAAGTTTTATATACAATATTGTAATAATAAAAAGTCAGATGTCACATGACTCATTAGCATGCTCTTAATTTTACATATACAATATTGGTAAAATGTTATGTGCATTTAAAAAAGGGCAAGCAAGTACATACTGTAGTACATGGCCCGTCAAATTCTTTATATCATTCTTTTAACTTAATTTTTTTGTTTTTATAAATGTTATCACCAGAATTTGGCAAAGAAAATTTAAATCCAACCCATTTGAAATTTCATTTAGTATTAAGTATTATTTTAAACTGAATTAATATTTGAGATTTTACTTATTGAAAGTAATCAAATATTTGATCATTAAATTTTAATAAGAACCTGAGGTTTTTTTTTTCCAAATAGTAATTCATAACTATCTGTAATATCTCCATTATTATTGGATTTTACGTTCTTTTTTTTTTAATCGTTTAAATTGCCTTTTTATTCATATTATATTATACAAGTTTTATTATTATTTTTTTAGATCTGTCTTTTTAAATTTGAACTGTTTTTATCTTTTCTTGGAAACAATTTCATCAAAAGAGAAAGTTATCTGCCAAGCAGGGAAGATCATTTTAGCTTTCAGAAAACAACAAAAAAAAAAAAAGATTTATTTTCATTCAGTAGTAAAAATAGTCCTGACTATAATAATCTATTTAAAATAACTGTTTTAATTAAAAACTGCAGTTGATAAAAAAAAATTACATTTATATGCAAAATTCTGGTTGCTTAGTTACAGTTTTCAATTTTAGAAAAGAAAAAGAACGATGAGATTTTTTTAAAAAAAAGATGTTTACTTTCACTCTACCAAAACTGCTATCAAATTGTGTTTTATCTAGAAAAGTAATTGGTTAAAAAACCTCATTTCTAGTTCAATTCAGTTTGGTAACATATATAAAAGAAAAAAAATAATTATTTAAAAAATAATTATCTTATGTCTTGACTTCCTATATATATGTGTGTGTGTGTGTGGGCGTTTTCATTGTAAGATAATCTTACAATTTTACCGCATTCTTTTCGATCACATGATAAACTTAACTATTGTAGGTTCACTTATTACTTTTTGTCACTGCGTTCAAACAATTAATTGTAAAATTTTGTTTTTGGAGATTATTGGCTGCTCATTCACTGAACATTTCCTAACACTGAATGCTATCACAGTGCAAGCATTTCAGTTAACCTCAGTCACGACATACATAGTATAGTTTTTGTTAATTTTGAAAGTTATTTAATAGCATCAAAAATATTAATATAAAGATTGCAGTTGCATTGTTCAGTATACATAAGAAACTGATTTTTAGATTAAAAACTGAGTGAAAATTTGAACCTGGTAATATATGTTGATAATTACACATACCGTGAGAAAAATTAAGATACCTGAGTTTTTTGGAGTGAAATTTATGGGTAAGACAGGAATATTACTTTTGTATTTATTCTTTATGGTTTTGGACTTGCAATATCTAGATTGCTGGAATATTTTTATCCACTGGCTAATATATTTACTGTATATTAATTGCATAATTTGTAAACATGTTAAATTAGTTTTAAAAAACGCCAAGAAGATATAAATGATTTTAACTATATTTGTTATTATGCAGTTTAAATTTAATCAGAACATAAAAGAAATTTACTTGGAAATTTTTTAGTTGAAGTGGAATCAATGAATAAAACAATTTAATGGATAAAGTAAGACTTGAAGTATTTTTATTATTTTTCAGCAGTTTGAGCTCAAAATATACTATATATATATATATATGCTTATCTTTGCCCTAAACTGAACAGACCAGATGCCATTTGTCGTGATAATTAATAAAACTTAGATGTAAATGTTTAGATTTCCAAATCATTTTATTGTTAAAACACATTCTTTTTAGTTATATATAAATGGAATACTTACTTACTTAGCCATGTGACAATTACTCAAGCCTCAAAATATATTATATATACATTCTACCATTGCATAAAAGGAAACAGGTCTATGCATTTTTGTATCTATAATTAATAAAATTTATATGTAAATGAAAATGTTTAGATTTTTCAATCACTTTTATTTAAATATCTTAATTTATATAAAAAAGAATACATTATTATTAATGATTTATTTAATAATAAAACTTCTTTTAAAAATATTGTTTCATGACTATAGTAATTCTACATGTAATGAAATTGTATTTATTAATGCTATTTTTCACATTTCATCTGTATTAATCAGTTTGGCACAGTGGTAGAGTATTCAACATAGGATGGTAGAATTCCTGGGTAGGTGCAAATTTTTTTTAAAAGCAATATTAACTTTTTTTTATTATTATGCTGTATTATACTTCTACACATTTTATAGACTAACCTTTTCTATTTTTAATATTTTTTTTTTTAATATATTTTTTTTCTTTTTTTTTGATTAATGGTCTGCTGTTGATTGTAATAACTTCATTTGTAACTGCTCTATTAGGAAAATGTTGTATATATATATATATAATAAAATATCCGTTAATTAAAAACAATATTGTAATTATAATTGAAATAATATTTTTAACGGTGATTTAAAGATTGTTTGTAATTGTTTGTAAACCGTTAAAAATATTATTTCAATTATAATTACAATATATATATATATTTAAAAAATAAATTATTTAAACATTTCTATTTATGATATATTGTTACATACTTTCCTGCTAAAGGAAAAGAGAATGAGTTTAACAAAAAAGCAGAAAAAAAAAAAAGAGCAAGTTTTTATTAAGCATTAGAAATTTGGACAGTTGCAGCTGAAGATTAAATACATATAGTAGAGTGTGGTTTGGACAAAGGATTTTCCTGGTGAATTTTACCACCATGGGTCCTAAAGTGAATCTAGGAACAATTACAGACTACACAGATTTTATTATTAATTTGAATAAGCCATAAGACATACGTTATAATTTATAATAGATAAATGTACCTAAGTATTAATTTGTTATTCAAATGAATTTTATTATTTAATATATTTATGTTTGTGAGGATTATTTGGTAAAATATTTTTATTTAGATACTGAGCAAATAATTACAGTATTAAAAGTGCCTACATAATACTTTATCTATTCTAGTGGAACCAATTGTTTGATGTTTTTTTTTTTTTTCTTTTATTATAATCTATCATTAAATAAAAGAAAATCCAAGGTGTAGTATAATGGCTTCTAAGAATTTATTAAATAAATAATTTATGAGAATAAATTCTTAAAATTCCTAGATACCTGGCTATGCAACATGATTAAGTTTAGTTGAAGTAATAAGCATAGAAAAAAAATTCTATTAGTGAACAAATATTTGAGATTGAGAAGCTAACACTTGAATAAAAAGCATGATTTATGCATGAGAGATTCTGAAGTTATTTTTGAACTAATTAAAATGTTGGCTAGTGAAACTGATTGTTATTTACCACATTGTTGTCACCAAAGTCTGGAGAGTTTATGTAAATAAAAAAGTATAAGTGTAAATAATTTAATTTTTTTAATATTCAATTGTGTATTTTGTTAAACAAAATTACATAGAATTTATTTTGTTTTAATTAAGTAATTTTATTTTATGGATGGGATGAATCTTCTTCACATGATAAAAAACATTTAGATATTTAAAATATAAATTATCTTACTTGCAAATATAGATATATTAAAATTTTATAAATTAGTACTTATAATGTGTAAATAATTATTTTTTTCTTATAAATATGATTTTGTGATCTGAGTCAATATTTGCAAAAAAAAAAAAATACATATCACACACAAAAAAATATTTTATTTTTTTTCAATTTTTTATTATGAATCTGTTAATATCATCATCATCATAATTTTATTATTATTATTTGCAAATTCTGATTTAATACATAAAAATGCTAATGAAGAGTTGAGTTGCATTGAGTGGCACTACTGTATGGAGAGTTTTGCCTGTTTTAATAACAGTTATGAGCAAGCATAAGAAATGGTGATTATGTGATGTGATGAAGGGCTGATTTCATATTAAAACATAATTGAAAAATCTGCATTACTGCACAATCAGTGCTTCTATAATTATATTACTTTCCATATGATATTCATTATAGGATTTATAAATTCAAAGATTTGGCAAAAAAAGGAAACAATTTCATTTAGCAAATGATAAAATGTTTAATTTTTTGATTTTTGCAAAAGACCTAGATCATTAGAACCAGAGTCTTGATAAGTGGGATATTATGTGCCATTACCATGCACTCAGGTCAGCTCTGTTCATGAGACCAGGGATGTCAAAATTTATCTTGCACAAAAACACTTCATACCATTGCAGCAGCCCTGTCTTCATATATATGTAATTATAATAAATTAGTTTGGATTCTGAATATATAAAGTTGTCAGACTTTTTAATTTTATAAAAATAATTTGATCTCTCATTTTCAGAGCATATGTGTGTATTCAGTTCCCCAATTGATTAGTAGTATGTAGCAAAATAAAAATATGTGAATATTGATGATGATCAAAACAGATAATATCAGATGATCAATTCATAGTAATCACAACTTGCTCCATTGATTGTATCTATCTGAATATATGTACGATAAGGAAATAATAAATATAATTATAGATTATGTCAATGATGGTGCAAATTTAAAAAATAGAAATTCCACTAACTTGAGTGAACTATCTAAGTCTACTAGGATTAAATGTCACATATTTAAATTTATTGCTTTTTACCTTATATAATTATAAGTTTGTTAAATATTATAGAAATCCATATCTTTAGACAATTGTAAATTGTAATATTTATCACTTCTTTTTTAAGTTAAATGAAAACACTAATCTGTTCTATCACATTTTATTATGAATTACTTATTTTTGCTTTTGATTTATATTCATACCCAATCTTGATAAAACATGAAGATTTTAGACCCTAAAACAAAGCTACTCGTGGTTTCTCAGGTTACATTGTGTATGTATTCACTTCTCATTTAGTTATTGACAATGCTTGGTATTCATGTAATCAGCATTATACAAAGTTCTATCAATTGTTTAAATAAATTGTTATTTTAAAAAAACAGATTCTATCAATGTAAAGTTTAATAAATTAATAATGCACATATTTAACTATCAAAGATATAATCAAAAATTCACAAAAATATTATTGTTGCATTCAATACTCATTAAATAAATAATTTGAAGTTTGGACAAGATTAAGTGATCATTAAACAATTTAAATGTTTTATTTTAATTGTTTTGAAAATATGAATGTAAAAAGTAGAAAAGTTTTTAAAATAACAATTCACATTAATTTTCTTATAAAGTGAAATTAAACTGTTAATCTATATATATTGATTGGTTTCACAAACATATATGACATATACAGTTAATACAAGAAAATAAAATTATTATACCACTAAATGAAGTTACATATTCATTTTTAAATATTTGAAGTGGCAGATATAAGTAAATTTCAAAATTACAATTATTATATATATATATATATATATATATATATATAATTGTAATAGTGACCACTACATATCCTATATGATAATATATATATCTATATATATATTGTGCCATTACAATTTGGTCACTAGCCAAATTTATAGTAATGTGCATGTAGAAAAGATCAAACAAAATCATCATCACAATTTTATATAACCATAAAGGAAGTTGTAGGGCATCCAAGTTTAAACCCTACAAGGTCCAGTTCTAAAAGCTTTAAACAGAGAAAGAAGGGGTCAACAATTACATGCTTTACTTGTTTGTGTGTTGATAGAAAGGTAATACACACATTTAAACTATTTAATATTTAAATTTTCTGTTAAAAAGCAAAGTTATAATGCATACATATAGGCAATGTATGTGTAAATTATTTATGTGTTTTATATTTCAAATATTCAACATTTTAACTTTCTTTAAAACTAAGCTATGCTTGATCAATTCTAACATTTTATTCTATACTTTTATTTTGTTTTTCTTTAATTATAATTGGGATTTAAAAGTTACAGATTTAATTAAATAATTGGGTTATAATTACTAAGCTAGCAATTATATTATTTAAGGTTAGTTTATGAATGATTTGAAAGAATGAAGGATGTGTGTACATTACATACAAAATTTTACATTTCCTAAATATTGAAAGAAAAGGAAGTATTAAATCTGTCAAATTATTTTTTTTTGTACAATTTTTTTTGTTAAAAGAGGAAATCTGTTTAATCAGATATCGATCTTTGTAGCAATTTTTTTTTGTAAATGATTGTTTCACTTTGGAAACTTATAATGAGTCAGAACTATAATTTTTGAAATTGTCTTATCAAGATCTAAAGAAGGAAGCTCAAAGATTTGAAGTGTTACCTGGATGTTAAAAAGAAAAAAAAAACAAAAGAAAGGAAATAAGAATTGAGTCTATTTTTTTTTAAAACAAAAGTGTCTGGAAAAAGGATTAAACTTTTCAGTTAAAAAATACTTTGGTTGAAAATAAATTAGAGATCTAATTAAAACAAATTTGTCCAAAAATAGCAAGTGATGCTATCTCTGATTGGTTAAGTTAGCTAAAAATTGGATATAAAAAGCTGTTTTGAATTATTATTAAGATTATTATTGTGATTGATTCAGATTATTAAACTATAATATTGAACGTTGAAAATATAAGAGATGGCGGGCTAGAAAAATTATATGTATATTCCATTTGCCGGACCATCTGAAGGAAGCTGCACATCACATAGGAAAGAAAAGATGTGTCTAAAATAATATTCTACACCTTTCAACTGACCAGATAAATAAGATGTTTTTAATAGAAGGAAGAAAGCATTCACCTGCATTCAAAGAAGATGAATTAATCTACTGATAAATATTAATCATCAAGTCCAATTAATTGTTACAACAACTGATTTTAAACTCAAGAAAATTTACAAATGGGAAAACAACTGCTGTATTTCATCCACATGCTTGACAGGAAAAGAAGAAAAATTAATATAATGATTTCCAAATTATCCACTAAAGCAAATAACCTCAATAGAGTCACCATCATCAAATAGTTATCAACCTCAAGAAAGAGATTGTTCCCAGTAAAATGGAAATGGTAGCTGAGAAATATAAGCATTATACAAGACAAGTTTGAACCCTTGGAAATTCGCCACAAGCAAAAGATCGGTAATATGACTTTTTATATCTATTTTCTTTATGATATCAGTCTTAATAAACATTTTAGCAATAAAGTGGTATATTTGATTTAAAGAACTTTTAAAGACTATTCAGATCAATTAAAAACAAGAATGTCTTACTAAAAATAACTTTGAGCTTCATAAATTATCTTGAATGTATCAAAATTATATGTTTATTAATTTTACAGTTATGAAATATGAATATGTAAAACAATTTTTTTTTTATGGTATTATGATTTTAGTTTTAACTAATATTATTATTTTGGTTTTAATAATATTTTGTTATTATGGGATAAAACACGCACATACATAATAATATTTTTATATGTGTATAATTGGAAGTGAATGTGGAATAATGAGTAGTATTAGAATATTGGATTATTTTGTTTCAAGTTCAGTATAGATTTCAGCGCTTGGAAGGGAGGGGGAGAAAATAATTTAAAACTCTTTTCTAAAAACTTGCTCTTTCAATTTTACTAACATTTTTTTTTATTCTATTTACATGTTGGATTTTTTAAGTATGTGTGTTAATGAGCAGATAATATTTTTTGTCTTGAAATACTTTTCATGGTCAATGTGACGTCCAACTTAATACAAAATACATTTGAAGGGAAAGGGGGCAGAACTTAAAATTAATCTGAGGATTGTTATATAATCAATTATTATTGTTATTATTCATGTCAATTTTCATATTATCTAGAAATTTTTATGTATATGTTAGAAATGTAGTAATAAATATTAGTTTGTTTTATTAAACGAGGCGTATATATTTCATTAAGTGTAGTCTTTGTTAAGTGTGATTAATCATCATCATCAATGGTTGAATATTAGTTATTTAAGATATAAGTAAATATGCTAAAATTAAGCAATAATTATGAATTTCTTTATAAAATTAGTTTTATGTTTAGGCTTAGTCCTAGAGCTGTAGTTGAAACCATTGTCATTATCGTTATTATCATCATCATCATCATCATCAACGTTTTAATTAATGAGCTGTTTAACTGTTTAAAGGCCATAAATAAATATTGATTTTATAATATTTAGTGATCTCTTAGTATTATTATAACCACACCCCATCATCTATTTCATGCAAGGATGAGCGAATTGCCATCCTAAATTAGTTATATATAATCTGAGCTAGTGAACTTATAAAAAAATATTGAAACACATTTGTTATGTTAAGATCTGAGAAATGATTTGTGTTCAATGAACTCCACTTTGGTTTAAAGATGTTTTACTTTTACCTAAATATTAGTGCTTATAGTGATATGGCTCAAAAAGCAAAATCTTTCATTTTTATTATAAATAAAGTACCAAGAAGGGATTCAAACCCGGTACATGTGAAAGGTTATCAGATATAACCGTGTCTAGATTCAGATAATCTAGTGGCGCCCTGCTAGACCATATTCACTTAGTATTTGTTTAAACATGCACTTAACATCAAACCAAGGAATGAAAGTGGATAAAACCTACTGCCTGTATACCTGAGTTATAATACATTGCTATAATAATTGTTATAATAATTTGCTTATAATTCTTGATATTGGGACTCCTTTACTCAGATATAATAATATCTTTTGAACTCCTTTTAATTAGGTTACAATGAGTATATTTTGAACCTTTACTTAATAATAGTTATTTGTTCTTCATTTATTATGTTACAATGGACACCCAACTGGGGCCCGATATTTTGCCATATACCTGAAAAAGAGAGTCTATAGAATGATGGGAGATGTGTGGTTAAAAATAGAGAAATTTTTTTTAGTAAAATTTTTTTTTTTCAGTAAAAATTTTTTTTGTCTTACAAAATTTTCTTGGCCAAACAGTCATATTTTAAATGATGATGTTTAATATGATTTAATTTTTCATTGATGATGATAAAATGGGTACAGCCATAAAACAGCTTGTTTTTTTATATCAATTTTGAAAATAGAGATGAATATCACAACTTAAGACAAAGGTGAAATAAATAATAGATTTTTTTTGTGGAACATTAAAATGATTTATTGCCAGATAGGATAGGCACAGTAATAGTGATGGATTATGGAATAGTAGTCTCATGTGTGTTTGGGGAGTTCATTTTGTAAAAAGTCTATGATTTTAGAGGTTTGATTGGATGGTTGATCGTTGGAGTTTGGTTGGTTAGATTGCAGTTTTGATGATGAGTGGAGAATTTTGTCATTGCCTTGAGAATGCTATGTATTTCGTGTAACTTATGAATGATCAAACCCATTCACTGCTCCAACCCAATTTATATGTTATCTTTATTTTATCATGAAGCAGTTAACAGCAGACCTGCCATGATATCAGCCTATAAGTCTCCAAGAGAGAGAGCACGGCATAGTTTTCCAATCAAGTTCATATGTTATTCTTATTTTATCATGAAGCAGTTAACAGTAGTCCTGCCATGATATCAGCCTATAAGTCTCCAAGAGAGAGAGCAAGGTTTCGTTTTTGTAGTCTATAATAAGCAGGGCATTCCTTGATACTTGCCACATAAGACTCCAAGAGAGAGAGCAAGGCATAGTTTATCTATTTTAGCCCCTAAGACTTAATACTTCTTTTATTGCAACAGAGTTTGCTTCATTCAATCAAGGGTTGTGGTAGTTAATAGTGATCGAATTGGGATGATCTTCTGAGTGCTCGTGATGCATTGTGTGATTATAGTGCTGTGAATAAATTCTTTTATTTATCTCAAGATTGTGAACTGCTAGTCATTCTGTGGACTGTCAATATCTGTCGGATTTCTGGGAGAATGGATGAATGTATAATTTGGGCTATTACAGACAGACATGCACTATAGATTATTGTTGTGTAGTTCATTAAATAAGGATATTAAAATTTTTTTTTGTTGTATTTGTAATGCATAATAAGGTGAAAATCAAATCAGTCAGTTAGTCAAATATAGGTGTCAGACAGGGAGAAGATGTGTGGATTTTTGATGGTCAGGGAAGTACAGATGGGATATATATAGTTTTATAACATGAGTGAACTAAATTATAGTATGGAAGAGGTTATGGAAGAGGAAGGTGCCCCAATACCAGGAATCAGTGATCGTTTTCATACTGAAGAAGAGGATGGGGAGGTTTTCTTAAAAACACAAAAGGAAAGAGAGGAAGTAGAGGAAGATGCCTTTAATGTTAGTAGCAGTAATACGGCCTCAAGTGTGGAAGTAGATGAGGAGTCAGAAGTGGGCCAGGCTCAAATAGCAAAGATGGCACCATCAGACATGGACATGATAATGCAGATGCTCAGAAGTATGAGAGAAGATAGTAAGCAAAGTACGGTCAATCTAGAACAAAAGATGGAGAAAAATATAGAAAGTCTAAGAGAAGATAGTAAGCAAGGGATGGTAAATCTAGAACAAAAGATAGAGAAAAATAATAAAAGTATGGTAAATCTAGAACAAAAGATAGAGAAAAATATAGAAAGTATGCTAAAAGATAATAGAATCTGGAGAGAAAGTTTAAGAGATGATGGAAAAGGAATAGAAAGGGTAGAAAGTTTAAAAGAAGAGGATAAGAGGAGTGAAGATGAATTACAAGAAAATATCAATAGCTCTGTGGAAAACAACAGTAAAATTCCTATGGCTTTGGGAAATAAAATAGAGAAACATGGGAAAAGTCCCTCAATTCCTGGAGTTAATAATGTTTATAAAGAAGATAGAGCAGGAGAGATGGGTGAATATGTTAGACTTGTAAAACGGAAAGGTAGTCAGAGCTTACCAGTTTTAAAAGATAATCTGGATAGTCCGACCACTGATAATAAAGAAAATAATGTAAAGTTAGATACACTGATAGAGAATAGGCTCCAAGAAGTAGAAAGGCCAATATTAGCCATAATACCAAATCTCCCAGTAAAGAAAGTAAATGAGATGATAACCAAAGAGCCGATTGGGATAGATCATGAAGTGAAAAGAAGGAAAAGAGAGTTGGAGGAAAAACTTCATGCATCCGATAAGATGATTGATTTAAGAGAGGCAATAAGGGAGATGAAACCAGTTATTTTAGAAAGAGAGCAAAAGTTTCAACAGTCTGTAGTTCTCAATCTAGTAACAAACCAGCATGTGTGGTTTCAAAAGTCTGTCTTCTTAAATAGATTGGAGACACCTTATATATGGTATAGAGAGACAATCTCTCTGAAAAATGTAAATGTCCAAATCTCTCTGAAAAATTCAACTGCTCTGGAAAAGTCAAAAATAAGTTATATCTGGTACAGAGAGGCAATCTCTCTGAAAAATGTAAATGTCCAGTGTGTATCAGACAGAGAATCAATCTCTCTGAAAAATTTAAATGCTCTGTTAAATTTAAGTGTGCCTTATATTTGGTACAAAGAGTCAACCTTTTTAGAGAGTTTAAAAATAAATTATACATGGCACAGAGAATCAACCTCTCTGGAAGATGTAATGAATTATCTCTGGTACCGAGAGTCAATCTCTCTGAAGAGTTTAAATGTCCATTATATATGGGTCAGAGAATCTATCTCTCTGAAAAATGTAAATGCTCTGGAAAATTTAAATGTGCCTTATATATGGTACAAAGAGTCAACCTTTCTAGAAAATTTAAAAATAAATTATACGTGGCCCAGAGAATCAATCTCTCTGGAAGATGTAAGGATAAATGATATCTGGTATAAAAAGCCAACCTCTCTAGAAAACTTCAAAGTGCCTTATGTAAGGTAGAGGGAGTCAATCTTTCTAGAAAGTTTAAAAATAAAGTATGTATGGTATAGAGAGTCAATCGCTCTGAAAAACTTCAAGGCATATTACATAAGGTACCAAGAGTCCATATTTCTAAATGGAGTTTGTAAGAGGAGGTTATATAAAATAATTCCTCCAGATATGTTTTATAAATATCCAGTCAAGATGAAAAATGGAAATATTAAAAAGGGACTGGATGTACATGTGCAATTTTATGCAGACCATGATATTATTTGAAAAGAAAAAGTCATTCCAAATCACCAAGAAAATAGGAGAAAATGCCTTTATGCTTGCTGCTCTTGATGGGAATAAGGGGACCTATAATGCTAGGAGTTTGATCCCTTATACTTCAGCAGAATAGCCTGGCAAAGATCTCCAAATAAATTTTTTTTTTTTAATGAAAAATATATTTACCAGTAGTTAATTTTTTTTTTATATATATATTATAAGTGTTTATTATTATTAGTGTATTTATTAGTTAGGATTTTTTTTTTTTAATATAGTTAAAACAAAAGTGCTGATGATTTTATCCGAAGGGGGAGAAAGTTGTGCCATTACAATTTGGTCACTAGCCAAATTTATAGTAATGTGCATGTAGAAAAGATCAAACAAAATCATCATCACAATTTTATATAACCATAAAGGAAGTTGTAGGGCATCCAAGTTTAAACCCTACAAAGTCCAGTTCTAAAAGCTTTAAACAGAGAAAGAAGGGGTCAACAATTACATGCTTTACTTGTTTGTGTGTTGATAGAAAGGTAATACACACATTTAAACTATTTAATATTTAAATTTTCTGTTAAAAAGCAAAGTTATAATGCATACATATAGGCAATGTATGTGTAAATTATTTATGTGTTTTATATTTCAAATATTCAACATTTTAACTTTCTTTAAAACTAAGCTATGCTTGATCAATTCTAACATTTTATTCTATACTTTTATTTTGTTTTTCTTTAATTATAATTGATATTTAAAAGTTACAGATTTAATTAAATAATTGGGTTATAATTACTAAGCTAGCAATTATATTATTTAAGGTTAGTTTATGAATGATTTGAAAGAATGCAGGATGTGTGTACATTACATACAAAATTTTACATTTCCTAAATATTGAAAGAAAAGGAAGTATTAAATCTGTCAAATTATTTTTTTTTGTACAATTTTTTTTGTTAAAAGAGGAAATCTGTTTAATCAGATATCGATCTTTGTAGCAATTTTTTTTGTAAATGATTGTTTCACTTTGGAAACTTATAATGAGTCAGAACTATAATTTTTGAAATTGTCTTATCAAGATCTAAAGAAGGAAGCTCAAAGATTTGAAGTGTTACCTGGATGTTAAAAAGAAAAAAAAAACAAAAGAAAGGAAATAAGAATTGAGTCTATTTTTTTTTTTAAAACAAAAGTGTCTGGAAAAAAGGATTAAACTTTTCAGTTAAAAAATACTTTGGTTGAAAATAAATTAGAGATCTAATTAAAACAAATTTGTCCAAAAATAGCAAGTGATGCTATCTCTGATTGGTTAAGTTAGCTAAAAATTGGATATAAAAAGCTGTTTTGAATTATTATTAAGATTATTATTGTGATTGATTCAGATTATTAAACTATAATATTGAACGTTGAAAATATAAGAGATGGCGGGCTAGAAAAATTATATGTATATTCCATTTGCCGGACCATCTGAAGGAAGCTGCACATCACATAGGAAAGAAAAGATGTGTCTAAAATAATATTCTACACCTTTCAACTGACCAGATAAATAAGATGTTTTTAATAGAAGGAAAAAAGCATTCACCTGCATTCAAAGAAGATGAATTAATCTACTGATAAATATTAATCATCAAGTCCAATTAATTGTTACAACAACTGATTTTAAACTCAAGAAAATTTACAAATGGGAAAACAACTGCTGTATTTCATCCACATGCTTGACAGGAAAAGAAGAAAAATTAATATAATGATTTCCAGATTATCCACTAAAGCAAATAACCTCAATAGAGTCACCATCATCAAATAGTTATCAACCTCAAGAAAGAGATTGTTCCCAGTAAAACGGAAATGGTAGCTGAGAAATATAAGCATTATACAAGACAAGTTTGAACCCTTGGAAATTCGCCACAAACAAAAGATCGGTAATATGACTTTTTATATCTATTTTCTTTATGATATCAGTCTTAATAAACATTTTAGCAATAAAGTGGTATATTTGATTTAAAGAACTTTTAAAGACTATTCAGATCAATTAAAAACAAGAATGTCTTACTAAAAATAACTTTGAGCTTCATAAATTATCTTGAATGTATCAAAATTATATGTTTATTAATTTTACAGTTATGAAATATGAATATGTAAAACAATTTTTTTTTATGGTATTATGATTTTAGTTTTAACTAATATTATTATTTTGGTTTTAATAATATTTTGTTATTATGGGATAAAACACGCACATACATAATAATATTTTTATATGTGTATAATTGGAAGTGAATGTGGAATAATGAGTAGTATTAGAATATTGGATTATTTTGTTTCAAGTTCAGTATAGATTTCAGCGCTTGGAAGGGAGGGGGAGAAAATAATTTAAAACTCTTTTCTAAAAACTTGCTCTTTCAATTTTACTAACATTTTTTTTTATTCTATTTACATGTTGGATTTTTTTAAGTATGTGTGTTAATGAGCAGATAATATTTTTTTGTCTTGAAATACTTTTCATGGTCAATGTGACGTCCAACTTAATACAAAATACATTTGAAGGGAAAGGGGGAAGAACTTAAAATTAATCTGAGGATTGTTATATAATCAATTATTATTGTTATTATTCATGTCAATTTTCATATTATCTAGAAATTTTTATGTATATGTTAGAAATGTAGTAATAAATATTAGTTTGTTTTATTAAACGAGGCGTATATATTTCATTAAGTGTAGTCTTTGTTAAGTGTGATTAATCATCATCATCAATGGTTGAATATTAGTTATTTAAGATATAAGTAAATATGCTAAAATTAAGCAATAATTATGAATTTCTTTATAAAAATTAGTTTTATGTTTAGGCTTAGTCCTAGAGCTGTAGTTGAAACCATTGTCATTATCGTTATTATCATCATCATCATCATCATCAACGTTTTAATTAATGAGCTGTTTAACTGTTTAAAGGCCATAAATAAATATTGATTTTATAATATTTAGTGATCTCTTAGTATTATTATAACCACATCCCATCATCTATTTCATGCAAGGATGAGCGAATTGCCATCCTAAATTAGTTATATATAATCTGAGCTAGTGAACTTATAAAAAAATATTGAAACACATTTGTTATGTTAAGATCTGAGAAATGATTTGTGTTCAATGAACTCCACTTTGGTTTAAAGATGTTTTACTTTTACCTAAATATTAGTGCTTATAGTGATATGGCTCAAAAAGCAAAATCTTCCATTTTTATTATAGATAAAGTACCAAGAAGGGATTCAAACCCGGTACATGTGAAAGGTTATCAGATATAACCGTGTCTAGATTCAGATAATCTAGTGGCGCCCTGCTAGACCATATTCACTTAGTATTTGTTTAAACATGCACTTAACATCAAACCAAGGAATGAAAGTGGATAAAACCTACTGCCTGTATATCTGAGTTATATTTTATTGAATTACTAGTGTACTCACTTCACATGATTTCATATAATACTGGTTATTAATAATTTGATCAACCTATAATTTTTGATATTTGAACCTTTACTTATGATCATTCTATGGACTACTCAGGTATGGTAATATCTTTTGAGCGAACTTTAATTAGGTTACAATATATATATATAAATCTAGTTGGGTTTTTTTCCATCCTGTGCTGTAACAAAATGTATCCGCTACTGTAGTTTTTTTTCTGAATATTCATTTTATATATTCTTCAGAGTTATGTGCTGCCATGATTTTAACAATTTTCTAAGCAAATAAAGAGCTTTAATAAAGCTTTAAGATAGATCTATCAATTCTTAGCAGAAACTTGTTGGTGGAGATAAGCAACTGCTTTAAAGTTTTTCTATCATTTAGCTGTTTCTGGCTATTATATAGTGATTATTTATAAATGTAGAACATCTTAGTCTAGCTGTTCTTTAATAATAATTGGAAGTCATGCTATTAACTTTGAAACTTTGAAATTATTTTCACTCAAATACAAATTCAACTTAACTGTAACCGACTAAATTTATTTTCTCTGCATTTTACAAAGCCTGTATTTTGAACATTTAAAAAATATATATATATTTTTTATTTTCATATTCTTTAACTGGTCTATTTGTCTATTATCTTCCATATTATAGTTCTATTCAAAAATGTGTATACATTCTTTCATTTTTAATGAAATAAACTTAAAGGATCTACATAAAAATATATATTTTACAAATATTTTTAAATAAAAAATTCTTTGTTTCTCTTTCCCCAAATTAAAAAGTTTGAGCACATTATTTAAATATAAAATCTATAATTTTAAATATAATTTTATGATTTTTGGTTTTCTCTCTTTTTTAAATGTCTGCACAAACACACACATTTAAGAGGGAATATATATATATATATATATATATATATATATATATATATATATATATATATATATATATATATATATATATATGATCTTATTATAGTCACTTGCATTTTTTCATTAAAGTTTATTTCCACTTAGGAATATAATGCTATAATAGAAAAAAAGTAAGAACTATTTCCATTTGTTGTTTTAGATTAATATTTAATAGAATTTAAAAACTGATTCATTGATACATTTAAAAAAGAAAAATTTATTTATATCATTAGAAAATATATATATATTAATTTCTTTGATTTTTTAGATTACTGTGCTTTAAATTATAAAATGCTTCTGAAATACATATTTTAAACTTCAAATTCAATAAATACTTGTATTAAATTTACATAATGACTATTATTCAAATAAAATTTTATGAATCATGTATTTTATTTTATTCTCCAAATTACTTAATTCTTAGGAATAGTACTCCTTTATGTTGTTGATGTATTTACAAGTTGTTATTATTATATAATAAAGATTTATGTTATATTTTATTGATTTTATTTTATGTAAATTTTTATTTATAAATTCAATTCATCATTCTATTCACACACACAAAATGAGATAAGTTTACAAAATTTTATTTTAAATAAATAAATTATATAAATAAACTATTTAAATCATTTTATAAAACTTCACTCAAATAAAAAAAGATTAATTAATTTTCACCACATTAAGTGGATTAAGAATATTGCTATAATTGTATACATTTAAAGACACACACACACACACACATATATATATATATATATATTGTGCCATTATAATATATATATATATATATATATATTGTGCCATTACAATTTAGTCATTAGCTAAATTTGTAGTAATGTGCATGTAAGAAAATGTGGAACAAAAATCATCATCACATTTTTATATAGCAAAGGAAGCTGTAGGGCACCCAAGTTTAAACCCTACAAGATCCAGTTCTAAAAGCTTAAGACAGAAAGAGAGTGGGACAACAGTTATATTCTTTAGTTGTTTACACACATTCAGTTATTCAATAATCAATTTGTTAAATAGAGTTACAAAACATATATAGGCAATGTGTGTTAACAAAGCTAGTTAGTCATTTGGATGTATTAAATATTAACTTTCTTTAAAACTAACCTATACTTGATCAATTCTAATATCTTATTCTGTTTCTATTTTACTTTTCTATAATTGTAATTTGAATTGAAAAAGTTACAGATTTAATTTTAAATATTAGGGTTATAATTTCTAAACTAGCATTCATATTATTTTAATGGACAGTTTATCGATGGTTTGAATGATAAAATATGTGTGTACATTACATACAGAAATCTACATTTATTATGTATTGAAAAAGAAGAAGGTTTAAATCTGTGAAATTATATTTTTTTATTCAACAATTTTGTGTTAAAGGAGAAAATCTGTTGAATTAGATATATATTTTGTAACAATGTTGTTTTTATAAATGATTGTTTGTCATTTTGGAGTTTAAGCTTGGTGAGAACTCTAATTTTGAAATTGTCTCATCCTAAGATCAAAAGAAAGAAGCTCCAATTTTAGATGTTACAGATATACGTGAGGAAAAGGGATTAAGACTATTTTTTTTTCTTCAAGACAAAAGTTTGTCTGGAAACCAGGTGTGTGATTTTTTTTTATATTCCTAAAAAAGGATTGCACTCTCCAGCTAAAAACGAATTGGTCAAAAATAGAAATAAAAAATCGGATATAAAAGCAGTCTGAAAATCAGTTGAGGAGCGGAGCAGACTTTTAAAAATATTGAAGAGACTCAACTCTACAAAAATTCCCAATTTCAAGTCATTTTTTTTTATATATTGAATTTTTGGAGGTTAAAGATATAAGAATGGCAGAGTAGAAAATTTTTATATATGTCTCATCTTTTACCTGACCATCAGCCCGCAGATCATATAGGAAAGAAAGAGCCTTGTCTGAATTAAAAAGAAAATATTCTACACTTTCAACTGACTGAGAGAGATAAGATGTTTTAAATAGAAGGAAGAAAACATTCACCTGCATTTGAAGGAGATCAGAAAAATGGTTTAATCTACTGATAAATATTAATCATCGAGTCCAATTAATTGTTCCAGTGATTGAGTTTAAACCTAGGAAAAATTATAAATGTGAAGACAACTGCTATATTTCATCCACTACGAGAATCATGCTGAACAGGAAAAATTTAAAATTAATATAAGGATTTCTAAATAGTCCACTAAAGCAAATAACCATATTAGAATCATCATCATCAAATAGTTATACACCTCAAGAAAGAGATAGTTCCAAAGAAAATGGAAATTGTTGCTGCAAAGGTATAAATATTTAACAGGACAAGTTTGAACCCTTGGAAGTTTGCCACAAAACAAAGGATCGGTAATATGACTTTTTATATCTATTTTCTTTATGATATCAGAGTCTTAATAAAATTTTAGCAATAAAGTGGTATATTTTATTTAAAGAACTTTTAAAGACAATTCAGATCGATTAAAACCAAGAATTTCTTACTAATGATAACCTTAAGCTTCATTAATGATTTTGTATGTACCAAAATTATGATTGTTTATTAATTTACAGTTATGAAATATTATTAATGTGTAAAATAATTTTTTTTGTATTATTATTTTGGTTTTAAATAATATTTTGGTTTTTACGGGGATAAACACACACATACATAATAATACTTTACCTGTGTATAATTGCGAGTGAATGTGAAGGGAATAAGCAGTATTAAAATATTAAATTATTTTGTTTTAAGAAAGTATAGGTTTCAGAGTGTAGAAGGGAGGGGGATAAAAAGATACTTTAAAACTTGTTTCTGAAAAACTTGCTCTTTCCAATTTTACTAACATTTATTTTTATTCATTCGGCTTTACATGTTAGATTTCTAAAGTTATGTGTGCTAAAAAAAAAAGTGTTTATTTTTTTTTTATGTATGACATGTTTTTTTTTTCTTGTGGAGTGAAAATCTTGGTCAATTTGACATCCAATTTAATATATGCATTATACCATTTACGGGAAAGGGGGAAGAATTTAAAATTAATAGTATGATTTCAAATAGTCAATTATGATTATTATTGTTATTATCCATATAAATTTTCATGTATTTCTAGAAATTTTATGTATATGTTAGAAATGCAATAATAAATATTAGTTTATTTTATTAAACGAGGCATATATATTTCATTAAGAGTAGTCTTTATTAATTATGATCATTCATCATCAAGGTGAATATTAGCTATTTAAGTTCCAATTAGATATACTAAAATTAAGCAATAATTATGAATTTCTTTATAAAAATTAGGTTTATGATTAGGCTTAGTCCTAAAGCTGTGGTTAACCATTATTGTTATCATTATCATCATCATCATCACATAATTAATGGGATAGATAAATGTTTAAAGGCCATAGATAAATAAGTAATTTCATGGTATTTAATTGACATTTGTGAATAATTGTAATAACCACCATCCCATCATCTATTTCATGCAAGGATGAGTGAATTGCCATCCTAAATTAATAATAATAATCTGAGCTAGTAAAACTTATAAATAAAAAAAATATTGAAACCATTTATTATGTTAAGATCTGGGAAATGATTTCTGTATGAGGAATTTATATACTCCATTTTAGTTTAAAGATGTTTTATGTTTACCTAAATTTATTGCATACAGTGATATGGGTCTAAAAGCAAAATCCTCCATTTTTATTAAAAATAAAGTACCAAAAAGGGATTCAAACCCGGTACATGTGAAAAGGGATATAACTGTGTCTAGGTTCAGATAATCTAGTGGCATCCTGCTAGACCATATTCACTTGTTATTTACTTAAATATGCACTTCACATCCAACCAAGAGATAAGAGTGAGTAAAATCTACTGTTGGATATACTGAGAGATATTTGATTGAGTTACCGGGTTCTCACTCACTTGATTTCCATATACCTGAGTTATAATAGGTTGTTCTGAATAATTTGTTTATCGTTTCTACTTGTTTATTGATGATACAATGCCTGCCTAACCAGGGTTTGAAATAGGCCAGACACCTTAAATGACTAGTCTACAGGCATTATTGTTTATAATTATTGATATTGTGATATCTTTGGAAATCTAATTATAGAAATATGTTTAATTTATTCCTACTCATCATTTTAATATTTATTTACTATTATAGCTACTATCCAGGTATAAAATGGTAATATTTGAATCTTGAATCTTTTGACCTACGTATTTTATAATAATTCTTTTAATGATAACCATTTATTTAGTTACAATATATATATATACTTTATACATCTCGTGACAATTTTTATTTCTATAAATATTAAAATTGCAGAATTATTGTTTAGTTGTCATTAGAAAAAAAGTTGTTTTTAGAAGCTTTACATATCTCAGTCTATATAAGATAATTCAGTAATTTTTGCTGTTTGAATAATTAATATTTATAAATGAGAAATGAACTCTATGTGGAATAGTTTGAAATCACTTTTAAAATGACCAAGGTAAATGAAAAAAAAAATGTTTAAAATGCAAAAATAATTTTTTTGTAATTAAATAAAAGTTATATATTTATAAGTTCCATTTGACCCTTATTTGATAATCTGTTAGTTTAGGGTAATACATGTAATGGAGCAAGCATTTATGACAGATTGAACATGTGTATAGACAAACAAAATAATTGAATGGTCAAATACTATATGCAATGGGATAACGTAAATTATTTCAGCAATATAATTAGGAAATTATTATATTAAAACAGTAGGAAATTCATTTTATTTGCCTATTTCATGTACTCTCTAATCTGCTCTGTTATTCCATGGAATTTGAACTCAGAAAGAATATACATGAGTTATGTTCTGCTTGTATATCAATTATATGTTTGTACAGTATATTGTAATATGATGAATTACGAAATAGATAAATAATCATGAATATAATTATAATAACCAATGTTTAATGAAATTATGTAAATAATAAACTGTATTCATAATTCAATTCAACATAATACAAGTTATAAAAAAGAAAATGTAAAATGAAATAAATAAAATCATCCTTTGTTCTCACATCTCTATTATGTAGTACATTATCATTAATATGCTATTATGATGGATGATCATTTATTATCCCAATGAAATAATTCAATATTATAACATAAAATAAATTTGTTTTTCCATTCCAATAGTGATCTATAGTTTATAGTGGACATTTTATATTTCTAGGATGTCATATCATACAGATATAAGTTATAAATATTATCCTTTATTTCAGCGTTTTCCAACCTTTTTTGGCTCGCGTACCACTTGGTAGTACATCACTCTAAATTGTGCCATTTCATAAAAATGATTGTATTTCAGGAAATTTGTTATTGCGAGTGTGTTATTTTATTTGCATTATAAATATTATAGGATGACCATGTATGTATTCACATCACATAATGAGACAAATTACATTGAAACACAACTAAACATCACACCGGATTATAAACTCACTGAAATTATAAACTCACTGTAACATATTTATATGTATGTGTTTGTTCAAAGTTTCATATTTTTTCCAAAATAATTTATTAAAGATTACATTATTACATTAAAGGTTATTTGGTACATATTTTGTTCATAGTGTTTTCTCATTTCTTCATTTGGTTTTCCCAAATTTGAGTCTGTTTTCTCTTTTTCTGAGCATCCTGCTATTGGTTGGGCTATGAAGAGGATAAATCCAGCATGTCCCAAGTCATGGTAAAAATAACCTCAGGGGTTATTAGGCTATCTCTTGTTTTTGTTTTCTTTATATTGTTCTTCATGAAGTTAATAGGATTAAAATTTTGATGATTAAATACTAGCTTATATCTAATAATCCACAATATATGATCAAGAATTAATGAGAGTCTAATTTCTGGGTATGATCCTTTTCTGATACATTCTTTCAAATTAAATAATTTAGATTGATTTGCCTTGATCTGACTCATTATTTATCTACTATTTTGTCATATTTCATTTACTAATTTATGGTTTTAATAAAAACACAAAATTATATAAAACCAATTAATATATTTTCTTATCATAATCAAATATTTTTATAAAATAAATTTAATGAGATCCTTGTGCTTGTTTCGAACAACATAATTTTTTGAAATTTGGTTCAAAAGATGTGAGGTATACCCTTAAGTCTACAGCTGTGCTCAATCTGTTTCAATACTTATTTTTTTTAAAATATATGAAGAAAAAGCTCTTCCTACTAATTCCATACTAGTGAATGGTAATAATAATTTAAGAGCTTTCTCAGAAAGTTGTTCATATTCTTTAATGTTTAACCAAAAATTAATTAGATTGTGTCGTTTGAATTCTACTTGTAAAGTTCTGTCACGTGATAATTCTATTAAATTTTTATTATCGTTTATTGATAATGATGTAGCTTTTTCTAAATTTTTTGCATAGAAGGGGTTTGAAATTCAATTATCATTTGTGTTTTCGGGGTTTGGAAAATATTCCATGAAAGACAATTTTAATCCTGTTAAATGTGCTATTATATTTTCTCGTATATCTTGAGACAAACTAACCTTATTTTCAAACAAAAAAAATATGTAGAGTTTCGAATACTTCCGGTTGATTGTTTTCGATACACTGTTTCCAAAAATCTAATTTCTTAATCATACTTTCAATTTTATTATTAACATTAAAGATCGTTATTGACTGTACATATTAACAACTTTACTGTATAATATTATTAATTAAAATAATTTTTATGAATTATAGGAAAAAACATTTCTATGATATTTTTATGATTTAATTTTTTTTTATGTCTGCCATTATTGATTATTTTTCGTGTACCACCAACCAGCAACTCGCATACCACCAGTGATACACATACCACAGGTTGGGAAACTAACTATTTGTGATGATGTTAACATATGATAGAATAGATCACTTATACCAGAATGTTAATCATTCGGAATCCTGAATAATAAAACAAAAATTTAACTAATATATTACAAAGAAATTACATTTATAATATAACATTATAATTGTCATAGTATGCATATCTAAAATTAGATAGAGTAATAAGTTTTATCCTTTTAGTCTATAGATAGTCACAATGGTTATTAAATTATTTTGGAGTCTTTACCTTTATATTTCATTAATAATCATTAAATATCAATAACTTTAGCATATACTTGAATGAATCTTGCCCTATTATGAAAAGAAAGAAAAAAATAATAAAACAAATCATACATATGATGTTAATGTGTAGTCGAGCTAGGATTAATTTAGAAACAATTTATATTGATGAATGAAATAAATTTTCATTTTAAGTATTCTTTCTTTCTCATCTTTTAAATATATTATTCCATGTTTGAAGGCTGTATGAATTTCTAGATAATGACCCCATTCCTCTATTTATGAGAATAATTTCCATCTAAGGATTTCCTAAAAGTTTGCCGTAGTTCATTCTTATCCGATGTTTATCATTGACAAGTAGTAATTATTTTCTGTTAGAATCAGATTCAATATTATAGTAGTATGGTTAGCATTCCATCTCTATGATGTTTCTTTATCTCTAGCCAATCATAGTTAAATAACCATGTTAAAATGTTGTTTAAAGTTATTAATTCAACAAAAACTTGATAATGCAGTTTTTATTTTATACGATCTTATAAATAATGTAGTTATTGGTTTCTTTTAATACTCAGCTTCAATAGGATTACCAGAAGAGTTTTTTAATACCTGTAAAATATATTTTTACATAGATTAATTCCTTTTATAATGATAAGCACAATTTCTTCTTTATTCTCCAAAATTATTTTCTTCTTTAGAGAATTGATGATTTACTGATTGTTGTCAAATGACTTTGAGCAATGGGTTCAGATTTATATTTTATCAAAATGTATTGACTAATCAGAGTTATATTTGAATCTTCCTTTTATTTTCAAGAAGAAAAAAAATATTTATTTCACATTTTCTGTTAATCTTTTTATATCTATCTTGTCGATCTGAATTCACATTTTTCTTGTTTCAATTATGATGTCATTTTATCATTTGTATATTTAATGAATGGTAGACAAACAAAAATTAAAATTTAATGGTTATTTCTTTCCTTTAATAATTTTAGGGTTTATAGGTATTTTTTTTTACATTGTGATTTTATCTACATGACATTATAGTTAAAAAGTTGTTAAAGTTATAATTTTTAAATGACCAATTTGTTCAAAATTATTAATATATAAAATCAATAATAGAATTTTTAATTATTTTTGTTGCATTTTTAATATATATGTGAGGAATTTGACATATTCTCACAAAATATATATATATTGTTAATAGGAGTAATAGTTTTGAAATTAGTCTTTTAAAACAAATCTATTAAATTTATATACCTGTGAAATAAAAACTCTCAAAACTATTATTTAAGCAATCATTGTTGTAAAGAAGATATTCTGAGCAACAATACGTCAAAGCTTGATTATGCTTTCAGTGATTTTATTTAATATAAACTTGAAAAAAATGAAAAAAGAATAAAACAGAAATAATATACAGTTAAAATTAAGTACAAAAAATGTTAGAAGAGTCAGAAGTGTTGCATTGACATGTGCTATAAAAGTAAAAATGTGTGTGTATATAACAGTAAATTGAAACTTTTTGAATAATAAAAAAGGTAAATGCATCACCAGGTTTTATTAATTTTCAAATAGGTGATGATATATATATATATATATATATGTGTGTGTGTGACCATTTTTATATATATTGAATGAAATATTTTTATGGATTGTTATTATAATAAAGAAAAGAAATAAAAAGATTATATCCATGTAAACAGAAATAACTTTTAGCTTTTGATGTTGCCAAGAAATCAATTACTAATTGAATATCTTTATTTCTATTCTTTATTATATACATGTAGTATAGGTATATGCTTATATATACATATATTTCAACAGATGTAAATAAAATATATCAAAAGTTGCCTTAGATAGCATTTGAATTTAAGAATAATTCTCAACTTAAACCAGGTAATGCAAGCTAAAACCATAAGATCTTATAACAACAATGAGATAAATTAATGCTGTTATTGTTATTAGATTATATACATTTCAGATTGCCTTACTTGTTTTAATTGATGGTTGTTTAGTTACATTGTGTCTGCTGTTTTATTTAGTTTACTACATGATTGAATTCTCATTATAGACAGTATTTTCATTATATATATATATATATATATATATATATATATAATGAAAATACTATATATAATATATATATATATATATATATATAAACAGATTAGGAACTCATATGCTTTATTATATAAAATTGAAAAGACAGATTTATGCCTAAATAAGATATTTACGCAATAAATTATCAAATAAGCAGTATGATAAAAGTATATGATTAAATTGTGTGTATATCATTCACATTGATCACGTGCCCATATTTAAATTTATCCATAATGAGGAAATTAGTTTCTTTTTAATCATCTTCAAGAATATTAGGGTAATGAATCAAAATTAAATTAATATTTTATTTTAGGAATTGTTTCATTGTGTGAAAATTAGTTTAATATTTTATTTTAGGGAGAATAAAAAGCTTGGGAAAGAAATTGATTTATTGTGTGAAAATTAGTTTTCATGTCGCAATTTGATTTAATATTTTTTTATAGAAAGACCAAAATAATCGTATTACTGACTAAATATTGGATTGAAATTTTTAGTTTAAATTATGTTATTTTGATTCTAAAACACTAAAATTTTATTATTAAAAGCACAAATTAAATAAATGTGAATTATATATATCTTAATAATTTAAAAATGTAAATACCGATTAGAAAAAAATATTTTGCTTGAAGTAAACAACTTGTTGTTATTCTTATTATTATAATAATGATGATGATGATGTTTCAACAATAATCTTTATTAATTATTTGAGTTACATAGCATTATATAACATTGATTGTAAGAGTTACAGGTGCAATCATATTGTACAGGTTTTATATGGTATTATTATTATTATTATTATTATTATTATTATTATTATTATTATTATTACTATTATTAATATTACTACTATTATTACTATTACTACTATTACTACGCTATTATTACTATTATTATTATTACTATTACTATTATTATTATTACTACTACTGCTGCTGCTACTGCTACTGCTGCTGCTGCTACAGAGGCATAGATACAGAGTAATAAAATTGTTTGATATTGAGGGAAATACTTATAAAATATGTTCAAGTATTGACACATCACAATCAAGGATTAATTGAAATGATAGCATTTCATTTCTAAATATTTTCTAATGTTGCAAGTTTATAATATTTTTAACTTCTCGTAATAAATACATGTTGATTTTATCTCAGTGGGGTTTTGGACTGATTTTCATAGATCACTAATTTCTGAAAAACCTTCTAAAAATATATATTATTGTATTTAGAGAATAAAATTAACATTTTATTGATTTTTCCATTGAGTTTTTTTGACTGGAAAAGATTCCTTTTAAAAAAAATACTTCTCAATGGCAAAAAAATTGCACCATCATTATTATGATAACCAAGGTAATTAAAAAAATGTTATTTAATTTAGAGATAAGAAGAAAGATATTTTTATTATATTGTGGTACTTTTGAAGTTATATGGTGCAATCAGCCATTGAAAATTGTAACTCTTAGTATAGTTTGGGATTTTTGTTTCTCTTTTATCACAATGAGTAATCAGTGGGTCAAAGTGTGCTTGTTGACTTGGATATTAATACTAATTATGGTTTTATTACTAAAAATATCCATCTCCCTGTGCTAACATGATGAGCTGTCTCTTTTTCATTCTAATGCATGAGGAGTGCTACATAGCTATAAAGTTATACAGACAATAAACACATTATTTATATAGAACTAAAATAATTGTACCAATATCTAAATAATATCTCTACCAGAAGGGAAACCACTAAAACCAAAGGTTTGTTTCATAGTGGTTTTTAAACTTATAATTTTAGTGTGTTCATTTTTAAAAATAAAAATAGTATGAATATGCAATGAAAAATAAAATAGTAGGGAAGTCTTTAACAATGACTGTATAATGGTTCCAAATATTGGTAATAGATTGTAATAATGGGGTTTCATTCAAATAAACAATTGTTTTTAAAAGAATATATATATATATATATATATATATATATATATATATATATATATATATATATATATATATATATATATATATATATATATATATATATATATATATATATATATATATATAATACTGTTTTGTAGAATTATTATTAGGGTTTTGAAAATGTTATATTTTATAATAATAGGAAAAATGAAGTCACCAAAGCCAATGATATAGTTCTAAAATTGTGATTTGGGATAAATTATGTTAAAGATGTTTGCAGACATTAGCAAATTGCCATCAGTAATGATCATGTATCATTATTTTGGTTGTAGTATTCTCTTGTCTTATTAACTCAATCTGCCTTTGGCAAACTAATTTTCTTATACAAATATATATGAAAGAGAATCAAAAACTAAAATAGTTTAAAACTAAATCCTGACACACAATCATACACGTGTATATTATAATAGGAACACTAAAAGCTTAATATCAAAAGTGACAAACTTAATTTTTATTTTTTAGTAATAATCATAATTCTTAAATTGAAAGTCGAATTCCAATAATGTGCTATTACTTTAAATATAACTCTCTGCACACTCACATATATACACCAACTTTCACTGACCATGCTAAATCAGGGCTTGAATCTATTGAGTGCCTGATGTTATAATCAAATTTTGAATTGTAAAAATCTAGTTAACCCATCATGGGAGAAAGACAGTGTCTCATTTTTAATCCTCATAATCAGACCAATATGACTTATAAATGTAAATCTATTATTATAAAGTGTTAAAAAATTGAAATTGTTAAATCAGAAGTTGAATTCCGATATTGTGCTATTACTTTAAGTATAAATCTCCACACACTCACTTGTCAGTAAGAGTTTAAAAAACTTAAATGAATCACTTAAGTTTAGAGTGCATTTCTAAATATACACCAACTTTACTGACCATGCTAAATCTGGACTTAAATCTATTGTATGTTGGATGTTATAATCAAATTTTGAATTGTAAAAATCTAGTTAACCCATCATGGGAGAAAGACAGTGTCTCATTTTTAACTACCCACAATCAGACCAATACGATGGATTAACTAGATTGGTACAATTTAAAATTTGATTATAACATCAGGCACACAATAGATTCAAGCCCTGATTTAGCATGGTGAGTGAAAGTTGGTGTATATGTAGAAATGCACTCTAAACTTAAGTGATTTACTTTAAGTTGTTTAAACTCTTACTGACATGAGAGTGTGTGGAGATTTATATTTAAAGTAATAGCACATTATTGGAATTCGATTTCTAATTTAAGAATTTCAAATTTTCAGCACTTTATAATAATAGATTTACATTAATAATCATAATTTAAAATAATTTCTTATGTATTTGTATAGCATTGCTAAGGAAATCCAATATGGCAAATGTATTTGTTAAAAATATGTATTGAAATTTGAAAATCATGATTAAATTAAAAATGTACAGAAAATATTCATCAACAAATTTAAGCTGCTAGTCCTACTTTGCACTGAAAAACATTTTATCAATTAAATATCCATTAGTAAATTGAATAAGTTGATAACATAATAATTTTATTAATTTATATTTGATTTTAAAATCACTTATAAACAAAATAATCTACATATAGTATTAAATGTGCATGGATGTGCTCATGGATGTTTGTATTTAAAATAAAATAATATTTGATATTTTTAAAAGGCAATAGTATAAAACCATAGGAATATAATAGAAAATTTTATAATATTACAAGAACACTAAATTTAAAGCTTAAAAATTATTTATTTTGATATAAAAAGTGTATTTATATTATTTGCATTAAAATAAAAGTAAATAATTGCATTTTTAGCTTTAAAATAATTTTATTTAAAATGTTTCATATGTGTAAAATTTAAATTAAGATGGCTGATTTTGTCACTTATTAAAGCAAGAAAAAGGCTTTATCATTTGGATAAAATTGATTACTATGCCAACAAGTATAAATTTTATAGTATAAATTGCATTTGAGTGCAATAAAAGTTTGATTGTACATCATTTATTAATAATATGTTAAAACTATATAAAAGGAAATTCAGGATTCTATTCTGTTAGAGACTTGCCTTAAAAACTTTAAGTTTGCCATTGTGATTACATTGTTGCTTATACTTTGCTAAAGGAATCATTAAACATTCACATTCAGGTCCATGGTGAGTCTTTGTGATCATCATCATCAAATATAATTAAATAACATCATAGTAATTAAATGCTTACATCATCATGCTGATAAAAATTTAAATTGGATAAATTTTCATTTAACCTAAAAATTATTAATATGCAGCCAAAGATGTTTGAGCCTTCAATAATATTTTTTAAATTATTAACATTACTATCTCAATTAAATTGGATTTTGTTTTGGTCTCCAGTTTATTTGGATATTTAATTAAAACACAAGTGTGGATTTTTGGATTTAATTCAATAATTTTATTTTGCAATTTTTACAAAAGTAATCTTTTGAAATCAATAAATGGAATATCATTCCTCACTTTTTAATAGGATACATGATAAAAAAATCTAATCACTTTGGAAACCTGTGACATAATTAACCTCAGATTTATTTAAAATTGTGATAAACAATCTTGTTATTGCCTTAAAATTTGATATATGCTGTATGTCTATTGAGAATTTATTGTCATGCAAGTAACTTGAGATTAATGGCTTAAGTTGCATCTATCTATCTATCTATCTATCTATCAAATTATTGTTTCTAAGATTTCATAAATTTATGAATAATTTTTTGATAAAAATTACATGTTTATAACATTTAAAAAAAAGAACCTCACTAACATGACTGAAGCAGGGTTAAGTGAACACTCATTTTTACAACTTCCAAGAAGAATGGGAAGAATATTGTTTTATGAAAATAAAGAAATATGCCTTGTGTCTTTTGTGCAATCCCAACATGAAAGGCATTTTAAGATGTGTAAAGAAATGTAGTCTCAATCTTCTCATTAAGATATACCTATTAAAAGATAATAGTTTATTTATGTAAATATACTATAATTTTATAAATAAACTATTATATTATTTTAATAAACTAATTATTATTAAATAAATAAATTATTTTTACAATTATATGTATTATAACTGTTATTATATTATTTTATAATAATTTGTTTTAATTATGTTTATGTTATTTTATGTTCATTGATAGCAATTTATTAGTTGAAAAACAAATAGATAAATTTTTAATATTAAAATTATTTACTGTCATCTAATATGAATTATTGAGAGCTGGTAAAATTAACATTATGTGAAACACAAATAAACCTGTTATTAATAATTTTAATAAATTAAGATCTTGTAATTGTGTATTAATTGATATTTTTTTTATATAAAAAGAAATTTTAGGAAAAACTCTTATTATGATGAAAAAAGAAATAAGAGAGAAAGGTTTTTAATTTTGTAAAAATAAAATAGAAGATGAAGAGAGATTCAATAGGGGAGGTTTTAAGGGTAAATAACTTTAATAAAAAATAACAAAAAATGAATTTCATTGACAAACTTTTATTTAAAAAATAATTGTTTTTCTTTTAGACTCATACAATGATGTTTTAGTATGTGAAAAAATTTGATACCAATAAATTCGAGAAAAACTAGAGATATTTTGATTTAAAAAAATATAAAACACAGAAATACATTTATAAAAGAAATGTTATGAATAGGCATTTTAGGAGTTTGTGTTAAAAAATTAAATTTTAGAAATTTAATTTTAATTGAGTAAAGAATTATTAAAACAATATATTTTTATTAGTTTTTTTTTTTTACATTTAGAAGACTGATACTGTGAGATTCGAATCAAGGATCTAATACTGGATTCAAGCCATCTTTCCAAAATGTAAATATACATTCTTTGTAAGTCAAATCTAAAAAAAAAAATTACAACAAAAAAAAAAGATGTCATATCATGTCATCATATAATTTTGGTGGCATGTTTCTTCTTTGTTATACCTGCAACATTTTATTGTCACATCTTTTCAAAAAGATTGGCCACCCCTGCTCTAATTCATTTTTACATTTTAAAATACAATTGCCGTCTAGTTATTTAATTAATCTTCTTCTTTGAGTCAAACTACTTTTAATATTGAATGTTTTTTAACTTAACAATAGCATCAATCTTTTTTTTTTACTGTTATATTTTGCCCACTGATCTCATAATAAAAACTGTTATTGTAAACATATGATTAACATTTTATATTGACTTGTTTATATAAATATTCTATTAGTAAATACAGATTTATTCATATTTTTAGAGTTAACCATTATAATTTTAATTAATCATAGTATCCCTCATATATATATATTAAATGGATTATGTCCTGTACATGAGGGGTCAGATTGACTTTATGTCAACATGGGTGTGACAAGAATCTTGGCCTCAGGGTGGCCTTTGAGTGCTCCATCATCAGATTTTTAATTGGATGAACAGTTGAAGAGATGGTGTGCGGAGTGGATTGAAACCTGTCCATTAAAGTATGAAAATTAGCTATCTTAATATATATATATATATATATATATATATATATATATATATATATATAATAAAATATATATATATATATATATATATATATATATATATATATATATCTGAGCACTTATTGCATATATGTGTAGAGATGATAATCTGGACCAACTGATGATTGCTGGTTTAGCATGAAATATGAAAATTGGTGATTATTTATCTTTTCAACATATATGTGTTCAAGTTAAAAATAAATCATAGATATAATAAAATATCTTTACTAACAACAAAATGATATATAACAATACTGTAATATAGTCATATAATCATCACAAATAAAACATAAAAAAGCTATTTTCGGCAAATTTTAAATTTTTGCCCTTTTCAATAAGGCTTAATTACAAAAATAACCTATGCTGCATACATAGTGACATTTACCAGCTCTATATAAAATTAACACAAGCCTATAATTACATTTAAATATCTCTATAACAGCACATATTATACACAACCATCCATTCATTTTTCATTATACAATTATTTGTTAAATTAATTGATGTTTTATAAATGTTCATACAATTATTTCTGTTATAATTAATGTAATTGGTTTCATATATTTTTCTTCTATTAATTTCTTTAATATAATTTAATGGACTTAAATTTCTTAACACAATCTATTCTATGTCCATATTTTAAATAATGAACATATAATGCAGATCTGTCATCTCTTCTATTAATAGCATTATTATGTTCTCTAGCCATTTCTTCTAATTGTTTTGATGTATGTCCATAATAAACCATACTGCAAACCCCACAAGTAATTTTATATACTATACCCTTTTTATATTTTATATCATCTTTTATCTTATAATTACCTACTAATATATCAAGAGTTTTACTGTTTGACCATCCTATTTTAATATTTTGATCTATATAATTTTTATTTTTTAATAATGTATTATAAATTTTAGGAACATATGAAAGTTTTATCCATTTTATATTTTCTGGTTCACTCTTATTACCCAAATTATTTTGTTTATAATTAAAGAATATATTTCTAATGCTTCTAGGGTTATATCCATAACTAGTATATAACTCTATAAATTTCTCTTTTTGCAAAGTAGCTATCTTCCTGTCTGTGTTATATTTATCATTTTTGTTTTTAAAATTTTTAATAACTGCCATTTTTTGTATCCATGCCTGTTGTGAATCCATAGAAATTATCTTCCTTAATTTATCTTCTTTCATCAATGAAATGGAAATGAAAATTGTTAATAGTAGAATAGAAAATCAAGATATTAATAATTGGTAATAAAAGAGCTATAAAGAAAACATATAATGAATTTAATAATAATATGGGTAATATAAAATTTACAATTATAGAAATTGATGTTAAAATAAAATATTTAGATATAGAGATAGAGATAGATGATAATAATATAATTATATTAAAACATTTCATTAAAGAAGATAAATTAAGGAAGATAATTTCTATGGATTCGCAACAGGCATGGATACAAAAAATGGCAGTTATTAAAAATTTTAAAAACAAAAATGATAAATATAACACAGACAGGAAGATAGCTACTTTGCAAAAAGAGAAATTTATAGAGTTATATATTAGTTATGGATATAACCCTAGAAGCATTAGAAATATATTCTTTAATTATTAACAAAATAATTTGGGTAATAAGAGTGAACCAGAAAATATAAAATGGATAAAACTTTCATATGTTCCTAAAATTTATAATACATTATTAAAAAATAAAAATTATATAGATCAAAATATTAAAATAGGATGGTCAAACAGTAAAACTCTTGATATATTAATTATAAGATAAAAGATGATATAAAATATAAAAAGAGTATAGTATATAAAATTACTTGTGGGGTTTGCAGTATGGTTTATTATGGACATACATCAAAACAATTAGAAGAAAGGGCTAAAGAACATAATAATGCTATTAATAGAAGAGATGACAGATCTGCATTATATGTTCATTAAATAATTGTATGAACATTTATAAAACATCAATTAATTTAACAAATAATTGAATAATGAAAAATGAATGTGTCCGTTGTATAATATGAGTTGTTATAGAGATATTTAAATGTAAGTATAGGCTTGTGTTAATTTTATATAGATCCGGTAGATGTCACTATGTATGCAGTATAGGTTATTTTTGTAATTAAGCCATATTGAAAAGGGCAAAAATTTAAAATTTGCCGAAAAGAGCTTTTTTATGTTTTATTTGTGATGATTATATGACTATATTACAGCTATTGTTATATATCATTTTGTTGTTAATAAAGTTATTTTATTATATCTATGATTTATTTTTAATTTGAAAAAGCAACATAAAGGATTTATTCCTTGTATTTTAGATGTGTTCAAGTGTGTCAGTGTTATGAGATAGAGTGGAGAGTGGTGGGTCGTGTAAAAGTCTGTGCTCATATACCTATATATTACATAATAGTTTTAATAAATTCTAAACTCATTATGTTTTTGTTTTATAACTTGTTTTTTATTTCTTTTAAAAGAAATGTAACAGACCTTAATTTTTGTTCATCTAATACTTGATCACAAATCTATGATTTTTAAAGTTTATTTGTCATAAATTAAAAAAAAAAAAAAGTATTTACACGTTATTTTTGACTAAAAAGAATCTGATATTATAATCTGTTTTTTTAATTAATGTATATACTATAATGAATTTTGTTTCATTTCAAAACTAAAAAAAAAAAGAAATACTGAAATTATTATTCATAAATATACAAAGAACGTATAGATAAAAAACTTTCATAAAATAAGTTTTTTTTAAAACAATTATGTACTTAGCCGACTTTGGACTATTACAGTAAGTTGGAAAATGGGAGTGGGTATATATATAAATATGCTGTTATTGCTAATTTACATAAAATTTAAATATGAAAAATTAATTTGGGAGAGTAGACCCCTCTCAAAAAATGGTCCATTCTTCCAAATTAATTTTTATATTTAAATTTTATATTAGTAAAAATCAGTCACATGTCACATGACCTGCAAGTTCTTTATATATTAAATTTTATGTAAATTAGCAATAACCGCATCTATATACACCCACTCTTATTTTCCAACTTATGCTACGTCTATGATTTGTAATAGTCGAAAGTCGGCTAAGCACATATTGTTTAAAACAATGTATTCTATGAAAGCTTTATATGGTCTTGGTATGTTTATGATGAAATTTTAGTCTGAATTAAAGCTTATACTTCTATAATGAAATTATTATTATTATTATTTGATAAATACAAATTAAGATATATATATATTAAATATAAGTTTTTGTTAATACCTTGAAAATGTAAATAAAATATTTTTGTTTGAGATTTTTATACCATTAATTAATGTTTCGGATTCTCTGTGCACCTTTTCTCATTAATGCTTTTCCAAAAACGTTCATTATTAAAGCAGATAGATAATTTACACTTTATGTGATAACTTGTGTAAATTTTAATTTATTTGGATACAATCACTTCCATTTTAAAATAACATTTTAATTAATGACAGCTTCTACATTGGTAGATAATATCTTTCTTTATACTCTCTCTTTTTTCAAATCTATATTTTTCCCTATCATAATATATATCTTAATTTGTCCATCTTTTTATATATCTACATCTAATGATGATTCATTGCCTCATTCTTTGCAAAATATTTCTTGTACTTTATACATTTCAAAAAGCTGAACTTGAATAACATAACTTTAAACAATGAATTATATGTAAAAATTGAGAATTATTGATTAAATTTATACGTATATGTTTTACATTTGTTGGACAGAAAAAAAAATCAATCATTAACCCGAAGTTAATTTAATAATGATTTTTTTTTTAAAAAAAATGTTTCACATTTTTGTATGCTCATGTGCATACAAAAATTGTCTTATAATTTTTTTTCTCTTTTTTAATATATATATAAAATATATTTTATCTAAGTATATATACACAGTTAAAATTTGTATTGTTGCAGGAAGAACCATCCACAATATTGGAAAGCATTGACCAATTTCTAAAAATTTGCTAAATAAATCTTTTTAAAGACATTAGTTTATGATGTTAATTTTTCTATTGCCTTGTATATATAATTCTTTACGTACTCTTTTAGATGTTCTATATTCTTTATGTTTTTGGTTTACCATTATGTAATTTTACATTTTCTAGGCTTTTTTGATTTTAGTTTTTTCCAGGATGATTTCACACTGAATGTATTAACTTCATTTTTGGATATGGCCTTTTTGCTGTTTGTACTTTATATCCAAGAGAAAAGAATGTAAAATATAGCAGTTGTCCATGTATACAAATTTTTAATACACCCTATATATGTGTGCACTGTGGTAATTGGTGTACTAATCATGGACATATATATATATATATGGAATTTATTTTACCAATTTTTAGAAATGCATCTGTCTTTTAATAAGCAATATACTTTAACCAATTTTCCACTTCTTGATTTTATTAAATTTAAATACTATTCGACCATTGACATTTAAAGTCTTAAGGGTATTTGAGATGACTTTTTTACTCTGATAAATAACAGATATTTTTTCTTTTTTCAAATTTTCATTAAATGATAAAATAGAAAATTGCTCTAGTTAGACCTTGATTTTTGAAGAGTCAGATACATGAAGCTCTCCAAAGTTTATTTTAAAAAGATTAATTCAGTTTTTTATAGAATCCTAAAGAATAATGACAGAAATTTGTGTGTATATATTTGTGCAATTATTCTGCATTTATATATCATATATATAAATGCAAGTACATGGAGGCAAAGAGCCTCAAGCTTAGTTGTGTGTGTATAAATAACCCCCCTCCTCTTGTTATTACTACACGTAACAAGTATTTTAGTTAAATTGTAATAAAGATTTATTGTTAGTCAGGAAATTATTATAAAAATAGCTAACAGTAATATTTATCTAACTATTTTTCTTTTATCAAAACAGTTTCTCTGCTAAGCTAATCAAATGTCTGCTTATATTTAAGCCATCACAAAGTAAATATATTTTTTTTTTATTAAGAAAAAATTTACAGTGTCAGGTAGCTATATTTGATAATTATAATAGTTTCATATAGAAGTTCAAAGTTTTGCAACCAATCTGTGTGGTATTGTCATAACATTTAGTGCAGTAGTCTGAGATGTCGTCTCATCATCACAAATGATAATCTGTGCCCATGTGTCTACAAAGAGATGCTCTGGCACAAGGAGTCGATCTCTGTTCTTCATGCTTATTATTATTTTTTAAAAGTTCTCCAAGGATCACTATGTCCTTGTCTGAAGGTATGCTGGCATCTGGTGATCTATAAGGCATGTAGTAGGCATGCTGCTGACCTGATAGTTGCATAGTTTCCTTCTTTAATTGCCCGATCAATTGACAGGACATTGCCACAGCCAGAGGAAATGCTTACAATAATTTTGTTTCTAGTGCAACTCAGGTATGAGCAGGCATAGAAGATGTGCTCCAGTGTTTCTTCATGCATATTACAGAGTTTACACATGGGGCTTAATTGACAAAATTCTCTTTGCATCACCAAAAAGTGACTGGTGGGCAAGGAGTACAAGTTAAACTTGATTATAAAATCGACTAGCTTCAGTCCTATCCACCAGTATCTTTACTTCCTGAGCATTTGTTTTACAGACAGTCTTAATCGGGTAGATAATGGGTTTTGATTTGGGAAAAGGATTTTGTACACTTCCCAATATGTTTGCTTAGCTTTCTCTAATTGCTCAAAAACTGAAAATAGAGTCCCCAGTTGTTCTTGTAGTTCTTTGACCCATTTACTGGGTATGGGTGGTGGTGTATCTGTGGGCTCCACAGTGTCTTCACTCTGATCCTTTTCTCTTTTATTGTGAATTTTCCTGAGCACTGAAAGAGCTCTTTGAACAAAAAACACCTTGACAGCATGGAGACCAAGTCCATTCAGGTCACGTGGTCTCTGCACCTTGGCCAGACTGATGCATACAGTTTTTCTCTTCCACATCACCTTGGTTTCGGCTGAATTTATAGTATCCTGAAAACCCTTGGTCAGTTTTAAGATGGGCAGGTAATAGTTTATACGTAGAAACACCATCATATTTAACAATGCCACCTTGCCTGGGAGTGAGAGGGAGATCATTGAGAGACAGTTTGTTACCTTCTTGGTTTTATCCAAAAGATCCTGCTGGATGGCCCTCCTCATCGCTGTTTTGGAGAGGACAGTTGGGAACCCAAGGAATTTCTGTGGATTTCCTGTATATCTTGATGGTACTGTAACACCCCTACTGATTTTCCAGACAACATATTGGTCTGGGTTGATGGCCAGATTGAATCTGCCAGCATATCTGTCCAGCAGTTGGTATAGCCTCGGCAGGTATTTCTCAGAAGGGAAAAAAATGGTAACATCATCCATATGTGAAATGTGGTGGAGTTCCTCCTTTAGTGCTGGCACAAAGACTCCTGGTAGTTTTTTTTCCACATCTTTTAGTAGGGGATTCAAGTAGGTAATGAAACATAGGGTGCTTAGTGGGGACCCCTGAGGGATTGATAGATGTGGTCTGAAACCAGGGGCCAGGTAGCCACCAAGTGATGTGTGAATTGACCTATTTAGCAACAAGTTAGCAATGATTTTAACATTGACAAATAGGTACTCCATAGTGCCTTAATAAGGATAGTAGTTTTGCTGGCATCACGGAGTCAAAGGCAGCTGCAAAGTCTATCTGAACAGCAATGGGCTCTGATTTTCAATGTAATCTTACATGCTCACCAGCAGCATGAAGCGCTGCACTGCCTCAATGGTGGATAAGCCTTTGTGTGCAAACTGGTGTACAGAGATCCTGGTAAGTAACTGCTGCATGATCCTATCCTTAGCCAATGATTCAATTGACTTGATGATTAGTGGGGACATTGAGATAGGTCTAATGTTAGATAAACTGGATGGATTGGTGAATTTTTTCATGTATGGTACAAGAGCAATTGGATACAGGTCAGGAACACTTTGAAAGTCCCCGGCCAGCATATCAACTACTCTCCATACTATCAGAGCTGTGAAATGGCTAAGGTGCAACAATACAAATTGGGGAATGCCATGTAAACCAGGATGCATGTGTTCAGGATAGGATTGAAGCTTCTGGATGATTTGTTCCTCTGTTATATTGTGTTCACCAACTTCTTGTTTATCATCCCAGATGTTACTGATGTCAAACTTTTGATTTTGGAGTTTTCTCTTGAAGTGCTCCTAGATCTTATCTAGCATTGCAGCTCCAGAGTAAATATTTCAATTTTATATAATTTAAAGTAAATAAAATTGGATGTACTATTAATCAACAGTTTTCTTTAACAATTAATATATGAAGAATTATATGAAAATGGTTTTGCATTTTAGGAATAATATTGGATTCATGTGTGATGTTTGTCACATCAAGTTATTCATAGGTTTTTACTTTTAGTGAACAGTGAAAAAGACCTTCACAAGGATTTTGTGCTACTGATAAATGAGATAAGGAAGGGTATTAATGTTGTAGAGATGATATTGAAAAATAAATTATTTTTGGGTTCATATTATATTTTATTTTAGTTCTTAATCACTACTAATTTATTTAGTAATTTTATAAAGATTTCATGTATACTTCAATAAAGATTTTATATTTATGTAGTTCAAGTATATTATTTATCTATCCTCTATATCTATTTTTTGCTATAGATCTATATTTATATTGTTTCTTGTTTTATTAATTTCTATGATATTATTAATAGCAGAGAAAAGATTTGAAGAATAAAACACTTTAGTTTAAAACTTACACAAAGGCAGTACAATCTTAATGGTTCTTCATATTTTGAATAAGATTTAGTTTACATAGTTCCAAATGGTATAATTAAGTAGTTCTATTAAAAACTACATGTTTATTGCTAGTACAAAATTGAAGAGTTTATATGCTGAATGTTATTATTTCTATTTAAGATATTGAATATAATGAAGACTTACTTTATCCAGGTGACAAAATGAAATTAGAAATAATAATATTAAATTTATTTCAGATTTTGTTAGTAATAGCAAATTAAAAGAAGTTATATGAAGAAAGTCCATCATTAGAAATCAAAATATTATTTTTCCCCACTGCTCAATCCATAGCTAACTAATTGGAATGTAATATTCATTTCTATTGTACATGTACTATAAATTTTAAAAGAGAAAACAATTTTCATTTACTTAAATTGGCATTGAATATTGGCATTCCATATTGGAAGCAAAATTAATGAATTAAAGGAAAAATAGATTTAATAGAATTATGCTTGTTATTGTTCATATTGCTTTGTTTAGATAGTAATGTGTTTAATTTAAAAAATACATAATAAAAATATATAATTATATGAAATATGATTAAGCCAATATACATCACACGGTACTCTGATTTGCACTGAGTGGCAATACTCTATAGAGAGTTTTGCCTGTTTTAATGAAATATGATTGTTATCTTTTTGACTTAATTGACTGACAATTGTAACTAATTAGCATATTCAAATTAATCTTTTTTTTTGGACATTCTCTTCCTGTTTTCTTTAAATTATCATCTTTAATCCTTTAGATTGGTAAAGAATTTAGTAACTGAATATATTTTATATTATCAGTCATCTTTCTTTATCAACTATGATAAGAGGATTGTGTTATTGGCAGCCATATTTTCAACCTTTAGTTAATTCATAGCAATTCTGTATTCCTATTTTTTTATATTCTTTTTGCTTTCTGAAAGTTTACTTCTTATCATAAAAATATGTGTAAGAGATTATGATCTGGGCCAACTGGTGAGTGATACACCAGCATGAAATTGCATCTTGGAGGGTCATAGATTTTTTTCACATGTGCTTTGATCATATGATTATGAATATATCCCCCACAATCATTACCTTGCATGAGAGTGGTGTAATGAAAATTACACTGCAGAAATATTATTCATCAATTAAATTAATGTTTATTTTTTATTGTTAATTGTTTTTTACTAATACTTGTTTTAAATGTTAATTAAATAATCGTAGACATCAATGCCTTGACCACAAGTAAATGTTTATTGATCAATATCTATATAAGACTATTTTTTGCTATCAAGAATTCTTCAGCTATAAAAACCTGCTTCATTCTGCTTTTTTTTTTTTTTTTATGTGTATGCATATATATTATCAAGAAATATTGAAAGACAACATAATTCTTAAAATATGTCATTTTGATTGTTTATTACTAATATTTTCATATATATAGAAAGATATTATGAAGTTGATATAGTTGGATAGAAATAATAATTTAAAAATAAAATAGTCCAAAAATTTTTTAATTTTTTATTATTGTAATTTTAATATAAAAATATGGAAATATTTATTTGAAATGTATTTGTAAGCAATGTCTTTTTAAAAAAAATTATAATATAGTTATTTTTAAATATTGCACATTCTAAGGATTGGTAAAGTAACAAAGATAAAGATATTTTCATTTATCGTAATATTTTTTAAAAATAATATAAAATAACAAAATTCATCTTGTGCTATGAATTCGAAATTAACCAGCTTTCCGATTAGTTGTTCCTGGTCAATACAATGAAATGTTAGATTCATCACCTAGGAGAAAATAGAATTTTTTACACTGCCTTGATAAGGACTCGTAAGAGTTGAAAGCGCTTGGAAATATTATTTGTTTTTATTTATTTATATTAAACTCTGTACTAACAATTGACACGAATTGTTATTTTATATTATTTTTATATTATATACAGAAGTATTATTTATTTATTTATTTATCGTAATATTTTTTATACTTATCATTATCCAAACTTAACGACCAGATTTAATATACATTTTAAGCCACATGATTTTACATAAATATTTTCTACATTCATATAATTATTTTATAAATGATTGTAAAAAATAGTTTTTATGTAGGCTGGTAAGAAAGAAAAATTAAAAGAAAATTATGACCGAACCCTATAATTCATTTTCTAACTTTCTCAATTTTACTGTTTTATAATTTTTAATAATCATTCAGATTTGCCAGTCAAGTTATTACAAGAAAAATTAAAATTATTTTTTTATAAATCTATCCCAGAAGACAAATCTGGATGTCACAAAATATGATAAATTTCCCTGAATTGCACAATTCATTTGCATGCATTGGTAATCTAATTTCTCTTACTTATTTTTTTATTACACAGGCTATCATTTTACAAAGACTGTTTCTTTTATTAAATATATTAACCCTGTAAACTAATTTTCCTTTGTATTGTTATGTGTATATTATGTGTAATGCACTCACATACACACAGGCAAACTAGAAATTTAGTAATCAAACCATCTGAATTTTTTATTAAGCCGTCTTTGGTACTTTCTTGACCAGGAAGCTTTATAGTATAACTAATTTGAACTGTAATTGAATTGGTACTGTAATAAATTTCCCTTTAAAAATGATACAATGGGACAAGATACCTTTTTATTTTTCATTTGTATATCTATTTCAAAATTTATCTTTAATTTATTTTTCTAACTATCTTTATATTTCTAGTGTTTTATCAGTAAAACAATCCATAAATAAATAATATACATATGTTCATGATTTCACTGTTCAAAGATTTAATTGGTCTTCAGTTATCAAAAAAATGAATAGGATCCTCACTTTTATGATTTATAAAAGAAATTTAACAATGGGACATTAAGATATACAGTGAAGTATGAATACTAGAATGATTACCTCAGTTTTAATATTGTCCAGCTGACCATAACACACAAATAGTGAAATATAATATTAATATGTAAAGCCTTGCTCCCTTTGATTCTTAGAGGTTGATAAATCCCACTTTTGGAACCATCACACTTAGCTTCTTCTGAGTTTGGCATGTGGGTGACTAAATAAAATGTGTTGTGGTAGCATCTGAGATATATATACTCCATGAAGTCATATGACAGCATAATTTCTCATGCATAAATTTAAATCCTCATTCTTTACTAACTATTGAAAGACATCTAAAAGAACTTTACCAGTAAAATTTCTTCCCATTTCTGCAGAAATTAACATAATTACTCTTTTATTGTAATCATATGTTTCTTATTTATTTATCAATTTTATAAGTAACTCTTGCTTTTCTAGCAAGCTGATAATCTCCTATTTTGTAATAGATATGTCTAAATTTGATATTTTCATAATGATTTTTGTTATTCTTTCATTTTAAATCTTATTTTAAAATTAGTAATTATTTTCTTCTTACTTCATTTATCCCTTAAAAAGATGCAGTTACCAGAGAATAGGACATTCTTTATCTTTATGAAACGAAACTTTATCTCTCCAGGTATTTTTTTAGTAGTGGAGATGGCTTTTGGGATGACAGAAAAAATTAATATTCTCTTTATTCTGGAGGATTTTTCATTTGCTCTTGTTTTACTCTTCCATTTTCTTTTTCAATTTCAGCATTTGTAATGGATTTTGGTTATCCATCAAAGGTAATCAGTTGATGTAGACTTGTCACTATTAGATCATTTTATCTTTTTTTGATCTTATTGTACTATTTAGCCTTTTTTCTTTTGTAAGCTTTACAATGTTGAGTATTTCTTTTTTTAATTTTCTGCATGTATTCTTCTTTATTGTCTCTCTTTTTAATTTTCAGGCAATATAATTCATTTTCTAGCTTAATGGGCAAAATTTTATAAATTCCCTTAAATAATGAACTCCAGTGCTCATCCAAAAGTTTTGGAATTTCATTATCATTACAATTTTTTTTTTCTTATGTAGTAACACGTCATCACACAAAACTTTCCTAACTTATCATTTATAATGGCTATTACCATCCTTATTTCATTAAACTTTTATATTTTCTATTTATTTTATATTGGCTGTCATCTAAGGAATTCAGAACAATCACATGTTTAGAATCTGTCACTGAATATTTAAAAATTTCTTCTACCATATTATATGTTTTCACAGATGCCTCAATTGAAATTTTCTTTATTCATAGCATCATTACACAGTCTTACCTCTTTCAAATCTCTCACTTTAGGCTCTTTTAAACTCAACTTGTCATATGTTTCTTCTAACACTACTTTTTTACAATATGATGTTTCCATTATTATTGTTTTATTCTCTCAAACATCTTTGTTATATTCTTGATAATTATCCTAGGCTCATCTAAAGATATTATGTAATTTTGCATATCTTCAGCATGATTGATGTCATTTACATCTTTTTTAGTTTTTTCTTCTTTTTGAATTACTTCAAAGTTTCTTTCATTTTTATGCCACTTTAAGAAATTTTTTATTTCTTGATGCATTTCTTCATTTTTTAATTACATTTCTCTGTTGCATTTTTTAAAATTCTGTTCATATCATTCCATAAATTCGTATATAATTTCAATATTAAATATGTTTGGGACCTCTTTTGAAGGCTTTCGTACTATCTGAATGATCCTTACTCTTTCAGCTCTGGCACCATTGGCCGTACTGACTCATGTGTTATTGATCGCTCCATATTTAATTATACTTCTATCGTTGATAGTAAATGTGTTATTATCTATACCTGTAACTAAATATTTTCATATTTTTGTCAATTGACTCATATTGCTATTTTATTTATTCTTTTTTTTTTTCAGATGTTATTATTTTCAATGTTTTTACCTACCTCTATCATTAAATAAATAGATGAGTCTTAACTCTTCCTATGCAATTCTCTTCAGTGTAACATGATATACTTGCATTAATTATTATTTTCTATCTAAATGTACTACTACTTATCAAATTTTCTCCAGTCTACTTGAACTCAAACTACTTCCATATTAAAATGTTTGTAATTATATATTTTACAAATGCTGATCTTATTTCTCATTCTAAATATTTTAGGTGAATGTAGGCATACATATTTCATGTCACTTATAATACCATCTTCCATTATATGGTTAATTTATTCATGCTTTAATATTTAGAAATAATATATGAATTTATGAAATAAAGCTGAACAGAAGTGATGAGTTCTTTAAGCCACATGTTTGCTGCTGCACCAAATGTAATGGAAAATAAATAGAATATGTTGCAGCCAGATGTATGAAATAGTTCAAAATTTAGAGTTACAAATGCAAATAGTTAAACTCAGATATATACATTTAATATAACAACTCTCTGATGATGATGATGATCAAAATAATCTTAGCACTGAAGGGTAGGTTAAATATAATGATTCCAAATGTATTTGTAATTTCTTTGTTTAGATTCAATTTAAAATTAATCTCTAAAAAATAGAAAGATTATTTGTGGACATTTTACTATTATTGATTATCATTATTTTAATGAAGTTCAATTATCTCTGCCTGTTTCTCAGTGGATTGTATGGCTTCTCAGAATTAGTGGTATTTCAAAGGCTTATGTTTGGAATGAGTTCAAACAGCAAAAGAAGCTAAATTGATTAATATAAAAATAATTTATTTACAATAAATAAATAATTTGGAAAACTTTTTTCTCTTTTCTTGATGCTATCATAAAATTATATAAATGTTTTGAACATTTACACAGAAATGCAACCTTTATAAAAATTTATTTTTACTGCTTAGCATGCTTTCAACAAACAATTTTGTCATATTCTCATATTTATAGCATTTACATTCAAGAGTCTATGTAATATTCACAGCATTTATATTTATTTCAGGACCTAATTTAATATTTAATTATGTTTTGCTTTGTCCAAGTGTATTTAAATATTTCATTTTTTGAGAGAAGAATACACAAGTTCTTCTTATTTATAGTGTGGCAATCCTTTGTAATCTTCCAGGCCTCTTTAATCTTACATTTTTTATCCTCTTTTTCTGTAAATCAAATTTGTAATTAAATTTACTTTCATGATCCAGTTATATATATATATATATATATATATATGTGTATATATATATATATATATATATATATATATATATATATACACACACACACACATAAGCATTATATTTAAGACATTATAGTCAAATATAAAGAAAGATCTTACCATAAAATAAAAAGTTTTAAACCATGGTTTTTGTAGAAAAATATAAGCTTATTATATATGCAAACATCTTTAACAATAATCATTATTAATCAATTTCTGATTGTGATTAACTATTCAGGTATTGGTGATGATAAACAATGTAGATGAGTTCTGTTAGAGATAAATATAGGTTAGATTATTGCAGGGTCCACTTATTTCCTTACAGTATAGTTTCCTTTAAAGCATTTTATGCAACTTCAACATTCTACCTTCCTATCGGTATCTTCTTTTGCCTTCACAAAATCAATGTGCATAGTCTTCTTTTATTTCAGCCTTTGTCCTGGATATAACTACAATAATTCCAGATCTTTTGACTAGCATGTTTTTGATTGAATTAGCCATGTGTGGTAAATAGTTTTCTGCTAACTAAAATCACCACTTTGATATTGTTGAAAATAGTATTCAAAAATATTTTTAAACAGGCAGCAAGATAAAGCTATCTGATGACAATTCCAAGGGAGAATATTTGGAACTAGTAATTTTTTTCTTTAACATACTCCTCTATTGATCTCTTCTTCTGTTTTTACAGAACTTATTTACATAGCCTTCTTCTTGTTTCCAGATCCAAGATTTATTAATAATCTATTGTTGTTTTTCAGACTTATTTATATCTTTTGTTCAAATGACATGTTTTTAACATTCAAGTCTCTATTAGTTTATTATAATGTTTTTTATTATTTTAAATTTAGCTTTTATTCATGTTTAGCATGCTTTTGATATGTAACATGTAATCAGAACCCTCACATTTTTAGTGTTCAGAGTCTATATGTGTACTTGATAAATATTTAAAATCATTTAAATTGATTTGTTTAATATTCAAAGATATTTAAATCCTTTCAAAGAGCACACTTCTTCGAAAGGGGGATGCTTGTGTTTTTTTTTAAATTTATAATGAATCAATCTTTAGCTATTATACAAGCTTCTTTAATTTTTGGTTTTCTATCTTTCCTCTCAGTGCATACACTTCCAGATCTAGATAAATCAAGTTTATGGCCAGAATTTTGTTCATGGTTTATAAATATTGAGGAATATTCATTGCTTTTCTTTCATCTATTATACAAATATTTATGCTGGGCTAGTATAGTTGAGATATTAATCCCCAATTACCCATAATATGCAAAGTTACACATAGCTTAATTGCATTTAATTTTGTACATGATTTGGTGAACTGATTCCATGGGAAATTTGTCTTTCAAATTGTTACGCAATTTGTTTAGTGAAGAGGGAGTATAAAAACTTATATTTTTCTGATCAAGATCTATGGGAGACATCCATTTTTTAGATTGCCTGAGTTGGAGCTTTGAAGATTTTTTTTAGTTAATTATAAAATCTATCAATTATGTTGAAAATTTTATTAATATTATATCCTAGGTTTTGTAAATCTTTAATATATGCATTTATGTTATTTTTCCTATACATTTCAAGTTTACACAATTTTAAATTCCTATATAAAAACCTTTAAGTCCTCTGTATTTGTGAGACATACATGGTAATGACTTGGGATGGAACACCTCTCTTATGTTTACCGGTTTTAATACCAATCTATAATTTAGTGTATTAAGCTCTCTGTGAACATACAGATTCAAAAATCTAATTTGTTGATTCTTTTCAATAGTTCAAAATTGAAGATGATGCATATTCTAATTTTTTTTGAATTTTTGTAACTTGTGTTTCAGTTGCTCAGATTAACATGTCATCTACATATCTAACATACAGTGTGTTAGAGTTCAGAGACAAAAACTTTTGAATAATTATGTTTTTATTTTTGTAAGGTATAAACTACAAATAATCCCACTAAATAGGAGTCTTATTGGCCATCCATGTTTCATTCTGTGCTATGATTGATATGTTATATATTGAAAACATGCTAAGCATGAATAAAAGCTAAATTTAAAATATATAAATTATATTTTCTGTATAAATGTCCAGAACATTTATGTGAACATTACAATTAGCCAGAAAAGAGAAAAAAAATCTTTGGTATTAAATTACATAATGTTTTTTTACATATTTTAATCCAGACTTAATGATTGGATTTAATATTTCTTTTACATATGTTTTTTCAACCTTTATTTAATTATTTTATAAATTATTATAAAAGTAGTTTTTATTTAAGCTGTTGAGAAAGAAAAATGAAATAAAAGAAAATTATGATCAAACTTTTTTCTCAATTTTAATGCTTTATAATTTTTAATAATGTACTCAGATTTGTCATTCAATTTACTAAAAGAAAAAAAGAAAATTATTTATTTAAACCTATCTGAATGGTCACAAAATAGGATAAATTTCTTGGAATTATATATTTTCATTTGTATGCAATAGTAAGCTAACTAATTTCTCTTTTTTGCCTTTCATTACACAAATTTTGTTAGTACTTGTAATTTTACATAGTCTGTTTCTTTTATTATTTAATAGTAGAAATAATTGTGCAAGCTAATTTTTCTTTAATTTCTTACATTGGAATAGTTATGTATATATCATGTCCAATATATGCACATACACGCATGGCAATCTATAAATTTACTAATCAATCTGTTAACCTTTTACTAAGCCATCTTTGCTAGTTTCTTGACTTGACCAGGCCACTTTGTAGTACAAATAATTCGAATTGCAATTGAATTGGTACTATTACAATATATATATATATATATTATTGATTACTATTGGTTTAGCAGCTTATCGTTTTGCTAGCGTCATTTTATTTCAAAATAAATCGATAAATCTTATTAAAATGTGGGATTACTTTTAAAAATTTTAATTTACTTTTAAATATTGTTATAAAATTAGTTTTTTTTTTAATTTTTGATAAGAGAAATGTTGGGTCTTTATCTAAGTTCGTTGATAAGATTTAGCAAAAAAATATTTATTTATTAAATGCCAAAAAGGCTAGTAATATTTTAACTTTATTTATTTATATAAAAGATATAAAACTCGGAAAAAGAAATCGTTTACGAATCATTATTACAAAGTAAAGATTTTGATGGAGTTTTATTTATAAGGCTTTTATTAATTAAAGTATTTGCGATATACATTTTATTTGATAAAGTTAATATTTTAAAAAGAAGAATCAGAATTAGAAACATCACTGTGAAAGAAGTTTGGTTCATGTTACAAACAACTTTTTGGTCATTAAAATGTGTGATATTTATCAGGATGCTTCGTCCAATTAAACTATTATAGCATTTACCTGATAAAAGAAGAGTTTTTAAAAATATTCTTGATTTTCCAAAAAAAAAAAAAAAAGATCATAGTGAGATAAATATTAGGAAAATATATTCTAGTAAAGAAATATTTTATGATGTTTTAAACATACATGTATAAAATAACGAAGCACTAAACAAACAATTAGATAAATAACTAATATAAAATGCTGCAAGTGAACGTTATTCAGAAAGTCTATCAAAAAGAAATACAAATTTAATCCATAGAGCAATAAGTACACTAAATATATTTAGAATTCAAAAAACATTAAACATTATTTCATCATTTACATTATGATTACCATATCTAAAGACAATTATAACTATTACTCCCAGTGATAAGCCATCTCTATTACAGGGATACTTAAAGTCACTTGTAAAATCTTTGTTAAAATAAAAAGTCAAAATTTTATTCCACCATGTATTACATTTCAATATTAGGAAATATTTTTTCCTCAGCCACTACAAGATGAAACCATACTAAAGCTGACAAACAAACAACTCTGTAAAAGATTCAAACATTGGTCACTTGAACCAAAATACCAATTTTCTATTAAAACTGAATTTAGAAGCAATCCCCACAAAGTATTTCATTAAACGTAAAATACATATTCAGAACATAACTGAAATATGCAATTTTTGTCACAGAGAAGAAACTCAAAAACATGTTGTTGTTTTTTTTATTGTTCTTTTTTTTTAAAAAAAAATTCCATTTGATGATCCCAACCTTATTCAGAAACAAAAACATCAAGTTAATGACATTATTTGGAATTTTTTAATATAAGTCATTTTGCAAAAATGCAGGCAGCCACATTCATTCTTTATGTATTGTGGTGTACAAGGTGTACATATCTTTACAGTGAAAACCTCAGCTGGCACACTAGTGCATTTATCAATAAATAAGAATTTTTAAGGCAAAGAGATAAAAAGATAATGGATAATAAAAACTACATTGAGACCTGGTCATTAATAGAACAATCAACTTTATAGTATGATAATTGAATGTTTATATAACTATGCTTAACTCTAATGTTTTCTTTATTTATATTATTTAAAACATGATAAGGTGACTAAATTTAAATGTAATCAAATAAAAAAAAAATGTAACTAAATTTAAATGTAATTCAATTAAAAAAAAAAAAAAAAGATAAAATGTAACCCAAATATCAATAAAAGAATTTTGAAAACTATTGAAAAGAAATACAACACTTGTACTACTTCTATTTAATACCCTTGCATATCCATGTACAATATGATTATTGCTACCAAATCTTATCTAGATCCACGACAGTTAATATACAGAAAAAATAATGATTATGTTTTATTTCAAATACCATTTAAATAGATATTATAAACAGCATCAGATCCACTCATGCCCAGCTGAAATTATAACTTTCAATACTTAGATTGACAACTAGCAATGCTATACATGATATATTGTGATGATTTACTTTTGTGATGATGAATAAACATAATATATAACCATTCTGTAATGTAATTATCACTACATCATTCTCATGCAAGTCTAATGAATGACTAATAAAAATTATTTATATAATAACTTGATTGTGTAGAATAATAGAGTGGTTATGGGTTTTCATCAATTTTAAAACAAAATATATTAATGCATTTTTAATTTTATTTATTACTAGTTATTAATTGCCAACAATAATTTTATTTTGTTTTTAATTTCATCTATTTCTTGTTTTGCAAGCTTGTTTTGTAAAAATAATTTTGTTTTTTGATCTTTGATTATATTAATTAATCTTACTGTTTGTGAAATATGTTTGTGCAAAGCCTATATAAAAAAATATTGACAGCTAAATAAGTTGAGTTTATAAACAAAGAGCTTTGCTAATTGCTCAACAAGCTTTGAGATAAATGCTAAGCAAGAGAAAGCATTTAAAATCTCTCTATCCGGAAAACCAACCCCTATCCCATGACCATGGTTTCATGCTTATGGCACTCCTCAGAGAGGTGCTAGGGTAGCTTCAGATACTAGATCTAAAAACACCAACCCAAAGCCAGCATTTATCTAAGAGTTGACTATTGAGTGGTGTTTTTAGATCTAGTATCTGAAGCTATCCTAGCGCCTCTCTGAGAAGTATCATAAGCATAAAACCATGGTCAGGTGATGGGGATTGGTTTTCAGAATAGAGATATTTTAAATGCTTTCTCTTGCTTAGCATTTATCTCAAAGCTTGTTGAGCAATTAGCAAAGCTATTTGTTTATATCCTGAAAGCTTAATAAAAAAAGAAGTGGAGTCATGTGATATATGACTCTATTTTTTATTTTTATTGACTATTTAAGTTGAGTTTATGTTTGTTTTAGGGAAGGAAAATTATTCAGAAAAGTGGCATCAAGCAACATAATCATTGATTTTTATATACACCTGTTACTAAATATTATTTTTAGCTAAATGTAACTTTTTTTGGATTAATTATAAAAACTGCCTTCTTTGTGGATTACTATTTACAGTCTCCACAAAACTAAATATTGCAACAGCTTCTATATTTGTATAGAGATCTTTTTGGATGAAAAGGAATTAATTGAGAGACAATAAAATATTCCATCAACTTTGAAATTTCATATTTTTAGAATAATTACAGCTAAGATATCATCAGCAAACTATATTCAAGAAATAATAAATATTACTAATGACTCTATAAATGATTTAAAGTCGGAAAGTTTGAACTAAGAATATATTTTATGAAGAAGCTTAATAGATTATTTTTATTTTTAAAATAATATATTGTTTTTATTTCAAAATGTATTGTTTTTTTACAATTTGTGTTTATTAAAATGTTTAGTTTATTCTCTGATATGAAAATCATCTTTTTTATTTTTTTATATGTATTTCTATCACAGTGTTTACAATATCTGACATTCTTAGTATTAATAGAATTTTTGGGTGTCAATATAAAAAGTTAATCTCATACTACAAAAGTTAATTATTGATATATTTTGCATAGATATTCTGATAAAAATGATAGTTTTTAATCTGTTTATATTCATGAAACATATTGACAATAATTAACTTAAATACTGCTTGTTAACTTTATTCTGTTATTATGTTTATTGACTTTGTCATATTTATTTTATTTTCAATGCTTGATAATATTGCATCTAATTTAATTATGGATACAAAATTTGTCTCAATAATATGGCATTATACATTCAGGAATCATAAAGCAATAATATTATAACTTTTTATAAATAAAAGCAACTTAAAAAAAAAAAAACCTATTCCATGCATGAAGGTTTAAATGTACATGGAGATACTATATGTAATTCAGAATCATTTATACTTATTAATTAGAATTTATTATATATGTAATAAATGTGTGTGCGTGTGTGTGTGTGTGTAATTAGATTAAAGAAAACTAATGTCCACACATGTTATAAATAGTTAGTACTACCCTACCAATAAATATTTTTAAAGCATGAACAGCCATTCTACTTGAAGCTCATTCTTAAATAAACCAACATTCATTGACAATTCTGGAATTAGATATGATATTATTAATAGCAGATTTAGAAATCAGTACACCATTTGTATTGATTTAAATTATATATCTCAGGAAAATTTAAATCAGTATATGAATTATTACAAATAATATTCTGATTTAAAATCTCTCTCTTAATAAGATCATCTCCAATTCCAGCACTGCCAATGAATGTTGGTTTATTTAAAGATAAGCTTTAAGTATGAGTAACCACTCAAGCTTGTAAAACATTTATTGATGGACAAGTACTGCTTTTTTAGAGCACATGTGTGAAGGTTAATTTTGTTTCATCTAATTTTATACATTTAAAAATGTTATATTATTAATAATTACATATATGTTATATCAAGGGTTAATATTATTCTATATTTATTTTATACATGATTTATTATTTATAAATACAATAATATTTATTACATTATTATAATTATTATTAGCAACCTCACCTCCTCAGTGCAGAGGGAAAAAGAATTTCTGGAGAACTAAAGTTAAGGCAAAAATGTTTATGACAGCCATACATATCAGTCTATCAACTGCAAATATGCTCTTGTATATCATATATTAGTCTTTTAGTTTTATTTTATATAATGTCTTGCACTATTGTCTTTTAATCACTTTTGCATATAATTTTTTTTGAATATGTTAACATCTTTTTTAATTTTATTCTTAAATTGAATTAGTGTAAGCATTTGATAGCATATATTTATTGCATGTTTTTGAAATAACTTCATTGCATTAAAACATTTAATCATCATAAAGTTGTTGTTGTTTTTTTTTTTAAGTTTGTTTTTCTTTATGTCATTTGATGAATATAATGAAATCATTCCTTTATAAGTGCTTATAGATTCTATTTTAAAAATATTAACTCAATAAAAGTTCTACACCTTACATTCAGTTAGCAGTTTTATATTTAGTTAATTTGTTTGAAATAATTATTGTGTATATCACTTTTATGAAATACCCACTTTTAACTTATTAAATACATCATAACGATATTGGAATATTGAAAAATTTAAAGATTCCTCATTTTGTGTATATGTATTTAGAACAAAAATAGTTTATTAGAATTTCTACATCTTTTATTATCATATTAACATTATTTCTACTAATTAAGTGAACAATTTTATGATCTAAACAGATTATGTAGGATAAGCCATAAATGAAGTAAGTTTACTGAGACGTATAATCATTTGGTAAATAAATTCAATTCCGAGGGACTGCTTATTGAATATATTATTACCTCAGGCAATATCATAAATACACATCACAAAGCTTTTGCACATACAAAGCTTTTAACCTGCTCCTATGAATATATGGGATTTGAACACAGACATTCAAGCACCCTTTAGTTATCCTCTCCATCTCATAGAACTAATACACATGCCAACACACTTGTGAAAAAAATAAATTATATCCATATTTCATGCTGAACTGGCACTCATCAGTTAGTCCAGATTATCATCTCCCACACATATTTATAATCAGGCTTGGTTTATATGAAAATAGAAAATCTTCAAACTTTAATTGATAGGCTACAATCTACTCTGCTCTCCAATTCTTCAGTCATCCATTCCATTGAAAATCTGATGATGGAACACCCAAATGCCTTGTTAATATCACTTACATCTAAACTCTAAGTATATTAATTATACTTGTATTTAAATATTACAAATGCAGCCTCTTCTGTCTATTTAAATGGTTAAGATACTAGGGTCAGAGTGTCAGCAGGGGCATGGCAACAACAGTGGCCTTAGTAAGGGATTTTGGCATTCCATCATATATATATATATATATATATATATGGGGGATGATGATATATATATATATATATATATATATGGGGGATGATGATGATGTGGAAAAACTGATGAGTGCTAGTTCAGCGTGAAATATGTATGTATATTGGTGATCATTTATCTTTTTCACACAGGTGTGGTCATGTGTAATTATTGCATGAGATAGAGTGGATAGCTGAAGAGTTCTTCAAAGTTCATGTTCAAATCCCCTTATTTTAATTAAATAAATTTCATTTCTTTTGGATATTTTTTTTTTATTGTACTAATGTTTTAAAATCTGTTGTTGCAAAGGAAAACAGTTTAAAAAAATAAAGAATATAATTATTTTATGTAAATAATTTGGTGTTTACTAAGTGAATTACTTTTGTTAAGTTTAAATATAAACTTTAAATATACGTATTTTGAGAAATGAGTATATGAAAGAACATGTTCATATTTTTTGCATTATTATTATTATTTGTTATTGTTGTTGTTATTAAAACAGGCAAAACTCTCTATACGTGTTGCCACTCAATGCAAGTCAGAGTAATCAATGGATGCCAGAAGGCTTGTGCATAAAATCCCCATCTAATGCCTCTTCATCCAATATCCCCAGACTAATTTCTGGCTATAGTCTTGGGGATATTGGATGAGTAGGCACTAGATGGGAATTTTATGCACAAGCCTTCTTGCATCCATTGATTACTCTGGTTTGCACTGAGTAGCAATATGTATAGAGAGTTTTGCCTGTTTTAATAACAGTTATAAGCAAGCATAAAAATGGTGATCATGTGATATTTATTTGCTTAAAACCAATCCTGCCTAATAGGATATTGGTAGCTATGGTTATTAAAGAACCAAAGTCATTAAAATGTATAGGTACGAACTGAGTTCAGATTTATATGACTATATAAGCTAATGAGCTTGAATTGAAAATATTATAGTGTTTTCAATTTAAGACTCATAGTTTTGTAGTTGAGTAGAGATAAAAGGTGGCTTCTGGAGGGTTGCATTAGATTCTAAGATGTAGGTGCAGTGCTCCCAGATCCAAGGCTCCTCACTGATGAAGTCTACAAGCTAGAAACTAGTCTGGGGTTATTGGATGAGTAGGGACTAGATGGGGATTTTGTGCACAAGCCTTTTGGTATCCATTGATTACTCTGGCTTGCACTGAGTGGCAATATGTATAGACAGTTTTGCCTGTTTTAATAACAGTTATAAGCAAACATAAGAAATAATGATCATGTGATGTTTATTAGCTTGTTGTTGTTATTATTACTATTATTTACAAATGAAAATTTTGTTGCTAAATTAAAATCCTAGTCAGCATCTATTTTATTAAAGTAATTTATATATATATACACACATTATATATCCCAGTGGAAAAGTATCTGGTTTTTCTCGAAGTTACCTGCAATGTTATATAGGACATAGCATAAAAATTTTAAGGCATTCACATATTAGAATTACATGTTATGAAATAAAATGTCTTCAATGCTTCCTCATCAACATGAAATTTTGCAAACCATTTGAAACTCTCTTGTGACTCACAAACAGTTTGAATTGTTTCAAATATTTCAGTAATAGTTTTTTTTTTCCAATTTAAAACCAAATGTAAAGTTAGCACATTGTTTTATCATGGGTTGTTTCACTTTATGTAGTAATTTGTAATCCAGCTATGTTAGTGCATTGAAATTTTATGATGAATAGTTAAACTATATCATACCTAACACACAAATTGATTCAGAGATGGTGTTGCAGACAACTTGTAGAAAGAACTAGTCATCAATCACCTTTTAACCAGGATACATTGTGTATACTCTAAATAGATTGGGAAATGTGTCATAATTTAGTAACACATCATTCTATCATTCTCTTGCTTGAAATTCAAATCCAGATTATATGCGAAATTTTTTTTAATAGTTAATAATTTTTTTATAAGAAGTCATCTCATAACCATTACTGCTAGAAATCTAATTCTTGATCAATAAATGAATATCTAGTTATTATAAACTTGAAGATAAGCAGAGAAAGAAATCCATAAACCAGCATCAACTCATATTATTTTTTTTATTATTACTCTGTGGAGGCTGGGAAAGTTCTTCACATTTAAATGGATTATTTAGAACTATCTTTATGTATATACAGATAACGTGGTGGCAATCAAGAAATTGTTAAGTTTGGAAATAGTTTTCAAAGACGACATCACATTTCATTAAAGTATCATTATTATTATTATTAAAACAGGCAAAATTCCCTATATGTATTGCCACTCAGTGCAAGCCAGAGCAATCAATGGATGCCAGAAGGCTTGTGCATAAAATCCCCATGTAGTGCCTATTCATCCAATATCCCCAGACTAGTTTCTGGCTTGTGGCCTTCATCAGTGATGAGCCTTGGGTCTAAGAAATGGTGATCATGTGATTATTATTGTTGTTGTATATTTCTGTTTATCATTTTGTTTCAATTTATTCGTTATTATTATTATTTTGCTATATTTACAAACAACTATACATGCTACAGTTATATTTTAAAAATTTTCCTTTTTCAAATGTCTGCTTTTCTTTTTTGTGTTTTTTTTATTCACTAGTCTTTTTAAATAATATGTGAACTTGTAAAGAAATTGATCTCAGGTTTAATGGAGATTTCTTTTACTCAGCCTGCATAAGATATTTTTAAAGTAAGAATACTAATGCTTATTGGATAAAGAGAAAAGGCAAAAATTTGATTATCTTGTGATTATAAATAAATAAAACATCAAAAAATCTTATAAAAATGATGATAGAAAATTAATATTAACATTAATTGTTATGTGTGATTTTTTAGGGCGTTTTTAAATGTAATTTAATAAATAATATATTTTTTTTATTATTAACAATAGCTTTATGTGTTTGTCCATAATAAATATTGTATTCTTTTTATTTAAAAGTTTCAGCAGTCTCAACAATTTTGTAACTTATTAATTTACTTCTTGGAAAATCATTTTTGTAATTTTGAATGATGTAAAAGAAAATCATCGTTTTATATCTTACCCTTTTATATGGTTTTTTTTATTATTATTAAATTTTGATTTATAAAAAAAATGTTCTCTTGTATTTTTCTTTCTTAAAATTTAATTACATTTTTTAATATTTAAATATTTTTTAAGAGAAACCTGAATACAAGTAAACAGCAATATATATATATATGGTAAAGTACGCACTCAGCACCTATAAGAGACCAATATCTCCCTCACCAGTGCTAAAAACTACATCATAATAGGATTATATTTTTATTTTACATTCATCTAGTGAGCATAAATTAATCTGTGACTTTAAGCTATAGCTTAGATACCCTTTCATTAACTAATGGCTGACCAAAAGAAAAAAAATGCTTTATTGAGATTTGAAAACAATTACAACTTTTATCTAAATTTGAAATCCAGCTTATGGGTATCACAGGCGAGGTACTAATCATTATATTATTTTGTCCTTCAAATAAAAAATGATAGTATTAAATATTATGACAGTTTTTTATGCTTTCTTATACTTTTATATATATATAATATTACAAATTTACGCGTGTGTATATATATATTCAATTTGTGCTTTCCCATCCAATGATAATAACAAATACCTTTTAAATATAACCAATGAGCAGTTGACAGAAAATTCAAATACTGGTTATTAGAACCAAAGTACTATGATTTTCTCCTAAAACTAAATCTTGAAGCATTTTCCAGATATAAAAGGAATTGCATTAATATTGAAGGCATACACAAACTATGTCAGAGAGAATCAGAAACACAATCACAATTTTTATTCACTTGCCCCATGTTTAATAATATCCAGCGAAATATCCCCTAAATATTTAAAAATAAAAATTACAATGTACACACCTTCTCAATACATTAAAAATGTATTTATGCACACATTTGAGCCAGCACATTTGTACTACTCTCATGTACATTTATGTTTGGTTAGAATACAAGAAGACACCCTAATATATTTAGGAACAAAATGATATTATAGATATAAGGCTTGAAAAAATTTCACCAACTAATATTTGGTTAGACACATGGCCATTAATGTGACTTTGCTTGAATTTATGACATGACTCACTATTATAAAATGATAATAATTAAAAGCAAAAAAGACACTCAATGGCATTCTAAAAAATATTAAACCTCATTTATAGAAATTATTTACAATTTTTTTTATAGCAGTGGGTGATGAAAAAACAACTAATCTCTGCTATATATTTATTTCTGTTATGAATCCAGCAGATATTAATTGTTTTTTTTCATCAAGCTTGCCTTTTGAAATTTTTTTTTTTTTTAAGATGATTTAAGTTAAAGTAACATTACTTTAAAATACAGATTTATGTGGTGTTCAATTAATTATTTTCATATTTAATGTTTAATTGAAAGCGAGGTTATTTAAAATGAGTTTGATTATATGTTCTGCTTTGTCTAATATTACATTATTTTGGCTAAATTATTGCTATGATTAATTTCAAATTAATATATGTCTAGCAGAGATTGGTTGATTTTTTTTTTATAGCAAATATCGCCATTTGAAAGATTGTAAAAAAAAAATATGTAGATGTATAAGTTAAATTAACATTATTTAAAATTATATATACATAGTAACTAATTAGAAATAATGGTTTGTGGCATTTTTCTCACCAATATTAATTTTATAATATTATAGTAAATGATTGTTAATGAATACATGCACAGAAAAGGTATACCTTGGCAAAAATTGAAAACATCATTCCTAAGTTTGTGTTTTCAAACCCAGCTTTAATATATGTTTCCTATATTGTCATCACATTTATATGTTCAAAGAACACATATTAATAAAATACAACAAGGATTAGAACAAGCACCAATGTTTTCATAGTCCATGGAGATAAAAGACAGTAACAAATTACATTTTTAGATTTATACATCCAAAAACAATACAACATGCTAGACCACAGAATTATACTTAAACCAATAAACATAAGATGAGCAATCCACCTTAGATCAATAACCCCTTTCTCACATAAATACATACGACTTAAAGGTCTTCTGCATAGAAATCATAGTTTGTACAAATTTGAATATGATAATATGAAAAAAATTGAAGAATATATAAAGGACTTTCAAAATATAGGATATAATTATAACAAAATCATTAACACTATAAATAGGTTTTACAATAAAATTTAAAAACTAATCTCATTCAACAAGAAGAGCCTAAAAATGGCTTAGTCTCTCTTATACTGTATAACAAAAGTTGCATATAAATTAAAAAAGATAAATTCAACATAAACTTTTGAACCTCTCTATCTCTGAACCAATTAATTAACAATTCTAAAGACAAACTGTTGAATGAATCTGCATATCAAACAGTCTATAAAATTAAATGCAGCTTACCTGCATGCAACTCAGTATATTATGATGAGTCACAGGTCAACCTTTTAACTAAATTGGCCTAACATAGATATTTATACAATAGTATCCTTAAAAATAAAGAATACTTATCAATATTTATTGACCATGAACAAAAAAAACTAGCCATAGATGTGAATTATTAAGAACAAAAACTATATGTATAGAGAGAAAAGATAATGCATAAAATCACAGAAACCTGGCCAATAGCAAGTGAGCTATTTAAATAAGTTTAAAAAATTTGAATAGTAAATATTTGAAAACCAGGTACTCTTCACAATCCTGGAGCTTAATTGTAAATTTTGAAAAGCTAAATACATCAAGAACTTTGGAGCTATATTATTAAATGCTATGAATATGATATACATGATATATCAAAAGCATGCCAGGCAGTAATAAAACTGAATATTTAAAAAAATTATATTTTTTTTGCATATGCATTCATTAACAGTCATTTATTACATTAGCTCATAAAAGAAAATAATTTATAGTTGAATTACAAAATATTATAATATAACATCCAGACAAAAAAATGACATATTTTATTTCCATTAAACATGTATTTCAAATGTCTCTGCTACCATCAGTTTGGCTAAAGATTTAAATGCTTGATCTATATTTTAAAATCATCAGCTTAAATGATTATATATATATATATATAATAGCTGCTGGAAATAATATTATGAATTCATCATTTATCAGTAAGAATATTAGAATTAATATATATAAAAGACATTTTGTGGGTTCATCTGTGTTAAAAAATTTTAATATTGATATACCGACGTTTTGACTTGATCACACAAGTCATTTACTGGATGATAAAAGGTAGAAAGATGGTTGTAGAGGTGCTACAATCACTGATTTGAAAAAAAAATGTTAAAAGTTCCAACAATAGCAAAAATGTTAAATTAAGAATGTTTTTTAAAAAAAATCTTTCCAAATAGGAGGAAGTTTGCATGTATCATCTCGCTTATCGATATAATCTGGCTTTTTAAGTATCTCAATGGCTTCTCTAATTTTGCATTGGTAGAGTTATCATATCTGGATATGATCCAAAATCAATTTTTATGACCTGCATCTATAGTATGGAGTGAGATTGCTGATGATGATGATGAGTGTTGTTTAACTGCATTAGCATGCTCATCTCTCCTAACACTGATGTGATGATTATTCATACCTATGTAAGAAGTTTTACAATTTTCACATGAGATTTGATAAACACCATGAAATTCAAGAGAGATTGAATCCTTGGGCTTGATTATTATATTGCTGATCTTTTGATGAGTATAAAATGCTGTATTTATATTATAGCATTTTAATATATGTCCAATACTGTCTGTAGTTCCTTTTACATATGGAACACAAATCCTAATAGGTGCTTGAAATAAGGCTTTTTAAATAAATTTATAATTATAACTATTTGCTAATAAAACACTTAATATAATTTATTTCTTCTTTCAGATGAGACTTACCTGAAAAGTTAAGCAGTTTTGGCTACAGAAACTATCTGAGTTGGTGAGGATGGGAATGTAAATATAAATATTTGTCCATGTGTGTATTCTTTCTGTAAATCGAAAAAGATAAACTATTTGGTGTTCTGGTGACTAGAACATCAAGAAAAGGGAGTTTTCCATCAGACTCTGTCTCCATTGTAAATTTAATATGAGGATGCATACTATTTAAATGTAAGAAAAAATCCTCTAATTTATTTTTTCCATGTTGCCATATGACAAAAGTGTCATCTATGTATCTGAGCCAAATGAGAGGTGTTTATCAAATTTCATAAAAATTGTAAAGCTTCTTACATAGGTATGAGTAATTGTTGCATCAGTGTTAGGAGAGATGAGCATGCTATTGCAGTTAAACAACACTCATCATCAGCAGCAGCACTCTCACTCCATACTATAGATTCAGGTCATAAAATTGATTTTTCTAGTACCAGGATCATATCCAGATGTGATAATCTCTATCAGTACAAAATTAGAGAAGCCACTGAGATACTTAAAAGGCCAGATTGTATCAATAAGCAAGATGATACATGCAAACTTCCTTCTATTTGGAAAGATTTTTTTAAAAAATATTTTTAACATTTTTGCTATTGGTGAAACTTTAAAGTTTTTTTTCAAATCTATGATTGTAGCACCTCTACAACCAACTTACTATCTTTTATCACCCAGTAGATGACTTGTGTGATCAAGTTGAAATGTCAATATATCAGTATTTAAATTTTTTAACATGGATGGACCCACAAAATGTCTTTTATATATGCAACCTATGAAAATCTTCATATCAACATATTGTAACGATCCGGATTAGGGGACTTACGTAAACTGCACTACAGGGCGCCAGCTAGGCATTTGAACCTAGAAAAATTTATAAAGTAGGCAGATACATAAGTCAAAAAAAAAAAAAAAAAAAATATTTTTTTTTTTCTTAATTTTTGATTCCGGTCGTTAGCCCAAGTCACTAGCTCAGTGAGTAGCAGAGATAATAAAATATAACTTAATTTTACATCTTAAATATAAAAGAATAAAAGCCACTGCCAGAAATTAACACATAAAATATTTATTTACGCACATATAAAATCATTCTAAACTCGAGGAATAGGTTTAACATTTTTAGATTTTTATATTCTTATTACTCTTTAATTTTACATTTACATAAATTTCAATGATTTTAATTTTTTTTTATTTAGATTGTCAAGTATGAATAGACTACATAGATCTGCATTTGAAAATAAAACATTCTATCCCTATTTAACCCTAGGCTAAAATTCGCAGTCAAACTGGCATCAATCCATCCGATACATTTATGTATTCAATGTAGCATGAAAATACAACAGCACAAAGATACTATACTGTCAGGAATGGACATCTGAACAATATAGTTTAAGAAAACATTGACTCTTGTCTAATACAGGAATATGACGTCTGTATAGCAAGAAGAACAATAAAATAAAAACTCCATAGGAAGGGACCGCGATCCTTTTTGCCGATTTACAATCCCATCCATAGGCAAAGGGTTGGTGCGGTGTATACAGCGATTCTGCACGTAGCGAAACTCATACTACATCTACTAATTACACAAATATATCCAATCCATTGACCCAATTCAACAATGACACAAATAACCTAAGATTACCCTCCCCTAATATAACTTTACAAATCTATATAGTCATTCACGCCCGACTTAAGTTTAACATTTAGATATGTTCGCACAAATGAGTTTAAAACCGTTGGGTATAGATCGATTACATAGATTCCACGGTCAAAAACATTTCAAAATAAACATAAACGATCAAAATACAAAATTATTGATACCGACAATCGCAGAGGGAAACTTATAAGTAACCCAATAGTATTCACCATAAGATACTTGCGTTGTCACCAATAACTTAAAAGACATCCGAATAAATACATTTTAGATACTCACCGTAAGGTATCATGATTTATCGAATGTCTATATATTTTGATCAAATATGAAAACCAAAATATAATTAACCGCAAACGAATCCATGCAAGCGTCTATAAACAACTTAAATTTCATGCATTTAAATAATCTTTACAATAAGAAAAAAAATAATGGAAAAGATGTTTATCAATCGGAAAACATATAAAATTAAACATTATTAATTTGATTTAAAAACTTACAAAAGTCAGATAAGAGTCCGTTTTAACTTTTAAGTTGGCTTGTTTATCAATTTATAAAACTTGACGAAAGTTCTTAATTGATTTTAATAATTGTTCATTTCATATAGTCCATGTTCCCGTTGGCAATTCCCACGGCGTCTCCATTGGAAGAAAATGTTCTGGAGGTAGCATTAGCTGGTTCCATTCTGGTATCACGGTCTTTTCATTTTATTTTTTTTTAAAACAAACAAAAAAAAATGAGAGAGAACGGCAAGTGCGTCTTACCATTGTCATCAAATCAAGTTGGAAAAACTCTCTGACTGGAACTCAAGAAAAGTCCTCCTATGGATTCCATGAACAAAAACGTCACTGTTCTGTTTTTTCGTTATGGTCCGGGCCTTTATTTGGCTTCCATTGGTCAAGCTAAAATCCCTTTCTTCTCTTATCTAACTTTCCATCTGACTTTTTAATTAAACAGCTTTTAGATAATTAATAAACAATCATTTCCATTTATAGATTACAGGAATTAATTAATACCTGTTTTTATTTTAACTTACGTTATTTTTTTTATTAAAATACTTTTATAAATCTTTTTTTCTAAAAAATACATTCAAATACCTTTTTTTTTTATTTATTAAAAAAAATATTTTTAAAGTTTAGCATCTGTGCGAATGTATATACGTATAACAAAACATTTTTAATTTTAGCGTTTAGTTTTTTACTTTTATTTGCGAACTTTTAAGTTTTTATTTTAAATTAATGTAACGACATATTTATATATCGTTACAATATATATATATATAGAAGACCTATTATTTGTATTTAATGTGTGAATTATCTCACAAAAGAATTAAATTTTGTCTGATTTTAGTCATAGTTTTGATATAAAACACACATTATATAGGGCAGAAATAATCTCTTTCTCATTTTAAACTCTACAAGGGCATCCAAAAATCCAATCATAAATATATTCAATAAATAATACCTGCACTAGTTACTTTATTGTAGTCACTAAGAAATACTGTTTTGAACACATTCCAGAGCACTGTGAAGTTTATGATATTGTAAGCCAACATTTAGCTAAATATAATTTTAACCTAGAATAATAAAACATTTAGCTAAATATCAAACATTTGCTTTGCCATTAAACCCAACAAAAGACCTATTATAAGTTAAATCAGAAAACTTGTTTAGTCTTAGGGTAATTGTCAATTAGTAGTAATAGAAGAGTTTCTGGCAGTTTAACAAGGGAAAAATTATCTTTTTAATGGATATAATTTTCTTATTTCTATTCTTTCTTATAATAACAATCCTTGACAACATTTAATTCCAAATATATGTAATTAAAGAGAACAAACCAATCTTCATTAAGTTTTGAATAAATAATATGGTATATTTAACTAAGATCAATAATAGATTCGATCCAACTAATTTTTAAACTATTGAAGACTATAAGTTTACTTTTGTTCACAATGGTGGAACTTTGGAATGATATTAATAAATCAGTCAGATGAAAATATGATTTTAATAATTACTAAATTTAATAATCAATTAGAGAAGAATGTAGACAGAACCTAACTTTTAGTAATACTTCAAGAGTAATCATTGTTTCCCAGTAAACTAGAGGTTTCAGAACTTGTCTATGTAGATTATGGAATATGATGTCAAGACTATAATTGAAAACCGATAAATACAATAGTTTGGATATTAGTTAATTCATATTTTAAAATCAAATTTTAATGGATAGATCCATCTTACAGATTAAATATTTAAAATTCTGGATCATTTAGAAATAGGGTCTTTTGAAAGACATTATGTGGAAAGAGAAAAGGTCTTATATTTTTATTTGTATGTTGACTTATGATATAAAATTTATAAAATTTTAGAAATATGTGTGGGCATATATTTTTAAAGCTTGAAAGGAAAAGTTAAAATGAATACAGACAAATTTAATTTTATATATTTGTTTAAAATATAGGTTGCATAACAAGTATTGAATAAATAATAATTTTTGACATTTTAAAACTATTGTAAGTTATTTAAACTCACATATTAAAAAATAGATTATTTAATACAAATATTTTTTGAAATTTATATCTGATTTTGAAGGAAATAAAAATCTTAATGCAACAAAAAAAAGAAAAATGTTTTTATAATGTACATTAATTATAATTAATCCTATAATCTGTATTTACTTAAAGTGTTAATGTAAAGTAAAAAACAAAACAATAGCAATTATTTAGTTTTTGTTAAGATGAAAATAATTTATTATGATAGTCTTGCTTTTTGATCCTTTTGCTTGTGAAAATTTTAATTGTTTTTATTGATTGTGAATATACAATATAAAGTTTAAAATTAAACTATTATTTATCAGAATACAATAAATTTTACTTCATTTGTTGTTTACAAATGAAGTTAATTTTAAAAAAATTGCATTTGATTTTTGAAAATATTAAAAATATATATATACTATTCAAAATCGTAAATCTTTTTCATCTTTCAGAAAACAAACAAAATCTTTTTTATTTGACATTTGTTTTTAAAATATGACTGAATAAATAAATTGATAAAATTATACTTTATAAATTTTAAATATTTTACAATGTTGCAATATGTTCTTACAAGCGATTACATAAACAGCCTATGAATGTTCTCAAAATATAATATTGTACTTTTAATAATAATTACACAATTATTGTACAAAAAATAATTATGAATTTTAATAAACTGACAAATAATCAAGATTTTTGTTATTCAAACAAATTTTTCCAAGTAATGTGAAAATTGGTGACATCAGAAAAACAATGGATACTACTTATCAATGCAGGGCTTTAGATTTTTTTTATCTTGCTGAATTTTTATTTATCCAGATATCTTTGCAATTTTTTTGGAATTAAAAATTTAGAATAAAATAGATATGATATAAAACAAGTTATAAAAATAATGTTTATGAAAATTTTTTTAGATTGTGAAGAATTTCAGAAATAAATTATGTTGTTTGAACTCTGATAATTCCATTATATACTATACATAATGGATTTATTTAACTTATGTTTATTCAGATTAGAGTTCTTTACCATTTGGCATAGTTTATACAGCATTTGACTTGAGATCAGAAAGTCCCAAGATTGATTCTGATGCAGGTCTGATATTTCTTATGATTTCATTATCTATATATATATATATATATATATATATATATATATATATATATATATATATATATATATATATATATATATATATATATATATATATATATATATCTTTTAAGTCAGATTAGAGAGAATGTAATTGTAGAGTATATAGAAATCCACTTTCAAAAAATAGTTGTCTGTCTATATGATGATTGAGTTTGAACTCCAAAAGAAGTAAAGGATGCATTTTCTTTGATTTTCTAGCCCAATATGTAAGAAATAAATTGCTTGTCTGATTACAGTTCATCAAATAATAGAAACTAAATAGTGGTGAGGATTGATTTATAATATTTATTACAAGTATGAGCTATCTGGACATTATAAGAAGCCAGTCTACTTATATTGAGAATTCCAATACTATATTTTATATATGCATGTACTATACATTTGGGAATGATATTAAAAATGTTTAGCAACAGATATTCTAAAAAAAGAAGATAGCTGGTATTTATTTTATTAATATTAGTTTATTTTATTGAGAGATTGTAGAAAAGGTATTATATATAATCACTCAAAAATATTCAATGTTCTTATCAATAGTATGCACAAGGAATACAATAATCATACTTAATCTAATAACCACCACATTATACTTTGATTTACACTTGATATATTAGGAAGTTTTGTTTCAAGTGGTTATCACTAACTAATTAACATTGATGTTGATCCTCTAAGATGTAGCATAGTTAAAATTGACAGGTCTAAACTAATTAAATTATAACATATTAAAGATGTAATTAAATATAAAACTTATATTTTTTTGGTTTTTATTTACAATTTATTTTATTTTATTTTTTATTATTTTGTGAAATTTGTTTTAACAACAGGTACAGAAAACTTTTAAAATTTTAACAATGGGTATGACCATACCTGTGCGTGTTTAGTGAATATCACCCCTGTGTACATTTATGAAGCTATTTTATCAATATATGGAGAACAAGTGGAAGAAATTGGCCAGTAAATAAAAATATATTAACATATTATTTCAAACTTTAACTTTGCAATTTAATGAAGATGTATTTCTGTTTACTGTCCAAAAAAATCTAATTATTTCCTGCTCCTATACTGATTTGATTTAAAAGAAAATTTTTTTAAATCTACTGTTCAAATAATGAGAAAAAATATTTTGCAAGAAAACAAGAGCAAATGTAGATAAGGATTAAAATCTTTAGAGGATAAACTATGTATATTTTCTTAGAATTCTATTTTGTGTTTTATAAAAGACTTGTTCTACAATTAGACAATATCGTGAAATTACTAAATATGTTTTTAACGAAAGGTGAAAATCCAGATTTTTGTAAACAATATATTAAAAATAATTTTAAATGCAAAAAAAATAATTAATAATTGGAATATATTTTATTTTTATATTGTAACGAGCACAGACGTTCGTTACATTGTTTTTTTTTTATTTATTAAACATGAAAGTAAATTAAAAAGTTCGCATTTAAAAATTTTCTTTAAGAATTAAAAATTGAAATTAAATATCTTAAACTCGTATATATTAAATCGCACAGATAATGAAAAATTATTAAAATAAAAATTTATTAAAGAAAGTATTTTAAAACTAATTTTTAAAAAGATTTGGAGATAAAATTATATCTTTAAATTTATCTTTAAATATATTTTTGATTTGGAAAACAGGTTAATTAATCAGAAATGGAAATGATTGTTAATTAGTTAAATGTAAACCAGCCTTGGGCATTTAAATGTAAAAACATCAGTCAGATAGGAAAGCAATAGAAACTGTTAGCAAATAAGAAGAAATCCTTATGGAATCGGACCGCAGCGAAAGGACCATCACATCGATGACGTAATGTTAAGTCAATCTTTCAAAGTAATATAAAAGGACAAGTTTGGAAATTATTAGGGAGTGATTGATTATTGATTATTACGATGTGACTATATGTAGTAGTATGGAGTTGGAGGTGATGGAATTGACAGATGCACTGTCAATTCTGTCAGCTGTTAAAGAAAGGAGAAATGAACTATCATTTTCTACATTGAGGACTAGTTAAAGCAAAAATCTCCGGATGGATAAATAAATCGGCCTTCAGAAAATATATTAACCTCTTTAGGACGGCATGGGAATTTACGTTCATGGCAAGCAACGGATAAAGTTGGACGTTTTAAAAATCGTAAGAACTCTATATTCACTTGAAACAATAAGAACTCTAAATTTTAAAACTTTTTAGTAAATAATGCAATAGAATCCTATCTGACCAAACTAAATTCTTCATTAATAATGTTATTTGATGTATTTGTTATTTATTTATTTAAAATCATTTCCATTTATTTAACTTTGTTCTTTAAGTTTATTTATGATTTCTGTTTTCCGATGAATTAAAATATATCAATGTTAAACTTAAGTCGGGCGTGAATGGCTGTATAGATTTGTAAAGTTATATTAGGGGAGGGTAATCTTAGGTTATTTGTTTCGTGGTTAAATTGGGTCAATGGATTGGATATATTGGTGTGATTAGTAGATGTAATATTGATTCGCTACGAGCAGAATCGCTTCATACGCCGCACACTTCCGTTTGCCTATGGAAGGAATTATAAGTCGGATACCGCAGTTCCTTTCTATGGAGTTTTTTGTTTTATTGCTCTTCTTTGCAGATAGATGTAATATTCCTATCTCATAAGAGGCAATTTCTTCTCTTAACCTTTTGTGCTGCCGTATTTTATTACATTGAATACATCGATATATCAGATGAATTGATGCCAGTTTGACTACGAATTTTAGCCTAAGGTTAAATAGGGATAGAATGTTTATTTTCAAAAGCAAATTTATGTGGTCTATTCATACTCGACCCTAAATAAAAATGCATTAAATTTACGTTGTTTATAGACGCTTGCATGGATTGTTTATTGGTTAACTATGTTTTGTGTTTCCATATTTGATCGGAATATATAGACATTCGATAAATAATGATACCTTATGGTGAGTATCTAAAATGTATTTATTCGGATGTCTTTTAAGTTATTGGTGACAATGCAAGTATCTTATGGTGAATACTATTGGGTTACGTATAAATTTCCCTCCGCAATTGTCAGTAATCAATAATTTTGTATTTTGATCGTTTATGTTTACTTTGAAATGTTTTTGACCGTGAAATCTATGTAACCGATCTATATTCAACATTATAAACAAGCTTTCATAAATTTATCTGTGCGAACTTAATTAAAATGTAAAATTAGAATGTAATAGTAATTAAATGTAAATTAAAGTCAAAAATCAAAGTTAAAATAATGTTAAATGTTAAAATGTAAAACTAATACTAAAATAATTTTAAATCTTATATATATGTGCATAAATAAATGTTTGTATGCTAATTACTGGCAGTGGCTTATTTTATTTATTTTTTAATGTTGAAATTTAATTAGATAAGATATGGTATTGTTAAATCTCTGCTACTCCCTGAGCTAGTGACATGGGCTAACGACCGGAACCAAAATATTTAAAAAAAAATTATTTTTTTTTTGACTTACGTATCTGCCTACTTTATAAATTTTTCTAGGTTCAAGTGCCTAGATGGCCCCTGTAGTGCAGTTTACATGTAGTCGCTTTCTCCGGATCGTTACAATATTGAAACAAGCACATATATGTGTGTGTGTTTATTAAATATATTTTTAACAAATAATTATGCATATACTATTAAACTAGGCTATTCTTTATTAGATTATTAGTGGTTGAAATATTTTGTCATTTCATGAATGCATGCTTATGTGTTTATATATATGTGTATGTTGTGTAAATCATTTAGTTATAGATATATTGTAAATATATTGAAACAGACAGATCGGAGAACCGATCTTCGTTTCAGGTGTTTTTATGTACGGTAATTCAAACTACTGTTCGCCCGCAGTGGGATTTTGTCTATTTTAAGTTATAATATAAATTAGTTATATATTCTATAGTTTATAAATAAATATGTAAAGTTTCCGTATATAAATGTCACAAACCATGAAATAATATTCGTGTGTGCGTGGTTTGTGAATTTGTATCAATTAATTTAAAGTGTCAGTGCGGGCGTATTTGATTAAATTATAGTTTTTTTTTTATTAAATTGTATAAAGTCGTGTAAAAATACTGATCAAAAGTCACATTCCTTTGATCAGTGTTTTTAATTAAAATCTAATTGCACAAATGTTCAGAGCAATTAAGTTGTATTCAAAATTAGTAAGGAATTTTTATATGTAATTACTGTACCGATTTAAAAGTGGAATATTAAATTAAAAGATTGCTAAAAACAGATAATTGATTATGCTGCATCGCTAGAGGCTAGAGAAAGTAGGCGGAGCCTAAAACAAAAACAAGTCGGAAAGGTCAGCAGTGGCTATTTTAGAAAAAAAACTTACATTCTAACTTTGGTCGTGTGTGAGAGAAGTAGTCTCGAGACAACACAGCAGTTGAGTATAATTCAAACATTATTATTAAGAAGTTTACCAGTGAATCGCAATGTTGATGGGCTAAGTGCCAGGAGCTGGTCTCTGCCCGCCAATATGGATCCTCGTGCCGCTGTTTGATCATGTTTCATATACTTCAGAATTTCCAACTTCCAATCTCAAAATTTACTATGCCTTACAAATAACTTTCAAAAATGCGCGCCTACGTTCGTCACAAGCCAAGCTGGATGAAGAAAGAACAGTAACTTTGTTACACGAACTTTAATTTTCTTCCGTGCTTAATGTTATCAATCAAACAAATCACATGTAAGTTTTTATGTCATTTATAATGCTATTATTTAACCTGTCAGTAAATTTTCTTTTCTTTTTTTTAACCCTCTGCTCTAGTCTTTAGAAATCATTTATAAAATTGTAATTAATAGTAATAATATTTCAACTGAATGCATTTATATTTTCTTATGTTGCTTATTTCATGAACAAACATTGCCAATAGTAATATTTCCAACTCTGTGTAAACTAGTGTGTAATAGTGATCAATTTAATTTAAAAGTAATTTCATGTTCTGAATTAAATATTCTTTCACATTCCGAGTTAGTAAATGTTAAATCACTTTATTATTCTATGTTAAGTTGTTATAAAATTACAATCGAAGTTTCAATATTAAATATATATATAATAGTTTCAAAGTGTTATCGTAATGTCATGTATGATCTGAGAAATAACTCCCTGTGTAATTTGATACTGTCGCTACCGCCTGTCAACCTGAAGGGTTAGGAGTCCCAGAGTAAGATTAACTAATTATTGTTTTTCACCGTCAGTTTAATTTCGCCATGTTTTTATTGGGGTAAGGATCTCAGCCTGTGGCGTAGAAACAGACAAATAGTTTCCAGGTTTTATATAATTTCTTTTAAAAATCCGCTTCAAGTATTCGTCCTTCACGTCTGTGGCAATGCCTTCCCTTCGCTGAAGTTAGCGTCTCGCCATTCTACCATTGGGGAATGAAAGCAGGTTTTCTTTCCCGGTAATCTCTTGGATCACCGGGGTTCGAAATGATCCCGGCTGGTTGTCGTGTCCCGGAGCTACTTGGGGGCATTAAGCCTTGTCAAAGTACAAGCCGCCCGGTATTCCGTTAATGCACCGCAAGTGATTACTGTAGGGCTTTTGAATCCAGGCAACCACCAGTTCATCTATCTTCCATGTCGTATTTATATAAAACCACCAGCACATCTATCTCTTATGTCGTATTTATATAAAACCACCTCCACTGTTCGTCTACGTTCCGGCTCGAGCCTATTCAAATAAAATAAGTAAACAAAAATCTTTAGATAAATATTTTTTCCAATGCTCTAATACTCTGATTCTCTTAACCACCCGTCAATCATTTAACTACCCAGCTATTGGCATGAGTTTGTTCATTAAATAAAACGTTCACTAAAGACTAGTAGCCAAATACAAGAGGATTTATGAAGTCTTACCGTACTGTATAACACTATATTATATGCTGTCTATTGTTATTATATAACACTACATTTATGTGCTTTCTATTGGTCTTATTTAACACTATATTTATATGCTTTATATTTGGCTTATTAAACACTTTATTTAATCTAAATTTTTGTGTCCTCCACCTTATTACTCTCTAAGTTTATTTAGCCACTTTCTGTCTGTATTGGCAACTTAAATATATACGTTACATGAATGACCGTCCCAGTATCTAGAGTCTAATAAACCTATATATCATTAACTGTAAGAATTTAGTCCATGTTCTAAGCTGAGCTAGAAAAGGGATAACCCCGTGCTGTTATAAAGTCATCATCGGTTAGTCATACCGGGGTTTGAGTTGGAATTCAGTTGGCGTTTTGGAATTTATTCTTAAACGTGGGCTGGGTTTGAACTCAGGTACTGTGTATGAGTAAGCGTGGTGGATTTATACCGGTACAATATTGAGTTTCAGTCTATTTTTCAAATATGTGTAAATAAGAAGATCAGAATTATTTATTTATATTAAAGAACTTATTAGATTTTTAATTTCATTTTATTATTATTATTTTAAATTATTCCAGAGAAATTATTCAATGCTAAAATAGATTAATTACTGTATTTGTAATCCTAAAGTTTGCTTGGATATAATGGTATTTGTTATATATGTGTGTGTATGTGTGGAAATTGTATATTTCTTTTTAGAATTATTTAGATGGTTCTAAAGTAGTCATAAAAGTCACCTTTAAAATCCACTCACTTTCCTTTGTAGATTTTATAATTACTAGTATTGGTAACTAGTAGACTCTTGATACTAGATGTCCCTGGTCATTGATAATGATCAGCATTGATATAATGATTCCTGAAATTTTTTGATATGTTAATTATTTTAACATTTAAGTATGTATTAGCAAATATAATATCAATGATTGCTGTTATAATATTATGCTTTAAGTTTAACATTGGTCAGATGCTGATTAGCCGAAGATTTTATAAAATGAATGCTTTTTAAATTCAATCATGTAGAATGACTAGTGACTTTTGAGTATTGTTGTGATACTGTGTTTAACACTTATGATTGTATATTTTGGCTTCAGATGCTAAATTTTGTGCTAATTTTTTTTGCCTATTAAAAACATTAATGCTTTTGAGGATGATGATTTACAGTTTTTTGTTATATTCTACATTCTGACTTGTTACAATGTATAGCTCATATATTGTTATATATTATAACAGTGTGGAGTTGGTATCATAATGGTGATGATCATATATAAACTAGTCTTTTGTATACATTATTAGTACTCATTACAAACCATCTATAATATCAATTGTTTCAAATAATAACTCCTTCAGCTTATAAACACACAAAATCTTGCTATTCAATCACATATATTTTAATAACAAAATATTTTAATTAGTAATAATTCTGGTTAATATATAATAATATACATGAATTTAACAAATGCATTTGCAAATTTTTTGTTTTTATCAGTACAACTTTCATTTTTAGCTCAACCCTATATATTTGAATATGAACATATATATAAAGATTCAAATAACTTTTTCTAGTAAAATATTTTAATTAGTAAATTAATTTTATTTGTTGTGCAACAGAAAAGCATCCTGATTTAATTCATAATTTAAAATTAAAGCCATATAATTTATAAAAAGAAATTGTTAAAACATTAATTAAAGTGCAGAAATGAATTATGTAAATGGAGCCCTGAAATCTCTTAATTAGAATTATGTTGTGAAAAAAAAGTCATGCATACATTTAACATTTATAATTTCATGAAAGCTTCTATTTGCATGGGAATTCTATAAGTTCTTGTAAATTATGGTTTTAGTTAATAAAGTTCTTGATAACTTAATATGATGCTTTCTCTCATTTTTTAAATGAAAATTAATATTCTTATTGTTTAGATTATTAACTTTATATATAGCTCACATAATATGAAATTATAAATTCATTGAATTTTGGAGTTATTAAGTCTCAAAAGACTTTCTTTATGCTTGTAATGTAATTTTTAATGACCTTTATGCAGCTTGTAATTTATATTTAAAGTTTTCAATAAACTTTACTTGCAAATTGTTTTTGCTTGAGGGAAGATTTGGTAGAAGACTTTCTTTAATCATTTATGAATAGATAGCAGATAATCTAGGAATGTTTTTAGATGATTGTCATAATAGAATTGCAGGTAATAGCACTTAATCTGCACATTTGCCTCTATGAACAGGGACTTTTAACCTTCACTTTGAATATGACTAGAATTAATAAGGAATGCTACTAATGACTTTTAAATTTTTATTTCTATTATTAGACAATAATTTTCAACTATAAAAAATATGATACATGACTTATTATTTTTAAAAAATTGATATATTTTAATTAATGTACTCAGAAATTTTTCGTAAATATGAATTATTTCACATATAACTCTTATCCATTTCTTCTTTCTCTATATATATTTTGCTTCTTTTTATATTTCACTATAAACTTATCAACACTCCTTTAACACTTAACATTTTATTTATAATAAATAAAATTATTTGCTTGAAGTGTTAAAGGAGTGTTGATGAGTTTATAGTGAAATATGAATTATATTTTACACTAACAAAGAAAATACTATTAATTTGTAACAAGTCTTTAACATTTTCCAATGAACATTAGAAATTAATTATTTTGAAATAAATAAAATACAATTAAAAGGCCTGTTTCAAAATTATTGGGTTGAAAACAATGCTATGAAAGATATCATAATTTTCATAATTAAAGAAAGAAAAATATATATATTTCTTTTCACAATTAAAAAAAGAGAAAACATTTATAAAATTTAATAAAGTATTCTACAAGATTTTCCAAGCATTTATTCTGCTTATTATTATATCCTCATATGTCAACTCAATATTCTACAAGATAACTGTTTAAATTATTTAATATCGGTCAATGGTATCATGCATGATTAGATTGGAGTATTTCATTAGTTACCTATATACATTTATGTCATGCTTATTGTAATCTGTTATATAAACTCATTATTTCAACCCAATTTTTTTTTAGAAATGTATCTATGCTATTGTCTTAGACATTACAGATAAACTGCTGTTATAAAAGAAATTTGATAAAATACACTGCTAGTATACATTAAAGTAGTTAAGAATGACACTCTTCTCATATCATATTAAGTATCTTTTACTAATTATAATGGGTAATCTTTTTGTAGAGTAGAAGGATTGGGCTTTCTTAAAATTTTATTATAAAACAATCAGATTTAAAAACCTTATAATAAATTATTAACAACAAACTTATAAGAATGGTCTTTCAGAAAATATTAAAAGTCAATAAGTCATGTATTGTTGATTTAGGGTTTGAAGTCTTTTTAAATCTTTTTTTGATTTTGAAGTAAATAAAGTAATTAATAATTGGTAGTGTACAGTTTGGAAGTTTTTAAAAATTCTGAGTACCTGAAGTGAAAGAACTGGAACTGTGATTTATGAACCTAGGTGCTAGTGTTCACCATAAAACTGTTCAGACACCAAACATTGTCCTTATTAATAAATTTTATTTGAAGTTAATAATATCATTAATCTGAACATTGGAAGGTCAGTGATTTCTAAAATGTGGATAAATTTTTAAAAACCCTTATAGAATTTTATGACTGCTAGACTTTTACTGTTTTTTTTTTAAAATTTAGTTGAAGATTTCTAAGTTAGCCTAGGATTTTTTCAATATTTACTATTACTAATCATTCAATTAATAGCTATTTAATAAGTCAGATAAGTTTTAAAATTTTTTGTTTGGGTATTAAAATGTTACTTGCATATTAGACCTGCTACCAGTGTTTGTTTTGGCAGAATGCCATACTTTTCTTCAGTGTGGGGGAGGGTGTTTGCGATGGCAGAATGCTGTATTAAAAATTCACAACTATCAGTGTTGTATTTTGTCAATGTTTTACTTCCCACCCATCTTATTTTTCTTTCTTTTTTATTTATATAAGAACTGTAATATTGTTTACTGTTTATTTTGGTCTTTTTATTATCAAATTCAAACCTTGTTTTGCATTCATATGCACGGTTTACAAATAACAAGGAGTCTACATCAGCATTCTTGGAACATGAAAAAGCTACTGGACACAGATTTGAACTCACCAATCCCAGAATAGTGTGCAAAGAGAGAAACAACCATAGGCGCAAAATAAAGGAGGCATATTTCATAAATAATGACACCCAATCAATTAATAGAAAAGACACCTGTTTCACCATTTCAAAAAGATGGACAAACTAATTCCAAACAATATTTTAAATAAAATACTGAAACATCCAACTAATTAACATAAATTTGAATATACCCCCTCATCACTATCAACCGCACACAGCTATGAGTATGAAGCCATGGAGCTTTGAAAGCGCTAAGCTTTAAATAAATTATTAATAAATATAACTTCTTTAACGAGCGTTAAAAGCGCATAATTATTGATATTATAACTTTAGACATTTTTGTTCTAAAATTCTAAATATGACATAAAAATTTCAATCTATGGATTAATTATTTACACACACAGTTTTTTTTTTTTTTAAAAAAAAAAAGCATTGAAATATTTTTATTACATGCTGCATAAATGTTAAAGAAATTAAATATTTGCAAATAATTGAATGCATATTATATGTAAAGTATTTCGGAATTTATTTTCTTTGAAAATTTTATACAAAGTAAATGATTTCATTAAAGAAAAGAATTTTGAAGAGTTTTATTGATTATACTAAGTGAAGTTATTTAAGATCATTTCTGTTTAATGCTTGGGGAAATAATAAAAGCAAAAAAAAATTAAGCAACAATCAAAATAATTAGTAAAATTGTTCATTATCTTTATTAGATATAAACTTGGTTTTATGTGATTTTTTATTATTATTATTGTTTTAGAATTACCTGGAAAATTCTTATGAAGTATTTTCAAAACGTTTAACATTTTAATTGCCAGTGAAGTATTTGAGTAAAATCTTTAGCAAAGCCCATCTAAGTGTTAATCATTTTATTTTATCCCAATGTATAATGTATTAGCATTTCAAATTTAAAAACTGAAACTTAAAATAAATGTGTAAAAGTTGAAACAAATTACTAAATAATTGTGATTCACTAGATAATAATTACAAGTGTATAAATAATATTTATAAATATCTGATTTTTTTTATTCTGATATAATCAAAATTTAAAATTGTGTTTTATCACAAATAGAAGTTGAAAAAAAATTAAAAATAAATAAAAGTAGAGGTAATAAATAATTCATTAATCATGGTGTCAATTTATATTACAAGTGAAGAAATACATAAAGTGTATATTAATAATTGAATAAATAATATATTTATTTATTTAACATGAATGTTTTTGAAATAATCCTGATGAAATGTGCCTTAGAAAACTTTTTTAAATGTATGATAATAAAATATTCATCCATTGATAACTGAAAAATCATGTTTCATTTTCTCTTCTCTCTTAATCTGTAAATTAATACACTGTACATAAGCTTAACACCCCTGCACATATATAATATAAGATATAAGGGATTCGAACTCCGACTTTCACACGATCCTCAGCTCTCCATGCCATCTCATATTGCTGATCCACCTGATCATACACATGTTGAAAAGATAAATAATCACCAATATACGCATTTCATGCTAAACCAGCAATCATCAGTTGGTCCAGATTACTATCTCCACACATATATAAATCAGTGCTCAGCTTTATATTAAGATAGCCAGTCCTCATACTTTAGTGGACAGGCTTCAAACTACTCCAACCCACAACTCTTCAGCTATCCATTTCATTGAAAATCTTATGATGTAATCAAAGCCCACATTAGTGCCAAGGTTGTCATCATATCCATGTTGACCATTTAGTCATGATCAGGTGAGTCAGCAATATGAGATGGCATGGAGAGCTGAGGGTCGTATGAAAATCTGAGTTTGAATCCCTTATATATTACATTATATATTGCAGATGTGTGTAAGCCTGTACAGAGTATTAATTTACATATTAAAAAAACATAGTGTGATAAAGGTCTGCCCATCCCTCACATATGTATGTAAATGGATTAATCTCCAGTACATGAGGGGTCAGAATGTCTAAATGGGCAAAATGGGTATGATGACAACCTTGGCACTAACATGGGCTTTGAACATTATCATCATCAGATTTTCAATTAAATGGATGGCTGAAGAGTTGTGGGTTGGAGTAGTTTGAAGCCTGTCCATTAAAGTATGAAGATTGGCTATCTTAATTTAAAGCTGAGCACTGATTGTATATAGGTGTGTAGATAGTAATCTGGACCAACTGATGATTGCTGGTTTAGCATGAAATATGTATATTGGTGATTATTTCTCCTCTCTTAAGTAATTATTAGGAGAACTATTTGTAGCAAATCTCTGAATGTTTTTTATTTTTATTTACTAGAATACAATAATTTTGTTCTAAATTAATATCTTTTTCAAAAGAATATTTATCAATTATTTAATATTTCTGTTTGTTGACAGAAGAGCTTCTGAATAATTAAATCCATGGAGAATTGGAAATAGTTGTTTTGTTTTTTGTTATATAGAAAGTTTTCATTTTAATATATTTGATGCAGAAATTATTAAATTAAATATAACTACATGCACAAGTATATATCATCATTATTATTTTCAACCATTATCGATTGATTGCAAAATGAAGATATCACTAAGTTCAGTTTATCTTTTCCATTCTCTAGGCTCTCTTCTTCACATCACACCATTTGTTTTCATTTCATCCATCCATCTCACAGCTGATCTCTTACTAAGTCTTTTACAAACTATTGTAATCCAATTTAAGATTTCAACTCTTTGTCTATCATCATCTTCTTCTAGCAATATGTCCAGCTCAACTCCCCTTCAGTCTCTTAATTTCTACAATGATGTCAATAACATTGTTTGTGCTCTCACCCATGTATTTTATTTTCAATCTCTTCTTTCTAACATGCATCTCTCCATACTTCTTTGAGTAGTCTGAAGTCTCTCTATTACTCTTTTATTAAATATCCAAATCTCAAATTCGTAAGTAAAAACTGGTAACATACATTTATTAAAAACCTTTCTTTTTCAAGCACATAAGCATATTTCCTTTGATTATTAAATTATTCCTACCAAAAGTACTCCAACCACATTTAATTCTAAGATTAATTCCATTCATTATGTTTCTTTCTGTAGTAATAATCTGACCAAGATATTTGTAATTGATAACTTTTTTTAACTCATCATTATCAATATCATCATTTTCTTTTGAGAAAATCCATTGAACATTAGTTTTTTTTAACATTTACCTTTAACCCAACTCTTGCAACATTTTTTGAAGCTCTAAAGCATTATTTGCAAAAACAATTATATCATTTGCAAAATCTAGATGACTTAAATAATTTCCATTTATTTTTATTTTCTTAGCTTTCCATTTTAATCCACAAAATACTTTTTGCAAAACTGCTGCAAAAAGTTTTGGAGATGTGGACTCACTTTGTTGTACACCCATCTCAATGTTAATCTTTTTTGTATCAATATGTAATCTAATTGTATTGCTGTTGCATTTTTATAAATATTCTTTAGAATATGACTATCCTGGGTCTGACCTTGATGATCCAATGCTTTAATCACTCAAGAAATGCTTATAGAATCAAATGCCCTTTTATAATCTAAAAATTCAAACCATAATGCAACTCATATTTGTTGGTCTTTACTACAAATTTCTCAATAGTTGGATATGATTCATTATACTAAAATCACTTTTAAATCCAGCTTGTTTTTTTGATTGGTTAAAATCCAAAGTTCACTGTAAAGAACTGAGCAGGACAATTTTTTAATGTTCATTCCATAAGTTCTTGATTTGCAGCTGTTATTATTATGTAATTATTCATATAGTATAGGAACATGGATGGGCTGCTCACCAACACACATTAGCCAACATGGTGAGTTTATCGGCTTTTTGCATCTGAGTTTAAGATCAAGAACCAACATGGTCTTTTTTCTCAGTTACCTGATAGCTCTTAACTGACATATCAGTTAAATTTTCTTGAATATAGAATGAATCTGTGTGAGAATAAATAAAAAAATTTTAATATTTATAATCATGACAAGTAAATATAATAGTTTCTATATTAAAAAACATAAGTTTATTTTTTTAAATTCAATCAATAAACAACATTAGTTTTTTTTATTTTAGAAAAAATTTTATATGTATTATCAAATATAGCTTTTATAAAACTTTCTTAGCATTTTCTTAACTTTATTATTTTTTAATGATAAATATTTTTACAGACATATTTTTAATGGATATTTGTAAACTATTCTATTAGATAAAAGTACATACTTCTGAGTGTGTAAGTACAACTGTCAAAATCATTTATATTTAAATATATATTTTTTGCCTTTATTCTAATGTTATACATATACATTATATATTCGTGAATATTAAACACACATCATTTGTCATTATTTACTATCAAGGTCTGTAAACAAATACTTTTGATATTATCTATCTCTGAATGTAACATTATACTTATTATATTAAGAATTTTACTTTAATATAATAATGTCAAACTTATTAGCTATGACTTAACAAAATACTAATCATAAATCATTTATCAGAATCGTCAGGATCTTCTTTTCAAAATATATAAATCTTTGAAAAGTAACATATCTCTATGATTCATGTTATTGATAGTATATTTATTGTTACATAAAATGTTTAATTTTTAATTATTTTATATTCATAAAATTTAAATAATTAGTTTCACATTATTTCATTTTTTTTTAAAAAGATAAAACAATTCAAAATTGTTTTTGATTAATAAAAGCTGTTGATTTTAAAGCAAAATGTATGTTGAGTATTTTATTAATTGTTAGAATTATAATTTTTTGAGAAAATTTAAAGGATATAATAAAAATGTTTACAACTTAAAGACTGTGGAAATAATGAACTTAAATCGCCAATTCCTATAACTACAAAGAATAATCAGAAACAAAATAACTAAAAATTTTGTTATTATAATAGTGATGATATGTTTTAACCACATTTCTTTCTTCAATTTTTAGTATTGAGCAATTTAATTTTTTTCTGTTTTTTTTTTAGATTTGATTTAAGCCGGTTTTGTTCTAAATTAGTAAGAATGTATTATAAATATTCCTTTCAAAATTTTTTTTTTCTGAGAATGTAATTTTTTTTGCATTAATTTCTTCATTTTATTATTTTTTAACATTTTATCATTGCTTTAAAATATTTTTTATTCTGAATTATTAGATATAAGAGAGGATTAGTATTAAAAGTGAGATTTTTGGACAGGATATAACAAGAAACAATGTTTACATTTTAAATGTTGTTTAATATTTTGGCACTGTGGAAGAAAGGCTTACGTTATTGAAAGAAGCCCCCCCCCCCAAAAAAAAAAATCTTTACTTTTAGATTACAATAATTTGATAAAACTGCTAATCACATTATAAGTTTAATAAATGTAATTTATAACAAAATTACTAATTGGTAATTAGTTTTAATTGGTATCTATATTTACTTAGAGAGTATTAACTTTTAAATGTTATTTACACATATATATACATATATATATATATATATATATATATATGGATTACATATTTAATGTAATATCATATTCCACGAATTAAATATATCATTACCATCACTTTCTACTATTATTGATCCATTGCAGGATAAAGGTCTGTCCAAATTAGTTATTCTAAGTCCTAGCTTCTCTTTTCCACAACAATCAGTGAACTTTCTCATTTCATTCATCCAGCTCACATATGGTCCCTTTCTAGATTTTTTAGAATCTCTTGGGATCTAATTTAAAATTTCAACGAGTCATCTATTATCAGTTCTTCTGGCAATATGTTCACACCAGTTTTAATCAGTGATACCTGTATTACATCCATGTATTTTTTTCAATTTCTTATTATTATTTAACTTACATATGTCATTGAGTAGTCTGAAGTCTCTGCATTGTTCTTTTGCTAAGTTTCCAAGCCCCAATTTCTTAAGTAAGAAGTGATAAAACACATCTGTTTATAACCTTCCTTTTCAAACATATAGGCATATTTTCTTTTTATATTAAATTACTTTTATCAAAAATACTCCATCCAAGTTTAATTCTTTAATTAATTTTATCATATTTCTGCATTAACAGTTAGTAGTGTGATTAAAGTATTTATAGTTGTTAACTTATAATTTATTATTATCAAAATTCTTTGAATATTACTTTTGTCTTTTTTATCATTTAGCTTTAGGGTTACTGTTTTTACTTTCATCTGATGACTCTTATAGCCTTTGCTGAAGCTCTGACATATTATTTAGAAAAGCAACCACATCATCTGCAAAATCCAGATAACTTTTTTCAGTTTTTCATTTTAATCCACATATAGATATTGCAAAATTTTTGTGAAAGATTTTGAAGATATAGAATTACATTGCCACACACCTTTCTCAATGTTTATCTTCTTAGTATTGTAACGATATATAAATATGTCGTTACATTAATTTAAAATAAAAACATAAAGTTCGCAAATAAAGGGAAAAAACTAAACGCTAAAATTAAAATGTTTGTTAACATATATATATATTCGCACAGATGCTAAACTTTAAAAATATTTTTTTCATAAACAAAAAAAAAAAGTATTTGAACGTATTTTTTTTAATAAAAAAATACAAGATTGAAATATAAAAATATTTTAATAAAAAAATAACGTAAGTTAAAATAAAAACAGATATTAATTAATTCCTGTAATCTGTAAATGGAAATGATTGTTTATTAATTATCTAAAAGCTGTTTAATTAAAAAGTCAGATGAAAGGTTAGATAAGAGAAGAAAAAGATTTTAGCTTGACCAATGGAAGCAAATAAAGGCCCGGACCATAACGAAAAAACAGAACAGTGACGTTTTTGTTCATGGAATCCATAGGAGGATTATAAAAAGAAAAAATATGAGTTCCAGCGTGGTGTGTTTGAAAGATGTGGTATGACGCACATACCACACTCTCTCTAAAAAAAAATGAAAAGACTGTGATACCTTGAACCAGCTATTGCCATCTCCAGAACATTACCTTCCAACGGAGGTGTCACGGGAATTGAAAGCAGAGGCCTGGACTCTTCTACCATAAGCTATATGAAATGAACAATTGTTAAAATCAATTAAGAACTTTCGTCAAGTTTTACAAATTGATAAACAAGCCAACTGAAATGTTAAAACGGACTCTTATCTGACTTTTGTAAGTTTTTAAATCAAATTAATAATGTTTAATTTTATATGTTTTCCGATTGATAAACATCATTTCCATTTTTTTTCTTATTGTAAAGATTATTTAAATGTATGAAATTTAAGTTGTTTATAGACGCTTGCATGGATTCGTTTGCGGTTAATTATATTTTGGTTTTCATATTTGATCAAAATATATAGACATTCGATAAATAATGATACCTTACGGTGAGTATCTAAAATGTATTTATTCGGATGTCTTTTAAGTTATTGTTGACAACGCAAGTATCTTATGGTGAATACTATTGGGTTACTTATAAGTTTCCCTCTGCGATTGTCGGTATCAATAATTTTGTATTTTGATCGTTTATGTTTATTTTGAAATGTTTTTGACCGTGGAATCTATGTAATCGATCTATACCCAACATTTTTAAACAAATCTGTGCGAACGTATTTAAATGTTAAAATTAAGTCGGGCGTGAATGGCTATATAGTTTTGTAAAGTTGTATTAAGGGAGGGTAATCTTAGGTTATTCATTTCGTAGTTGAATTGGTTCAACAGATTGGATATATTTGTGTAATTAGTAGATGTAGTATGAGGTCGGCTATGGGCAGAATTATAGATATACGCCACACACCCTCTGTTTGCCTATGGATGGGTTTGTCAGTCGGCAGAAGACCGCAGTCCATTCCTATGGAGTTTTTTTGTTTATTGTTCTACTTGCTTATTGTTCTACTTGCCAACAGATGTCACATTCCTGTTGGTGGAGAGTCAATGTCTTCTCTATTTCTACTTATTGTTCAGATGTACATTCCTGACAATATAGTATTTTGTGTTGTCGTATCATGCTACATTGAATACATGAATGTATCAGATGGATTGGCGTCAATTTGGTTGCGAAATTTGTTGCCTAAGGTTAAATCAGGGAAGAATATTTTCTTTTCAAATACAGATCTATGTAGTCTATTCATACTTGACTAGCTAAATAAATAGTAAACTCATTATTTGCAATCTACTTAAATTTAGAATTAAAGATCAATATAAAAATATAAATGTTAAACTTATCCCTCAAAATTTAAATATTATTTTATATGTGCGTAAATAAATATTTTTATATGTTAATTTCTGGCAGTGGCTTTTACTCTTTGATATTTAAGATATAAATTAAGATATAGATTTTTATCTCTGCGTCTCCACTGAGCTAGTGACTTGGGCTAACGATCGGAATATTTAAATAAAGTGGAATCTTAACAGCGCGTATCTGCCTACTTTATAAATTTTTCTAGGCTCAAATGCCTAGATGGCGCCCTTGTAGTGCAGATATTGTTTTTGTGGTTAGATTCGATCTTCACTTTCATTCCGATTGGTACATGTTGTATTCTGGTAAATATTCTTCAGAATATGACATATCCTTTGTCTATATCTTGATGCCCAATGCTTTAATTATTTTAGAAATGCTTATGGAATCAAATGCCTTTTTATAATCATAAATCAAATACATAGTGGCAATGTATATTCATTGATGCTTTTTATAACTTTTTTAATACTTGGATGTGATGCCCATTCTAAAACTACTTTTAAATTCTGTTGGTTCTTTTAGTTGATTAAAATGCAAACTTCGCTGTAGATTAGTTGTTATTATCTTGGTAAAAAATGTATAGAAATGTTTACATTGATAGTCTGTAATTTGTTATATTTTCTTATCATCTTTTTTAAATATCAATATTATTACTACATTCCTTCAATTAGACTGTACTTAGTTCTTAGGATCTAATGTAACCCTCCAGTGCAGCCACCTTTTACCAATTTTGTTACCTTTCCTAGCAGTCCAAGATGAAAACACCATAATGTTTCCACTTCAATCCCATTTACTTATATAGTCAAACAGATCTGAACTCAATTCAGCATCTATACATTTTGGTGTCTTTGATATAGTCAGCATGCTCCTCACTGATGAAAGCAACAAGCTAGAAACTGGTCTGGGGTTGTTGGATGAGTAGGCACTAAATAGGAATTTGGTGGTATTACTGTATGGACTTTGGTACTCTTATTAACAGTAAGTGTACTCATATGAAATGGTGGTCTATGATGTTCTGATGGTTTTACATCTATCCTGCCACAAGATAATGGTGACTGTGGTTTTTGAAAAACCAAGACACCAAAATATATTGATGCTGAACTGAGTTCAGATCTATATGACTATACAAGTGAATAAGCTTGGGTTGGAAACATTATGGTAATTTCATCTTGGGCTCCTAGCTTTATAGTTAACCAACTAGAAAAAAGGTTGCTGTTGGAGAGCTGCATTAGATCCTAAGATCTAGATACAGTTCTCTCAAATCCAAGGCTCCTCACTGATGAAAGCTACTAGCTAGAAACTAGTCTGGGCAGGTTGACTAGCAGGCACTAAATAGGGATATACCTTCCTTCATCCATTGATTATGAAGCCTTGTACTTGGTAGCACTACTGTATGGAGTTTGCTTTTCTTATTAACAGCATGTGTAAGAATATGAAATGGTGGTCTTGTGATGTTTTGAAGATATATTAGACAAATATTTATATATTTTATTTGAAATTTTAAAAATGGCATATTATGTTAAAGATACTAACTTTGGATATATTGTTACTTTTTAGAAGATTTTTCAAAACTCATGGCTATAAAATTTTTATAAAAATTATAAGCATATTTTATATTAGTAATGATAGTTGAATCCTTAAGGTAATATATTTTTTGGAAATAAATATTTTTTAGAAATAAAGAAATGATAGGTAGTTGTAATGTTATTTTTAATTCTAATTGGAATTTTTTATTTTTATAAGATGTATCCAGCTTATGTAAAAGCCATCTTTTTTTTAATTGGTCACTTTAACAAATTTTTTTAAAGATTTAATATAAATTAAACAAAAGATTTTAATGTTATAGAAATAAATGTGAGAGTAAAGATTGTATTTTTTTTAATTAGTTGCTTTAATAAAAAAATTTTAAGATTTAATATTATAAAAATGAATGTGAGAATAAACTATTAATAGCAGAAATTAGTATGAACTACATGATATCAAACTACATTGCTTCAATTCTACATTAACCCAAACTAAATGTAAATATAGTACCTATAGCATCTATTTTTATTTTACATGTCAAAGGTATTGACCAAAAAGTGTACCCAGTCTGGCTGCTTGGAAGGCAGCTATTTTAACCACTAGCCCACCAATGCTGAATATAGCATCTATTTTTTTTATTCACTAAATATAGCATTTCAAAAATAAAATCACATTTCATTCATGATTTAAATACTATACTATTTACTATAGTTAAAAGCACATTTGCTGATTTTTTTTTCTGAGTTTTTTATTAATTTCTGAATTACTTCCTTTGCCAGAAATATGCTTCATAATAAAAATTTCAGATTATTGAATATAAAGGGTGGAATTATATCTTTTGCATAAAATAATCATTGTATACATTACGATTTAGTTAGGTTTTGTTATTAAGTTTCTTTTTTTCAACAGTCAAATTTGTCATTTTTGTAATTTGTTAAAGCAACCAATTGAACAGCATTACAGACAACAGGCAAAATAGGGATTTTATATAAGAGATTGTGATGATTATTTTCAACAAATCATTACATTAGAACTATGCATTTTACTTTTGGAGTTTTACCAATTATGGCCAGAACTTCATTGAAATTATTTCTCAAACTAAATTGATATTAACTGAAAATTTATTAAGAAATAATCAATTGTTCAATGTTTTTACTGGTCATATATTTGTTAAATATATCATTCTAATCAATCACTTCCTTTATTGTTACTTAAAATTTTTATTATTGTTTAGAAAAAACATTTTATCATTGCTTTTTCTTTACACAACTTTCTCATGAGCATCATATACTTTTTACCTTGTTTTATAATTTTCTACTGTTCATTGCATGCTATTTTTTTTTATCATAAACATGTTGATATATACTTATGCCATTATGTCTGATCTGGCATATTTGTTTATTAATGTTTTTCCTATTATAATCTTACTTCTCATTTCATAACTTAAAACTACTGAGTACAAATCTTTTCTCATTTGTTTCTAGTTATAAACTTTCGAAGCACCTTCGAATGATTTTTACAAATTTCAAACTTATGTTGGTCAAACTCTAACAGTCTCCATAAATCCTCTCACTTTTCATATTGTTTCCATATTCTAGATTTTTTTTAAAATGTTAAATGTTATAATTACATAAGATGTACCAATGATTATATTTTGTTACACTTTTTATTATACATATACTGACATGCAGTAAATTGTAAAAATTTCAGAAATGTCAATTATTAAGGCATAGTGAATGGAATTAAATGATTGAGGTCATGTTCTCATTTTTAAATGCTTAAGATTTGCCTATATAAATACACTTTGGTTAAAAAGTTAAGGTGGATCCATCTTTTCAAAAGACTTTATCTTGTATTTAGAAAGGAGAATATTTCTTGAGTGTGAGTGTTTAAATCTATACAGCCCATGTGTAATAGTGTGATTCCCTAATGATTGTTACGAATTTTTATTATTTTCAAGAATGTCTTTTGTCAGCCATTCTGCATTTTTATTATGTTTATATTCATGAGTTCTTCATATTTGTCTCTCTTTTTCTTTAAAGATTCATTTTTACTCATGTCTCATTTAATGACAGTAAAGGCTCACCATGTTGCAACATTAAAATAGGTCTTATGTTGATTTTGTCCAAGTATTCTATATATGTGGCCACAAAAACTTCTGCAGCAGTTTGCTAACAATGTTGCCATGGCAGAGAACTGCTTTTTAGGTTTTTCTTATACCCTGATAATCATTTATCAGTGGCTCTTTCAATCACTATATTCTGTGACTCACTGCTTTATTAAGGCATAAAAATGAATTGTAAACATAATTAATAAATTATGTAAACTTAGTATTTTTTTAAATAACCGATTGAGTCAAAGGTTTTAATACTTTGATCATTCTTAATATAAAAATTAACCTGGTATTATAAATTTATTTTTAATATGCTTGTAAAATATGTTATTAAAATATACATGGTTAATTTGCTTTAGCACTTTAGTAATATCTTTCTTTTTCAATTTTATCTTAAAATTACATTAATAACTAATCTGTTCAAATGTTAAGTGCATGGTGAATTTTTTAATAAAAATAAAAATATTAAGTAAATTTTTTACTTTTTCAAATGATATAAAATGAAATTATTATTATTATTATTTAAAAGAATAAAAAACGACACACTTTTAAGTAAACATAAAAATAATGTCATTTTCATTACTTCTTGCTTTAATTATTACTGATCATTTTTAGTTATACTTTCTACAAACTACCTTTTTACATATCAAATCAAATAAATATGGATTTTATATATAAAAATTGTGGGATGATTTTCTGGTGTAATTTGTATTTTATGTTAATGAATATTACTCTCTTCAGTACTCCTTTATTTTTGATTCTGCCAGATTCTTGAATGATTTGATTTTAATTTTTCAATAAATCGATGTTTCTCTGAATTCATTCATACATACATATATTTTTCTAGTTTTCTTTTAATTTTAATGTAAGTTGGCCTATGTTTTACTGTTTTTTCTTTGTAACCTTTATTTTTTTATATAAAATAATCTATTAGTCAATTAATCATGAGGGTATATAATGTTTGAGATTTAAATGATAGGGTAGTTTAGATCCAGCTACCTTAGCCCTCTATCTCATTTTTCTATCTCTGTATTAAATCTTAAAATTAATTATAGATGTTATGATACCAGCCATTTTATTAAATTTATTAAAGCATTAAATTATTTATACCATCACATTTTTGATGAATCCTAATTGGTAAATGAAGAATGTGAAGTTCAAAAATACAGTTGTTTTTTTTTTTTTTACTTACCTTTAGGTTCTGGGTTAATTGTTGTTTAATTATAAAAATTATTGTGTTGCTTTAAGTAGTGGCCACTTTCTAATTTATAATCCTTAGTAATTCAGTTTTATTTGATAATGTAATTTTATTTTATGCTAATGAAATAAATTTTTAAAATTTGACATTTAATAAAAAAAAAACATTGTATGATAACTTGAATTCATAATATTGTTAAAATAGAAAATATAATCATCTGTTATAATATATAATTCACTCATAATTATATCTAATATTTACAACTAAATTAATCATTTTCCCTCTCATTTTACTTTACTTTTTTTATTCTACTATTTTTTAATCACAGTTAACTGTTACTATGTTAAGTATATTTCATTTCCATCATTCAATTTCTCATCAATTCTGACTTCAAGCTAATTTTTCTTACTTTGTTTTTTAAGTTTTTCAGTTTGTAGGTTTTTTGTTTTTCAAGTTAAAATATACATTCTCATTAATAAGTGGCTTCTGCTGATATATATATAGTACTGGTCCATCTTTCTTTTATGCATATGTGGAAAGATAGAATGGGTAAAATGATAGGAAACACTAAAGATCTAAAAGAGAGAGAGGAAAAGAATTAGAAAACATATATAATGCTAACACCCTAGTTTGGAAAACAAACTACTTATTAATAAACAAGTTTTTTTGTATTGTTTTATGAAGAGTCAATTTTAGTTTTCCCTCTCTTCCTGCAGTGGTGAAATACAAGTCGATCATATTTTGATAGATTAAATATTTTTCTGAATGATAAACTCGAGCTGCGAAGTTTGCAAGGATTTTATTTCTCTTCATGCAATGAAGTTTCAGTTTGGTAAGTGTGACTGTATTCACATTTGGAAATACAATGGTGAGATTATGTCTATATGCTCTGTTATTTCACATTTAAATTCATATATGTCAGGCTACTTATCTAGTTGCATTCTTTCATATTTTAACATCGTTTTGTTAATCAAAAGCCAATATTTTAAACAGCAATATTATGACATGTTAAATAAAATTGAAAATTATTTTCTTTTAGAGTGCATAAAGCCCCTCCCCCATTCTATACTTTATTCGCCTCTCAAATCCAATCATATTTATGTTTAAATCTAACTGTTGATCAAGAGATTTAACTTTTCATTCAGAATAAATGCTCAATTGATGTTTTGACTAGATAAAATGTTTATTTATATTATGTAATCAATTATAATGTTTAATGATTAAACAAATATTTAATAATAATAATAATAATAATAATAATAATAATAATAATAATAATAATAATAATAATAATAATAATAATAATAATAATAATAATAATAATAATAATAATAATAATAATAATAATAATAATAATAATAATAATAATAATAATAATAATAATAATAATAATAATAATAATAATAATAATAATAATAATAATAATAATAATAATAATAATAATAATAATAATAATAATAATAATAATAATAATAATAATAATAATAATAATAATAATAATAATAATAATAATAATAATAATAATAATAATAATAATAATAATAATAATAATAATAATAATAATAATAATAATAATAATAATAATAATAATAATAATAATAATAATAATAATAATAATAATAATAATAATAATAATAATAATAATAATAATAATAATAATAATAATAATAATAATAATAATAATAATAATAATAATAATAATAATAATATATAAAGTAAAACTTGTTTAAAGTTGTTAATAGTATTTTAATTTTAAGTAATAAATTTTCATGAATATTGGTTTAATGTGTGTTTTTATATAGAAACTACACTGGGATTTCTAGCCTGATTTAAAAAAGGTGAAAATATTAAATAACTTACATTATTGTGATATTTTGTATGTGCTAATAGAAACTGGATTTTCCTTGAACCTGATTAGAAGATTCTGCATTGCATGAAATATATCTTGGGTATGGTGACGAAATAAAGATGAAGGACCTTGAGCCATAAATTAGTAGCATTACTTTTTTTCATAACCACAAGAAGGATGTTACACGAGATGGAAATTTGTCAATTATTTCCCAATCTACCATTTACTTTCATAGCTTTTTGTTTTTACATAGATAGAAAATCAAGATAAAATCCACCTTGGTAATAGCCCTCTTCTTTAATTCCTTATTCTATATGTGTATCTATGGATAATATCAGACTTACTGAAAAATATTTTGTTATACATTGATTGACATTCTTGCTAGCCCACTTTGATATTTGGGTGATAATATTTTGAATCCACTGTAAACCAATTATTACTCTATCATAAGTCACTTGTGGAGAGGAAACCTTTTCCATGTTGATGATCAAAATGGCTTGATAATTGCATAGGAACATTTGTGTAGCATATTCCAATAGGCTTTAATTTCCAATGCAGGAATCTGATTGTAGGACATCATGGATTAGATTGGATATCACCAAAAATTATAATCCTGTGATTAAATTAATGGCAAGATAATTATTTTAAAAAATTGGCCTTAGACATATATTTGAAAAATCTTCTAGCATTTTGTAAGAACTTTCTTCATTCTATAATTTTAAAAATAACAGGACATTTTTCTCTGTCATTATCAGATATTATGTTGTTAAGTGGAGTTAATTATTTTTACCATTCAATATTTCTACACCCTTGCCATGAGAATATTCTAATGAGGTCTTTAGTAGATTCTTTGGATTTCAATATTTTTTACATTTACCATGAGAAATATCTAAATATGCCTTTATTAGTTTCCCTAGTTTTAATATTGGTCCTAGCATTGTGATTTTAAAATTATTTTTCATTCTCTATGTTGTGAAGATCTTATGGAATATGGATTTTTTTCCTGGTCTTTTTTCAACCTTTATTTTCTTGAAAATTACTTGTAGAATTTTTGGATGATTGTCTTATTATTTTACACTAAAAATATAGCCATTTTTATTGCTTGTTTGCATTCTTCACATTCATTTTCATATTCTTAGTACTAGATATCTTGGATCTATCTGTGTTTAATTGTCTGAAAAAATGACTTGTATATTTTTGTAACATGTTAGATAGTGCAAATAATTTGCAATTTCCAACATATTAAAGTTTGCCTATATCTGCAGGTTGACTTGATTGTGAAAAAATGCTTCTCAATCTGGTTTTGCATTGACCTATTGGTTTTTGATGTCAGACATCTTTTGTCACTCTTTACTCATGAAATTTCCAATGTAGCAACCTATCATATTTCATAAAATTTTGAAGTTTTACACAAAAAGAGATGTCTCCCAATTTTTGGCTATCCAATGTACATAGCTAGCTATAGTATTCTATCCTCTTTATTTAACATGAAAGGTGAAAAGCTTCATTAAACCACTGAGTTGCTTTAATGGTTTGGGTTCCATTTATCCTATTAAAACATTTTGGGGTAAAAAAAAAAAGTTATTCAATACATTTTCTTAACTTAAATTCTTAGATTTTATCATTTTATTTGATGGGTAATAAGGAAAATCTTTTTTTTTGTCTTAATTCATTTGTATATTATTTTTTGTTGTATTTCAGTGGATTCCTTTTTTATATTGGCTCCAGCATCTGAGTTCTTATGTTTATCCTATGATCATGATACTTATCAGAATTACTCTTAATTTAGTGCAACAGAATCTAAAACCTTCCTGCCTCCAAATTTATTCTTGTCTCAGTGGTAATTTTTTGAATTTTGTGATGTCTTTTGTAAAGTATTCTTTTTTGCTTCTTGCTATTGTATGTCATCTTCCATCTTGTGATATTTTATCTCAATAATAACTTCCAAATTTTCATTTATCTGCTCTTTTTTTTAATTTACACAATTCTTTAACTTTTTCCATATTGTTCTTAATGTACATTGTTTTACTATAATATTTTCTTAATGGTCCTATTGATGTATCACCAATTTTTCAAACATTACTTTATTGTCCAAATCTTGAAAATTGTTTTAGATGAATTTCAGCATATTTCCTGACCTTCTTTATTATTTGTTTCTAACCCTGGCTTTTTCTTTCATAGCTATTTTAATTTTATCATGGTTGTTTTACTATTGTCTTTTTTCCACATAGTATCTTGCAATCTTTGCTATCATTTATTATGCTTTTTTTACTCCTGTATGTGTGTATTCTCTTCTGTCATACTTTAATACTGCAGATTATGTTTTCATCTGCTTCAGTTCCAGTTTATTCCTGATTTTCTTAATCTCATGACTCCAGATAAATTGGTTTTCTTTGTTTTCTTTCAATGAGTTTATATTTTATTCCTTTTAATTTGTGATTTATTATATGAAAATTCATTGTTTTTCTTTTTTTTATATTCATTTTGTGGAAATTTGCATTAATTCTTGTTTCAAATTTTTGATTGATTTCTTCTTTTATTTTCTGGAAATTTTGGTCCATTTTCTGTATCATGATTTCTAACAATTATTCCAGTTTTACTTTGGACTGGGGTGTGGCTTATATTGTTGAATTTTTAGAAATTAGCGATACATCTTTCTATTATACCTTGTCCATGATCTCTATATTCTCACATATTTAAAATGGCCTATATATAAATATATATGTTAATTCTAATATTTGTACAGATAAATGAATTCATAGTATTATTTCCAGGAACTTCCATATAATAAAAATATAATAGTTAAATAACTGACATTTCAGCACAATAACAAATACTTTTATCAGAGCTTTTTCTTTCTCAAATCACAAGAATGTGTGTGGTGAGATTTAAAATCATTATTTTTTTTATTTTCTTCTCATTCTTAAATTCTATTGGTGGAGAAATTTTAAAGAATATTTTATCCTCCAATAATTTTTTCCAAATATTAATAATTTTCTTTAATTAATGCTTTTCTTCTATGCTCTTAGACCTTTTAAAAATCACTATAGCTTCCCTTAACAGTCTCTGATCATATTGTTCAATTTTTGCCAGAATGTGTTTTATTAAAATTGATGTCAAGGTGTTTGTTAATTTAATGTGTGAATTTTAATAAAACACATATTCTGACAAAAATTAAACAATGTGTCCAGAGATTGTTAAGGGAAGCTATAAAGATTTTTAAAAGGCCTAAGAGCATAAATGAAAAATATGAATTAAAGAAAATTAACAATATTTGGAAAAAGCTATTGGATGATAAAATATTTTTTAAGACTTCTCAACCAATAGAATTTAAGAATGAGGAGAAAGTAACAAAAGAAAAAATAATTTTAATTCTCACCACAAACATTCTTATGATTTGAGAAAGAAGAAGCTCTGAGAATGCTAGCATTGTGGAAAATTTCCTTTATTTGTATTTCTGGTTCTTGTTCAATGATGGAGTTGACCTGATGGCTTTCAGCTTCTGCTATTTGTTCTGTTTGAGAGATATTATTTAATACATTTTCAGACAAGTCACTATTTATATTCAGATATTGATGCAATGGGATCATTTTTATTTTATATTGGGTACAATGCATTTTAGGACAAATGTTGATTAGATGTCCACACTCTTTGCAATAACACTGAGACTATTCCTTTTATCATCAAACACAAAGTTCCTTACTGATCAATTATTTGAGTGGTAATGTCTTTTGGTCCTACATTTTTATATAGCTTAACTCTAAATGAGAAACTGTTTCCATATATTAGTACCGGTGTATTTGGGAGCAGGTTTGGCTGAAATTGAAGAACTGTCCCAAATGGCTCCATTAATTTAACAAAGTCTTCACTTTTATAATTTAAGTAGGTATTCTTCAGTGTACATTTATAATCTTGTGTCTATTCGAGTTTACTACTACTAATGCATAGTGATCCAAGATTCTGATTTCTTTCTAACAACTATCTCTTAACTCTTATGTTTTAAATTCCAGCACAATGTATCTAGAATTTGGGTGATCAGTTATACAATGGATCAATTCCCATAAGTTTTTGGTTGTAAGTAGATCGAATATTTCTTTCAGGAATCTAAATAGGCTACAAAAATAATCTGTAATTGCAATGATTATCGATTTTTCACTGAAGAAATGGATGATTGAATTATATAATTCTTTTGGTATCATTCCTGTTAAAGGCTTCAGAGATCTTTTTTAATGATTCATCATTCCATGCCTCTTTTGACTTTCATAATTCATAGTCCTATATTGCTGTGAACAAATCCAATTTGATCAGATCATTTGTTGTTGTTTGATGGAATCTTTGTGCATTTTTATTTTTGCTGCTATTATTTGTTATTATACCTACTTTATATGTTTGCTTCTGCATTTTTTTCACAATTTAGGCATATGTGCATTCTCTACTCGTGCCATCTATTGTGCCGGCCATTTTGTGCCTACCTTGATGTTACTGCACTGATAAGTAGAAGGAATCAATACTAATCTAGGGAGGTTTTTTATTTCAAACTATCCTTTTATCTTTAATAAATTGACTATAAATTTATAGCTAACAAACTTATTTTACAATCTCAAAAAAAAAAAGAAAAAAACCTCAATGATATGACTTCTATACTATGTATACAGTGTCACTTATCCTCTAACCCTATTTTTATTCTTTCATTTAAACTCAAACTACTCTGACCTATGTATACCTTTTTACAAAAACAAGGAATAATATACACTACTCCAGGAATAATCTTTTTATCAAAAATTTATTTTGTATTATTTAAAGTTGTAATTAATAATTTGTTAAGCACATACTCATTATCGAAGTAATATATATTAAGGCTATAACCTTAAGACTATGCATCTAGATGTGACAGAAGGGACCTCTACAAATCTTAACACAAGATTAACAACTTTAAAAATAATACCCCCCTTTTAAGCAATTTTCTTATTTCAAATAAATTGCTATTTTTACATACAATTTTATAGGAAGACAATTTAAATGGCAAAGAAATAAAGTCATATTTTTTTATCCTTTACATCATTACAAATATTATTACTATTAAATAAAATAGTTTAACAAATTTTAGAAGAAGGGGGGGTTAGATTTTGTTAAGTCAAAATTTTTAGATCTTTTAGTGATTAGAAATGTAAAGAATAATTGTTTGGTATGTAACCATTATGTTAATAGTAAAGAGTTAATTAAATCTGATAGCTATCAATCTATCTCATAAAATAGCTACTTTAAGAAATTATTGTTATAGAAATAAAAGGTTAAATAATTTTAATGGAGTAGCTTTGTTTAAAAAAGATCACTTTTATAAAGATTATTTGAGTATTGGCTACTGTGATAAATTTTTAACAGTATTTTATTTAATAATAATAATATTTATAATGATGTAAAGGATAAAGTTAAATATGATTTTACTTCTTGGCAATTTACATTGTCTTTCTAAAAAATTATATGTCAAAATAACAATTTGGCGTGGTGTCTTAATTTTTTTTCAAAGATTTTGTGGCTTTCCTGGGTGGTTTTTTGCTGTTTTTTAAGAAGGTTCTGTCAGAGGTTTGTTAAATGAAGAAGTTATATAGGTTAGATAATTTAGTTCGCCTTATTTCATGTAAAGTACAGCCTATTTTTATTTTGTGAGCTAGTGCTCTTTGAGAAATGACAAGTTAAAGTTTATTGTTAAATTTTGTTCTGAAGCTTAACTTTTAATGTTTTTTATTTAAGGGTGGGTGGGAGATAGTGGATTGTGGGTTTTTAGTTTAAATTGTTGTGTTTTGTAGTTCTTTACACTTGAGAGTCGCTTGCAGCAGTGAAACTTGGTGTGTTTGTTTTCTTGGCTAGTCGGTTGAATTGTGTTTGGAATAATTTTGTATTTATTAACTAGTTTAGCTCTAGCTTTTAATGTAGAATACAAATTATTTGTATCTAAATAAAATACTACTTTATACAGTTATTTATTGTGTTGTTATTAATTGTATTTTAGCCTACTTTGAGTCTATTTATTTATCATTGCTTTAAATGTTCTTCCATTTTTTCCTTTTTTATTTTATTATGACTAATCAATTGCAGATATCAAACTTAACTTGTAAACCCTCACTTTCATTGAAAATCATTCGTCTGTTCAGAAAAAATGTTGTTACCCTATAATTTAGATTTTAATGTTAATGTTATCCTAAGTGATAATGACCCATAGTTTTTTTTAAAGTAGTTTTAACAAAATGCTTTTATTGATGTTCAAGTTGGAAAATAAGCTGAAGAGATTGGCATCTTATAGACTGTGGCTAAGATCAAAAATTGTTTCTTCTTTGGTTTTTTTATAGAAGAAAATGTCTGTTTACTTTTCTGATCTAGCAAGTTTTGAAGTTATTTTAAATGCTTTTTGTTTGTTTATGAGTTTTTTGTTTTTTTCATACTAATTGGTGGATTGTTATAAGAAATACACAGTAAATTTTTTTTATTTTTTATATTTTAGTTTTGAAATGAAGGTCAATTTCCTGTGTATAAGGGGCTATATGTCATTATCTGTCAAAATTGACTTTTTTAAAATCTTTTAAAATATTATAATTTTTGTAAGAACATAACAGATTTTAAAGCTAAATTTGATAGAACCATCATAAATCTACCTCCATTTGTTCATCTTAAAAAAGAAAGTCTTACCAATGAATGTGTTCATTTTCAATTTTAGAATTTAGGCCAAAACCTGTGATGAAGTTTATGGTATATTATTTTATTTACAGATCAGTTTTTAAATATTTAAAATGGTTAAATGTGTTTGTTAGTTTTTCCTTATAAATTAAATTAAAAAGTCAATCCAAAACTTCACCAGTGCAAGGAAAGTTCAGAATGCAGGGGCTTAATATCAATAAACAATGAAAACGCTTTTTTTTATTGTTTCATTCTATCACTCATCCTATATATATATGCTATAGTCTTGTGCTATATATATACCGTATATATATATATATATATATATATATATATATATATATATATATATATATATACCGTTCCCAGGCTATGGATAAATAGCATTCTAAGTGTTGAATAAAGGATTAAGAATAGAATGAATCCACATATTTTCAGAACTTTTGATGTATGTAAACTTACCTTTGCCAACATGGTGGATTTCATTCTAATCTTATTCCTTAGTGTACTATTATCCATATCCTGGGGATATATTGTTTTTCTCTTCATGTTTACATTTGTTAAATTAAATTCTATTTAATTTTTAAAAACAAGATTATTAAAAGAGAGATTCCATTTTTGTCATTTAATAATTATTAAATGTCATATTTCACTTGGTTTCTATACTAATTTCACTATGAATTTTCACCCATGTTGAGAAAAATAAACTTATATATATATATGTAAATAATATTATTTTTATAAAGCGCAGTCGATATTGAAATAATTGAGAAAGTGCAAATATATATATATGAAAAGCTCCAAGAATAGATGGGTATTTTCTAGGTATCCATAGACTGAGTGAGAATGATTTTCTCTTTTTTATTATATATATTATTAAGCTATTTTAATTTTAAGTTTAGTTGAGGTTTAAAGTTTTTTTTTTTTTTTGCCCTGGGAATAATCTTTATTTTAATAAATAATTAATAATTATCTTTTTTGTATTTTTCTGCAAAGTGGTGAAAAATAAAGTTTGGCACTTATATATCAGAGTGTAATAATTTGATTTTGGTATATATCAAATAAATTATAAAGACGTGTAACAGATTATTATCTGGGCCAACTGATAGGTGGTGGTGCAAGATACAATGGATTATGGAGTTTATTTGTCTATTTTTCAATGTAGTTATTTTACATATTTATTTTTAACTTGCTTGAAAAAGTTTGTTCCAAAATGCCTTCATAGTAAGGAAGCAATAATAGGGTTGAGATGAGGGAAATACTGATAAAAACCTAAAAGAATATATATATATATCTTGAGAATTTTTTAAAATTAAGTATAACATAGTGTTTTACCTGTAGTTTTACTAATGTATGGACCATAACAATATTCATTACATAATAATATTTGCATATAATAAATTTGATTTACATTAAAATTGTTGTATAACTAAGCATTAATTTAACAAAATTTTGAAAATTTTGTTTATTGATATAGAAGCATGAACAAAATTCTTTAACAGCAGAATGGGCGAGATTTTCATTCATTAATAATTCCCTTCAAAATATGAATGAACTGTGGCATCGCTCTTAATCAATTTATTTATTTATAAGATGGCTATTAATATGAGGACCTTGACCCTCGAAAGTACTTAGCCACATACATAGATATAGATATTTAGTTTGTATCTATCTGTATTAGTATTTCTTTCTCTTCACTTTTGTGTGTTTGTGCGTTTTAGCGCATTTTATATATTTTATACTTTAGAATAATTAGCCACAAAGTCTAAACTTTTTGTTCATTTCAATTTTTAATATTCTGGGTGGTTGCTTTTGCACACATTTGAAGTTATATTTTGCCATTGGCATAACTTTCGTCAGGTGTTATCATCATTTTATCTTACTTCTGTGCCCATTATAGATGTTAGTAATAATATATTAAACTTTATAAAAAATAAATAAAAGAAAATAGAATACCAAATATAAGTAATAATAATAAGAAAAAAAGAAATTGCAATGAGATGGATATACTTAATCATTAATAATGTTTGTGGTTTTAAGAAGAATGAAAAACTAAAAAAAGATTCATGGTTATTCTAGAGAAAATCACAAGAAGTCAATATCAATTTGATATTGCCTAATAGTAGTAGTATGCATGTAGTAGTAGTAATAATAGTAATGATAATTGCTGATTTAACTAAATTTTTGTTTTAATATAGTATTTATTACTATATTAACTGTACAAACTATAACATTTTATTACTGAATTTTATTTTTATAGATGTTCAAAAAAATAATCACAACTATTTTTATTTTTTTTTGATAGGAATTAAATGATTGTTTTAATGATCATTGAATTTAAAGGGATTTGAATGTTGGAATATAGATAAAAAAGATTATGTAGGTATAAAAAACATTCATTAATAACTGTCCTTTTCACAATTTTAACTACTTTTCTATTTTGCAGTGTTACCAAGAGATAAAAAATATTGTAAAATTGTCTCGTGGAATCAGATAAATTTATTGAGATCACTATATTACAAAATAAAAATGCTTGACTTTTGAATGCCATCATATTGGATTTTAGAGAATTGGACTAAGATACAATTTGTTTAATATCTTAAGTTTGGACACATTAATTATATGACATATATTATTAGAAAAAGAAAATATCAAGGAATGTAATGAACCTTGAAAAATATAATCATTATCTGAATTTTTTTTAAAAAAAAAACAAGATTTTAAAATTTTAAATGTTGAGAGCTAAATGTTAAAATCACATTTTTATAGACAGTTTCTTTACATTCTGTTTAAAATATTGAAGAAAAAAAAGAAGATATATAATTAACTAAACTTACCTGAGTTAAATCATTTCAAAATTATTGAAATATCAGGTATTGGTGACTTGCTTCTTCCTAACATAAAAAAATTTTATAATAAATATTGTATATCAGATATTGTACATTGTATTAATGCAATGAGAACTTTAATAAATTGTAATTTATCAAAAAATAAAATTAATTTTAAAATACTTGCATTAAAAAATTAATATATGAAAGAGCAAAGAAAAAAAGCAACAAGATGAAAGGCTAATAAATTTTTTCAGGTGTACATTTTTACATATAGTGATAACTAAATAAGACAATGTTTTTCCCCAATTTAGTACAATATTACCCAATAACTGATGCTCCTTATTATCTATTCTACTTTCATTTGCGCTTGCGGATTTGTGGAAATACTTATAGCTTACTATGTACATGGCTTTATTTTAGGAAAAGATCAATTGTCGTAATAAATATGAGTGATTGTAAGCATAACTTACAAAAAATTATATTTGTATAAAAAGGTAGAAAAAATACCCATACATTGCAAAAAATGAAATATAATTGCTTGTTTATATATATATATAATTGCTTGTTTATATATATATATAACAGACAAATGAGATACTGTTTAGAACAAGAGATATGACAATAAAATTGATTTTTCTTTATAAGCATTCCTTGTATAAGAATATATTTATATAAACAAGTAGAAGATTGCAAAAAATGAAATATAATTGCCTGTGTGCCTTTGATAGATATATATACAAAACAAACATAAAGAAACATTGCTTCCAACATCAGTTAGGACAAAGAAATAATTTTTTTTTTTTTTACAAGCATTACATGCAACAAAAATATTATATTTATGTAAAAAAAGAAAAGAAAATAACAGCAGATTGAAAAAAATAGATAGAAAATTGCTTGCATTTAAAATTATTCAATACACACAAACAGGTCATTATTCTAAACCACAAACAGTTCTATTCTAAAGCACAAAGTAGACCATTATTCTATAGCATCATAAATTATATATTTTATAAAATAAATTAAAAAGATTATATACTTACAGCTGATAGTAAATTATATTTCAGGAGTTTTCTAGCCCTCCGAGTAACGTTTTCACATCGGAATTTTAATTCTTATTTTCAGGGGAAAATAAATTTATGTTCATTTTTTCTGTGAAATATAAAAAAGTAAAAAAAGAAAAATTATACCATTTTAAAGACAATACAATAATTCAAATAACAATGTATGCCAGGTGTCTGTAGACCATACCGATTTCACTCTAGCACGATTTAAATTCTGTGGTTGGTCAAACATTTTAAAAAGGGGTCCTTTTGAGATAGTTCAAAGTCAAATAAGTTAATAAAGCATCTTTAAAATATTTAAATATATTTGTGAAGATTGATTTTATTTTACAGGTTTATTTTTAACCGCAATATTTAATCATATTAATTGGAATTTTAAAAAACGTTCTTGAATGTTAACAGATATTTGGATTTTTGACAAATTCTAAAAGCTTTTTCAGCTTTTTATTGGATTTGTCCTTAAGAAGAATGAGATTTTTTTTTTCCCAGTTTATTTTTTCTTTTAAAAATCAAATAAAGATCTCTCACTCTTTTTTTTTTTCCGAAATAAAAAAAAATGATGGTTCAAAGCCTAAGCAAATAGTTAGATTTTTTTTTCTTTTAAAATCCTGAAGGATTTTTTTTCTGTCAAAATTTATAGATAATATATATGTGTATTGGAATTTTGATTCAATATTCAGACTTTTTCTGCAAAAATCAAATTGATTATGAAATGAAAATATTGTTTGGTATTGCCATGCGCTGTTTAGTGCATTGATGGAGTGTCATATTTGAGAGTTAAAGATTCTTAATTTAACTTATCAGTTTTGGTGTTCAAACATCATATTACTTCTTCAGAAATTAATCATTTATTGTTGGTAGTCATTAACTTTGCATTAAATTAATTAACAATATAAATTGATATCGAATTCGAAATGAAATATGTATGTGAATATGTTGATGTCACTTCATCCAAGCATTATTATATTTTTTATTATCAGTTTATTGTCATCAATCACATTGAACCAATACCATCCTTAAAGTATAATACCTCTATCTAAAATAGCCAAAAACCTATTTATCCATTGATAATGAAATGCATCACTAGGTTCGCTATCTGAAAAAACTCTAAACTAGTTTGGAAAATTTTCACTTTCTAAAAGAAACATTTTATCACTGCTAAATGGATTTAGAAATGGAATTAAGAATTCAACTTGATATAGATTTAAATAATAGTGTAAATATAATAAATTAGTGAGTGCTATTAGTAAACTGATAGAAGAAAAATCTGAATTCTATAGGCAAAAAAATATTTATGGAAAAATTAGAAATGAAATGAAACACAAAATAGATAGAAAATATAATAGCCAGAAACAAAACAGGAATCATTAATAAAAATTAGATTTGAGTTAATGTTTATTAAAGCAATTTGGGTGAGAAAAACAGAGTTACATAAATGAAGTAGCTGTGGTGAGAAATTGGAAAATATGCATAATGAAAATAATAATTCATCTACATTAAATGAAAAAAAAAATTAATTAGATAAAATATGTTGTAGCAATAATGAAGAAAGAATTGAAAAGTTTTAATTGAAATGAAAACTTGTAATGCACTGAAAATTGATAAGATTCAAGTTAAATTATTAAATTCTATAAGAAATAAAATTTTCTATAATTTTTAGATATTTGTTTTAATAATTTATGACCTACAAGAGAGTTAGTCGATTTTTTTTCAATTCTGATTTCTCTAGATAAAAAGTCTAGAAGATATGGCTAAAATATTAATGAAGTTTCATTGTTCCATTAAAAGAACAATTCCAGTTTTAAAAAATAATACAAAATTATTGTTTACAGATACATAAAATCATGAAAGGATTTTTAAATACTTGTTGCAAAGGCATTTAATATAATACATTTGTTTACTTTGTTGAATATATTGATATCAAATATATAGATTTGAAAGGAATATATTTACTAACAATACATTTATTAGTTAAATGACAGTTGTACAGTTGAGTAGATTTATTATTAAAGCAATAGCTATGGAGAGAAAACGAATAATATAAAATTTCTATCGTATTTAATATATATTTAAATGTGTTATTAAATGCTTTTGTTTAATATAGTGGAAAATAGTATTGAAAGTAGATTAATTTATTATATTTGATTTGGAAGTAATTATAGATGATAAATATGGCTTAACAAAATGGCATGAAATATTGATAGAATTTATTGAAAATTTGACTTGAAAAAAAGTTTAAGTAAAACTAAATCAATGAAAATAGATGGAGAAAATAAAAAATTAAAATTGATAAATGAGCAAGAAAGCATACTGTGGATTGACTTTTAAAATATTTATTAACTAGACAACTTGTTTAACTCAAAAATAGCTTAGTAAATATGTTTGTTGGGTAGCTTTATATTTACAATTAGGAAAAAATGAAGAAAAAAGATTGATGATTTAGATATATAAATTTGAAATATAATGAAAAAATATGATAAAAATATATTATTGACCATCTAAAAATATTGAAGTGTATGCTAAAAGGGATTATAGTGAATATGATGAGTAGAGGTAGGAGAGTAAAGTTAAATGATGATTGTGTGATCGGTATGGGTCTTTTAATGAGGAGGACAAGAGAGGGGCTTGGAAAATATGATATATTTTGATACATAAAATTTTCTTTTGATACATTACTGTTGTTGAAATTATATAGTATATCAGAGTTTAATGTTGCAGTAATGTATTGAAATTATATTTTTAAAAACAAAATATATTATTAAGATATATATATTATTAGTTTATCATGAATTTTTTTCATTTAATTTTTGACATTTTAAAGTTGTTATTCTAATTTATTACCAAGACTGCATAATTAGTTTATATTATAATGGGATGGGCTAAGATAGGGTGAACCTGGAATGCTCATGGGGTTATCTGAATCATCTTCCCCAAAATAAATATTTCAACTGAATTGAAATTTAAAGTATATTTAAATACATAAGTATCAAATATCAAAGTAAGATAATAAAGTCAAAAGACATAAAATTTAATAAGTAATGTTTAATATTTAAGTACAAGGTTTAAGATAAAGTATTAGTAAAGGTATAGTATTAAAGTGCATAATATTGAATATTAAAGTAAGTATATTATCAACAAAAATATAAGTAAGTTATATCTTATAAGAACATGAGAAATCTTGATATGTCTAAGAGATCAACCCAGTTAACAATCTTAAGCATAAGCATAATTAACTAAGTTCACCAGCATTAAAATAAGTATATGTCATTATCATCAATGAAATAAATCAACAGTTCATTTTGTGATTGGATTTGAAATGTGTCTACTGTAGACGAGGCCAACTATTTAGCCTTTGCCAGCTTGGGGCAATTATTTAAACACAATTTGGATGCACAAAACTAAGTGCTAATCCATTTGAAGCTATAACTATAAAAACAATAATGCTAGGATATTAAAACTTGCTGATCATGATCATTGCTCTAGTTACTTAGTATCTTTAATGTACTGGCCAACTATAAACTTAATTTCTAATAGAGACTAAACTAAATAAAATGTAGTTCAGGGCTTTAAAGAATATTCTCTTAGCACCAACCAGGATACTAGATCCCCTAAGCACATATACCTTCTCCTTTTATATATCAGACCATTATGCTTGAATCTAGCTCAGTGAACATAAGCTCTATAACTGTTATTATGATCAAGAGATAATGCAAATACATAATATAATCTAAAAACCATTTAGAATTAAGTCACTGGAATAAGTTTAACACACAAAGTTATTAATGACAATTAAAAAAAATGATATTAAGATTTTTAGAATTCAACTAAACATATAAGCCTTCTCATTTTGAGTAATATACAAGTAAGATGATTAATGCAAAATTCAAATTATTACATTGATTTACAATACCTCATAATGAATTTACATAAATACATATATATCTGCATAGATGCATGTTTTATAACATACATTGAATATACTTCAATTGACATTTAATAAAATTAAAAAAAAAATTAATTTTACATATTGTCTATTTGACTCTCATTGATATATGCACACATACATGTGACAATTTTTAAACATATTTGAATTGTCATAAAATAATACTATAAATGATTAAAATTTATATATGTGTCTAGTTGACACACGATATATATGCGCACACATGTTGCATAATAATTTCTGAACATGTTGGACTTCCCATAAAATAAAAATCTTAAATTATTACTTTTAAATTATATAAATACCTTATATTAGGGTTACATAATATACATATCATCTGTGTGGTATAATTTATTATTTAATATTTGAATTGTTATAAATCTATAAATGAAATTCAGATTTATACATATTTAGTAACATATTGACATGAATTGATATTTGAACATAGAAGTGCAGTACAATTGATTTAACATATAGGTTTGTGCATGTAGAAATGTATGTGCACACTAGCATTTATACATAAATTTTACCATGTCAAAATAATAAAGTTATTAAAAATTATTTTCACAGTCAATTCTTTGTTGAATATACATAAATTTCACTACTTTAATAATAAAGGCTTTCCTTTCTTTTAAAAAATAAAATCAGTCTTGACATGTTTGATTTTTGATTTCTTCTTTTTTTAAAAAACAGGATGTCAATTAATTAATTCTTTACTCATAGATTTTTAATTCAAGTAAAATTATTTGTGTTTGTTTCACTTTTATAATCTCTTTTTTTTAAATAAATGAAAAATGAAATTGTTCTATATATACATATTAGTATCACAAGTTAATTAATTATAATGTCTTTCTTTAGAATATAGAATCATCTATTAATCCTTTACTTTTTATTTTTAATTCAAGAAAAATTATTACTTGCACTTTAAGTTAACTTTTACATAAGTACATGCAATACATTTATCTGTGATTCTCTGCATGTAGACAGCAGCATATGTATACCAATTCTTCAGCAAACTGATGGGTAAGTGTCATCATCAGGACAGGTATAATCAGGTAATTATTGGTATGCCATGATCTCCCTTCTGTCTAGAATTGTCATATACTTCAGGCAAGGAAACCATCTTCTAGGATACATTTTTAGCTATGAACCACTATTTTCTATCATTATTGCAAATTTATAAAATATATATGTGTAGTGGAGCTGCAAACTATGCTATATTTCATTCCAAGCTTCCCTCACATTCACTGGTTATAATGTATATGTGTAGAATAATGTATATATTGTTTACTGAATTGGAAGGGTATAGCACTTTTTAACATGCATACACATATATGTATAACACGGACTCGTTTATGTATAATATATATATATATATATATATAAATCAAGATTATAATATAAACAAAATTACATATATTTTATGGAGTGTATGTTTACTCATCCACTTACTGAAGCAATAAGAATAAAAAAAATCTCCCACATTTTCATTTTTAAAATAAATAGTAAGATGTCTGACTTTTGTAGCTATTAAATACACTCTAGGCAATATTCTTTTTTTAGTAACTTTTTTTTTTTTATAAAAACATGATATTGTTATCAAGAAAAAGCAGTATCAGCTTTTAATATTTTCTAAAATTTAGTAAAACTTTTATAATTATGTTCAGAAAATATTTTATTAAAACAAGCAAAACTCTCCATACAGTAGTGCCACTCAGTACAAGCCAGAGTAATCAAGGGATGCCAGAAGGCTTGTGCATAATGTAGTAGTTGTTATTTATTATCTATAAAGAAATCATGAGACAGGAAGTAATGTAGAATATCTGTCTTTTTTTTGCATTCAATTGGCATCACTTAAAGTGAATTTTTTAACATTACTTTATCTACACGAAGAATTTTATGGCAATCTCATTTTGAAAGTGCAAAGTGTTAATTTTCTAAAATAATAATCAAATATTATATTATAAATGTTTCTAACTTTCTTCATTCTTTTCTTCTAGCTATTCTCACTTGAGAATGAGTCTCTCTGAGTTTGTCAATACATGCTATAACTGTTCAACAATTGTTTTACAACCAAAATGAACTCTGTTATTACCTAGTATAGTTCACAAGCATTTAATAGGTTTGTTTAAGAAAAATGAACTATTCCAGTTTTCAAAATCATTTATTGTTTGTGCATTGACTTAATGATGTAACAATGCTAGTTGTGAAAGCTTTGAATGCTTTCTGTATTTTCATTTGGCAATAATTACTCAAAAAAAAATTGAAAATATAATAAATATGTACATATTATATTTTTTAATGTATAAAATAGAAAATCATGCAACATTAAAATACTAGCCAAAAAATAAAATTTTACTAATCTTCTCAAATGATCATGGTTTCATCTATTGACAAGTAGACATTTTCAAGTGGAATTCAGTTAGTTACAAACAACATTTATAATCAAAACAAAATAGCCTTCTCATAATTCACTTCAAAAACCAACTACCTTTAATGCTAATGATATGTTCATGAGATTGATGGTCTTCAGTGGGTTATTTTGTTTTGTATACATATGTTGATTGTAATTAGTTGAATTTTACTTTGAGAAAGTCTATTTGTTAGTACATGAAACCATGGTCATGAGAGAATTTTAGTAAAATTTTTGTTTTTTGGGTTAGTATTTAATGGTATATAATTTTCTGCTTAATTTATTATTACTTATATAGCATTAGGCAGTATTTAATTTTTCTGATGTGTGTATGTGAAGTTTGCAACAATGAAACAGATTTACTTATATTATTCATTATTTTTTTAATATATATTTGATATATAAATGGCTGTGAATTTTTTTTTTATATGGGATCATATATTTCATTTCTTGATTAATTACATTACACTTTAGTTTTTGAAATTATGTTGACTATTAATCTTCTCTTCTATCAATTTTTTAGAAAAGCTGTTTAAAATTAAAATTCTATGGTTTTCCATTTTAAAAAACATAACTTAACATTTTTAACTTTTTAAAAGACAAAATATTTATTTTATCTTTTCATTCTGTAATTTTGAGATTATTTTTCATTCTTGTAAGTAAAGATTGTTGAAAGTTGAATTCATTTAATTAGATAAAAGTTTATTATTATTATTATTATTATTATTATTATTATTATTATTATTATTATTATTATTATTATTATTATTATTATTATTATTATTATTATTATTATTATTATTATTATTATTATTATTATTATTATTATTATTATTATTATTATTATTATTATTATTATTATTATTATTATTATTATTATTATTATTATTATTATTATTATTATTATTATTATTATTATTATTATTATTATTATTATTATTATTATTATTATTATTATTATTATTATTATTATTATTATTATTATTATTATTATTATTATTATTATTATTATTATTATTATTATTATTATTATTATTATTATTATTATTATTATTATTATTATTATTATTATTATTATTATTATTATTATTATTATTATTATTATTATTATTATTATTATTATTAAAAGTTACAGAGTCATATATTGATTTTTACAAATGAAAAACAAATTACAACTTTCAGTATATAAGTCTTTATCTTTTCTGCATACTTTTATTTTCTTCTTGTTTTTAAATTTGGTCTTCTATTTAGTTCAGTTTATGTTTGCATTTTTTTAAAGTTGGAAAAAATGCTGATGTTGAAAATGTCATCATCTATCTTATTGGTCTTTACATTTCATAGACTGGATCTTTGTTTCAAGTGTGACCATGTGGCTGCAAATATATCTGGTTGAGCTAGGATGCTGTCTCTTTTTCTTAACAGTTCTAGTTTTATTGAATATGTTGCTGGGTGGCGTCGAGGGTTATTGGCAAGTGCAAAAGTGCATCTGGTGCACCAGTAGGCATAAAGGCTGTATGTTGCTGCATGAATAGCAGGGTTGTTGCCTTTTTTAAACATATTTATTATTTCATCAATTGAAATGATAGCCTTTCTGTATGTGGTAAACATTGTGCGACGTATTGTTTCTAGGGCACTGCAGGAATGAAGAAAATGATCTTGTGTCTCTTCTTCTCTATGACATAGCCCGCACATGGGGTCTATATTTGTATAAAATCTACAAAATCTAAGGAAATGGGTTGTGGGTAGAGCATTGAGATTAAGCTTAAGTAGAAAATCGAATAATTTTGGTTCTAACGACCATTTTCTGAATTGTTGCAGTAGTTGCCTGTTGTCTATTCCAAGAACTGATGGATGTAGATTGGGTGTCTGGTTTGGATGTAGTATATTGTAAATGTCCCAGTATGTATACTTGTTGTCATTATTGAGTGATATTTTGTTGTGTATTGGCTTGAGTTCTTCAATCAGTGTGGATAGATATCCATATGAAGGGGGTGGTCTGTCTGTGGGTATTATACTGATTACACACTCCAGGTCTGGAAATCTTTTTATGGTTGCTGTTATTAGATTTACTGATTTCTGCGTGTAAAAAACATTGATTGTATGGAGCCCAAGTCCATTGCTATGTGGTGGTCTGCTCAGATTTTTTAATGATATTGCCACTGTCTTTCTCTTCCATATTAGTTTGTTACAGATTGATGAGATTTTAGATATGAATGTTTTTGCAAATTTGATTATAGGTGTATAGTATGTAATTTTTGTAATTATAAGTTGATTAAATAGTGCTACCTTTGCATATATTGACAGGTATGACTTTTCAAGTGAGGCTGTGATTTTTTCAGCATCTTTTTTTAATTTATTTTGAATTTTTTGCCTCATTCCATTGGTTCCAAGGTAGAATGGGAAACCAAGGAAAGCAGATGGTTTACCATTAAACATCTCTGTACAGTGCTTGCCTGTGTATATTGACCATGCAGCAGTTTTTTTTGTGTTAATTTTTAAATTAAAATTTGAGGTATAATTCTTGATTATCTCTTGTAATATAGGGAGGTTCTTTTTAGAGGGGAGGAAAACAGTTACATCGTCCATATAGGCTATGCATGATATATTTAAAGCAGTGTTTGGAATTTGAATGCCTTTTATTTTTTTCTGTATCTCTATTAATAGAGGATTTATATATATTGTAAAGAGCAAGGCACTTAGGGGGGATCCTTGTGGGATGGATTGACTCGGTCTGAAGGCTGGTGATTTTTTTCCATTCAATGTGATGTGAATTTCATAGCTGAGTAGCAGATTGGCTATTATATATAGTAGGGATGGAGGTGTTGTTGTTTTTTTCAGCACGTCTAATAATTTGGCTATAGGCACTGAGTCAAAAGCTGCCTCAATGTCTAGTTGAACTATAATTGGTGCATATTTCTTTCTTTTTTTACTACTTCGATAATTGTTTTGTACATTAAGGCACCCTGGCCAATGGATGATCCTTTTTTGGCATATTGTGCTGATGATAACACAGGGAGTATGTGTTGTTCTATTTTTTCCTTTATCACTCTTTCAAGAATTTTTATTCCTAAAGGTCCCATTGAAATTGGTCGTAGATTAGATAAAGATGATATTGCTGTTGGTTTTTTGTTAAATGGAACCATTGCAATTGGGTATAGACTTTGTATGTTGTAAATTTTTTGGGATATGTAATTGGCTAGATCGCACAGATATTTTGATGTGAAGTGACTAAGATGTTTGAACACAAATTTGGGGATTCCTTGTGGTCCTGGGTGACATGTGTTTGTTATTGTTGCAAGTTGAAATGCAATGTCAGTTGTTGTTATTGGTGTGTCTGTTTCAGGGTCTCCAAATATGTCTTCATTTGGTATGTACACTCTCTGTTTTTGCAGTTTTTTTTTAAAGTGTTGATATATTGGGTTTATCATGTTATGTCCAGCTGTTATAGAGCCATCTATTTCAAGTGCCATAGGCACTCTGACTGTGGATGGGTATCCCAATGCCCACCGTATGTATGCTCTGGTCCAAGTATGTTGTTGTGTAAGGCATATTTTTTCTTTTTTATTGCTACATATTGCTTTAGTGTATTGCATGTATTGTTGTACATTTCTGTAAGTTTTTTAATTTGTGTTTGATTATCTGTAGTTGGTCTGGAAATGGTTATTCTTTTATGTAGTTCATCTGCCAATGCTAATAATCTGGTGGGGGGTGTTGAGTTGCAGGTAATATGATTGATGTTGAAAGAAAGTATATTGGTGAATGCTATATACTTTTGTACTGGATCGAGTGACATGTTTTGAAGTTTTTGGAGCATTATATATGTTTCTGAATATAAGAATTCAGTTGTTTGTGCTGGAAGAAGTATTCGCATAGTCTTTTGGAGGGCTATTGTTGTATTTTGTATTTTTGTTAGGTCGAGGGTGATGAACTGAGCAGCATGATCTGAGATTATAGATGGACAGAGTTCAAGATTAAAATAATGATGTAACATTGGTGAGTAGAAACACAAATCAATAAGTGACTTATATCTATTGTTATTAAAAGATATTGAGTTTGATGGGAGAAAACCCTCAGCACTCATAAGTGGGATTGTTATTTGATGGATCCATTTGGTGACAAAAGTTTGGTAGGTCATGTTGAAATCTCCCAGGAGTATTATGGGATTTGGTGTTGCTGTAAGCATTGAATTTATTGTTGCTATTATTCTGGAGATGATGACAGGGCCTGGTGGTATATATACAAATACTAGGTTAAGTGTGATATTTTTATGATGGAGTGTTAATATGATAAGATTAGAGTCAATATATATAATTTTAAAAGAATCGAAAGAGATCAGTTGTGGGAAATAATTATGCCTGTGCCACCTGATGGTGATGATGATTGCCTTGAGCAGGCACAAAAACCTTGGCTGACTAAATATTTTGATGGATCAATTTGAGAGCTGCTGTATATTTTTGTTTCCAAAAGCTCCAGTATGTGTGGTTGTGTTGTATGTAACCATTTTTTGAGATCAAAAAGTTTTTTGGTGGCATTTAAGCCTCTAATGTTGAGAGATCCAATTTTTATCTTCATGTTTTAAATAATTTTTTAACAGGGTATTGATTTTTATTTTATTTTTAATACTAGATGTTTGTTTATATTGCAGTAGATGGATGCTGATACATATTTAAGACATGGTTGGGTTTATTATCAGTTTTTCTTTCATTTAATATTGCTGCAGACTCTATACAGGCAATTTGTGATGAAACCGAACAGGTTTCCATTTGTTGTTGGCTTTCATCCATTTCTATTTCATCATTTTCTAAATTGTATATGTCTGATGAGTTGTGCTTTTGGTCTGTTTTTTTTGCCTTTTTGGATTCATGATTTTTTGGTGGACGACCTGGCTTTCTTTTTCCCTCTGGTGTATTCTCTTGAATAGGTGGAAGAGGGGCTTCTATTGCATCCATTATGTTTGATGCAGTTTTGTTTATAATTGTAGTTTTTTTTATTATTGGTATCTTTATATTATCTGGATTTATATTTTCATTATATAACTGTGTGTGTTTACTTTCTGTTTGTTGATTTTTACTTGGTACACATTTTGTTTTATTGAGATGCTGATCCTGTGATGTAATTGCTGTATTTTGTGTTGTGGTTTCTTGAGAATTATTTTCGTTTGAATCTTGGATTTCTGTGTTAGTTTTTGTGTTATTATTTTTTTTTTTGATTGGTCTTTGGGATAGGCAATTCTGCTCCATTATTATTTTTGTTTGTGGGTGTTTGAACCTGTTTTTTTCCGGTTTCTATTATTGGGTTGCCAATGGATGTAGTGTTATTATAAATTTTATTTTCGTCACTGGGTTGTTCTGGGGAGAGGATTTTAGTTTGTTCACAGTGATTGCTTTTTGTGTTATCGCACTGAGTTGCTAGGTGTCCTCTCTGTCCACAGCCAAAACAATGTGGCTTTAGACCTCTTATGTGAAGAGAGAGTGTCGCTTCTTGATCTGTAATCTGTGTTGGAATCATTGAGGCGTCTACGTTTTTATGTAGTTTTATTTTAAATTCAAAACGATTACTACATATCGGTATAGGTGTGTCTTTTAAATATATAGGCTGTAGGGCAATTACTTTTCCAAACGGGTTTATCATTTTTTGAAAATCTTGTACGTTGTATTTAAGATAAGTATTTTTAAGCACTCCAGTAATTATATTTTTCCGGTTTTCATCTATAATTACGAGTGCGTAATTATCAAGTGCTAAAATAGTGGATTGAAAACGTTCTTTTTGCTGCTGAGTATAAAAATCAATGGTTATATATCGAGAATTTGGATGGTCGGCGATACAAGAGATTGTTTCCCATAGTGCATTTTGCGTGATTGCTTCATATAATAAAGCTTTTGGGAAATGATATAATGAGCATTGATTATCGGTTACTGCTAGTACTAACGAAGTTGGTGAAAAAAACCTGCGAAATGTTTCAAATAACGTACGAGGCACCGTATTACTGAAACGGTCCATCACATTTTCAAGTGTTTCTTTTGTCCAGATTGCGGCTGGGGGTTGATTTTCCTCTCGAGTGTTTAGATCAAGATTTTTTATATCATTTGTGTTTGTTCTACGGAAGCGCGGTGTTTGAGTTGGTGCTGTAGTATTGCTATTACTTTTAAGTACTTTTGCATACGAAATAGGCGATGTTGAAACTAACGATGTTGTTAATTTCGTATTGGTGCTTAATTCGCTCATGCTTGACTGGGCAGTAGCCATGATTTATTCTGACTCAAGTCAGTATTTTTTTATTTTTAAAAAAAAGATATTAAAACACACCGATATTTTTCAAAAAACACTATTAATCTATTATATAATTCGATTTTTCCTGTATTATGTTTGTTTTGCGAAATAACAAGTTGGAACAAAAGTAAAAAATAAATACTTACATCGGAGAACTTAAGGATTGCTTCTTACCTCAGCAGAGATTTGCTGCGGTATCTATTATTATTATTATTATTATTATTATTATTATTATTATTATTCAACTAAATAATATTTGCTTAAAGTTTTTATTAAACTTAATTTACTAAATGTTAACAAATTAATGAAACACTTTTTTGTTAGCTATGTAAACTACAAGGCCAAAAAGTGTTCATATACAAAAATAGAAAAACAGAGAAAGAAAAAAGAGGTACGGAGGGACGAAGATTGCACTAGTATAATTCGATTTTTTTTAGTATCATTATTTTAATTTATTATATCTATACTACTTTATGACTGTTAGTATAAAAACATATTAAAGATCTCACATGTATGATTTTTTCTCAAAAGATTAACCAATACTGTAATTTATAAATGGTGACATATTTTACACATTTGAATATATTTATGATAGTTGTTGATTTTTTAAAAGCCTTTCATAATGTTAATCATTACTCAGTTTGAATTAGATATATTCATATCATATTGATTTACATATCATAATACTTTTACTTTTTTTAATATAAAAGTAAATTATTTTTAAAATTTTGTATAAAAAATTAATTCTCAACTAAACACTTTTGCTTTTTAAATAGTATTTTGCCACTGCTATTTCTCGCTATATTTATATTGCTGTTCATCTATCTATACATCATTCCTTTCTGTTATCATATACAGAACATCTTAATTTTTTTCCAGAATATATGTGATTAAACAAAATCTTTTTTTTTTTTTCAAATTTTAATGAATTGAGTGTCATACTGATAATAAGTTAAAACATTAAACTTTTATTATATTGTGTATTTTATATAATAATAAAAAATAATTATAGGTGTAATTTCAATGATTATTATAAACTTGAAACTCGATATACTCATAAATAATAAATTTATTTCACAAATATCTCTTGGTTTCTCCATGAAAGCTCGTTGTTATCTAAAATTATTGTTAGATACAAATTATTATATTTCCAGTTTTCATATTTTATCTTTCTCTTTTTTTTTTTTACCCTTTACTAATTATTTATTTCTTAGATTACAAGTTATCAATAAATTTCATAACTCTTCAACATGAATTATACAATTTATATAACAGGATGAGTGAAATTAATTTGGAATAAATAATTATTTTATTTAATAACATTATTAAAGTGATCTTTCCAATTCATGATGTATCTTATTGTTCTAATGCTAAAATGTCACATAACATCATAAGAAAACAAATATTTAAATTATTATTATTGTAGTAGTTTCCTTATACCAATGAATTATAAATTGACTGTTTTAATTGTCCACAATTCATAAAAATATTAAGTAAACACTAGTGGAATTAGACATAATAATTTCATTGTTAGGCAATTAATATGAGAATTGTTTGTTTTTTTTACTTTTCTCAAATATTACTTAATATAGAAATCTCCTCTCATCACCGGTCTAAACTTTTCAGACAAGTCTGCCAAACTCCAAACCAGTTACTCATGAACTCAAATGATTACAAACTATAAAATATTTATTTGGTCAGATGTTTAGTAGTGTGGTATAAACCACTTTTATTAGCCAAATTTAATTTTTGGTTATTATTTCAATCTTTTTATTTTTTAAATGACAAGCATTTGCTGCAAAAATTCTATATGAAATATTTTTAGACTTCTCAATATCTTAAATGATTTTTTGATTTTTTTTCTTTTTATGATTATTTTCTCATTTTATTTTAAGTTTATCAATTATTACCTTCACTAGGTTTTTTTTTTTTAACTTACTAATAAAATTTTTAAGTGAATGACCTGCCAAACTCAATCACATTTTATTTCTTTTGGAGCAGAAAAAGTAAAGATAACTCACAGTTATATTTAAAACTTGAATGCTCAAGATAAATCAATCATTTGTTTTCTGTTTTTGTTCATAACTAGAAAAATAATGATTTTATCAATGACAAAAGCAGAACAAAATTGATATGTATATATATATATAATATTGCTTTCAATTATTATCTAACTATTGCAGAATGAATGTCTCCTGAGGTTAATTCTGACTTCTGACATATTTTTGTTTCATCATATTATTGTAAAAGAAAAAAAAATCTTAGTTTATTTAATCATCAACACTTAGTGTAATTTTAGGTCTCATAAGATATTTAATAAGTCACTTATCATTCTAATTTTGACTGTGTACTGTAATGATGCTTAACACAGTTTATTTAACAATCATTTTTAATATTGTTTTTCCTTTTTAAATTCAAGTTGCTGGTAAAAACTTGACTTATCATATATACTAAGTCATTAGGTAAAAAAAAATAACATCTTAAGATATGAGCAAACCTCCAAGAAAATTCCAATGTTTATTTCCTATTTATTTGCTTTCTGATTGGTCAATTATTTGATATGAAAGGTATAAACAAACTTGGATACACTTTCTTTATTGTTTTGATCAAGATTTATATTTTTAAAAAATATTTTTTATTTTTAAAAACTTACATGAAGTTTTTTGATATGCTAAAAAAATCACTGCAGCAAATGTGCATTTACAAGATGCCACAATTCAGCTGTACCAATCTTTAATGATAATTTAATAATTGTAAATACAATTTTTAATTTTAAAACAAGATTTGATAGATTTATGATTACTTTATAATTATTCATTCAGGTTTTCAGATCAAACTTTGAACAACAAACATTATTTTAATTTTCTTTTTTCTCAATTTTTGCATAGTTGACCAAATAGGGTTTTTTAAGTTTAATTTTTTTTTTTACTTTTCTATTCTACTTAGATTTTGTAATAAATGTTTTTAGTTATTTTGTATTCTTGTAGTTTGCAATAATAATAATTTTATTGCATTCTAAGTAAGTTTTGAGAAAACAGACATATTGTATATACAATGGATTGATATTATAGTTTTTATTCTTATACCATTGAACCAACAGAGAAATACATATAGATGCTTACTAATAATAGATATATAATTAAATGAAAGATGGATGGAAGGTTCTAAATTCACTCACAGTTATTTCTGACATTTATAACTAAATTATTCATATTCTTTCTATTATTCTTTTTCCATTTTCTTTTACTTTACTGTCTACAATCTCTCATCTGCATATGGTTCAGTTATTATACCTCATTATTCATCACTCTGCATTATCTGTGATAAAAGGTTTGTATATTTATATAAAAGTATTTCTGTATTCAATCTTTTTCCCTTTTGTTTTTTAACTCTTTTTATTAGAAGTTAACCAAACAGATGTGAGTCCAAAATAATTACTGCATTTAACTTTAATATATTATAATGGATTTCCTAGACTAGTACATTCATTGACTTAAAATAAGATCATTGAAAAATTCTGTTAGGGAAAGCACAAGTCAATTAATCAATTGAATAATAATATCATCATCATCAGTAATATATTTTTAGGACAGATCCAGATAATAGTCACATAGCAAGTTAATCCATTTCTTCATTCTGTTCTCTTCATTGCCTAGGTCTTCAATTCCACATATCTCTTTCCATCTCTTACATCATCCAGCAAGATTGATCTTTTTCATCTTTTCTTTTTGATTCCATTCACTATTCCCTTCAAAACATCTTTAATTAACACTATTCTTTCTTCTTAATATATGCCCAACCTATTTCTATTTCAACTTTCCTTGATCAATCTTCTTTTTTTCATTTATTCTTTCCAAAACTTTTTAATTTGTTATTTTAATTATCCAACTAATTTTTTCTATTCTTCTCCATGACCACACCTCAAAAGCTTCCAGTATATTAATAATTTTTTTTACTCATTATCCACATTTTGTAACCATATAAAATAATACATGTCATACACAGTAATGAATTAGTCTTTTTCTTGGTTTTCTTTTCATAGGTCCACAAAATATTTTATTTTTCTTAACTTCATCTTCTCTTCTTCTGTCCTCATTCAACCAGTTACCCCAATATTTAAATCTATTTACCTGTTGAACTATATTATGAATTTCAACTTGGAGTCTTTTAGTGTTTCTTCCTATCCAAATACACAATCTTCTTAACATTAATTTTCATTCCATATCTATCCTTCAATTTATTCAACATATTCTGAAACCATTGTTCATCCTCAGCTATATGAGCTATAGCATCTGCAAATCTTATATATTTTATTATTTTATCTCCAATATTAGCTCTTCCACATTCCAAATATTTAGCCAATGTGTTTTTTAAATAAATTTTAAAAACCACATGTAACATATAGCATTTTAGTCTAACTACTATTACTATATTCATTTCTTAAGTCTCTTTATTCTCTCATCTAATTTTATTACTTGTTAATATGCATATTTCATATTAATTCCCCCTCTTTCCAGAATATTGTTGTATTCTTTAAGCTGGTCTTAAGTTTATGTCAGATTAGTTTATCAAATGTTTTTTTTTACAAATCCACAAAACATACACTAAATTTTTTAAATTGTTTTCAATATATCTTATTACAATTGTTCTAACAACACTAATAGCATCTGTTGTTGCTTTTCTCTCTCTGAAAATCATATTGTTTTTCTCTGGTATAATATTCTATTTTAACATAAATTATTTGAGTTAAAATCTCAATAATATTTTTGAAGCATGAGATAACAAATTTATTGTCTTGCACTTGTCACATTTAACAGTTTTCTTTCTTTTAGCAATTGGAATCATTATAGTACTCAAGAAATCTTTAGCCTAAACTCCATTATTATATATCAAATTGCTCTGTCAAACTTTTCCTCATAGTAGTTTCTGACAGCCTTACCATTTTTCATTTCTTATATGAATTTTATTACTTCTTCTGTCAATATGTCCATACCTTTATTATCTATTTTGACATCTTCATTTTCAAGTTCATAGTTAATTGCGTCATTTCCTTTTTTAAACAAATATTGAAGATATTCTTTCCATTTTTTCAATATATCATCACTATCAGTTAATTTCTTTCCATTAATATTAGTTATTTTACTCATTAAAACTCTTCTTTTTCTCTGCATATCATATCTTTTCATCTGTTGAGGTACTTCTATCTCTCTATATTCTTGTTCAAACCATTTTTCTTTTGTTAAATCTATTTCTTTTCTTAGTTCATTATTATATTTTCTATATGCTATTTACTCTTTCTCAGTATTGAAATTCTTCCATCTTCTCTTATTTTTATCTTTTTCAACATACCATCCATTATCCAAGATTGTTTAACTTTTTTAACTGAATAATTTCTATTTCAGTTTTCACCATTTTTAATATCCCCTCTTTAATCTTACCCAGTATATGAGAATTATTCATAGATTTTTTATTCTTTTCAGAACACTATTATATTTTTACACACAGAAGTAAATTTCTCTTTCTCTATTTTCCCCAATTTATCTAAATCCCATGTTGTATGCCCCCCCCCCTTATTCTTTTTAAACTCAATTTTAATTTAGCCATAACCATATTATGATCAGAAGTTATATCACCTCTAAGTAAAGTATGTGAAACTTTAAAACATTCTTATATCTAACCTGTACCAATTTATAGTTTATCTGATATCACTTTCTGTCACGTATGAAACTTTTCATGTATACAATCTTTTTGGATAATTTTTAAACCAAGTGTTTGCAATTTCAAACTTATTTTTACAAAAATTCCATCTGTCCTTTTTCCAATACCATAATTTCCAGAAAATTTTCTTTCTTACCTTTTCCCCCAACAACATTCCAATTATTCAATAGCAATATAAACATTTTTATTTTCATATTGTATAATTTTCTATTTTTTTATATTGCTCATCAATTTCATTATCATTATGGTTGTTAATTGGCATAAAAATCCTAGAATTTGTAGTTACCCATCCTCATCATATGTCTATTATTAACATAATCTACTTTTGCCACACTATACTATTTTTTTTTTTTAAATTATCTCGTCCAGAATAAGATAACTTAACACCGCCACTATTTACTTTTCACATCTCTCTCACCTCACTTTATCCTATAACATCAATATTATCTATTTTTATTTTCATTTTAAATTTCCTAGCACTTCTCAATGATCTTATATTCCAATTATTAACTCCTTTCAATGAATTATCTTTATGAAGATTTCACAAACCTCAAAATTTAAATACCCAGTTAAAGTGATATTTTTTATTAAATTACTTTTTGAAATGTCAAACATTCTGAAAATTTAGTCTTTCTGTATATAGTTATTATACTAATTGTCTATTAAAATTAAAGTAAGGACATTTTCTTAGTTAAAAATATAACCTCAATAATAATCAAAATTTACAATTTTTTAACCAGTTAAAATATAGTTAAAAACAATGAAAGTTAGATCTTCATTGTCATCATCATTGATTAGAACAATGTTCTTTGTTTTAGGCATAAAAGATATCATGGCCAATTAGTAACTTTTTATCATTATTTATGGTAGTTTATCACAGGTGAAACTTTGATGATGATGAAATTAATTTTGCTCAGAAAATACGGATGTCTCTAAAAACTCTAAATTTATACATTTTTATCTAATTATTAATCCACAGTGTTTTTATTTGTCCTCCTTTGTTTATTTGTAATTAATTATATTGATATCATGGTAATTATCTGCAGATTTTATAAATAAATTAAAGATGAACTAGAAATATTCCATTAACTTAAAACATAATTTTATTTTGTAAATATTATTTGAACAAGTTACAAATTGTAAAAAAATAATTATATTATTGATGTTAATTATGTTATTATTATAATCAATTAAATTATAACCAAATGCTAAATAAATTTTTAAAAAGCTTTATAACTGCCACTTGCGTAATAAAGTCACGTGGTTCATTAAATAAAAAAATTATTGGTAGTTATTTTTACAGGTTTGCAATTTTTTTTTCCCATTAGCTTAAACGATAATCTATACATGTATATATTTTGTTTGAACTCTAAATATTTAATAGCTATTGAAAAATAAATGTGTGTGTGATTTAAAGTAGAAGGACATGGCTTTTTTTTTTTGTTTTAAAAGTAATAAATGGTTTATAAATGGAGAAAAAGAAGCAAGGAATACTTTAACAATTCACATTATATCTTTCATCAACATTTGAAAGTTTCAACAGTGATGAAATTTGATGTAATTTTGAGTGAAACAACACCCACAGTTGAGGCTTTTAAATCATGGTAAACATTTAACTGTTTTTAGAATGCAATTTTGAATGTAGCTGTTAGTGAATCACTTTTGTTAAAATAAAATGAAAACCTTTATTTATTTATTTTTTGCCATTTATCCAAACAATTACTTTTAATAGTTTGCAAAAAGAAATATTCAATTTAGAAATTTCGGACTTTTATTGTGATGAAATTTTTTTATTAAGTGTAAAAATTATTTGTAATAAATTTAGATATTTATTAGATAAGAAACAATAATTACATAAAAGTTAAATGGCGCCAAATATTGTTTTGTGTAGCTAGTTGATTATTGCTCTTCACATTTTTATTTTTTCCCATTAAGTGAAAACTATCGATACCTGGAAATATAGTATTTCATTACATTAAAAAAGAAAATATTCATTGGATGAAAAATAAGAAATTTATGTATATGGCTGAAAACTATTTCATCTAGTAATACAATTTGCAAATAAATCTTGTTGAATATTGACCTGAAGTATTTTTTTTAATATTTTTTTCTCATCTAAATCATATGAAAATAATATAATAAATAAATAACGTTTCAATGGAACTATAAAACATCTACCATATAACTTAAGAATCTTAAATAACAGAATCTCCATTTTTAATTTTTATCTTCTTTTTTATTTTTACCATTTATTGGTTTATGGCTAAGGAAATATTTTTTTTTCCTTAATATTTTTTTGTAGCATTTAATTTGTTTAATTCACACTTTTCATTTGCTATTGCATTTTTTTTTTTAAATCTCCAAGACTTCTTTTAACAATACCCAATTCATTGAAATTGATATCATGTTCTATTAATTTTAATATGTGAATAAATTGATGACATATTAGACTTCTTTCTAACTTCAAGAAAATGTTCTTTTCCGAAACTGATTCTATTATTAGTCTGTTTAATATATGATTGATAGTAGAACTGACATGGAATTTTATTAGTGGTTTAAAATTTCAGTGCTTTTTATCTTTGAAATTTGGAAATATTTCATTATATGTTTTATAAAAAAAGTGTGAATGTTTTTTTTATTTAGTTATCTATCAAATAACCATAAGTTTCATATAAATAAGTTTGAATATATGAACATTATAAGTGAGCTTTCATCTATGTAAAGATGTATAATTTGATTTGTATGATTGTAAATAGATAAATAATGTATTTCTTATATGTATAATGTATAATTACAAAATAAGTAAAATTATATTACTATATATTGTAACTGAATGGGATTTTACTTGATATGACAATAGATTAGCTAGGGCATCACAATGAATGTCTTTCTTGGATCCTTGTACCTATCTATATATCCATATATATTTTAACTTCATTCCTGGGTGATGAGAGGTTAATAATCAAATAAATATTCAACTATATACCTACACTCACTTTGTCTTTACCATCTTTCATTTTTATTATCCCAGGTTTCAAACTCATGGAGAATCTGCATAGTTGTCTAATTCAGGGTATATTAATATCACTTAAAATGTGAATATGCATAATTATAATTAGGTGTATAAGGATAGGTGTGGATATATGAAAATATGTGTAAATGTGTAAAAATATATATATGTGACAAGATATGACTAATTGAAAATTGAATATAGAAAAATACACCAAGAGTTTTTAATTTAAACACATATATATTTAACAAATATATTTACAATAAATAATATTTTAATAACAAAATTTATAACAACCATATAAAGTATTTAATTCAACATCTATGGTTACTCTTTGATTATAGTTTATTTCCATTATTATTCCAAACCCTTATTCCTCACAAATAACCATTTGATGTCCATATTAACATAAATGAAATTTATTTTATACTTACGATTATTTAAATCATTCTTGATTGCTACATCATTGTGTTGGAATTATAATGTTTTATTTTCATTAATTTGATAAGTTAAATTTATATCAGTCATATTGATGATATGGGATCCCCTGTTATTTAATGTAATTATAATAAACTAAAGATAATAAAGACCATATATAATAGAAGTAATTAGTCAAGTATAATGAAAACATTTAATTAAAATATTAGTATGAACAAACAATATATATTATAACTGGATCACCTACCAACCTACATAATCGATTGTAACCATTTCCTGATTAGCATATTGCAAGATAGAAACAAAGATTGGCATTACCCAATGTTTATCTTACCACCCTACAACAATATTTCCTGCTCATCAGAGGATGTAGCATTCAAGAGAGTGGAAACATCTAGAAAATTTGTTTGTTTGTTTTCCCAAATGGTGCCACTAGAGTTCCAGTTTACCATAAACTTACTTACTTATTCAGAGCTGGTTATGCTGAACATAGCTCAGGAGGCATGAGATTCTTGTGAACAAATGCAATAAATGATGAGTGATGTGAAATGAAACTGACTAATAGATTAGTTTTAGATAACAATGATTTATTTATTTGATAACAAAAGTTATTGACAGTTCATCTTGGGATTCACATTTTTTTATATTCGCATATGTTCTTAGGTCAGTTTGATCTACATTTAATCATTTTTTTTCATAATCATGGATGATTGGTGCAATAAGTTTTTAACTATAAGTTCTGTACAAAATATTTTCATTCTTGGTTGTGGTATCTGGATGCAAATTTCAGTCATTCAGCTGGAATCCAGGTATGTGGATATAAATTCAAGTCATTCATCTTTGATCCAGGTATGTGGATATAAATTCAAGTCATTCATCTTTGATCCAGGTGTCTGTGTTTAAATTCAGGTCATTCACTTATATTAAAATATTAATTCTCTAATTCAGATTTATAGAATTAAATAATTTATTTACTTAATTCATCCTTAATCCAAGTGTATGGATGTAGGTTCATGTCATTCATTTATATTAAAAGATTAATTCTCTAATTCAGATTTGTAGATTTAAATCATTCATTTACTTAATTCATCTTTAATCCAAGTGTATGGATGTAGGTTCGAGTCATTCATTTATATTAAACAATTAATTCTCGAATTCAGGTTTGTAGATTTGAGTTATTCATTTGTTTAAGTCATCTTTCATACAGGTGTATATTTGAAGTAGAAACACATTCATTCAATTTAATTTTTACATAGAAGCATTTCTAATCTATGTATATAAAGGCATATCTAATCCCTGTTCATATCTAAAGTAGAAACATATTCAATCAATTTAATTTTTTTATCCAAGCATTACAAATCCTGTATTCACGTATATATAAATACATCTTTGATTTAATTCACATATTATTATATTTTTCATTTATTTTTACATCAATATTCTTAAGTTCTTAAAATCAGTATAATTATTATTCTTTAAAACATTATTCTTTAAAAATTTTATTTTCTTACGTTTTATTTGATCAATCATTTGAATAATTGTATTTTATTTTATACGTTAATTATTTCAACAAATACGTTTTCAAAATATATTTAAATATTATAAATGTATCTAAATTTTCCTTATCTTGATATTTAAATTTTCACATCAAGAAGGGGTTGACTTGGGCCGAATGGCACACTGAATTACTGCTGCTGTTAATTGGCCTTGTTTTCTGATTTTCCTGGGCTTTTCTCATCTTTGGAGAGAGAAAGAAGAACTGATTTCTACTCACTTATACTAAAGTTTTCAAAATTAATAATGCATTTTTCCATTATTCAGTTATCCAGTAACAAAAAAGTTTTCTTCTGTTGATGATAACTGCAATTGCCTATGTGGTTATTTCAGAATTCCAAAAAGTAATAAATTGCTTGGCAATGATTACAATTTTCAACAGGTCTCACTCTTGACCATCCTCATAACTGATTGTACAGTAACTGTAACCATAACTAACTGGTTTATCTAATTAAGCTGCTCCTTTTATTTCTTTTGTTTTCAGTGTTTTTTCATCTACCAACATGTTTTTAAAAAACGACTGATTAAAAGCCCAAGGCAAGAAGGTGATGCCATCTTTTTGTGTTTTTACATTTAAATCTGAAAACATATGGCTAATGCTTCTTTTATATTTTCTATTTTACCCTTTTTTTTTATTTGTTTTTATAACACAATTAGAAAAGTGCTTTTAATTCACTGTCATTTGTTTCTTTATTTAAATTTTTATTTACTGAACCTCATCAGTTTTATTTTTAATTTTAACTACTTTAACTTGAAAGGGAAATAAATTTTTAAAATGGGATATTAGATTCAAAAAACCAACTCAAGCAGATAAAAATGATTTGAATGTCTTCTCTTGTAGTAGCATTTATCATAAATTAAAAAAAAAAAAAAGCTTGTTTAGAGCTAATTAGCATGCTCTTAATTTTACATATTTGTAAGTGCAAGGTATATATAAGTCATGTGACATCTGACTTTTTATTATTACTATTATTATTTTGCTGTTGGGGCTTTGGCTAAATTAAATGGCTAAGCCTACTAATATATGGAGTATTTGAATGAAGTTCAGGCCCATATGATTTTTTCAGTTGGAGAGCTGACTTTAAAGACATGTAGATGTCTAAAAGTTTCAGATCTTCTTCTAACAATTAACTTGTAGATAAATGTTTTGCTTGAGTTGGTTTTTTGAATCTAATGTCCCAACTCCTCACTGAAGAGACCCATAGGTCGAAACCGGTCTGAGGATGGGGACAATCCAAGATAAAAATGATTTGAATGTCTTCTCTTGTAGTAGCATTTATCATAAATTAAAAAAAAAAAAGCTTGTTTAGAGCTAATTAGCATGCTCTTAATTTTACATATTTGTAAGTGCAAGCTATATATAAGTCATGTGACATCTGACTTTTTATTATTACTAAACTTTAAATAGTAAGTTTTTAGCTTCTTGAAAAAAAAAACTTCCACTATGATTGTAAAATGCAGATATTTCTTCATAAATAGATATTATATTGTGTATAGAATATTATTTTTATTATAAATAAAATGTATGCTTTGTTGCTCAGGATGTTTGGCACCCATATAACAGATTGAGTATTGTTTTCATTTATGCAATTTGATATATAAAGATAACCACAGTTTCTCACCTATAAAAGTATGACATCTCCCTCACCACAAATGAAAATATTGATCATGTCAGAACATCAACAGTCATCTGATTAATCCAGATTTAACTTGAGCTTTTTATTATCTGATTAAAAATGGCTAGCTACCTAGTTATCATCCATTATATGTAAATACAAGTATAGTATATATACAATTTACTTAATAATTATTTAATTATTCTACCTGCATTTTTAGAAGATAAATGCTTTATTACTTTTTTTCATTTCAAATGCACTTGTTATGTAGTTGGCAGCATAAAAGATGCCCTTACTGCCTTCTACATTACTTTACATTGCCTATTTCAAATTTGCATCAGAAAATATAAGATTTCTGTATTTTATGATCGGAAGACATGAAATAGTTATCTTTAAATAATTATAAAGTATTTAGACATGTTTTTCAAGTTGCTAATTGTATATTATATATTTCAGTGCACTGTTATTATGTAATTTTATTTCTACTTTCTTAAAAATGCTAAAATTCCAAAGTAAATTAAGAAAAGTTTCAAATATTCCATATCTAGCTCAAATAATAACCGTGTTGTATTTTGTTCCAAGTGCATTTTATTTAGAATTTGAACCTGAGATCAAGATATATTAAACTTGCAAAAGAACTTAACCTGAAATCAAGATATTTTACACTTGTAAAAGAACATATACCTGAGATCCAGATAGTTCAAACTTGTAAAAGAACTTATATTTGAAATCAGGATATTTTAAACTTGTAAAACCCGAGACCAAGATATTGTAGACTTGCAAAAGAAGCTATATTTGAGATAAACATATTTTAAAACATGAGATAAGATATTTATAATTAAAAGGAACCTATATTTGAAATAAAGATATTTTAATAATTAAGATAAAGAGGGGGTTTGAATCAAGACTATTTGAAATCAGGATATTTTAAACTTGTAAAACCTGAGACCAAGATATTGTAGACTTGCAAAAGAAGCTATATTTGAGATAAATATATTTTAAAACATGGGATGATATTTATAATTAAAAAAACCTATATTTGAAATAAAGATATTTTAAGAATTAAGATAAAGAGGGGCTTTGAAATCCAGACTTTCAAGTGCCTTCAGGCATCCATTCCATCTTATACAACTGACACTCATGACCACATATGTATAAAAAAGATAAATGATTTCAACTATATGTATTTCATGCTGAACCAGCACTCATCAGTTGATCTGGATCATCATCTCCCACACACATATATAATCATTGCTCGGTTTATATTAAGATAGCAAATATTCAAACTTTAGTGGGCAGGCTTCAATCTTCTCCACTCTTCAACTTTTTAGCCATCCATATCATTGAAAACCTGGTAATGGCATGTTTAAAGTCCTTGTTTGCCAATTTTGTTGTCATATCCATGTGGACCATAAATTATTCTGACTCCTCATATGTAGGACTTTAAGAGTATTTAAATACATATATGCAGTCATATGTATCCATTGTATAAGATGGAGTGGATGAGTGAAGGCACCTTGAAAGTCTGGATCCTCTCTTGTATTATAATATTACAGATTCAGCTATATTCTGCACATCCCTCTTCTGAGTATTTAAATGGTCTTAAGGTCCTACATATGAGAGGTCAGATGGTCAATGTGGATATGACAACAAAATTGACAAACAAGGGCTTTGAATTAAGTTTTTCAATGATATGGATGTCTAAAGAATTCGAGAGTGGAGAAGAGTGAAGCCTTCCCATTAATGTTTGAAGATATATTATCTTAATATAAACCATGAGATAAGGATCCAGACCAATAATACGAGTGCTATTTCAGCATCAAATACATTTATTGGAGATCTTTTTCACATTATGTGGTCATGTCTATCACTTGTATAAGATGGAGTAGGACTGAAGAGAGTTTGAAAGTTTGAGTTCAAATGTCTCTAATTCCATCCATTATATAATAAGTTACTGGTTTTCTATAGGAAAAATCCATTCAGTTCTTACTAATATTCTAGATTTTAAGCATAACAAACAAATATGTTATCCACTATCTGATAAGGACCATTGTTAGTTAATAAAATTAATAAATATAAGAAAATTTCGTTTTTTGTTTTTTTTTTTTTATCTGAAAGAAATGGCATTACCCTATGTTTCTCTGTATCCATGAACATTACGAAAGTCAACCCATTGCAAAAAAAATATTTAAGATAGAATCCTATAAAATAATAATTAAAACACCCATTGCAAAAAAAAATATTTAAGATAGAATCCTATAAAATAATAACTTAAATGATCTTAATTATTATTTGTTTATTTTTTATAGTATCATTTTTTTGTTTACTAGTGTTTTTTTTTTTTCTTCCTTTAAAATAATTGTTTCTACATTTAATAAAGGCTTTCATTACGAAACTCTTTTTAATTTTACATTGTAATAATTTTTAGTTGAAATGAATCTAATACCTATTCAACTTCCATATTCTTCTACTCTTTGGATAAATGTATTTTTATTAGCTTTATAAATTAGTTATTGTGTTTTTTTCGTTTTTTTGGTCAAAACTTCAAATGCTTTATTTATATGTTTCGAACGTGAAAGACTAGAAGTTAATTAATGAGTTAACTTGATGGGTTGAAATAATGGCAGCTTTTTAAAGTGGTGATTCAAATGAGGAAATCGTAAAATGTCTAATTTTCTGTGTAGCTCTAAAGTTAATGTAATGGAAAGGACTTTTTGATTTCTCTATTATATTTGCCATTAATACTGCAACAAGGTAATACATTAAAGATTTATTATTTTTCAGCATTTCTACTATAATTGAGGAGTTGAAAGCTTTGCAAATAAACTTCAGACTGTCTCTTTTAATGACTCCAAGTACACATTTCTAAATTCAGTTAAGAACTGATTCCTATTTTACACTTTAATATTTAATCTCGTCAGGAGTAATGTTTGCGTTGGTTTATAATAATGTTAATAATCGTGACAAAAATTAAGTTAATTGTTTATATATATCAACTGATCATATCCTAATAAGTAATTAGTTAAAATATTTTGTTTAGAATTGTCAGCTGTAAAATAACAATACATTTGGCATTATGTTTAAAAGATAAATATTGTTTATTTACACAATTTTATTTTAAACATTTTTTGTTTTTGAAATTAAAGTGGAAATTTTTTCAATACTAAAACAATATACTATTGCTTGCTGCTATCATCTATCTAATCTGGCTTAAAATATTTTTTTCTCATTATTTTAATCCCCTATAATTTTAAATCAAGATCACTAAATGGCGATTGCTATTGAACTTTGATCTAATTTTTTTAATCTTATAACTCTTTGCTCTTTAGATCATGTAGCATTTAAACTCCAAAATAAATAATAGTTACAATGAGTTGTCCAAACGAGATAGATTTTCTTTTCAACTTTACCTCATCTGGAATATAAGATAAAGAAAATTTTAACAAAGCTATGGTTGATGAGTAGTTGGCTAACTTTAACATAAAATCCATGGAGCTAAGAAAAAGGAACAAGTAAAAGGTTCTATTAACTAATAAATTTCAGACATTTGCTTTATCAGAATATGGATGAATGCGTATAACTTGTAAAGAAAAATTGATGTAATATTATAAAGACAAAATTTAAAAGAAATTTAATAAAACACAATAAAGGAAATTTTTTAAAACTTTGTTACTTGTTTAAGGTAAATTATCAATTTGTATACAGTGCCCTAATAAAGTTAGATATACATAATTTAAAAATACAAGATTAGGAAGGACTTCGATGGAATGTTCCTTCCATCGAAGTGCAAGAATATGATGTGAGGAATATTGAAATGACCTGTAAAAGATAATGCAATATGAATAAGTATTATGTAAATATTATAACTTAATTTTGTTTATAGGTGCTAAAAAAATTATTTCAATTATTTGTTATGATCTAATTTATTTATTTCATTTTTTAAATATGAAATGATATAATCCTTTCATCTGATTATGATCATGCATCAATTTATAACAAGTAAAATAGAGGGTGTGGCACAGTAAAAATATTTATTTTTGAGACAGGTTAGGATATATATATGATCATTTGGAATGGTTCTTGAAATATACTCTTAAAGGTAATCCAGTAACATTAGTTCCTTTCCTTAAGAAAGATCAGCCACCTACTGAGCTCAAGAGTCTTAGGCCCATTTTGATGACCCCTCTGCTCATAAAACTTATTTGAGTCTACCATTAAAGAATCACTAGGACAATTCATACTCCCTGCCCTTTCTGCCTCACAGTTTGCTTGTAAGGGGCACTCCATTCAAAGGGCTGCCACACTCTTTAAGATGACCACCGAACATGTTGGGCGGTTTCAAAATGGCAGGCCCATTGCTGTCCAACTAGACATTCAGGCAGCCTTCGACTCTGTTAGGGTCCACCTGCTCCTTGGGGTCTTCAGGAACCTGAACATTCCAGAGGCCCTTTTGTCCATCCTCCCTTATCTCCTTCCAACAGAGAAATCCTAGTTACCCTGGATGGAAAGTTGCACCCAGCTTCACACCTAACTTATCCATCCCTCAGGGCTCTCCGCTGAGCACTTTGTTGTTCACCACATTTCTAAATCCCTCTTGCTCAGAATAGAACATGACCTCCCTGGCATCTTCATTCCTGCACTGAGCCCTCAGATGATCTCATCCCCAGGCTTCAACAGATCCTGACCTGGTACACCAAAACATACAGGCTGGAATTTAGCAGTGATAAATCAGTGTCCTGGCAACTATCAACTGATAAACAAATCTCTTCCACCTTCAATGCCAAGCCACACAACTTCCTTGGATTCCTCCTCATGCTGTCTCCTAGGAATATGAGAGTATGCATCCAAACCACACTATCAAAGCATATCATCCACCCTATTGCCAACGTCCTACAAAAGGCTGGCTTTGTTATACACCCATCAGCGGCAAACTAAAGTACTGGGAGGTTTTCAATCAGACTGCAGACTTTCTCCACTGTGTCCTCTACATTCCTCAAACTTACCAATACTCAATTAATTCACTCAAAAGGTGATGATCCCTTGAGGCAAAATTCATCAATTTCCTTCTCCAAATCTTCACTCCCTTTCTACAAATCAATTTTGGTCAACTGTAGGGATTTCACCAAGATCTTTCTCATATGCCAGTTCTGTAAAACTGACAATGAAACCCTCCAGCACTTACTACTTAAATGTCCCTTTCTGTGTGGTGTGAGAAATGTCATCAACTCCTGCCTTTCCTCACATAGGAATACCATCTTCAACCTCCAAGAATCCATAGAAACAGGGGTCTTCGCAGCTATTAATCTCAGTTTTCTTCATCTATGCTCTCTGGTTGCTTCGATGTGCTATTATCTTTGACCAGAGAGTACACTCAGTGAATCAAAAGCTCTTGGACCTAATTTGCTTACTCAAAACCAGAGATATCAAACTAGCCCCACCTCCACTCCTCGTAAACACTTGGGCAATCCTCCAACTCTCAGCCTCTGTCATAGGACTCAATCATGATGACATGCATTTTGGACCAGCCTGGATTACACACCGTTTCCCCTTTCCACTTCCCATTCCCTTTTGACATGTATCCTTTTCCTCTTACTATGTTGCTCCCGAAATTTCAATTTATTTTATAATCACTCCCTTGTAAACCCTTTCTAACTGTATCTGTATCTGTTTTTTTTTTATGAATAAACAGTCATCACTGAGAAAAAAAAGTAATAAAACTTGTGATTGGGAAAAAACACTTCATCTTTTTTTTTGTCTTTTATATTTTATTATTGTAAATAAATGCATAATCTTCTTTTTTTTATTTTCAAAAAAAACAACAACTTTATTTTCATAATTAACAATGAACATATGTTTCAACTGTTTTACATCATTACAGTCATTTTCAAGGATCTGCAAACAAAAAAAATACATATTTATAAATATATTTAACAACATAATCATCTTTCTTATGTCAACAGCATTTCATATCCCTCATAATAAAAAATATTAACAATATATAATTATATTTTACTTACATCACCCTACCCCAAAACTATTTTTATTCTTTAAAAAAAGTTTTGGGTTAGCAAGGAAGAATAAAAAAGTCTGGGGGTAGAGTGATATAAGTAAAATATAATTATGTATTGTTAATATTTTTTAACTTGATATAAGAAAGATGACTTGTGTTTTTAAAAATAGTTATAAATATGTATTTTTTGTTTGTAGATCCTTGAAAATGACTGTAATGATGTAAAACAGTTGAAAAGTGTATGATAAAATAGTATATATATATATGTGTTTATTGTTAATTATGAAAATAAAGTTTTTTAAAAAGAAAAAAGGTTATCCATATATATTTTAAAAGGAAAAGTTATAATTTAATTTGTTGGTGGTGAATAATGGTATTTTATGGTAAACAATTTATTATTGTAAAGTTTGAAATGTTATATGCATTTAATATTTTGTCAATCTCATTTTATTCTTTATTCGAGTATGTCTAACAGTGATGAATATATATGTTTTTATTCATGTTTATAGTATTTTGAGAGATCACAGAAGGGGATTACTTTGATATATACATATTAGATTTTGCCTTGGATTGGTGTATATTATCATAAATTTAAAATTAACTGTACATTTATCTTTCATGCATACATTTGTATTGGTCTTTTGATTACACTTTTGCTATATGCATTATAAATATGAGTAGATGTGTTTTAAGATTTGTCATGAAATTGCTATCTCAATGCCTTTCTTTTTATTATTTGTATTTCTGTTATAATCATATATTTATTGTGGTAACTATGTTGGTGATTTTCATTTTACTTAGATATTATTTGTTAGACTCTTCCTTATGTTAGTGGTAGATGCTAATGGGACACATAGCCTCTGCCCACTTTAGTATAGGCTTATTTTTCTCACTAGCATCACCCATAAATATTTAGGTTTTATAAAAGGCATTTGTGTAATTATATCCCCCTATCCCTTATTATATATTTTCAAATGACTGTGTGTTGAATAAAGAAATGAGTTTATATTTTTTTACTCCAAAAGTTTGGCTATCTAAGACAAATACAATGTACTTTTTATATTATAACATTTAAATTATATATTAAAAAATTGTACACCTGGGGCTCTTTTTACACGGACTTATTTAACATGATTTTGAAGTTACGCGATTCGTGTTTCACCGGAAGTCGACCTCCGATAATGCCCTATTACTTTAAATAATAAATTTCACGCACTTACATTATATTCAAAGTAATAGCACATTATTGGAATTCTACTTTTATCTTAGTAATTTCAATATTTTCAGTGCTTAATAATAGTAAGATTTTATGCAATAATGAAATTAAAATCATGATTTCCACATTTTATGTATACACACATTAAATTTTACAAGATTATAATGTAAATTTGTTCAAACATTGTGCGTGTTAATTTTGCATTTTAAATCACATTCTGTTTTTGCTTTTTAATTAAAAAAGAATGTAATCAATTATTAATAATTTAGTGTCCACAAGTTTATTTTTAAAAGGTCAGTAATAGCAGTGTGCACAATTAAAAATTAAAATCTGATTTTTAATTGTAATTAACAATTTAAAAATTACTTACGGGTGACTTGAAATTAATGTGACGTAAAACGAAATTTGATTTTTAAACAGAATTGAAAATTAAAGACAAAAATAAGAATTTAATTTTTAGTTGTTAGTTTTAATTAAATTTTTCCCAGCAGTGGTGAATAAATGTCTTTTTATTATCATAAGTCTAAGTTCATAAACAATTAATAAAATCATCATCGTCGTCAACAGAAAACCATTAACACAATATGAGAGTGAACTTGGCGCTAGTTGTATTTCCTCTTGTGAGAATAATTGCTGAGATATTCTTGACTTCATTTAAGGAGAAGCCAAATACATCACATCATATGAGAATCTGATTTTTTACTAGTTTGCAAACGAACGTGTTTTTGGGCAAATAGCGATAATAATTAAAACGTATATAAAAAAAATGGAAATTACTGTACTGTAAATTATGCATAAAAATATATTATTTTGAATAAAATTAAATATTATAGTTAAAAAAAGTTTGTCTTGTATCAATTTTTTTCAAATTTGAAATTTTTTATTAATCATATTTTATTTCCTTATTTTTTTTTTGCGCAAATTTTAAAGTAATTTTACATTGGTGCTTTGCTTTTACGCGAATTTTGAAAAATCACAGCCCGCATCCCCCCTTTTTCAATGTAAGTTATGTCTATTTTTGCGCGATTTCGTTTGCGCGTGTTTTCTGAGGAACCTATCTATCACGTAAAATGAGACCCAGGTGTACATTAATAATATATCTCATTATATTGCTAGTTATAATTATATTATTAGTAGATTCAGATCTGCTGATTAATCTTAGTGTGCATCACTGATTTTTAAAATTTAAACTGTAGGAGGTTTCTCTTTAGTAATCTAAATATATTACAGACATGATATATTATATTGATGTAAAGATTTCTTTAATTTATTTTTATTGTAAATAATAGTAAATAAATTATATTTTATTAAATTATAGCTTTAAAGAAAATATATTTAGTCTTTGTAATAAATATTGATTTTTTTTTCTCTTCAATTACATTTTTGTGTTTATTGCCATCTGTCACATCCATATACCAGAAAATTTATTTAAATAGTAAACGTGTTTAAAGTGCATATAAGAGTACATATTATTTTAAAAGTCACATTGATACAATCCATGCAATCCATTATATGTGCAATTAGATTCATGTAAGATTATCTTACTGATGCTTTTGTTATTAGATTACTTGGTGATGTATTTGTTACAGCAAAATGTCCTTTTACCTACCACATCACTTTAGTTTTGTTACTTATCACTGTTAATTAGTTTAAAGAACCAAAATTATATTTTTATTTTAGATTATCATTGCAAAGTTAATATTTTTTATAATGAATTATTAATATTTAAGAACCTGAGATTATTATTATTGTTCATTATTATTGCTTATAGAATGTAAGAATGAATTATCAATCAACCATTGGTCTATCCATATCTTGTGAAATAATGTATTAATTATTGTGTACTTAGCCTATGAGAAGATTTACTTGGTTATTGTGCATTTAGTCTATAAAAGGACTTACCTTATGTTATATGTTTCTTTAATATGTTAGATTTCTTGCTGTGTTTAGTGCTATATTCTAGTGTAGGGTTGCTTGTTCATCCTTTGGAAAGTTACAATATATATATATATATATATATATATTGTAACTTTCCAAATATATATATATATATATATATATATATATATATATATATATAATCTGTAGATTTTAGAATAATTATGTACGTTATAAAACATTCATTGTCAGTAAATCTGTTTTTGTTTTTTTTTCAAATCATCATCTATTTAGTTTAAAACAAATTTTAGCCAGTATTACTACTAATAATAATATTTGTAATCTTTTTATTATTAGTAGTGATATTTCCAATCGTATGTTTATAATAATATTAGTAAAAATATTGTTAATATTATGAGTTTAAAACGACACTATTGCAGGTGGGTGTGCAATGTCAAAACACTAATTAAACCAAGCTAGCATTAGCCTGGAAGTTGAATAGATTTTGAAGCCATAAATATTTTTCTAAAATTAAGAAAGATTTTTCAGATAATAATAATTTACAGTGATATTAATATTGTTATCAGTGAATAATGCTTGAAATAGTCAGAATTATAATTGACTGAATATCGTAAATGCAGAAATCAAAAGCAAAACTATTTTATTTTTTATAATCAGGAAATTATCTTTTGAATCATTATTGGTTAGTAAAATAGACTCATTTATGACTGATTTAGAAATATTGGAAAAGAATAAATTCCGATAATAAAATTAAGGGGAAAAAATATATACAAGAATATAGGAACTTATGCATATAAAGGTTTTTAAAGGTTCAGTAAATATTGTTAATATCTTGGATCAAATGAGGGTTTATTAATCAATAAAATAATTTTCTTGAAGGCATGATGAATCTCTTTTAAAAAAAAAAGTTTCTCATTAGCAAATATCTGAAATAATGCTTTGTTAATGATTGTAACCAACAATGTTTTGCAGATTTTAGTTATGAAATTGGAAATATGAATACTGCTTCTGTTGAAATTTCAAAAAAATTTATCTACTTTATATATATCTTGAAATAAAATCTTTTATTTTTAGGGTATATAAAACACACTTTGGTGAGATAAAAATAATGTACTAGATATCTGATGAGAAAATAGATGATATTGAAACTGCTGTAATTTTTTTGTCTTTTTATTGGTTCATGTTTGTTGAACATAAGGTTAAAATGTTAAAGAGTATGCAAATTTTACTTTATATTAGTCATGTGTTTTAAATAGAATGGAATATACATACTTAATAATAATTATTTATACCTTTAATTCAGTTTAGAACTTTGGACAAAGAAAATATATGCATTGGGTATATATATATATATTCAAATATTATATATAGAGCTCACAAAACAAATTCTTATCAAGCTTTGTAAAATACCCCCAACCTCAGACCAGTTTCTGCTATTGGCATCCTCAGATAAGTGCTAGGATATTCAAGCATTAGACTAAAAATACCAGGACAAGTCTAGTACTTTGTATTTTTAATCTAATGATTAAATATTCTAGCAATTCACTGAGGATGCCAGTAGCAGAAACCGGTCTGAGGTTGGTGGCATTCTACAAAGCTTGTTAAGAGTTTGTTTTGTGAGCTCTATATATAACATTAGTAAACACAAGCTTATTAAATTAGATCATGTGACATCTGACTTGATTTTTTCCCCATATATGCAAATATTACATATATAAACTAACTAGTACATAAATAAATAAAAATAAACACAATTACTTCTCTACTCAGCCACTTTAATATTTCAAACAATCTTCTGGTTGAATTATTAAAGCAGCTTCACTCTGTAGGGAAGTAATTAAACATACGTGGGATTTGGACTAAAAATTAATTATCTGATTATATTAAATTAAATATTGTCTGTAAAAAATTAAAATCATAAAATGTTTTTTTAACAATGTTACCTTTATAATATAATAATTTTTAACTGCTTTAATATTTATAGTTTCATTTATATCATCCTGATAATATTAATAAATACTTTAATAAAATCTAATTGATATACTATAGTTTTGATTTAGTTCTCTTGGTTTTTTTTATGTTATTTTTTAACTAATAATTTGATGCATTTTTAATTCATTAAAATGTTGCTGTTATTGATTTACTTATAGTAAATATTCTATTTACTTTAAGAAGCATGTTTTAATTTTCTTTTATTTTTTAAAATTGTATATAATTGTTTTAATTGACCAGTTAATTTGGTAGACTGGTGAGCCAAAAGCTTCTGGATGTAATCCTAACTCAATTTATTACTTTGGTGCATAAACATTTGAAAAAACTGACTATATGATAAATATATATATATATATATTTAAATTAGTAGTAATTTTTTCTTAGAAATATATTTGTCAGAAGTTTTTTTTAATGTAATTATTTTCATTCGTTTTTGTTGTTGTCGCCTCAGCTTTAAATACAACTTTTTCCCCTTTAGTGTTACATTATTGCTAAAACGTCTATATTTTCAAATGTTTTTAAATTGTTTTTTTTTTTTTTTTTTTTTTGGAAGATCTGTTAACTTTTATTAGAATCAATTGCTATATTTTCTTTTATATTTATTTGTTTTGTGATTAAATGTAACAGTATATTATGATTTAAAATGTCCCCATGAGATGTGCAGTTTTAAGGATACAGTCAATAATTGAAAAGTCTGTCAGAAAATTCTTTCAGCTTAACAAAAAAACTTTATGATAAGTTGTCCAGTTTTTTAGATCACCAAAATCTTACTAAGAGTGCTGAGTAAAACAAGTTAAATATTATATCGCTTTCCCCCAATCTGCAAGAAGCCTTTTTTGTGTTAGCTTTTATATATATTCCTATAACTAGTAAATGCTACCAAGACAATAAATATCAGATGCTCATTGTGATTATATGAGTAACATTTTCCATATTGATCTTTTTCACCTGTGTGTGTGTGTATATATATATATATATATATATAATACATCAAGATTAATTCTCAAACTATTGGCTTGTTAAATAAATGAAATACTATCAGTCCAAAGCACAAAACAAAACTTTATAATAGAAAAGAACAGATCATATTCTCTCTTTACCTCAATTTCTTTTTTCTAAAAGAGTTGATCTTGTGCTTTAGATTAAAGTATTTCATTTATGTAATGAACCAATAATTTGAATATTAATCTAGATGTATAACATAATATTAATCACTGGGAACGTTTATCTATATGGGTGTGTAAAGGGTTCAAGTTTATGTGAACGTTATGAGCCTTTTTAATGAGGATTGCATTGATATGCTTGTTGCAATTTCAACTGGGTTTTTTTAATTACTATTAACACCAAATTTGGTTGACAAAAATAAATGTCTAATTGTTTTCATTAATATTGTCTCTTGAAACATATTAGCATTATTACATATTTATATGGTATTCAATTAATTAATTATATGTATATATTGAATTTCCATTTAAAAATGCTTTTATTATTAATTCAATTTTTTAGATGCAAATTTAATTGGAATTTGAACTTTTAATGTTCATGTAAAATAAAAAATGCATTAAAATCGTTTTTTAAATAGATGAATTAAAATATTTAATTTTTATTTAAAATTTAATTTTAAAAGCCATTTTAACATTTAAAACTGCTTGCATAAGTACATTTTTTTACTGCACTTATGGTTTGTTAGTATATATTATTTTTAAATAATTTGATAAATATATTTATTTGTGGGCATGTACATAATACATACCTGTTTAAAAACAGTTTCATTTTGCATTATAAATAAATTTAAACATTTATATAACAGTTGTTAGTACTAAGTATCACAAAAAGCATGAAAAGCAATGAAAATTATTATTGATGATGATCATATGGGAATGCTTAAGTGTCATATTCTGGCTCTATTGTATATTAGGCAGTTCTACTATTTAATGAGAGCTTAACACATACACTTTACACAAAATGTTTTTTTTTTTAATTTTTCTGGTAAACTCCAAATTTCATTTGATATATATGAATATATCTCTATATTTTTGGTGAAAATCGCACTCTACTTGACATAAAACATCTTTTTTGGAATTTCTCCTCTATATCTTTAATATATTAGGCTTCTGAATATTGATATTTATATATGTTTAGTAATTTATATGTTTTAAAGAGAAAAATATGTATATTTTATAACAAAACAAGCATATATATTTAATATATATCAAGATATTAGAATTAACTTTTAAAATAATAGAATTTTTAGATTTTATTTATTTATTTATTTATTTGGGGAGGGGGGGTTATACTAAGCAGTTTCTGATTGACTTTATTTATTCAAATCAAATTATTCTTTATCAAAATAGTAAGGTACATGCATCCCTACTTTTGCATTGAAATAGTTATATAATTAAATAACAGGAAAAATTGGTATTGGTTTTATTTTATTGTATAACACAATTTTATGTCTTTTATTGTTACTTTTGAAATGTTTGCCTAAGTTATTAATAAATTTGTAAGGAGAATGGTTTTTGAAGTGGCATAATTATCATGGAACAGCCAACTGAAACAGTGCCTATGGTCCTTTTGATCATTAAATTAAAGGATAGTAATAAAAATATTATGGTATTGCTTATAAATATTGAAAAAAAAAATTTTTGTAACATTTTGTTAGGGGGGAAATTCTAGCCATACTACTAATTGTTTGGGATATATTTACTATTTGCTAATGATCAAATAAGTATCAATATTAGCAATTAGAAGTATTTGTAAAAATTAATATTTTGTCTTTGTAATTAACACCTGTGAAAATACTTCATTGAAATTAAATAATATATGAACTATGAAATATAATACTAGAATAATGTATAGGATTTTAAGAGCTCATTAAAATATCTTATTCTATTACCTCAAAAGATATTTACTGCATGATTGATAATCAAGTATTGGTTGCTATCTTTAGATGACAATTACAAAATGGTTTAAGATTATTACTTTATAATTTTTATTATTATTACTTTATCAAAATTTTCATAATAAATTGTCATTTAAAACTTTTACTACTTATGAGCAGAGGCTAGTGTTTGGGAACAAGAGAACTTTTTATCTGAAATGCCATTTTGATGTGATATAAAAAAATTTTTTACAATATTGTATCAAAACTTATTAATAAAATGAATTACATTCTGATTGTTAAGTTAGAAATAAAGAATATTAAAAGTATGGGAAGCAAATTTTGTAAAATTTGTTTTATTTTTCTATTATATTTATCAAATTAAATCATTTTCGGAGGCATAGTTTTATGCCAGAAGACTGAAATTCAGTCTTTTAAATGATCCACATTAGTTCATAGAGAAATGATTTCATATTCTAATTTTATCTAATATTAATTATTTAGATTTATATAATTAATTCATCCTATTTTGGAGTTTTTATTGCCTTCCAAAATTTTTTTGATTATTGTCAAAAGACTGAGGATAGTGATCCATATGAGAAAGAAAATTATGTTAATTACAGACTATTCCTATTATATTGGTTCAAATAATATTTTTAAGCATTCTGATAGCCTTTCAAAGACATAGAAGAAATATTTCATCATTACTACTCTATGAAGACCAATTCTTTGAAAGTTATGTCTATATTAAAGGCAAGAAAAATATATAAATAATATTGTTTATAAACTAATTTTCATAAACTCTGAATTTAATGGAGAAACTTGTAATAAGGGTAAGACATTTAACTGATTCATGTGATATTAGGGAACCATATATGATAGATTAAAAAACTAGAACACATTTATTACCCACCAAAGTTGACTTAGAATTCTAAATAGTGATGAATGAACCAAAGCATATACAAAATACATCTTAGTTCTGATAATAAAGTTGTCATTAAATAGATATAAAGAAAGAAAAATACCAAATGAAATAATATAACAAAATGAGAGATTGAAGAATTTTATATTCTGGTTATGAAAAGGCTTGATATGATAATATTCACTTTGTTATAAAAATTATGTTTTTACATGTGGTTCATTAGAATTAATGTCTTATTTTAAGTCAATTGGAAAAGGAATCTACAAATTACAAATGTATCACTTATATGTCAGATGTTATTATTGCAAACAAGAATAAAACTTTTTTATATGATAAAATAGATTTCAGCACTATTAATTTTTTCAAAGAAAACAATAAGAAAAAGAATACATATTAGACATTAAAAAAATATCAATATAAAAACAATACAATTGTTTTTAATCTTCCAAACTAGATAACAATTTTGATTCTTTCATAATCTTTCCTTAAACTGTAAATACACAATGCATATTTATATACTATTATTATAAAAATAGTAATATATCTGTAGAGCAGATTTTCTTCACATATTCAAATATGCATTAAAATAATTATTTATAAAAAAATAAATTTAATTAATTGACTTTAAATATATTTATTTTAATATTTATATTTTTTACAATATATGTTAGAAATCATCAGTTATATGTATTCAATCTAAGGTGAGAAAATTTAACACTACACATAAAGTGAATAAACATTTTTAGTTTATGGTAAAAATCTAAAAAAAATCCTATTATTTTTTAAAAAGTCTCTGATCAGTATAAATTTATATATTCAACCAATCATCAGATGATTAGAAGTATGACTATTTTGATAACTTGAAAAATTAATTCCAATCAAACTTAGCACATCAGTAGTTTTTTCATAAATCTGTAACATAACTTTGCCCCACATATTGATGACCCTATTAATTCAGACCATTCCCCTGATTTCTTTTAGGTCTTGCTCATCTCTGCAATGCCATGTTCTACTCTTTAATTGGTTGCTTCACACTCAGTCTGTATTACAGGAGATTTTAAAATGTTTTTTTTTTTAAAAAAAAAAAAAAAGGAAGAAATTTGTATGCAGCATGACCTAAAAGTTATGATTTTTTTTTCTATTTACTTATAACTGTTAACAGTACAATATTTTTCTTGATAAAATGCATTGTATTTGTACTAAATCAGAGTTCTATAATAAATTTGCATCAAAAATAAGATATTTCTCCCACAATGTTTGTTGATTGGTAATTTTAGACTAAGTTGATGATTCATTATTAAATATCTGTATATGGTACTAAAAGTAGTTTTATCCATCATTCATGTTGGTATAAATGGTATGTGAGATGCTAATGTTTGATTTGACAATTAAGAACCAAGATAGCCAGATCTAATAAATGAATATCATTAAATTAGGAAGTATTTTAGTTGCATTATTTGTAAAATAAGACACTATCAGTTGGATTTTGTTTAGTGAAATATCTAACGTCAGAAATTAACATAAACATGATTTTGTCATGATGACTTCTGCAAATGATACATCCTTGGAAATCCAGCTAAATATACAATTTTTCTATGACTCATTTACAGAAGAGTGTTTATATCAAAAGAATGATGGATATCTGCATTGGATCTTGATACAATATTCAAAATATCTTATCTAAATATTACTGAGATATCTTTTTTAAATATAAATGATGGACCAATAAGTTAACTAGGATATTAATAGTTTGATACACAAAAAGTTTATAGGAGTGACTTTTCTTAAGATTTTTTCCACATAGCATATCATTTTTAAGTGAGATTTTGTTGTATTTTGTATATATTTAGATTTAGTCTAGAAATTATTTTTTGCTGCAACATTTATGTGTGACTAAAATATACAAATACACTCTTTTAATAACGTAAATACTTTCCAAAAGAAAAATAACATAGCTGATATATAGATGTGTGTGTGTGTTTAAAAAATTCCTCATATATTATACATAATATTCAACTTAAAACATTCGCATTAAATGTTTAATGTATAAACAAAAAAAGACGGAGTGAAATTTATTTGAAGAGCTTAAAAAGTCCATCTAAACTGGACAATATTATTTTTATTGGTTTAAAAGTGGCAGTGTTTTTAGCATTTTATTTTACTTTTATAGAATAAGAAATAAAAAAATGTAAAGAGTTATTTTTCAATGAAAAATTTTGAAAATATTGAACATTTCACATCAGAGATATTACTTGTTAAATAATTTCATTAGGGCTAGTGTTTTTAAATGAAATTTTATATTGTTTTTTCAAACAATTCCACATTAAAATTTTATAATTAATAAAAAAATATTATGTATAGTTATTAAAGCTGCTTCTTCATAATAAATTTGAAAAAGCTTTCAAACTTTTAATTATAACTGTTATTTAAAACCATTTTTGTTCATAATCAATATGCTTTATTATAAATTTTTAATTTTTTAAACAATTCCTAAATAAAAATTTAGTACTTTGGTATTATTTTTGCTATGACATATTATTCCAGTGATGTATTATTCTAAGTTTGTAATATTTTTAAAATAACACCTCCAAAAGATATGTGTACAAAGTTTATTGATAAAATTTGTCTGCAGATCCTTGGCATTATTTTAAACATATTGCAAACTTAGGATAATACGTCACCGGAGTAATACATCATACCAGGTGTAATATCAAACTTCAAATGTAAAAGAAATTGGAGACATATATTCATTATTGAAAAAAGAGAAAACACATTATGATACTAAATAAAATGGATAGTTGTGACTTGCAACTTTTAATTACAGCAGGCACTTTGTGCCATTGTGAACACCCAGCACATATAATACCAAATTTCAAATCTAAAAAACAAAAACCATACATTTTATTTTCACTGATCGAGAAATATATTCATTATGGAAAAAGGAAAAATATGAAAAAGAACCCTGAAACATTTTTTAAATGTATTGTAATATAAATTTTTAGTTTTATGTTTGTTTGTTTTTTTAACCTAAAAAAAAAAGTGGCAAACATATAAATGAAGTATTAACAAAAAAAAAAAACACACACAAATATAAAAAGTTTTAGCTGTAAATGTATTTTTAAGTATAAAACCATATTATTTACAATATTGCAAGAGATGTATTATATTGTGGAGGAAAAAAGTCACGTTGGCTGACTGAACATAAGTCAACATGTTTTATAACTTGGTGATGTGTACATATGTGGAAAGTTGCTAATGTGTATATATTTGATATGGATTAGTCATGCCAGAATCTAGGATGACATGATATCATAAATGGAAACTTTGAATAATTTTTACCAGACACAAATGTCACAGGAATAATATGTCATAGCAGGACTTCAAGCATTTTAAAAATAGTTTTTTATGTTTCAAATTAATTTATTTCCCTCTCCACTTTCAATAATAAATTTGGGAAACTTCCACTGTTTAATGAAAATCATTATGTTTTACAGAAGGGATATATTTTTATAATAAACTGTTAAATTAATTTTAGAATAGTTATTAAATCAAAAATTATAGAACTAATTAAAACATTTTAAAAGATGTTTTAGGTTATCCACTCACACTCACAATAAATATGGAAAGTTTTCAAATGATTAACGAAAAATATTCTTCCATTGTTACAGAAACAAAAAAGATTTTTATGATAAAATTATGTTATATATTAAAATAATTATGTAATAATAAAACAATTCTTAACTTTGATTCTTTTAATTGGAAAAAGCTTTTTTTCAATAAAAAAAATCTTATCTTTTAATTTTCTTAATAAATAAGATATTAGATTCTAAGATAAAACTCTCCTGATGATGACTATAGTTATTAAAGAACCAAAATCACCAAATGTATAGATGCTGAACTGGTTTCAGATTTATATGACTATACAAACAATTGAGGTTGGGTTGAAAACATTGTTTTGTTTTCATTTTGGACTCATAACTTTATAGTTAATTGAAGGTATAGGTGAGTCCTGGAAAGTTGCATTAGATCCTAAGATCTAGGTGCAATGCTCTCAAATCTAACTCTTCTCACTGAGAAAGCCATAAGCTAGAAACTAGTTTGGGATTATTGGATAAATATGAATTAGATAGGGATTTTATGCACAAACTTTATTGCATCTATTGATTACTCTGGCTTGCACTGAGTGGCATTACTCTATGGAGAGTTCTATCTCTGTTGTAACAGCTTGGTGTAAGCATAGGGAATGATGATCATGTGATATTACTTTCTGAATAAAAAATTTTGAAATTTTAAAAAAAAATAATTTATCATAATTAAAAAACTTTTTTATGTAGAAATGATCAACAACTAATGCCTTTTTTTAATAATTAAACCATTGAAAATATTTTTTTAAAAATTCAGAATTTTAAACAAAAGATAGAGAGGCTTAGAGAAAAACAAATCATTTTTTGTTCTAGAAATCTCAAGTGAAGTTTTTTCATCTTATCAACAAAACAATTATGTTCAAAATTGAGATGCATTTTTTTAAAAAAAAAAAAAAGTTTGCTTGCTAAAATGTTAAGTTTTTGTATTTTGTTAGGTTTATTGTTTAATAAAGATATTTAGTATATTGTGTAAAATGTCTGATATAAGATATTAGTTAATAAACATTTACAAAAGAACTTACTAGTAATGTATGATCTCTCATCATCATTAGTAGCCATTTAAAAAAGTATTGCTATTTTAACTCTAGGAAATAATAATAAAAAATAGTTAAAGAAAAGTATTCCATGATGGTCCAAGCCTGTTTACTTGATATCTTGCTGTTTGTTGTATTCTATCCTCCCAATGGAAGCAAGTAATATCACATTTTTCCATTTAATTGTTTTAATGAAATAGAAAGTTAATTTATTGGAATCAGTATTTGTTTAACTACTTAAGATATGTAGTGATTGAAATAAATAAGATCTGATACAATAAATCTTAAACAAGGCAATAAAAATAGTAAACTGATCAATGTAAATTGATTAATTTCTCAGAGAAGGCAAAAGACAAATTCCAAATAGGCATTGGATTGCCATTATAAAAATGTCAGTATGTCTTTAAAATAAATATTAAAAAAAATTAATGATAGTATTAATTAGCATTGACCTAGACAATAACTAAAATTTGATTATAGATCTGAATAAATAATTCCAGGGTGCAATAAAAAAAAAAAACATTGCATGTTGTAGTGCCAAAGAAATCATACAAGATATCACTAATGAAGATATCTTATGAAAACAAATCTGATAATCAAACCTAAATTAACTAGATCAAAGATTACACTACAAAGAAGTAACATCAAAGATAAATAATTATTATGTTTAAATAAATAATCATTCAATCATAAGATTAAAACAATATTAAATTAAATACTGACTTTTTAGAATCTAATATGTCATAGAAGTTTTTTATTAAGATATAAATTGGAATAAAAATTCAGTTTGTTGTTACCAAAACCATTTTGTAACAATGAACTACACATTAAATAAAGAAGTATTTACCAGAACCGATTTCCATTTATTAATAACTACATTCAAACTATTAAATGTTCTAAATATAATATTTCAAATGCTGGAAATAGTATTGTTAAAAAATGTTATATCAATTCTTTTCTTGCAATAGTTGATCAATATTATTAACAAAGATTATTACGAATTAATTTTTGTTGTTTCTATTTAGTTAAATAGGCCCACTAACACTTCTATTTCTTATTGTTAGCTGGATAACCTACAGTATTAGAGAAGTTCACAATCTACTTGTTATTCGCCAAAATTCTGTCAGCATTTTTTTCAGAGATCAGTTAAAATTGTAGGATTAATTATTGTGTTATCTTTAACTAATACCAGTTCTATCCTCAATGAGACCATAGTAAACTGTAGCATTTTTTCATATTTTGAACAAGTGCTTTTTCTTTCTTTACCTAAGAAACATCCTTTCAATTAATCAAAATCCACTAAAATTTTACAACTACATTAAACATTAACATTAAGTCATCTAATAGCTATTTTCTTTTTTGTTAGTTTGTTCTGTTATTGTACCTGCTAATACATTTTTGAAGGCAAGGATTTTCATTTTCTCATAGGAAACAGAACCTGATGAATGTTAAATTCCATCCATCATATAATTAACTTTTCACTGGACAAATAGCATATTTACATCCATATATATATTTTAAGCACTAATTATATGTTTATTTTGTCACCACAGACTCATGAAATTTTCAAGATATCCATGTAACATTAGTAATTCCATTTGTAGAAATGGGCGATTAAATTTTTCATTTGAATCATTAAAATTGAAATATTTAGTGTATGATAAATTTAGATCAGATACTGATAACAGTTTTCATTTAGCAAAATAAATTTAAGATAACTTCTTTTGTGAATAAATAATTCTCAATTACATGAAAGATTTTGAATCAATAAAAAAAAGCATTGCTTAATACTAATATTTAATTCCACTAACTTATTAACTGGAAATTGCTGCCATTTTATGTGATTAAACAAAAAAGGAACTTTCAAAATTTATAAATATTACAACGTCCATGAATAAATCAGTATGACATAACAAGAACTTAACATTGTCTCCAGATGATTTTATTATAAGATTAATGCATCAATTGTAATTAAAACACAAAAATATGACACTTTAATTAATGTTTCTTTGGATAATGAAAAGATGTATAGTCATATCGAAGAAATTACTCCAAAAACAAGTCATATCTAGATATTATTAGATAATTTTTTTAAATATTATTTTTTAAAAAGAGAAATCTTGAACGAGAGATCTTTCAGAATTCATTAAGTAGTAGGGGGGTTATGTACATTGTTTCTTTGTAATTAGTATAAAAACTTAAAACTATCATTATTCCATATATTTATCTTTAATAACAATATCAGAAAAAGCCAGAAAAATAATTTACTAAAGATAATATGGAAAACTTAAACGAATATTGAATTCATCTGAATAAACTCATGTGTTATGCTTATATATATGAAACTATTTGAATAGTTTGATAATTGTGATATTTTATGTGCTATTTATAGAAAAATATATAAAAGATTATTCATATTAATGTTGATATTTTGCCAATAATGTGTTATATATGAACATAAGATTGTATTTATTTAAGATAGTTATTAGTTGTCTTTGATGTTGAACACACACCTTGACATTCTGAATATCTTCTCATGTAATATATGCTTAAGAATTAAAATGTTATTAGAAATTATTTACCCTATCTTAATTGTTTAAAAATATGCATGTTGGTATTTCTATAACATTATCATGTTTAAGTCTTATATTCAATGAGTTTAAAAAAAAATATGGCTTTAACAAAAGATAAATAATCCACAAACTTTTAGAAATAAATGATAAGTATTTGCCATCATATAGGAATACACATATTATTCCAATATAAGAACTTAATGAAAAAATATTTTGATGATAAAAGAGATAATGAAGGATACTAGTTTGAACAAAGTATTTAGGACATTGTTCACATATTCTAACTGTAACATAGAGTTGTGATTTGATGGTTTACTTAAGAATACACTGTACTAAATGTAATATAATCAAATGTATTTTATTGGCATAAGTATTGGCAAGCTTATTTTTCAAAAAAAATTTCAAATGCTATCATAAAGTATTTGAAATGTAAAAGTGGTAAGTGATAATTAACAAATGTTATCTATGTAATAACATATGTATAAAAAAAATTTAACTTCTTTTTTTTGATTTATTATTGCTTTCCCAACCAATTCAGATTTTTAACCTATTATATTTGCACTGCTTGGTCAATGAATAATTTAATGTACAGTATATTTATTTTAATTATGAATATAAAAAAATTTAAATATAATAAAAATTGAAATATAGAGATAAAAAGAAATGGTGAAGTCTTATTGTAATGCTTCTGAATATTTAGGTAGTTATCTTTTGGATGATAATTGGAGACTACAAATAATTAAAGAAGCTTTTGAAGAAACAATAGAATTATTTTATGTTTCATCAAATTTATTGTTAAGAAAGAAAGTAATTGTTTGATTGGAAAATAACATTATATGGAGTGACTGTTAAGAAAAGAGGGTAAGAAGTTATTATGGCGTTTTTGTATAAGTTTGGAAGAATGTTGATATATTGGAAAAGAAGATGAGAGAAAATTTTACTGCCGTATTTTTAAATTTAATGGCCTTCTAAAACGTGGATTGAAGGAGTCGGTATTGAATAAATTAAACAAATAATAAGAGTGGAAAACAGCTGATGATTTTAAAGAAGAGACTAATTAGAAAATGTGAGTAAAATATAATAAATCTTGAAAACTATGATTTAGAGGAATATCTTTAGTATATATCTGATGCTTTCTGTAATATAAAAACGTGGAAGTTATAAATAAGTTAATTATTACTCAAAAGTTTTTTTATTATTTTATTTATGCCAAAAATAGTAAGCTTTATATAATGATATAAAAAGCCGCTAAAATTCTAATGCTGTTGCAAAAGTTAGAAACTGCATGAATTAACTAAAGATTTGATTCTCTCTGTAATATTAAAAATCTCTTCTTTCATAAAATATTCTAATCTTTGCCGTCATAAAAGTTTTGATATGGAAAAATAGATTTTAGCAAATAAATCATACGATATAATATAAAATATCGTTATATAACAGCAATAATATATATATAGTAACAATAATCGTAGACATAAAAGTAATTTTTGCCGAAAAGACCTTTTATATGAATAATTATTGTTATTATATATGTTATTGCTGTTTGTAAAGATATTTTATGTTATATCGTATGATTCATTTAAGTATATGTAAAAGCAGCACAATGGATTAAACTTCTTTCCCTTTTTGATTTTAGTAAATATATATATATAACTTAGATTAGTGACTTCCAAATATCTAATTCTTATAGCAAAGCAGAAATTTGCTGGGGGTTTTTTTTTTTTGGGGGGGGGGGCGTATTTGTAACAATAAGATTGTAGTCTGATGTATTGCTTTATTTTTATTAATATATTTAATTAGACTATAATAAAGAATATATGATTTTTATGACAATACATTAATGTCTTTAGCAGTGTTTTGTTGAACATTATTAAAATGCATTGAAATTGTATTACTATTTTAATATTTTTGTAGGATTATTATAAAAAATTTAGATGGTTGGTGAAAAGTATTTTTTAAATTATATTTTATATGCACACATGACTACTTTATAAGAAAGTCTAAATTTTATAGATTAACTGCTGCATATTAATAAGCACACATATATACCATAGTTCAGTAACTCACAAAGTCTTCTGAGAGCAGCACATGTTTAGTTGCAATTGCTTCCTTGAAATGTATTCTAACAAGATTGTGTGGTAAGAGTAAAACAGACATGAAATCTTTAATATGACTGCACAAAAATAACTGCCATTATCACATATGCTGAAGAACAGCATTATGTAAGATGTTGATCCATATCATTTATATCCCACCTTTTACAAATTGTTTATAGATGTCACTATTATAACTTGTAATGTTGTTTTATGATATAACTGAATTTTAAATTGCTGGATAATTCAATTGTCATTCATGATCCAGAATGGCAGGCTAAGTATCGCAATTCCATTTAAATAATTAGAGGGATATGAACTCAGGATTTTTCAGTCTATTCACTTGAATCCATCTCAAACAACCAATACACATGACCACATACATGTGAATAAAATACATGATCCCCAATATATATATTTCATGCAGAATCATCACTCATCATTGTCACGCAATACATGACTTGCTTTATTGATTATTATAATATATATGACTACAATATCAAATACAATAAGAGTTTTGAGCATTCCATCATTAGTTTTTCAATTAATTGGATAGTTGACTAGTTGGAAGGGTGAGAAGATTGAAGTCTGTTCAGTAAAGTTTGAGGAATTGCTGTCGTAATATAAACTGAGCACTGATTATATAAATGTGTGAGAGATAATGATCTGACCCAACTAACGAGTGCTGGTTCTACATAAAATATGTACATTGGGGATTATGTATATTTTTTGCATGTATGTGGTCTTGTGTATTATTTGCTTGAGGTGGATTCAAGGATGAATAGACTGAAAAATCCTGGGTTCAAATCCATTTAATTACATATATAGGAAATATTCAGTATAAGCAAATCACCCTGCTCTAGAATTCCATTTAAGATAACAAATTCAGCTAGGAGGTGATTAGGAATTGTTAAGATATGAATCTGTCATTTTCATTTTAAACTAAATTTTTCAGGGCACACTTTTTTATAATGGATTATCAGTCCATTTATGTCTTTAGTGTACTTCATGTAATTTGCACAAGTAAACTGCATGTGTTTTTAAAAAAAGATAGCTTTCAATCATTTTTATTACATTTGCAGTTTGGTTAGAATCATAATTATGAAGCATGTTTAGAAACATCAGATATTATTTTGAAGAATATATATTATGATTAAGCTATAAAAATAAGCACTTCATTATCATCAGGGTAATTTTTCAACATTTTAAATTTATCAACCTTTTGACAAAATTATAATAAACTTAATGATCCAAGATTGTGAAGCTTATAATTATTATAACCAGTTTTTGCAAATTTATAGATGGTTAAAGTATTATTATATTATAATATTAAAGAGTAATAAATATCTTACTTTTTTCATATGATTTTTGGTTTTCTTTCAATATTTCAATTGGCACTGAAACATCAGTTCAAATATAACTGGTATTCATGCAAATAGAAAGCTAGTCTGAAGCATTCTTGTAGATAGTCAAATTGAGGGGGGGAAACTGATGTCCTTTGATATTATAATTTCTAAATATTCACTATAAATAGAAAAAAAAATAATGTGAAACTATTACAATAAAAATATAGTTAAAGGTTAACCATAGAGTCAGTGCTCATAGCAAGGTAACATCCAGCAATGTTGAAATCTGCACAATATTGCAGTCCTAAGATTGTTTTATAATTCAGGCAAGAAATAACTTTGTAGCCATTTTCTGACTTATAATTGAATGATTAAATAGTTTGGCTATGGGTTGACCAAAAAATTATTGCCTATTTGAAAAAGGTATCAGGTTTCATTCTGATTCAAACCTCTCTTTGAGGCTATGGTAGGTAGAACCTCTAATTATTTTGTCATGAGATCTTTTCATCATAAGTAAGTTTTTAATACACCATTTGAAATAGAGAATTATTACTTTTTATTTAAAATGATAAATCAGTTTTTTTAATGAATAACTTGTTGCAAGTTAAAGATCCCTTAAACAGTATTACATAGAGAGATTGTTAATGAGGCTTACCAAGCTTGACAATTGGTCACCAACATTGTCAATTGCTGGATGGGGCAAATTTGAGTATTTTGCCTCTCTTGTTTTATTCTTCAGTTAAGAATTGCTAGATTTCCATTTACCAACTATTGTTGTATCGTTAAAAATTAATAAATAAAAGTAGCTGCTAAATCTTTAAATATTTTAACTAGAAATAAAAATAATAATAATTTTGTTTTATTTATTTTAATTATTGCTTCTATTTATTAAATTCGATTTTTTTATTTATTTAAATATATCTGTAGGCTAAATATGTTTGTTTGCAATTAATGTGTTTTAAGCAGTAATTTTTTATATTATTAAAAAATATCTTAGAATTACTTCAGAATCAGTATTTTAATGCTTTATAGAATCAAATTACAGTTGAATTATTTGCTTGAGCTGTCTATTATTAAAATTCATTAAATGTTAAAAAATTTTTAACAATATAATTTCATTAGTTTCTTTCTATTTTTCTTTAGTTTATAGTAGTTAAAGTAATAAACTTGTTTTTATCAATAGCAAATATTATGTGAAATTTATTATGTCAGAAGCTGGCTTGATAAATTTCATTATACTATAATATTTAAAATTAATATTATTTAAATGACTTATATAAATTGTAAAGTTTATATTTTTAAAAACAAAGTCTGTATATATTTACAGAATTATATATAGTAGAAGAATTAAGAAAAGTAGCAGTGGTGGATATTTGAGTAAACTCTTTTTAGAGATTTGATTTGTTATCTGTTTTATTTGATATGAAGTCCTATTTATAAAATTTATTTATCACCAAATCACTAATAAAAGAATATTTTGCTGAAAATAAAAGAAAATATTATTTCTTAGGAGTTATTTTATAATTGACTTCTTACAGATAATTTTTAAATATTGATGCAGAACAAACTTTAAAACTAATTAATTTACTCTGTACTTCTTTATTTATTAATGGATAAATTATATTCGTAAATGAATGAATATTATTTATATGTGAATAATTATTATTATAAGTAAATTAATAAGTGTTTTTATTATTATTATTATTATTATTATTATTATTATTATTATTATTATTATTATTATTATTATTATTTTAATATGCATAGCCAAAAAAATTTCTTTGAAAATAGAAACTAATTATGTTTTGCTTATTTAGGAATGAAAAAAAAGTGATATATTTGACTTAAATGATCAATTTTGAAAATGTTAATGCTTATTGTGTAATAAGAACCTTGATTATATATATATACTAAATGATTTATTTATTTATAAATTTAAAATATTTTTATTTATTTATTTACAAATAAATGTAGTGCATTTATCTTTTTTTTATTCATGGAATAAATAAAAATTTTGAAATATTTGCTGTTCTTATTTATTGCTTATTTCTCAAAAAAATGTTTAATTTTAGAATACTAAATTGGTTTTATTCCTTTTATTATTATTGTCATCACTATTATTATTATTATTTATTATTATTATTATTATTATTATTATTACTATTATTATTATTATTATTATTATTATTTTATTGTACATTCATATCCATTTTTATATTTATCTGACACTAAGAGATTTCAAATTAACATTTTAAAGCTAATTTTTCAAATCCAATTAATTACAAGAAAATAGATATTAGACTTTTCCAAAAAAAATTACTATAAATGATCTTTATTTTCAGTATTTAATATGTTAATATAATATTATTATTATTATTATTATTATTATTATTATTATTATTATTATTATTATTATTATTATTATTATTATTATTATTATTATTATTATTATTATTATTATTATTATTATTATTATTATTATTATTATTATTATTATTATTATTATTATTACTCATACTAGTACTATGATCACCACTATTACTACAACATAAAGATAAATCATGCTTAGTGTCTGTAATGGTATTATACATTTTTTCTTGATGGAAAGACTATCTTATTAAAATTATATTTTTATTTTTTAGTCACTACATATGATGAACTGAGATTAACCTCAGACCGTCACCCTTTAAAATAAAGTTATTATATTTTTATTATGTTTTTAATTCTTTTACTTGATTAATTTTAGTCTTATTAGTTTGATAAGATATTATTATCATTTGTCATTGCATACTAACAATATATTAACTGCTTTTCTTTTTTTTGCTTTTAGGAGGAGCTCAAAGAACGTCCAAAAGTGGTCAACATTCTGAGCTCACTAGCCAATTATAATGTTACTATGCCAGCTCCAGAAGACCGAAAAGGAAAAAAGGTAAAGAAAGAAAAAATAATCTTAATTCATTGATAGTTAATTTTAAAAAAAAATTAATTGGCTCTTTGTCTTTTAAAATAAATTCTACATGAATAATATTTACAATAATTTTAAAGAAGTAATTAATTAATTTATATTTAATAAAATATTTTCAATCAATTAATTAATTAATTTATATTTAATAAAATATTTTCAATCACATGTAATTGATTGTTTATCATAATAAAATACAAAATCATCACCCATGGAAAATTTATTGAACTAAAAAAAAAAACTTTGATACTCACTTAGTCCATAAAAATTTTTATTTAGTGAAGATAAAACAAACATGTATTTACAAAATGTTATTTCTTAGCATCATTATGGTGGACTGAACTTTCTTACCTTGAATCCGGTTCTGTTATGAATGCTGAATGAAACATTGCCATTGTTTGTCCAAAATATGGGCATAAAATGCAATATCATTGCAGTAAAATTAACAGCAAAACCAAAATTTTGAATAATAACTTTCTCCTCTTTAAAATATTATCTAATATTCACTCCCAAAATTAATTTATTTTCTTTTTACAAGATTGTAAATGTGTTTAATTCAGTATACATTTGTTTGTGCTGGCAACTTTAACACCACTGAACACATGCACCAAAAGTTTTATTTACACTTTAATTAAAAACATAATTTCTTCATAAAATTCAAATTTTTATGAATTTTATATCTAGTAACATTGATGGAAAAATAAACTTTAAATGTAATTAAAATAATTCACAAGGCAGAACTTGGTAGACTCATTTTAACAAACTTGCAAATAATACCTTCTCTCATATCAATCAGACAAAAAAAGGACTGATATAATCTATCTTCCTTGCTATTATGTTGAAAATAAATAATTTAAATGGAAGTATTGATAATATATAACAGTGACAATCTTTTTAAGTTTTAACTAAACCACCATATAAATTTAAATATCAATTAAGATGTTAATTTTAACAATTTTTATAACACCATAAATAAGCTATAATCATTAAATATATAATACTAAGAATTTTTATTAATACGAATATTAGAGGAATAAACTCAAAGTGGCACACTATATTAATAGTAATTTATAAGTCAGACTTCTAAGAGTCATGGTAATAAAGTTGTAAAGAATGTCTTCTCTTGTATTAATGCTAATTGATCTGTGTTACATGCTTAATAGCTGTTGTTTAATTAAGGGCTCTCTCAAATTATTAGAATTATTAAATTGTGTATGTTATCTGAATGGTGCATCTTAGTGCAAGCAACTTAGTACAATCATATTTAGGAAAATCTAAAGCAAGGGGACATAAAATTATTCACTATTTGAGTTGAGATAACAAAACAATGATCAATTATACAGTCATTTAATGAAATTATTTTTTAATCTATATAATAATAATAAATTGCTATTTAATACAATTTTATAAAATATTATAAACGCCTAATGATAATAATTATAATGTTACATTTTAAATGTTTAATAGCAATTTAAATTATTATATAGTTTCATCCTACTTTGGACAATTATTTAACACTGCCATTATTTATTATCAATGACTATATTATTACTCTTAAATTGTGATATTAAAGGATGAAGTACAAGTATTGCACTCCTACAGAATTTTCAAAATCGTTTTAATGTGCTTTAGTTTAATAGTCATAGCAATTTTTGACTAACATAAAATTAAAAACTATGTCTTTTTCTTCAGTCCCACATGAGTGATGTATTCTTTATTTTGTGTGCAAATTTAATGGTTACAATTTATATATGTACTTTACCATAAATTTGAAAATTATAATTATTATATATGTGTATTGCAATAATAGACTTTAAAGTTATGGTAAAAATATTTTAATTAAAAATACTCTTTAGTGATATGCGTGTGTTTTCCCTCACACACACATACACATATATTAAACTTTAAACTCACAATGACGTAATGCATATAACTTAAATGAAATTGAATAAGCTTTTTCTAGCTGTAAGATAATAAATATATATATATATATTACCATCACATCAGCAAACAATATAAAGAATACAGCATCCACTTTGTTTTTTGTATAGTTTCCTAATGAAAATGTGATATGTTTGTTTATTTATTTCACAACTAGAGGAAGCTTAGTCACCTCCAGTTTAGTTCATATTCAGTGGAGCTACCAACTATGCAACTTTAAACAGATTTCTCTGGGCGCTGTGGTTGAGAGATTCCTGAGTCTGATAAAGGAGAAGCCACAGTAGATCACATCACATTATATGCTATCCAAAAACAAATTTTAAATAAATTTAAAAAAGTAAATAAATAAATAATAAAAACAATGAAATTTATGAACTTATTAAATTTTACAAATTTTATTACAGTGGCAGCCATTTTTATCTATTACTTTCTCAAAAATGAATTTATGTGATTATATATATTGTAACGAGCACAGACGTTCGTTACATTGTTTTTTTTATATTTATTAAACATGAAAGTAAATCAAAAAGTTCACATTTAAAAATTTTCTTTAAGAATTAAAAATTGAAATTAAATATCATCTTAAACTCGTATATATTAAATCGCACAGATAAAAAAAAAATTATTAAAATAAAACTGTATTAAAAATAGAAAAGGTATTTTAAAACAAAAACTTAAAAAGATTTAGTGATAAAAATATATCTTTAATTTGGAAAACAGGTTAATTAATCAGAAATGGAAATGATTGTTAATTAGTTAAATGTAAACCAGCCTTGGGCATTTAAATGTAAAAACATCGGTCAGAGAGGAAAACAATAGAAACTTTTAGCAAATGAAATAAATCCATTGGGAAATCGGACCTCAACGAAAAGGATCATCGCATCGATGACGTAATGTAAATGCAATCCTTCAAATGAATATAAAAGGACATGGTTGAAAATTATTTAGTGATTGATTATTGATTATTACGATGTGACTATATGTAGTACTACGGAGTTGGAGGTGATGGAATTGACAGACGCACTGTCAATTCTGTCAGCCGTTAAAGAAAGAGAAATGAACTATCGTTTTTCTACATTGAGGACCAGTTAAAACAAAAACCTCCGGATGGATAAATAAATCGGCCAACAGAATATCAATCTTAGGACGGCGTGGGAATTTACGTTCATGGCAAGCAACGGATAAAGTTGGACGTTTTAAGAATCGTAAGAACTTTATATTCACTTGAAACAATAAGAACTCTAAATTTTAAAACTTTTTAGTAAATAATGCAATAGAATCCTATCTGACCAAACTAAATTCTTCATTAATAATGTTATTTGATGTATTTGTTATTTATTTATTTAAAATCATTTCCATTTATTTAACTTTGTTCTTTAAGTTTATTTATGATTTCTGTTTTCCGATGAATTAAAATATATCAATGTTAAACTTAAGTCGGGCGTGAATGGCTGTATAGATTTGTAAAGTAAAATTAGGGGAGGGTAATCTTAGGTTATTTGTTTCGTGGTTAAATTGGGTCAATGGATTGGATATATTGGTGTGATTAGTAGATGTAATATTGATTCGCTACGGGCAGAATCGCTTCATACGCCGCACACTTCCGTTTGCCTATGGAAGGAATTATAAGTCAGATACCGCAGTTCCTTTCTATGGAGTTTTTTGTTTTATTGCTCTTCTTTGCAGATAGATGTAATATTCCTATCTCATAAGAGGCAATTTCTTCTCTTAACCTTTTGTGCTGCCGTATTTTATTTACATTGAATACATCGATATATCAGATGAATTGATGCCAGTTTGACTACGAATTTTAGCCTAAGGTTAAATAGGGATAGAATGTTTATTTTCAAAAGCAAATTTATGTGGTCTATTCATACTCGACCCTAAATAAAAATGCATTAAATTTAAGTTGTTTATAGACGCTTGCATGGATTGTTTATTGGTTAACTATGTTTTGCGTTTCCATATTTGATCAAAATATATAGACATTCGATAAATAATGATACCTTACGGTGAGTATCTAAAATGTATTTATTCGGATGTCTTTTAAGTTATTGGTGACAATGCAAGTATCTTATGGTGAATACTATTGGGTTACGTATAAATTTCCCTCCGCAATTGTCAGTAATGTTTACTTTGAAATGTTTTTGACCGTGAAATCTATGTAACCGATCTATATTCAACATTATAAACAAGCTTTCATAAATTTATCTGTGCAAACTTAATTAAAATGTAAAATTAGACTATAATAGTAATTAAATGTAAATTAAAGTCAAAAATCTAAGGTAAAGTTAAAAATAATGTTAAATGTTAAAATGTAAAAGTAATACTAAAATAGTTTTAAATCTTATATATATGTGCATAAATAAATGTTTGTATGTTAATTACTGGCAGTGGCTTATTTTATTTATTTTTTTTTAATATTGAAATATAATTAGATAAGATATTATATTATTTAATCTCTGCTATTCCACTGAGCTAGTGACATGGGCTAACGACCGGAATCAAATTTAAAAAAAAAAAAAAAATTTTTTTTTTTTTGACGCCCAGTTGTAACGATCCGGGGAATGTAACTTAACGTAATCTGCACTACGGGGCGCCATCTAGGCATTTGAACCTAGAAAAATTTATAGAGTAGGCAGATACGTCTGTCAAAAAAAATTTTTTTTTTTTTTAAATTTGATTCCGGTCGTTAGCCCATGTCACTAGCTCAGTGGAATAGCAGAGATTAAATAATATAATATCTTATCTAATTATATTTCAATATTAAAAAAAAAAAAATAAAATAAGCCACTGCCAGTAATTAACATACAAACATTTATTTATGCACATATATATAAGATTTAAAACTATTTTAGTATTACTTTTACATTTTAACATTTAACATTATTTTTAACTTTACCTTAGATTTTTGACTTTAATTTACATTTAATTACTATTATATTCTAATTTTACATTTTAATTAAGTTCGCACAGATAAATTTATGAAAGCTTGTTTATAATGTTGAATATAGATCGGTTACATAGATTTCATGGTCAAAAACATTTCAAAGTAAACATAAACGATCAAAATACAAAATTATTGATTACTGACAATTGCGGAGGGAATTTTATAAGTAACCCAATAGTATTCACCATAAGATACTTGCATTGTCACCAATAACTTAAAAGACATCCGAATAAATACATTTTAGATACTCACCGTAAGGTATCATTATTTATCGAATGTCTATATATTTTGATCAAATATGGAAACGCAAAACATAGTTAACCAATAAACAATCCATGCAAGCATCTATAAACAACTTAAATTTAATGCATTTTTATTTAGGGTCGAGTATGAATAGACCACATAAATTTGCTTTTGAAAATAAACATTCTATCCCTATTTAACCTTAGGCTAAAATTCGTAGTCAAACTGGCATCAATTCATCTGATATATCGATGTATTCAATGTAATAAAATACGGCAGCACAAAAGGTTAAGAGAAGAAATTGCCTCTTATGAGATAGGAATATTACATCTATCTGCAAAGAAGAGCAATAAAACAAAAAACTCCATAGAAAGGAACTGCGGTATCCGACTTATAATTCCTTCCATAGGCAAACGGAAGTGTGCAGCATATGAAGCGATTCTGCCCGTAGCGAATCAATATTATATCTACTAATCACACCAATATATCCAATCCATTGACCCAATTTAACCACGAAACAAATAACCTAAGATTACCCTCCCCTAATTTTACTTTACAAATCTATACAGCCATTCACGCCCGACTTAAGTTTAACATTGATATATTTTAATTCATCGGAAAACAGAAATCATAAATAAACTTAAAGAACAAAGTTAAATAAATGGAAATGATTTTAAATAAATAAATAACAAATACATCAAATAACATTATTAATGAAGAATTTAGTTTGGTCAGATAGGATTCTATTGCATTATTTACTAAAAAGTTTTAAAATTTAGAGTTCTTATTGTTTCAAGTGAATATAAAGTTCTTACGATTCTTAAAATGTCCAACTTTATCCGTTGCTTGCCATGAACGTAAATTCCCACGCCGTCCTAAGATTGATATTCTGTTGGCCGATTTATTTATCCATCTGGAGGTTTTTGTTTTAACTGGTCCTCAATGTAGAAAAACGATAGTTCATTTCTCTTTCTTTAACGGCTGACAGAATTGACAGTGCGTCTGTCAATTCCACCACCTCCAACTCCATAGTACTACATATAGTCACATCGTAATAATCAATAATCAATCACTAAATAATTTTCAACCATGTCCTTTTATATTCATTTGAAGGATTGCATTTACATTACGTCATCGATGCGATGATCCTTTTCGTTGAGGTCCGATTTCCCAATGGATTTATTTCATTTGCTAAAAGTTTCTATTGTTTTTTTCTCTGACTGATGTTTTTACATTTAAATGCCCAAGGCTGGTTTACATTTAACTAATTAACAATCATTTCCATTTCTGATTAATTAACCTGTTTTCCAAATCAAAGATATATTTTTATCACTAAATCTTTTTAAGTTTTTGTTTTAAAATACTTTTTCTATTTTTAATACAGTTTTATTTTAATAATTTTTTTTTTATCTGTGCGATTTAATATATACGAGTTTAAGATGATATTTAATTTCAATTTTTAATTCTTAAAGAAAATTTTTAAATGCAAACTTTTTGATTTACTTTCATGTTTAATAAATATAAAAAAAACAATGTAACGAACGTCTGTGCTCGTTACAATATATATAAAATTAAGAGCATGCTAATGAACTCTAAACAAGCTTTTTTTTTATTTAAGGATAAATGCCACTACAAGAGAAGGCATTCAAATCATTTTTATCTTCGATTGTCCCCATCCCCAGGCCGGTTTCGACCTATGGGTCTCTTTAGTGAGGAGTTGAGACACTAGATTCAAAAAACCAACTCAAGTTAAGCATTTATCTAAAAGTTAATTGTCAAGAAGAAGATCTGAAACTTTTAGACATCTACATGTCTTTAAAGTCAGCTCTCCAACTGAAAAAATCATATGTGTCTGAACTTAATTCAGATACTCCTTATATTAGTAGGCTTAGCCATTTAATTTAGCCAAAGCCCCAACAGCAAAATAATAATAATAATAATAAAAAGTCAGATGTCACATGATTTATATATAGCTTGCACTTACAAATATGCTCTTAATTTTACATATTTGTAAGTGCAAGCTATATATGTCATGTGACATCTGTCTTTTTATTATATATATATATATTGTGATTTAAGTATCATACCTATTCAGTTTTCTATCGTTATTAAAAGCATGTATTCCAATCTTATTTCTAGCATTTTTTTTCTTCAAAAAGTTTTATTCTGTACATTATATTTTTAATAAAATGCGGTATTGTTTTTAGAATAATGAGTGATAAGTAAAAAAAAACCATCATAAAATACTTTCTTCAAAGGAGAAAATGAAAATTATTGATTTAGTAAAAAAATGTCTTATTCAGAAGTGGGTTGTATATACCAAAAAAAAATGAATCTTCTGTTAGAGAAATAATAAAGGAGAAGCAGATTTATGCATTGCTTGTGCTCCCTAGTAAGCTAAAATTATAAACAAAGAAAGGAACAATTTTTGGGTTCAAACTGAAAAAAACCTTAAATTTATTGCTGAATAACATGAATCATAAGAATGTTTCAATTGACAGTATTGTATTGTGTCAGAAAGCATTGAGTCTTTACCAAGAATTTAGCAAAGAATTTGGAACACACAATGCCAAACAATTCACTGCCAGTAATGGATGGCTGCATAGATTCTGAAGCTGCTATAGTCACAAAAATATTAAAGTAACTATTGGAAGCTGCATCTGCTATTCACAAAGTTGCTATTATGTTTATGGTAGAATTAAAGAAAATTATCAGGAAAAAAAGTACTGTTCAGAACAAGTATTTAATTGTGTTGAATAGGATTATTTTGGAGGAGAGGGGAAATGCCTAATATACATTCACAAAAAAAGAAAAGCAGGCAAAATATTGTTAAAGTATGGAAAGATAGATTTATTCTGATGCTATGTGGAAAGGCTGTAGGTTATATGAGAAAATCAGGAGTTAGTTGCAAATCTAAAAAAACCTTCATTCTTAAAAACCAAAGTAAAAATTATCTGCTGGTTTTGTTATAACACAATTAAAAAAAGCCTAGGTTACTAGAATTTTATTTATTGAATGGTTTTGCAATCTTTTATTCCTGAAGTCAAAAGTTATTTAAGGAAAAACAAAATCGAATTTAAAATCCTATTGTTGTTAGTTAGTGCACTTGGCCATTGTGAATCTGTTTACTATAAAAATAAAATATAGAGATTGTATTTTTGCCTCCATATAATATTGCAATTCTTCAACTTTCTGACCAATGCATCATTCAGTGTATCAAGGTTACATATATTCATCTAGTGTTTGATCACATTCAATCAGTGCTTAGTACTAACCCTGATGCTCAGTTAATGGATTGCTGAAAATCATTCACCATTGCAGATGCAATAACCTTTATAAAAATAGCAATAAATTAATTAAAACCCAAACTATAAATGCATGTTGGAAATCTGTATGGAGTGAAGTTGTTAATAATTGTGAAAGTGTTCCAGGGATTAATGGGAAAGTTTTTTTAAAAAAAATCTTTCAGGTTGCACAAGAAATCAGTGGGAATGGATTTGTTGATATAGCTAATGAAGTTGAGATCATATTGAAAGCTATACAAAAATGCATAAGAAATGAATTAAAAGTCTTAATTATGTTATCATCAGAAGAGAAAGAAAAAGAAGCTGAAGAGGAAAAAATCTAGCAATATTTGCAGAAAACTTTAAAATGTTCCAAGCTGCACAGACTCTAAAGAATACAAATAAAGAAAATGATCCCATGATGGAATTCAGCATTATTTTTACACAAAAAATCATTGAAATTTTACAACCATTTCAAGATGAGTTTGACGACTTAAAAAGGAAAAGAAAACAACTTTCCATCAAGACATTTTTTTAAAAAAAATGTCAAAACAAAGTAATGCTCCATCAACTTCTCATTTTATAGTTGTGTGTGTCCTGGGTATTTAAAATTTTTCGAATTTGGTGATTCTGATACATGACTTCAGAAGATTATTAATCCAATGCTTCTGTTGCCCATTTTATATATTTAGAAAATAATAATAAAGAAATAAATTTTATTACCAATATTATTTTTAATGAATTTATTGAATACATGCACATAATTATTTAAATATATATGCAAATGTGATCTTCAATTTATTATTAATTATTACATTTACCATATGTTCACTATCTACATAAAGCATTTGTTTATATGCGTATGCATGTTGAAATGTAGTGTACTGTATTGTTACAGTACAATTACTAATATGCATTCTATTCTAATCATTGTTTATCAATAAAATGTTAGCTATTACATGCTATTTTCGTTGCAGTTGCACGCAAGTGAGCTTGGAACAAAATAGAGCATAGTTTACAGCTCTACTGTATAAACATTTTTTAATGCTATTTATCAACATAAAAGCAAACAGCGACTTTTTTTTTTGACAAAAAAATTTATAAAAATAAATCTACCATTTATTCTTAATGCCCAAAATGTTATAAGGCTTAACTTTCTGACTTGTGGTAAAAGTCAGAGATGAAATTCAAACTCAAAACATACATGAACTTAACATTATTAATTCAACTTGTAGTTAACGAATAACAGGCAAGAGATACTATCTTATTTTAATCACTATTGATTAATCAATACTTGTCAAACATAGCACTTAATTTATATTTGTAACAGAAACAACTTACATTTTCGAGTATTGTCAATATAAATGTAAATACTTCTTTTTTGGCCAAATAGAAACTATAAAAAAAAGAAATTATTTATTTTTATTGCCCAGATATTATAAGGCTTAATATATGTACATGTGTGGGCATATTTTGAGATTTTTTGGTCTCATTGTTGCTGTATTAGACATACAAGTTAGTCTTTAAAATGTTATAATTGTTAACTGTGATTTAAATATTAGAGATATTATAATATACAGAACATGAAACTTTAACTATTTTCATGAAATAAAATTTATATAATATTCAGATATAATTACTTATAGTATTTAATTAAATCTGAAGTAATTAATAAATTAATAATCATTTTAAGAGCCAATTAGTTTATAAACAGATTCAAAAACAAATTGCTTATCAAACAATATTAACCATAAGATGGTCAGAATGATATAATATGAAAAATAGATCAACACCTTACATATATTGTTTAGGGAAGTAAGATTTTGATGGAATAGACAAGAAGATATGTAAAATTTTAGAGTTTATTCACTTTTATGAATGTTTGTTTTTTCTATGAAGTCAACTACTAAGATGGCTAAAAAAATGACTATTGGTGCTAAAAGACTGGCACCAATAAAGAAATAATGATTTTAAAATAATAATCACAAAATACTGAAGAAGCTGCTATGAAGATGGTTGTCAGTAATATTATAATCTTCCTATACATTATAAAGTTGGAATTTGGTCTTATTGTTAATATTAAAATTAACATGGATAGCTTGAAAATTACTTCTTGGGTCTTTCATATCTATTTTTTTTCTGCAACTATCAACCAATATGTGATATCTCTTATAGGGTAAGAAATTTCAAACAAACTAAAAGAGAAAATCGTTGTCTGCAAAGAAATACACCATATAAATAAATAGGTAAAATTAACAACCCAGAACTGCATGTCTGGAATTTAAAAAATTATCATCTAAAAAGGAATATATTGTATGAAGGATTATAAAAAATAGATGAAAATAACTTGAGGAAATTAAATCACTACTCTCTGAAAATTATATAATAATTCAAGGAAATTATGAATTAAGAATATTTTAAGATGAAGAAAATGTATCAAAATAGTCATTTTATAGTAAGCAAACAACTTTAAGAAATACGTACAAATATTTCAAAAAGAACATTATCTTGTATATCTATGTATATAAAACTGACTGATGTTTTAAATAAGTAAATTCAGAAAAATTTTATTTTTATTACTTAAATACATAAAATTAATTATTTTGGTCAAAAGATATTTTGATATTTAATGTTTATTTGTATTTTATTCTATTTTATTAATTTATACAGCAAGTTCCATCAGACTGCACCAAAAAAATTTATAGTAGCTGATTGGATTAATTAGATAAATTGGTTAATAAAATTTATTGTAATTAAAGGTGAAACAATATACTTATTTAGAAGCTAACATTATCTGGAATGTCTTTATCTTATATATATATATATATATATATATATATATATATATATATATATATATATATATATATATATATATATATATATAATGAGAAATAATGTATAAGCCTAGCTGAACTCATATTATTTTCAGTGCAGTACCAAAATTTGAGTTTTCTTTATTTAGGGAGGGGGGGGGCTGAAATAATATAGCTAGGGAATGTTTCAAATTTATATATTAAATTAAACATTTCCATGAATTATTATTATAATAAAGAATATTCTTTATTATGTATATTGTAGCTATCCGAATGTTATTTTACTACCTATTTTAATCATTAAAAACATTGCTTATTATGCGGCAATCAAATTCCTTTTCTTATTTAATATATTCACTTGCAATATATATGAATGTGTCTGATCATTTTTGGAGCTATAATTCAGAATAAAATGAACTTATTACTATTGAAAATAATACTTTATTATTTGGTTATTAATTAAGATTTATTAACTTAATTGTCTTTGTATTTAATCTCACAAAAAAAAATCATTTATAATTTTTTTTTTTCAAAAATGTTATGCAGTCTAACTCTACAATAGAAAATGTTTATACTGCGTTTAAGTATTTTATAAATCTCAAACTCTAGACAGGTGTTCTGAAACAAATATAAAAAGGTTTAAATATGAAGAAACCAAAAAGAAGCATGTATTTTCATTTATGGTTATTATCATTCCTTAATTTGCAAGATATAGGCCACGAAGATGATTTGAAGCTGATTGTATTGCATGTTAATTCAACGCCTTATTTAATTGTTTTAAAAAAATAAACTAGAATATAGACTGCTAATGAAAGATGACAGTGAGTAATCAATTTAAGTGCACAAAAATTATTATTAAATAAAGGGATTTGAACTTAGGATTTTCAGTCTATATTGTAATTATAAGTTAAACATAGCTATTTATAAGCTTATAATAATTAAAAATACTGTATAGAGGCTTCCTAGTTTAATGCTAACATTATTTATTGGAAAAATTTTTAGCAATTCAAATTTTTTTTATCAATTCCAGATTGTTAAATTTTTATGATTTTGAATTAAATTTAAAATATTTTTTCCTGTCATAACATTAAATTTTTAGAGCTGAGTAAAGAAACATAACTAGTTGTAAGCCCACATCAATTAAAAATATTTCATAGCTGTTCCTAGTATTTATATTTTCCCATAAGCACTTACGAGAATCTGCAACAGCAATCTGAAAGTCAAAAAGAATAATAAATCCATTCTTGAGTTTTGGACTATCCTGTATACTCATATATGAAAATTATCACTTGAAATATATATATGATTTTTTTTAATTTAAAAGATACTTTTTAAGTTTCATATTATGACTTTTATAATAAATTTTGCTTTTTTTGAATTGTAAAGCAATTAGCTTTGATAGTTTTTTAAATACATTTATAATAGTAGTAGTAATAAATGCATTTTTAAAAGACATTTATAATAGTGAAATGTTTAATATTTGCTATTTGAATAAAACTAATAATTTTTTTTTTTTAAATTACATTTCAAAAAATATTTCTTGGTTAAAAAGAACTTAATGATTTGACTTATTAAAATGAAAATAAGATAAAATAAAATATTGAACTTTAAAAATCTTTGACATTTAAATTTTTTCCTGAAATCAGATACAGTGCGCTTGTACATATAGAAAAAGAGAAATATTAGATAAGGTATACATTTAAAAACAAAACAAGCAAAAAAAAAAAAAACATTAAGTTTATCGTGGCAAAAATTGAACCAAAGATCACCGCAAAATAATTTCACGAAAATAAAATTGTTCGATCTCTATACGTTGCATTTTTTTTTTACTAAAGAATAATTTACGATTACCTAATTGTTTAAATAAGAAAAAACATGGCGTATTATAAATGCTATTGTTATACATCAGATATTGCAGTTTCTTAATGTTACTTTGCACTTTTATGAGTATTCATAGATATCTCCAGAAGTTTTACAAAAAAATATCACTTAATAAGATTATTTTTTTCCACTTTCTTAATTAACATTTTAAATTAAGATAAAATATAAATTGAATTAATTAGAAGGGATTTGAACTAGATTTTGAAGCTTTTTGCAGATATCCACTACAACTGATACACATGACCACATACATGTGGAAAAGATAAATGATCTCTCATATATGCATTTCGTGCTGAACCAGCACTCGTTAGTTTGTCCAGATCATTATCTCCCCCACACACATATATAATCAGTACTCAGCTTATATTAAGATAGCAAATCTTCATTCCATCATCAGATTTTTGGTGATGTGGATGGCTGGGGAGTTGAAAGTGGACAAGATTGAAGCCTGTCAATTAAAGTTTGAATATTTGTTTGAGCATTGATTATATATGTGTGTGGGAGATGATGATCTGGACCAAGTGATGAGTCCTGGTTCAGCATGAAATATGTATATTGGAGATCATTTATCTTTTTCACATGTGTGGTCATGTGGATAGCATAGAGAGCTTGAAAGTCTGAGTTCAAATCTCTTCTAATTACTTTAAGTTCGGTATAGACAATATCCTTGTATTCAAATATTACACATTCAGCCTTTATTCTGCCCATCCCTCTTCTATGTATTTAATGGGCATATTAAGGTCCTATTATATTTGAAGGGTTAGAGTGACTTAATGTCAACATGGGTATGATAATAAGATTAGCAGCAACCAGAGCTTTGAGCATGCCAGCATCAGATTTTCAATAATATAGATAGGTGGAGTAGATTGAAGCTTGCCATTAAGTTTGAAATGTTCTATCTTAATATAAACTGAGCATTGCTTATATGTGTGTGCGTGCGGGGGGGGGGTGATGATCTGGATCAACTGATGTATGCTGGTTTAGCAAGAAATACAAATGTTGGAGATCATTTATCTTATTCACACATATATGATTATGTACAGATATCTGCAGAGAGTTTGAAATTCTGAGTTCAAATTCCTTTTAATTACATTAAGTTCAGTATAGTCTATATACTTGAATTTAAATTGAATTAATCAAGTAAATCAGAATGAAGCTTATTTTAAAATATTATTTATCATTACATTTACGTATAACAGTGCAACAATTGATCTGAAAATTTTTAAAATTTTATTTTAGATAGGGACATGAATTCGAAATAATTATTTTTTATTATAAAATGCATTAATATTATTTTCGATATTGTTAATATATTAATAAGAAATCAATGATTTTGACTTTATCAATCAGGGATGAATCAGAACAGATTAAGAACATTTTAAAATATATTATTTTAGTCATCCACATGTATGATATAACAATTGCGAATCTTTGATAGTAAGACAAATTTCATTCGTTATTTTTAATCTCTTTTATATATTATTCTCTTATAATTTTATAGGTGATCGCCCTCATAGTGTATTGGTTAGTATATTTGCCCGTGAAACTCGTTAAGGTAGAACTTGGAATTTTTTTTAGCAGATGATGATTTTTTAAATCAAATTGATGTTTTTTAATTAATCATTTTGTTGTTAACTAGACAGACGTCTAATATTTACCTTAAATTTATATTTAGCTACCTTATCTAAAGACTAAAGTTTTACAACAATCAAGATTGATTCAATGCACAGATATTAAACCATTAAAATAATTGTAATATGATATAACTTTCAGTAGTGAAGTCATACATGTATGGATGACTGCAGTTTTTATTTTTAATCTGTTACCAAATTTCATTTCACGAATTAAACTTTAATGACCATAGGTTTAATAATACCTTTCTTGATAACAAAATACTGTGTCATTCATTAAGTACTTTTATCTGACTTTTATCATTTTAATAAATATAATTAATATTATTCTATTGTTATTTTGATTCATGTAAACAATTGGCATATTAAAGTCATGTTATTTTTTTTATATACTGACAGCATTTTGACCCTTATTTGATTATTCAATATTATATTGAGATTTGTGCCATTCATTTAAAAATAGTTAAATATCCATTTATTGAGTATAGTAATTGATTTTTTTAAGTTGATTAAAGATTTTCGGGTTTAAAAAGAGAAATTCATTTTTATTTTACAATTTTAAAACTATTCTCTTTAGTTTTTTTAAAACTTTTTTTGAAACTTCTTATTTGCAATAAATTTAAAAAGTAAAATTTTGGAGAATAAAAAGAATTAAAAGTTATAATCAATTAAAGTGAAATTAAATAACTATAAATTAATCGAGTGTTTAATTATAAGATAAATGTTCTTTTTAAGTTCAATACATTTCCTAGGACAATGGTACGTCATAACAATATACATTTAAAATATATTTGTATACAGTACACCATTTTAACTCATATCAATGATACAATTGGATTAAAAAATTATACATTGTAGATATCAATAAAACAAAAAATTGAAGAAAGTTTTGAAAAAGTGAAACAATAAATTGATAGAGAGATGGAGGGAAGGGGGCATTATGCGTGTGTGTATATATATATATAATTAAATATTAATAAATACAGTAATCAAAAATTTTGAAAAGTACAAAAAATATAATCGTCACTTAGGAGCGCTTTCGACTATCCTAGTAGTCTTTGTCAACTAATAATTTGAAAGGTTAACCTTTCCATAATTCCATGATCTTAATGTTTGCTGCCTGCCCATTGATTAAGTCCTGCTTGTATTTATATATTAGCATAGTTTCTTTATAATATGTATATACTATAGCCTGGATCAGCAAAACAACAAATATTGTTAAGATTTATTACACAATAGTTGACAATTATCGACATACTCTGGTAAAATATTTAGGGGTGCTATAGTTGCATTAATAAACATGGTGAAACAATGAAATTACCAACTGTATGGAAGAGTTTCCTTGCACAAATGAATAAAATTTTAAAAAATACCAAATTTAAGCCAATATATTTAACAACCACATGATACAATTATTTATGCTACAACACGTGATTATTACTGGGTTTTTTACCCAATTGGGAGCCTATTTTATTGAAATATTACCTATTTTTATTTTATTAAGCATGTTTATTCCTGATTTATAAACATCATATGCCCATGAAAGCATTCATTTCAAAATATTTTTATGTATATGAAAGTATTTACTCAGTCACTCTTCATCTTTTTATTAACATGTGTATGGTCATGTGTATCTATGGTTTGAGATAGAGTGGTTAGCTGATGCTTGCTTGAAAGTCTGTGTTCAAATCTCCTGTAATTACAATTAAACTTTAGGTATATGAAGTATGCCTGTGTTTCAAATATTAAAAAAAGAAATAAAACTTACTGTTCTTTTTTTTTTTATTCTTTTTGTGGTGAAATTTAGTAATGCTGTGAAATACAAAATATACATATCTATAGGATACTAAATTTATAAATTTCAATCATGCTGCCTGCATAAGTAATAGTAGATATTTTCTTGTGATGTTTAGTGATTGTATTAACACCCCTTGTAAATTATACAATTAAAATTTTACTTAAAATGTCTAACCTTAAGAAAACCACAAAATGCTTGGTTTTAAAAGTCATATTGATTTTTGAGCTTATACAAGAATCTCTTACTTGCAATAATGTATTGCTATCATTCCTTAATGTGGATGGAACCTTTGCCAAAATCTTGATAATACACATGTTTGTTGCATTTTCAAAGTTCTTCATTAGATAAAGTAAAGCAGGAAATTATCCTGCACATTATATTTTCACCATATATATTTACATATATAATATTATTACTAACATGCATAATGTAAATTGAAATATATCTGATGCAAATTAATTTAAAAATTATTAAACACATCAACAGAAATAATTAACAAGAAAATATAATATTGTATAACTATACATAAAGTACTACACTTAATGGAGACAGAAATGAGAAAAAATAGATTGTGGAATTTATGATAATGATTATGAGAATCTGCATATGAATTTTTTTTGGAGAATAATGAAAATCACAAAGGATATGGAAGCATCCAACTGAAGGTACTAGAGAAATAGGCTTATATTTTCATGAACAGAAAATATATATTTTTAAGGCTTACTAGATTCAATGCAGGAAATGATCACCAATTAGCTAGATATAAAATATCTATTATTGCAAAACTAGAGAAATAAATGGCCTTAACAGTAAAATTTTTAACCTTCTGAAATATGCTTTAGAATTTAAAATAGAACTTTCAAATCATTTTAAATATATTAACATATTTCTGAGACAATTCAGACCTGAATGAGATAATTAAGATAACTTAATCTATATTATTCTATTGAGATTAAGTATGCCAGACAACTAATATAAAAAGCACCAATTCTTCAAAAAATCTTCAATTAAACAAGGCAATATATAAAGAAAAGTGAAATGAAAAAATATTTTAAAATGATAGAATTGAATGTTTGGATTTTTGCAAAATTATATAAAATAGAGTTAAAGTTGATAGAAAAAAATATAAATATGAATTTGAAAGGACAGTTATAGAAGGGCATAAAAATCCCCCAAATATAACATTAATATTGGTGGAAAGTTGCTTCAGCTACAAGAATAAAATATGATTTAAAGAGAGACCATATAATGAAATGACTGGAATACTCATATATAAAAGAAATTCTCATCAATTACAATGTTCTTTGAATTGCAAGGCATTTAAAATCAAAAGATGAGGTGTGCAATTAGATATATGAAGAGGGGGAATAATTCAGGAAATTATAGAATTATTATTGATATCTTTAAAAAAAATTGAAGAATTAATCAAATTATTGGCAAAATTATGAATCAAATGTCAAAAAAAATAAATCAATATGATTTGAAGAATGTAATAATGATATTGATATTGAAAAAGAAGAAATTGGAAATTATAAATCAGTTTTATAAAATAATTACTTAAATCTTTATATATTTTCTATATAGAACACTGAACTCAAACCAACCACAATAATAAGATAAAATTAAAATTGGTTCTAACACAAGAGATTATATTCAAATATTAAAAGAAGTTATAAAAATAATCAATGAATATAAATTGTTAGTATGCTTTGAATTTGTAAATTATGAAAACATATTTTGTTTTACAAACATTCATATGGCAATTAATGTTTTGAAACATCAAAATATAGATGTAAAATATTGTTTGTCTTTGAACAATATTTGTCAAAACGTAATAGAAGTGATTATATTATATGGATGACATTAAGAAAATTAATACTGATGAAGGTATATATAAAGGTTATTCAACATCTCCAAGACATATTACAGCAATTTTTGGGGAACTACTTTATGGATTAAAGTGGCAAACTAAATCATTATAACTGAATCTTGGATCACTTTGGGAAATAATTATATAACTTCACAACTCCTTTATTTGATCATATGAAATTTTTAAATAAGCAGTTGAAGAAATATCACAATCACTCAATTTATTGAAGTGAAAACTTATAGCTTAATTACAGATAAAATTCTTTTCAAAATTTTACAGATTGTAAGTAAGTTTAAAACTGATCAAAAGTGCATGTAACTGGTTAATAAATATCTGAAAATTTCTCAACTAATTATTACCTGATTAATTTTTTGCAAAGTTAAGAATTTATACCATACAATTTTTTTTTCATTTGTTTGTTTTTGCAATATTTATTCCATATGAAAAATTTATAATTTACAATTATTATAAGAAAAAAAGGAATTTTTCTTAATGTTTTGTTTTACATTTGATATGCAAGCCTCTACTTTTAAAATTAATTTTAATTGGGTCTTTAAATTAGTTATAAGTTTAACATATTGGACAGTTTGAGAAAAAAAGAGTTAGTTAACAATATACTTGGAGAATACAAGGTTTGTGTGATTTTCAGTTTAATCGTATTACATAATCAAAGGGGAAAAGGGATTGTATAAATGTTCCTAGTAATAATTATAAATATATCAGAAATGCACTTCTGATACAAACCTATACCATGTATCTATTGATATTCTTGATATATATCCTTTGATTAATAGCCTAATATTGCAAAGGAGAGGAAGAGTAAGGAAGCTTCATGTGGCAATGAGACTAAAGATTTTTAACATTTGATTTTTAGTTCAATCATGAAAAAGAATTAATATTTATTTTGAAAATACTTTTTCAAAAAGAATAATGCTTTTATTATTTTAATGATCGACTCTCAACAAGATTGCAATTAGAAAACTATTGTGTTTATGCATGGGAAAATAGTTTTAGATATTGCAAAAAAAAAAAAAGAAGTTTGGTTTGGAATTGCCAGATTTAGTTAAAATACATGACACTGGAATAATGCAATTTTTATTATGAAAAATATCATTTCACATGAAATCCAAGTTTTGCATATAATTTTTTTTAATAAATTGTAATTTCATTTTTTAAAGAGTTTAAATTAGCATTATAATGTAGCAAAAAAATATAAAGATTATACAGAAGCATAAAATGATTCCATGATGGAAATCTGTATTAGAGTCCTAATTTAGTTTCAAAATTAAGAAAATAATGACTATGAAATAAACAGTCATTGGAGAATGTATTTAGTATTATTTTGATTTTAAAAAAGATAAATAAAAGTGCTTTTTTTTCAATTAATGATTAATTGGTTAAAAAATGTTTCATTAATAAATTTTTCTAACCAATTAATAATCAGTTATTATTAGCTGTTTTAAAATTCTATTCAGATGTGACCAGTAGTGTAACATGGATGCAGAAAATGTTTGTATGGCATAATGCCTTTATTCTTAGAGAAAACAGTCCTATTGCTATTAATAATTTTTTAAAGAATAAAGTATCTGATGATAACAATAACGCTGTCAGTATTTTTCTTAAAAATTTTAAATTACTTCTAAAAACATCTTTGTTATTTTTTCAACCCAATATTAAAAAAATATAAGATTTTTCAAAATATGTATCATGCTTAGATATGCAAAAACAATGGTAACTTTCTAGCTATGGAATAATTTTATTTTTAAATTTTTCAGATAAAATCTTTATATAAAGTATTTTGGGACTTTCTCAAACACAATTTGAATTTTTAGTAGAGCATTCAAATACTGTGATAATTTCACACTTTAGGCATCTCCACAAAAAAATATATTTTATTATTATAATTATGTCAACACTTTAGAAGGGTTAGAAAACATTGAGTACTCATCAAAACTGAGTATGTTTTTTCATAAAAATTTTAAAGATAACATTGTTAGTTTCAAACTCAAAACTGTTGAGGTCAGATGTACAATCTAATAAGTCTGCTTTTATTTTTTGGAAATCTTTTTGCCTGTTTTTTTGAATATACATTTAAAAGATCTCTCTAGAAATATCTACATTTAATTTTATTATTTCCTGATAATGCAATCTCATGAGATTTAAAGTAATTACTGTTGTGTGACAGGGCTACAGAATACCATCTCTTTTTTTTTGGAGATAATCATTAATATTATTACAGTTTTTCACTAATAACTGTGCATTTCAACATAATAAAAATGAATAACATTTTAATGATGAACAATTTTTATCTAATCTTAGTTTGACAGCCACAAACATACTATCTTTTGGTAAAAAAAAATAAATAAAAGTACACTTGGTAAAGGCTGCTATTATATGTTATAAGTTATCAAAAAGTGAATGTAATAACTTAAAATTGATATTTGAAAATAAAGTCACTCCTTGAATTAGGGACTTAATTTTAAGTACCTCAAATGTGAATAATATATTTAGAATCTGAAAAATTGCCCATGATATCTTCGAGAAAAAATTAAACATTAAGTAGCAGGATAAAATAACAATTTAGAGATCCTCTAAAACATTAAGATGTCCCTTTTACAAAGATATTTTGCAGGTGAAAGATTATGTATTAAAAAAATGAAAAGCATCTGTGAAAGAATTTTTAAAATTAATCTTTTTATCTGGAAAACTGTACTGTCAACGCCCATGGTGCAACAGATTTAACATCTTTTCAAAAATATTGAAAAGTAATCTTAAAAAAGATTCAGTTGTGAGTGGGTTAGATTCTTACTCAAAAAAATTACTAGTTAATAATTTATATTGCAACAATTCAATGGGTGCAGTTTTGGAAGGTGCTGGTTTTCACCATAGCAGCTAATTTCTGATGTTGTCTGCCTGCTTTTGAACTGTTTCTCTAATAAAGTTATCATAAAGGAAATAAAGATTTAGCAGCCAATCTAAAATAGAAATATAATTTAAAAATTCATACTAAGTTATTAATTATGAAAGTTTGAAACCGAGAATTCCCCACCTTACTATCAATAAAGATGTTTTATTAAAACCATATCATTTTTATAAAAGTTTTTTATATTGTCATTTTATTCTTATTATTTAAATTCCTACAAATATATAGGTAAAAAATAAAATAAATTGTGTACTGCAAGATTAAGGCCTCTTTAAACAGTTCTTCGCAGAGAAATTAGTAAAAGAGAAGACATTCTTTACCCATTAGTTTTGTCGTTTGTTGTTTGGAAAGGGAGGGAGGAGTTGAACTTTTAATTTATTTGTTTGTTTTTTCTCTAATAAGTTCCCGTTTATAAATCAGTTTGAAAAATAGCTGTATTCGCTAGAGCACATTTATTTGTTTTTATATATCAAAGTTGGGGGGGGGGGGTAATTATATGTAATATCTATTTTTATTATAGCATTCTAACAAAAAATGTTTTTACTCTGCTATACATGTGACTTAAAATGAGTAGATTTTTTGTTATTGTCGATGTTAATTTTATGGGATCATAAAGCCATTGTCGCTCTCATTGCATTTTATTATATATTTCTTTTTCGTAAATTTGTGATATATTTTTTTTGAAAAAAAAGTGGGTTCATATATTACATTTTTCAATATAATTTTTTCCATTTATTAAATAAACAATTTAATACATCTGTAATTTTGTCATTTCAACATATTCTTTGTAATATATTCAGTGTGGGATGATATTATGCATCTGTTATATGGAATATTTTTAATGAAAAATTTGAAGATTGACAGTCTATATTATATATTTTAATAATCTATTGAATAAAAGTATGTTTTTAAGAATTAATATATATATAAAACATATTTCTCATTTTAGATTTTCAAAAACTCTTCAAATTTTTAATTTATATATATATAAAAATCAATATTTTTGTTTTATTTGTTCATGTTTTATATTCACTAATAAAAATTTTAATCCTCTTTTTAAAAAATATTTTACGTGACCAACTTTGTTTCACACACACATATATATATCGTATCTTTTTACCATCTGCCAAAATAAGTTTATGAGAGAACAAAACGCTTTCTAGTATCATTTTGATAATTAAATATTTTTATGTATTATTTTCCACCTTCAGATTGTTTTCGAATTTTTTTTGTACTTTTGATATTTAATCCCGAATTTTTTTAGTCAACTTTGTAGCCAATTGCTTCAAGCCTGATCTATTTCCTATCTCATTTTCTTTAATTTTCCATTAATGTCATAGAGACTAGTTACTGTTATTATCCATTCTTTTTTTATTCCTTTATTTTTAGTACTGGCCACACGCTTATTTTAGTTACTTGAAGTCTTTTTATTTTTACATTTATTGCCATCATTATATATATATATAGGGGACTCGAACACAGACTTTTAAGCTCCCTTAAGCTATATGCTCTATCTAATACAACTGACGTACATGACCACACACGTGTAAAAGATAAATCATCTCAATATGCGTAATTTATGCTGAACCAGCATTTATCAATTGGTCCAGATCATCTTTTCCCAAATATATAATCAGTGCTCGGTTTATATTAAAATAGCAAAATTTTAAACTTTAATGGACAAGCTTTAATCTACTCAACTCTTCAGCCATCCATACCATTGAAAATCTGATGACACGTATATTGGAGATCATTTATCTTTTACACATGTGTGTGGTTAGGTGTATCGATTGTATGAGAAAAAAAAGATAGCTGAAGGAAGCTTGAAAGTCTGTGTTTAAATTCCTTATATAATTACATAATTCAATGTATAAAAATTACACTTGTATAATCAAATATATATATATATATATATATATATATATATATATATATATATATATATATATATATATATATATATATGTAAATAAGTAAATAACTCAGTTTATATGTAACTGAACGGGAGGTAACTGAAGTTTCCAATGAGTTATATCATGCTTGCAACTTAAGCATATATATATATATATATATATATATATATATATATATATATATATATATATATATATATATATATATATATATATCATAGATAATATGTAAATAATATATTCTACAAGAGTATGTCGACAATTATTAACTATTAAATAATAAATTTTGATATAATGTAATATTTATTACTTTACTGAGCTAGGCTTTGCATACAGCATTCCACAGAGCAAGCACTGGTCATTTAATCAAATGACATAGCCAACTATTAAGTCAATTTACACATGTGAATATGCAAGTCTATGATAATCTGCAACTAGTGTAATGTATGTTTATATGCATGCAGATATTCTAATGCATTTTCTAATATTCACTCTAGTCATGCTTTGACAAAGATATGCTGTATTGAAAGCCTGGCTCAGCAAAGGAATAAATATTGTTTTATGCCAAAATTTATTACCCAAATAATTGATAATTGTCTACTTACTCTTGTAGAATATATTTTATTATGTATATAATATAAAGTTATACTTTTTCTAAATATAGTGTGAGTTTAAGAAATATATTCTGAACCATTTAAATTTTTTTTCCTATTTCTTCTTTATAATTTTTTTGTTGTTGTTGTTGATAAAAGAGTTCATTAACATTTACGTTTTATTCCTCGTTTCATGCATTGCATCATCTCAAGATTAAATAAACATTTTTCAACATTACATCAGGGTCATTTGATTTGGCAGGGAACTATATATTATATGGAATCGGTTCAGTCATATCTATGCATGTTAGATTAATATTTAATGATGTCCTAGTTGAAACGTAATGTGTTGCATGGATACATAGTATAGTTTTGAACATAACTAGATTTCAATAAAATGAAAATATGTTTGTTGAATATAATAATGTTATTTAATTACACAAGATTTCAAAGTTATATGTTGAATGTTTTATTAAATATAATTTTCTAAAACATGAATAATTGTACTTTTAGGAATCCATTTAAGACATTTGAATAAAACTTTGATGTTTTTTTTTAAGAATGAATTTTTATCATATTTAATCTGCATTATCTTTGGTAATAGTGCATTCTGTGGTATGTGTGTCTATAGTTTTATTTGGTGACTATTTAGTATAGTTGCATATTTGATATTCTGAATGAAGCAATAAAAATCTGGGTCTTTTAGTGATACATAAGAATAGGGTGACATTAAGTAATCTGAAAGATGGATGTATATTAATCTAAAATCTGTAGCCAGGAGTTTGTATACATAGCTGATTAATTTTAATGGGTGTTGTTTAATGGGAACTTATGGTAGTATTAGAACTGCTAGATCTATAGTGTATTGGTAATAATAAAGCACTTTAGACCATGAGTAATATGAATCAAAATGTATCACCCTCAATGAATGATATATTTCGAATAGATGAATAATGGGTCTGTATAATAATAATTTGTCTTTCATGTGATCAGTTGTAATCTATCAAGTAGTATAAGGATAGATGTTTTCAGTGATGTTGCAGTAATTTTAACATTTCTGTGATTTCAACTATATTCTGAAGGATGTTGTATCTATAAAATTAGTAATAAATTCTGAACATGTGTATATAATTCCAAACATCTTCTGGTAGTTAATTATAATAAATAGATACATAACAAATTGACTCTCATTATTTAAATAAAATCTGGCCAATTTCTATTTTTTTAGAATTTGTGGATGTTTGACTTCTATCAAACCAAAGAATTTATAGTGTACTATTCATTAATTCAGCATCTGATTATTGCAATAATTTTTGTTTGAACTAAATCAAATAATTAATGATATTCTCTTAAACCAAAAGTCATTTGCAAACAAGATATGGCTATTCAGATACCAAAAGAAAAAAATATATAGAAATGATGAAACAAAAATAATAATAACAGTATACTAGAGATGAGTTTTGGATTAATAACCAATCTGATAACCATAAATACATTGGCACATAAAAGACTTTGGTCTATTATTCAATTTGATATTTTCCAGTGCTGTCTTTTAATTTTATCTACAACAAACTTTTCTTTTTAAAATATTTTAATACTGTATTTATTACAGCTCTCTAATGCATTCTTTTGTTTGCCATATTTTCCAATGAAAACAGGCAATAGTGAATTTCATTGGAATGTCTTCAAAATAATCTCTATAACATAAATGGAATCTACCTCTCCCATGAAAATCATGCTCAAAGTTTATAATAAAATATTCTTTTAGGAAGTCTTGTATTGCTCATCAATTTTATCTTTCCATTCCAGTGAAGTTGTGATTTTATAATTAGTTTATTTTATAAATTAATAATCATTTCCTCTATAATATATCCAGCAAATTGAAGAACATATTGATTAGTCCTATAATCTTGCCACTATTAATTTTTAAAATTTTATGAACCATTCTTAAATGAAATGTTTCTAATGCCTTTATATTACCTTAGTAAGGACCTCATGATTATGTCAAAGCATTGACTGGGAAGTGAACCTGAACCAGCTGTTTGGATGGCAGCTATGCTAACTGCTAGGCCACCAACGTTTGACTTGATTCACTTTTATATAATAAATCAGATAAAATAACAGCTCATATAACTAATTTAGTTGTGGTAGTTATTTCACTAAGATGAAATACCTTATTTTTTAACTTATTAAAAGCAGCAGCAACACATTGGAGTTTATGTTATACATCAACATCTAAAAATTCGCCTTTGTACTTAGGAAGCTGTGAAAATATTTAAATTGGTTTAAATTTTCAAGCTGAAGACTCTTGAAGATAAGTTATTCAAAATTTTTCTTTTATCACTCAAGATTTGAACATTAATTATTAAACTAACATTTTTAAAGGTTGCATTCAAAATATTAAGTATGTTATGTAACATTTGATTTTATTTTCAGTGCAATAGGATTTTTCATCCTAACACATATGTTGTACTGTATATTTATAATATCTTAATGATGTCTTTGTTGTGTATTGAGGCAATTCACAATATAGAGATGTTTGAAAAGATAAGAGTGGCCATCTTATCTATAAATCTACTTTCTAATTATTTTTAATACTTCCAATAGTTAACATGTAGTAAATTTAAAGATTTCACGAGAGTTAATATACAGAAAGAAAATAATGGAAGTAAAATGAACAGAGAAACAGCTTCACACTCTTAAACTGAGATGCTTTAGATTGGCCTATATAATTAGAAAATAGGTTTAAAGATAGGGCAGTCACACTTGTCTTTTCAAAAGTCTATCTCATATCTTAGTTCAAGATTTCTTCAATACTCAACATGATACCATTGAGATAATATAAATAAACAGTACAACTCATGCATTAGGATGAAAAATCCTACTGTTTAAATTAAGTACATTATGTAAATCATCTTTGAAGTGGCAAAAATAGCACAGTCAGCAGCATATGTAAATCCAGAATTCAAGAAGATGAATTTCTTGCTTTTGATTTTAGTTGATTCAAATTAAAAATTCTATCATTAAATCTGTAGTTCATTTTGATTCCCGGTTTATTCATCTATTTTATAAACAGTTCCAAAATTTAGTTATAAAAATTGTTCATGTTTGTGGATAATCTTGGTTGCTTTTATTTCAAATCCTTCAGATTTTTCATCTCTAGTAATAATTATTTATTTTCACTATATTCCGTGGAAGCTATATATTATGAATGAATTTATGTAGATGACCAATTCATTTCAAAGTGAGTCATAGCTCTATTTGCTTAATTAAATAAATAATGCCTTGACAAAATTAATAAAATGAATATATAAATTACTTTTTTGTTTATGACATTTTTTTTTGCATTTTCCTGGAAACAAAAACTATGAGTATAGTTCTACTTGATTCTCTAAAAATACATAAATTCTCTGATAATCATTCATCTATGACTGAAAGTAACCTTTTAATATATATGTTTTGATTTCTATATAGTTATAGTTTAATTTTACTAGTTATATTAATATATAATTAAAAACTATGTCATGAAATTAGTGTTATATGCACCCTATGAAGTTTAGTCCAGTGATAGGTCAAGTCGTGGACTCAGAAGTTAAAGTTTGTATCAATTTTCAGCTGAATAAAATAAAAAATCTCAAAGCAGTCAATTAAATACAATTGTTGTATTCATCTTGTCACTTGTCAATTTAAGTTGCACATTATTTTTCAGGTCTAAGTTCATGTTTATTTTTATTATAGTGTATAATCAATGCCAATCATTTTAACATATTTAAATTCATTCATGAGTTTGTATTTTGGAATTTGATTATTTAATAAAGATAATTTGAATTTATTTGAAATCTGAAAAAAATTCCAAAATTTCGTGTAGACTAAACTTAAATCTCAGCTTCTGGGCATATTAGATGGATAAATATACTCATTATATGCCATCATTAAATTTAATAATATTGTCATAAATTATAATACTTAAATAGAAAGAGAATTCTGATCTGTAATATTGTTTAAATAATATTTTAGCAGGCTACATTGTGATTTTAAATATCAAAATTTATCTTGTTTGCTGCAAAAACATGCCAAAAAAGAATAATTTGATCACAATGCTTTATCCTTATAGAATAAGCCAGGGCTTCTTAAAGTGTGGCTGTGACCAAATAGCTAAATTTGGGGATTGCTAAAATTTTAGCAAAATTAAAAAATTTCTGGATGTGCAATGATCAAAAATTAATTCAAAACCAGGTTAGCAACACACTATGTATTATATATCTGTGAGTTTATGATAGTGTAAGAATGTTTTCACCAACTGCAATTGGTCATCATACCCCCACTATTTGATTTATGCATTCTACTGTCACCCCCTCTTCCACAGTTAAAACTAGTATTTTATTGTAAAATTTTTCTATTGTTATTCCTTCACAAGTAGGTATAAAATTAACAGGCTCATTTTTCACCTATATGTAATGCTTTCTTAAATGAGTTATTTGTTGTAAAGAGAAACAATAATCAGGAAAGATTAAAAATCAGCTTATTCAAACAAATTTAATTTTATAAATTAAAGTTACTATTTATTTCGGAAAAATAAATTGTGTATGTGTTTTATAGATAAATATCGTTTCTATATTATTTTAAAAATAAAAATATGTATTTCTAAAGATATAAGTGGTTTTTCATTTTTTTGTTTTTAGTTATATTTAGTTCCCAAACACAAATAATAATCAAAAATTGTTCAAGTGAAAACCTTAATTCATTGCGAGGGTGTTTTTTTTTTTTTTTCGAAATTAAGTTCTTTTTTTTTTAAATGGGTTCTTGGACTGACATGGCCTGAAATTTTTAAAGAACTTAATTTTTACAAATTTAAAAAATTTCAAATTCTTGAAACTTTTTAAGACAGGGATACAAATAAAATGAACTTAATTTCGAAAAACCCTAATAATTATGTTGTTATATATATATAGCGCCAACCAAAATTTGATGTTAGTATGTAGTGGAATGTCAAGTATAAAAAATTATTTTTTTAAATTATTTTTGTTAGTTTTAATAGGTAATGAATTAGCCTAAGTGTATTGAAATTGATTGCTGTGGCACTTAATGTTAAAGCAATAAATGCATTATTTTTGCAACATAAATTTACAAGTTTATTCTGTTCATTTAAAAATACATATGTAAATAATAAAAATTTTAATTTTAATAAAATTATTGTTACTTTATTCTATATATTTTATTTACTGCCTTCATAAGTAGATCATAAACAGTACATACAAATATTTAATGTCCTAAATGTGTATGTTGTTATGTTTATATGATATTGTGTAATATTTTATTGGAACACAATAAAGTATATATTTCCAATGCAATATTATGAGAAAATAGTGTAAATTGTTGTAGTTTGTGTTGAGTTAAAAGAGTATATCATTTCTGTTCTAAAGTGTAAATATATTTTTTTGTGTGCAATGATTATAAAATATATATTTTTTTATTATTATTATTATTATTATTATTATTATTATTATTATTATTATTATTATTATTATTATTATTATTATTATTATTATTATTATTATTATTATTATTATTATTATTATTATTATTATTATTATTATTATTATTATTATTATTATTATTATTATTATTATTATTATTATTATTATTATTATTATTATTATTATTATTATTATTATTATTATTATTGTTGTTGTTGTTGTTGTTGTTGTTGTTGTTGTTGTTGTTGTAAAAGAGGTTTAAGCATGAAATGCAGAATGATTGTAATAGTAGAGGGAATAACGAGCATAACCTTGGATATACTGATGAAAATTATGTCAATTATAAGAGATTATAAATAAAATTGAATGATTTGATTTCACTCTCTGATCTGACTTTGATAGAAGCAAACCTAAGTTTTTTTATATAATTTTTTATATATTTTTTTGAATATGTTTGCTTGATAACCACAACAAAAAAAATTATGGAGTACAAAGAATTATATTTGTCAAGGAAACTGGACATAATTATCAAAAACTTGTTAAAAGAAGGAGCAAATAATTTATAGCTTTCAAATTCAGCTTGATATTTCACTATTGAAAATGATTATTATCACATGTGAATACATGTCAATAATGAAATATAGAAGTTAACAACATATTTCTGCATATAAGAATTGTTTCTATCTGCACATATAATTTTATAACACTGATAGAGTACTTTGATGTAGGATTTAAACCAATTTATTTTCATGGTATATTATCATAAATGAAAAATGGAAACTGACATCTATTTATTCATGATGCCATTACCATATTAAATATTTGCTAAATGAAAGATGAAATTCAATTCTTCAAGATTATTGAAATTTAATTAATACACATTATTTTGGATAACTGTTTATGATACTTTTACTTTGTTTGGATTAGTAAATATCATTAAAATACATCTCACAGGATAGACATTGGAATTATTGCATTTCTTTAAAGTGCCATATAGGTAGATGGTGATCAGATCATATGTTAAGATACACTTTATTTATATTTATAAATATAATTGATTATTATATCTTAAGTTAGTTAATTGTTTTTTTATATATGTGAAAATAAAAGAAAGTTAAATTTAGTTTAAATTTACATTTATATCCTAAATTTCAATAGTTAAAACTTCAATTTAAATTTTATGTTTATTCATCGAGTATAAATTATGTTTGGAATGAAAATCCAAAAGAATTGTATTGTAAAAAATCTCATTGAAAGAATGAATAAACAAAAATATTGTTATTATATTTTATATTAATCAATTATTTTACTATGTAAATTCATTAACTTTCTTGTATTTTAAATAGTACATGGGCTGCCCCATTTTTGTTTCACATAAATTTTATATATCCTATATTAAATATTATATAGGTGAATTTTTGATATATAAACACCTATTTTATTAATATTAATTTATACAGAAAATATCTTTCATGATATTTAATAGAGTGTATGTCACAAACATGTATTGTCTATTTGTCATTATTTTTTAATATATATTAATTGTTAATAAATTTTAAATTCATTTAAACAAATAAACTTTCTTTAGTTGTTATTCAATTAATAGTGCAAACCTATTGGCTAATAAAATTTTGATAAATAGTGGTCATGTATTCACTTATACCATAAAGTTTATAATAAAGAATCATAAAATAATCCAGAAGTTAAATGATTGGATTGGTAAATGTAAGTAGTATTATGTATTATTTTCTTTGTAGTAAATTCAATATATTACCATTTAAATCAAGTGTACATTTTTATATAATAATAGATTAATAAATTTAGTATTGCTAAATGTTTAATAATTAATTAGAAGATCACCACAATTATTTTAACAGTTATATGCAATAGTTATTTTTAGATAAAATATATATCTGAGCTAGTTCAATAGTTTATAAAATATAAGTATTTTAATTATTTAGGATAAACAAAGATGATTATAATTGGATGCTTACATATTCTTTTAAACTATTTTTTATTGGTGTATGTTATAGTAACTTAATATTTAATTAGAAAAATGGAAATCTTATGATATTATAAAATTGATAATTGCATATATTGAAATTGGTATTTAAATTTCATTAAATAGAATGATTTACTTTACTTAGATGTAAAGCTCATCAGATATATTTAATTTAAATATTAAGCTTTTACTATTACCATTTGCTTATAATAGAGTATTAATAATAGTATGCATATTAGGGTAATTATAATTCAGAGCTTAATAATTTGGCTTTATTAGTTTGAAAGATAATTCATTATAATTTGTTAATAGTATTTGTATAAGTGTCAAATAAAAATCTTTCATTTATTTTATATCATTATGATTAGATATGTAAATTATAAGGTTATGTTAAAAGTTGACTTTTATATTTTTATAAGTTGGTGTAAGTGGTGAAGAATATTAAATAAATTGATCTTATGTATTGTATTTTATTATAGTTTTGTATTGTAGACACTTTATCCCATTACAATTTGATGTTGTAAGTTTATAAAGTTTTAAAAGAGAGAATTTTATATATATTATTAAGGATAGATTAATTTACGTGAATCTATAAGATAACAAAGCCTTTTACTGTTATTAAGTATTTTATCCCATTTTAATAGGTTTATTCAACATGGGCATATTATTATTTATGAGACAGTATTGCTCTGTTAGTATTGTCTTTATTTTCATTTTTATTAGCATTATTTTTATTTTATTCAGTTATAATTGGTAATCAATTATTAAGTTACTTACTTTGTTACAATTTGTGTCTTAAGTTTGCAGGTTATACAAAAGTTTTCATTTCCTATCTATATCTATTTCATTCTATTATTAAGTGGCTCTCTAATTCATATGATATACTAAGGTCATTCTTTCTATTCAGTCATGATTCAGTTTATTCTGTTACAAATGCCACCCAAATCTGTGATGCTATTAAATAAAGCCTCTGACACTTTTATTCTGTTACAATATATTTTATTTTATTTTAATTATGATGTTTATAGTTCAAGGAAAACTATTTTTTTAGTTACAGAAAAGTGGCTACATTTAAACAGAAAGGAGAAAAATTGTGATGATACTGTATCAGATTTTTTGCTCGCAAGAAGTAGTTCTTAGAAAGCGGAACTAACGATTTGTTTTTGGCATTTGGATTTTCTTACGTTAATTGTAATGATGTGGGACAAACTATTTGCTTAATTTGTAATGAAATTTTGACTGCCGAGAGTATGAACCCATATAAATGAAAGTGACATTTTAATACCAAGTATGCAATGTACTACAATACTTTGAATGACTTACTAAAATCCTCAAATACAAAAAAAACAATGTTTTGAAAAATTTGCTGCTGACAATGAAAAATATCTACTTTCATCTTATGAAACTTATTTAAGTACAAAAAATAAAAAGCCATATGTAATGATAGATCTTGTGATGCCTGTTGTAATAAAAATGTAGGAAATAGTTCATGTTTTAGTATGATGGTATTGTTTTTAGAAGAATCTCTGAAATTAGTAATGACCAATTGCATCAGCTTATTACTAGGCTTAAGAACAGCCCAAAGTTTGCAGTTCAATTGGATAAAACAACTGATATTTCTAACTCGGAATAATTGTTACTTTATGTAAGATATGTGTATGAAAAAAGTATACATGGAGGATTGTTTTGTATCCTTTGAGAGTGTGCACAAGAGGAAGAGGACATTTTTTTAAAGTTTATGAATTTTTCACAAATGAGGATTTACAATGTAGCTGCATCATTGTTTGTACAAACAGTGTTGGGGCAATGGTAGTGATAATAGTGTATTTGTATCAAAAGTTAAAGCTGGTGGCAATAAATGTATCATTTTTTTCCACTAAGTGATTCATTGGGAAGTACTTGTAGCTAAAAAAAATATCAACAGATTTAAATGCTGAGCTTTGTGATACAATCAAAATAATTAATTTCATAAAAAGCTGAGCTTTTAACAGTCGTCTATTTTCAACTTTTGCAAAGATATGAATTCTGATTACTAAACCTTATTACTACATGCAGAAATAAGGTGTCTGTTATGGGGATGATGTTTATATAGATGATTACAGGTGAATGATGAAATTGTTACATTTTGAAGTGAATAGAAGTCCAATTTTATTAATATATTTTATAATGAATTATGACTTTTAAAACTATTATTTATCAGATATTTTTGAAAAATTGAATGATTTAAACATATCACTTTAAGGAAATAATTGTAACATATTCTCCTTAAGATATAAAATTTAAAGTTTTGTTAAAAAAGTGACCATATGGAAAAGTAGAGTTGAAAATGGATCTTTAGAAATGCTTACAACTGTAGATGCTTTTATAATTGAAAATAACTTTTCCAAAGATTTAATTGTAAAAGTTGTAATTGATTATTTGAAGTATCTGGAGACACAATTTCAAAAATATTTTCCTTCAAATTTTGATGTTGAAAAAGAAAATTGGGTTAATTAACTATACTCAATTGAATGATTAATGCCAGTTATTTACTATTAAATGTTCAAGAAGAATTTGCCAAATTATTGAATGACACAGATTTAAAACTTTTTCAAAAAATTAATTGAATTTTGGCTTGGGATTAGGACAGACTTTTCAACACTTTCTGAAATAAACCTAAATATACTTCTACCATTTTGCACTACATATTTATGCAAATTGGCATTTTCATCATTAGCATTTATAAAATCGAAAAATCAATCAGTTCTGTAAAACATTGAAGAAGCTGTACATCCTGTAATATCAAATAGTCATTGAAGATTTAATTTCTTATATAAAAGTAAACAAGCACACCAAATGTTTTAAGCTGTTTTGCTAAATTATATATTTTTATGTCTAGGGTGCAAAAATATTTGCTCAGATAAAAGGGGTCACAAGTGAAAAAAGTTTGAGAAGCCTGGATTTAGGCAATGATTACTATGCTAATTGCATTTCTTAACTACAAAACCTTTCTTGATTGCTTTCAATACAAAAAAATCATCAGTGTTGTGTTTATAATCTATGTGTAATTTGTTCATTCAAAAATTTGATTTTACTAAGGTGCTCTTTTACTGGAAAATCAGTTCTTACATATTTAATTATCAAATCCATATTTAGTACTTAACAATATGTATGCTTGACATTTATGCTGAGAATAGCTAATGAAGTAATTATGTCTTACTTTTCTTTAACTATATTTTTTTAAATTTGATATTGAAGAGATTTGTAGATTATTCGGAATTAGGTCTTAAGAAATTTTATTTATAAATTGTGTATATGACTATTCATTTATTTTATTGTGAGATTTTGAAGAATATACTTATATTTAACATGAAGTGATAGAATTGTCTATCACAGATGCTGTTCTTTATTTATCTGTTAATCTTTTTTTTCTATGTTATCTATTATTTTAATACAAGTATAGTATATATACTTAATCTAGATGTAATTGGAGTGGATTTGGACCCAGACTTTCAAGTTCCCTTCAGTCATTCGTTCCATCTTGGTAGAATGCACAACCCCTTGTTTATGCCAATATTATTGTCATACCCCACTTCAATTTCACATATACAAGACCTTAATATGTCCATTTAAATATACAGAAGAGGGATGGGCAGAATTAAGGCTGAATCTATAATATTTGAATAAGGGTATAATGTATATATTGAACTTGTAGATATAATTAGAGGGGATTTGAACATAGACTTTCAAGCTTCCTTCAGCTATCCATTCCATCTTATATAACTGATACACATAGCCACATCCATACAAAAAAGATAAATGATCTCTAATATGCATATTTTGTGCTGAGTCAGCACTCATCAGTTGGTCTGAACTGAATGATTGAAGGGAGATTGAAAGTTCCTGTTCGAATCCCTCTAATTATCTATTATTCTATATCAAAGTTGGTAAAAGTTTAACACTGTTTAAATGTCCACAATTATATTAAGCTTTTCAGATAATTTTAACTTCTTTATAGGATGTTTTTCACAGGTATATATTTTTTCCTCTTCAGATTGATATTTGGCAATTTAGAGATTTATTATTATACAAATGTTATCTTCAACCAGTTGTGTTTTAAAATTATCTTTAGTACACAATTCATAAACATTATAAAGATCAGTATTTAATTATCTTCTTCCTAATTTTTAGATGTTTATGTTTAAAAAAAAAAATCTTATGAGAAAAATATTTTAATATTTTATTATATATTGATATTTGATTTAATATTGTCTGATTTTGAATCATTATATTCAAAGTGTATCTTTTTGAAGTTTTATATAGATACGTTATCATTCTATTCATATAAAGCATGCCTAAAGTTAAGCTTTCTAGACTATTACGAGTTTTGTTGATCCCGTTTGTTAGACATTTTGCTTTTAAATTAACGACAATAAGAAAATGTTTTCTTAATATGAAATGGATTTTGCTTCTTAACAATTAATTGATAAAGAATTTCTCTACTCTCAGTTGATCAAAAACGCTTTAAAGAACAAATATTTTACTTAGAAGTTTTCCTCAACTAAGAATATAAATTTTAAATAAGAATATAAATTTTAAAGAAATACGCAATCATTGGATATATAATAAATTATTTGAAGGACCTGACTTGTACCTAGAAAAGTGGAAATTAACTATAAATTATTGATTAAATTTTCTATATAATCTTGTAAATAAACTTCAAGTTTTATACATAATGATAAGGATTTGTGTATAATGATATACATGTATATGTGATGTTTATAATTTCTATTTATTTTAGTTATAGTTTATAAATATATGCACATATTTTTATTATATTCCTAGATTTTGTTGTATATATATTGGTATTGTTGTTTTTTTTTTTTTTTAGTCTGCAAAGTTAGGAACATTAATGGGTGTATTTTTGCCTTGTGTTCAGAACATCTTGGGGGTCATTCTGTTCATTCGTATGACATGGGTTGTTGGTACTGCTGGCCTTCTTGAGGGATTTTGCATAGTTTTTATATGCTGTAGTGTGGTAAGAAAATATTTATTTTTATTCTGTGCTTTTGAATGTAGTGCTTTTATAAAAAAAAAAGAAAAAAAAAGAGGGGAGGGCATTCATAAAGATCTCTATAATTATTATTTATAATTTAATAGAATGTAAGCTTTTAATGAATGTGTTTTTCTAAATATATAATTACTTATTCATTTGCATTATTATATATTTTGAAGGTAATAAAATAATATACTTTTTAATGATTTTGTATATATTTAAATAGTCTTTTTTTTTTTGGATTAAACTATGTATTGTTTTGTTTAAATTACAGACGTTTCGACGAAATATCATCATTCATAATAACACAGTTTACCCTCCCCCCAACTATTTATATCTTACAATCATGAAAATATTAAAAATAATATATATATATTGGTAATTTTTATTTATCAATTTCACTTTTTTTCAAATTACAATTTTTATAATTCTCAGGTTAAAAAGTATTATATTATTTACATCCAGCGTTGGTAGCTGAGAGTCTGCGCAGTTGTTGCGGGTTTGCTTCCCGCCCGATGCTTTGACATATGAAAAAAAAAACCTATTATATTTTTGTAAATAATATTTTTTATTAATAATAATTGAAAATTTATTCTAATATTTCAAACATAAAAGAAATTTATACACTAAAAAATCGTGTGGTAAATACGCAATTTACAAGGCAAATTTTTCATTAAAATATTCTCTTTTAATCTTGGGATAAATATTATCTTTTAATAAGACTCGAATTATCAATTATATGTGGGAAGTAGTAAACAGCTAATTCTTGGACAAAAACTGTTTTGTCAATAAATATGTAAATGTTACATTTTTTGCCTGAATGCAAGTCGTCTAGGGCTTATATTATTATAACTGTATTTTAGTGCAAGTTTTTTTTTTTTTTTCACATGTCATAGCATCGGCCGGGACGCGAACCCACACCCGTCTGCAATCAACTATTTGCTTGCAAGGCGGGTGCAATGACCTCTCTGCTAACAACGCTTGACTAGTGCAAGTTTTTAGTTTACGATTTTCAATCACTACTTTGGCAATGTATTTATGTTAACAGATTAGTAGATATAATAGATTATCATTTAATATATAAAGTTATGTATATAAATAATTGTGTTAATATTTTAAAAGTAAATATATTGACGTATTTTCAATAAGTGTTTTTTTCATTTCATTTATTGATTATTTTAAGAAATTATAAACATAATATTTACTATCTAAGGATCAAAAAGAAAAACCAAAGCATTAAAAAAATATTTTGAAATTGAAACTTTATCATATTTTGAAACAGTTTCCTTTCTTATCTTTTAATTAAGCAGCTTTTGATGAAATGAAATTTTCTATTTGTATAAAGTTTTCATGTGATCGTTGGTAATTAATTAAAATGAAAAAATTTTAAAAGAAAAGGACAAAAAAAAAAGTTTTAAAAAAAATACATATATAAAATGTAAAAAAAAAATTTTCACTAGATTAAAATACATTGTGAGTTATTGTAAATTTTAGAAATACTTTACTTTTGAAATAACAGAAGACTGATTAGTAAATGTTTTATCAGTGAATCCTTTGTATTGTTCAATATTGTTTCCAATTTCAATATTTTGATTTCTGTATTCTGTGATTATTTCTTGAAATTGGCTTTGGAAAAACTTATTTTTTAAATATATTTTTTTATATACTTTTTCCTTCCTCTGAAAACATTAAACAATATTAATTGTTTATGTTTCTAGCTTTTTTAAAAACCTCATTTGTAAATATAATAACCAAGAATGTATAGAATTTGTATAGATTTTCATTTACTTAGATTTATCATTTAATCTTTTTCTAAAACTCCATAATTACTAAAGAAATAAACTGAAGTTAGTTTTCACTTTGTTGATTAAGTTTTAATATAAAAATATTTTATGATTTATTTTTTTCTAAAACTTCAATAACATCCTTGTTTTGTAAAGTTCCATTTAACATTGCTTCATAAGATTCCAAAAATATCGAGGAAAAATTGTACAACCATGTATGTGGTATGTGTTTTTCAACTTGCTAATGTGATTTCATTGAACCTAACATTGTAATGATATATTTGTTGAATCAAAATAGTTGAAAGGTGTGAACAATAATAACAGTAGCTAGATTCGAATACAGGTACTAAAGGAAGTAAAAGGTAATAATGAGTACAAAAGAGTGTTTATTGTGATTGTTATTATAGATTGAATTAATAGATGTGAGAAAATTTATAGATATACATTCAAACCCTGTTACAAAAGAGTGTGAGTGAAATGCATTCACCATTTAAAGGTATGAATGTATACATATATATTTATTACACTTGTTTTTGTGATTGTTGCATAGAATTAATTACTAATAGATTTGTATGTGAAGATGAATAGAAGCGGTTAAGTGCGGAATTGTATTTATATATTTTTGTTGTCTATTAATATCGTAAGTTACAGTTATTGAAATAATGTCATTTGTAGTGCATATTTCTTAATGAAAGCAAATTAAAAATAAAGCTGGAGAGAATAATAAAAGGAGTTTCAAGTTGTGCCAAGTGCAATTTCTGTTAATGACACTTGTCATTGGAATTCCAAGTATTTTGAAACAATGGAAGGTAAAAGCATTCCTGAGATATGGTCATTGGGGTATGGATAGTAAAAAAAGTGAGGTGAAAGAGAGTGAAAAGAAAAGAACTATATATATTTTTTTGATTTTGTAGTGATTCGAAAAAGGGACAATTAGAGAGAAAGAAGCGTGAAAAGTAAATTTTCATAAACTGATTTGATTAATTAATAAAAATTAAAAAGAATGGATCCCATCAAAATGCTGGGGTAGAAGAATCGTATGGATTCGTTAATGCAGCCAGTATATAACTATTTGTGACCTGCCTACTGTCTGACCTGCCTACTATCTGACCTTTATTTATGGAGATTTTAGCCATCTATTTCAAGCAAGTGAAATGATCACGGAGCTCCAAACAGCAAGAACTTTCATTCAATCAATTTTAGAATCATCTACCTAATCTCTAGAATGGATTATCTTATGTGAAAATGTTATGGATCTTTCATCTTTTTTCAGATCAACAATTCTCTTTAGGACAATTGCCATTGTAATACTGTAAGCTTACAGATCATCAGCCTTAAATACATGAATGTTCACTGTCAAATGAGGTAACTTTGACTTTCTCTATTTATATTAAGTGAACATATAATAATAAATTAAGAAATATATGCATTGTCCTAACTTAATAAAACTTATTATAGAAATATATTAAATCATTTAATAGATACAACTCTGATGTATAGTTGCACTCTTTAGTGAATGTGTATACTGACATTATATATGTGTAACAGAATGACTGGGTCATTTGATTGAGTTATTAGTATATACATGTATTAATAAATATTAGAATTTTAAGCTATGACTTGTGTATTTATCTGAATTATGAGATTCTTATAATTTCAGGGTTATTATTTATAAAAGCTTACTGATATCATTACCGTGTATCTCTAAAAGAAATAAAATAATAAGATTCGTAGGGCATATAAGGAAATTGTAAAAATATATAAATGATGTTTCTTTGTAAGATAACCTCAGCTTCATTCTCCCGATAGACATTGTCTCCCAGACCTTGAGACTGAGCTAGTCTGGATAAGGTATGCAAAAAAAGGTCCACTGGAACTTTTGTTTTTGAGAGGTATAATTCTTATCAATTGATAAGATTGGCACTTGAGATAGGAATTATTTCATACTCATAAATATACCTTCTCAAATCTCAGGAAATAACCTGTTCTCACTCAAATTCTTAGAATAGGATCATGGACAGACTGTTAATATATATATATATATATATATATATATATATATGGACAGACTGTTATATATATATATATATATATATATATATATATATATATATATATTGTAACCATATATTTTAGTATAAAATATATTAATTGATGTAACTAGTATAAAAATTTCTCTTTCTTCTTTTGGTGATTTGATTAGCTTGAGCTGCACTTTGAACAGATTACTCTCTTATAGTATTTTAATAAATTTAAAGTTGCTTCGTTCCATATACTAATTCATATCAAAACGTTTAACTTTTTAAAAATTTGACAACACATAAAAATTTGGTAAAATATTATTAAAAATAATATTTTGTTTTATTTGTTTAAAATGATCTTAAATTATTATTTCTATTAAATTTACATAACCATTTGTTCAATTAAAATTAATTATTAAAAATAAATACAGTAATTACGTATGCGTCTCAATGTAATAAAAGAAAAGAGCGCGAATTTGGGATAAGATCGTCTGTTAGTTTGCTTTTGGAGGGAGAAAGAAAAGAAAATGGTAAAGGCAAATGGTGTAAATTTGATAAGCCTATTTTAAAATAGTTAATAAGTAAACGGATTACCACAAAATTTGCTATAAACATAAATATAACATAGTGGTAATCAATTATAAGATGAATTGCTAAATTTAAAAGTCTGTTCAAGTCGGCTGGCCAAGTGGATCAAATCACCGGTAATAATTTCCAATATTACATTTTTTAAATGTCGAAGCTTCCCAGTTTAAGTTTGAAAGAATTAAATACAAGATTTTGGTATGTTTTGAAATATTTATTATTCTACAATTTGGAAAAATTAAATAAGTATTTTAATTACAGAAGTTTTATGAATATGAGAATTTGTTTTTTAAAAAAGAAGAATTTTAAGTTAAAGTAAAGCGTTAAAGTTATCAAAATATTTTAATATTTCCGTTTTTAATTCTGATAAAATATAATATTGATTGATATTTAACTTTACAATGCCAGTAATATTTGCTAGTTAATTTGTTTAACATTTGGATAATAAACATTCTTCAAATAATTAATCAAAGCTATTTTATAATTTTATCGTCGGTTTAAAATGAATAAATTAATTGCTGTAATTAGTATTCCTGGATTAACGCATGGATAAATAAATACTTGCATGGATGTGATAAACTTGGAACACTTTTGATAGAGAAATGTAGAGATTAATAACTTTATGAAAAACATTTTCATTTAAATTCTGCGTATCATGCTTTAAAATTGTTTCATGTTTGGGGAGCCACGCAAAATCGTTAATCTAATATTGCTTATAATAACTAATCAAAGGGATAGAATTGCATGTATGGAATTTAACTACAGTTATAGCTATTACCTCGTATACTTATTATTCTACACTTCGTACATGGATTCCACGGATCACATTAGGAGTTATAAAATGCTATACAATCCAATTTGTGATACACACATCTGCTAAAATTCATGTATTGAACTATAAATGCTATACATTTAGTTTTATCACACACACACCGTTAAATTTTATGTATTTGATGAATAATATATTGTTTAATTTTATCGTTATATGAACTTGCATGTGAAGTTCAAAAGTTATATTTATTAAGTTTAAATTAATAGGGGTTGAATAAAATATTTATTCAAGAGAATAGCGCTCGCGAAAAAGCTTAAACAGTACTAAATGAATTCATGAGATAGATCAATCTTTGTGAGATATTTTGTGAGTCTTTCCAGATTTATATTCCTATGCCAATATTACTTATATTATATTACACATGTTTATTTTAAGCAAGATAAGTAGTACATTAGTTGTCCTGATTAGCGTAACATTTTATTATGCAAGAACCCACATTTGCTAAAGTGTTAGTGTATTCTGAATAGTCAGAAGAACTGAGGAGGATGATTTTGCACTTTAATGTGAAGTAAATAATAATGTTGTTTTAGAATGTTAAAGGGCTTTAATCTGTGCTGGTGGTTAATCCGTAGATTATTTTAATTGCCATTTTTGTATTTTACACACATTCCTGCGCCGGTGGTTAATCCGCGGAATTGTGTGATTATACGTATTACTTTATGATGGTGTTTAAATACACAAAACGTTTAGTATTAGTTAATTCCTACGTGTAGATGAATGCATCCACAGGAATATGTTTGCTTCACAGATATAAGTTGGGCAAAGTATTTTAGTTAATCTGCTAAATCATCTTCTTCATTTATAAGCATAATTTATCGGTTAGATTATTAAATGGTAACAGGACATTCTATTCAAGTACTTCATAATAATTAACTGTTGGTTGATTATTATTTACCGGAACGTAAGTTTAAATTGTCACTTTAATTAATGATTACATTATAGCTAAATCATACAGACATCATATTATTTATTATATTATTATAGGTGTACAGTAGGGATTTATTGAGTCTGGAAATGACGTTAAATATTTCATGAGTTTGACGCTGAATTTCGTATAATCTCATCAATATTCATTATATTAGATTGAAATAAGGTATGATTAGATTTTAAAACTGTACCTATGAGATGTTATTGAAGAAAGTCAATGGAATTATCATTTATTTATTTTATTTGTTTATTTATGTTTTATTTAGAATATTGAAATTAATTACTTATTGTTCATAAATTTGTAAATAAAAGTTGATTTATAATTAAACTTACTGTGCCGTTGCTATGTGTCATTCATAACATCAGAAATCATAAACTTTGGATAGAGCATACATTGAAGAGCATACATTGAAGAGCATACATTGAATTACATATTATCGTCAACATGATATAAGAGTTTATAAATATTTTTTGAGAAAACATTTAGATGCTTTTCGTCTTTGGTAGTTTATGATGAGTAAGGTACAATAAAATCCCATTTACCTTTTCCATCATTGTGGCTTTGCGTAGTTGATTCTAGTATACAATACAAATTAATTATTAAACTTGTAAACAGATTTACCAAATAATGACAAGATTGAATATATTTACTTAACGTTTTTAAATTGTCATTTGTCAGTATAATAAGAGTCTCAATGATATAGTAAACTATAAGAAAAAGAACCCAAGTATTTATATTTATTTATTGCAAAGCTTTACCTAGACTAGCATTCGTATTAAAAATCATATAGATGATTTAAAATTTCATAATCTTATGTAGTTCCACAAATTATGCCATCTTGTACATGGTCGGCCATAGGGTCGCATACCATAAAAATCGCAAATTAAGGTTTAAAAGTAATAACATTGCACTTATAATTTGTTTAATGTGTTTTATAATAATAATATGATAGGTCTTCGCGGTATACCCTGGCTGCGATCAAATAAATTGTAAAAAGTTTATGTTAGATCATTAGTTTGGTCTATGGTAAGTTGCTCCAGATGTTGATTGTGGTCTTTAGTGCATTAAATAGATAGCATGATATGTTTTTGGATACAGCTCTTAATAGCTGACAATGTACAGCAGGAATTGATTAGTGATCGAAGTTACAATTCCTAGTGCACTTATATTACGTAATTGGGACCACACAATTTGCGGTTACAATTTATAATGCCGCAACGTGTTCGGCACGATAGGTAGTTGAGAGGGCAATGGCCTTCGATGGCTATAGTTGGCCACGAGAAGATTTATGGTTACAATATATATATATATATATATGGTGGAGTTGACGAGAAGATTTATGGTTACAATATATATATATATATATATGGTGGAGTTGAGATGGGGTTTTGTAGAAGAAGCAAACCCATTTATGATATAAAGATTATCTTAAAGAACACTCTAAAACCATATAATAGTGATTGCTTTATTAAAATAATAGAATAATTTATTTCTCTGAGTCTATTAACAGATAACACTGGAAGTATCGAAACTGGAATGTGATCCACTGCATCAAACCATGTAGAGAACTTGGAGGATATGACTGAATGAAATGCAATAGAGAATTATAATTAAGCAAAATATTACATTTTCAAAATTAAAGGTTGCTATCAGTATGATCATAATTATTTAAGAATAAATTTTTAAAAAATTGATCAAAATACAATTTTCAATATGGCAGCTCATTAAACTACTGGACTTTTTTATTGACTCTAACAGAAAAATATTTTTAATAAAATCTACACTTATTAGTAAATATTTTGATGTTTTCTTTCAAAATATGAACTGTTTTTAATTTTGATTTTCATTCAACATCTTGACCATATTATATAGTCATTCTCAAGAATTATTTCTATGTATATATTGTAATGGTAATTTTTGGCCTTTCCAACAATTTTGATTCAAGTTGAGCAAAGATAATATTTAGTTTAAACATGGTTGATATACTTAGAATAAAAATGATTAAATTTATATATATATATAAGAATATTAACCAAATCTCTGTGATGAAGATGATGGGGATTTATAACCTAACACTAAAGATTAAACTAGGTTCAAGTTCTCCCAAAAATATTTTTAACTTGTTTTCAGTTTTATTAAAGTTAAAAAAAATATGAAACTTTTAAGGCATCAAACCTAAATAGAAACTTTAAAAGTAGAGACTTATTAATGCCCATTATTTCATATCTTCCAGTGGATTACATGAATTCTCAGGCATGTAGATATTAATAGCATAAGGAATATTAATAGCATAATGTTTGGATTGAATTTAATAAGTAACCACAAACTAAATGGATTAATAAAAAAAAAAACTTAGTTTATTAACAGTAAATGTAGAAAATTGTTTTTCTTTTACACTAAGCAACTATTACTTGGTATACTAAATATTAAAGATATTAATAATAAAATATATTTTGAATTTATTGTCTTAGAATAATTATACTGATAAGATCTTACAGAGTGAGAAGTTGAAAAATGTTAAAACCATGATTTTCTGCAGATATTGTTCTTTTTCTATATTTATGCCTCATTAGTTTTTCCAAAGATGATAGTCATTCTCCTGGTGCACTGGTAATTTTAGATGGGGTATTCAATGATATTAATGATGTTAATCAATAGCTCTGGTAAGTTTTATGACACAGTCCACTTCTTTCTTCATGGCATGATTAAAGCAGACAATGGCTGATTTTAGAAAATGTTATTGATATTCTCTGGATCTGAAACTCTGGGTGTTTTGACTTGTGTGATTATTGGTTTTTTTACACATATTAAATGGTCTTCTGCTGGAAAATGTCATGTTTTGATGTGATGGATTTTGGTATTGGAAAAATACTTTGGACACCAGCAAATTACAGCAATCCAAACTACCAAACCATGGTGGACAACTTTTAACCAGTGGCTTCTCTTTTCTCCATGGTATCACTGCAACACTGTTTCTTGAGTTAAGGCTTGGAATAGTAGAGTACATTGCCCTGGTTGTTTGTTTCTGACCTATTTATACCCCACTTTTTGTTATTTCACACTTATTTCTTGACTCTGATGTTGTTGTTTTTTTTTTTTGCAATAACAGGTTTATCAAAAGCTAATTACCAGATTTGATATCAGGTTTTTTGCAACAACATGTTTTTGGTAAACATTTTCTTCATTTCTTTAACAACATGGTATAGAAATATAATTTTACTGTTTATTATGTTACTGAAAGAAAGAAAGAAAAAATCTTTACTGATTTTTAAAAATTACTTAATAATTTTCTTATCTTCATTAACCAATAATTCTAAATAACATATTTAGTTTTCTCATAAATTTTTTATTTTAAATTCCATTTAGAATGCAAATCAGAAAGGGCACAAAATACTCTAAATTTTTATGAATGGTGCAATTCAAAATTCTTGCACACATCGAAACTATTTTTCTTTCTTTCTTTACAGTACATCTTATCACTTTATTATTTCTCCCTCATTAAAAAGTAACTTTCTGTTATAAAATAATTAATATGATTAAATATATAAACTAATTTTTCTTTTAATTTTTTAACCAATGTGCTAAAATGACATACATCATGTCTAGTATATGTAGACATACGACAATTTATGCATTCATTACTCAATTTATAAGAATTTTTTTATTAAGTATTTTGTTTGTATGCAGCTTTGTAATGTAAACAATATGTGCTGCTATTGGATTTGTTCTGTTACAATATATATATATACATATATATATATATATATATATATATACACACAGATATATTTTTATAAAGAATCTATAAAGAATTTATAAAAGCAGTATAATTAAATATTTTCACATAAATTATATATATATTTAATTATATAACTTACTTTCATGATATTATATCGTCATCTTTCTACATTAATTTTTTTTTTTTATCTTTTTATATAAAATATCCTTCAATTATTTTAATTACTTTTCTATAATTATAATATTATTTTTGGATTTAGAGAGATATGTCATACCTTTTATTTTATAAAATTCATTTAATAAATTAAATTTTAAATTAATAAAAAATGAATAATATAATGTTTTTTTTTTAATTTTTGATATAAAGCTTTATTATATAGAAGTATATATTTTTATATTTTTACAATGTATTACATAATGTTGGAATTTTTTTAAATATAACATTTATTAGTATATTTGCATTTTGGGACTGGCCCTTAGTTATTTTGACTATTGTTACATTGACTATCTATATTTTGAATGCCATTAATTTGATTAAATCTATATAATATTAAAACAGTTTGGATATGGATATGGAAAATAAATATTGCAGAAATACAGTAGCTCTTCTCCAGGAGCTTAATGTGTGGCCGGGGCTTTTTCCCAGACCATGCCTATTCTTTCTTCACCCATAAGCATCAGACCCTCATTGATTTAACATTCTACTCTCCTAATCACCACTTCATGATTAAATCGGCCCAACTCCACACCATACATTTTCAGATCACAAGGCATTACACATTTGCCTTGACATTAACTATGGCCCCCCCAGTAAACCTTGGCCTCATAAGAACAATACGATTTCTCAACAAACAAAATACACCTATAGCACTGCTTTCCTAATCACCACTTCATGATTAAATCGGCCCAACTCCACACCATACCTTTTCAGATCACAAGGCATTACACATTTGCCTTGACATTAACTATGGCCCCCCCAGTAAACCTTGGCCTCATAAGAACAATACGATTTCTCAACAAACAAAATACACCTATAGCACTGCTTTCTGAAATTTATAACTTCATAAGGTCAATATCCTTCAAATGGATCCCATCTCTGTATGATTGGCATTTGTGGAAATTCTGCAGGCTGCTATCCACAAATACTCCTGGATTTCCCGAGGGCCACTCAAGTTGCTGGCTTCCATGGACAAAATTTCAGAGCAACTGAATAATCAGGAGAGTGGGATGTTAGACAATAGCACCATTATCCAATTGAAACTTCAATACTGCGATGCTCAAAAGGGCTTGATTGAATACATCTCGGTCAAAAGCACCCAGAGGTACACGGGGAATCAGCTTTGTTGGACCAGAAGTTACTTGGGGTGGGCTCTTGGTTTCCACAGGAAGCAAACAACCCCCTCATCCATTATGATCGACAACAAATCCTATATAGGTCAGGAATTGCTCCTTCATTTGAGAAATCATTACAAGAACATGCTTCTTAAAGCTGATATCCCTCCTTTCAATATGCCATCAACCTTGAATGTCAACTCTGGTCCTGGCATCACCTAGGCCATGCTACTTAAACTGAAAAGCTTCTCTGACCATGTCCACCCCAGTTCTCATGCCATCCCCAAGTTCCTCCTTTTCACTTAAGTCAGTTCACCATTCTCATCACTCTCAACATGATCAACAAGCTGGCCTCAGGTGTTTACATCATTAAGGGTCTCTATCCAGTAACATTGGTCCCTTTCCTTAAGAAAGATTGGCCACCATTTTGAGCTCTAAGAATCTTTGGCCCATTTCAATGACTCCTCTGCTCATAAAACTTATTGAGTCTATCATCAAAGAGGCACTAGAACTATTCATATTCACTGCCCTTTCTGCCTCACAGTTTGCTTGTAAGGGGTGTTTCACTCTTGGGGCTGCCATACTCTTTAAGATGACCACTGAGCATGTTAGGCTGTCTCAAAGTGGCAGGCCCATTGCTGTCCAACTAGACATCTGGGCAGCCTTCGACTCTGTTAGAGTCGAACTGCTTCTTGGTTTCCTCAGGGACCTTAACATTCCAGTGGCCCTCCTGTCCATCCTCCACAATCTCCTGTCCAATGGAAAAATCCTAGTTACCCTGGATGGGAAGTTGCCCCCAGCTTCACACCTAACATATCTATTTCTCTGGGTTCTGCTGAGCACTTTATTGTTCACCGCATTTCTGAATCCCCTCTTGTTCAGGCTGGAACATGACCTCCCTGGCATCCACATTCCTGGGCTGAGCAAAAGCATCAAATGTCTTGCTTACCTAGACAACATGGTCATCTTCCTTTCCTCAGTCGATCTCATCCCCAAGCTTCAACAGATCCTCACCTGGTACACCAAAACATACAGGCTGGAATTTAGCAGTGACAAATCAGCAGCCTGGCAACTATATTCTGGTAAACAAATCCCTTCCACCTTCACTGTCAACCTACTCAACTTTCTCGGACTCCCCCTCATGCTCTCCCCTAAAGATATGACTGTACAAGTCTAAGCCCCACTGTATCAAAGCATATCATCCATCCACAGCACTATGATAGGCATCTACTTCTCTTTATTGGAAAGTGACCCTCCTCAATCTTCTAGGGTGTCCCAAAATAGCATATTACCTCCCCATTGTTCTACCTACACATTCCTTTATGTCCAAAATCATTGCCCTTTGCAGCCATTTTCTCTGTGAAGTAAGTGGCCATTAGCCTAAAAAGAACTTGGTTTTCTTAAAAACCTCAATGGGTTGGGCCTGCACTCCATCAACACTCTTCTGATCCAGAGATCTCACAACCTTATTCTCAGGCTCCCTAAATCACTTTCCTGCCAATCTAGTGCCTATCATTATCACACCCACCAACATTCCTCCTCCCAATGCCAGGCCCAAATCATGGATCTCACTCATTGCCAACATCCTACAAAAGGCTGGCTTTGTTATACCATCCATCAGCAGCAAACTAAAGTACTGAGAGGTTTTCAATCAGACTACAGACTTCTCCATTGTTCCCCTACATTTCTCAAACTTACCAAATGCTCAATTAATCTGCAAATTCAAAATGTGATCCCTCTCGATTTTCTTCTCAAAATCAATCTTCACTCCCTTCCTACCAATCAATTTTTGGTCAACTGTAAGGGTTTCACCAAGATCTCTTCCCTATGCCAGCTCTGTAAAACTGACAATGAAATCCTCCAGCACTTCCTACTTAAATGTCTCTTTCTGCTTGGAGTGAGACATGTCATCAACTTCTGCTTTTCCTTGCACAGGAACACCATATTCAATCTCCAAGAATCCATAGAAATAGGGGTCTTTGATCAGTTTTTTTCATCTATGCACTCTGGTTGCTCCGATGTACTATTATTTTTGACCAGAGAGTGCACTTAACAAATCAAAAACTATTGGACCTTGTTCACTCTCTCAAAACCTGAGATACCAAACTAGCCTCACCTCCACTCCTCACAGACACTTGGGCAACCCTCCAACTCCTGTCCTCTCAGCCTCTGTCATAGGACTTAACCATTTAAATGTTTGTGACCGATGGAGTGTTTGCTCAGTGAAGATATGCATCTCGGATTGGCCTGGACCACACACCCTTTACCCTTTTCACAGGTATCCTTCCCTTCTTACTGTGTTGCTCCTGAAATTTTAATTTACCATGTAATCACTCCCTTGTAAACTGTTTTCTAACTGTATTTGTATCTCTTTTTTTTTTTTTTTTGATGAATAAACTTTTATCACTGAGAAAAAAAAAGTTTGGAAGGAATATATATAAGCAAGCCATTATTTTTGTTAGACTAAAAATAAAAAACATTATTAAATAAAGATAAAATAGATTGGAAAGTTTTGTCAATGGAATTGTGGAAATAATATTGATAAAGCTCAAGGAAGTTATGAGATTTCTGTTAATTTTCTAAAGGTTATTGTAGAAAAAAATTTTAAAAAAATTATTTAGCATTTATAAAGTTATTTAATAAATATTAATTATTTATTTTCAATTATTTTTTAGAAAAATGATTAGTAGATTTTCTTAACAATTATGATTCCAGTAGATAAAGACTAATGCTGTAAAATATGAGTATTTTATAACTTAAATTTTTATATTCTACTAAAACTCTAATTATTAATAGTGAAAACTATTATTTTTGTATGTAGAAAGAGTGAAAAAAATTTAATACATTGATTTTGAAAAAAAAAAATCCTTTGATAGAGTTATATGAGTTGTAGATCATTTAATATTTCATAAGAAGATTAAATGAACTTATAAAAGAAATAGATATTGTGAAATAAATAAATTGAAGATGTTGTTTATTTTCCCTTTTGATAAAATATTCATTTAGATTAGTTGCTGAATGAATGTGATTTTAGTAAAGACAAATTAATATTAGGATTAGAGGCTTTATAGTAGATGATTACTAATGATATCCCATATCTTATTGAAAGTAAATGTGAGATTAATAAAATATTGCATAGAATTTATTGAAAGTTTAGTATAAAACGAGTGCAATTAAAACTAAAATAGTTGAAATAGACAAGGAGAATTAAAAAATTAAGATTAATAATTGATCAGGAAATTTTTAAATAAATTAATACTCTAATTAATCATTAATTAAACAATTTCCTAGATATATTTTATCTGTCCAATTGATATAAAAATAGCCATTAAGAAACTAAAAAACAATGACATAATAATATCTTATTAGAAATAGAATATTATTATGATTAGGATATAATTTGTCATTATGAAGTACAGATTAATCACTGAGATTCAAACTAGAACCAATAATTGCTGCAAAGTTGCAAATAAATGAATATATTCCTTCTAAGATACTAATGATATAAATAATATTGATAAGATTTCAATGGAATCATTCCAGACTGTTCAATAAAAATATGAACTTTTTTAAAAATCTGTGGAAACATAATTGACAATTTGCTGACATAGAAATCTACAATTAAAGTAATAAGTAATTTAAATTGCGCTTTATGCAAAAAAGTGAAGCTTGTCTAAAATATTATTAAAGTAATAAAGAATTTTATATCAGTCATAGCAATAACTATTAGAAATGTTACCAAGATTAATAACATTTTGAAAAGTATATTTTTTAATATAATTTACCAATCTAACAGAGGAAAAAAAGTTTATTATCTGAAACCACATTATTACAATTGATATATAAATTTTAAGCAATATGTTAAAATAATAGATTTTGCAGTTAAAGGAACTATTCATTTTAAATTGTTAAATGATTTGCTTGAAATGTAACTCTTTTTGAGCATAATTATTAACATATAGAAAATGTAGGGTGGAGAATAAATATTTGTAGCTATTTTGAGTTTGGAAATAAAATGGAAACCTAAGTTGAAAAAAAGAATTATGAATATTAAAGGATTGAAAAATATAAGGGAAAAAATGTTATTGAAAAAATATTAAAAAATATATAAAAAATTGGATTGGCCATGTTTGATGTATAAATCTTTTTTGAATGTAATAAGACATATTAATCTTTAATGGAGGTTTAAAGTTTATATATTTCAATACTAGAGATAAGTGATTAGTGATAATCATTAATATATTTATTTAGAGTGAATTGCTTCAAAGTTGTGGGAGAGTAAGGTTAACATTTGGAAATCAAAATATAACAATTTTCTATTGATAAATATTGAACACATGATAAAGATATATGTGAGAAATTATGACCTTGGACAATCAATGATTGCTGATTCAGCATCTAAAAAAGATATTACACATGGGAAAAAAATGAAGGTGAATTATTCCATATGTATGTGATTAATTATATATAAAAAAAACATTATTTAACATAGATTTAAAGTTTGTATCTGGTCTAGAGATAATCTCTAGTTTAATAAATGGTTAGTGGTAATCATTAATGTTTTTGTCTACAGTGGATTGTATTAAAGTTGTGGGTAAAGTAAGTTTGACATTTGTAAATCAAAATGTAATCAATTATTAAATTATCTATTGACATAACAAATGATAGTGATTATTTAAAAGAAAGTTTAAATATGAATATAGTTCAGTGAGTTAATATCCATTCCAGGATTCTTAAAAAAACAATCTAATATATAAAAGAATACAACCACATCTAGAATTAAAATTTGTTTATTATATGTCTTTGAAAAGCAGTATTTATTATCATTTAAAATGCAAGTTTGTATATATAAAAGAAAGCAATTATTAATGAAATAAAATTATCCATTTTTCAAAATTTCACACACAACCTGTCTTTGTTTACCAAATAATTCATTTTTCATGAGAATCAAGTGATCTGCAGGTAACAAAGCAATGGGGCCCTATAATTTCATTCAGTTAGTTCCCTACTTTTTTTCTTAATCACTTCTGGAATCTTTTGAAGAGGTATTTATTACCCTACATGGATTTGTACAGTAATAGAGTGGTATATTCAAAACTAAAGATTCTTGGATCATTTCTTATATTAACTGCCCAATTTGGTGTTCAGATATCATACAATTATCCAAGTGAATAATTTTATTATTATTACTACTAAATATCACATGATCACCATTTCTCCAATCCTGCCTAATAAGGCTCCTCACTGATGAAAACCACAAGCTAGAAACTAGTCTGGGGATATTGGCTGAGTAGGCACTAGATAGGGGTTTTATGCATAAACCTTCTTGCATCCAATGATTACTTTGGCTTGCATTGAGTGGCACTATTATATGGAAAGTTTTGCCTGTATTATTACTAAACTGATTATGCATCATATAATAATTTTACTTTTTAAAAAAAAAAAAAGATTGGAATATTATAAATATGCTAAAAAGTATTTTTAAAATAGCTTCAAATTTGGAACAACTTAGTATATTTAATTTTAATAAATATATTATTAAAACATTGTTCATAATGGTGGATAATTCACTAGTGATACATACTGGATATCTTGATATCAGTTGCCTAAGTGGTTGGTACTAATAATCCTATAACGTATATCTTTATAGTTCCATAGTGAAGTGCTTGAGTTACAAAAAAGAAAGGCTATGGAATGTTATAGAATGAAGCAGATATCTTAGAATAACAAAAATTGTGAATTAAGAAGTCATTCTAATTTCTCCATACAATATTCAAAATTGAAAATAAAATCTTCTTAAAAAGAATTTGATATGACTTTTAAAGTTTGTTTTCATTATTGTTCTTTTGCACATGCGCTTTGCAGATTTTAACTATAAATGACTGAATACAAACACTTCAAACACATGATAAAGTCTTTGGGAAAAGGCCATTCTATCTTTTCCCAAAGACTTTATCATGTGTTTGAAGTGTTTGTATTCAGTCATTTATAGTTAAAATCTGCAAAGCACGTGTGCAACAGCTTAATGCTGTTTAGCTATTACAGTTTATAAAACATCGCGTTATATAAAATAATTGATTTATTATTGTTCTTTTATATATTAATGTAATGTATTCAACAATTAAAGTAATGTACAGAGTTTATTTTTACACATAAATTTGTATTTAATGTTTATTCTTGAGTGTAACTTTATGGTTTTATAAATATATGTTTTGACTATCCTACATTTTTTTTTTAACAATTCAGAGTTTATGACATATATGTTGTTAAGAAATTTATATTTTAAAAACTGAAAAATTATGTTAAAAGAATAATATACGGTATTATAAAACTTTGGAATATATTTATTCTTTTTTTTTATTTAATTCTATTATTTTATTACAGATAAAAATTGTTATAGTATATAGAAAACAAAGAGTTAAGTTTATTACTTTTTTTAAAAAAAATTGTTTACATCATTTCAAAATTATTTAATTATGATTTGTCAATAAGAAATTATTTTTAAATAGATAAAAGCGAATATTAGATTTATTCTGTCACAGTACAATATATATCCAAGTTTTTTCATATTCTGATTTATTAAAAAAAAAATTCTATTGTATATCATACAAACTAAAGATAATTTTACTACAAATTCTAAAATGTAAAAGACATTACATCATGTGAGATTGAAAATAGAGTTCAATTTTTATTTTTGTTTATGTTTTAAATTTTGCTTTGAGGAATACATTAACATTGTTGAATTGGTACTTGGGAGTTCTTATTAAATTCAAGCACCAGAAACGAAAGAGGGGTTACTCAAGATCCAAAGATTTTGAGCTCTAGAGTCTGCTATTCTTCCATTGTATTAAACCATATAGGGCATTACATCATCCTTTTCTTATCAAAATCTCTGTCATGTGTCAAGGCCTGATTGCTCTTCAGACTGCTGTTTAACATCTGATTGGCTGTCTGAGAAACAACAGTAGGCACATGCGAAAGACTAACAACCTTTCAATTTATTAGTAATGATTTCTGTATAGCATTTTCTAAAGATCATTTTAATTATAGTAGAATATGGTAATGTTAAATTATGTTTGTGCATGCATTTATGTACTGTCCATAAATATTTCTGGGCAATTCATTTCAAATAGTAGGAATTGTGCACTTAAAAAAGTGAGTTAAGGAAAAAATTCTGTTATTTGAATGCCTTCAGCCTACTATTTGCTGATTGAACGTGATTTGAAAGTGAGTTTTTTGAGAATGGTTTTTTCAAGAGCAATGAGAATGTATATCAAATATAATAAAAATTAAACAAAAGAATTTATGAATTATATTTTTGAAATATGTAATATTGAAGAAAACTAGATGTTTATGTGTATGGGTGCATAAATTCAAGAAGGCAAAACATTTCACAAACAATCTTTAAAATGCCATCTTCTGGATTGTGTTATAATTTAGAGTTAGAATATAACAGAAGTTAATAATATCACATGAATTCTTAGAGATTCTAACTATTAGTTAGATCAATGATTAATATGCTTCAAAGTTAAAATGATAATTGACTCAAAAAATGGCTTCTATTACAAAGATAATAGTACTATATATTATAATGTTTTCTGTCTTGCTAGGCCTCTATATGCATTATAAAATGCATGAGTTGATCAAGTTATGTCAAAAAGAAGAAAGTTGTATTTCTATTTCTAAAAACATAACTATGTTTCCTGACCAATTCGGCCTAGAATTTGTTATGAATTGTGCTATTGATGAAATCAGCTTTTAATTTATTTGATCTGGGCGCCAGGGTTCATAAGAATCTACTAAAATCTGTCGCCATCATGTCTCACAAATTAAAAAGAAAAAATACTTTTAAAGAATCGGTATTAGAACCGTAACAAAAATTATTTTTTAAATATATTATTTTTTCTGGAACTTATTCATAACATATTGGCAAAGGTAAATTATGTTTTTAAATCTTACTAAACTAATATTACATTTAATAATAAACACTAATAAATATTATTAATAATGTACAAATGAAAATTGATATTAGAAATATTTTTATTCTAACAGGTTAAAATGTTTAAAGGAAATTATTAATTAAATAAATTGGAGAGAACACACCTTAATCCAGATGTGAAACATTAATAAAAAAAAAACAGTTAAATAATTAATTAAAAAGTTCTGGGGCAAACAAGAGTCTCTATATCGGGATCCTATTTTAAGTTTATTTTTTTAGAAAGATTTGTTGACAATTTAATCACAATCGGGAATAATAAAGTCATAGCTTACCGGTAAGTTTAGTGAAAAAGTTGTAGCTTACTATGATTGGTTTTTTTTTGGTTTGAATGAGCTCGATCATTGGTCATTAGTTTGATCTTGTGGTCTATTCTCCTAGTCGGTCATGAAGGCTTTTCTGATGTCCATCTTGGGCACAATGTCCACAGAAGCTCCGGTTCACTCCGACATGCAGAATTATTTCCATGTAGGGTGATCGTGGATATATATTCTTTTTATTATCCAGGACTGACTATAGAGAAACCGACAAAATAAGACATTGACCAAACTGAACCCCTCCTTTTTATACTAGAGGTCCAGTTTTCAGACTGCTGCACATATCTTTTGTTTGCCAAAATATACATTGATAATATTGTAATTCCTTATAAAATTTACATTACAAAGTTCTCTTTTTTTAGCAAATCCTTCAGCCATCTTTAATTAGCTAAAATATTTTTCTTTTAGCTTATCTTTTTACTTTTGGAATTCTTTTGTTCTCTCCAATTCCACTTTTATTTCTAATTACATAAAAAAAAATACAAAAGAACAATTTAACTTTCACTGTACGTTTTTTTTTTTTTAAAAAAAAAAATAAATTATACTCAAAAAAAAATCTAAATTTACTTTTATTATTTTTTAGCTTTTACCAAATGCCAATATATTTGTACCATATATAAATAAACGGTACATACCACTGGGGTCAGGAGATGAGAATAAAATAGAGGTTTAAACTAATTTTATTCTTAAGCTTTAAGTCCATATTCGTGTTTTTTTTTTTGTAATAGCGTGCTGATATATTTCGTAGATTCATTCACAAGCGACATTCAGCTTTAACGCCCACTTTTAGGTCTAACACAGCAGGAATGAAGAATATTTCCACATTCATCTGTGTCCTTTCTGCTTAAGGTAATAGTAATGATAAGAAGCTCAAGCTATACGCACAAACGAGCGTTGCTCATCGTTTTGAGTCTTACAGGCTCGTGGCAACTTGGTCCAACTTGATCTGTCCTTCCCTTTTATCAGGATTCCTGCTAGAAATAAACTGATGGGCATATAAAGATGGTCTTATGTTATATACTGCATACTAGGACTCGGGGCTATGCTTTTTCCCCTCTTCAGTAACTGCCTACCCGGTCAAATACTTGTGACTTACATCTACATCAGCCACGATCGTGCTTTTTTTTTTAGACATATCAAAAAAATATACATATATTTTTTCTTTCTGTAAGCCATCTTAAAAAAAATATTTTTTATATTTTAATAATCAAGGTTTAATTAGTTAGTTAGTTTCTATAAATTTTTTTTTTTAAAAACTACTATTTATTTTCCGGCTATGAGTTTTTTTTTGGGTCGTTGTAACGTTCTTTATCATTACAACTTATCTCAGGTTGTGTTTTTTTTTGTATTGAAACCCAAGTTGGGTAGCCATTATAACGTTTTCCATCTTGCTAGGCCTTTATACGCATTATAAAATGCACGAGTTGATTAAGTTATGTCAAAAAGAAGAAAGTTGTATTTCTATTTTTAAAAACTTAACTATGTTTACTGACCAACTCGGCCTAGAATTTGTTACGAATTGTGCTATTGATGAAATCAGCTTTTAATTTATTTGATCTGGGCACCAGCATTCATAAGAATCCGCTAAAATCTGCACGTCTTGCAAATTAAAAAGAAAAAATGCTTTTAAAGAATCGGTATTAGATTTTACCGTAACGAAAATTATTTTTTAAATATATTATTTTTTCTGGAACTTATTCATAACATATTGGCAAAGGTAATTTATGTTTTTAAATCTTACTAAACTAATAATACATTTAATAATAAACACTAATAAATATTATTAATAACGTACAAATGAAAATTGATATTAGAAATATTTTTATTCTAACAGATTAAATTGTTTAAAGGAAATTATTAATTAAATAAATTGGAGAGAACACACACTAATCAGACATGAAACATTAATAATAAAAAAATAACAGTTAAATAATTAATTAAAAAGTTCCGGGGCAAACAAGAGTCTCTTGAACAGTAACATGAAAGTCTATATCGGGATCCTATTTTAAGTTTGTTTTTTTAGAAAGATTTGTCGACAATTTAATCACAATCGGGAATAATAAAGTCATAGCTTACTGGTAAGTTTAGTGAAAAAGTTGTAGCTTACTATGCATAGCTTTTTTGGTTTGAATGAGCTCGGCCATTGGTCATTAGTTTGATCTTGTGGTCTATTCTCCTAATCGGTCACGAAGGCTTTTCTGATATCCATCTTGGGTGCGATGTCCGCAGAAGCTCTGGTTCACTCCAACATGCAGAATTATTTCCATGTAGGGCAATCCTGGATATATATTCTTTTTATTATCCAGGACCGACTATAGAGAAACCGACGAAACAAGATGTTGACCAAACTGAACCCCTCCTTTTTATACTAGAGATCCAGTTTCCAGACTTCTGTGCATATCTTTTGTTTGTCAAAATATACGTTGATAATATTGTAATTCCTTATAAAATTTACGTTACAAAGTTCTCTTTTTTTAGCAAATCCTTTGGCCATCTTTAATTAGCTAAAATATTTTTATTTTAGCTTATCTTTTTACTTTTGGAATTCTTTTGTTGTCTCCAATTCTACTTTTATTTCTAATTACATAAAAAAAATATGAAAGAACAATTTAACTTTCACTGTACGTTTTTTTTTAAAAAAATTAATTATACTCAAGAAAAAATCTAAATTTACTTTTATTATTTTTTAGTTTTTACCAAATGCCAATATATTTGTACCATATATAAATAAACAGTACAATATGATACTTGTTCTTTAGAAGCAACTGATGCTCACATTAAATTTGAACATTTGTTAAATACTAAAATTTCCAATTTGAACTTTCATATTGGATCTGCTATTTAGGCATGGAATTATTTTACAAACTGTAATTCTAATAGTGTTAAACTTTTTTCGAAAAAATGTAATTTAATACAAATAATACATACAACACATATACCAAGAAAATCTTGTTTAATACTTTAAAATAACAATGTTCAACATATTATGCTAAGAATGCTTTCGACCAACTGGTAGTCATACTCATGGCTACAAGTATACTAAGAAAAGCTTTTTTAATATATATGTTTAATGTATATTTACAATTTAATGTAATTAAAAGTAAATCATGTTCTTAGGTTTACTAAAAAGAAAATCTTGTCTCTGTTGTTAGTGACATGATTAAAAGAAAATACTTAGCATTCACCAACTTAATACAGAGATTTTAAAGGTAGATGTTCAATGACTGACAAGAAAATTTAAGAATGAATGATTAGATTAAGAGTGCAAAAAATATATAATCATTTACACAATGTGAATGCTTTATATATTTTTATTGTTTGTTGCATTGAAAGTAAGATCTGAGAAATATTATCATAATCCTAACTTACCAATGGACAACATACTTTCATAATATGAAGATGGTAGATGAATAGATAGAATTAATACTTGGAATTATCATATGAATAATGATACAAAAATTCAGGTAACCTATTTAGATTTGGTCACAAATATTCATCCAGTTTTATGTAAGATGCAATGATTGGGAGAAATTTTAGAATATGGTGATATGTTTCAGACTATTGAATTCTTTTCAGGGATATAAGGGGCTGTCTGAACTTAAGAATGCTTCTATTGTTACAATTATAAAAATAAAGAGGATACAAGAAATTATGTTATTTATCACAGAATATCATTGTTTTTCCTATAGGGAAAAACTTTTAAAGTTTTTTCTTGAATAGATTGCTTTCAGTTGCAGATAAGTAATTATGAGAGACAATTGTTTTAAAAACTCAGAAGTACAATAGATATGAGTTTGTTGCCAGTGTAATTCTATATCTTTATTTTATTTGATCAAGATATTTGCCTTAGTTAATTGATGAGATTTTATGCAATATTTAAAAGTAAATGATTATCCACTGAGGATTCATTCATATTATACAGTTCTACTTGATTGTAATATAGAAAGCATTCTGCAGGTACAGATGTGAATGTTAAGATGCTTTGTATGCTTTAATGTGCAGCTACTGCACTTCAAAGTTAGAAATAAGTTATTCCATCATGGTATAATTTTAAATTAATGAATTGTATACAGGATTGATTTTCCCCTGCACCAAGTTTATTATATAGAGATGAGACATGGACAGCTGCCATAAAGGCATTCAAAAAATTTTAGTTTAAAAAGTTTTACAAGATTTTGAAACTATGATGGAAAGATCATAAGACAAAAACGATATGCTCTTCATCTGTCGGATATGATAATATTAAATTTACTGTTATCTTTGTTGAATTTAATCATGTGAAGTGAATGAATAACAAACTCTCTAGAAGTAAGAACAACAAATATTTTATATGAACCTGAGCAGGATTCTCATAGGAAAGTTAATTCTCTCAAGAAGTGTTTTCACTGGAAGAAATACTTCTGAGGATAAATTGTAATGTAGAACTACAATTTGGCACAATTCATTGAAGTTGTTCAAAAAGAAATATTGAAAGCAGAAAGATATCAGATAAACAGATCAAAGTATTAGCATGTGATATACGAGCCATATTTCTGTTTCCCGCATTGATTTATATAATCACCATCACAAACTTCTTCTTTTTTTATCAATTTTTTTTTTCAGAAATTAAAATGACCATACTGGTTTAGTTTTCCAATGAGTGTATATACAAATACGTTTGCACAAGTGTATAGGGATGTGTGTGTTTGCGATCATGTTTTGTATATATTACAGTTTTAATTTTAGAAGCAATCTTTTATATATATATATTATACGCTATTTAATTAAGGTTTCCATCATTACTAGTTAAATTAAGTAAACTTAATAAGTAGTGCCTGTGTATAAAATTTATTTGAAATTATTTCCATTATGAGAAAATAATTTAATTATAATCATTCTATCTAGTTGAACCTCGTTATCTGTCTTGTCATTAAAATTATTTCTCATTACTTTAGATTTCTTGGAAAAAACACTTTAGTAACTGCTTAAGAAAACCATTTATTCTGAGCAAGATAAATACTTATACTGGAATTTTTATTTTTTTTACTTCATCCCTGGATTAAAATTTTTTTTTTTCCAATAATTCCTTATTTTTAAAAATAATTCATTTAACAAAGAATAAAATCAATTATTATTGTAATGATAAAATCAAGCTTTATATATTCTTAAGAAATGTCTCTTGTTAAGTATTTGATGGAGGAAATATATACTATATTTTATATAAATATTGTTTTACTTATACTGTTTGTATACGTTGTTATTCATTATTAGTGTTTACCAGTTCATGACAGGACAAAAGTTCTTTCAAATTAAACTTCATTACGTTTTATAAGATTTTCTTTCTGATAATAATCAAGACAACTATCATCAGGTTTCATTCATTTCACATTAGATTTTTTTTAAGGATGCTTTTTATCTTTTAATAGCTGCTTAAGAATTGTGAATTCATTAAATTTCTTACCTTCTTGCAGTGCATCAACCCTCTTTTTATTTAAATTTTTACATTACAAGAAAACCTTAACCTTTAAAACTTTCATTTCTAAGGATTCATTCTTTAAGCTAATTTAAAGCATACCAGATGTTTCAAAATTTTGCGACTTACTTTCTTCTTTCATTCAATTTCATTTAACACTTTTGCAACAGTTGTTTGATACACTGTGCTCATATTTTTCCATTCAGTTTCTGAATAGAAGTTATTCTGCAACATTTTATTAACATAATTCAGTATTTATTTTGTGATAGTATTGTAAACAATTTATACAAATAATATCACGACTTCTTATATGCTTATTTCTAGGCTTCCAAGATTAATTATCTTTACCCTAATTTAGAATTGTCTAGTCTAAGTTGTTTTTGATAATAATACATGTTATGCTATAGCATTCATAATTTTTATTTTATTTTTAGTTTTTAGTTTATGAATGTAGATCCACCTATCTAATTTTTTTTTTTGCCTGTTTACTGGACTTCAGTTTCAAATTTATCCACCTATATTAAATAATTAATTATTTATATTTTCAACAGCCAAAATAAATTTGTGCAAGGTAAACAAAGTTGTGCTTTGACACTCATTCAGTTTTGACTTTCAGCAATACTCTGATCTCTGTCCAGTTGAAAGAACATTGTATACCTGAACTAGTTTGTATTCAGAGCTATTTATTTTATTTTATTTTGTTATTTTCAATATTCTGTATTCAATATTTTTTTACATTTTTATGTTCTTTCTTTATCTTTGAGTATTAACTCATATTTCACAACCAGATGTAAAGAATAAGATGCACTAAGTACTTCTTAAGTGGGCTTAACACATTTTATTAATTTCGCTTAGTCCATTTATTTTAGTTGATATTAATTGGATGAAATAGATAATTATATATGCTAGAATAAACTTTATCTAGAATTTAAAATAACAATAAAAAAATTATGCAACTTAGTTATTGGCAAATCTAATAAGTAATATCTTTCCTTTTATTGTATTTCTATGAGAAGCTATTAGAGTAATGTTATATCTTTTGTTTTGGAATTAATGGTACTTTTGACAACAGCAGATAAAATTGTTATTTTATTTTATATAAGTAAATTTTAACATTAAAGCATTGATAATTGGAAATTTTGTCAACTAGGTACATTTGTAATTTTTGGGTTGAGTTTAAGATGACAGTACTCCTATCTAACTAATAAATTATAGCAACTACAACTATTAAAATTACTATATTACACATAGACAAATTCATTGGGAAGATATAAAAGTCACATAAATATTAAAATTTGTTTAAAGCTTTTTTTTTTTTTTTTATACTTGATATTTGCATTTTTTTTTCTTTTTGCTATTATATTATCATATATTATGGCTTTTTATCTTCACATTGGCAATTTTTAATTTTTTTTTTTTATATTTAGTGATATGATATGCATATGACATTAATATCTATCTCTTTTTTTGATATATATATATATATCCATGAGATGTGGTTTTGAATAGAGAATATATCAAATTTGAACTTTTTTAGATTTCAAGAATTTTTTTTTTTTTTAGGTAACTAAATTATAGCACCTTAAATAGGCTTCCGATTACTGATTGGCAAGTAAATATCTAACTATTTTTAACTAAAGGCTAGAACAAATAAAGAAAACTTTAAAGTTTCATTATTCACCAGACTCCCAAGTAATGAATCATTCAGTTATTTTATATTTATTGTTTCTTTTTGTAGGGTTATTGATGAAATTTTTGCTCTGCCATGAAATAATTAACAACTATTTAGCTTTATCCTGTGTATATAATGTTTATTTTTTATTACAAGGGTAGATATTCCAATCAAAGCAAATGAAAATTATGAACAAACCCAAGATTTTCCTTGCCATTATTTCCCTCCTTCTTTCCAAATACTTGTCAACTATATATGTGTGCGTATATAATAATACTAACTTTTATGTGTGTAAGAGTTTTCTGTTTATTACTTAAGTGTTTTTTAATCTGTTCTTAAAATAATACATATTAATTGTTATGGGTTTTTTAAACATGTATCTCAATAATTCTGTTGTTTTTTTTTTTTTTAAAATGAATGTAATTTTAATGCATTGTACTTATGATGATGATAAGCTATTTGATATGATTGGTTATATGTTTTTTTCATTAAATTTAAATCTTTTTTTTTTTTTTTTCAATTTCTTTTATGGTTACAAAGTCACTCTTGAGATTTGAGTTATTTTTCTTGATTTTTTAGTCAAATAAGCTTCATTGTGTATTGATAAGGTGATTGCAAATTTATTCTATTAATTTTTTTATAGCAATTTTATTGTTTCTCAAATATTTTAAACTTTTTCTGATTTAATCAGCTGATTTTTTTTTTAATGTAATTTATTTTTAGCTTCTTTTTTTTTTTTTGAAAATTCGCGTACATTTTTATTTAGCTGTGTTTTTTTTATACGTCCATTTAATCGTTATTTGTTTAAAAGTTTTTTTTTTTCTAATTTATATTTAAGTTGAATAAAATATATAGAGAGAACGATCTATTGATCAGTAAATCATAATAACTGGCTGAAGACTTTTGTATTCTTATTTATACTTGGCTTAAATTACATGATTATGCTTATTACTAAAGGTCAATCATAGTCAGATTAAACAATATTTAAATGTTAATGGGTGGATCTCATTTAAACTAGGGTTTTTGACTTGTTTAACAGCTGTACACATTTGTCTACCAGAATTTTTTTAAACTTCTGCCCCCCTCCCACTTATTTTTTTTTTTCATCAAGTACATATACAAAATTTAATATTGACTTGAAATCATTATAAAATTTGATATAAGATTTGTGCAAAATCTAAATTACATGTAACTATATGGAATAAAAATTTCTTAAATACTTAATATTTTTTTTTGCTCAAGCAAGGGGATAATGTCGAATTTTTACTAATGAAAATATAATTACAATTTCATGATTCATGGTTAATACCTACATGATTTGTTTGATATTAATGTTTTCAATAGAGTCTGTTCTTCAAATAATGTAACATATATTAATTTAATAAATATTTAGTTGATAAATATGATGGGAATTATTATTGTAGCTCTGAAATCACACCCATTGTATGACTTTCAGCATCGAATATTGTTAACCTTCTGATAAGTCCCATTGCTGAAGAGTCCCAATAATGAATCAAATAGTTAAATTATTCATTACTTGCTCTTTTCAAGATGTTGTAACAATCATCAAATAGTTAAATAACTCATTATTTTCTCTTTTCAAGGTGCTGTAACAACCATCAAATACAACTTATTTATTGGGTAGACTTTTATAATTTCAAATTCTAATTATTGATTTCTTTATATCTTCTGTGATTTTTTTCATCTTTTTTAGTCTTCATAATTTTTTGTTACTCTTTAATTATTTTGTTCCTTAACTACATAGTAAATAGTTAATACTAATTTTATTATATTATTTTTCTCTACTTCAATTTTTATAAATATATCTTGAACTATTTTTATTTTTGAAAATCATTGTTAAGGTTGTTTTTGCTGAGTCTGTGGTATGCCTTATTTGTTTTTAAATGTCATTTATCTTGCTGTTTTTACAGAATTCATAATCTGAAAACTTTTTCCAGAAATACTACATTTAATATTTCAACTGCCAGTTTTCAAGAAAATTTCTCATATGATCATCTGAGTTAAACATTGGAGTTTGTTAATATAAAGTATTTATTAATCATTTTTCTAAACTATTTGCAATGTTATTTATCTGATGATATTTTTTTTATATTCATTGTTATATATTTTTTCTAATTTGCCTATGCGCTTTTTTTTACTCATTCTCTCAACTTGTTTTATATTACTGTCTTCAATCACTTATATTACTAGATTTATGCAAAGCTCAGTTGTCATGAATCTCTTATAGCATTGTTCACCTTTATATTAATTGTGCAACTGAATTTTCATTCTTTAATTGCTTATTAAGAAAGTCTGAATTCAATTTTTTCCCTCAGAATATTCTTTAAATTTTTTATTTTATCACTTTTTTTCCTCTGGGTGATATGGCTCAACTGTTTTATGATTGACCAATAATAATGATGATAATACAGATGTAAACTCTCAAAAGTTAAAAATAAAGAATTTTGCTAAAAAAAAAAAAAAAAGGAAATGTATTCTTATTTACTGCATAGATAGCATATTGTAAAAAGTTATTTATTTTATAATAAAATTTATTTAAATTCCATTGTTCAGAATTAGTTGATTATGAGATAGGCTTATAATGTAATTGTTCTTATAAATAGTTTCAATTATTATTTTTGTTTTGCATTCTACTTGTTTATATGATTTATTTGTAAACCAGAGAATAGTATTTGAAAGCACAGCTAATAATGGAAATCCACTAAAAAGTGAAAAACACTTATTAAGAGCAAATTGAAATAAAATTTTGAAAGTGTCTGCTAAAACATTGATTTATCTGATTTTATTCTGGTTGAAAAATTGATTGATTACTTCTTTTATGGCATTTATTGATTCTACAAGAGAATTTATATGTTAAAATAACTTGAATAGTTATAAAATTTATTTAGACTACCAACCAACTTCTTCTTCTTCCACAGCTTGATTAATCCCACATCAAGTGGGGTCGCTGGTGCGTATCAATCTTCTCCAGGCTACTCGATCTAAAGTCATTTCCTCCCTAAGTGACATCTCCTGCAAGTCCTTTCTCACTCGATCAATCCATCTGATCTTAGGTCTACCCCTGGGTCTTTTCCCCGGTGGTTCCATCTCCAAAATCTTCCTTCCAATGTAATTTTCTTCTCTTAACATGACCAAACCACCTCAACCTTTTTCACTGATCATTCTCACTCTCATATTTTCTCGAATTACTTCATTTTTCTCTTTGTCCTTTCTAGTGAGGCCCGAGGCAAACCTAAGCATTCTCATTTCTGTTACACATTGCTTGTCTTCTATTTTCTTAGTGATCGGCCATGTTTCTGCACCATACATCAGTGCCGGATGCACCACAGTTTTATATACTTTCCTTTCAACCTTGCACCTATTCTCCTATCACAGAGTATCCCAGAGACCCTTCTCCAATTATTCCAACCAGCTTGAGTTCTCCCAACAACTTCTCCATCCAGTGATCCATCTTTATTCATCCAGGCCCTGAGATATTTAAATTTTTCAGCCTCAGGCAACTTCTTTCCCCCTAACAAAATGCTTCCTCCACCATTACCACAGAAGAGCACTTCAGTTTTATTTCTGCTAATTCTCATTCCTCCTTCCTCCAGTGCTTTCCTCCACTCTTCTATCCTATCCTGAGCTTCCTTGATGTTTTGAGTTGCAATCACTATATCATCGGCATACATCATGTTCCAGGGTGCTTCCCTACGAATATCCTCTGTTAGGACATCAATAACGATATTAAATAGTAGGGGACTCAGGGCTGATCCCTGATGCACACCCACTTTCACCTGAAATGAGTCTGTTTCTCCTGAACTACATCTCACACTGGTTTGACAGCCTTGATACATATCTTGAATCAGACGAATATTTTTCCTGAACCAGATTTTTCCTTAGGCATCTCCAAAGTTCATCTCTAGGTACTCTATCAAATGCTTTTTCCAAATCAATGAATATTAGAACAATTTCTTGGTTGACTTCTCTATGTTTTTCTATAAGTTGCCGCAGTGCAAAAATTGCATCTGTGGTTCCTCTACCTGGCATAAAACCAAACTGTTCTTCACTGATGTCTATTTCCTGCCGTAGCCTATTTGCTATTATTCTCTCCCATATTTTCATTGTGTGGCTCATCAGCTTTATTCCTCGATAATTACTACATTCTAGAATATCTCCCTTATTCTTATAGATTGGAACCAAAATGCTTCTCCTCCATTCATCTGGCATTTTCTCCGTGATCATGATGTTATTAAAAAGTTTGGTCAGAAAGGTGATTCCCTCTTCTCCCATTACCTTCCATACCTCTACAGGGATGTTATCTGGACCCACCGATTTCCCACATTTCATTCTTCTGACTGCTTGTCTAACTTCTTCCCTACTGATCTTTAAAGCTGGGCCCAAATTTGGAGTCCCAAATCCCTTGTCAATCCGAAAGTTTTCTTCATTTAGTAGGTGCTCATAATATTGCTGCCATCTAGCTATGATTTCATTCTTGCCACACAACACCTTATTGTTAGAGTCTTTTATTCTATTTGCTTGTTAAGTATCTTTACCACTCTTATCTCATTGTTTTGCAATACGCAAAATCTTCTTAACTCCTTCTTCTTTCTCTAAACTTTCATATAAATCTGAGTATGCGTCAAACTTGGCTTTGGCAACAGCTTTCTTTGCTTCTTTCTTTGCTATATTATATTTGACCCTACTACTTTCCCCTCCGTCTTTGTCCCACTCCTTTTGGCTATTTTCTTATTCCCAATTTTTTTCTGCACTTCTGCATTCCACCATCAAGTCTCTTTATTCTCTTTTATCACACCCGACGTTTGGCCAAGAACTTGATCCCCAATTACACAGATGTTGTTTGCAGTACTTGTCCAAAGATCTTCCCCTTCTTCTTTGTCTTCAACTTTCATCAATTCATCAACAGATTGCTTTCTGTAGGCATCAACCTCAAGTTTCCACCATTTGGTCTTGATGATACCTCTTCTAGGATTTATTTTAATTCCTGTAAGATTAGCATAACATAGTAAAAGTCTGTGCTGTTGACCCATAGCTTCTACTGAAATAACCTTGCAATCCTGTATATCTTTTAGGCCAATTCGTCTATACATAATATAGTCAATTTGGGATTCTCGTCCCCCACTCATGTAAGTTATCTTTTGATTTGGGGGTTTCTTGAAGAAGGTGTTCAATAATGCCATATCCATTGAAACAGCAAAATCAATTATTCTATCTCCCTCTTTATTTCTTTCCCCAATTCCCTGATTTCCCAGGATTCTTTCCAACCCCCATTTTCTCTGCCCACATGTCCATTCAAATCTCCACAAAGGAAGACCTTATCTGTTTGTTGAATTGAGCCCCAAATATCATCCATCTCACTCCAAAACTTATCTTTCTCATCCTCATCACATCCTGACTGTGGAGCATATGCACTAATCACAGTAATCACACAACTCTCCAAGTCAATTCTCATTGAGATAATCCTGTCATTATACCAAGTAACTTCCAATACCCTATGTTTCAAATTTGAGCTCAGTATAATTCCAACCCCATTTCTTTTAGAATCACTACCACAATAGAACAACTTGAAGCCATTTCCCAGTTCCCTTGCCTTTTGGCCTTTCCACCTTGTTTCCTGAACTGCCACAATGTCCACTTTTCTTCTTATCATCATGTCCACAAGCTCACTACCTTTCCCAGTCATGGTGCCAACATTGAGAGTACCGACAGTCAACCTGACCGAACAACCCCTCATCCTTCCTTCACTACTCAACCTCCCTTTCCTTTGAGCAATCTTCTTTAACTGTATCTGCTCACGATATGGTAGCCCTTGTCCGCTTCTCGGTGGAGTCAGGCGAGGCCCCAACGCATTGCTTACAGGGTACACCCTAGCAAGACCTCTATCTGAATTTTTCCACATCATGTAGTTTGAGTGGCAAGGTCCTGGTTTTATAGTCGCATGCCCTTGATGCCACCAACCCATCATGGGCAACCCCAGATGGGAAACCAGCATCTTTCTAGGTATTTGCAGTGCTATGGCCATTAAAGATGCTGCATCCATGCCTATAGATCTCTGGAACCAAGCCATTCCGATATCTTCATCTTCTGTCTTGGGTCAGTAATGATAATGCTGCTTTCTCCATTACCATGGCCATGGCCTCTGGGTATGGTGCCAGAAACTCGCCTTGGCACAATGTTATCATTGGGTTTATGTGGTATTTAGCTGGAAACATAAGGAGCCACCCTTATGATCCCCCACACCCTATTAACATTGCCGCTGTTGGTTCAGGACTGCTTATTTGCCTAAATGCTTATTCACAGCTGACCCCCATATCTGGGGGCCATTCCCCTATCCACCACCTGGGGACCTGCCTGGTAGCAGTTACAGCTCTGCCTCAGGAGACTACCAACCAACTATAAAAAAAAAAAGATATCATTTTGAGAGAATTGTTGTTTCTCATGGAACTTACCCTTTTTCAGAAGCAGAACATTATTGGAATACAATTTTAGTTTTTAAACAAATCTTTATACATTAGTAATGTTATTTTATTATAATCTCTCCATTTTATTGATTATGAGTTAGAACCCCAAAATAAGCTTGTTTCAAATCATTTCCACTTTATTATTTGAAGCCACTAAAATATAAATGAAGGGTTGATTTTAATTGTTGAAGATTAAAAACACATAATTTAGTCATGTTATTAAAACTGAATTATGTGAATCTAATAGAATGTGTCAAAAAATGATAATATATTGCTGTAACTTACAAAAAAACTGAACAAAATCTTAACCATGCAATTTACAAAAATAATTAAATAATTTATTGCTATGGGAGCTCATAAGAAGTTTGAATTGTAGCTGCAATGGACCTTGAGTCTTAGAATTCATCACTATACCATTGCATTAAACCATGCAGTATGTTCTGCCATTGATGTTTATATTTAATGGAGAAGATCAGTCTTATATGAAAAATGTTAATAATTTTATTTCTCTATTGAAATTATTTATTCATAAATGTATATATTTGTGAAGTCTTAAAGATTTAGTGAAGCAAATTTTGAAGAAATAGGAAGATATATGACAGTACAGTGAATCTGTTATTAATCAAAACTGAAAGGGCTAATGGTGAGAGTTTGTTTATTTCTACATGTTCTTATTTAAAATGGATCTTGTAATCAACAAAATAATATTGTATTTCAATAAAACTAAACATTATTTAGAAGCATAATAAAATCTTATCTGGAATATAATAAGATTATAATTATGCAGTGCTTAAAGAGGTTTATCAAATGATTAGAAAATAATGCTGCATATTATTATATATATATAAGCAATGCATGCAGTTTGTCTTGTGATGTAGCGATTAACACGTTTATTTGTCATGCTTACAATTTATGATTTCAAGCATCATCAAAGTAGTGAAACTGGTAAATTTTTCATGTTTTAAGGAGCTTATGATGTTTTTCTGGTAGCAACCAATATCCAGTTCAGCTAGTTATTGAAATTATTGGTTGGAAAATAAGTAGTCTACAGAAAGAGAGTAAAACACAACAAAAAAGCTTTAACATCTCACCACCAATAATTGTAAGCATTATAAAAAATATCTTCTTCAATATTCTAAAGAGGATAGTTGAAGATTTTTCTCTGAAGTGGGCTTATCAAAAACTGTGTTATTTTTATCTTATATATCCTTTTTTGACATAACACATATAATATAAAAAGTCAAGCACTCTGAATTTAAGCAGCTTAGACATTCCACAAATAATGCAATTAAATAATTGTTAGTTGCTCATGAGGTTATATAATATAGGTTGAAATTATTCCATGAATCTTTATTTGTTGAATCCTCTGCTCTATTACTCTGCTTAACTACATGGTACATTGTTTCAGTAAGATCATCTATGATTTTTTTGTTGCATATGTATATTTTTAGTACTATTGTATTATATTTTATTTAGCACATTGTCTATATCTGTTTTGTAATGCCTAATTAATTTTTTCACTCTTATAACTGACATAACTTTTAACTATCTCCCAAGAATAGATGATTAATACAGGTTATTTCATTATTAAATATTTTTTATATTTTTATTTAATATGATATTTACACCTGATTTGAATTCAATGTGTTGCTAATTATCAAGAATTAACAAATTAAAGTTTTATATAGAAACTTATAGCCTCCTGACAAATATCTTCCTGTATGAGTCATTTCACAGATTTTAATCGAATGTTTAAATTGTGAATTTTATTTTATTTCCTCATTATATTTTACATTTGTTAATAAAATTTATCTATAACTAGTGTGAATATTAGAATTTCTATAAATAGGTACATATTTTATGGTTGTTTATTTCTGTAACAATCAATTATTACTCAAGAAATAAATTTGAAATCAAGTGACACAATTGGCTTCATTGAATTTTATTTTATTTCCTCATTATATTTTACATTTGTTAATAAAATTTATCTATAACTAGTGTGAATATTAGAATTTCTATAAGTAGGTACATATTTTATGGTTGTTTATTTCTGTAACAATCAATTATTACTCAAGAAATAAATTTGAAATCAAGTGACACAATTGGCTTCATAGAATTATCCTGATGTATCTTTTTATTTATTTATTAAATGAGCTAGAACAAACCAAATGAAGATTAGCATATTTAATGTGAATAATTTCAGCTGTTTTGTGCTTTTCCAGAGGGACATATTTTGAATCTGAGTTGGAAATAATAAGTTGGTTCATCAAAATATAAAGATGATAATGATCCCAAATTTATAGATATAGTTTGTTCTGCATATATTTAAATAGTTCCTACTGCTTTGTTGAAATTTGAATATAGATATCTAGATATGGGAGTTTAATGAAGATATTTCTTGGGATTATAAATCATTTGAACTCTTTATTCAGAATTCCTTTGTAGTGAAATCCAAAGATCTTAAAATTTGAAATGATCCAAAAGAAAAGATTTTAAGTTTTTTTTTTTTTTTTGATTAGCTATTTTTATAGATTAATATTTGAATAAACATCGAAATTATGTTAACTTTGCTTTTTGTAAAAATAGTTGACTATTATCTATTTCAGCCATACTGGATGAGCAATCAACAATTAACATTAACTTTAATAATGTTTCTGATATTCTCATTGAATCATTAAACTGAAAATAAAAAATTGTAATAGAAGTTTTTGTGCCTCTAAGAAAATATTTCCCAAAAGAAAAAAAAAAACTGTTCTTATGAGGATAATGTTTTTGAAGGATTTTTTTTTCTTCAGTATTTTTTTATTGCACAACTACCTATATGTTAAACAGATGTGCAGCATTTTGATGAAAATGAAAGTGGGTGATTCTACATAGTATGCATGTGTCTCACAGATCAAAGAATTCATTTAGGACTCTAATAACCATTTTGATTTTTTTGCCATAGTGTTTACTGTTCTGCTAGAAAAAGAATGATTTTTGAAACACTCTTCTATGATATACTGATTCTGAAGATAGAATCTCATGAATTGGAAAAACCATGGCAATAAGATTGATGAATGAAATATTGTTAGAGGTTACTCTTTTCTTGATGTGCCATGGAAGGTTATTTTTAAGATGGTGGATACTGAGATAGTGGTGCAACTAAGATGATGTCTTAATGTATGGCTTCAATGTATGTAAAAATATTTTCATATTTCATTGTCAGGCATTAGAAAATGAATCCTATAGATTTTTATAATGCAAAATAACTATTTGTGGTTACAATTGAAGATTTATTTATTTTAGAAACTAACTTTGTAGAGTTCTCTGACTAAACATTTTAGATTTAAAACTGTTTTAATAAAATGAGAATAATTTAATCATAAAGTTCACATATCTAAAATATATATAGTTAAGTAAATATTAAAACCATTTACTGATGTCTAACTTTTGAAGTTGGAAAAGGACATCAGTAGGGAATGTTTCAATAGAACATTATTGTATTAACTGATAGTTGATTATCATTAATTACTCTAATATGTTTTTTTTGGGAGATTACACTATATTTTTTCAGAAAAATTTAGATCTTATTCATGAACCCACATAAATCTCTTACTTTATTTGAAGATTGTTGTATTCACTAACACTATATATAATTTTTCAAACTTTCCAGCCAATCATTATAAAGATAAAAATGTAGCATATACGAAAATTGAAGATATCTATTTTATTTCATTATCCACTCTTTAAATAGTTATCATGATTAGCACAATAAACGAAGTCAATCATCTGTTTGCAGGATTGTTCCAGAAGTCATCTTTAGATTGGCTGATGTAGATGAGATAACCATATATAGAAATATTTGACATTAAGCAATAGTAGAGAAAATGCTGCTGCAGAGAGCATTTGATCAGTGATAGCAATAACAGTAGATATTTCTAAGCCAACAGTTAACTGGTAACTAGCAGAAAAGAAATTTGACTTCCTTATGATCTTTATGATGTATTCACTTGCTGTAAGGTAGCATTGCATCATCCCATTCATTGGATATGCTTAACAGTGGAGTTGTATATATCATAATTGTCATTATTTGCAGTTAGCTGCCATTAATTATCAAAACCATATTAGATGATGATGTGTTTCTAGAATTGAATCAAATGTTGTCTATGAGTTGTTTAATGCTCTTCCGATAAGTATCATTTTATAGAGTGCTAACAATTACTATAACCCCTTGCTATCTGTTCAACAATGCATGAATTATATTATTTAGGTCATAATGCTTTTTCTGAGTGGCCATCATTATATGTACTGTCATGTAGCACCATCTTTTAACTGTGCTTAAAAAGAATCCATATAATTAATTATTGGAGGTGATCCTGGAATGATATTAGAGATTAACTTTCTTTCATGCAACGTCATAATGAGTTAATGGAATATAGTCTCCACATCGGTTAATTATTGTGGTTTGTTTAGAAATTAAAACAAAAGATAATTACATTCTGTTGTATTTATAGAAAGTTTCGTATCATTAATCTAATTATGAAAATATCTTTATCAAACTGTGTAATTAGATAAATAAAATTTTAATAGCAAAAATTTTATTACAATTTTTTAATAAGAATGGTAGCCTGCCAAGCCAATTATTTTATTTATTTATTTTTTTATTGTTTTATTTACACCTTTTACTGTGAAAGTAAAACTAAAGCGCTTTAGAAATGACTTTCTTTAAATCTCCTTGGACCAGCAGTTTTTAAAGAGAAAATAATAAAATCAATGATGATTTACTCTCTGAATTGAAAAAGGGAATCACAATCTATGTTTTATAAACTTAGCTTTAAAAAAAGAGAGAACTTTAACAACTGATTACAAAGCAAAAAACATCCAGTTGATTTTTTGCCAAAACAATTATAAGAAAATTGCAGTAGAAATAAATAAAATAAATAAATAAATATATGACATCTTAGTATTAACCAGTCTTTGGAAATACTGTATAATAATAAATAAAAAAAACTATCAATGAATGTTTATATACATGTATGGAATTATCCTAATACATGTATGTGTTGTTTGAAGTTCAGAATTTATATTTATTCACAAAGGGCGTTACAGAAAAAATCTTACGTTTGGGAGGATGACATGAACATTATATATATTTATACGTTCGTATTTTTGTTTGTGTTTTGTCTGCAATTTTTTCAAAGCAGTATGTGGTTTGGTCTTCATTTTTTTAAAATCAGAAATGTTTATCATAATATTGCACACCATCAGTTATATTAATGATCATATAAATGACTTCAGAATAATTTATCATAAGTTTGATGCATATTCTTAAGATTTTCAATATAGCATAGTAACGTTATTCATGTTTAATTTCCCCTGAACTGTTTGTAATGTTAATGGCTTTGATCATCAGCATTATTTTATATTGCCGAGCCCAAACTTGAACATTAAAAATAAGATATGAAAAAAAAAAAAATCAAGAAAAGAAGACAAAATGGAAATAAGTTAACAAAGTTAAAAAAAATTGTTAAAAAGAAATATTAATCAATAGATAAAAATTATTCTTAGCTATAGCCTGTCATGTTTTGTAAAATCCATGTTCATTATTTATGAATCCATTTATAGAAACTTTTATGTAGTATTTTTAATTATTTGTGTTTCTGTTTACAAAATATTCCATTATAAAATTACCATTTTATTATCCTCTCAACTATTATTGATCAGTACTATTGTTTAATAAATTCTATTTAATATTTTTTTGATTTAGCTTTCATTGTTAACATTATGTAAAATTTCATTGTATGTTTTCTATTATCAGATTAGTTTTTCTTTTAGTAGTACTATATTTTTTTATCAATATATAATGAAATTTATCAAATTTTCTACTTAGAAAATTCTTTTTTTTCTCTCTGAATAGCTTTTTATTTTATTAATTTGCCTAATCATGAAATAATCACCATTTTTACATTCCAATACATTTAATCTTTTTTTATTTATTTTTCAGTAAATTCATAATCATCAAGATTTTATCACTATTTTAGCCCATTTCATCCACAAAATAATAGAAGCAGTTATTCTTTTAAATAACCAAAATGTTTATATAAGTTTAATACTGCTATCTGGTACCTTAACATTTCTTGATTAATGACTGTGTTGAATTGAATAAATATATAATAAAAAAATAATGCCATATATCACATGATCCAATATTTTAACTTGAAAATAAAAATAAGAGCAGTGCTAATTGCTTTAACAAGCTTTATTGATATATGCCACAAAAGAAAGCATTTAAAAATCTCTATCTAGAAACCATCCCCAATCCTCAGACCACTGGTCTCATCCCTCACATTATAGTCTTATATATTTTTTAAGTTTCTATAATCTTTTGATTACTAACATTATTGGATATATAATTACAATATGTTTTATTTGCAGGCATTATACTTATGTTTATATTGATATGATATCTTTATACTTCAGTAAAGAAAAAAATAATCATTTACTTTTTTTCTCTTGCCTTATTAATGGCAGTACAAATATTAATGTTAATATCATACTATTAACAAATCATATTTATCAATTAATGGTATTTTTTTTTATTTTTGCTTATTTGTTTAAAATGTAGATAGCATTTTTTTTTCATCCTTACTCTTGGTAATGTTATGTGAGGTTAAACAGTTAAAGTGAATTGTTTTTTTTTAAAGATCGACTACAGTAAGTTATTTTATGAAAGGTAAGATAATTTTTGAAGGAAAAAAAATCACAATTTAATTCATTAGAAAATGAAAGAAAAATTACACAAATGATACTGATTTTTAAAATTATTTTCAAATATTACTTTATTTACTATAGTGATTTGTTGTGAATAAAGTGATTAATTAATATTAATAATCTTGCTTTAGTAAATTATAATCATACTTTAAATACCAAAATCCAGTTTTAATGAAAATAAAATTCCCTCACATTTATTTAGACATTAGAAGTTAATGAATTTTGGATATTCAGATCAATAGTATTGTGCTTATATAATTGAAATAGTGTAGCATGACATCCATTTGTCATGCCACAACTGGGGTTTGAATTTGGGACAAATTATAATTTGATTTAGGATTTTTTTATAACTCAGATAGCTATCCAACATTGGTCACTAAATGAGTATCTAGTTATTCTTATGCTATTATATAGAATAGGAATAGAAAACTAATGAAAATCTTCACTACTTAGCAGTTTTCAAGTGTGTTAAATAATAATGACCTACTTCTTCTCTATGGTGTGGAATTATTGGAAGCTTAAAAAGCAGTTGTAACTTGTGCATAATGCTCTAATTTAAGCAAAAAGATGCTTTTCAAAACAATTGTTTGAAATTATATATATAAAAAATTGAAGAGATTTCAACCTAGATGTAGTTGTTTTAAATTGTTTTTTGATTCCTTCATAATCAGAATAAATTATTTCATTGTTTGTGTAATATAAATGGAAATTGTGAAATTCCAGTTTTGATTCATAGAAGGAAAGCAACTTCATGTTGCTCTGAACTTATTAATCAAGAAAATGAAACCCAGGTAGCTTTAATGTTTGATCTGAAGAAATAAATTTAATTGCAACCTTACAGGAATGTAATTTATTGTGTTATATTTTATTATTGTTTTAAAAATCCTGATTGATCTGACACAAAAATAATTTTGATTAGATTAAATGGTAAAATTGTATCTTGAGTTTATGGCACATCTTTATTTATAATTGAGTAAAGAAATATGTATTGGGAAAGTTTTTATGAGGCCAGATGAACTTTGCATTTTCTGTTTTAAAAACATAGAAAACATTCCAATTAAATTTTTATTTAAAGTCAAATGTTATACTCAAAATGTATCAAGGTTATAATTACTGTTCTTAATATTTTCTTGAGTACAAAGTAGTGTTATTTTTGCATTGAACTTATTACATTTCAATAAGTGAGTTGACATAGATTATTATTGGGAATATGACCCTGCTTTAGTGGATTCATCCTAATGTCCTTTTTTTGGGTGTTTTTATTAATCATAATCTAATAAATATTTTCCATAGTTAGTTAAACTGTAAAAATATAATTTTTCTTTTATTCACAACCTTATAGAATTTTGAAGTGATAGTGAACTTTTTATTACTGGCCAAATTACTTTTGTTAGATTTTTATTTATTTTAAACCATCATTTTTTTTCTGTAGTTTGGAAAAAATATATATATCATCATCGTCAACCATTATCAGTCCATTGCAGAATGAAGGTCTCTCCAAGTTCTATCCATCTTCTCCAATCTCTAGCCTCTCTTCTCCAAATCACTGCTGCACACTTTCTTATTTCATATATCCATCTCACATCTGGCTCTTTCTGGGTCTTTTACAATCTCTTAGAATCCAGTTTAAGATTTCAATTGTCCATCTGTTATCATCTCTTCTAGAAATATGTCCAGCCCATATCTACTTTTGTCTTTTAATTCTTTCAATGATGTCAGTAATACCTGTTTGTTCTCTTACTCATATATTATGTTTTTGATTTCTTTTTGTTACTCCTAACATTCATTTCTCCATACTTCTTTGAGTGGTCTGAAGTTTTTGAATTGCTCTTCTATTAAGTGTCCAAGTCTCAGATCCATAATTAAGAACTGGTAAAACACATTTATTAAAAACCTTCCTTTTCAAATACATAGGCATATTTTCTTTTAGTATCAAGTTATTTCTAAAAAAAGCACTCTTAATTCTATGATTAATTTCATCCATTATATTTCCATCTGTATTAATAATCTGACCAAGATATTTGTAGTTGTTAACTTCTAATTGATCATAATCAATCTTTATTTTCAACTTTTGAGAAAATCCATTGAACATTACTTTAGTCTTTTTAATGTTTACATTTAGTCCTATTTTCTTACTTTCATTTGATAACTCCTGCAACATTTCCTGAAGCTCTAAAGCATTGTTTGCAAAAGCAATTACATCATCTTCAAAATCCAAATGACTTAAATAATCTCCATTTATTTTTACTCCTTTATCTCATTTTAATCCACAAAATATTTCTTGCAACATTGCTGTAAAAAGTTTTTGGAGATATGGAGTCACTTTGTCTTACACCCTTCTCACTGTTAATCTTCCTAGTATCATTATATAATCTAATTGTTGCTGTTGCATTTTTATAAATATTCTTCAGAGTATGACAATATCCTGCATCTATACCTTGATGATCCCATGCTTTAATCACTGAAGAAATGTTTATAGAATCAAATGCCTTTTTTGTAATCTACAAATCCAAAGCATAATGGCAATTCATATTTATTTGTCCTTTCTATAACTTCTATCAATACTTGGATATGATCTACTGTACTAAAAGCACTTTTAAATCCTGCTTATTCTCTTTGTTTGTTGAAATCCAATGTCCTCTGTAGACGAGTTGCAATAATCTTGGTAAAAATTTTATTATATATATATCAGGAATTCAAAAAACTGCTTTATTATTGTAAAAGATTAACTATGAACTTAGTGCCATAGGAGTACTATTATATATTTTGTTTCTTGTAATCTGTTTATCAACACTTAATTAAACCAATTCAGATTAATTTAAAGTCATTATTTTTTAGCTATTAAGCTAGTTAACAAGTTGTTTATCATTTGGTTGGTGGGTGTGGGATAAGTTTCTAAAAGAAAAATCTTGAGTTTGCTTGTAATCTGAAAAATTCTACAAGTTCAATTAGCCTAAGTTCAAACTTTGAATTATGGATATGGCAGTTGTATAACTGAGCACTATTCAACTTCCCTATGTTAAATAAAACAAAAATTACAAAGATAATATATGTTAATACATTGTACAGGCTTAAACCTGCATTTATATATGTAATATATGCAGGGTTTGAAATCAGATTTTCTCATGACCCACCACTCTCAGTGCCATCTCATATAGCTGACCCACCTGATCACACTCATGTTGAAAAGATAAATAATCACCAATATACGTATTTCATGCTAAAACAGCAATCATCAGTTGGTCTAGATTACTATCTTCACATATATATATATGTATAATCAGTACTCAGCTTTATATTAAGATAGCCAATCTTTATACTTTAATGGACAGGCTTCACACTATTCCAACTCACAACTCTTTAGCCTTCCATTTCATTGAAAATCTGATGATGGAACGTTGAAAGCCCTTGTTAGTGCCAAGGTTGTCATCCTACCCATGTTGACATATTAGTCAATATATGGAAAATAATTAGACAATTTTTTTGTCATGCTATTTTCTACGTTATTCATATATGCATGACAGATAGTTAACATGTTCTGAAATTATATTAAAATTGAAGGGTGTTAATTATTATATAATATGGGAGTTTGTAGTTAGATTATTTAGTATATTATACAGTAATCTAATATAATATAAAAAACTGCATTTCATTTTAATGCTTATTTATCTTAAAATCATTGTTTTTGTACTCCATCTATCATAAGGTTAATAATTATTCGGAAGTCTTGTTTTTATTTAAATTGCTAATCCTATTAATTCATTACATATTCATAAATAATCCATGATTAAATATATATAATTAGTTAATTGCATATTAAGTACCCAATTGGTAAGTTGAGCACAATTAATCTAACTTTTTGTGTTTTATTTTTCTAATTAATTCAGAAATCTTTAGCCCTTGCGTCTGCCACTAAATCAAACTGCAATAGGCATGAATAATGTATTGTATATATTAATAATTCATAATTTTGAAGTTTATACATTCTTATGAAGTTAGAAACTATATTTTAAGTTTTTTAAAAACAAAGTTTCTATTGAGATATATGTGTGTGTGTGTCTGTGTAAATTTAAAATATTTATATACATAAATATTTTATAAATCCAGAGAGATATAAAAAAATAAACCGCTAAGATTTTCAAAATACAGACAAAAAAAATTCATCATTTTCAAAATATTTATTGCGCACTGGAGACACAAACATTTTATTTCACTGGGAATAACTTTAGAGTAGAAAAAGACAAGAAATTTTAAAAACAAATGTTTATTTTATTTTTTGAGCTAATAATATTTTAAAATAAGCATGTTTTGGCATTAGAATAAATTAAGTCGTCTCTAACTCTTCATTTTCTAGATATTTATTTATACATGTGTGGGCGTGCACTTTATATATTTCCATAGATTTTTTACTAAAATTTAGATATGATTTCAAATATGCTGTAAACAATTGGAACAGAGATAAAATGATTGGGGGGGGGGGGACACAAGAAAAAAAGATCAAATTGTGTAATTGAATGAAATCGTGCTCCAGTTTTTACTTAATTATATAATAACAAAAAAAAACTGTAAAAATGCAACTTATTCTTATCATAAGAATTAACTTATAATTTGATGTAGTGATAGTTAAACTTTTTATAGCTTAATGATTATTTGTTGCCTAATGTTTTTATTTGTCTGTAGCAGCCATTCCCAAACTGTGTTCCATCAAACAAGTGAACAAGTATGTCAAGAAAAGTTATTAAAATTAAATTGTAAGTTTTTCTTGCATATTCATGGCAAACTTTTGGCACCTGATATATTTCCAGCATAATAAGTCCTATTTTTTAACCAAATGCTTTCTTTAACTATTCATCATTCATGCTTCATTCCTGTTCTTCAGCAAAGGAAGTGAAGCAGCATATAATATTGATCACACCTATCAATGACAAACAAGTTCCGCATACATATATGCTATAAGTACATTGTTAACTGTAAAAAAATGTTTTTGAAATGCTGGCTTTTATCTTTCTCAAAGTCACATGCTTAAATAAATCACCATCTTAACACGATTATTATAATATTGTAATAGTTAAATGATCTTTTTATAAGTCTGCAATTTGAAACTATCATATTCGTATATTCTTTCTTATTATATTTAACAAAAAGTTTTGAAGTAATATAAACACCTGAACTTTTGTGCGATTAAAGTATTGTTGATTTACTATTTTAAATAAATGTTGGTACTGTTTTTGGAACTCATGTTATCAAGTGATTTTTTAAAAAAGTACTTTGATTTATTGAAAAAGGAAACTTCAATGCTAAATTAAATTTTATATAATATCTTCTTGGTTTTTATTTAAGTTGTATAATTCAATTAGGTTGTTTCACGTGATCATTTTTTTCTAATTTTTTTTTTTTTTTAAGTTTAAAAATCAACTCCTCTTTTTTCACAAATTTCTATAATTTCATTATAGCCATTGAGATTTATATTCATTATAATATGATAATTCACTTCGTTTTTGGTGATCTGATGGTCTTTCATCTTTCTGTTTAGAAAAATTTATTTTCTTCATTTATATGAATATCAGTTAATAATAACAACAAATCACTTAATTCCTAGGCTCTATTCTAGCAGCATTTATCATAAATTTGAATAATCACCGATTGCCTAGTGCATTCAAATCCTTATTATTTGTAGTTTTGGATCCCCAATTCTCATTGATAAAGATAAAAGTCAAAAACTTGATCAGGAATGAGGATATAAATGCATTTAGTAGTCACTAATTATTCAAGCTTGTGATAGATGGCATTAAAATGGAGATCTTATCTTGTTCATATTAATCACTTTCATTACCTTGAAATTTGGTGAATGATTAGTATTCACACCTTATGTTATTTGCTATTGATTTGAACCTTTATACTTTTATTAAAATCATTTTTTTATTTTTAAGCCTGATGCTAGTTCTACACAAGGTTTTCTGTTCTGCATTTCAATTGGTTATCAATTACAGACTTCATTGATATAAGTTTTATATTTTCTTGATATTTAATTGATGCATGCCTTAATATTCACAAACAAAACAATTCATGAATTTTTTGTATTTGAAGGTAAATCATTAATTAGTGTATCAATAATCATTTTATCATCATTTTTTCATTCTTAACTTCACATTTTGTTATATATTTTAAAGCCTTCATTCAATAATTTTGGCATATTCTTCAACTTAACTTTGATGCCAATAAAGTAGTGATATATGAAATTCTTATTATCAATATAAATCTCACATATTTTGTAACATACAAGATTTTTCAGCAGATTTTATTAATATTTTCAATGTAAATTCTGTATTGCATTTTTTGTTTTCTATTGTGAGAAACTCTTCCTAATAATACAGATGTATTTTGAAACCTATTATAAAGTATTTATTCTTATTTTAATAGAAGATATAGATATTTTTCATAATTAGATTTAGTTAACATTAGCTGCTGAATCTTTTCATATCTTTGAGAATTATGACATATTATTAAATGTTTGAGTTTTCATCATTTAATATATTATATTAAGTTTATTTTCTTTTCATTGCAATCTCTGTGACTATTTTTTGAGTGAATAAGTGATTAGAAATTAGTTTTCCTGTTTTTTTTAATAGTATTTAACTTTTTTTTTTTTTTTTTAATGTTTAAATGTTTTGACATTTCCCTTCTATTTATTGTTTTAAATATTTTTTCTGGTCTTTAATATATTTATTTTATCATTGGAAGTACTGAACTTCTTTTTATTTCTTTGTTTTCTGATTTTTACTGTTCCTCCACCTCATTCATTTTTATGGTGTAACTTGTAATATTCATAACTTTTTCCCAATACAAAAAGATTTTTTATATATTTTAATTTAAAATTTGATCTTTAATTTTTTTAAAAACTCATACAATAATTAATGTTAAGAAAATAAAATTTTTAAACAGTGTGTTAAAACTTTTCAAAATAATATCACTTAGTGTAATATCTATTTTATGGCTGATGAAGTTTCACAAAACATTTATTTTTTTCAACTTGTTGATGAAAAATAGGTACCTATAGCAATACAATGTTGCACTGTACTATCGTTTCATTACTTATATTTAAATTGCTAAGACATTTTTAATCATTTAAATAAATTCAGTTATTCTTACTATTGTAAATTTTTCACAGATCTGATAATACATGTAGAATTAGAATGTAGATTTAGGAAGAAACCTAATAATTACTATTTATTTGCAACTATTAAGAAAATTGATGTATCTACTAAATAATTGATAATAATCAGAAATTTATATAATAGTGTTTTATTAAACTTAAAAGTATATACAATTTTGGTGACTTTATAATAAAATATTCAACTTAATATTTTTATTATCAAGTTTTTTTATTTTTTATTGGGCATCCCTCATCATAACATCACCATATCACAAACATCCACAAGTGCAAGGAGATAGAATGCTTCCTTGCTTTATATATATTTCATGAATGACCTTTGCTAGTCAATTGACTTAGATGTATCAAATACCCAAATCTCCATGTTCATATTTGCAGCTCAATATGTTTTCATTACTTTATTCCCTTGCATTTTCCATTATATAATTTTCATGCAAGATGGAGACTAATTTCGATCTATTTATAACACCTTGTGGAAGAGTGAATTGTCCTTGCAACTCAGTTATGTATTTTGAAAGGTTTGTATGGTTGAATATGATGGAGTTGAAGATTAGTGATATATGAGAAAAAATAAAAGACTTGAAAATTTTTATTTTTATGTTTCATGCGTTTAAATTTGATCTAGATTTTATTTTTTTATCAAGTAAAATACAGTTTTAATAAATAAATAAATAAAGAATTGTATATCACCAGCTGCTCTTACATATTAATATCTCAGGAAGAATCAATTCAATGCCTAATTCACATTCACGAATAGATTTTTGCCTTATCGCCCCCACCCTCAACATGTCTAAAGAACTTTTGTTCATTCAACATAGTATTTTATAATTTTAGTAGATTTTTTTTTATTGATGCATTTCTTTTCTGGTACTTATTTATGTATGTGTGTGTGCAAGTAATAAAATTCATAAAATATATAACGCTACTCTTCATTTAATTTAAATGCAAAAATTTGCATTAGTTCTACTCATTATAAATGTATTTTCAATAAGAATCTATTCTAATTAGATGGTCTCGTGTATGTGAAGACCAATTTTTGTGTTGATATATTGTAAATATGATGTATTTATATTGAAAGCATGGATATATAAACATATAATAAGTATATAAAGGGTTTAAATTTCTAATATGATGCTAAACACATCCCATACAATGCAAAGATAGCTCAAATCTCATATGAAAGTTGCATATATCACACTGTGGAAAATATATGTAATAAATTATTTTTTAATGTTAGAAATGTAACTAGCTATTTTTTTCTAGTTTAGAGTTTCTCAAACTACTCATGGAACCTGTAGATTTTGGTGAGAATGTTGCAGAATTCAAAGTCCTAAAAGATTTTTATAGACAAATAAAAGCTAATAAACATTAAAATATTATTATATTAACAAAATTTATAATTTTCTTATTCTAGTGGATTAAAAAATTAACTTTTGTAATTAAAATGCTGAAAGTTAATGATTCTGATTCTGCTTCATATTATAGAAATCCTTAACATTTTCATCACAAATCACTTTCTGTATTTAATCTATTTCAATATTTGCTTTTTGTTATTGAATACAGTGAAAATGTTTTTTTACATAAATATATAGTTTGAAATCACATTACCACTTATAAAACTTTTATACTTGTAGCAGATACTTCATTAATAAATCAATTCAAAATTTGGTCAAATCTACCCTTTGAAATGTTGACTTCAGTATAAAATATGTTACTTTGTTTATTTTCTGTTCTGCTCCCTTCTGGAAAACCTTATTTAACAAATTTTCAAAAGGATTTTTAATCCAAAAGTTGGCTTTCATCTTCAGATGAAAAATATTCTGTTAACGTTCTACAAATATCAAACAAATATTGTAAAATTGAATCTGTTATTATATTTTAAGTTGGGAAATTTTATTTAATATTAAAAAACTAAGAAAATTTTTAAAATGTTTTATGTTGTTGTTAGTTATATAGTCACTACAGAGTTTTGGTTTATGTTGATGCAATAATTTTATCTGGGGCTTTGAAACATGCTAGAGAAATAGTCTATATTCTAAGATTGAACACATTTAAAAATGGGAATTTATCACAAAGATACATTATTTTTTTTATCCAACACTGATCTTTTAATTTCCAATAAAATTCAAAATATTTTTTAGAAAGATGTCAACTTCTTCATGCAATTTGAAAGAAATGTGACATTTTTTCAAAAGATAACACTTCATACATACTGCTAATACTTTTACATAATAAACTAAGATTCTTGTAAATTTTTTATTGAGATTAGGTAGTGTATATTAAAAAAGAAAGAAAACATGAAAATAATTTGAAATGATCACCTAAAAAAACAAACCTATTTTAGAATTATGTAAAATTGTCCAGAAAAGAATTGAGATATGACATAAGAAAATGTAATTATGAAATGGCAAGAGAAGTTGTAGAACAAAATATTACTTTCACAGATACAAAATGGCATTTTAGTATTGAAAGAAAAGTTATTTCAGCAATAAGAAGATGGTACTATTCCTAACGCCCAGAGAAACATTAAGTCTATATAGAATTAAATAAAGTAAAGGAGACTAAAACAAAATATCTTTTGCAGTTATTAATTACATCATTTAAAATATCTCATGTTTTAAATAAAGTGATATTTTTTGTTAATTTTATGAAAAATGGCAGAACTCTTAAGATATTATGAAATAATTGTAGATATTTTTAAAAAACTTAAACAAATGGATTATTATAATATGGCATTTAAGCTAACATGTGATTGGATTTATTATTGTGTCATTTTTTTTATTTAATCAGCATTTAAATTACTTTATTCTTTTTAAAAGTAAATGAATTGTTGACATATACTAAAAATTTAAATGATAAGGAAATGTTAGATTATTGATGTTTGACAAAAGTGAAAAAGAACATTTAAGAAATTTTTAATCTACTTGTCTTATATAAACAAGACATTTATTTTATATAATGCGATGTTTTATAAACTGTAATATTAATAAGCCAATAAGCTAATGCACATGCGCTTTGTAGATGTAACTATATAAATGAATACCCCCACTTTCCAAACACAAGATAAAGTCTTTGGGAAAAGATAGAATGAATCCATCTATCTTTTCGACCCAAACGTTTATGTATGGGAAAATCTTAAGTGTTTGGAAATGAGAGCATGAAGATTTTAATTGATCACTTTAAATTACTTTTTTACAAAGTGAATGAATGATGCTTACGATACGTCATTTTTATTAAATTAAACATATGTAAACAAGACATTTATTTTATATAGTGTGATGTTTTATCAACTGTAATATTAATAAGCCAATAAGCTAATTCAAAACATTACTAATCAATTACATAAAACTATGGATTCAAATCAGACAAGAGAATTAGCAGAATTGAAAGATGGAACTACTATAATAGGTTACATTTAAATTTTAAAAGAAGTTATAGAAAGTATCATTAAATGTTTGTTGCAATTTTGCAAAGGTATTTGACTTTACAAGCATTTTTTATGATTAAAATCTTAAAACATCATGACTTAGATTCAGAATATTATTTTTATCAGAATGCTATAATTTTGATTAGTCTACATTGGATTCACTAATATGGTTAACTTAAGTAAAAATGTATGGCAGCATTATTCCATTTCACAAATTTTTTTTTACAAATATAGGGGATTTGAACTCAGATTAGCAAGCACCCTTCAACTATTCACTCTATCTCATACAACTGATACACATGGCCACACACATGTAGAAAAGGTAAATAATCGCTAATATAAGTATTTCGTGCTAAACCAGCACTCGTTAATTGGTCCAGACTATCATCTCCCACACACATGTATATAATCAGTGTTCAATTTATATTAAGATAGCAAATCTTCATACTTTACTAGACAGGCTTCAATCTACTCCAACCTCCAACTTTTCAGCCATCCATATCATTGAAAATCTGATGATGAAAATTCAAATCCCATGCTGATGCCAATATTATTGCCATGCCCATGTTGACCTCAAGTCACTCTGACTCCTTGAGGTCAACATGGGCATGGCAATAATATTGGCATCAGCATAGGATTTGAGTTTTCATCATCAGATTTTCAATGATATGGATGGCTGAAAAGTTGGAGATTGGAGTAGATTGAAGCCTGTCCATTAAAGTATGAAGATTTGCTATCTTAATATAAATTGAGCACTGATTATATTTATATATATATATGGGAGATGATAATCTGGACCAACTGATAAGTGTTGGTTTAGCACAAAATATGTATATTGGTGATTATTTATATTTTCTACATATGTGTGGCCATGTGTATCAGTTGTATGAGATAGTGTGGATAGTTGAAGGGTGTTTGATAATCTGAGTTTAAAAAATTTACAGTAATTTTGTGAAAATATTTTGGTGATTAGGAGAAGTAGTGAGTGGAAAAATAAATGGAGATTTCTTAAGTTATCTAGATTTTCTCATATGATGTGATAGTTTTTATAAATTATGCTTCAGAACTGGATGAGATATTAAAAGAACTGTTGGGTGAACTCAAGAAATTAGAACTAAAGGTAAACTAAAAATAATAACAACAAATCAAAGTTAACAAGTATAAATATCTTAATTATTATTACATATGTAAACAAATTAATCAAGGAATTGACTTGGATGGAATACTGTAACAGAAATAAGTTAATACTAAAAGGAGATACAATTATATGTGTTTGAAAAATGTTTTTAATAAATATGTTCAACCAGTACTTTTTATAAGTCCTAAGATTTGGGACTTTACAAGAATAATAAAAAGATTGTGAACCATAATTTATGGAGAGAGTCAACCATAAAGTTCAGATAACTATCACATGCAGATTATAGAAGGAGAAAGAGAAGGAGACAACACTAAATAAAAACCTAGGGATAATCATTTCAATGATGAGAGCACTGAAACTAATATAACAACCTTTTATAAACCTAAATTAAAAAATATACATATAATGCTATAATACACATATACACTTTAAAATATTGAAATTTTCTTATCATATTAGAAAATTTTAACCCTGTAAGGAAGGTGAAATGTAAGGGTAACTTACAACCTTATTAAGCCCATTTGTTTATATGTAATATTAAACCATAAACATAAAAATATAATTTTAATTAATAAAGAGTAAATACATTATCCTTTTGCATTAAAACACCCATATATATATATATATATATATATATATATATATATATATATATATATATATATATATATATATATATATAAACTTAAAGATTATATTTTAAAGTTTTAATAACAAAAGTCAAGTCAAATAAATGGTTATTTTAATGAAATCAAATATTAAAATAATTAGATTTCAATCATTCATATATATGTATAAAATAATTATTTATTTTAACTAATATCACTAATCAAGATTCAAAACATAGAGATAACCTAAGATCAATTCAGATCTTAGCAACTAAACATGAAGAAAATAAAATTAGAACTTCAATTACACAATTATTAATTATGATGCATTTAACAATAATCAAATACAAAATCATGAAATGAAATAGTAATTTAACACATGCTAATTACTGGAAGTCAATTCCACTATAAAAGCTAAATTAAGTAATTTCCAAATCATTTCCATCTTTTACAAATTAACTAGTCACTACACATTTATTTTACTGCATTCGAATACCGAACACATTAGAAAGATGGATCAATAGTTTGGACAAATTTTCCTTGTTTATAAAATCTTCATTAGCAGATATCACTCAAATAAAGAGTAAATAAATTATTATTTAATATCAATAATAACTTCAAAAGCAAAATTATCTTTAATATAATAATTAGAGAAATTCTTAATGATATTGTTCTACACTTGAATTCTGACAAATATCATCAAACATATTTATATATCTAAATAAATTTATTTTAAGTTATAGAAAATGCATCATGAGTAAACACATTTTGTTATAGGATCAAATGCTATTATTTTAACTTAAAACAGTGTAATTATTCATTCTTACTGAAATGCCTAAAATATATGTATATCATCTATATAATTCAATATCCAACTTTGGTTTATAGGGAGATAATTTAAGGAAACAGATGTCAACATCATGCAAGAGGAATATTTAAGAAACAATGATTGATGACCAGAAATAAAAGTACTTTATTTCTAATGAACATTGCTATTTAAAATTTTGGAAAATAAATAGAACAATCCACAAACTTTAAATACATTATTTTTGTGTATCAACATCTTTAAATATTTAATTTTATTTCCTTTGTCTTTAAAACCTGCCTATTTTGTAATAATCCATTTTGGAAAATCATTAGACAAAAAATGGGAAAAGATCATTGAGTTAATTTTTTTATTATTATTTAATAAAATGTAAGTCTTCTTTATGCAGTGACTTGACCAGATTAATAAGTAAACTTAATATGAAGGTAAGATTAAATTCATTCACTTATGACATGACAGAATTCTTGTTTATTATTAAGTTAATTAATTTATAATATTTTTTTATTTATTATTCGGTATAAATGACTAATATTCTTGGATGAGAGGTCTTTTCTTTTAATGATAGAGACCATACATAGATGGGAGGTCTTATAAAAATGAAATTCCCTCAAAAGGATTCAATATTACAAAAGTCTTCATTATACTTATATTGTTTAATTTAAATTTAGTTAGCTAGTGTTATCATAATCTTTGGGATTATAAAATGTTATTTATTTTTTGCAATCTATTAAATATTGTTTGCACTATGATACATATCTACTACAGGATTTGAGAAGGTATAATTTTAAAATGTATATACTAATATAATAGAAATATATTTAAACACTTGTAATTAAAAATTTTGTTATTTAAAGATAAATTTAAATTGTTTTCAATTAATAAATATTGTTAAATTTATTTTAAATTTAAGGAGATCTCTGATTTATTTAAATTATTTATTTTATTTTCATAATAAAATAAATTTGAATATATATACCTACATATACATATCATCCTGAATTAACATCATGATAACTTTGTGGAAGGAATTTTAACAATCTACCAAACTTATATAAAAGTATTGTTATTGCTACAGGATGTCAATTGACCCCTGAAGAGAGTTAAGTGTAAAATTAACCCTGAGTTCAAATACTGAGCATAACAGAATAGTAAAGAAAGATCAAGATTGGATGAACTGGTCTAAGTTGTACCTATATCATGGATTAGATTTTTATTGCATCATTTATGGCATCCTATATGAAGACCCTAGGTCTGACTATAGTTAGAAGCATTCAACCTCATTCCTTAAGGGAATATGAACCATTACACATGGTGTATATTAAGTTTAACAAGGAAAAATTAAAAGTAATATATAAAAATGAGAGAACAGAAATGTATCATTGATTGGCATTGAAAAAAGTAAATCTGAAATGCAGTTGAGTTCATTATGTTGATGGAAGAGATAACACTAGATGGACATATTAAATGGGATTATAAGTGATTGCAAGAGTCAATGAAAAATATCATATATAAAAAGGTTGAATAAAATAAGAATTTTTTTTTAATAAGGCATAGTGAAAAATTCATCTACAATCTATTGATAGTGTTGAAAATGATATATTACTTAGCCATTATATTGAATCATGATTTATGATTTTCACAAAAGATTGTTTTGCTTTGTTTGTTTTTGTAAGATTGAAATTTTCTAATACTATTTTAGTATATTATTCATATTGCTGAAAAACTTGATATCCAAACAATTTGAATTTCCTCTTCATATAAATTAAGTTAAAAGCAAACAAATGTAGAATTTTTTGTAGAATTGTTAGCATGTCTAATTATCATCATAAAATAAATTACTGTATAAAAATTAAAATTCATCAAAATTAGCTATTAGATATTCTTGCCATTTAAGGCATAGGAGTTACCTTGTACATTTTATTAATTTATCATTTTTTTCTAGTTATTGCCTCCTGTGATGTTGAATATCGTTAAGACACTGCATGTTATTACTGCTGTGATACAAGGCTGTTCTGGATTGCAAACAAAGAACAAATTTCTTTGGGATGTGTTTACCTTTTATTTTATTGTCCTAGAACCTAGAATAACTTTATACTAATTAGTTCGTTTTCCGATTGATTATCACAATAAATAATAAACTAATTAACTTTTTTTTTTCTCATATGTCATAGCATCGGCCTTGACAACTAATTAACTTTTACTTCCACATTTATTGGAACTTAACCTGATGCAATTCATTTAAACTAAGTGAATACATTACATTTTTAATTAAAGTATTTCAAGAATGCAATATGTATTGTATTGTTATAATGGACTAAAAAACAAGAATTAATCACTCAAAGAAAGTGTGTGGGTGGGGGGAGGAGGTTATTTAATTTGGTTCCAGATAGAATTTTTTTTGCTAAAATTATTATTAATTTTTTATAAATTATCGTTTTTGCTTGTTTAGAATTTATTTATATAAACAAATCATATATGTATAATTATGTTTGTTATCCTTTATATATATTGTTAATCATAAAATTATATTAGTAGATGAGGTTTTAGAATATTATTTTTATCGATTTATTATTGTTACTTTATTTTATGCTGTTTTCCGATTTTTTTTTTTTTAAATAATAATAAAATTTTTGTTGAACGCTAATGGTTTTTTTTTTTTTTTTTCAAAATCCATTTTTAATTTTCCCCCCCATAAATCAATTTCTTAACATTTATATATATATATTTTTGCCTAAGTAAAAATGTTAATATAATTTGCTGGTATTATAACTAACTCATTTCCATAGTAGATTACTGCGTTAGCCCTTTAACCTGTGCTTATTATTTATGTTTGACCTCGTATAAATTAATTTGCTTTTGGTTAAATGAAAATATTTAGTCATTGAAGAAAAAGCAGCCATCTTTTAATTAAATTTTAGATTAATTAAAAATTATGTCTTATAAATTTAAATATACATTTAAAAAAAAAAAAAATCACATATAATATGTATAAATGGAAATGCTTATCTTATTTAATTAATTAATTGTGTTTCTATAGTAACCTTTTTTTATTTAATTTATATTTAAAAACTTTTAATCTTTTAAAAGTTTAATGTCTCTTTTTTTAAAATTTTATTTTAATAATTTGTCGTATTTTATCAATTTTCTCCCGCCTCACTTTTGTTTTTTTCTCTCATCAACCATTATCAGCCCACTGCAGGATGAAGGCCTCTCCAAGTTCAGTCCATCTTTTTCGATCTTTAGCTTCTCTTCTCCACATCACCACTGCAAATTTTCTTATTTCATCCATCCATCTCACATGTGATCTCTTTTTGGGTCTTTTACAATCTTCTGGAATCCAGTTTAAAATTTCAATTGTCCATCTATTATCATTTCTTCTTGCAATATGTACAGCCCAACTCCACTTCAGTCTTTTAATTTTTTCAATGAGGTCAGTAACAACTGTTTGTTCTCTTACCCATCTATTGCATTTTTGATCTCTTCTTGTTACTCCCATCATGCATCTCTTTATACTTCTTTGAGTGGTCTGAAGTCTCTGTATTGCTCTCCTATTAATGTCCAAGTCTCAGATCCATGAGTGAGAACTAATAAAACATATTTATTAAAAACCTTCCTTTTCAAACACATAGGGATATTTCCTTTTAATATCAAGTTATTTCTACTAAAAGCACTCCAACTAAGTTTAATTCTATGAATTTCATCCATTATGTTTCCATCTGTATTAATAATCTGACCAAGGTATTTGTAGCTGTTAACTTCTTCTAACTCATCATAATCAATCTTTATTTTCATATTTTGAGAAAATCCATTAAACATTACTTTAGTCTTTTTAACATTTATCTTTAGTTCTACTTTCCTACTTTCATCTGATAATGCCTGCAACATTTCCTGCAGCTCTAAAGCATTATTTGCAAAAACAACTACATCATCTGCAAAATCTAAATGACTTAAATAATCTCCATTTATTTTCACTCCTTTAGCTTCCCATTTTAATCCACAAAATACTTCTTGCAGCACTGCTGTAAAAAGTTTTGCCATATGGAGTCACCCTGTCTTATACCCTTCTCAATGTTGACTTTCCTACTATCATTATGTAATCTAATTGTTGTTGTTGCATTTTTATAAATATTCTTTAAAATATGACAATATCCTGGATCTATACCTTGATAATCCAATGCTTTAATCACTAAAGAAATGTTTATAGAATGAAATGCCTTTTCATTATCTACAAATCCAAATCATGATAGCAACTCATATTCATTTGTCCTTTTTATAACTTCACTCAATAGAAACCACTTTTAAATCCTTGTTCTCTTGGTTGGTGGAAATCCACACTATAATAAAATTAAAAATAAAAATATCAAAATGAAATGGATTTCAATGCCATTTATATCAGATGAGCAGGTCAAGTTTATTAGGAAAATTTATAATGGTTTGTGTCATATTGCTTTTTTCTCTACAAATAACATAAATAGATTGCTTAATAATTCTAAAATTCAAAATTCAAAGTTTAATCAAAATTCTATTATATATAGATTGATATGTGGATGCGGCGTACAATACATTGGTGAATCTAAGTGTACGTTTGAGAAGAGAGTAAAAGAACATATGCTTTTATATAATAGGATTCAAAAAGAGAATCAATATGGAACAGATGTAAATAAACCTTCATCATCTGTTATATTTAATCATAATAAATCTTGTCAATATGGATTTAAATTTGATTATAAAAATATGAAAATTATTCAAATTGAACGTTGTCATAATAAACGTAAAATAAAAGAGGCTATGTTGATTTCAAGAAATCGTCAAATGTTAATGAATCGCCAGTCATCAAATGTTAAGATAACAGAATTGTGGGAAATCTGAATTGAACTATGGGTATTGTTAAGGGTTGTCTCGTTTTGATTATTCAACGTTATATAGTTGATAAAGACTACAAAGTGTATAGTCGAAAGTACTTCTAAAAGAATATAATTTATATAAATTGTACTGTATTTTGATATATATATTGATTTGTATATTACATATATTGTGAAACGAATACAGATATCAAACTTTATATATATTATATATACGAATACAGATATCAAACTTTATTTATTATATATATAAATGCTCTCTCTATATATATAAATCAGTGGAAAAACTTGTTGAAACCAAAAGTCAAATTATTTTTTTAATCTCCATCCTCTAACAAATTAATATATAATTTTAAAGATATATGACTTAACTATGTGAACCAAGAAAATATGTGTTATTTTTTAATTGAACAAAAAATAAACATCCCATTTTGTAATATTAACTTATTATATTATGTATATCATTTTGTATGAAATTGGGCAAATATAATTATGAATTCAGAATTGATGGGGAAAATATCACAGCATTAGATATTCCAGTAATATTATATATTGTTAAAAATACAGATCGGGAAAGTTAAATAACAGTGAATAGATTGTAAAGGTATAGAAGTATTTTCTTAGATCATTCATCAATAAGATACAAAGTTTTTTTGAAAATCCTGAACAATATTTTTATATGTAGAAACATATTTTAAAATGTAAGATAAAAATTGTTAAAACAGTATCATGATGTGAAAGTTGGTCACTGAATAAAAAAAAAATAGATGATAAAATGAAATGAAAATGACTGTCTAAAGGAATAATTAGAAATAAATCATAAAAATGAGTATAGAATAGGATCTCAGTGTAGGTAGAATAATAGGCTGATGCACATATATAATATATTATAATGGAAAAACACCATAACTAAAATTAAATTGACATTTATATAACTGATGACTGTTTAATATTTTAAACTTTAATAAGAATACTTTATATATATATATATATATCTGGTGCCATTATATAAAAGGGGAGTTAATATGTATATTTTTTACACATTAACCATACCAGTGGTCATACCAAGATGGTATACAACCCACAACCACTTTTCAAGACCATTGCACTCCTCCCTAACTGCAAGAAGCAAACACCTTTCCTGCAAATTTTTGGGTACCATCCAGCCAAATCTGACACTGGCATATCAATAAAAAAAGAATTTGAAATGCTTCAAGCATTTGATTTCCATAACTAGTGGGAAGAGCAAAAAACTAACATGATTCAAATGACCTGACAAACATGCATATATACTTAACACAATTTGATCTTGATTAATATTATGTGAACTACTTAAAACAACACATTTATTTACACACAAAAAACATAGCATAATAATTACATTAACTGTAGAGTTCTTTACTATAGATTAGTCCATTTATAAGTAAGGGTAGCAGATATCTTTGGTCTTGTTCAGCAATAACCTTCTATGATGATGGGTAGGTATCTCCGCAATCAGGCAGTCAAATGAAAGTGAACATCACATGAATCCCCCTTTGATGATCTAGAAATGCATAGTAATGTTAGGATATCCATGTATATAACTGTATATTTCTGATGGATGAACTGATGGTTCTCACTGTTAAAATCAGCAAACTTTGTACAGCAAGCCAGCACAGATACTGAACTGACAGCAAACTAAACAGACTCCTAACAGAAAAAGTGGCAGAACTCTGCACACTCTCCACTAAAAAATTCAATAGAAATTTTGTAGCTTTTATATCATTGCCAATCATTGTCTGAGACTACCCACTTTATTAGTTTTCAAATTCTTTTTTAGTTAATCCTCTTTTTTTTTAATTACAACATTAATTAAACTTATTATCTATCCAATTTGAAATATTAATTTCTAATAAAGCATAATTCCTCCTGATCAGATAATTTACAAAATATTTCAATCTTTAATTAGCTCTCAAATTAAATAGTTTTGATAATTATTTATATAATCAAATTCTTTTCATTAAGTAACTTTATAGTTACCTTTATATATTTAAAGTTATAATTTAGTTTCTTTGTTTTCATAATTCATCTGAATTTTTTTTTAATCAAAAGAATAGATAAGTGTGTTTTTAAAATAGTAACTCTAAAAATTTCTACATTACAATAGGCTTTACTAATTTATTAAAAAAAGTCATTATTTTTATTTATTAAGCAGTCCTTTTTTTTATTTAAAAAAATACATAAATTATTATATTTTAAATATTTTAAAATGCTTCATGTAATACATATATATATGTGTGTGTGTGTGTGTGTGTGTTCACCATATGAATGTAGATAAATTTAATTCATAAATGACAATTTTTATATATTAGAATTAATGGGATCAATTTTGAAAGAAGAAACAGGAGTTACATAATTGATTATTTAAAAATATTGAAGCTTTTGAGCTGCAATAAGAATGCCATGTTCAGTAAAGAAAATAAATAATGGATATGTGATCAGATAAGACGTGCTGTTATTTGAAGCACAAATAACTATCTTAAAATCGTTTTATTTTGGCCATGAGATGAAATTATTCACTTTATTAAAAAGAACATAGTATTTGGAAAAAGAAAAGTTGATAATGAGCAATAAGCTGGCTTAGCTCATTTTTATAGCAATAAATGTGTCATCAAAAAGAAATATCTAATTATTTGATTGACATGAATTGGCCGCACCTAATAATAATATCTTGTACTCATCTTATTGTTAAATTGTATGAAAATTAGTATTTTATAAAATATCTATTTTCTATCATAATTTTGATCTTAGATGAAATATAAAATAAATATAAGTTTCATGAATTAACTAGATATTTTGTAATATGACATTTCTCCAAAAAGATTAAATAAAACATTTTGTTATTTAGTATGCAATTAAACATAACTTATTATAATTAATTGTTTTTATTAGTAGTAGTAGTAATAAAATTGAGTTTTTTAAAAAATTAGTATTATAAAATTCAATATGCTATTCTTCTTCAAAAACATAATTCATTCATATATTATTTATAATATTAATAAAATTTGACACATTTGTTTATTAGTTTTTGCATCTATGTAGTTTAATACAGTGATAAAGAGTCAGACTCTAGAACGTCAAATCTTCAGATCAGTTCTCAAAGTTCTTATGAATTACTGAGAAATAAAGCTATTCGATTACATATATGTTATCTTTTTATATATAATACTACTTCTGTTTGACAATAATTATATATTATTAAACACTTTTTATTTATCTTTTATTTATTGTTAGATTTTAACTGAAAGTAGCATTTTAAATAATATCCAATAGTTGTATATATTGCTTAAATAAGAAATAAAATTCTTATTTCTTTAGCTTGGTGCAAATGACTTCTAATTCTATTGAATAATTTAATGTTTTATGCAGTAATGTGTTATGTTCTTTAACACTATATTATTCAATAACAAATAATAAATACCTGGATGAACAAACGGGGGGGGGGGTGCGCACAAAAAACAAAAGATTTGGATTATTAATTCTATACATTTATATGTAGTTTTAAATATGTACTTTAATTTACTTAATTTGTATGAAAGATTTAAATCTTTTGAAAAGCGGTGAAACGATATCGTAGTGCAATTTATAATGCAAATTTCCATCTGTATATATATATGTAGATTTTCTATATGGAAAGCATAATGTGCCATCAGGTATTTTCGTACATCCAAAAGTGAAATTTTAGTTAAGCATTGGTGGTCGAGTGGTCAGTACAGCTGCCTTACAAGCAGTTGTCCCAGGTTTGCAGGTTCGCTTCCCAGCCGATTCTTTGACACATGAAAAAAAAAGTGAAATTTTACTATCTCCACCTTTATTTAAAGTAGAATTAATATTAGATTTAAATTATTTAAATTTTTTTTCTAATGTTCATATAATGCCGATGTCATTTGTGTATGTCAGCGTCATAGACAGAGTTTGAATACATTATTTTCCAAAGTCTTGGTTTTAAATCATGACTATCTCTGATGTTTGTTTATAGTGATAAATAGACCTGCAGAATTTTGCATGCATGTCACAAAACTAGGGAAGGCTTTTCTATTTGGTAAATCACCAATATTATCAACTGGTACACTACTTAAATTTAAATTTAAAAATTTTAAGAATAAAAATAAAATGTGATGAATCTTTTTAAAATATGATTTTATTTACTCAGAAATTGAAAAAAGATTGTGATATATTTTTTGTCAGTTTACTTGGCAAATTTTTTTTTACTAGTAACAATTGGACATAAGGAGATTTCACGTTTGAGAACTTTAAGAAGTTCATAACATGTCGACAATCAGAGTTGCATTAATGAATCTTTAGGGATGTGATGATATTGTTTTATGTTATTTTTTAAAAGTTATTTTTTATCAATTGCGACAGCTTCCTTTGTCTGTAAAAAGTATTTACAATGGAATTTAGCTTTTTTTTTTTATTGTGTGTGTGTGTGTTAAGCATGTACATTAATTTCATTTCTAATTAAATTAACTTCATGGTTATCAAAATCTTTTATAGAGTCTACAAATAATGTATTCTATAAAATCACAAGATACTGTAATAAAAAAAATAAAACTTTAAATACAATTTGGTCTTGGTTATCTACTTGATAAATTACAAATAGTATTTAAATTTTTATTTGGTTTTGAAAAAGAACACATGCCTGATAATTTGTTTTTGTTTTTTTGTCTTCAATTGTAAATAAGTACATATTATTAATCACACAATTTACCTATTGCTGATCATATATATAATTTTTATTTACCGAATGTCAAGAAAGAAGTTACGCTTTTGTATTCCCCACTTATAAAAAAAAAAAAAAAAAAAGCTTTCTGGGTTTAAATCTTTATAACGGCTTGGGTTTAAAATAAAATAGGACCCCGTTTTACTTAATTAAACCTAGAACATGTGAAAAGAAGGAAATTACTTCCAGTTTTGTTGAAAAATTATTCAAGCATTATATTGATTTAAAAAATAAATGAAACACACGAGAGTAATTTTAAAATATTTCTAAGGATAATTATTTCTTTTAATCATTTGTTTAGAATTATAAATTTATGAAACTTAAAAATACATAAAAAAAATCCACTTTTTGTTTATTTTCTTTTGCAAGTGTGCATATTTTCATATATATATTAAGTGTAGATGTATTGATAGAGAGTTATATATAAGTATACAGATACCATGTATGTAGCGAAGTCTACTCTTTTATAATTTTAATTTTTTAATTTTTTTGTGTTGACTCTTCAATACCATATTTAGCAATGAAGTATTTCTTCCTTTTTTATTAATAAGGACTTCTTCAATATATTAAAGTAAAAAAATGAAGAGCCACTGTAGAGCAAAGACCTCACAGAGGAACAGTGAAAGAGAAAGTATTAATTATCAGACTTGCCAAATAGTGAGGATTTGAATGCTTGTCCATCTTCGTTTTTTCTTTATCTAAGAGTAACTAGATATTCATTATATTCATTGACTGTAGACTGAAAATAAATTCAAATTCTATTCAGCTCCGGTTCAGACTATGATTTATTGACATAGCAGATGATTGCATCCAGCATACTTTGAGACCCTTGTTATATATATTGTAATAATAAAATTAATGTAAAGGATATATTGAGAAGATGTCAATCTGAATAATCATTCAACAAATATAAAAGTAGTGTGAGAGAGTCAATATTAATAAATATAGGTAGTATAATAATTGCAAAGTTTAAATTAAACATAGCTCAATGTATGTATAAACAAAGGGAGTAATTCACCCTCTCCCCAGGTTATGAATTAAAAGCATTTTAAATATTAAACATGAATAACCCAACAGTCATCCCTTGTGACTAGATGTAAATGAGATGCAATATCAAAATGTAAGCTAATTATTTAGCCAATTCCAATCTTAGAGCATATAAAACAATCATTAAACTTTCATCTGCTCTCACATATATAAATATAAAATATCTATTAAAAAGAAATACTGGGATTCTGACACATGCTGATCATCATCAATGCTGTGGCCATATGTTCCATGAATGTACTGACTATAAACTAATTCAAATCTAATGTGCAGTGAATAGACTTTAAAGATGATCTTGACCTTTGTGCCATTTAGAAAATTATTTGGTTGTCAAATATAAACATATACCCTTCACCTATATACAAATTAATCATCATTGCTCAAAAATTAGTCAGAATTACAATGGCACTTGGTTATGTGTATTAACTTAATCTATTTTACCTTTAATAGTTTTTCTGAGGCAATCTACAAAATCCCTTAAAGCACATTGTTATGATGAAATCAGTTACAGCCATGCCACATAGCTGAAGGAATAAATACATTAGCACAAAAAAATAAATTTAGAAAAATATGACAAATTCAAATTTAATACATGTCCTATACAAGAGATACATTTTCATATAGTAAATAAGATTAATTTATTGGGTTGTACTAATGAATTAACATTTACTTTAATTAAGTTATTTCCTTTTTTTAATAATTAAATCTGAAAATGTCACATTACCCAATAAAAGAAAAAATTAAGATTAACTAAAACTTTCTCTTTTTTTCATGAAAATGGGATGGTCCCATACAGTTTTTCTTTTGAAAAATAAAACTAAACTTAAAAAAACATTAAAAAAAAAAACAAACAAATTAAAACAACATTATTTATTACCCCTAGTTTTTATTCATATCATTAAAGAATTTTTATAAATTTTGATGTGCATCTTACTTTATTACCAAGTATTTTTTTCTCTTTTGAATTTACAAGTTTGTTTCTTTCATGTTGTGTTTCATTCACGTACCTTGTTTAAAAATATTTTATTCCAGATAAATATAAGTTTCCAATTTAACAATCATTTTTATTATAACTTTCCCCTTAATCTTTCCTTTTGGAGCTCCAAATTTAAAATTGACAGTTATTTCATTACAGATAAACATATGGTCTGTTTCTCAATTATTTCCTCTCTGATTATCTTTTTTCTTTTTTATAGTTTTCATTTTGAAATTGACAATTATTTTAGTTCAGGTTAGTATAGGTTTTCAGTTTAGCAATCCTTTTTATTAGATGTTTTTCTTTAACTTTTTGTTTTTTGCAGATCTCATTTTATAATATGACAATCTTCAGATAAGATCAATCCAAGTTGAGGCAGTCATCATTTTAGATGGATATATAAGGTTTGCTGCTAATTTTTCCCAAGAGTATTTTTTTACATTTTCTTATAGTGAAGCAAGTTATACGATTGGATCAGTGATACTCACCTTTTAATTAAAGCTTAGCATGTTGTTTTTAGAAAGTTGATTTTAAAATATTTTTAAACAATTAATAGTGAGGCTAGTCTAACATTAGTCTACAGCTTAAATTTTCACTGTTTTCTCTCAAGAGCTAAGCTGCTATTGTTATTATCTCCTCAATGATTGGACTGAAATTGCTATTGCTGTTCTTTTCTCAACAGCTGGGCCAAAACTGATTAATACTGACTAGACATTAAAGACTAATACCTTAATTCCCCATATCTTGATTTGAACATAACCTCCATATCCATCTAATCACAGACTACCTCAACATGGCAGCATTAAGCCTGGATCAATTGATTTTCTTTTATAAAATATTATTTTCTTCTTTTTTAATTAATTAAAAGTTCCAATTATACTGTAATTATTGAGAACATCCTTTGTAATTATTTCTCTTCTTAATTACTAGAAATATATCATTCTTTAATTAGCCAAACTTCTTTCATTTTTTTAGGAGAATAGAAAAAATAAAATTCCTATAATTAATTAAAAACAGCAGTTTTTCTTTAAAAAATGTTAATATCTCAACTTTACCTCTTTCATAAATTCATAAAAATTATTTAAATATTCTCTTTTAAGATTTTTTTAAAAAAATTAGATTCTTCTTTTTTTTATACTTTGCTATTTGTTTTACAACTGCCCTTACAAACATTAATTATTCATATTTTTATTATTAAAATGTTTGGAATTTGTCAATTGCCAATGTGAAAAAAGAGAAAATTATTTTTAATATATATATATATATAATGAAGAGCCATTAAATAAATATATAATCTATTGTTAAATTGCTATAGAAAACATTATTTAAAAATTTATCAAATTGAAAAATAATAGAAAACTTTGAAGTGATATTCTGAATAGAGGCTTTCAGTTGATTTTCAATTTGATAAATTTTTAAATAAATTTTTTTATCAGTTAATGTCTGTTATATTCTGTTTGTTATATAAGTTTTATTTAAGTGTTGTTTTTTCTAGTATTTTTTTAATAATCTTTTGAAATCTGAGGGGAAATTGTCAAAAAAGAATAAAGTTTTAGTTTTATATATTTCTAGTTCATTCTTCTGTCAGTATTAATTTTTTTATTAATCATGCCAGAAATATAATCTGCCTTCAAATCTGTAAATTACTGTTGTTATTATTAGTGTAATAATAATGTTTTTTTAAAAAACTTTATAACATTCCAAGAGTACATCTCTTTATTCTTCTTTAGAGCCATCTATTATAAACTTAAATAATAAAATAGCATATTTTATACTCAATATATTTCCAACCCTGGGCTGGTTTCTTGCTTTTACCTTTATCAACAAGAATTAATGTTTAAAGTAATTCACTTACACACCTAGTAATCACCTTTTACTTTTTTTATGATGTTTTAAGTTAATATCCTGGAATTTAAAAGGTTCTGAACTTAAACAATGCATTCACATACTTTTATATATCTGACACTATGTCAGTTTTTATATGTTTTAGATGTTTTTATTTTATACCAATTATTGGTGTAAAATTGAGGTCTCTAAAATGTATACAATTTGTCTCAGATTTCATATATATATATATAACTGTGCAAATGAATTTAGCATAGGTTCAAAATTTTAGATTTTTTAAAACTTTAGTCTATTAGTTTAAATAGTGTAAAAAAGTATAAGATTATTTTTAGATGCTAAGTACATTAGTTCTCCAGCTTTGAATATTAATTCTCACCCATCCAGACCACAACCAGATCTTATTCTTGGAGATATGGCTGTTGTAGCTTTATACCACTCTTGATTACTCAAGCTTATAGTAAATTGTTTTAACGTAGAATCAGTTCTAAAAAGTGTATTAACAAGCAAATGACAACTGTTATTTAAATTTGAGAAAATAATGGATATTGTAAAACAATTATTTTAATTATTTAATTTTTTATATTTTACTTGCTTCATATTAAAAATAAGCTATAAACTTGGTCGAATGCATACAGAGTAGCAGACTTTGGATATGAAAGTCCAATGATCGCGGCTCCAAATCTGTCACTTCAGGTGTTCGAACTTTTTATGAACCCTTGAACAATAAAACATTCGATTATTTATTTATTTAACTATTTTTATGTATATAATTTTTAGAATGCAAATTAGAAAAATAAAAATCATAAAAAATGCCTTTATTAATTTTCCTAGTTTTTACCTAATAATGATTTCACCCACAGTTTATTTTTATTCTAATTAAATCAAGTTGCGGTCAATATCGAAGTAATTGCAGCAAAATAATAAATTAGCTATATTCAGAAATACTGCTAATTAATTGTACTCCAATTTATGAAACACTCGTAAACATGTATACCAAAATATCAAATGACTTTCTTTTTTAAATTTCTTATGGATTATACTGTGATGATATCCACCTTCTTGTAACTACTTTTAAGATAAGAAAGCCATAGAGATCTTATAATATTTGGTTAGTCTGCCGTAAGCAAAGCAGTTAATGAAATTTCTTTAAAATAATAAATTATTGTATTATACAAATTGCCCCAGGGCTTTTTTCAAAACATGTAGATTATTAAAATAATTTAGAAATTAAAATATATTATTGTATAATTACTATTGGTATTACAAATTTTACGTCCAATTTATCTATTTTCAAACTTAATTCAGAAAGGCTCTCTTTCTCTGTACCTATATATTCCATAATTTTTTTTATTCCCTAGATACACAACGCTATAAGAATGCCATTTTTATTAGCATCTTTTCCTTTCATTACTTGATTAATATAGTTACCAATTTTTAATATCTACCAAGAGTAACTGTTTTATTGTTTCTAGAATTAATTTTTCAATTTATGATAATTTTTTATATTCCTTCTTGTAGTAGTTGTTATACATTTGATTATGATTTTTTTTTCCATATGTCATAGTATCAGCCGGGAGGCGAACCTGCAACAACTGTCTGCAAGCAATTGCTTGCTTGCAAGGCAGCTGTGCTGACCTCTCGGCTAACAATGCTTGATTATGATTTTAATGACACTATTAATAAAATTATGCAAAATAATAATGTATATTTATATACAGATGTAAATGTTTTATTATAGGTTTAAATATGCGTGTTTTGTTTATGTATATATATATATACTTGAAGAGACCTCCCTCCTGCAGTGGATTGGTAACAGTTGAAAATGATGGTGTTGATCATTCAGATTCAGAACTCTCCTACTCTTGAGCTTTCACTAATTTTCTAAATATTTAGCAATTTATAATTGCTCTATCTTGAAGTTTTATATCATTACATGGTATTGCTTTTTGCATTTTTAAATTTAACATTTATGATTTCCATAACATGTAAACTGATTTTGCATACATAGTACTTGCATAATATTTTTTTACAGAATTTAAATAGCAGTAGAAATTCACAGCTATTAATATTTTTAATTAGCTATTGTAATAAACTACAGCATTCAGAATTTAAATTTTGTAGCTAGTTGTAGATCTCTTGTGGTTCAGTTTTATTATAAACCCATATGCTGTTATCCATTGTAATTTTACAGTTTTTGCTATTTATTAATATGATTCTTCTTGGCTACCTCTACAGTAGATTTCATTAATATTACTAGTGTCTGGTAATTTGTAAGTTGACTTTCTATCAGCAATTTTATCTACTGCTACCAAGATTGCAAAATGATAATAAAGAGCTACCAAAAATATTCACTGGTATCTTAACCATATTTTATTTGAATTGTTTTATTTTTTTTTTCAACAGTATCATTTAATTTCGAATAGTATAGTGGAATATATTTAAAATAATTTAATGGCTTGACTTATATTTCTGATTAATTTTGGGATTGCAAATCCACTACTATTATTATTTACCATGATCTCTAGTTGTCTATAGTAAGTAAAGATTTTTACTAATTATCTAATTGTATTTGCATTCAGAATAAGACAATAAAAAATTTATTTGAATTAGTGTACTGTCATTTTTTTTTTTGGCCATAACATTTAATTCAGAATGTGTAATAAAGTTAATTGGTACTAATTTACTGTCTTAATATATATTTCTGAAATTTTTAGAGTAAAAATGTTAATAGAACTGTTATTTCCCATAGTCTAGATTTTTCTTGTTTTCAATTTATCTTATTTGCATTCATAATTAAGCAATAAAGCATAAAAAATTGAACCAATCATATTTTGGATGTTGTGATGTTTAAGCAACAAATGAGACACATTTAAGCTTTGATCCATAGACTTTTAGCTCTTGAAACCATAATTCTACCACTACTTTAAATTTCACAGAGAAGGCAATAAATTACTCATTGGGATTATAAATCAATCATAATAAGAAAATATTTTCCCAATAAAGATCTAATATGGTCTCAGTGGACTGTTTTTCATGGATAATGGGATATTGACCATGGATTGATTTTTTCATGGGATTTTAGCCTAATTTTGGAATTCAATATCCCTGGAAATCGTATTACTTTATGATATTGTTGATTTTGGATGATATTACAAAAGACAGCTTCAACATAAATTTTGTTAGGATGTTGCAAGAATTTAAGCACACTTTGATAATCCTCAGCAGATATCAAAATCCATTATTTATAAAATATATAATTAGTTTAAAATCGTTATTTTGTTTTTATTATAATGCAGGAATGGGATGTTGGATATGGAATCTAATCACTTTCTAGCTATCTGTCCAACAAGTTTCATATAGTCTATTATTTTTTAAAAGGTCTTAGAGATATAGCATAATGAAAATTCTTTAAAAATTTTATTAGATTCCAGTTTTATAAATTTCATTATATTATGATATCACACAAAATAATATATATAATACTTAATTTTCTATTACACTATAAGTATATTGTAACTGTCAGAATTGTGCAACCCAAGTGCAAATCATCTAAGTCAATTCACATATGCTTTCCACATTCTGATGTCACAGAATACCAACTCTTTCTTTTTACAGCCTGCTAAGGTCAGGAGAAAACAAGAGACTCTAGACTATTTATCTAAGTTATTGATTGCAAATAAAGATTACAAACTGCCAAAAATAATGGGACAACACTATTTATTCACATATATAACAACACAAAACATACACTGTTATAACTTTAATCATTAGATTTCTAACTTAGAATAAATAAACTTTCCTAATTTTATTAAATGCATTATAGTATATTGTGGTTCAATATTTTAAAATAATTCCTATTTGATAATATTAATGTTAATTGTCTGAATGGATTCCAATCTACTGCACAGACTCCTAATTGTTCTCAATTATCATCACCACTGTTCTAATGCTAACTGATACATGCTTATAAATTAAGACTTATCTTATTACTTGATTACAGGTTATGATATTAGTACACAAATAGGTAATGAAATAATTGTAAAATACAGGAAATTGCATCTGTACTACAATAGTTATATAAGAATGCATACATGGAGAGATTATATGCCTATGGTAGGAATTAAGCCTTTACAGCATATATAGCATAGTGACCGATAATTGCATATGTATCTCTATATAACATGTATGAAAAAAAAATGGATGGCATGAGATATGAATTGATCATCTACCACACACACTGTTTAAATAGATAATGATTGTAAGGGATTAGCAGTCGCAAATGATGTTATGCATTACATAATAATGAAAATCAAATGTAACTCATAACCTGAATTGATTGATACCAGCGGTCCATTTTTATCAATAATAATAATTTAATTACAAGAATAGTTAGCGAAAATTGACATCTACTTAATAGAACTTTATTTAGCTTGTCTATGCAGCAAGCTTGCCTCCCATTCATAATTTTAAATTTTTACTGATTCAATATACTATTATTAACACCTGTAGGGGCCCCCCCTTCCCCTTTTTATAAAATAATTAGGGTTTAGCCTCAGAAAAAATTACTAAAATAAATGTGTTAAAAAAAATAAAAATATAATTTTATTATTAACTAAATAAAGTAGAAATAATTCATTTTAATACACAACTTTTAATAGCTTGGCAAAATATTGTGATTACAAATTATTTGCCTTTTTATTAACTAATTTATTACCATTAGCGCTGACTAAATTGTAACATATTTAAATAGAAAAAATTACAGTCTCTTGCTATACCTGCTCATAAACAGATTAATTACACAACTATTTACTATTTCATTAAATCAGAGACAATAGTTAATTAAATATGAGTTTAAAATCCTTTAACCATTATTTTTGGTTTTTTCAGTATGCGCCATCTCTTAGCTATTTTTGGTCACATATTCTTCATTTTACACTTATTTTTATAGTAAATTTGTAGTGCAATCTAAATTTAAAATTTTAGTTCTGAAAAATTCCGCATTTGGCATTATTTTTTCAAAAAAATTGATATTTCTTTGATGCGTATTGTTATGTAGTCCTGCTTTGTCATTCTTCTCCAGATCGTAGTGCTGCCTTCACAGCTTTGGCCATTGTTTCGCTAGATCTTTCTAGCTGTCAAAATCAGAAATTAAAACGAAATGTTTTACACTTTTGTAATTGATTTTGAAAGTAAATAAATATATTTCTAGTAATTTTTTACATTCATAATTAAGATTTTTACATTAATTTATTAGAATATCAAGTTTGATTCAAAAAATTTTAAATTTTAGAAGAAAAATAAGCATAGGAGAGGGAACAATGCTCAACTGCTATTTTAGACAATGAATAATGCTTGACCGCTATTTGAGTATGAATGAGATTCAGTGAAAACTAATACAACAGCATCTTTTTCATAAATATTTATATATTTCATGATTATTTTTTACAATAAATTGTCTAATAATGCAGCTAGATTAATATTTTGATTTAAAATATTTAATTTTAGATGAAGATAAGACAACAGAAATGAATATTCAGTGATCATAATTTCTGAGATACAGGGAATCAGTGGCAATTTCATGTTATAATTGGTTGAAATCTAATTCTTTGGGGGTTTTTTTCAGGCTAATTTTCTTACATTTTTCTCATAATTTTCTTTAGTTATTAACATTATTTTAAATTTTTCATTAAATTTAACCAATTTGATTGTGAAATAAATAGATTTTTAGAAGCTAAATTAAAACAGTTCTGTTTATTGAGGGTTTATAATTTTTGAATAAAAGCACACTCTAAAATATAATTGATGAATAACATTACTTTCGACTTATGTCTACTTGACCAATAAAATTAGTTACAAGGTTTTTGATAAAATGCTTTACTTAAAAGGTTAAAGTTTATACTTATTCTTTCAGCTGTAACAGTTCAAGTTCACTCCTTGTGTATTGGCGGAGTTGATTCTTAAAAGTATAGCTATAGTGGATGAAGGTTTAAATAACTATTTCAGGTTCATTTGGGGTGTGCAGATATCAGTTAAGTCTTGGTTAAGTGGCTTGTTTTTCCTGTAGCACTGACATCAGCTACTTTTTCTTCTAAAGTGGATACATAGAGACACACATTCGGTATATAGATTTCTAAAATTGATCCTAAATTAAACATAATTAATGACTTTTTTACTCGAACATAAATCAGTTACAATAAAGCTTTCCTTTTCTGTTAACTAAATTTAGTCAGCTAATCAGAATTGTATTTATAACTTTAAACTAATATAAAACAAACGGTAATTAATCATCAGAATATTAAGATTTCTGATCTGTGCTTATATCAATATTTTCTCCCCTATTGTCAAATTTTGCAAATGAAAAATATATCTATATATATATATATTTGTTTTATAATGATAGAAAATCTCACAAATGTTCTCTATCTTGTAAAATTAAATAATTCACCATTTTATAAAATGTTTTGTTTACATCAGGTTCTTTTTTTTTAAATATTATTTATTAGTTTTGTTATTTTTATAAAAACTGGGGAAATGGATTTGCAAAGCAGATTTGAAAATAAAAGTCAGTGCATAGATATAAACAATACTTGGAAAATTCATCATTCCAGTAATTACATATACATGGAAAATCTGCTATACATTGAAAAAGAAAGCTTTAATTAAAGAATATCATCAAAAATTGAACTTCTTCCAGAGTATCACGTCTAAGATCTCACCACATTTTGCATTATTTTTTAAATGCCTATAATTAGTTATTAACTTGAGATTAATTATTTATTTTTCTTACTTTTTACATTTTTTTTTCTGTAATCTTTATAATATTAAAATGTCTAATTTCTTAGTAATTGCATTTTTCTCTCATTTATTTTAATATGTGAATATTTTTAACCATATTTTTCTCTTTATCTTTTTCATTTGTTTCAATTCATTATCTTAAAAGCTTCAAAATTATTATTAATCATACAAGTTTATGCATTATACAACTATATAATTTTTTTTTTTTATTTCTTAAAAGAAAGTTTAAATCACTTCAGTTCTTAATTAGCTTTTTATCTATATCCAATATTTAAAAGCAGTTATTGATTCAGTATTTTTCTGAAGGTTTGTGATAATGGTGTTCTAACTGTATTTTTATATTGAACTATTTCCATCATCTAATATGTGTGTTGAATGTTTTTAGAAAAGTTTAATTTTAGTTAAATATTCTAAATGCATTCAACTGTTAGTAATATCACAGCAAACAGGTTAGTATATGCACCAATTGTTAGTAATATCACAGCAAACAAATGTTAATAATATCACATCAAACAGGTTAGTATATGCACTAACTGTTAGTAATATCACAGCAAACAGGTTAGTATATGCACAACATTTTGCAACACCTGAAGAAGAGGGGAGAAAAATACCTCTCGAAACGTTGTGCATATACTAACCTGTTTGCTGTGCTATTACTAACAGTTAATGCATATACTAACCTGTTTGCTGTGATATTACTAACATTTGTTTGCTGTGATATTACTAACAGTTGGTACATATACTAACCTGTTTGCTGTGATATTACTAACAGTTGAATGCATTTGGAATATTTAACTAAAATTAAACTTTTCTAAAGACATTCAACACACATATTAGATGATGGAAATAGTTCAATATAAAAATACAGTTATATATTCAGTTTACACTATAAAATTACTATCAACAGATTATGTTCTTTGTCCAGTTCAAGAATCTCATTGCAAAAAAAAGGTGGGGATAGTGCTAAAAAAAAATAATATAAATAAAAAAAGCACTAACCAAACTTGTTTTAGTTTTAAAAATAATTAATGAACTCATCGTATTACAAGTCTTGAAAATTTTCTATATTAACATTTATTTAAAAGAATATGAATTTTATATCATAGAGATTTAATAAGAAAGATGCCCACGTGGATTTGACGACTAGCTTTTTAAAATTATAAATATTGATTGTTTTAAAAACTGAGTTCATTATGCAAAAGAAGACAATGAACAACAAAGATATTTGTTGTTGCAAAACGTTTTTCCAATTACAAATATTTATATGAAAATGACTTATTTAACGGTCACAAATTAATTGCAAATCTATAGTTAAAAATAGTTAACAAGGAATCACTATTTATTTTTGAAATTATATGGACAGTATTTTCAAAAGAATTAAAAATTTTATATAAGTGCATGGGAGTCAGTCACTTGTAAAATCTGATAGAAAATTAATTAATTTGATTTTGAAGCCAATTAGTTATCAAAAGCTTTATTGAACAGGAAATAACAAGCTTCCAATGAGATGTTATGTTTGCAATCCTATCCCAGCCATCCATCAGCCCAAAAGATAGAGCACCCTCTCACACTTTAAACACATTAGAAACATACACTTTGTCAAGCCATCAATATAGCTTTATTGTAAATACTGTTGATGTGTTTACAGCATATTTATTTGAAAGGCTTCAAATAATTTTAGAAAATGATACATTGAAAGTAACTGAATGGTTTGAAAATTGCAAGAAATTAAATAAGGAAGGAAATTAATACTTTAATTATCAGTATTTTGGATATATTAATACAGATTGTAAAAAATGATGTAAAATGTTCAAAAAAGAAATCCTGTAATGAAGACTGTTATTTTAGAAAGAAGATAGCTAAAATTATAAAGTTTATTTTATAAGCCAAAAAGTTTATCTAAACAGGTTAATGAAAGAATGAAGTGTATTTATAACAAATTCCTAATAGCTATTGCTTGTTGTCACTGCAGGTTGATTTCAATGGTAAAATATTAATCACAAATAGAAATCACCAAAAAGTGAAGCTAAGCTGGAATTTTGTTACCAAAACTTAAATATACATTGTTTATTAAAGGTATATTTCAATTTTAAGATAATAAAGCATATTTATAAAATAAAAATGATTTTGTCTGCATGTAACAATGAGGATGCCATTGAGTTCAAATCATTTTGAAGATTCATTATTTGCTGAAGTTGAAGACAAAACTATACGTTGTTTTTCGTAATTGGTCTTATAAATGTATCTCAAACTTATTTGATGGAATCAAAATAGGATTGGAAAGTTAGTTGAATGCAAGCACAAAGTATGTGAATAATTTATATTCTTTTTAAAATATTTATAAAATATTAATAGAATTATGGGCACCCAAAATTTTCAAAGTCATAAATTTTTTATGTGTTAATTTTATGCAATTAAAATCAGTTTTAAAATTGAATAAACATAGTGAGAATCAGGGCCACTCCATGTGGATATGCAGGTTGTACAGAGCACGAAGGCACTTCATCAATTTGGGAACAAAATTACAATGATAATAAAATTTATATGTAAATAAAAATGCTTAGATTTACAGATCCTTCCAGTGTTAAAAACATTTAGATTTGTAAATGCTTAGATTTACTAATCACCCCATTGTTAGACACACATTCTGATTGTAAATATTTTTTATTTAAATATAAGATGATTACTTTTTTATTCAAATTGTTCAAAGTATATTAAATATTATATCCTCTATCCTTGAATTGCATCAAACAGACTTATTTCATCATGATAAATAATAAAATTTATATTTAAATATAATGTTTCGACTTCTGAATCCGTTCATTGTTACAAACACATTTTGATTGCAAAAGGATTTTTATTTAAATATAAGAGAATTACTTTTTTACTTACACTTCTGACAATTATTCGAAATACACTTAATATTATATTGACTATTATTGCACTAAAGTGAACAGATTTTCTGCCATTTCCCTGTGATAATTAATTAAATTTATATGTAAATGTTTAGATTTCCACATCCCAATTTATATGAAAATGACACATTATTGTTAATAATTTATTAGAAATAAACTTATTTAAAACATTAGCTTATAATAATTATCCATAATAGATAATTAGTTTATCAGTCATATTTTATAAATCTTTCTGTTGTTTGTTTGTATGGTTATAGGGTTAGAATAGATTATCAGAAATCTAAACATGGAGTTTGGGAGTTAAATCTGATGAAGTTACATGTTTCTTTTAACACTGATACTATCTTTTTTTAAAATACTAATATTACCATTTTATTAATACTGATATAATTTCTTGTACACATTTTAGTAATCTGATTTTATTGGATTTGTACTGTAGAGGAATTTGTTATTTAGTTAAAATTTGTAATTGATGTATAAAATTTCCCAAATACATGATGGTCCAAATCCAAAGAAAATGGAATTAGTAAAAAACTATTTTTTAAAAAGATATTATTGCATCATTAAAACAGCATTATTGTTTATTGCCCCTCTGTTAATTGTAACATATTATACAACTTCATTTGTAACTGGTAAAGTGTCTAGAAAATTCTTTATCTATTCTAATGGAAAAAACCAATTATTAGATTTTTTTACTTATTACAATCTGTCATTAAACAAAACAAAATGCAAAGCATCATGCAATGGCTTTTAAGAATTTATCAAACAGACAATGAAGTGTGAAAATTTCTTCCCTTAAGTAAATATGATATAAAACATTAAAATCCCTAGATACTTGACTATATAGCACAATTAAGTTTCTAAACCGAAATAAGCACACAAAAAATTATTCTATTATTAAATGAATTTTTGAGATTGAGAAGCTAACTTTGTTAACCAAAAACATAATTTATACATGAGAGATTCTAAATGAAATAAAAAACTAAAGAGTTATTTTGAACTAATTAATATGTTGGTTAGAGTTGACATAGTTAAAATTGATTGTTATTTATGACATTATGGGCCACCAAAGTCAGGAAAGTTAATATATAAATAAAAAAATAAAAATTGCCACTACACTGCACTCAGAACAGTTCTTATTATGAGACTATGAATGCTGAAATTTAGCTTGCACAAATGTGCCTCTTACCCATTCAGCATCTCTGGTGAGAAATGTTTATAAATTATTATTTTAGCAATTGACTTTGGAATTCTGAGTCATACTAAATAATATTATTAAGAAATGCCAAACTAGAAAAGTTCAGGAAAAGATAATAACTTGGAGTAATGATGATAAAAAAAAAAAAAATAGACACCAAAACCATGGGGAAATTAAAAGTAATGAGGTATGAATAAGATTCATAAATGGAAGAATATAGAATTAATATGTTATGATAACTTTTGAAAAAAGAAATAAGTGGCGGGAGGCAGATTATGATTAACATCAGTTATTGGTGAAAAAATTTCATTAGAGAAAAGTACCGTATGGATATTAGTAGACAAATCAGAAGCTAGAGGTTAAAAAAATTTTGTTAAATAAATGTATATTTAAATAAAAAATAATATGGTAGTCATAATGTAAGACTGTTTAATAACTGCTGTCAACAATAAAATATATGTGAAGCTTGACTTATTTCATTCATCATTTTGTAAACTTTGCATCAAACTGATAATAACATTTGCAGTTTAGAAAAGTAATTAATTTGTTAGAACTACATTGATGTGATAAATGATAAATTCTATATCATTTCTGAAGAATTGTATGCTCATAATAACTAAACAAGGCTTTGTATGTTTTGAACCAATGCTTTTTATCTGAAATGAGAGATTTATAGAATGAAAGCAACCCATACTCACTATTTCAGGGAACTTTAGGAGACAGGTTTGTTTTTCATAATTTGTTATAGTTGACATAAGAAAAGATTTCTGATGTAAATGTGAGTAATAGTGTATGCAGAAAAATTAAGAAGAAAACCATAAAAATCCACAGAAAAAATCAAGGAATGAAAATTATTGGTCCCCAGATCAGGCAACTTCAAAAGAAGAAGAAATTTGAGAGTAGATTGAAGAACAGCAAAAAAGAAGTACGGGAGACTTTCAAAATTATATTAAATAGTTATGAAATATCAGAGCCAGAACTTTCTATCATCTTGTGGATGAACTTCTAAAAGTATATAGAAAAATGGGCTATGAAATATGTCTGTCAGTGTATCATCTATTCCAAGATGTCTTTTTCATTAATTTGGTGCACTCAGTGATGAACACAGGGAGAATTTTCATCAAGGTATCACAATCATTGAGAAGAATTATAAAGATTAAATGTGCCTGTAGTTTGATAGATTACACCGGATGATTGTAAATGTCACTCCACAAATAGAATACAAGAAGTAAACAAAAAGGCATTTGTGTTTGAAGCCTATACATGCACTTTCTTTTGAATAAATAGGAATGTCATTAAATTCATTGTGTGTTATTTTACTCCATAAGTTGCAAATAAGAATCAGTCTCACATTTTTAATGTCTTTTCATATTTAGCATTTGAAAATCATATAAAATTAATTATTTAGGTCTCTATTATAAATCTGTGATCAGCATTAAAAAATTACCTGTATTGAACAATATTACAAGGTTTTTTTCAAAATTACTCATATCTAAAAGGCCAATTAGTCTTCCAAGAAAGAGTTTTCTATCAAAAATGATTGAACATATAGTTGATGATCAATCGACTATGATGTGGAAGAGATAGGAGTTCATTACTTTGTTTATCTATAGCTGCTATGGAAAATAGGATAAAATAAGTGGAGACATACTATGAACTTTTTTGATGCAAGATGATGCATATCTATCCTTTGAACTTTGTTATACTCAGTGGTTTTTGATGCCTTTAATTTTTAAATAAGTCAGTACTTCTATAAGTATCCCACTTTCATTTTTTTTCTAAATTGGTCCATTAATATCAGTGTTAAAAATTCCCAATATATTTTTTTTTTTTGCAAGTCTTTTTTATTTTGTGAACCATTTTTTTATCCATATATATATAGTACAATATTTTACTTCTCCAGCTACTTTTCAATGATTTTTTATTGTCATTTTTAAGGTTTAATTTTATAAATTTATTTATTTAACTTATACAAAATGTTATATAAAAATCTGGAAAAAAATAACTACATGAATAATGTTTAAATAATTACATCAGAGTTAATAATAGCAAAGATTAATCTATTAATTTATCATCAGTTTTTATTATAATTAAGTTCTTATAACTTTTTTAGTAATGGGGTGTGATTAGTCCCAAATAATGTACTTTTATAATTATAAATAATGCATAGGATATATTCTCCAGCTTCATTTATGAGATTTTGCAAATTTTAGTAAACAAATGAAAACTTCCAAAAATAATATTAATATTTATAAGTGATATATTTATGGGTAAATAATTATTAAAACTTCCATAATTGTCAATTGTAATTTATTTTTAATTTTTTATAAACATATGATTGGAAAGAGAAGAATGATGATTGGACTTTCTATTAGAGGAAAATAATACTTGTTGGATAACATGTATAATACTTGTTGGATAACATGTTTACAAAAATCAATAATAATAACAAAATTTATTCAAATAAATTTATACTATATTTTTTAAAACTTTAAAATAATTATTTTATATTTATATATAATTCAATTTATTTTTTCTATTTATCTTCACATTATTAAATACTTTTTTTATTTTCCTATGTCATCTGAATACACCCTTTATTTTTTATATAAAAAAACTTACCAATTCTCTATAATCTTTCATGTTTTCTAGCATGTTTAATTTTTATTATCATTTTGTAATTTAAACAACTTGTTGTACAAGTCCATTTTTTCTTTTATTTATTTCTTTTATTTTATTTATTTCTTTCCTTTTATTATCATTTATCAATTTATTTAAAATTATTTTATTTTATTCTTATATATTCTATGTATGTTCTTTATTATTTTATTTATATTATGAAAAAATTCTCTAAGATATACTAAAATTACTATAATTTTTCATATTTTATTTATCATATTATTCTTGTATATCCTCCTTTCTATGAAAAGAAATGAAATATAAAATAAAGATTTACAATGAAAAATTATATTAAGAATTTTCTTTTATTAAACTTACTAAAAGTCTAGGTCCATTTTATTTTTATTTAATAAGTATATTAAGAACTTTCTTGCTATTACAAACATTATTTTCAATTTTTTTACTTCACTATTGTAATATATTTTAATAAAGATCAATTCTGATATGTCTGTACACTCAACACCTATAGCAATAATGACAACAGCATCATATTATAATCTTTTTTTGTCTGTTTGTTTTTTATCATAAATTCAACTTCGTTTAATATGGAAATGGTATTATCTATCTGATAATATTTAACCAATGTTGGATGAATATCCAGCTTAGTCATAAACTGGGAATCCGAGAGAAAAATTATAAAGTTGCTTGTGACCTAAAATAAATTTTCACATTTGACCTAAATCCCAATTTAGGGTCATTGTTATGTGCTAACCACTATTCCATGACGTTTAGCAAGACTATTATTTCATAAATAATCGTAGCAAGTTTTAGATAGATGTTTGTAAATCATGATTGTTGTTTTAGCAATAAGAAATTGAAACATTTTGCTATGCAGTTTAGAAAAAGTTGAGACTTTCTATAAATATAAACTTATGTTCCTGCATGTCTGTATATGTGGGTAAATATATATGTGCACACACACATTGGTGTGTGTAGTTAGGTAAAAATATATGTAGTTACATTTACATATAGATAGATATCTTTGTATTTATCTATTAAATAATGTGCTTTAGTGTAGATTTTAAAAGTAATCATGCTTAAAAAATATATATTTAGTTATTGAGAAATTAATATATTATATAAATAGCTATTATTTAATTTTATATATTTCAAATAGTAAGGCTGCATCTCGTAATTTAAAAAAAGTTAGTGTCTAAAAGCCTGGCCATGAAAAATCAATACTCTGTAAAATATTAAGTAAACATTTACTTCTTTCTACTGATCTTTGCAAACTCTATGTTGCTTTAAAACTGCAATCAATAAATTTCAAAATTTCATCAATATTTAATAATAGAAGCAGTCATTTGGTGAGCTCAGCTGCTGCAACTGTAAAGTTATTTTTCATTTAATCAAATAATATTGAGTAACTTTCGTACAAATTCTTGATTAAAGAAAAAATAGTACCACCCTGCAGTTATTGTTTCAACGGTTTTATTCATTAAAATAACTACTACAGTTTAATGAATCTCCATTCATTAATAAGCTGGATTATTTATTACTTTAGAATCACTTGTTTAAACTACTGTTAAACTTACAATAAGGGAATATTTTGTTTAGTAATATATAGGGTATATGAGCACAGACTTTCACATGACCCACCACTCTCCACTCTATCTAATAACACTGATACACCTAAACACATATATGTCGAAAAGATAAATAATCACCAATATACGTATTTCATGCTAAACCAGCAATCATCAGTTGGTCCAGATTATCATCTTCACACATATATACTATAAGTGCTCAGATATATATTAAGATAGACAATCTTCATACTTTAATATAAAAATATTCTGAAATTTTGTATGTGTTGTTTATATGTATTTAAACGTCTTTATTTAGATCAGGAATACTTTGAAATTTAAATAATGTTCATTTGTTACAATAATTCAGAGAAATTAATTTTAATCACTTGTAATGCTTTTGTATTTAAAGAAAATATAAATAACAAGTTTAAAAAAATTGCATTAGAACTACAAGAAACTTTTGAGATAAAAACTATTGTCAAAAGAACATTTTTCAAATTACTTTTTTATATTAAAAAAATTGCAGTTAACTTTTAATCACTTATTCTTTCTCTTATCTCTGTAATCATTTGTTTACATGCTTTTATGTGAATTCTTGCAATCTATTCACACTGACAAAACTAGTATAAAAATATATACATTTTCAATAAAATTATATAGTTTTGAAAAAGACAGTATAGTAATAAACTTAGAGAAAATACATTTCAAGCCAGAGTAATCAATGGATGCCAGAAGACTTGTGCATAAAATCTCTATCGGCATTTCATGCACAAATTTTCTGGCATCCATTGATTACTCTGGCTTGCATTGAGTAACACTACTGTATGGAGAGTTTTGCCTGTTTTAATAACAGTTAAGAGAAAATACATTTACATAAATTTATGTGAATGAGTTAAAGTATAGATGAATTCATTTACTCACTTTTACTAAAAAAAGTTTCTTTAATTTATCACAAAGTACTTCAAATATTTTCTTAAACTGTTAATCATTTAATATTATTTATGTATTTATTGAATAATTATTTGAAATAAAATAAGCACTGGTTACATGTTTTGTAAATTAACTTTCTTTGATATATATATAAAGACTTATAAATCCAATAAATAATATTATATTTCAACCAGAGGACTGGTTTTCATCAGAAAGAATAAAATACACAATATATATATATATATATATATATATATATATATATATATATATATATATATATTTATATATATATATATATATATATATAAGTTAATAATTATAAAAATTAAGGCATTAACAAAAATAACACAAAAATATAATAATATAATTGTGAAAAAGATAGTGTAGTAATTAATTAAGAGAGAAACAGGCATGTAAATATGCATAAATCAAGATGAAGGAATATGTATGTGAATGTCTTTGTTCAGTATATAATTTGTTTTTGTTTTTTTTTACTATTAAATCATTACTTTTTTTATTATATATAATTGTTATCTTTAATTTCATGATTTGGGCTACTTTAAATAAAGTTTTTATTTAGTAATTTATAATGTGATATTTGAATGTAAAACATTGTAATGCTTTCACTATGGTTGCAATTTCATGATTAGCTTATTGTACAAAATGAGAAAATGGCTGACTTAGAGATTATTTGCACAAAAAAAAAAATTAAGAATTTATATTTATAGATTTTTAATTTTTCTTATTTATTGAAGTTATGAATTATTGAAATCACAGCTGGTTAATCTATGTTTTATTAGGTGCTTGTAAAGTAATCAATGCTTAAGAATTACATTCAAAGTAAAAGTGTGATAAGACACTGCAATCAATCTCCTTCTAAAATGTATGTTGTATTGCAACACATGTTATGATTATATACAATGATTACCACATGTACCTCAAAGGGAGCTGTAACTATTCAACTTCAGTTTTGCAATCATATGATGATTATTATTATTATATTGGTGTTATATTTTGTTTCTTTTCTTCCTTTTACTTTTTATTTTGATGATATTTATATGAATAAACATTATTTTAAAATTATATGGTACTATTCTTTAATCACCATCTTAATACAATTTAAATTCAGCTCATGCTATGACATTGCTGATTCATCTAATGTTACACTTAAATATTTTATTATATTTACTATTTGAACCTAGGAAATTAAGGGTAGAAAGCATACATGAAATCTTTTATATGTATATTTACCTACATTAATGAATAAAATTCAAAACCTGAAAAATTATATGTTTAGATTTGTTATTCTATTGAGAAATCTGGGGGTGAGTAAATTTGTGTGGGTTAGGATCAAATGAAGCCTCAACCATACATGAATTCATTTTAAATATATGACGGAGTAATTGAAATCACATTTTTTAGCTTATCTCACTTCGATTTTCATTTTATTATAGTTAACCTCTTACTTACTGCATCTCTTCCAAAGCCAAATTGAATATTAAAGATTACAATAATCATTGCATAGAATAATGCATATTTTTAAACAATGGAAGAGTGAACCTATAATTGCTTCCCAGTAATGCATTCACCTGAATACCTATATTCTCAATTCACAATCTTCATCAGGTTCTAAATTAGATTTTGGAAGTTTTTTGCAAGTAGCCTGCCCATGGTCTGTTTAGTTAACATATAACAATGATAGAAAAATTCCAAATTTTTATCTCACTTCCTAAAGTTGGCTTCCAGTGCTTTTTTCTTTACGTTAACTCTGTAAAGGCTTGTTAGAGAAAGTTTTAAGTTAAAGGCAATTTAAAAGGCTGTTATATCATATATCTATTAAAACTATATGAATTAAAGATAATTAAGAAATAAAGTTCAATGATTGTACAATAGTGGAATACATTTAAATCTTTACATTGTGTATAAACTCATATGTATATAATTTTAAAAATACTATAAAATTGGTCATTTAAAAAGATTACATATTGCTAAATTATTATCTAATAATTCAATTTAAATGCTAAAAGTTTTAAAATACATTTTCATTTCCTTTCAATTAATGTATTAAAATATAATGAATTCAAGTGAATTCTAGCAAATCACAGGAAATTGCTATTATTATGTTAGAATTTTTTTTTTTTTTTTAAAAAAAGCCATATGTCATGAATTTTTTAAAAGTAATTTTCCAATTAAAATTCTTTTATAGTAGTTTTATTATTTTTTAATAATTAAGGTGTAAAATAGAAAAAATTGTTTTTTTTATTTATTATCAATAAATAGCAGTTTATAAAATAATAAGTTAATCTGCCTTAATTCATTCATCAAAACACTTTTAAATTATTAATTTTAAAGAATTGCTAATAAAAAATCGTTATATAATTGTTACTAAATCACATATAATGATTTTTTTAGATTTCCAAACTCTGTCTAATTAATTAATCTTTATTCAGGCAAAGGGAACTGATAATAAAGTTGAATTAAGGAGAGAGAGCCAAGTGCACATCCAGGATTGTGCATGTTAGTGCCCTTTTATTTATTTAGCTTAGTATTCTTTTTTCAAATAGTTGTCAATAGTCAATGTAGTTAATCATTTAATATTGGCTAGTAAGTGAGTATTTAACTATTCTCAATTAAAAGCAAAACAAAATAGTGCTTAAACATTCACCACCTGGCTATTTCCAAGCTTGATGAATAATACCTTTCTCTTCATTATTCTTCATATTGAGGGAAAGGCCATTATTCTCTAGTGTAATTTTAATGATTGTTTACCTTTATATAATTTTTCTTATAAAGTTGTTAATAATTTCATTTATTTATTTAATCATATAGTTTGCTAATGAAATTGTGCATCATTATAGTTGAATTTCATCTCATCTGGTCAAAGCAATATATTTTTTGTCAGAATGGTTTGCAGAGCCATATCTACTGAAACAACGGCTCAATAGATTTTTAAATTTCTGTTGCGATCACATACTGTCCAGATCAAACTCACTTTCTGATACTGAAAATCAATTCTGAAATGTTTGCATAGCAAATTGCTTTCTCTATTAAAGTATCTTACCTTGTTACTAATATCGTAATCCTATAGTTTTCACAATAAAGACAAATAATCTTTATAATTATTTTATGAGAATGCACAATTAAAATAATACTATATGCCATTAGAAAAAAAATAGTTTAGAAAGTTCATTTTTAAAAGCAGAATTGATTTTTCTCTCTATTAATCTTTTTCACAATGTTTTACAAAATAAAACGTTTTTATTATTATTATTATTTTAAATGCTGAAGTCAGTAATCAATGAAGTAATTGGGATTTTTTTCTTTTGGCACCACTACTAAAACTTTTTTTTTTTTTTTTGCCCTAATAGAATTTTTTATTATATAGCAGAAACAATTAAAGATTTTAAGTGAAAAAGTGAAACATGCAATTAAATTTATAAAGAAGGCTGTCTAATTGTCTGTTTATGATCCTGAACACTGGCAGAGTGAATGTTAGGGAATTAAATTCCCTTGATAGACTATTTGCTCTTAAGTGATGGCTGGACAGGTCTCAATTACATATAATCTGTCTTAGTGAGACCAAACTACATTGGAACTCTAATAATAGAATAGAATTCATTCTAGGCCAGTATGGAGTCCTTCAATATGTACCCTCTAACTCAGCTCTCTCAGGTGTGGTGATAATTATAAGTAAAAAATTAAATTTGGAAAGCAATAGAACATACATAAACAATGACATACTGATTGTAGAAATTACAAATGGCAAATTTTTTCCATTATACTGATCTATGTGTTTATTCAGAGGGAATCTATGCTGGCCTTTTTTTTAATTAGCATAATTAACTCAATTGTAGCATCAGCTGTGTCACCTATAATTCTGTTTGGGGATTTCAACATGGGTTATAACCAGTTCATCTACAAGTATCTACACTCATTTAATCGCATGATGCTGAGTGGGGAAGGCTGCTTTCACCAGACACTTTTTCCTTCTATAAATGACAGCACAGATCTCTAATTCATCTCCTCTTCTACAGTCTGGAGTTGTATCACAACTTATAAGCCACCTTTGAAATAGTCACATTTACAGATCACCTTCCCATGTTGATTTCTCTGAGCCTGGATCATATGCCGCTGACTCCCTGACACCAAACCAAAACCATTAGGATGCTGAATAAAGCTAACATCCCTGGGTGGATTTTTTGGAAATCCTAAATCCTATTTCACAAAATCCAGCTACTGATGCTACCACCTTTTCAGGCCTGGTCAGCCTTTCTGGGCATTCTAAGTACACTAATCAACACCTTTACCTGTCACACAAAGAGTCTGATCAGGTTGCTCAGGGAGCTTGATGACTTGGGCAAGTGTTAGTCAGCTACCATTAACACATGCAAGGGTCAAGAGATATTAACACTAAAAAATCAATACAAGGACAAAGCAGATGTTGGCCCAATACATCACAACTAAGAGAAGCCAAGATATGCCTGACTATGCAGCACAACTGGACACCAAGTTACCTGAGATGTGTGATTGGTGCCATAAAAAGACTCATGCCTTCCATGGTGACTGTGGACAACTGCAACTATATGGGCATGGCAATGGTAGACAAAATACACATTCATTTTAAGAATATGTCCATTCAACACTGCGGACATTTGGAGTGAACAAGAGGAACCAAGTGATCATGGAATCTCAGATCTTATTGTGCAGCAGCTGATGACATCCTGAGAATACTTATCCAAACCTGTATGGCTTACTGAGATTCATCTTGGTGCACCTAGGCAGGTTCATGGCTCTTGTGGTATGAAGAGTAATCAATATATTAAAAGATTTCCAACCTATCCCTGATGTCCATCCAATTGCTCTAATACCAACCATTCTTTTAAAAAAAACTAATTCTTTCTGTTTAAAAAATATAAGATCTATTTCCATGACTCCTCTTCTAATAAAGACAGTTGAATCCTTAGTCTAAGATAAGATTCAGCAGCAGCAATTTACTGGGATTTCCAGGCACCAATTTGCCTGTAAGGGCTCATCAACCAGAAAGGCAGTGAGGAAATTTCTGCTTCTGGTAGAGTTCTTCAAAGCCAAAAAGAGAACACAGCATATTGTAGTCTAGTTGGACTTTATGGCCACTTTTGACTCTGTGGTGCCTGTGCAATTGTTTGCAGTTCTCAGGCACTAAAAGTCCCTTTGGTATATGTGAGGATAATAGCCAACTTGTGGCTCAACAGATCCATCTGTATATCTTTAGATGGCTCTCTTGCCCCAGAGTTTCAGCCACATCTGTCCATTTCTCAAGGGTTGCTGCTAAGTACCTTGTGCTTTGTCGCCTACATTAATCCCTTTTTAAAGGAGGTTGAGATCAGATTGCCTGGGTTATTTTCCAGCACTGGGGGAGGTAATACATCACACTTCACATTTCTTAGGTGGATGACATGACCATCATTCTTCCATCTGCTAAACACTTTCTCCAGCTCTATCAAGTGTTGGATTAATATGCTAAAAAGTATAATTTCAAGATTAATCCTGCAAAGTTGCCTGTGGAAAATTAACAGGGGTGAACATGTACCATCCAAATTCTCTGGAAGGCTGCAAAACTTTCTCGGCTTTCTGATGTCACTGTCGAGATCTGCAATTAGGTAACAAATTCAATTCAATATTATTGAGAAGATTAGAAAGTTGCCAGTGCCTTGGCTTCGATCTCTCAGTCATTTCCAGGCTAAGTGGCACTGCTGAACATGCTAATAATTCCGCACATAACCTACTAACTTCTGATTTTCAGGCCAACCAGAACTTTCCAGAATACTATCAAGTCAATCTGCACCAAGCTTTTATGGAAGAGGCCAGAGGAAATAGTCTTCATTAGTCTTGCCAAGGTGTAAAAACCAAAGGAACTGAATGGTCTTGGTCTGTATGCAATCAAGGTATTCTATATGCAGAGAGTTTGGTGACACTTAGAGCAATAGGGGAAACAGAAATTGAACAGCAATTTGCTAGCTTGGTTGAGCCCACCGACACCCCACCACCAAGAAAAAGCAAATGGGTGGGTGAAATGGAAGATTATCTTGGTGGGCTTGTCCAAGTGCTGAAACAAGTTCTCAATAATAAGAATACATACTGGGATACATATAAGTTAATTCATTCTATGCAGGAAAAATGCCAGCTTTATTTAATATCTCTGTAAAACTATTGATTAAAATCAAAATACTGAGCCTTAGAGCCAAAAATAGTGAATTTCTTAATTAAATGTGTGCTTTACCTACAAGTCATTTTAGTGACTTATAGGGGGTTTAAAAAATTTGACTCTGTATGTACATTATGTTGTTCATATGAGGAGACTATGACGCATATCTTTATCTGCCCTCACATTCTGGATCTTAGAAATAGACTAATTGCAAGTTTCCAATCAGGGTGTAGTGAAAATCCTTAATCTTGATAAAACTTTGATCAGTGGTAAATTTGCTGCCATAAGAATACCTATCTTCATTCTGTTTGCTTTGTGGCTCACTGGGTGCCATTTCATATTTAATTAAAACATGTGGAACCCATGGAATGCTTACCAGGAAATATTATGTATACATATCTTAAGATCAGAGACTGCTTACTGGCACCTGAGGGGCTATTCTTGTATACAGCGAAACAAATAACACTGAATGATAACAAGGACTTCTCCCTAACAATATAGTCTAAACTATGATTTCGAATATATTAGAGGAAATTCATTATAGCATCTGGAGGTCTGGGGTACGAAAGGAGATAGTGAATTAAGATATTAAAATGAATTTACTTGAAAGAAGAATTTACAGTTTGGATGGCAAAGAGGGTTTAACTCTGCAATCATGTTTCAATTAAGAAAATGATAAACTGAGTAATAGTGGTAATTTGAACAATAGGGTCAACCCTCAGAAATAATAATTGATTGGTTAATTTGACTTCTGATTCCAATAAATAAATGACTTGGAAAAATGATAAATCTCAATTGGTGATTATAGGAAAGAAGTGAAACTGAATTCGAATAAAACTAATGTTTAATCTATGAAATAAAGGATGGTTCAATCTCTAATCTAATTAAAACAATAAAACTAGCACATGAACTCCAAGACACAGTCTTTAGCACAGATATACCTCAGCTGTATAGATATACTAGCATGGGACCTGAAATACTTGATGCATAAACTGACATAGAGTAGCCATTGAATCTACTGTCCAAGTTATTAATGTATAACAAGAAATTATGTATTTATTCTAAAGAAATGTTTTCCTTAATAAAAAAAAAAAAAGCTCCTATTTATTCTAAAGAAATGTTTTCCTTAATAATAAAAAAAAAAAAAGCTCCAGCTAATGATGGAATTGTAATTGATATCTTAAAAGAAGCAGGTGAAGAAATAGAAATTTTTTGGCAAAGTTATATATAAATGTCTAAATGATAAAGATGTCCCAGATGATTGGAAGAATGCAGTATTAATATTTAATTGATATATAAGGTACTAGAAATTACAGAACTATCAGTCTTTTAATCAGTTTTATGCAAAAATTTTACCAAGATAATTACAACTCATCTACAGTGAACTTTGAATTTCAACCAACCAAAAGAGCAAGCTGTATTTAAAAATGGGTTTAGCACAGTGGATCATATCCAAGTATTGGAAGAAGTTATAAAAAGGGCCAATGAATAAGAGTTGCCATTATGCTTTGGATTGGGTAGATTATGAAAAGACATTTGATTCTATAAGCATTTCTTCAGTAATCATCAAGGTATAGATTGAGGATATTGTTATATTCTGAAGAATATTTATAAAAATGCAACAACAACAACTAGGTTACATAATGATACTAGGAAGAATAACATTGAGATGGGTGTACAATATGGTGACTCCTATCTTTAACACTTTTTTAAGTATTTTATAAATTAAAATGGGAAACTAATGGAATAAAAGTAAATAGAGATTATTTAAGTCATTTAGATTTTGAAGATGATGTAGTTGTTTTTGCAAATAATGCTTCAGAGCTTCAGGAAATGTTGCAATAGTTATCAGATGAAAGTAAGAAAGTAGCATTAGAAGTAAATATTAAAAAGACTAAAGTAATGTTCAATGGATTTTCTCAAAAGATGAAAATAAATATTGATAATGATGAGTTAGAAGAAGTTAACAGCTACAAATACCTTGGTCAGATTATTAATACAGTTGGAAACATAATGAATGAAATTAAACATAAAATTAAACTTGGTTGGAGTGATTTTGATAGAAATAACTTAATATTAAAAGGAAATATGCCAAATCTGAGACTTGGACACTTAAGAGAATAGCAATACAGAAACCTTAGACTAATTAAAGAAGTATGGAGAGATGCATATTAGAAGTAATAAGAAGTCAAAAATGAAATACGTGGATAAGAAAACAAATAAGTATTACTAACATCATTATAATAATTGGCTGGCATGGAGTTGGGCTGGGCATATTGCTTGAAGAGATTGTAATAGATGGACAGTTGAAATGTTAAACTGAATTCCAGGAGATTGTAAAAAACTTAGAAAGAGACCACTTATGAGATGGATGGATAGATGGGTGAAACAAGGAAGTGTGCAAGGATGTTGTGGAGAAGAGAGGCTAGAGATAGGAGAATATGGATTGAACTTGGAGAGAATTTCATCCTGCAGTGGATTGATAATGATTGAAAATGGTGATGATGTTTAAAATGAAGTGCCTTATACTTTTTATCAATAAACACAATTTCATTATGTACTATTCAAAAAAAATGTAAGTAACAGAAATTTTGTAAGCTTAATTAATTTTGTGCTATAGTAGCAGTTATTTTTTTACTCAGAGTGCTGTAAATGATCACATTTATTAATAAAATTTCTTTGGATTACATTGAAAGCACATATGTTTTATTTTTTGCTTTCATGTACTACAGTATTTCACATAATAAAATGTTTTTTCTAAATGTAAAACTAAAAGTCTAATGAAATTTAGGAAAATTCATAAAATATCTTAAGCAATAAAATCAAAGTTATCAATATAATAGTGGCAGAAAATAAAAATTGTAAAATATTTTTGTGTTGCAGCTGAAAGTTTAAAGATTAAATAACCTAACCTAGAATCTGAAATGGTAATGACAGGTAGAAGTATCATATAGATGTTGAAGCTGATACAGATATAGAATATCAAAACAACTAGAAAGGCTGTAGTGTTCTGATAATAAAAAGACTATTAAATTTTCTTAAAGAAAAAAAAAGTTATTGGAGAAAAAGAATATCATCTAGAATATGTTTAATTATGATGAAATTCTGATACTTCGCTACACTTTTTTTAAAAAAAAGTGGTACATGTTTTATTTTAATTTTTGTGTGAATGTGAATGAGTGAACACACACACAGTAAATATGTATGTAAATGTGCTTCCTTATTTTTTTTTAATAAACATATTATTTAATTTTATTTATACTGGAATCTTAAATTATAAATGCATATTATATATTGAAGCAATCGATGTCTAATCATCATCGATGCTTCACGTTTCACCATCTATACTAACCTCCTAGGGGTCCCCAATTCAGACCTTGCTATAAATATATGCTATTCACTCACACACTGTATGGCTAATGATTAGAGAAATTAATAAAATTAAAACTATTTAGTAAAGTAAAACAGTAGTGTGCGTGATGCGTATATATATTATGACTACAGCAATAATTTTATTGCTGGAAAATACACTTGCTTATATATTTGTAATTATTTTTATATCTTGGTGTATTTAATGTAACAACAAAGAAAAATGGGGAAGGCTTGAAATACTGAAATTATCTTTATCACTAGTCAGATCGTTGTCTATAATTAAAATTTTTAAATCTTAATTAAAATCGAAAACAAATCATTTATCAGTTGTTGTCAAATGATTTGAATTCAGCTTGTTGCCTTTAATTAGAATTGTCATTAGCAATTAAGATCGAAAACAAATCATTTATCAGTTGTTGTCGAATGATTTAAAATAGCTAAAAATGGTATTTCAAGCCTTATCTGTTGAAAATATTTTGCTAATTAAATGTTGTTTTTAAAGGGATTACAGAGATAGGGTTGGTATATGAAATTGCATTCTGGGCAGTATTAAAATGTTATAAAAGGAACCACAGAACAAAGGAAGTCAGTTTTTAGACTTTCAGTTAGTTATCTTTCAGTGACTTGAGATTTTCGTCAGTCAGTTTTAATTTCGAAGCGTTTCAAGACCTTAACTTTAAGAAGCCGGTGCAAGTCCTGTGCGATGAAGCATGAGTAGTGGAATCTAGCACCTTTCTCTTCTTCTCTTGTAGAACTGTCTGCCTGCAACTGCTATGTTCCATCCAGTCGACCATACAAGATGATTGCTTCCGACTGCTGATTGCTAATGACGCTGCTATGCTGTTTTTCGTTAGGTAACCTTTTAACATAGAACTGCCTTCATAAGTCAATACTTTTGTAATTTGTAATCTATAGTTCAACTTTCATATCTTAATTTATATATTATTTTATAAGCTTCTACTAGTTTTGCTTTTAAACTCTCTCAGTAATCTTTTATTAATATCATGTATTTTAACTTACCTTTCATGCTTAATTAACTTATATGTATAAATGTGTGCGATTCCATTAAGATTTAGTGTATTTTGTTTAATGTATAAATATAATCTATTTTCTTTAATATGCCAAAATCGCTAAAATCACGAGTAAGGGGGAAAATAATTGTTTTACTTGGAAAAAGGGTAGGCTTTATTTAAAACTTATCAATAAAGTTTTCTTTATATTAAATAGAAATTGCTCACGAGTTTGGTTTCATTTTAAATTCATTATTCTTAAAGTAAATTAAAAACTTTTACTGTGAATGAATTTTGCTAAATTTGCTGCTTTGAATTTGTCTTTACATTTCTATTTTAAAAAGATCATGAACCTTCACATAATTAATCCATTCCCTTTTTGCTGGTGCCTAAAGGGTGAATTCTATCAGTTAATACGTATTTGGGAATTGATTTTTTTTTTATATAAATGTTGTTAGTTTAATAATATTGTAAATAGAAGTGTTATTATTCATTATGGTTAGTTAAATGACTCAGAATTGAAAACAGATTATTGCGCAAAAGGTTAGACAATTTCCAAGTTCTAAAATAATATTATATGAAGATTATATTTATAAAAATTATATTCATGTCCAATAATGTTGCTGGCATACAATTTCCTTTATTCTGATATTTTATCTTTTCCATTGCTCGACTTTTTGTCATTAGGGACGTCCTACTTTTCAAAAATTGTTCGTAATCAGGAACACTACTTCCTGTGGAATGTGAGGTTTATAAAATTATGTGCTGCGAATTACAGCACATCCAGATTCTGGGCTCTCAAACCCAGCCTTTTCTTCGATATCCGCCAGAATGTGCGGACATATCAAATCTAAGTTTATCTCAAGTATTCTTTTAAATGATAAAATATCCAATCGCTATGAGGACTTATTTCTTTATTGTATGCTAGTACCGTTACTTTGTTCTTTAATTTGATCATCCATCTGTCTAACCTTGATAAGTCGCAATAATGTGTTAAAGATAATGATTCATTTCGTAAAATACGTTCAGTATGTTGATCTTAAAACTGCTTTCATTTAAAAAAAGCATTATTGATTCCCAGAGACATAAATCAATTTGTATAATTTGTTCTCATAAATGTTGCACATTGTTTGTTTCTTATGTCTACTTATTCTAAAGACGCTATGTCCAAACAATGCCTATCAAACATATGTAATGATTTTAAGATTGTAAATAAATGATTGAGACCGTACATTTATATTTATTTGTCAAAATGATTAATGTTAAATTATCTTGTATCTTTCTGTAATCTGAATCTGTTCTGGTATTGTAGATTGTTTTGTACATCCACAGCATTTTCTTTGTGAACATTTGTAAATTGGCATATTAACCCCGCACAACTTATAACACATTCTATAAAATTATATTCATGAAATAATTGATGTAAAGGGGATTTTATAAAACAAATCCCAAGTTTTCAAAATGTATAAGATCACTCCAAGCGTGAAGCAATTTTGTAACATATATATGCGTTTTCTATATTTATTAAATATATATATATAATTTCATGTAAATCCTGGTTTGTTTTGAATTATTATTTTCTAGTTAATATTTAGAACAATTTTTCTTTAGCTAAGAGCCTAGCATTAATAAATAACTATAATAAATGTAATTCCTGGGCTACTCCAATCTCAATCATCATCATCAGTCTGATCTTATGCTCTACTGCTTTGCTTATGGGCACGGATTTAAAATAATTTTACTGTGTCATCAGGATTGTTGTTCATTGGGTCAGAGATTCGAAGAATAGGCAAATAGGTTAGAATTCAGGATTGCTCCAGACCTGTGTATCTCGAACATGATCGGATTCGATGTACTCTTACTTAGGATTTGAACCTTGTTAAGTGAGCATACTATTTTGATCGGTACAATATACACATAAAAACATGTGTTATATGTGTATATATAATGGGATTATATATATATATTTTACTGTGAATGTTTAGGTGGTTCCTGGTTGGAACTTAATTATATATATATATTGTAACCATATATTTTAGCATAAAATATAATAATTGATATAACTAGTATAAAAAATTTCTCTGTCTTCTTTGGTGATTTGATTGGCTCAGTTTGCACTTTGAACAGACTACTCTCTTATATTATTTTAATAAATTTAAATTTGCTTCGTTCCATATACTAATTCATATCAGAATGTTTAACTTTTTAAAATTTTGACAACACATTAAATTTGGTAAAATAGTATTAAAATATAATATTTTATTTTTATTTGTTTAAAATGATCTTAAAATTTATTTCTATTGAATTAACAAAAAAAAACCATTTGTTCAATTAAAGTAAATTATTAAAAATAAATACAGTAATTACGTAAGCGTCTCAATGTAAAAAAAAAAAAAAAAGAAAAGAGCGTGAATTTAAGAGAAGATCGTCTGTTAGTTTGCTTTTGGAGGGAAGAGAAAAAGGAAAAGAAAATGGTAAAAAGGCAAATGGTGTAAATTTGATAAGCTTTTTTTAAAATAGTTAACAAGTAAACGGATTACCAAAAATTTTTCTATAAATGTAAAAATAATATTGTAGTATTTAATTATAAGATGGATTGCTAAATTTAAAAGTCTGTTCAAGTCGGCTGGCCAAGTGGATCAAATCACCGGTAATAATTTCCCAATATTACATTTGAAATGTCGGAGCTTCCCAGTTTAAAAGAATTAATTGCAAGAGTTTGGTATGTTTTAAAATGTTTATTGTTCTACAATTTGGAAAAATTAAATAAGTATTTTAATTACAGAAGTTTTATAAATATGAAAATTTGCTTTTTAAAAAAGAAGAAGTTTAAATTAAAATAAAATGTTAAAGTTATCAATATAGTTTAAATATTTCCGTTTCTAATTCTAATAAAAATATAGCATTGATTGATATTTAACTTTATAATGCCAGTAATATATTTGCTAATTAATTTGTTTGCCATTTGGATAATAAACTGTCTTCAAATAATTGATCAAAGCTATTTTCTAATTTTATCGTCAGTTTGGAATGATTAAATTAATTGCTGTAATTATTATTCCTAGATTTAAGCGTGGATAAATAAATATTTAGCATGGATGTGATAAACTTGGAACATTTTAATAGAGAAATGTAGAGATTAATAACTTATGAAAAACATTTTCATTTAAATTCTGCGAGTCATGTTTTTGAAATTGTTTCTTGTTTATGGAGCCACGTAAAATCGTTAATCTAATATTGCTGATAATAACTAATACAAATGGATAACATTACATGTATGGAATTTAACTATAATTCTAGCTATTACTTCGCACATTTATTATTCGACACATCGTACATGGATTTCACGGATCGTATTTGTAGTTATAAAATGCTATACAATCTAATTTGTGACACACACACCTGCTAAAATTCATGTATTGAACTATAAAATGCTATACATTTAATTTATATCACACACACACCTATTGGATTTTATGTATTTGATGAATAATTCATTACTTTAAATTTATCGTTATATGAACTTGCATGTGAAGTTCATAAGTTATATTTTATTAAGTTTAAATTAATAGGGGTTGAATAAAATATTTATTCAAGAAAATAGCGCTTGCGAAAAAGCTTGAAAAGTACTAAATGAATTCATGAGATGTATCAATCTTTGTGAGGTATTTTGTGAGTCTTTCCAGATTAATATTCCTATACTAATATTACTTATATTGTATTACACATGTTTTATTTTAAGCAAGATAAGTTAGTACATTAGTTGTCCTGATTAGTGTAACATTTTATTATGCAAGAACCCACATTTGCTAAAGTGTTAGTGTTTTATGAATGATCAGAATAACTGAGGAGGATGATTTTGCACTTTAATATGAAGTAAATAGTAATGTTGTTTTATAATGTTAAAAGGCAGTAATCTGTGCCGGTGGTTAATCCGCAGATTATTTAATTGCCAATTTTTTGTATTTTACATTTATTCCAGCGCTGGTGGTTAATCCGCGGAATGGTGTAATTATACGTATTACTTTATGGTGGTGTATAAATCCACAAAGCATTGAGTGTTATTTAATTCCTATGTGTAGATGAATACATCCACAGGAATATGTTTTTACTTCATAGATATAAGTTGGGCAAAGTATTTTAGTTAATCTGCTAAATCATCTTCCTCCATTTTTAAGTATAGTTAATAAGTTAGATCGTCAAATTGTAGCAGGACATTCTATTCAAGTTACTTCATAATAATTAACTGTCGGTTGATTATTATTTACCGGAGTGTAAGTTTAAATTTTCACTTTATTTAATGATTACATTATGACTAAATCCTACAGATATAATATTATTTATTATATTATTATAAGTTTACGGTATGGATTTATTGAATCTGGAAATGACGTTAAATATTTCACGAGTTGATGTTGAATTTAGTATAATTTGCTCAAGATTCATTATATCAAATTGAAATAAGGTATGATTAAGTTTTTAAAGACATACCTATGATATGTTATTGAAGAAAGTCAATGGAATTATAATTTATTTATTTTATTTGTTTATTTATGTCTTTAATTGTAACATTAGAATTAATTACTTATAATTCATAAATTTGTAAATAAATGTTGATTTATAATTAAACTTACTGTGCCGTTGCTATGCGTCATTCTTAAAATCAGAAATCATAAACCTTGGATAGAGCATACATTGAAGTACATACTATTGTCAACATGATATAAGAGTTTAGTGATATTTTGAGAAAACATTTGGATGCTTTTAGTCTTTGGTAGTTTATGATGTATGGGGTACAATAAAATCCCATTTACCTTTTCCATCATTTTGGCTTTGCGTAGTTGATTCTAGTATACAATACAAATTGATTAGTAAACCTGTAAACAGATTTACCAAATAATGATATAATTGAATATATTTACTTAACATTTTAAATTGTCATTTGTCAGTATAAAAAGAGTCTCAGTGATATAGTAAACTATAAAAAAGAACCCAAGTATTTATGTTTATTTATTGCAAAGCTTTACCTAGACTAGCATTTGTATTAAAAATCATATAGATGGTTTAAAATTTCATAATATTATGTAGTTCCACGAATTATGCCATCTTGTACATGGTCGGCCATCGGGTCTCATACAATAAAAATCGTAAATTAAGGTTTGTAACATAATAACATTGCACTTATAATTTGTTTACTGTATTTTATCATACTACTATGATAGGTCTTCGCGGTACACCCTGGCTGCGATCAAATTAAATCATAAAAAGTTTATGTTAGATCATTGGTTTGGTCTGTGGTAAGTTGCTCCAGATGTTGGTTATGGTCCTTGGTGCATAAAATAGATAGCATAATATGCTTTAGGATACAGCTCTTAATAGCTGACAATGTGTAGCGGGAATTGATTAGTGATCGAGGTTATGATTCTCAGTGCACTTACTTACGTTACGGAGTTGGGACCACATACATATATACGAGATGTAGGGTTACAATATATATATATATATATGATAGGTATTGTACATTAGCAGTTCAATAAATGACATTTATTTTATTGTAATCAAAGCTTGTCAACAAAATATTAGCTATTATGCACAAAATATGATAGATATGAGGGGAACTTGGGACAAAATATAGTAGATATTATGATCTATTGTATTTAATAATACAAATACAATTAGTACTAACAGAATATCATTAATCAAGAACTCTCTTATTTATAATTTTTTAATATCCAGATGCTTTTAGTTCATAATAATTATGGAATAAATTCACTTAAAGACTATAATTTTCTTATCATGCTTAAGTGCTGTGCTAAAATCGTGGCATTTGAATTTGTGTATTTTCTGTCTCATTTCAATTCAATAAACTATACTTTTACTTTACTTTAATTGTACAGTGATTTGAAGCAATGGATCATGGGATAAGTACTATGAGAGCACACATTTCTCTCAAACAATTTATGGAAATGTTGAATTGTTAAAAAAAATCAGATAATTTCCATGCATAAAATGGGTGGAGAATGTGGTATTGATTCACCTACTGTATCTGTATATCTGTAGTAAAGAAGAAAAAAATGTAATTCTATGTTTAAAAAAACTAATCCACAAAACAAATGTCTAATAAAAAAAAAAAGGTGGATAGTGATAGCTTCTATTATCCAGTTTTATTATGTTGCTTAATATAATGTAAAAAGAATGTGTATAAAGCCTATAATTTGTGTAACATATATGAGCATTGGGAAAAATTTGTGTTATATTATTTTATAAAATAATAATGATAAATTGAATAAAATTAGACTGACATAAAACTAAATTTCTGTTTTTCTCAATAATACTTGTTTGAAAAACAATATAAGCAGAAAAAAAAAATCTATTAGAATTCTAAGAAGATATTTGAAAAAGAAAAACTTTTGAAAAACAACTAATAGTAATATATCTACTTATAAAAAAGAAAGAAATATATTTTTTTAAAAAGGGCATTCTGGAAAGAGAGAATATTAAAATTAAGCCAGCATATCAATGGCATATTATAATTCTGATATCAAGTGACCACTTTCTTTATAATTTTAAATAACTCAAATATTAAATAAGTTATGTGATATTGCATTTAAAATATTTTCATAAAATGCATGTTACTAGAACAATCATATTTCTACTAAATTAATCAATGTCTTACACTTTTGTATTTAATTAAATTTAGTTTTTCTGTTAATAAAGATCTTTCAGCCTTTTCATACCATTAAATTGAATGATTCAACTTTGAGTAATATGATAAAGAGGACATCTTTCTTTGAATTATTTGAAAACAAATAATGCATTAAGTTAATTGTATAATTTAGACTTCTATCAATAGTTGAATGTTGTAGTTGTACTTTATCCATTTATTATAGAAATATTCATACCAATATATGTTTTTCAAAAAAAAAAAAAAAAAGCAACTTAATTCATTATATTGTAACAGAATTCCCAATGATGCTTACTATTAGATCATTGGTTATTATTATGAAATATTTTAGTTTAGGAGTAATGATCATCTATTTATTAATATCCAGCATTGACCCAGTCCATGGTAGAGTGATTATAATAAAAATTTTACTCTATTTGATTATAGCCATGGATAATAACCAGAGACTGAACCTCACATCAAGCTCAGGTTTTCATGCAACCTCAGTCATACTTGTTGAGCATCATCCTCTCCACATTTATATAATTATTCTAATGTAAATATTAAAATAATGTACTTGTGTGTCAGATGGGAAAATTTAGAGTAAACTATGATTAAATATAATAATAAATTTAATTGATACAAAAACAACAGAATATAAACATTGTTACATCTTTTTATATTTACATAATCAATAAAATTAAGTTGGGGATATACATGATAGAAATTTAATATTTAAAATTGACTTAAGAAATCAATCAAGCATTATATATATATATATATTTCCCAATCTTGATTGATTTCTTAATCTTAACGTTAATCATAAAATAATAACTCCTATTATATTTAAAATTAATACATTAATTTTAACTTTAAAAACTATGACTATTTTTCTTTTGATGTTGTAATTCAAATTACTATTTATTCAATAAAGTCATTTAAGAGCCTTGCCACTTTTTTCTTATTTTGTTTTCTATTGAGTTCAATACATTTTAGACATTAATGTCAGTTTAACAATGGGATCTCTGGCCATAACAAACATATCATTATAATGTCCTGTCTAAATTTCTAAATAATACAACTTCAAGATTTTTCTGGAATATACTTAATATTTGTCCATACTTTTCTTTGGTGATTTTTTTTTCTTTTAATCAATAGTTAACTTTTAAATTTCTTTATTTGGTAATTATTGAGTTTTGTTAGCATCCACAAATAAAATCCAACATTAATAAATATAATTAAATGTTTTCATTATTAGTGTATTATCACAGCTTTGTGAAGAAAGCTATATATTCAGAAAGATGAACTTAGCACTCCAACTATTTTACTCTATCATTATAAATAAATATGAATATACAAGAATATATATCATTTTCACAGCTGTTTAATTTATGAGCAATAAAGAAAAGCTCATCTAAGCAATTTTGTAGCAGATGATCTGCTGTTTTTTTCGTTTTGTATAGCAACCATTGAAATTCCCATAGCAATCATTATATTGTCTGAAGTAACCTGCATTCATTTTTTTTTATTTGACATTTAATATTTTGAAAATAATTAATTTTATTTTCAAATTATTATCTAGATTCTAGAAAATAACCAAAGAAATAAACTTTCATTTCTTACAAATTATTATTATTTTAACTTGTTAGTACATTATGATTTATTTTAAAAATAAATAAATAAACTTTTTGCAAAGTTTTAAAACACATAACCTTTTTGTAAGGCTAAAACCTTAGTGCATGCACCTTGAATGCTTAATTTATTATAAGAGAGACCTCTACAAATCTAAATGCAAGATTCAACTTTATAAAGATGAGAGTGGTCCACTCTTATCTTCAATCTATTTTTCTATATATATAGGCAAATCTAAAACATTATGATTTGGGAGCATGAACCTAATAAATTCTTTACTGATTAAGTCCACTATTTCTGTTAAACATTAACGATCATGAAATCTTTTGATTTACAATGAGTTAATAGTCAGATCTTAAATTTAGAAATATTTTGAATCAATTTAAAATTGTAAATATTAATTTTTATTAAGCACAATGTCAGCACATAATACTTAAATAAGGCTAAAGCCTTAGTACATGTGTTTGAGTGCTTAATTTATTAAAAGAGAGACCTCTACAAATCTAAATGCATGTACTAAGGTTTTAGCCTTCTTATAAATCCACCTTATAAATGAAAATATTTTATAAGTACAAAAGTTGATAAAATAAAAATAAAAAAACTAAATAAATTTAAACATCGCATGATCACCACTTCTTGTATAGTGAGTTTTGCCTGTTTTAAATAAATGTAATTACTTCATTATATAATTGCTCTACAGTAAATATTAATTAAAATGTAAAATAATTCTCTTATTTGAAAATCCTTTCATTTATAATATTCATTTATCTGTCTCCATTATTTAGCTTTTATTTCTTTATTTCAATGCTGATGAGATAATTATGAAATAACTAGGAAATTAATTCAAAAATAATATAGTGTTGAAATATCTTTTTTCAGGATTTTTTTTTTTTTTTGCATTCAAAAACATTTTCATTTCAATTTAATTCTTTTAATTTCACTATTATATTTGTCTGTGTAAATATTGCCAGATCACAGCGATTTGTTTTTAGATAAATATTTATCTAAATAATTGTCTTCCCACCACAATCAAATCATTTTAAAATATTTTATCATTTAACATTAGAAAATATTTGGAATAATATAGGATTGATTATTGTGTAATTTGTTACACCAACATAATTATATCCGTTTAACTTTGAGTCATACTAATAAATAATCAGTCAAATAATCTACATTTATAAATGCTCATACAATATGAACTTTTACATTACATTGAAGATTTTTTATATATAATAATTTTATTGCTTAACATAATGAGTTTATAACACCAATACCATTATTTTCAATAACGTTAATTTCCAATAACATTGGAACAAATTTTTATACCCTAATCAACATGTGGATTACAATTTCTTATAAAAAAGATTATTAATTTTTAGTGAAATTGATGTAGTAATGCAATATAAAATAAAAAAAAGTTTTCTCTATATTTTTAAAACAAATATTGGAGTATAAGTAATGATGAAATGAGTACAGATAACATTACACAAAGTAAATTTTAATACCACTAATTTTTCATAGTTTCATCTAAGAATTCCAAAAATAGCTGCTATAAAATTAGACCTCATCACAAATCCAATATCATGCAGAATTTTTTTTCCATTCAATGAACTACTCTTTCAAAAACTCTGTAGCAATCCATCAGTTCAATTAGATATTATTTTTCTTGAAGATAAATTAAGAGAAGCCAATTTATCTGCAAATGCTGGTTCTATATTCAATGCTTGATGAGTTTGTATTATTTCATATATTTTAATCAATTTGTCATTCAATCTTGCAAATGATATTAGAATTTGATTTTCAGCTATCCTCTTTTTTATGCAGCATAACCCTGAACATTTGTATCAAGGGAAACATAGTATATATATATCAACAGATGGCATTCTACCGAAAACACCGTCAAGTGTATGTTTACATAAACATCAGAGAAAGCATTCACTATCTCTAACTTTAATTCCACTTTCAGATCATGATTTCAAGCTATTTGCTATCATCAGTGAAAGACAGGAATAAGAAACTAGATCTAAACACAAACTCTGAGTGTTTATGAAACAAGTTTCTATTCAGCTTGCAATCGTGAATCTTTTAGACACATAATGTCTTCAAATTCAGCATAGCAAGCCAGATAGCTATATGGGTCTGATCTCAGTTCAGCATCACCACATAGTAGAAGCCTCTGCAATATATATCATTGCTAGAAAGACCTCAAAGGTACATTTATGAAAAACAAAAAACAAGTTAAAAACTTGCTAACACTTGTATTTATGTCAACAGATGGCATTCTACCAAAAACACCATCAAGCATATGTTTACATAAACGTCAGAGCAAGTATTCACTATCTCTAACTTTAATTCCACTTTCAGATCATGATTTCAAGCTATTTGCTATCATCAGTGAAAGACAGGAATAAGAAACTAGATCTAAACACAAACTCTGAGCATTTATGAAACAGTTTCTATTCAGAGTTTGTGTTTAGAAACACAATTTCTTATTCCTGTCTTTCACTGATGATAGCAAATAGCTTGAAATCATGATCTGAAAGTGGAATTAAAGTTAGAGATAGTGAATTCTTGCTCCGACATTTATGTAAACATACACTTGACGGTGTTTTTGGCCATCTGTTGACATAAATACAAGCATTAGCAAGTTTTTAACTTGTTTTTTGTTTTTCATAAATGTACCTTTGAGGTCTTTCTGGCAATGATATATATTGCAGAGGCTTCTACTATGTGGTGATGCTGAACTGAGGTCAGACCAATATAGCTATCTGGCTTGCTATGCTGAATTTGAAGACATTACATGTCTAAAAGAATCACGCTTGCAAGCTGAATAGAAACTGTTTCATAAACGCTCAGAGTTTGTGTTTAGATCTAGTTTCTTATTTCTGTCTTTCACTGATGATAGCAAATAGCTTGAAATCATGATCTGAATGTGGAATTAAAGTTAGAGATAGTGAATGCTTTCTCTGACGTTTATGTAAACACACGCTTGACAGTGTTTTTGGTAGAACACCATCTGTTGACATAAATACAAGCATTAGCAGTTTTTTAACTTGTTTTTTGTTTTTTATAAATGTACATTTGAGGTTTTTCTAGCAATGATATATATTGCAGAGGCTTCTACTATGTGGTGATGCTGAACTGAGATCAGACCCATATAGCTATCTGGCTTGCTATGCTGAGTTTGAAGACATTACATGTCTAAAAGATTCATGCTTGCAAGCTGAATAGAAACTGTTTCATAAACGCTCAGAGTTTGTGTTTAGATCTAGTTTCTTATTCCTGTCTTTCACTGATGATAGCAAATAGCTTGAAATCATGATCTGAAAATGGAATTAAAGTTAGAGATAGTGAATGCTTGCTCTGATGTTCATGTAAACATACACTTGATGGTGTTTTTGGTAGAACACCATCTGTTGACATAAATGCAAGCGTTAGCAAGTTTTTAACTTGTTTTTTGTTTTTTATAAATGTACCTTTGAGGTCTTTCTAGCAATGATATATATTGCAGAGGCTTCTACTATGTGGTGATGCTGAACTGAGATCAGACCCATATAGCTATCTGGCTTGCTATGCAGAGTTTGAAGACATTACGTGTCTAAAAGATTCATGCTCGCAAGCTGAATAGAAACTATTTCATAAATGCTCAGAGTTTGTGTTTAGATCTAGTTTCTTATTTCTGTCTTTCACTGATGACAGCAAATAGCTTGAAATCATGATCTGAAAGTGGAATTAAAGTTAGAAATAGTGAATGCTTGCTCTGACGTTTATGTAAACATACGCTTGATGGTGTTTTTGGTAGAACGCCATCTGTTGACATAAATACAAGCGTTAGCAAGTTTTTAACTTGTTTTTTGTTTTTCATAAATGTACCTTTGAGGTCTTTCTAGCAATGATATATATTGCAGAGGCTTCTACTATGTGGTGATGCTGAACTGAGATCAGACCCATATAGCTATCTGGCTTGCTATGTTGAGTTTGAAGACATTACGTGTCTAAAAGATTCATGCTTGCAAGCTGAATAGAAACTGTTTCATAAATGCTCAAAGTTTGTGTTTAGATCTAGTTTCTTATTCCTGTCTTTCACTGATGATAGCAAATAGCTTGAAATCATGATCTGAAAGTGGAATTAAAGTTAGAGATAGTGAATGCTTGCTCTGACATTTATGTAAACATACGCTTGATGGTGTTTTTGGTAAAACACCATCTGTTGACATAAATACAAGTGTTAGCAAGTTTTTAACTTGTTTTTTTGTTTTTCATATATATATATAACTCAAGAGAATTACTATTGTTTTTTTTTTTTAGTATGTTTTTCATTATGCCATTGTGTCTCAAAACATAATCTATCCAATGCAGTGTTTTTCTCTCAAGAGTTTGGATTAGTGATGTAAAGTTTTTCAGTCAGTTCAGGACTTCAGAGTTTGACTTTCTTTTCATCCAGATAATCATTTCTATTTTCTTTTCAACTTCATATCTCCAAAATATTCAATATTCTATCATTGGTAGATAAAAGTTTTTATATTTCAGCATTATATAAAACCACTATTCAAGCATATGGATTGATTATTCTTTAGTATAATTACATATTTAGAGATTTAGATTTTTTTTAAGTGTTGCTTTTCTTAAAAGCTATATTTTATTATTCCAATCTTTTGAATATCTCATACTCACATTATGTATTCCATGATTGACTGACAAAAGCATTCAACACAATCTATTTATTTCACCAAATCATTTTCCTATTTTTTGTTGTGATATCACAATTCTACTAGTTCTTCTCCATGTTTATATGCATACCAAATTGAAAAGCAAGTTCATTTTTTTTATTATCACCAGTGTTTAGGACTACTATAAATTGTTGCATGATCATCTCAGTTAATTGGATGATGTGATCCTTTACAATAAACCCCAACCTTGCTTTTCAGATATCTTATTACAATCCAAATCAAAGTATTAAACAAGAGGGAAACAACAAACAACTCTCATTATTCAATGTGTATTTCTTGAGATAAGCCATCTAATAATTGTCTCACTTAAAATTCAAAAATTATCTATCATATATCAAGTAACTTATTGTAGGAGAATTGGGAATAACTTACAACATATAATCAAAGGTACTTTCATAGTTCCCAAAACAAACATAATAGAAATCTATTCAATTTTATCATTGTTTCTTGAAAAACTTTTACTTTCATGATGGCATCTGTAGTATACATTCATGTTTTGAGTACAAATTGAGTTCTATTCATACATTGTTCCACACAGTGGCTATAAAATAAATAAAAGTATTACTCTATAGAAGCTGACACTTTATGGTTTAAGTCATTGTAGCTATGAGAGATATTCTCTATGTCCATATATATAAGCAATGAAATTTGTATTGTTGATCATGGATTGAAACACTATTTAATTTTTCATATTTTCAAGAATATCTCATCAATATTGCGAGCTCTAGTGTTAGATGATGTTAATAATGTTTTGGAAAATTCCTCTTTTATAGTAGAGTAAAAGTCAGTACTTTATTACTATCACCATGCCCTGATTCCAGATAATTAACAGGATTACTTCATAATTATTTATTGCTATTAGTGAGAGATTATCAAGTCTGGTTTTCTAGTCAGATTTATAGGTAATGAATTTCTTTCCTTTTTTTAAATTGAAACTCCTATTTCAAATTCACTTCTGATGGATTATTGATTGTATTGCCTCAACCATAGAAATGAAATGCAGATTTTTTTATCTAAAAAATCGGTTTCATTATTACTTTCATTAAGTCAAGCGCTTTTTTTTTCATGTGTCAAAGCATCAGCCGGGAAGCGAACCCGGGACAACTTCTTGTAAGGAGCTGTGCTGACCACTCGAGACTGAGAAGAAAATGTTGAGAATCTTGTCAAGCGTTGGTGGTTGGCATAGCTGCCTTCCAAGCAAGTGGTCCGGGTTCGCTTCCCGTTCAACGCATTTGATATATGAGAAGAAAAAATCTTGAGAATCTTGAAGTTGAAACTATTGAATAAAAACCAATATATATCTAATTTAAATATGATATTTCCACTGCAGAGAGATTCTACTTGCCTAGTTGTTTTATGTTTACATGGAGTAAATTATGGAACTGAAAATGCACTATTAATAATTACATTCATAGTTTGAAAATAAAGTTTTATAATTTACAATTATTAATTAAACTACGTTTAAAACCAAATTTTAAATATAGTTCAATAAATATGAAGTTTTTCATACTGGTATTTGAAAAAAAAAATTTCTGTATTATATAAAATGAAATTTAACACTTTTAAATTGCCAAAGACCTTAACCGTTGATGAAAATTGTTTGCCATTTCGTTATTTTTAGATGATAAATTTTAAAACCCCTTTTTAAAAATTATACTCAATAAATCTTTTTAACTTCTTTTTGATTTAAAAATAAAATACTATTTTAGCTGATCACTTTTCCTCCATTTTTCTGTCTGTATAAGAAGTCGTTAATAACAGAATTATTATTAAAAATATGTGTGCAATAAATTGTAAAAGATATATTGCTTTTTTTTAAAAAAAAAAAGAAATGATAAAATAAAATTTGCATAATAAATTAAAATTTTCTGAAAATTTTCTGCACTGATAGTTTTAACAGTGATTGATTAGTTATATTTTATCTCTTTTTTTCTGTGACTTTTTCTCAATAATTTAAATTTCTAATCTGCCAAACAAAACTATATTTCATTCTATAGTGTTCGAGAAAAAATTGTCATCAAAATAAACATATTCTCACAAACATTACGAATCAGTTATCTGACAAAAGCTTATCATATTGTCACTTAGAATTGAAATATAGAAATTTGTGTGTGCAAATAACCTATAAGATTTAATTCATTAATATCAATTATTAGGTAAAAAAATAAAACAACTTTTAAATAGCCCATTTCAAACAAAGACCTCTTCAATATCAGTGTTCAAAGAAACCATGAATTATTCATAAAGTCAGTTAAATATTGGATGGTTCAGTTAAGTTTTTGTATCTGCTTAATCTTATTTATTTGACTTTCACAAAACATGAAATAAATTTAGTTAATAGTAGTGCTAGTATATTAAAAAAGTATTGTAGAATTAGTTTATAGAATCATGCTTGTGTTTATTATGAACATTTGTTTATTTTAATGTTTGTGATATGAATTATTGCTGGACTAATATAATCAAGTGATATATCATGTACCATATAATACTAAGTCATTCATGCACTTTACTACTGTAAATGCTTTATTTACCACCCTTTTGTTGCTAGGGCAATCAAAACTGTAAACAGTAAAAGAGAGTGGTAAATAAAGCATTGTGTAACAGTAGTAAAGTGCATGGATGATTTAGTATTATATGGTATACATTTGGCAATGCAATAAGAAAGAGTAGATATATCATGTATTAGCAGAACTACCATGTGGATAAGAGGCTTCTTTGTGCAAGCCATGAACAGAACTGGCCTGAATGTAGTGAGATGGCATAAGACATCACATTAATCAAGACTCTGGGCCTGCGTGATCTCTGTCTTTTGCAAAAATAAAAAAAAAATGAAACATTTTATCATGGGGTAAATGAAACTACATTTCCTCTTTTTGCCAAAATTTTGTAAATTTTAAACCCTACAATGAATATTATTGTGAAGTAATATAACTGTAGAAGCATTGATTATGTAATAATGCAAATTTTTCAATTACATTGTTTATCTAAATGTTTCATAATGATCTGGTCATGTTAATATGATGTTATCTCCTCATTAGCATCTTTATGCATTGAATCAGAAGTCACACAAAAAAAGAAATAAAATTAGGACAATGTTATTAATGGATTCATGTTAAAACATTGAAGAAAATAAAATATATATTTTTTTGCTTTACATGTATTTTAGTTTGCTTTCCCAATATTGATTCAAATTCATATTTGTAATAAATAAGTAATTATTTATATATTATAAGTACCAATTTATGCAATTCTAATATATCTATGTTTGTAAGTAAGATAATTCATTTTTTAAAATATCTAAATGTTTATTATCATGTGAAAAAGATCCCTCCCCCTGCCCATGAAATAGAGTTATTTAATGAAAAATGAAATGAATTCTATATAATTTTGTTTAACATAAGATACAAGAGAATATTAAAAAATTATAATTATTTCATTTTTACCTTTTTATTTATATATTAACTCTTTTGACTTTTGTGTTTGCAATGTGATAAATATTAATCACTTTTAATTACATTGACTCTAACCAACATGTTAATTAGTTGAAAATAACTCTTGTTTTTTATTTTGTTTCATTTGGATCTTTTATGCATAACTTGTGTTTTCTATTAACAAAATTAGCTTTTTAATCACAAATATTCATTCAATAATAGAATAATTTTTTGTATGCTTGTTATTTCAGTTTAAAAACTTAGTCATACTATATCGTCAGATATTTAGGGATTTTATGTATTTACATTACATTTACTTAAGGGAAGAAATTTTCATACTTACATTGTAGATTCAATAAATTTTTAGAAGCCATTATACCATGTCTATACTTTTTTTTTAATGATAGATTAGAATAAGTAAAAAAAATCAATTGATTTCTCCCATTAGAAATGATAAAGAATTTTGTAGGCACTTTGCCAATCAAATGGTTACAAGTGAACTTGTATAATTGTTACAATCAAATAGAAGGACATCAAATGATACCATTTTAATGAAATGTATGAAATATTTTTTTAGAAAGTTGTTTGTTACAAATTGCATTTTTCTTATATTTGGATCATCATGTATTTGGGTAATTTTATGGTTCAATTACAAATTCCACTATAGTAAAAATCCAATAAAAGTAGATTAGTAAAGCATGTAAAAAAATTATATCAATATTTAAAAAATTATATTACTAATATTAAAAAGAAAAAAGACAGTATGGGTGTTAAAAAGAAAGAAGAAATGTCTTCTTTGGAATTGACCTTTTAACCATATGTTTAGGCTTCTGATCACCCACTTTAATCTTTCACCCATATAAACACATGACAGAAAACTTATAAAGCAATACTGATAAAGTAAATTACATATTACACATAATTAGTATGAGATAATGTTTTAAATAAGTTTACTTTTAAATAAATTAATAATATGTCATTTTTTAAATATAAATTAAGATGTTGAAATAAAGATAATTTAAAAATTTAAACATTTATGTATACATTTTATTAATTATCACAGCAAAATGGTACCAAGTTTGCTCAGTTTAGCACAAAGATCGATAATAAAATATTTCGAATATATTTCAAACATTTGTCAGAAGTCTTGATAAAAAAGTAAACTTCTTATATGTAAATAAAAAAAGTATGAAATTAGAATATGTTTCTAACAATGTAATGATTCAGAAATCTAAATATTTTCATTTGCCTATAATATTTATTATTTTTCATGGTGAAATGGTTTCCATCTGTTCAATGCAGCTCAAAGATAGAGTATATAATATTGAATATATTTCAAACACTTTAAGTAAAAATGTAATTGTCTTATATTTATATAAAAATATTTACAACCTTGATCTGTTTCTACCAATGAAATGATTTATTAATGTAAGCATTTACAAATAATATGTTTTTAACACCGCAGTGAGTCACAAATCTAAGCATTTTCATGTACTTATAAATTTTTTTTTATTTCTGCAATTTTGCTCCCTATTGTTGAAGCACTTTTGTGTCTCATGCAACCTGGACACCCACACATGGCAGCTCTATATATTAGAATTTTGTTAATTGACCAGATTGTTTATAGTACTATTAAAAGCTGTCTTTTATTTTATTTTGTTAAACCATTAATACATCACATGAATACAAATTCTTATTCTTGGATTTGAAAACATTATTGTGTTTCAGTTTGGATTCATAGTTTTATGAGCAGGCCCTAGATAGAAATGTTAATGCATATATCTTATAGCTTTCATTGATTACTATTGCTTGCAATAAGTGGCACTAATATATGGAGAGATTTGCTACTATTTTATTTAGTGTTATTCATTTTTTATGCAAAACATGTATATTGTTGATATGAAAATTATTTTTTTTATGGCAGCTTAATCTATTTTATTTTAAACACTAACAAAATTTTGTTATTTTGAAGTTTTATTTTGTTTTGCTATATTGAGTGTATGATTGTTTAATGAGCACAGTTATATGTACAACGGTGCAGAACAAAATAATTCTTAGAGTAATATTTGTTTTCTGTATTTAAAGAGTAATCATTGTAACACAGTAAAAAATTTAGTTTTAATTTTGACAAAATAAACATTTCATATGCGAAGAGAACAACAACAAAAAATATGAGACAAGTTTTATTAGCAGAATATTTTTTTTACTTTATCAATGTGGCATGAATATTTGGTCCATGTTGCATCACATGATCAATTGCATTTCGAAAGAAACAATTTGATAGTAACTTATATCACAAGTGTTATAATTATCTAAAGTTATATTGAAAGCATGTTTTTATAGGCTAATTCTACAATAAATTTTATACGTAGAGCTGGAAAAAGTTAATGTTTGTTATTTATAAAACCTGATTATTGGATCTTCTCAACAAAAAACAAGATTATATATATATATATATATATATATATATCTTTATATATAATATATATATATATATATATATATATATATATTATTTGTAAAGGCTATGTTTCATAATTTACATGTGTATTTTATGTGGACAATGTACACTGTTGATTTTATTATAATAAAATAATTATGGGAAAGGGAAGAACATTGATGTCTCATAATAACAGATATTTATTAATAATTGACCAAATGTAAAAATATTTAGATCAAGGATTTCTACATTATGGATATGGTCCAAATTCTGCCCCACAAAAATTTCAAATAGCTTATATTTAATTTATGTATATACACACACTCACATTAAATTTGAGAAGGCACAAAATCTTAGAACATAAATTGTGTTACCATTGACCATGAAACCCTGGCTTTGAATATCTTGAAATCAATTGAATATTATCCAATAATATTTAGAAATTATCTTGCACACCATTTATTTATATTAAACTGTAAGCATTTAACTATTAAATAATAAATATTCGTTCTCTTTTTATTTCACTTCATACACTTAAAAGATAAAAAATAAAGACACTGAAACAAGCAAACGACTTCTTACTGAACCAGCACTCTTCAGTTAGCCATGTAACAACCCTTACACATGTTTTCATCATTTATTCAGTAGTTATCAAAGTCATATTTTTATAATCAAATCTGCAAATGCCAAATTTTTCGCAGTCACTGATTTGATATCTGGATTAAATAAACGTATTAATGAATATTACTAATTTTTGCATGTCTAGCATTATATCATTTTAAATCAGATATGAATTCTTAAATTATATATATGTATATATTGAAATAAAATACTAGTTTTCTACTTCACCTTAGATTAGTAAGTAATTTAAATTGCGCTTTACGCAAAAAAGTGAAGCTTGTCTCAATCTTATTAAAAAGTTATATGGCTTAGCGCTTTCAGAGACCTTGAGTCTCCATAATCATAGCCTACTTTTAACTGAAGTTTAGCTGTGGTTTATGTAAAATTTATGTAAATTTTATAACGACCATTTTCTGGAGATTGCAAAGCATGATTCTTTCCAGTTTATTGCACAATTGTCATTTGCAATAAAGCACACCTCTATAATTTTTCATTTTATATCATTACGTTCAGTGCATAGTACCCTTGCCATAGTGGGTTCGAACACATGGCCTGTTGTTTTTTGGTGCTGTAACCTTCCCTTCTGGTTCATCAACATCTCTACCATACCTTCTCTTTACTTTCTATGATACTAACTCAATAATAAACAATCAGGTATAACAATAATAAAATATAAGACTCATTATGTGCTTGAAATTTATGATACATCAAAATGTAAGATAAACTTTAGGGATGATTACATTGGTATTGTAAAAATTCTCCTACTTCTATTATATTGTAATCATTAAGAAAATCCCCACAACAAACAATGACTAACATAATATTTCATTTACATAATGATTTAATTACTCTTCTATAATTTAAAAAGCTCAAAATAATAATATTATAACAAAAATTACATTAAATTAAAAGAATTAATGCTATCTTACGGCTGTATCAGGAATAAGAAGTATTCTATTCTAAAGTATAATATAATAATTAGATTGATAATTAAATAATTGAATTGCAAGAGGGAATTTACTGGTATCCAACCATTTAAATAAAATCACACTTACTGTTAAAAATTTGATCAACTTTCTATTTGAAAATTAATCTAACTATAATAATAAGACACGAAAATTGACATCACTTATATAATTTAATTTATTTCCCTAAGATTTCTTCTTATATTTATATTAATAATAATCACTATAAAATACTTATGTTTATTATAATCAAAAGCTTTATTATACAATTATTATCTACAAAGTCGAACTCAATTAAATACATTTTATAATTACTTAGCATTCATTCATTGTAATTCGATTCTTCAGAATTACAAACCTTAAAATATATTTGATCAGTAGCTTGTATTCTGAAATAATACAATACTTCTAAATTTATGATATAAATTTACACTTCAAAATTAGAGTACAAAATCAGAATGTGACTCTTAAAACATACTATTAATTTTTATTATACGCTCTCCATTTTGTAATACTTAATAATACTTTTCACATAAATCTTCAAGATACTTTTATATTTAATAAAAACATGAAGTACTACAAACTCCCTTTAATATAGTTATAATTTAAAAACAATTGATAATTAATGTGTCAATTACAAATTCTTAAATATAACTCTTCAGATAAGGCATGTAATCAATATATGCTATGTATAATCCTGTGTGGATAATGCACTTTATTGATATGACCTTGTGATGGAAGTGACTCTCAAATACAATGAAATTACTAATACAAAATTTAAATTAAAATGTTCATTTATTTACAACAATGATAATGAACAACAAACAGTTATACACTTTATGTTAAATAATTCACTAACAAAATAATCATTTAATTATTTATAAATTTACAATAAAATTATTTATATTCAGCATAGATAGACATAATAATTATTCTATACATTTTAATCTTCCCCATATTCAGTAACTAGTTCTCTTAAAATAATAAATTCATTTTTCTTACCGTCATGTATGCTTTCATATCAATATTATCCAGTTTTACAATTCATGAGTTATCTGGTGGTTATCTTCTTAGTCATCTTTCTCTGTTTACCATATATTTTTGTAACTCCTAATATTTTAATAAAATTATAATATTTAAATTATATTTCATATTCAAAATTTGGATAAAATATTGCACTATAATCTTATTAACAAAAATTATTGTTGCTGTAGTAATATTACAAAAAATAATAAAAACAATATTTATAATGTATTGAAAATTAATAGTGAAATTAAGGATTGTTTTTCATATAATGTAATTTATTTTATACATTCATTCTTTATCTCTTTTTTGTATTTTCTGTTCGTCTTTGATCTCAGATATCATTATTCATATACTAATTCATTCAGATTTTATTCAAATATAAAGTATTTGTTCTGTATATGGTTTTACTACTTTTAAGCTAATCCGTCAAAACTTATGAAGAAAAACTATAAAATTCTTTAAATATTTAGTCAACATTTGATGCCTACTCTATTCTTATTTACCAGATAACTTTATAGATAAGAAACTGCTTTTATCAAAAATACTATATAATAATGGAAAGATGGAGGTTTCATTTATTTATGAGGAGTTATATTTTGGCAGTCAATCATTTTCTTAATCATCTTACCCCAGTTTTACCCTGGCTTATTCAGCAATTACTTACAGTACATACTACACTCATATCTGTGTAGAAAATCCTCCCATTTCTTTCTAATAAACTATATGGGTATCACTAAGATTAATCCTATTCAATCATTTTTAGGGTGATAATTTTATATCCTATCCTGGAATATAAACTCATCTTTTTCTACTGTGTCTTCAGCATCTATTATTACACTACCTCTGGACCAATAATATAATCCAATCTTTCCATTAAATATTTTTCTATCACCATTTGAGATTATGTGTCTAAACAAATAGTCTACCTTTATCATCATCAATATAATATATATTATAACGATCTGGATTTATTGACTTAACGTGATCTGCACTACAGGGCGCCATCTAGGCATTTGAACCTAGAAAAATTTATATAGTAGGCAGATACGTAAGTACAAAAAAAATATTTTTTTTTTATTTTAAAATTTTGATATCCGGTCGTTAGCCCATTGTCACTAGCTCAGTGGAACAGCAGAGATTTATATTTCATAAATTCTTATCTAAGAATAATTTTAAAAAAAAGAATAAAATAAGCCACTGCCAGTAATTAACATACAAACATTTATTTACGCACATATATATAAAATTTAACATTTTTATTTTAGTATGTTTATTTTAGATTTTAATTTGATTTTAGAATTTAAATTTACATTTTAATTTTTATAATATTATAAGTTTACATTTAAATTAAGTTTGCACAGATGGATTTATGAAAGTTTGTTTTATAATGTTGAGTATAGATCGGTTACATAGATTACACGGTTAAAAACATTTCAAAATAAACATAACCGATCAAAATATAAAGTCATTGATAAAGTCAATTGCAGAGGGAAATTTATAAGAACCCAATAGCATTCACCATAAGATGCTGCAAGACACCAATAACTTAAAAGACATCCAACATAAATACATCTTAGATACTCACTGGAAGGTATCAGTATTTACTGAATGTCTATATATTTTGATCAAATATGAAAACCAAAAACATAATTAACCAGTAACGAACCCATGCAAGCATCTATACCCAACCTAAATTTAATGCATTTTTATTTAGAGTGTCGAGTATGAATAGACTACATAGATTTGCATTTGAAAAGAAAATATTATTTCCCTTATTTAACCTTAGGCCAAAAGTTCGCAGTCAGACCCGCGCCAATCCATCTGATACATTTATGTATTCAATGTAGCATGAAAATACGACAACACAAAATACTATACTGTCAGGAATGTACATCTGAACAGTAAGTAGAGTTAGAGAAGACATTGTCTCTCCACCAACAGGAATGCTACATCTGTTGGCGAGTAGAACAATAAACAAAAAACTCCATAGGAATGGACTGCGGTCCTTTGCCGACTTACAAACCCATCCATAGGCAAACAGAAGGTTGTGGCGTATATATGCAATCCTGCCCATAGAGGATCTCATACTACATCTACTAATTACACAAATATATCCAATCCATTGAGCTAATTCAACTACGAAATGAATAACCTAAGATTACTCTCCCTTAAACTATATATATAACTTTACAAATCTATATAGCCATTCACGCCCGACTTAAATTTAACATTTATATAACTAGTTTAATGAAAAACAGAAATCATAATAAAATTTAAAGAACAAATAAAATAAATGGAAATGATTTTAAATAAAATAAAAAATTACATCAAATAACATTATTAATATTAATTTACGTTGGTCAGATAGGATTCTATTTGTATTATTTACTAAAAGGTTTAGAATTTAGAGTTCTTATTGTTTTCAAATGAATATAAAGTTCTTACAATTTTTAAAACATCCAGCTTTATCCGTTGCATGTCATTTGAACTTGAATTCCCACACCGTCCTAAAAAAGATTGGTATTCTGTTGGCCGTTTCATTTATTCATCCGGAGGTTTTTTACTTTAGTTGGTCCTCAATGGAGAAAACGAGGTTTCATTTTTTTTTCTTTAACAACTGAAGGAATTGAAAGTGCGTCTTTCAATCCCTTCACCTCCAACTCCGCACTAACACATATCTGTCATCTTATAATAACTATTATTCCACTCACTTTTTATAGTAGCCTTTCAGATCCAGTGGACATTACGTCACGATGATGTGATGGTCCTTTCGCTGAGGTTCGATTCCATTTTTTTAATTCATTGGCTATTAGTTTCTATTGTTTTCCTATCTGATTGATGCTTATACATTTAAATGCCCAAGGCTAGTTTACATTTGACTAATTAAATTAATCATTTCAATTTTTTCAATAACATTAATTAATTTGTTTTGTACAAAGTTAGATATATTTTTATCTTTAAATCTTTACTGACAATGTAGTTTTAAAATACTTTTTCTTTTTTTTAATAAAGTTTTATTTTAATAATTTTTTTCATCTGTGTGATTATATAGATACAAGTTTAATATAGAATTTTAATTTTCAATTTTTAATTCTTAAAAAAAAAAAGTTTTATTTGCGAACTTTTATTTTTTTCATGTTTACTAATAAAAAAACAATGTAACAACGTCTTTTCCCGTTACAATATATATATATATATAACAAATGAGATCATAATTTTTTTTACATTAACATTCACTCTTTTCTTACTCTCATAAATAACATTATATTTTATTATATTTTTATTTTTATTTTCATAGAATCCTATAAAAAAAAATTTATTACCACTAATTTATTCTCCTTTGTTAAATATACTTTATGATAATAAATTTGAACACATTTTACCACACTCAATTTTTAAAAATATATACCGGATAAAATATAAAATTAAAATATTATACCCCACCCACACTTTCATATTATAACTCATGTATACTCTCTTCATATCTTTAAGCATACTCTTTATTATTATTTTTTTTGTAAAACAAAAATTAATAATAAAAAGGTAAATACTTTTCAACCCTATATACCCGATTGCATATAAAAATTATTTCAATTATTGTTAACTATATATCTAGCATTGATATTTCATATCAAAAAAATAGTAATAATAAATGTAAAATTAAAAATCATTTTCTCTTTGTTTTTTTTTGTTTTTTGAAAATAACCCATTTTAATTCCTAGTTTAATATTACCATAGTCACCTAATAGATGTTCATCATTTCTTATGAGTTTGGATGCTTCTCATATCTTCTTTCTGCTAGAGCACATGTATATTTAAACAAAACATTAGACAAATAATCACAACACTAACTGGACAAAAGTTCTGAATTGGATGCACCTTTCCTTCTTGACTAGTTTAAAGTTACATGCTCACAATTATACACCTTTACCCCCACTTAGCAATTGGCTACTTAGCAATATTTCACAATAGCAATCATCATCAATTTGTATCCACTATTTTAATTTACAATGGATTATTTGCTATAACGATTGGGGAAATTTTTTTTTTAATTTTTTTTGGAAGCCATCTTGAATTTTGCGACACTGATGACATCGGAGAATAAGTATTTTAAATTCATTTTATCCAAAAGCAAAAGTACATTACTGTAATATTATACAGGTAATGAGTTTTCTGTAATTGTATAGCACTTACAATATTTTATTCATAAAACAAAATGTTAGTGCTGCATTCAGTATTTTGAATATAGAACATATAAACTTAAAATATATATAATTACTGAATCTATAATACTGTATACATATAAGAGTTAAATGTCTTTAGAAAAATTAAACTTTATTTAAATATAATGTGTTACTTGGATTATTTAAATGAAGTTTAATTTTGCTAGACATTCAACACTTATATTAGATTATGAAAACAGTACAACTAAAATACCATCATCACAAACTTTCAGGAAAACACTAAATACTAATATTAAATTGTGTGTGTTTCTTAATTATGTACACCCAAGTGGTTTCAAATCAAAAGAAAAACAACATTTTAAAATGAGAATGTTGAATTAGAAAAAAGTTTAAAAAGAAAAACAGATTGTATTTAAAATAATGTTAATGAATAATCTTTCTACAGGAACAGGATATGGTAAGAAAAATAAACTAAGGTATGTTTTAGAAAATTAGAACAGTTAGATTTTTTTTCTTTTAAAATAAGTTGAATTTTTTTTTTTCTAAATTTGACTGATTTACAATACAGATTAAGCCTTTTGTTACTCTGGAGTTTAGTAATAAGTCTTTAAGTTCAATTAAATAATTTATAATTAAACATTGTTTTTTAATTTGAATAATTTCACATAAGTAATAAACATAAATGTACAGTAATATGTGCCGTAATACAAATTTTAAATAAAAAATGCACTTCAGTATGGATTTTTTTTTCATTACGATGAAAAAATTCTGTGGAAGAATATAAAAACTCTTAAATTCAAATTTAGTTTCACTTTCTCTTTCTTTTTGCTACACTGTACTTTTTAAACAGTGAAAATATGCATTTATTTTCCTAGTGATATAAAACTTTTTTTAGATACCATATCAGTCATCATTGCCATGAAAAAAAATCAAGAAAATCTTTGAACTTGGAAACCAATGCGGATATTTTATATTGACTAGAACCTACCAATTTTTTTCCCATAGACCCCCATTATAAATACATATTCTGTATACAATATTTTTGCTTAATGGTGAGTTTTGGAGGACTAATTGCCATTGCTAAGTGGGGTAAATGTGTACTCTTGAAAAATACATTAAAGAAAGATTTTAACAAATCTTCTCAATACATCTTCACATTATTTTTCCACATTACAAAACTTTAAAATATGTTTAATTAATTCACTAATAAGTTTGCTTCACTTATTTTTTCACTTTCCTGTTATTTATTAATCTTGTAAAATTTAAATACACATGAATAAATTTATTAACTTTCTGTACTATTAGGGTATCATCTTCGGGACTGTCATCTATTATTAAAAAGTCAAGTAGACTTTTTTGATTATCCTTCCCCTTTTTACTGTTTCTATATGTCCTCTTTTTTATTCCTTATCAAATATATGTTAAACATTTTCTTCTTCAAAATTTTTCAAGCTATTTCACACACATTAATTTTAATTAGACTTATCATTCTCAATAAAATCATTGTTTTTAACATCTGATAAAATATTTTTACAAGTTTTGAAAATTTATTTCTAGAGATTTTAGACTTATTTCTTGGGTAGTGGTTGATTAGCCACTTCATGCTGCTAGATGGCATTTTTGCTAGACAAAAACGATTCAATATAACTTTTCCAGGCATGCAATTTAATATAGCATTTTCTAGTGTAATTTTACATTTTTGAAGTAAAAGTAAGGGTTTTTTAAAAAATCTGTCTCTATTCAATATAACATTTTCTAGTGTAATTTTACTTTTAACATATTCTAGCATAATTTTATTTTTTTTAAGTAAAAGTAACCCATTTGTTTAAAATCTGGTGTGATTCAATATAACATTTTTTAGAGTAATTTAACTTTTAACATTTTCTAGTGTAATTTTACTTTTTTTTAAGTAACACTAACCTTTTTTTAATAATCTGTCTCTATTCAGTACAACATTTTCTAGTGTAATTTTATTTTTCTCAAGTAAAAGTAACCTTTTTTTAAAAATCTGTTTTTAATTTTACTTCTTTTAACTAAAAGTAACCTTTTTTTGTAAAATCTGTTTTTAATTTTATTTACTTTAAATAAAAATAACCTTTTTTAAAAAAGGGTTTTTTAATTTTTTCTTTTTTTAACTACATCTTGACTGTGAATGTATTTGAATTAACTATAAACAAATAAGACAAAAATGTTTTTAAATTTGTTTTAACTTTGCCAAAACATTTGTCTCTGAAAGATTAAAACAAATAACATAAAAATGTTTCAACTCATTTAATGATGCCTTTTGCCATTTATTGATTTGTTTATAAATGAAATCCCCTCCATTTATAATTCTCAAATATAAAACCTCACGAAAGATGTGACTTTGCAAACAGCTTTTGAAAATGTTTGTAGACCACACCCTTTCCCAAATTTTGACAATTGACAACATCTCTTGTGATTGTTGCTTGCAATGTTAAAATTTAAAATAACTAATACAACATACATTGAAATGAGTCAAAAAATTAAAAAATAAACATTTGCAGAGTTACTTCAAATTAAAATCTACAATCCCAAAATAACTGCTAAGCATGTTGTAAGTGTTGAAGAGTGATTTTACAAAAGACAATGGTCGCAAAAAACAATTCACATTTGGGGTATATATCTTTATGGTTTAATATTACTAGAGAGCATCTATATGTAGGCCTACTAAATAGTAAATGGCATATTGCTGTGCCTTTATATAGGTACAATGCTGTCAAGCAGCGTGCAATGGCTAATCGACTAGTACCATTTCTTGTTTTTAATATATGACTAATAAAATTATTTAATTTGACATGAATAAACAAATATTTTCTTATGTGAACACATATATATCTTTCTTTGAAGAAATGTAGTTGTCTTTTCTTTCTCATGATTATCCCAAATAAGAATAATAACTTTAGTTTTTCTTTGAGACTTCTTTTAGATATCATTTTAGCTATAAGTTGACGATCAGGACTGCAACTAGGTCATAATAAAGAAACTGGTTTAAACTCATTCCATGATGTTGATGATTAATATAATATATTTTATATCTTTAGATAGCTTTTTAAATATTATTTTACCATTTAAAACTTTAAATATTTTTAAAGCTTTTGTAATTTTTTGCCAAAAAATAATATTGAAACAGCTCACTGCTTTATATTTTTTTCATGAATCTTTACTTCAATCTTCTGCTTCTCTCTTTCTCTTAAAAACCCATGGATAAAATGACATAAGAAAACTTTACTTAAATCTCATTGGTCAATATCCCAAATCAACTATTACAACTTTTAAATAAATATTTTTTTTGTTTCTATTTAAGATAATTAAAATCAATAAATATTTTACAATTGAAACTAATTTAAATCATTTCTTTAATACTAAAGTATTAAGTATAATTATGTTTTTTTTTAATATATGATATTATTAATTGAATTTAAATATAAAGTTTAATAAGAAATATTTATACTTAAAATATATTATTATTACGATAATTTTAAAATAAATTACTATCTTATAATCTTTAATTGTTCCTTCTTTTATTTACTACAATTCTATATACATTGTAATAGAAATAAAGTCAAGTCAAATTTATAAGTAACTATGTTTATTTAGATTGACAACTAGTGTATTAAAATTATATAGTGGATTATAATATAAATGATTAAGATATTTATTTAAATGGTGCTATGTTTTTATAGACTGTAATATTAATAATCCAATAAGCTATTGCACATGCGCTTTGTGGATTTAACTATAAATGAATATTCTCATTTTCCAAACACATGATAAAGTCTTTGTGAAAAGGTAGAATGAATCCAGGTGAATCCATTCACCTTTTCCACCCAAGCATTTATGTATGGGCAAATCTTAAGTATTTGGAAATGAAAGCATGAAGATGTTACTCGATCACTTTAAATTACTTTTTGCTATGCCTGAATGAATGACGCTTGCAAAATTTCTTGAATTTACGATATGTCATTCTTATTAAATTAAACATATGTAAATAAGACATTTATTTTATATAATGCTATGTTTTTATAAACTAATATTAATATGCCAATAAGCTAATGCACATGCACTTTGTAGATTTAACTATAAATGAATACTGTCACTTTCCAAACACAAGATAATGTTTTTGTGAAAAGGTGGAATGAATCCAGGTGAATCCATCCACCTTTTAAAGTGATCGATTAACATCTTCATGCTTTTATTTCCAAATTCTTAAGATTTACCCATACATAAATATTTGGTCAAAAAGGTGGATGGATTCACCTGGATTCATTCTATCTTTTCACAAAGACTTTATCTCATGTTTAGAAAGTGACAGTATTCATTTATAGTTAAATCTACAAAACGCATGTACATTAGGTTATTGGCTTATTAATATTACAGTTTATAAAAACATAGTGTTATATAAAGTAAATGTCTTATTTACCTATGTTTAATTTAATAAGACTGACATATCATAAATTCTAGAAATTTCCCAAGCATCATTCATTCAGGCATAGTAAAAAGTAATTTAAAGTGATCGATTAACATCTTCATGCTTTTATTTCCAAATACTTAAGATTTGCCCATACATAAATATTTGGGTCAAAAAGGTGGATGGATTCACCTGGATTCATTCTACCTTTGTGCAAAGACTTTATGTTGTGTTTGGAAAGTGAGAGTATTCATTTATAGTTAAATCTGTGAAGTGCATGTGCATTAGCTTATTGGCTTATTAATATTACAATATAAATGATTATAAATAATAATGATTATTAAATCTCTACAGAATTCTACCTTTAATCTTTATGTATTAAGTCATTTATCCCTGTTATGCCAAAATTTATTGCATTATCATTATCTCCATTTTAAATTTTGGAGCTATATACATTTTTTATTTTATTCTTAGCATGGGTAACCAATCGAAAGGCTACAATATATATAATAAATTATATGTAAACTTATAGATAAATATTAGAAAATACAGTAATTAAAATTTGTGAAAGAAATAATAATAAAAGAAAAATCAAGGAAGCTATGATATATAAATACAAGCAGGACTTCATCAATAGACAGGTAGCAGACATTAAGATCACAGAATTATGGAAAAGTTGACCTTTCAAAGTATTAGTTGACAAAGATTACAAGGATAGTTGAAAGTGCTCCTAAATGATGTTTATATTTTTTGCTTTTTTAACAAATTTTAATTACTGTATTTTCTAATGTTTATAAGTTTACTTATATTATTTTGAAGAAATACAGACATTGATTTGTAGTATTATTATAATAAATTATATATATATAATCAATAAAGCAAGTCATATATAACATGACATTGCTTTTATAAGCTTGTATTTACAAAAATGTAATACAGAGAGTGTAACAATAGCTCAAACAAACTCTTAATTGATAAGTGCAGTAAGAGAAAATATTTTAAATCTCTATCCAGATATATATAAAAGACATATTTTGCGGGTTCATCCATGTTAAAATATATATATATATATATATATATATATATATATATATATATTATAAATGTTAGTCTGAAAATTTATAATGATAGCAGCTTCCTTATAATTATATATTGGACTAATTCCATCATTTGCCAAAATAACCTAGTTGGTTAGAGCATTATTTTAAATTCAGTATTCATACTTCTAAAGGTCATCAATTTAATTCCCATGATACTATTATCACTGGTCAAATCAACAATATCCAAAGAAAAGAGGAGAAAAATACCACTCAAAACCTTGTATTATATACTGACTTGTGTATTATTACTAGCTTGAATGTGCAGTATTTGGAAAGTGTAACAATAAGGACTTGAACACAGACTTTCAAACTCCCTTATTCTATCTCATATAACTGATCCATATGACCACACACATGTAAAAAAGATAAATGATCTCCAATATATGTTTTTCATGCTGAAGTAACACTCATCTGTTGGTCTAAATCATCATCTCCCATTCACATATATATATAATCAGTGCTCAGTTTGTATTAAGATGATCTGGACCATCTGATGAATGCTGATTGAGCATGAAATACATATATCGGAGATCATTTATCTTTTTCACATGTGTTTGGTCACATGCATTGGATTATGAGATAATGAAGAGGGTTGAAGGGTGCTTGAAAATCTGTGTTCAAGTCCCTTATGGTTACATCTAAACTCCAAGTATATAAATTATACTTGTATTCGGTCAAATACTAGTATTTGGAAAAGTATAAATAAAGTTTGAATTTTTCTAAAAACATTTAGCAATTAAGCTAGAGATAATGACATAGTCCAATGTGTTATTACAAATATAAGGTAAATATTTAAAATTCAAACAAATTGAAATATTGAATTATCTTAAATATTTATTGCCATAGTATATTGTAAATTTTATTATTAATTATTTAATCTTTCAGTTATGCTAAAACAATTCTGCCAGTATTTATTTAATTCTAGAGATTTATTTCAATAATTAAAGAAACTGATTTAATAAAAATGAAATTCAGAAATATAAAAATCTGAATTTGTAAATTACTCTCTTACTTAAGAAGTGATTTCATAAATTGAATGCAGAACTTAATTTGAAAATCCTAAAATGAAATTAATTTTTAAATCCTAATAATAATGTGAGTTATTGCTTTCTTACTGAGTAAAAACAATATATATATATAATTATTTTAAGCCATCATACTAATAAATAAAATAATTTAATTCATGATGAAATATTCATTATTTGTTTGAATGTATTATATTTTATAGAAGATACTATATTATAGATTAATTAGTTTATTTAAAACTTTTTTTATAAAAATATTAAAAAGTGACTATAAATTATCACAAGCTACAATATTGACTATTCTTTATATGTGTTTATTCGTAGAATATTAAATGCATAAGGGAAGTGTTATAAAGATATATATATATATATATATATATATATATATATATATATATATATATATATATATATATACATTAGCTGTACCCGGCTTTACTCCAATTATTTAATTAAAAGAATGTAATTTAGCTGATAATTAAAATATATTTAAATAATATTTATATGAAATAGCAATATATGATATATCAACAGCAGGCCAAAATAACTATTGTAATGCATTTTTATAAATTATTTTGTGAATCATATTTAAATACTGTTGATAAGTCATTAATTATTATTTTATGTAAGTATTCTTTAAATATGTTTTAATTCTCAACCGCACTATATTGTTTTGTTTTATTAAAGCCAGTAAACCTGACCTACAGGTTTACATGCATTACTAGAATAGTAATAAAAATAAAAGAATAAATACAGTTGATTATTAAAACATATTTCTAATTTATATATACAAGGAGGATATATTCTGAATAGTATAATTTTTTTTAATGCTTTATTATCTAAATTTATTTTTTTATTTTTAATGTATTGATACTAAATACAAAAATTTCATCACTAACTCTTTTCATTTCTCTGGCTATCCCATCACTATTATTAAAAAGTTTGATAATTATAATATATTTACTTATTCCATTTTCAATTTTTGACATATTGAATACCAAGTAATATTTTTTACTTACTAATTTTTTTCCATTTTTTCTTAGCTTTCCCTTTGCAATAGTAGAAATTTTGATAATTAAAATATATTTATATAATATTTACATGAAATAATTATCAAAAGCATTACTGCAAAAGTATAACTTTTATTAAATATAATATGCAATAATTTTAAAATAAATTATTTTACATTTCTCATGTGATAATATTTATAATGATTATAATATTTTAACATCACTGTAGTATATGCAAATGAGAAATTCAATTCATGGTCCAAATGAAGTTTAAATAATTAAAAATATATTTATTCAATAAAATTTTAGCTGAATTACCAAAAACTAATATCTTGTTATTTCTCTAGGTTGTATTTCAATACCCAGACCACAGTATTTTATTTTATCATATGAGAAATGGTAAAAGTTTATGAAATTCTGTATATCTCTTGCTGTAATTGACATTCTAAAAGTTTATCAATTTCATAGTAAAAGTTTATTAAATTAAATATTTATTTAAATTAAAATCCTAACATTTATCAAATTCTTTATTATAATTGATCTAAATTGTCATTATTTAAATGAGAAATTAAATATGTGATTTCAAACCCAAATTAATTAATTAAAAATATATTTATACAGTCAAATTTTACCTGTTTGATGTGAAATGAGATTGTTAACATTTTAAGAATAAGGATTCAATCATAGGTTTCTGAACATTCCTAAGAGGAAAAGGGAAGTAATGCCTAGAGGAATTTTGCTTAACTGTATCAATCCAAAACAAATGAAAAATTTCCAGTGATCTCCGGTTCTTTAAACAGCCCTAAATAACATATATGTAGTGATATATATGTAATAGGTATATATTTTTACATGAATAATGATGAACAGAAAATACTATTGAGAATAAACATATTGGGAAAAGGTTTATTAACTTTTAAATTTTTATAACCAATCTTAAAAGAAACATCTTCATTAGCTAATGACAAACTTTTATCTCTAAGATATTCCCAATTATTTTCTGGCCAAATTACATGTAATGCTTTTAAGAAAATAATAATTATATAAAGAAATTGCATAAGACAAAATATTTGATATTAGTGTTTTGAACTATTGTCCCACTATTTTATCAAATTCAGCAAATATCAGGACAGGTATTTTTTTTTTTTAACTTTAATTCTGATTATTTTTGTAAATTTATTATCACAATCACTTTCAATCATTATCAGTTCAATGAATGATGAGGATCTCTCCAAGTTTAATCTAGTTTTTCCAATCTTTAGCATTTTACAGATTACAAACTTTCTATTTCATCCATTTACCTTTTAACTTCTAGATATTTTACAATCTCTTGGAATTCAGTTTAAAACTTGAATTGTCCATTTTTGTTAGTTTTTTTTTAAAATATATCAGACAATTTTATTTTAATATTTTAATTCTTTCAATGATGTCAGTTACAAGTGTTTGTTCTCTCACTCATATATTTTGTTTTCAATCTCTTGTTATTCCTAACACAATCTCTCCATATTTTTTTGAGGGTGTGAAATCTCTTATTGCTTTTCTGTTCAACGTGCATATCTATTAAAAATCTTTGTTTTCAAACACATAAACATATTTTCTTTTTAATATTAAGTTATATCTATCAAAGACACCTTATCTAAGTTTAATTCTATGATTAATTTTATCTATTATATTTCCATTTGAATTAAAAATCTGACCAAATTCTTCAAATTCATGATTATTAATCTTTATTTTCTTTTTCTGTGAAAATCTATTAACATAACTTAAGCTTTTTTAACATTTTTCTTTAGATCTGCTTTCTTACTTTCATCTGATGTCTCTTAATGCATTTCCTGAAGTTCTGAAGCATTATATATATACTCACACGTAATATTTGTTATGTCAGATTAAGTTTCCTCTGACTGTTTTATTTGTTTAAGCTTTCAGAATCAACTCCCGGATTTAAAGTAGAAAATAGGGATAAGTAAAATTTTTTGAATCTGCAAAAGAATTTCTTTTTTAAAAATAAGCGAACATCTGGATCATTCTTCCAACCATCTTTTTTACAAAAATCTGAGTAAAAAGAAAAGCCTTCAACTCCTTTTAAAGAATTTAATCTTATCACAAAACATACAGTATTATAAAAGTCGCAAAAATAACAAAATGCATTTCCTAAGAGAAGATTAAAATTCTCTTAATAGTTGTAAGTTTTCCCTGACATTTAAAATTACATCTTAATATTTCACCCACAAAAAAAAAACAATATATTTTTTTATAATCATTAATTCAATAATAAGGTTTTGAAAGTAATAAATTATAATCATTAATTTATTTATAAAGTGAGTCTAAAACGACTCGATGGAAATTATAGTAAAATTATTTGTTTATGCGTGCGTGTCTATTTATGCATGTGTGGTTTTTTTCTACCATCATAAATTAACTCTAGAATTTCGACTCATCACAAACAAAAAAATGAGTCATTATTCTAAATATAATTATGGATTATTTGAAAATGTTATAATTTAATACAGGTTGACTCTAAAATTTTTAATATTATTGGTTCAAACTTCCAATAAATTCTTGAAACTTATATCTGAAATTTTTTGATTTTCTATTCGCTCATTTTGGATTGTTTGCGGTGTTCTCTTGCTTAGTTTATTTAGGTTTTTTTTTTTTTTTGATGCCAAATCAAATATACTTTTTTAATCAAAATTTGATTTTTGGTTAAACATATATTTAGAATTGCACTTACATGTTATGGAATCACTGAAATACAAAATATCTTTATCGGTTTTGAAAATAAGTTCTGAACAATGCATCACACATGGTAGTGTTAGATTAAATTTAAGAATAATTTGGTTTGCTTTATACACTTTCAAATTGTATTTATTGGAAGATTATGTCGTTTACACTTATGAGTTTCTTGAAATCGAGAAATTTAGTATTTATTAGTCTTAGTGCAAAAGCCCTATCAAAGTAAAAACAAAATATATAGCATTAAAATTATTAGGCTTATAATTACACTAACTGAAGCAAACCAAGGATCTCATTTAATACTTTACTGCAATAGCTTTTTTAGTTAAACATATTTAGGCTTATTTTTTTAAAGAAGAAGAGTCAAAGGCTTATGCAAAGACAGATATTTTTGTTATTGAATCATCTTTTTATAAAAATTTAATTTTATACCATTATTTTTGTGTGCTGCTACTTCTTTTTTTCCCTCCTTTTTCTTCGTCTTTTTTTTTTTATATATATTATTAAAGTCAAAGGATTTCACCTTTTTAATATATTTACCTTACTGATTTTATAATAACTTAAGATTGTCATGTTGAGTACAGAGGAGACTCAAACACAAACACAAAATAGAGACTTTATAAAGATAATAGTGGCATCTTATTTTTAACCTAAATTTTGATTTACATAGGTCAATATGAAGTATCTTGGTTTGAGAGAGTGAAGATGTTACTCTGCTCACTACTTTCTCATATACATTAATATTTTATTGAAGTATTAAAATTGCTTTCCACTTCTCTTTATTTGCATTGATTAATTATAAATATATAATATACCATATATTTCTTAATTAACGCTTTACAATGAAATTTTAACATACGATTTATTTCTTCTTCTTTACAGTTTCAACTGCCCTGCAGTCATATCAGAGCTACAATATTTAAACATATACAATTAATACCTAACCATACACACACATATATATATATATATATCGACACATACTTATACAAATATATATACACACATATAAAAAACCATAAATGATATTTTAAACTGTATTTTAAACTATGGACTTTTATTATTTTAAAAAATACTAATATTCTTTTATTCTATATCTATAATCAACTCATTTTCTTTATATAAAAAATTTTTTCAAAAAATTAAACATTTTTTATATCTGCATTATTTCAAAATTGTTCAGTAATTCTATTTATTTCTTCTATTTTAATTATTCTATATATCATATATGTATTTTTCGACAAAAATAATAATATTAACATAATATTCTTAATTTTTAATTAATCTTACCTCTTTTAAACTTTACTACAACTACACCATTTTTCTAACTGAAATAACTTAAATTTTATCTCATCACCCTTACATCCTCTATATAAAATAGAATGTAAATCATGTCATGATGAAAATATTAGGAATGACTACATAGGTGAAATGAAAAACTCAATTTACACAAGATTAAGTCAACCCAAGTATGATAAAAGATCACCTGTTTATTTACCTTCATTGGAGACAGGACATAAATTTGAAAAAGGAAGTATTAAAATGATAAATCATGCTAGGAATGGAAGAGATACAAAGATAAAAGAGGCTATATTGATTAGCAATATTAGGCCATCTCTTAATAAATATTTGGGTTTGAAAACATTGATTTTATAGAATTATATATATATATATTTCTTGATAAGTTATATATAAGATATAGTTTTAAAAAAGGTGTTCATAGAGGGTGTAAGGGTGATGATATAAAATTTAAAAAGTTATTTCAGTTAGGAAAATGGTGTAGCTGTAGTAAAGTTTAAAAGAGGTAAGGTTAACTAAAAATTAAGAAGAAATAAAATTATATAGATATTATGTTAATATTATTTTTATTGAGAAATACATGTATAATTTATAGAATAATTAAAATAGGAGAAATAAATAAAATTACTGAACAATTTTGAAATAATGAGGATATAAAAAACAAATGTGTAATTTTTTGAAAAATAATTTAATATAAAGGAAATTGTTTGATTATAAATATAGAATAAAAGAATATTAGTATTTTTTAAAATATTAAAAATCCATAGTTTAAAATGTCATTTATGGTTTTTATATATGTGTGTATATATATTTGTATATGTATGTATCAATATATATGCGTATTGTTAGGTATTAATTGTATATGTTTAAATGTTGTAGCTCTGATGATGACTGCAGGGCAGTTGAAGCTGTAAGCAAGAAGAAATAAATCATATGTTAAAATTGCATTGTTAAGTGTTAATTAAGGAGTATATGGTATATTATATATACATTAACATTTGTGAAATCTTTCATTTTACTACATGTTAATATTACAAATGAATAGAATTATGTAACATTCAGATTTATCTTTTAAGTTCATAGATCTATGAAATTAAAGAGAGAATTTCAACTTTTTATTATTATTTTCTAGTAATGATTCTTTCTTTCTCATTTATGAATAATTATTAGCAAAACATTTCAAATCATGGATGCCATCTTTAAGCGTGGTTTTCATTTCAGTGATGATACAAAATTCAAATTATTTTTGTCATTGAATATTGTTCAATCATTTGAAATCTTAACTCTAAACAAGGGTGGAGTTTATTACCTTATTTTATACATTCTCCAAATACATTTCTCTGGAAAATGAAGTTGATCACCTTTCTCATAGACAAAAATACAGAGATCTTAAATTTCTTTATAAAATCGTAAATCAATAAGTTATTTTATCTGATATAATTTCAGCTATTATAATTAGATCGTATGAGTATGACATTCAGTCTGCTTCTGTATGTTATATTCAAGCTTTTATTTCAATGTCTTTAATTTTTTTCCTTTATTCTGGCAACTCTTTTTATATAATCAGGTTTTTACTAATACTAATTATTTTAATTTAAATGACAAGAAATTATGCAACATTCTTAAATTTGAATGTTAATTTAAATTTATTTTATTTATTTTTTTACTTCTTTGTTTTTTACTTCCTTTTATTATCATGTTAAATGCACGATGTTTCGTCCCTTTACCATTTTAATATACAACTTATAATTGGTTATATGCTGTTTTGAAATGAATTATTATTAATATATATAAAAAAGTGTCATATAGTAAATGATTACTGAATAGAAAGCAGTTCTGTTTTTTCTTCTCACTATTGTTTTTTGAGCATTTTTTTATCTTTATTTTGACTTATTAAGTATTCCATAAGTAAAAAATTGTTTATTTAGTTTTTGATAACAGATCTCTTTGGTTATACTGTTATGGTAAGTTAAATGAAATAATTAAACAAAGGTTTATAATATTTCATTAATTAATTGTCATCATATACAATAAAACTTAATCAGTTATATAATTATTTGTATTATTTAGTGTATGGATATTTGTTGCATTTAAAAACTATGGCTTTTATGAATTAGATAATTAGTGTTTTTCCTGATGTCATTAAAATATGTAATAATCTACTTCCAAATTGTAAATTGTGGCAATATAAAACTCAGAAATTCAAATTCAAGATAACCATAATTAGTTGTGAATGAGATTGGCACAATTGATAAAGGTTTTTTTTTTCCTTTTGAAACTCATCTATGGGTCTTTAATATTCAGATTTATAATTCAGAAGTTGACTATTGTATATGTAGCATCTAATATCTTATTTCATAATGATATCACTAGATGGAACTTTAGTGATCTGATTTATATTTTCATAGAATATTATTGTCGGAGAAGAAGAGAAAGAAATAGAATATAATCTCTTTGTTAAGATATTTTTTTTAAAAAAAATTAAGCAAAAAAGGTTGCTAATTTGTTGTCATTTTTTGTAAAACATTATTTAATTATCAAATAACTTTGTAATCTTTTTTTTAAATCTATATGCACTAATGTAGAATTTCTTGAATCTGTTATAGTGTTATTTTTAAAAATAAACATTTTTTGTCAGGAGTAAGAAAGTTAACATATTATTTACTTATATATTTAATATTCATTTAAAAGAGTCATAGTAAAACTATTTTTCTTTTATAGTAAATGGCTTATTTCATAAACGTATGCAGAGATATAGAGGAAAAAATGGCTATTCAGATATCACGTGTTTCAGAAGTTTTGTTAAATCATATGCTCTTACTCAACTTTTAAATCAAAAAATTCTACATTTAAAAATCATACATTTATTTTCCCAATTATGATAACATTGCTGTCCAATTCATTTATTTTACATTTTTAAAAAAATATGGTAAACATCTTGATAAATCGCAGTGCCCATTGTTATTAATACTATATTAAGTAATTGTAGAAAAGGAATTAGTCTGAAAAGGAAATGCACAAACAGGATTGAAGACCTTGAGTAAAGACTTATAATGAAGAGCTGAAGTATTAAAAATGTAATTTTAATATAAAAAGGATTTATTAGATAATAGAATAAGAAAAATGGAGATAGATTATCAGAACCAATAAAGAATATATAATAAGTGCACATTTCTAATGATAAAAAACTGAATAACAAGTTGTTGAACATTGATAACAAATTTGTTAATTGAGCTTATAGAATAAATTAATATAGAACTTATAGGAGGGAAGAGATGATATGTGGTAATTAGAGATATCATAATATGTTATTAATTGATTAGAGAATGTGAGAATTTAATAATTATAAAAGATAGGAGAAAAATGGATGTTTTCCAGATACTGGAATTTCAGAGATTATTAGAGTTTTAAATAGAATAAATAAAAATAATAATTGGTAGATATTGATTTTGTTATGCAAATAGAGTGAAAAAAGTATGAATTGTTTTGAAGAGGTGATTGTGAATTAAAGATGATGTTTTTTGTGTTTGTTTAGGCCTTTTTGATGAGAATGCTAAAGCTAACAACATAATTAACTACTTTATTGCTCAAAAATTTTTAAGAATATTGAAAACAACAAAAGTAGAGCCATAATTATAGACCTTCATGCCCAGAATTTACTCTATCAATGTGATAATCAACATAGGAGTTTTTATTAAAATAAAGGGAGGGAGGAAAGAGGAATTGTGCCACTGCTAACAGAATTATTTGCTAATACTTCCATTGAAGGGGATAATGGGTAGGGAAAAATAGATGTGTTTCCAATATTATAAAAAAAGTTTAAAGGTAGAAATTTAACTTGGCAACTATTTCTAAATATATTGTTTTTTATGCACAGAAAATTTAATAAACAATTTTTCATAGAATAGAATTTTTATATATTTTTTCATCTGGGCACTTTTACTTGGAATTTTAGTAAATTTAACTGTTAGCTTTTTAAAAAATAAACTTCCAGATTCTATACACTTTTTTATGTACATATATATGTGTGCATAAATAATGTTGATTTTAAATACATAAATAATAAAGAATGTACATGTAAGAAAATAGGAAAAATATGAAAGTTAAATATTAAAATAAATAAAAGCTCATAATTAAATTTTAAAACTCAAAGATTACTTAATAGATAAGCTGCATAGGAATGGGATTAGCAATGGCTACTAATTAACTAATTAAAATTCATAAACAACGGGACTAATTAAAATGCATCTTATCCAAAATTTAATTAACAAAAACAGTGGATGGATTTTGAACATTGAAAATAAGTAGTGGATTTAAAAATTAATTAAAAGATAACAAAATTATCACATAAATAGGGCCAAAAATTTCATCATTCAGTCATTTATATATCTAGATTCAATCACCTATTAGACATATTTTTTACAATGCTATGCTAAGTAGAAGTCAAAGCATGTGACTCAACTTCAGCTTTCATCTGCAAGAACATCAGCAGTCTGCCCGATAGAAGCCATGCCTGTCTAATGATTTGAAACCACCAAGAATGTCTAACTGCCTAAAATAGAAGTAGCCCATAACCATAATTGTCAGAACCACATCAGAAGCCTAAAATCCAAATGGTTGATACACCACACACACAGCAGCAAAGAGCAAGAAGCCACAACATTTAAAATTATATAGGTAATAACATTTTCTTATTCCCATTCCTGATATTAATTTAAGTAGCCATTGCAATCTTTGAGTATCCAGAGCAAGCATAAATTGAACTGTTTATGTGCAGATTTAGTGTAATGAACAGATATTGATAGAACTTTCTTAAACATACAGATAACTTATGGTAAAATATATGTGCATGTTTTAATGCTTTGTGCTTATTTTAAGGCTTTATGTTTATATTACATTACTATTGTATATTTTATTAAAAATGTGTGTAGTTATCATATATAAAATCATTGTTTATTTAATTAAAAAATTATAAAATTGGTTTACAAATTCTAGTAAACTTTTTATTTAAAATAAAGTACTTGTCTGTTAATTATTGTCAGTCAATTCTTTAATTATACCACTAAGAACAATTTAGCAGAGAAGTTATATAAGCAGTTGGGATATTCAAGCACTGAGTTAGTAGCTGTCATCCAAGGTATGTTAGTTACTTCTTGTAATTAACTGGCGCCTGAAGTTTACTTCAAAACAAATAAAGTACTTTGAATGACAGGGTTTGAATTCAGCAGTCAAGAATATCTTTAACCTGGAAATATGGCTATAGGTTATACTTTGGGTAACCTCAATCTGGCTGTAGGTATCCTCTGGGTATTATGCTTCTCTGCCTGAGGAATCGGGTGCTCCAATATTTAAATTGCAGCTGATCGAATTTATAGCAATTTTGTATTATTGTAATTTTTCTATAAAAAGAAGTCAACAATTTGCTTATAATGTTTTCCCAATTTTGTGTTTTTTATTAAAGAGTAAGTTTTATTTTATTTTTTGTTTATATTAAAGAGTAGAAAATGTTATTCTATGATTTGTTTTTTATTTGATCTTCTCCCACCCGGTTATATATATATATATTGATTACTAGATTTTACTGTGAATGTTTAGGTGGTTACTGGTTTGAACTTAATATATATATATTGCACCCTCACTTTCAGGAAATATGTAATAATAATAAATTGATCTAGCTCAGATAAATAATCAGGTTCATCTAAAATGTATCTAATCAATAATAAATATATTCTCCAATATTGTAAGTTATTAAATTAGCTCTAACTAATAAATAATAATATAGTTCTGTTTCATAAATTAAATAAATAAATATCTAATAAAAATCATGAGACTATAAAGTGAGTTTACAAGTGGCAAGATGAATACATTGAGCCAATATCCCATAGGATACTACCTCAATGGCATAAGAATACTATTCCTCCTATTATCTCAAACAATAAATCTATAGCATTCCTACATCTTCAATAATTACTTAATTAATTAAAATTATCTCAATAAAATAATCCTCATCTCTTTATCTAAATAATCTAGCTCAAATAATCTCAGGTTCTTTTAAAATAATTCTAGGCAATTATAATCTTTGTAATCAAGCATGATAAGGGATTTAATATCATTCCTAATTACATCTGACTAATACTAATAATAATTAAATAATAATAATAATCTTCAATGTATACTTTAATCTCACCTCTTTTCTCATTGTAATACTAGTCATGTATAATAATAAATAATAATATAATGTAATCTTTTATTATCCATATGGCATCTTAAATAAATATGTGGTATAATCTTATAATCTGAGAATAAGTGGCAACCATAAAAATACTATAATTCTATGTAAATACTTTATAGTTATTCTATGACCATAATGATGATATAATAAATGAAGTTTCTTAAAGAAAATCATATCAAGAAAATATTATAATTCTTAAATAATAGTTTTATTTAGGTTGTGCAAATATTATATCTTAATTCAAGTTGTCTGTGATTATGTAACTGTGATGTGGAGAAATTGAGTCAACACCAAGATTTATATAACAAACTTAACAAATTTTATTAACAACTTCAACAATAAATTATATACATTATTTACATCATTAATGAACTTTATCTAGTTACATTTCCTGTACTTTCCAAAATAAATTAAACAAAATAAAATATGGGATATGGAACATTGTTTTATATAAAAAATATCTATTATTAAAAATATTATCATAGTATATCTCTATGACATTTTCATTAAATTAGTAAGTTTAAAATATAAGATAAAATTAATCAGTCTACTAGTCATCTATTACTAGTACTTAATTTTTTTAAAATAATTTAATACATCATGTAGTCCTTCCCAACTTAAGAACAACAAATTTAATTAATAACATAGCAATTAAATTAGACTGCTTACTAATTATTAATCTAATATCAAATAGAATGTATGTGCTAGTGTATCGTTATTACAGAATAACCTTTACAAAACTTATGATTATCTGTATTCTTTTAATATGATTTAGTTTTATCATTTTACTTGTCAAAAATATGCATCATAAGTAAGTCTTTTAAAAATACTTAATAATTAATCAATATCTTTATAAACCCACTTTAATTATCACTTATCCATCTTTACAAAAAAAAATCAATTTCAAATATGAAAAGTTTTATGATTCTTTTACTGACAAACCATATTCTTATCATCTTTGTATTTACTTCTCTCTTGACTCCAAGTAAGACAACCTATCTTATCCTTTTCAATAACAATCCTGCACTTCCAAACTTATTCATCATCCTACGCGATGTACTACGAGAAATTTTGATAGTGAATAAATGGGTAGGTATATGGAATAAACTAGAATTTTAACTCAATAGTACCTCTATCAAATAATCATCATGTTATCAGTGTATAAGAAATGATGTATGACTTCTTTGTCTAATAACCTCCACTACTATATATATAATGTCCAGGCTATTTATTCAACTCTATGGAACATTCAACTTCAACACACAGAAAACACTGCCATAGAAAATATACAAGCTATAGGGCTAAGTTATCTATACTTGCATAATCATCATTATTGATTACCCTTATTCCCATATAAATAAATCCTACATAAAATATTACCTTGGTTTCATTTAACTTACTACCAAGCCACTATCCTTATAACTTGCTTAGAGATCTATCACTCTACATCACTAAAATTCTTCCCACATTTCTATAACAATAAATAAATTCACGTATAAATAATGACCTAACTGCTCAATAAGAAAAGATTACTTCATTTCTTTGATAACTCTTAGACCAAAATATAAATAATCAGTATCGATATAACACTTTAATCACTTAAAATAAATATTAAGTTCAGTTAAGATAGAATCATATACTTATATTCCCATTACGTTAAAATATACTTATAATATAAAATAAAAGTATGCATATTTTTTAAAAATAAATAAACTCCTATAAATTATGTGTATGCATCGTGTTTTGATATACGTTCTCATACATCCACACACAAAATGACATATTTTGATCATTTAAAAAAAATACATTATAAAATCATTAATATTTTTACAATTATTACCATAAGTGATTTTCACTAGTTAAACACTTAATTGACGTTCCTGGCTCATGAACTAAATAATAAAACTTGCATAGTTTTATCATTTATTCAATACATTCATACTTAAAATATTACATTTTATTTTTTTAAATTGTTAAATATTTTTAATATTAAAAATCTAAATACTATGTTAATAAATAGTTTAATATTTTTATGTTCTTTTTCTATCTCTAACTTATAAATAAAATACTAAAGTTAGTAAAAAAAATAAATTTAAGACCATATTTACGAAAAAAAAACTCCATCAATTAAAAGTTCATTAAAGAAAATGTCTTTTTTCCTCTCCTTCTGGTACAGCACTTGTTGACAAAACTTTTACTGACACACATGCTCTGGATAGTTCCACTTTAACAAAATGTATGACAATTTTTTTAAAATAAAAAAAAAAAAGGTAAGTCAACTTGTAAAATATCCAGATTGCTTTATAAATAACCATGGATCTGCCCTTAAAGTTTTTACAAATAGTTCATGGTTCTTCTTATTTAAAACAGTAATTATTAAATGTATTTTTAAGATATAATGAAATAAATGTCCAAAGTTCTACTACTTTTATTCAGATTTCCCATAGGTTTATATTCTTTGATACAGCAACAAAACTTAGCATTCCTCGGTATTTACTACGTAGTCTTAAATATTTCCATAAATAATTTTTGAAAATCTTTTGTATGACCAGCATACAATAATTAACTTATTTTTAAAGATTTCTTCTTAATACAATGTGAAGCATTTTGCTAACGATCTTAATTTTTTATATCTTTAAAATTATTATGATAGTTTTAAAATCGATTATTCAATATTTCTTCATAAAGAAATATTTCTACATCCTAAAATAATTCTTTTATCAAATTTAAAGGGTTTTAAAAATTTACCATCTTATTTTTTAAAATAAATCCTCTGAATAAAGGTATTTTTATATTTCTTTAATTTTAATTTCCAGCAGATTTTTATAAACCTCCTCTGTGACATCCAATTTGCTAAATTCAATAGTAAATTAATAAGACCAATTAACATAGGAAAAATTATGTGCCTAATAGAAAAATAATAATTCGACATTTCTATACATAAATTTAAATTTAATGATGATTTATTCATGTTTAGCTTGATGTTAAAATTAGGTTTAATAAATTGGTCGGTAAGGAATTACTTAGCTTTTAGCCTCACATCTCAGTATTATACGATCTTTTAATAATGAATTACTGTACTTCTTTTAATAATGAATTACTGTACTTTACTGGTACACTTAGTTAACCAAAGTTGTAGTAATAATAACAACAATAGTAGTAGTACCTTGAGAAATAATTGTGCACCTGTTTTATACCTGAACAAATCACACATTTGATTGGTTAACTAAACAATGCTTAGCTTATTTATATCCCTGGCCAACAACACAGGATTAAAATTAAAATAAATAATGATTTACTAAATATTTATTATTTATTATATTATTTAATTCTTAGTTAATTTTCATATTTTATTTACACCTACCAAACACTTTAAAATAACTTTTAAAATCATATCGTAATATTTATTATTGCTTTAACCTTCTTTTAAAACGTAGTTATTTTTTAAAACAAAATAAAAATCTAATTTTACTTTTTACATTCGTTTTTTAAAACCCAACTTAATATTTATAACAGCTAATATTATTTTTATTCTGGGATAGACAAATATAATATTTTTGAAATTTTATATTAGAATTTCAAACAGTTTTGCAACTTTACTAAAAAAAACTCCGCAAGCACACGTGTGAATATCTACACATCACATGACTTTCAAAATAGATGAAGCGCTTATAATTTAACTGAAAATAAAATAAATGATTTAATTTACAAAATATTATATAAAAATAATATTATAGCAAAATTTAGAATAATTATTTTAATATTATAAAATCGAATATGCACTTGTCTCCCATATTATCACTTTTAATTAAATGATTTTTTAAGTAGAATTATTAAATATAATTATTATTATTAAATAGTCTATTTATTTAACTTTAAGTTATTACTTTTAAAATTTACTTTAAACATTTATTTACAAGACTTATTAATGCAGTATTTATTATGGCCAGTTTTCCCAACCATACAATATTATACTTTATCTTTAGTTAACTGTTTTTTAAAATATTAACACAATATTATACAGTAAATATTCTTATTTGCTTTAACTAGATTTTTTTAAAAGATCATCAACACATTATATACATCATGCCCTTAAATAGCTTTTAAATTTAAAATTTTCTTAGTAAATTGATTTAAACAATTCATCCTAACCTAAACAAAATGGTACTATATATATAACAAAATGGTACTATATATATATATATAAACAACGGTAAATATATATATATATATATATATATATATATACTGTGCCCTGTCGATAGGTGGTAGGACCCAAAGCAGATGTGGCAAGTCCCTAAATTAGATTATACTGGAATTCTGTCTAATACCATTTAATATACCATTTCCCACTCTATTTAATCCATTATAATGATTATACTTAGGGAATACTGTTATTCCTTCTGGGTCCATTTTAACATTATTAAATATTTTCAAATAAGGTGTAATTAATTATAACAAATGTGAGACTCATCTTCCTATAAACAGATCACATCCCTGTAACATTAAACAAATATAAAATATTTGTTCAATGGCATGAGAATACCTAGTCACTCCTCCTTATTAAATATCTACAGACTCTCATGACTCACAATAATATCCAAATGGCTATAATAACACATTTACAACTATTAGAGTTCAATTAGATTACTCAATAAATTAGCTATCATTTAAATGTATATAAACTTTTATTCTTATTATTTTAGATAATTAGGATTGGCAATAATCATAAGAATAATTTTATAATAAGGAGATCTCAGGATAATCATTGATTCTTCATACTACCTATAGAATATCAAGAGGAATTTTACTGATCTCCATGGGTAGTGCATAAATTAGGAGAAGACTTATAATCTGAGTTGTTAATCAAAATTATACTTTTATTCATATTTATGTTCTTTAATATTTACCATTTAATTTCATATTAATAAACATACTTTAATAATGGGCCATGTTATCTATGACCTATGTGATCAAGGCAGCATGTAGCAAGTAAAAATCTCTATTGAGAGATGTGTACTTAGTTAACTGTTAGATTACTCTAAACTGGATTGATCTCTCATTTTAATTTTAACCTGTACATTTTGAGTACATGTGATGTTGTGACAATGAGCCCAGAAAAGAAATGCAACTTTTAAAATTAAGTAAACTTTCAAAAATAACAATTTTAATCACATTATTTACAAAAACATTAAAATCAACATTCCAATTAACAAGTAATTTCAAAATAACAGTTATATTAACTTTGTACACTTAAATAATATAATAACAAAATAAACAATGGGAAATGATTAACATTCTGGGTGGTTACAGTCAAACAAAATTAATACTTTCTCATATGATGCAGTACATTTGTGATATTCACCTTTGTATATATTTATTTATGCATCACCCATCCAGTTTTTTTTTTATTAATTAACCACTCTTCCAATTCTATAAATTCAAGGTATTTTCACTATACACTTAAAGTGATAATAATATTTGTTGTATTAAGATTTATATGGAAAATGAAGTACTAAGTTAAATAGCTAATTATTTCTGACCCTAGTGCAATTGTCTAATATACATTCCTTTTAAATGGATAGTTAATGAAGAAAGAAGGATATCAGCTCTTTACATAAATACTTTTAGCATTTCATTTAATGATATTTAAAAGAGAAAAACAGTCCTCTAGATCAGGGGTGGGCAATTGTTTTGGCTCAAGGACCACATAGGTTGGCAGAGGGCCACATTGGGGGCCATTTTGTGGAAGTAAAAGTTAGCGGAGGGCCACACTCTTTTTTTCATGACCCAATAAACACACTGCTTTATTCCCTGTATTACCAAAAAATATTTGTTTTGTCCATTCTTCATTAAACACACGACATTCATCACTGACTTTACATTTTTTCGGAGGGTTCATGGTTTCACTAAAGTTGGAAATGTATATATTTGCTAATGCAAAGACAAAATTGAAATTAAACAGATCAATTGGAAAAGCACTGCACATTGTATCTACACTGTGCATGTCTATTGACATGGCTATCCTAGTGAAAAATATGAGACAAATCTTTGGTTGTACATGAGAAGGAAATCTCAGTTCAAGGTGAATTTTTCTGATTGTCTTGGTGGGCTGCATAAAAACCTTTAGAGGGCCACATGTGGTCCTCAGGCCGCTATTTGCCACCCCTGCTCTAGATAGTGATAAGACATTTTTAACCAGAATTGTTCATGCTTTGATATTATTTTATTTATGAATATGCCAGATAAGTGCAGGAAAAGAATATTTATGTCCTTTTAAAGAAAGATTCAAGAATGACAAATATTTTCAAACTTGTTAGAAATGATATTACTTTCTTATGCATAGAAGAACGATAGAAATATAATATTGGATCTTGAATTCTCTGGTGCATAAATTGTATATTTTAAAATAATAAAGTATTTAAAATTATTACAAAGCTATTTAGAAATAAAGATAAATCTTTTGTATGTGAAAAGTTATGTGAAATTGTAAAGAAAGAAAGCATTCAAATCTTTGTTGCAATCTTTGAAGCAAAAAGTGCTCAAGAAAGGAAATTCTCAGAGAAGATTTTAATGATTTATTTCATTACTTATTAATTGATTTATTATTTTATATATTCACTACAATAATAATTGAATAAAAATATTTTATTATTTCATGAAAAACACACAAATTGCATTCAACTCATATGTAACACTTACTAATAAAATGAAGCAATAAATACTACTCACATGACCCATAGAATAAGTCCCATCCCAAAGCTCTGAGAACATACTGTATAACTAAGTAAATGAATATTTATGGAAAGTATGAGTTCCAGATTAATAATTCCTAGTTTCGTATTATTTTTTAATGCCATTACTTTATTGCTTCTACTGCTATGGATAAAGTTATCATATATATATATATATATATATGTGTGTGTGTGTGTGTGATTTAATATAGCAAATAAATAATTGTATTTAAAGATTTAATCAATTTTTTATAAGATCAAATTTTAAATAAACTAACTTATCTTTAACACTACTAATAATATAGTAATTTTAGAACGTATTCAAAATGTTGTAATGAAATAAATTAATTTTATTAAAACCTTCTCACCTCAGCACGAACTTTTATTTCATCAAAATAAATATTTTTTAGCTGAACATGAATTTATGAAAGAGCTTTAAAATCTGGATATCTATATTTAGCAGTCTTTCTGTTAAAATGAATGCTTATTTACATATGTTTAAGTTTCAGTTGAGAGTGACATTTAGTAAATTCTAGATAATTTCGTCGATGTCATTCATTCAGACATCATAAACAGTAATTTAAAGTGAGTGGTCTATCCTCACGTTTTCATTTCCAATACTTAAGATTTGTCCATATATAAGCATTTGGGTTGGAAAGAATAAATGATTCATTTTATTATTTCATAAATACTATATCTTGTGTTGGGAATGAGAGTATTCATTTATTATTAACACTCATAAAAAGCACATGCACAATAGCTTGGAAAGGTTCATCTTTAATTATAGATATATATTGTAACTGGTGTTTCCACTCCCTCTGGTGATTAATTTATTTCCTGATGAACATATTTAATTCATATATATAAGCACATATTTAATTCAGGTATATGAACACATATTCAATTCCTGTATATAAATGCGGATTTAAGTTATTCACTTATATAGAAGCATATTCAGTTCATATATATAGAAGCAGACTTAAGTCATATATATAAACACGTATTTAATTCAGCTGTAGAGTTGCATATTTAAGTCATTGATTTATAGAAAGACATATTATATAGACACAGATTTAAGTCACGTATATAAACACATTTAATTCAGGTATATAGATGCATATTTAATTAATTCATGTATATAGAGATATATTATATAGACACACATTTAAGTCATGTATATAAACACATTTAACTCAGGTATATATTTAAGTCATTCATGTATATAGAGATATTTTATATAGATGCAGATTTAAGTCATGTATATATCACATATAATGTTATCTAGAGTTTTCTTACCTTTAAATTTATATGTTGGTGATTCATCACTGGTAAATCTTTACATTAAGGCTGGGGGGGAATTAGAGCTGAATGGTATACATTAGTGGTCTTCAACCTTTTCACACCTGCGGATCGGTAAAAATAAGGATAAGATTCCGCGGACCAGCAAAAATAAGGATAAGATTTCACAGACGGCAGAAGTCTATAGATAAATTTTCTTAAAAATAAGCATAATTGTTATAACTGATCAAAACAACAATGTTAAATATATAAGATAAAGTTTTATATATATATATGGAGTTTATATAGTAAAAAAAACTTTTTTTTTATTTTTTTAGAAAAGTAATAAAAAATTTAATTCTATCCCCCCCCCCCCATAAACATCTGTGATAACTAGAAAAACAAATTAATTTATGAATGATTGATTAGATTTTGTTTTCATTCTGTTTTCTTTTTTTTTAATTGGGTAAAAATGAGATGAAAAAATAAATAAAAATTGGCTATATTAATTAAAAGTTTAAACTCTTATTATTTATTATTACAAACTTTTTACTGCCCGTCTAACACACGGACCTGCAGAAAAGTTCCGCGGCCCAGCACCAGGCCATGGACCAAGGGTTGAAGAACACTGGTATACATTTTTTTTAGTGGTCACTTTATTTTTCAACTTCTCCATGGTGTGGGAAGGGATGGCCAGCTATCCTGGTTAGCCCAACATTCTAGTGTTTTTCATATTGATAGACTGCTTTTTCATCTTGCAGATTTACAATAACTCCGGGTTTCTTCTGCAATTGATGGTCACATGACTCCAAGCTTATTTTAGTTCAGTTTTTCTAAACTGTGATTTGTTATGTAGCAATAACTATGATCAGCTCACTAATAATCCCATGAATTGCCTGATTCCTTTATTTATACCCTTCTACTTCCAGTGATTTTTTTTAATATCTCTTCTTACATAACCTATGCTAATCAGCCTGTTTTTCAAAAACATGTTGTCTTCTTTTATCTAAGGCAAGCAAGTGATGCTATCTTTTTCTTAATGAACTAATTATAGTATTTCTATACTCTCATTTATAAATATTCAGCTCTAACAAAGAAAAAATATTATATTGATAACATTTGAAACCATAGATTTTCTTAATGATAAATCATTAATTAAATGTGTCATTTAATTTTTAATTGTACATTTTATATATTGATTTTTCTCTTTTTCTCTCTCTTTTTTTTCCAGAGAACTTAAACTTACACATTTTATTTTTATAACTGTGTCAGCTTTTTATTCAAACCGATTTAAAATAGAAATGGGGGGGGGAGGTAACTTCAGGATATATGAAACAACATGTTTGTTTCAATACATGTATTATTTTATCATTTATCTAGAGTTTTCAAATTTTCTACTTTTTACATATTTCAATATTTTTTGTATATTTTTATTTTTATTTACAGTATATATAAGATTAGATTCAATTATTTTTATTATAAAATATATTATTATAATAAGTATATATATCTTGATTATTATGTTTTTATATAATTTATATTAAAATTTTAATTTCACATATAAAATTCTAATTACATTTTATTATTGTATTTAAATTTTATATATATATATATGTACACTCAAGAAATATTTGTAGTACAATAAGATTTTTTTTCAACCTTTTCAAAAGTATCAAGGAAGCTTTCATTAGTTTCTTGTTATATTCATGTTTAGTGTGAAAATACATCTATGTTAAATGTTTCTTGAATATGTATAATTAATGAGGTCTTCATAAACTCTCACCATTCTAATTACAGTTATGGAGCTGATCATCACATGATCACCATTTCTTATGCTTGCTCAAGCTGTTAAAACAGGCAAAACTCTCCATACAGTAGTGCCACTCAATGCAAGTCAGAATAATCAATGGATGCCAGAAGGCTTGTGCATAAAATCCCTTCTAAAGCCTACTCATCCAGTATCCCCAGACTAGTTTCCAAGGCTCCTCATTGATGAAGGTCATAAGCCAGAAACTAATCTAGGGATATTGGATGAGTAGGCATTAGTTGGGGATTTTATGCACAAGCCTTCTGACCTCCATTGATTACTCGGTCTTGCAATAAGTGGCACTACTGTATGGAGACTTTGCCTGTTTCATGGAGCTGATGCTGGAAACTTTGTTTTCATGAGTATTTTTTGGACTTTTGCTTATTAATATTTTTTGTGTCTATGTTATTAACTAAGGACCATTTTTATTTTTTTACAAATATTATAATAAAGTATATTTTATTCATTTTGATTATCATAAGAAAGCTTACTTTTCTTTTCTTTTTTTAACAGACAACCTTAACCTCGATTTCTATGAGTGCTATTGCAACGAATGGCGTTGTTCCTGGTAAGGTCATACTTATGTTTTATGTTGTTGTTTGTTTGTTTTTTTTGCATCAAATATAAACATTTTGAAATTAAGGAGCTATTATATTCAAGATAAATGAGAGGAAAAAATATCCATTTGGTTGAAAAACTGTCAGTATTAACTGGGGTTTTTATTCTTTTTTTTTCCATATGTCATAGCATCAGCCGGGACGCGAACCCACACCCGTCTGCAACCAACTACTTGCTTGCAAGGCGGGTGCGATAACCTTTCGGCTAACAGCGCTTGACAGGGTTTTTATTCTTTTTTAAAATTAAAACAAGAAATTCAATAATTTATATAATTACACTGATAAAAAATAATGTTTACTTTAAAAAGATAAATATAAATTATTCATAATTTTACCTTTTTAATAATCGCATTTAACATATAAGTGTATTATAAAAATACAATACAGTGATTTAATTAATTATTTAGATAGCGAATAAAACAAAGTGAATATTATATTATTTAGATATTTTTGTAAAAAAAAACTAATTTGAAACAAATAAATGTATTTTTTTCCTCAGATATCAAAAATATACAATTGATTTTTAAAAAAAAGCTTACACATTTACTATCTTCATTTTTAACTTGTTGCATTGTGGAAAATATTTCTATTTTTAACACTTTTATAAAGGATACCATACATATATCAGAAAAAAAATAATAGGCTTTTTAAAATGTCATTTTTAAAAGTAAAGAAAATTAACAATGATAACTTTTTTTTCATGATGCAGATATTTTATGATAAAAATTCATACCGTGGAATACTTTAAAATTTATGATTTAGTTACACATATTAGCATATATAAACTTTAAATTAAACATAGCTCAATGTTTATGTAAACAAAGGGTGTAAATCACTCTCCCCCAGGCTATGACTTAAAAGCTCTTTAAATATTGAACAAATGATCAAGAATAGAATGAAGCACCTATTTTTGGTAGCTCTGATGATTATAAACGTACCTTTATCAACATTATTAGTAATTCAGAGTGAAATTAATTTATCAACAAACTGGAATATGGCACTTAAGAGTTATTAAATTCTTTATTTGTCTGAAGGTTTGTAATGATGGTATATTATTAGATGTGATATGTTTGACTATTTCCATCATCTATGAGGGAATGTTGAATGTATAGAAAATTTTAAACTTTCCAAATACAAACAACTTGTTAGTGTAACACACAAATAGACAACACAGGTTAGTAATTACATAATGTTTCAAGTAGTATTATTCTCCACTCTTCTTCAGGTATTTCTGGCTTATATGCATAGTGACAATAGTTGAACTCACACCTCTAGATTCTTGAATATCAAATTTTAAGGCAAACACTCTACCACCTGAGCCTTTGCCAGAATAGCTTAGTTGGTAGAGCATTTGCCTTAAAATTCGATACTCAAGAATCTAAAGGTGTGAGTTCAACTTCTAAGCAAATATTGTCATTGTGCATATAGACCAGCAACACCTGAAGAAGAGTGGTGAATAATACTACTCAAAATGTTGTGTAATTACTAACCTGTGTTGTCTGTTTGTATGTTATTACTAACAAGTTGTTTGTATTGGGAAAGTTTAAGTAAAGTGTAAAATTTTCTATACATTCAACATTACTCATAGATGATGGAAATAGTCCAACATATCACATTTATAAAACTCATAATTAATTATACAAGGCTGAAGACAGCATCACACTTTTAACACTTTGATAGTAATAATTAAACAAGTTTAATATGTAAACTTTAAATTAAACATAGCAATGTATATGTGAACGAATGGAGTAAATTGCTCCCCCCCCCAGGCTATGACTTAAAAGCACTAAATGTTGAACAAAGTATCAAGACTAGATTGAATCCACCTATTCTTGGTAACTCTGATGTTTATAAGTATACCTTTGTCAACATAAATCATTCTCCCCCAGGCTATGACTTAAAAACACTCTAAATGTTGAATAAAGGATCAGGAATAGAATGAATCCATGTATAATAATAAGCATAATGTTGACAAAAATATGCTTATAAACTACCAAGAATAAGTGGATTCATTCTATTCTTGATCCTTTGTTCAACATTTAGGGTGTTTTTAAGTTATAACTTGCAGGAGGGTGATTTACTCCACTTACAAATAAATTATATTAAGGCTGTGACTAGTGATGCTATACTTTCATTAGTTCTGAGCAAATATTGTTGCTTGATTGTATTACTTTCTTATTGTATCCTTCATTCAAACAAAAAAATTAACATATATAAATAAACTTTAATGGTATCCAAAACATAAAATAAAAACATGTTTGACAATTGTTACTGGGATTTTTTGATTGCTTTTAGGATTAATAAATAATATATGGCTCTGATTATCAACAGCAGCAATCCTATACTTAAATATATTTATGCATTTTGAAAATATAATAAATACAATTTATTCATTTCTCAATAATATTGTTATAAAAAATTCTTAAAATTTCTGAATATACTTTTTTTTTAATGATAAGTGTAATTACATTCAAATATTTTTTTATATATTATCTTCAGTTCCTGCATATAGTCTCACAAGTTGTTATGGTAATGCAAAGATCCATTTGATCAATTTATTTAAATCTCACTGTTTTTATTTGCATGTTATTATAAATATTTATATATTCAGATTTTAAATGCTTTAACCTTTTTTTTCCTGAGGATAGTAGTAAAAGGTTGTTGTACATAGAGATTATACTTTACAAATGTAAGCCTGTATCATTGATTAAAAAAAAGAAACTAACTTTTAAATAGAGGAATTTGAACTCAGAATTTTTCAGTCTGTTCATCCTTACTCCATCTCAGCAACCGATACACAAGACCACATACATCTAAAAAAGATACATGATCCCCACTATACATATTTCATGCAGAATCAGCATTCATCAGTTGAGTCACATCATAATCTCTCATACATATATACAATCAGTGTTCAGTTGAATAATTGGAAGGGTGAGAAGATTGAAGCCTATCTTTTAAAGTTTGAGTAATTGCTATCTTAATATAAACTGAGCACTGATTATATATACATATATGTGTGGGAGATTTGGCCCAACTGATGAGTGCTGATTATGCATGAAATAAGTGTATTGGAGATCATGTATCTTTTTTGCATGTGTGTGGTCATGTATATTGATTGCTTGAGATGGAGTGAAGAATGAATAAACTGAAAAATCCTGAGTTCAAATCCGTCTATTTACATCCATAAAAAAACATTCGGTATAAGCAAATTACATACTGCTTTAGAAACTAAATGTTGTCAGAAAGGGAAGAGCAGCTATTTAATGCTGCTTATCTTCAATTTAAATAAAAACATAATAAATGTCACTATAATTATCTGATATAAATATATATACTTTTTAAATCATGCTAATTTGTTAGATGTAAGAATGTAAAAAATAATTTGAATAATAAAGATTAGTTAAAAGTGAAATATTTAATGACTAATATAATATTTAATACATTTAAAAAGCATAATTATTAAAAATGCAATCATTATCTTACGAAAACCTTATTTTTTTGATAAACAGGGGTTGGTTGAGAAAATAGTAAATGTTTATTCAAAAGGAAATTTTTAATAACAGTTGTAATGTGTGAGATTCTTTCAGTCACTAATTTATTTTAAACAGTCGGTCTGTTGAAACCATATAATAGAATTAGTATTGTCATATGGGTATTTGAACCAAGAGAACAAGACTGTTGTTATTGGATTATAGAATAGTAAAATCTGAAAAGATGATTTCCATAGTTTCCTATAAGACTGGCCCTTGCTCTATTTAAGCTTGATATGCTAGCAACCAGAGATGACTCCCTATAAAGAAAAAAAAAGTTAAGTAACACAGCAAACACAAAAATCTATTATGAAACAATATTTTTTAATAAGCCCATATAAAGATAATATAAGGTGATAATTGTATTAAATTTAAATAGACACTATTTATGTAAATTTTATATTTGTCTTATAATTCTCAAAATATTTTAAATAAGGTTTAAAATTATCATATTCCAATTATAAATGGGACCAAAGAAAACAATAATTTATATATATTTGTCTTATTTTTTTATGAAATCGAATATCTAATGTAATATATTTATAAAGGTATGTGCTTAAGTTAAAACTAATGAGAGATCTTTCGTCTAAATAATTTTATATGTAGATGATTAATAATTATTTTTTGTAGTATTTGGATCTTAGAGTAGTATAATTACTTTTACATGAAAGAAAGAAATTAATAAAATCGGTTATTTTAGTTTCTAAACGAATTTCTATTATTTGCTTTTTTCATAACTATTTCATAAACAAATATTATATACTGTATATGGCAAAACTCCCTTCGCCGATTCGGAATTTTTGAGGATGTCATTGTGAATAAAATAAAATATCAGATATCAAACTAATTTTTATTATATAATTGACTTACTAATGTGTTGGCTTATTACCCCATTAATTTTCATTGCAGTGTTAGAATTCCAACAAAATAACAAAGTAATACAATCAAGCAACAATATTTGCTCAGCATTATGTGATTTGATTGATATTATTCCTGTTACAATATATGGGTATATACAAAAGATAAAATAAGTCCATAATTATGATAAAAATAAAATAAAATAGCAAACAATTATTGAAGAAACTTTTGGAGATTTTTGCTGCAACAGTTGAGGATAGTAATCATTATATTATTAATTACTGTGAATGGATTTTATTTTATAAAAGCTTTTTAATAAGTTCGCTAACATAGTTTATGTTATTACTTATTTTAAAGAAAATATATTAAATTTATCAAATTATTTAGCTGTTTTTTTTATGACAGCAATTTTCTATGAATTTAATTATTTAGATTGGTTTCAACTTTCATAAATATTCTGTGTAAAATATACTTAACTCTTTAGTGTTTTATATGGGTATGTGTAAAATGGATAAAAAATAAAACAGTATTTAAACAAGTACAGCGGAGCAAAAGCTTTTCCCAGAATCCTTCATAAGGTATTACTAACAACTCTTGGCCTTCGCTATTCAATGATGATTTGACTGTTTTTTCCATTCTTAGTTTACCCTCTAGTTAACAGTAACTATAAACTTATTTACAAATCAATATGGGATATTTAGCTAATGAATGGAACCTGACAAAATTTTCAAAATCTTACCTGACTCATGTTGTTGACTTTGGAAAGTAATATATATACTAATATACAAATAAAATTGATTATAATTTTTTAAAATGCGTAATTTATTAAATTTTGTATACAGTAAACAAAAAGAACAAAATTATCCAGACTTCTCAACCAGACATTATGAAAATTATTCACGCTATTTTGAAATTCCTAATGGCTGTCTGTTATGAAAACAATACGAAAAATTTAAATAATAAGATAAATTAAATATCGAAAAAAAATGTTTTGAACATTAATTTGACATTGCATTTTTCTTCTAAATAATTCAGTTCTCATTATAGATTTTTATTTAGAAAATAATGTTAAAAAGAAAATTACTAATTAAGTTATTAAATTTAAAACGTAAATAATTTTTTAAATCAAAATAGCCTAAGGTAATGTTTTTAATTAATTCATCAGTGTATTAATTTAATATAATTTTTGTGATTTAATTAAATAAAATCAAATGTATTTATTTTTTCTAAATATATTAAAATATTAAAAGTTGAATTTTATCAATAAATTATTTAATAATTTTTAAGCTGTTGCATATATTTATTTTGTAAAAATATAATTATATATTACTAGTCTAATAAAAATGACTAATAATTGGTTGTAAATTCTTATATTCATTTTATTTACAATATTATCAATCAACTGTTGAATGCAGTCTTCAAATATAAAGTTTCTACATACATTCTATAGCTTATCTTCTTCTTGAGACTCCAACAAATTTCCATACCTCATATATTCATCTACATAAGGGTTTTTTTTTCTATGTCTTTTACAATCTATTGGGATCCAGTTTAAGGTTTCTACTTTCTATCTATTATTATTTTATCTAGCAACACATTCACTCCTGCTTTATTTCACTTTTATAATGTATTCAATAATATTATTTGTTTATTTTTTAGGTATGTATTTTACATTTGATTCCTCCTTGTTACTCCAACACAAATCTCATTATATTTTTCTGTGTGACATTAATTCTTTGTACTGCTTTTGCATTAAGTGTTTAAGTTTCAGATTCATTTAAAAATAAACTCTTATAAAACATATTCATTAAAAAAAAATTCAGGCATATTTTCTTTTAATTCATATATAAACTTCTATATAGTTTTCAAGAATTGTGAGTTTTATTAGTATATACTTTATAATTGTTTCTTATTTTAAAATATATGTTCATTTATATATATTACAATAAAAAATTCAATTTTAATTAATATATAATACTATAGAAGAATGTTTACAATTACTTAAAATATAATTATTATCAGTTGAATATTCTCTTATAACAAGTCATAAACTCCTGTAATATGTTATATCACAAAATGAAAATAAGAGAAGTTAATTGTTGTATGAAGACACATATAATAAGTATAATTAATATATATAGTTGGAAATATTATGAGCTAGCTATAAAAGTGAATATTAGACAATGACAAAAAGTTGGTTATATGGTATGTGGCCAAATATGCAATTATATATTGTTAATTTGTGAGGAAGAAATTATGAGAGTGAAGTAGATATATAGATAATGTATTTGTATGTGATAAAGAACAAAGCATCTACTAATTAAAGAAAAACTTATGAAAAGAAAAATAATTCAATTAAATATTTTGATTTGATTCTAAGTAGACAGATAATTCATTAGATAAAAAATTATATATAAAGAATTTTGAGGTAAGAAGTTATGTAATACCCTAAATCTAAAATATCTTTTACATCTGACTGGTTCAAGAAATTTTTTGTTTAGGAATGGAAATGGTAAAAATGAAAATACTTTAATGAGATGTGATAATGAATGTATTATAAATGTTATTTTAAAATTTAGAAGTAATTCAAATAATATTAATAATAATAGTAGTAAGTGAAAGTTGATAACATTGAGTGTAAGATGCAATAATAAGGATATAATAAAAGTATGTGTGGAACATTATAATTTTGTTTATAGTGTATCAAGAAATATGAATAGACTGATTAATAATACATAATAAAACAAAATAATTTAATATATAAATAAATTTTGTATGTAGTGGATTATATTGGAGAATCTTGAATTGTGTTAAAAAAAATTTAAAGATCATCAGCTTTATATGATAGGGCTAAATTTACAAAATGAATAATGAACAAATGTCTTTCCTATTTAATGATTATGAATTAAAATACAATAGAATATTTGAATTCAGTTTTGATCAAATAAAATTTTGCATTAAAAGAGAAAAAATAATAAAAGAAGCTATTTTTATCAATAAAGGAATGATTTTATTTAATGGACAAAGAGTCAAGTTGAAAATTTATGAAAACTCACGTATGACTTTTTATATTAGAATATACAAGTAATAATTATGTTTACAATACTATACTTAACATTGTGTGTGAATAAAGGATATAAAAATTGAAGTAAGTTCTAATGTGTTATATATTTTATTATGCTGTAATTTATAAAAATGTTATATATATGACTGCAGAAAAGGGTTTTTTTTTAACTGAAAGAGGACCACTTTATTCCTCTTTGAATTCTTAAAGCAGTGACCAGGGCAAATTCCCAATGTCCATTTCATACATTCTTGTCATTACAACTGTTATTACTATGTGATTGTTTATATCGTAAATAAACATGCTCACCAACATGTCACATGTCTGGATAAGTTTACAGGCTTTATACATCTGAATTTAAGATCAAAAACATAATAGTATTTTTTTTCTAATTTGTCTGATAGGTAAGGTTTTTTTTAAATGCAGGATTAATATGGGTCTGCATAACTTTTTTTCTTATAGATATTTACAATCATGATTGAAAGTCATAAGAATCTTCTGATTGTGAACTGAGGCTGTCATTCAAAGAAGAAATACTGCATGAATTGAAATAACCTTATAATATTGAATATGACATTGTTGGATTTTGTGAAGTTAAAAGAAAATATGAGACAATTTATTTAAAAAGTGGATATGTACTTTGTATAAAGACATAAGTGATAGTATATTAAACAAAGTAGTGAAACTGGTTATTTAATTTAATTAAAGATGCCAAATGCTAAGAGTTCAGATCTATGTGCAATAAATTTTCATTTTCATGAAAAAGCAGGCTTTTATATAGATGTATAAAATGCTTTTAATTATACCAAACAGTATTTTAATATTGACAAGAGAGACTTTAATTTTTGAGTTAAAAGATGATTAGTCAGTGATAAAAATAAGAGAGGATATAGTCTTGTGTAATTTATAGAAATAAAAATATATTATTGAAAAAAATGCAAATGGACATGTAAATGTTAAAATTAAGGTATAGCAAAATTGGATTATATTTTTACTGACAAAATGTTTGTGTATTTCAAGATTGTAATGTTTTGAATGGATTCGATATCTCAAATGAAATATGTGTTTTAATGCAAATCTGGACTAAAAACTATTATAAAAGATAGTATTAATAATAATATTTCTAATCTTCAGAAGTACTTCAATTAATTTAAATTAGGACTCACAAATCACTTTAAAGTATTAAGAAACTATGAAGATGGTTCAGAATTAACTGAGATTAATAAGAGAACTGTGACAATAATAATACAAGTAGTAACTTATCAGTTATATTTTCAACTGAAGAGATAATTTATAAGAAAAGATGGAATATGAAAATATTTTAAAATGATCCATTAAGAAGAATTAAATATCTGGAATTCTGTAAAATGATATGACAAATAATTAGAAATTATATAACCTAATATAACTGAATTCATAAGATAAACTGTAATAAATGTCTTAAAAATCTAAAATTGACTTTTTGCTATTTGAAATAAAGTGTTTCAGAAATAAGAAGAAAAGTTAAAACTATCGCTAAAAAGAGGGACAACATCATCATCAGAATTTCAAAGTATTTTAAATTAAGAAATGGATCATGCAATTAAATCTATAATGAATATGAATGATAACATTATGATTGATATCTTAAAAGATAAAAGTGAAGAAATAGAAAAAGTGTTGGAAAAACTTTTTACCATATATCTAAATAATAAAAATACATTAGATGATTAGTGATATTGATATTTAAGAAAGATGATAAAGACACTATTATAAATAACAGTCCTATCAGTAGTATATAAAATTTTTACCAAGTAGCACAATGAATTATGTCCAAGTATTCAGAAAGTGATAAAAAGAGCCAAGAATATAAAATGTCATTATGCATTAGATTTGAAGATTATGAAAAGATATTTGATTTTATAAGTATTGATTAAATTTTTGGAACATCAAGATATAGATCCAAGATATTGTGATGATTATTTATCAAAATGCAACAGCAATGCTTATGTGACATGATCATCATAATTTTCAATCATTATCAATCCATTGCAGGATAAAGGTCTCTCCAAATTCAGTCCATCTTCTTTGATCTCTAGCGTCTCTTCTCCACATCACCTTAACATGGTTCCTTATTTTATCAATCTATCTCACATGTGGTTCATTCTAGGTCTTTTACAGTCTCTTGGAATCCAATTTAAAATTTCAACTGCCTATCTATTATCTCTTCTACCAATATGTCCAGCCCCACTTCAGTCTCTTAATTCTTTCAATGATATCAGTAATACTCTTTTATTATTTTTCCATTTCTTTTTATTACTCTTAATATACATCTCTCCATACTTTATTAAGTAGTTTGCAATTTTTGTATTATTCTTCTCTTAAATGTCCAAGTTTCAGATCCATAAGTAAGAACTGGTAACGTACATTTATTAAAAACCTTCCTTTTCAAATACATAGGTATGTTTCCTTTTAATATTAAGTTGTTTTTATGAAAAGCACTCCAAACAAGGATAATTCTATGATTATTTTTATCCATTATGTTTCCATCTGTAGTAATAATTTAACCAAAATATTTGTTGTTAATTTCTTCTAACTCATCATTATCAATCTTTATTTTTTCCAAAGTGTTCTAAAACATTTTTTCAAAAAGTACTATAAAAAATCAAAGTAGAATGTTATGAAAATAAAAATGCATGGATTTTATTTAAGTCTTTTAAATTTTAAAGATAAGAAAGATGTTTGGTTTTGCAAACAATGGTTTTCATAGCACCAATAAATATTCCAAGAGTTAGATGAAATTTAGAAGACTAAAATAACTGCTAAAAAGATTAAAGTCATGAACATGGATTTTCTCATATGAAGTCAATAGGAATTGGTAATGTTAAAAACCATAAATACCTTGTTAATATTATTAATACAAATGGAAATATAATAGGTGAAATTAATCATAGAATTAAACTTTTATCATATGCCTCTGATAGAAATAATATTAAAAATGCCTATGTTTTGGAAAAAAAATGTTTTGAGAGATTTTAGAACACTCATTATAGTATGGAGATATGCATGTTGAAAATAACATGATATATTGAAAATTAAATATATGAATAAAAGGAGAAATGGGTATTCGTCATCTCATTAAAAGAATTTAGAGGCTGAAATGGAACTAGATCGGATGTATTACTAGGAGAAATATTAGTAAATGAACTTTTGAAGTTTTAAACTAGAAACCAAAAGATAGCAAAAGACCTAAAAAGATGCCATGTGGATGGTTGAAATTAGGAAGTTTTGGTGCTTTAACGTGGATAAAAGAGGCTATGAATTAGAAAAGTTGATTTAAATTTAGATAGACCTTTATTTTACATGAATTGATAATGGCTGAAAGTCATGATATATATTTATATATATTTCATATATATAAAAATTCAATAAGATTGTTTTCTTTTTCCTTTTAAAAACCATTATTTTCATGAACCGATATATATCCCAATACATTATACACATTTTTCTGATATTTTCATTATCAAGTATCTACATATGTATATTATTACTATTATGAGTATATATTTTTAAACTCATAATAACATTTCTTTAGCATCTACATATATATTTTTTTATTATATAAATTTTATTACTATTACTTACCCTCCCCCATCTCCTCATTTTTTTTAAAATCCGTTTTTATTACATCTTACACAAATGTGGGAAATCTTCACAAATCCAGAAATACCAACAGTTTCTTATATGGTTGGTATATTGTTATTGCTGGTTTGTAAAGATTTCGTACATTTATATAAGATATGATTAAAAAAAAATTGGTTTTATAAAGAATAAGGAGAGGTCATGGAAAAAAAAGTAATAATAATAGTAAAATTTATGTAATGAAAAGAAGTATATGTAGATGCTAAAGAAATGTTATGAACAACAAATTATATATTTATAACAATAATATATATGTGTATGCGTGTAGATCCTTGATAATGACTACAAGGAAATAGTTGAAATGTCAGAAGCATGTATATAATGTATTGGAATATATATATATATATCGGTTCATGAAAATAAAAAGTTTTTAAACAGAAAAAAGAAGAAAACCATTGCATTGAATTTTTTATATATTAAAGATTATTTGGAACCATATTTTAAAGAGAAAAGACGCTTATTGTTGTTAATTCCTTAATAATAATGATGATGATAGTTTTTTTAAATATATATATATTATAATGTTAAATGTAATAGAGTGATAAATAAAACCACCCCTACATCCATATTTTTTTTTAAATTGAATACGACAAAAATAATATTTTGTTTTTAACGTTGATATCGCCAAATTTATGATAACTTATTAATAATTGGGATGAGAAATGTTTACTATGCACCCAATAAATTATAAAATAAAATACCAAATATTTTATAATAATAAGACTTCACATATAGCTTTATTTTAATTTTGTTATATTGTGTATAATCTCTTTTCTACACTGATAATATTGCTTTTTACATTTCAATGTATCACATAATCATAAACATGCATGGTATTTAGTTCATATATACATAAATGAAAATGTTATCTCTAGACAGCATTTAAAACCAATGGCCAATGCATCTTGTTATATTGTATGTGTTATCTACAATAAAGCAATCTTATTATCAACAGTATATTTATACACTCAGTTCTTTATAAAGGGACAGATAAAATATGCATGTAAAATACATTATTACAAAATCATAATATCTAAGATATAATGAGGTGGATGTAACTAAGATTCTTAAACATCATTAATTGATAACAATACATTAGTCTGCATTCACGTGCATGCATGAATATATATAAACATCCATAAAATGTTTTCCTGAAGATTTGGAATGATGGTGTTTTAGTTGTATTTATTGTTTGGACTATTTCCCTTATCTAATATGAGTATCAAATGTCTTTAGAAAAAATTAACTTTTTTAAATATTCCAAATACATTCAACTGTTAGTAATGCCATGTCAAACAGCTTAATATATGCACAATGTTTTGAGAGATATTATTCTTCCCTCTTCTTTAGGTGCCTGACCAGGATGGCTCAGTTGATTAGAGCATTACCTTAAAATTCAATACTCAAGAATCTAAGGGTCCAGGTTCGAATCCCATGTTAGTACTATCACTGGTCAGGCCAGCAACACCTGAAGAAGAGGGGATAATATAACTTCTTGAAACATTGTGCATATACTAACCTGTTTGATTTGCTATTACAACAGTTGAATGTATTTAGAATATTTAAATAAAGTTAAAATTTTCTTAAGACATTCAATTCTTAGATTAGATGATGGAAATATTTTAAACAATAAATACATCCATAAAATTGCCATTACAATAGTACACACTAATAAACAGTGAACTAATCATCACATTTCAGGATTTCTACTGCAATGTATGAAATATAAAAATTCAAATAAGTGATTAGCATAAATGTAATTATCTTCAACATAAAAATAGGAATGCACATCTGTAAGCATGCAGATCATTATCACTACAAATAAGGAGTAATTCAACATCTACATTTTTATATTCAAGACAGAACCATATACAATAGAACCCTTATTTCTTTATGACTATCACTAATATTGATTATATATAAAATATATTAGATATAGGCATATCTCACACTAAGTATTTTCATAAATAAACAATTTATAAAATCCATGCATTTAAAATAATTGAGTAGCATTATCATTTTATAACAAGATTCTACTTAGTTATAGCAAGAATTTTACATTTATTTATTCAGCACATATAAAATGAAGTTCAAAAATCATTTAAATTTAGGTCAGTTTTATTGTTTAATGGCCTCAACTCTCTATTCTGTCTTGCTTTACAATCATTTATTTAAAATATCAAATTTATAACACTCAAAGTAAAAATTGTACATATATTTTTATTACTAAAATCAGTTGTAATAATTCATTTACTTAAAAATAAATAAATAACTTATAATTTTAATTGTTAACAATCAATAAAAACTTTTTATTGGTATCTAAACAAAATTAAAATTATATCTAAACCTTAAATATTTATATCATGCACTCATTACTACAAATATGCATTACTTATAAAGCATTTTAAACTACATAAAATGGCAATACATAATATATCTGTGATGTTTTTATATCAAAAGTTTTTTTGCTTAAATTTCAAGTATATACAAAATTTACAGAGAACTTACACACAAAGATGTCTTTGATATTACATTTAATTTTAATTCAATTTTAAATAAGCTTAATGTCATTATTTCAGAGATTTGGTATTTGTCTTGATTGTTTCCTGCAAATCCTTTATTCATTTATTGAATTATATTTTTTAACACTTATTACAATCTGTTTTGTATATAGTTTTTTAATCTTATTTATCAAGTTGCGATAGAGGGTGAGCATTCATGATATTTTATTACTAATTTATTCTAAAGATTTTTCTATAAAGTTGGTTTATATATTCAAGCAGGAATCTCATATATTTTAACCTAACCTAAAATCCATGTAAAAGATTTCAGTTACAACCATTTTCTAAAATTGCAGTAGATCCAATTTCTTAACAGTTTTTAGAATTTGCAGATGATAAACTTAAGACAAGGTTTTTTTTTTCTTTTTTTTTAAATGTCAATATGCATATATAAATTAACCATCTTTATCAGATGCTTTATTAGTTTAAAACATTAATCAAACATTATTGTTATTATCTTTTCAATAATTAAATTTAAAATCACTTTGCACAACATTCAAATTTAAAATTTACAATATTTTAAATAATCTTTGAAATATATTTTATTATTAACATTTAAATGATATTATAGGGGATTTAAACACAGACTTTCAAACTCTCTTCAGCTATCCATTTTATCTCATATAACCAATACACATGACGTCACATATGTGAGGGAGATAAATGATCTCCAATATATGTATTTTATGCTGAACCAGCACTCATCAGTTGGTTTGGATTATCATCTCCCACACATATAATCAGTGCTTGGCTTATGTTAAGATAGCAAATCTTCAAACTATAATGGACAGGCTTTAATCTACACCATGCTCCAATCTTTTCAGCCAATTATACTATTAGAAATCTGATGATTGAATGCCTAAAGCGCTTGTTGATGCCAATATTATTATCATACCATTGTTAACTTTAAATCACTCTGACCCCTGAAGTATAGGGCATTGTCCATTTAAGTACACAGAAGTGGGATGGGCAGGCCATGAAATACGTATATTAGAGATCATTTATCTTTTTCATATGTGTGAGCATGTGTATCAGTTGTATGAGATAAAGTGGATACCTGAAGGAGCTTCAAAGTCTGTTTTAAATCACCTATAATTACATTTAAACTCATGCACATATATATATATGTATGACCATATAACATGCTGTTATGGGTTGATTTTTTCCTAAATATATATTTTTATTATATTTAAATGACATTATTTTCCCCTAGTTTTACTTAGTTTGTCTCCAAAAAATAAATACCTATACTGTACTAGTCCTCTCATTTCTGTTTACTATGAAATAATGAATAACTATAGTCAGATGAAATGATTATATCATTTTAATATATATATATGGGATTATTATTTTTTATTATATATATATATATATATATATATATATATATATATATATATATATATAAGGAGAGGGGGGGGGAGAGAGAGAGAGAAAATACGGATAATAAATAATGACTACAGTAAAAAAAATTAACATATTACCACCAAAATATAAGCAATAAATGTAGCATCAAATTAATAAACAGTCATTCTTTGTGGACTGGACTTTTAAAAGGACACATAAAATCTTAAGCTAATTTTCATCAACTAAATGCCAATTGTGAGGTTTAATATATATAAAAGACTACCTAACATTTCTTGCTCCATGCACATACATAAATGCTAATAGTAACAACATCATATATCACAAAGTTCTGGGAGCATTATATCAATGCTGGTGGTCTTCAATCCTCTGGCCATCTAATATGATGAGTGTACCAATCATCAATAAATTAATAGTCATCATTATGAAATATAAATAAAATGAAGAGTGTAGACTTTAATGATAATCTTAGAGATATCTTAATAATTCTAAAGAGAATACATAAATGTGCACACACTTAAACATATATGCTGTTAGTTTAAAACCAGCTTGGAATTGCAAGAACTCTTGTGACTATGAACAAGAACAGGCATTCAACTTAAAATAATGCTTAATAAATTTATTTATTAATTAGAAATAAAAATAGTAATAAAAATGAAATAAAGGTCTGCAATGTATTACAATATTACAAACAAATTATCATTCTGATTTTGACATGGATTAAATATTAAATATCTACACAGGTTGACAGATAAAACTATAGATGCAACATTATCTAAATCATAGTTGATAGAAATATGTAAATTAAAAGTGGTATTAAATAAGTACATATATGTACCGTGTTCCCCCAAAATTAAAACCTAACCAGAAAATAAGCCATAGTCTGATTTTTCAGACTGTTTATAATAAAAGCCCTACCCTAAATATAAGACCTAGTTGAAATTGATAATTCATCTGTTGAATCACATGAGTGTATTGAATTATAAAGTCATAAATATATATAATATTCAAAACGTTTATATATATACATTACAAGTAGCATAAGAAAAAAAAAACATTTCTAATTAAAGTAATGAATGTATAAATAAACATAAATGTAGATTTCTGTTCTTGAATTAATGTTACTCAAAATTATTTTGCAGGCAGACTCACTCGTAATCAATTATTTTAATAAACTTCCAAACATGATTTTATTTTTCATATTTCAATGTGTGATCATTTAGTCTGATATGAGAATTCCTCTTTCATCTGACATCCAATGTATATATTGTAAATAAATCAACATTGATATATGAAAAGGCTAAAACTTATTATTAGTGTGTGATCTTAGTTTACAAATTAATCAAGCCAATGTAACATTTCATATATTATTTTAAATTAAATATTACTAATTTCAACAATATATAAATATGTTTTAATATTCTGGTGTATCACGAGAATGTTCTGTGATATAATTATAATCCTAAACATGACATATTCATGCAATAGTAAAAATTATTATATGCTGTTAAAGTTGGTAATATTGAATAAATATAGATGTTTATATTTAAATAAATGTATATGAAAAAATTAGATGTCCCCTGAAAATAAGTCCTAAGGTATATTTTGGAGCAAAAATTATTATAAGACTATTGCACAGCCATTGTTTCATTTCTATAAGCAGACTTCTCAAGTGCAAACATTAACAAATATATATATATATATTTTTATATATATATATATATATATATATATATATATATATATATATATATATATATATTAAATATTGCCCTTAATTTCCAATTACATCCCACACACCCTTAAAAGAACCCTTAAAGAAGTTAATTCCTTCAGAATCATAAATTTTTAATAATAAAGATTTTTTAAATTCTTTTTATTTCATTTCTTTCAAAGAAGACAACCTTATCTTAGCCTCATCAAAATTAATAGTGTGGCTTGTATCTCTTTTATGGACATGTAAAGCAAAACTAACTCCACTATTATTGTTTCCCTGAAGTTTGTGATGATGGTGTTCTAGTTATATTTTTATATTGAACTGTTTCCATCATCTAATATTCCAAATACATTCAACTGTTAGTAATAGCACATCATATAGGTTAGTATATGCACAATGTTTCACAAGGTATTATTTCTCCTCTTCTTCAGGTGTTGCTGGCCTGACCTGTGACAGTACTAGCATGAGATTTAAATCTGGAACCTTATATTCTTGAATATTGAATTTTAAGGTAACACTCTTAACCAACTGAGATAACTATGAGATTCCTCCTGATTTCTCTACTTTTTCCTAAGAGCAAAGTTGGTTAGTGGTTTCCATACATTATATATGGTCACACTTGGTTGGCTTATGGGATTTTTTGCCCTTGTCATATGAGCAGCTTCTTTAAATTTTCTTCTTTGTACCTTTTTCTTGTCTATCCAGTATTTTTCCAATTGAACAATATATTCATTGGCACATCCATTATCTGCTACTTTAGACACATCCATTTTTTTTAATCATCAGTTTGTGTTCTTGAAAGCACTTTCCAATGGGACAACTGGTCTCACCAATATATGTTCTTCCACATTCACATGATATTTTATAGATGCAGTTTTTTCTTTTCAGCATTTCAAGTTTAGGCTTTGTAGATGTTAGAATTCTTCATAGGGCAATGTGGTTCTGGAAAGTTTTTCTGATGTTATACTGATTGCAGATTTTTCTTATTTTGTCTACTAGTTTTGGAATGTATGAGTACACTACAGTACCAATAATTGTCTTTTCTCTTGATGGTTCTTTTTGTTGTCTATTTAATGTTTTCTTAATAACAGCTGATAGATAACCATTTTTCATAAGAGTTTGTGCTATATAGATCTTTTCTTTTTCCAAATCTCTGGTTTCTGAATAAACTTCTTTTGCTCTGTTCCATAGTGATAGTATAATGTCATGTTTTGTGTTTCTGGTGTGATTGGATGTATAGGCTAGGTATTTTCCTGTATGTGTAGGTTTTTGGTAAATTGTAGTTTTAAGTTTGCCATGAGGTAGTCTTGTCACAAGAACATCTAAGAATGCCAATTTTTGTTTTTGTTCTGATTCTCTTGTGAATTTAATTGAAAGGGATATGTTGTTGATGCATTTCCAGAAAGTTTATAGCAGTGCTTCACCATGTGGCCCTACAACAAATATATCATACACTTAGCGAAGCCAAACTTTATGTGGATATGGAGTAGTTTTTATGGCTAAGGTTTCAAGTTATTCCATGTAAATTTTGCTAATCAGAAAAGTCAATGGTGATCCCATAGCCATTCCTTGATTTTGTTGGAAGAATTCTGAGTTATAGTGAAAATAGGTTGTTTTTATGCAGATTGATAATAGTTCCATTATACTATCAACAGGAAGAGCTGTTCCGCTTTGTAAACTATTATTGCCATTTAATCTTTTCCTTACAATAGACTATGCTTCTTCACATGGTACATTTGTGAATAAACTTTACACATCAAAGCTTACTAGTAAGTCAGTTTTTTCAATTTTCATGTTCTTGGATTAATTCTACAAAGTGTATAGAATCCCTGACAAAGGACTGCATCTTGTATGCCAAAGGACTTAGATCTTGAGAAGAAATTTTGGCAAGATGAATCTCCAGAACTAACAATATGTCTTAATGGAACATGATCCTTATGGAATTTAGGTAGACCATAAAAATGAGGAATTTTGCTGAAATATAATGTTGTTTTACTTTTTTCTGAATCAGTAAAGTACTTATGATGCTTTCTGAGTAATCCTTGTAACTTTATTTCTGTACTTGGTATTGGATTTTTTACTACTTTTTTATATTGGTCTGCTGTGAGGAGTTCTCGTATTTTGTTTTCATAATCAGTTGTATCCATTGCAACTGTTGCATTGCCTTTGTCAGCAGGAAGAATAATTATAGATTTATCTACTTTGAGAGATTTAATTGCTTTCCTCTCCTCATAGGATATGTTTGACTTTAATTTTTGTTGCTTGTCAAGTGTTTTTCTGCTGCTTTTTCTAAAGGCAATTTTTGAGTGACTTCCTCAGTGGCTGCCATTATATCTAATAAAGGGATATTAGATGGTGTTATGGCAAAGTTTAATCCTCTTTCAAGAACAAAAATTTCAGTATCTGTTAGATGTTTAGAACTGAGATTTTTAACAGATGATGTTGGTACATTGGTTAGTACACTACGATTTTTGATATGTCCATATAGGTTAGCAAGTTTCTTCTTTTGGCATTCTTTTATTTTACCATGTAATGTAGAATATGATTTTCTTACTGCTTGAGAAACTCTCATGTAGTCTTCATCAGTAAGTTTATTTTTTAGTAAACATTCTACATTATTAATGGAATGCATTGTTGGATACTTAGAAAACCTTTGAGCATTTATTCTTTCTTTTAACAGAGCTTCACTTGCTCTCTGACTGATTTTCTTAGTTCTCTGAGAGTGAATTGGAGGTTTTAGCTGCAAACCTTTGGGAATTATCCCTTCAGATTTGCATAAGAAAGTTAAATGAACCCTACTATTAGTTTTGTTGAAGTTAAGGTTGTCTTCTTTGAAAGAAGTGAAATAAAAAAAAATTAAAAAATATTTATTATTAAAAATTTATGATTCTGAAGCAATTTACATGTTTAAGAATTTTTTTAATGTTAAGGAATATGGGATTTAATTAGGAATTGTCAGTAATATTTAGTATATATTTGTTGATATGTTTTACTTCTTTGCAGTTGGGAAATCAGCTTGTAATAGAGCTTTTTTGGGGGAGTGGGGTTAATCTGGTTTAGTTTTGAATTTGGGGTAATTTTAATTATTTCATTGACTAGTTTAGTTTTAGACTTTTAATGTTCACATGTGCATATGATGAATCTAGTTTTACAGCATAATTGGTATTGATCTACAAAGTTTCATTCTTAAATAACCATTGAAACTCTTAGATATTCTAAGAACATCTGGGAAATACTCTCAGCCAAAATATGTGAGATTTTTTTTTTCCCCAAACGAATTTCTCTTAATTTTTAATGAAAGTAAGATTAAATATGATTTCAAAATCATTTCAAATTTGTCACTGTTAATCTACAAAATGCACTAGACAATCTAGTTTTTAATTAATGGATCAATAAAAATAGATCCGCTTCATGGCATTATATCAAGGTATCAAACATATTTTAGAAAAATATGTAGAATAAATTATTACAATCAAATCTCCGTGTAGTATTTTCAGTCATTTATTATTCATAAAATAATTATACAAATATCCTATTTTTATTACAAGTAAACTTCCTTTCTCATCATTTTCTTTGATAATTGATTTTGTTTTGCAATGTTATTTACAGGTGGTGGATCATATTTTATGATTTCACGTTCTTTAGGACCAGAATTTGGAGGTGCTGTTGGTATTTTATTCTATTTAGGAACATCATGTGCAGCTGGCATGTATATAGTAGGAGCAGTAGAAATATTAATTGTAAGTTATATTTATTGTTTTATGATGCTGCATATAATTAGTTAAAAATCAAATCCTAACCATTTATTTGTTTATATTATTTGGATTTCATGTTATTCAAAAGAGGAGATACTATAGTAAAACTATAACAATTGACATTTAGCAAGATATTTTAGGATACATTAATATTTGTAAAAAAAATCTTAATTGTAATACATTAGCCAAATAAAGATTTTAATATTGCCATTTTTAAAAAAAAAAAGATTTAACTGAATAATTTTTTTAAAAAATAAATGAAATACTTACGTTATTATTGTTGCATTCTTTTTAATGAAATATTTTTTAAAGAAATTTTCAAGGTTTTCTCCAGCTTAACTCCAAAAGAAAAACAGTAGATAACAAAGATCAAAAAGTTAAGAAGAGTTTTGTAATGATCGTATAAACTGGTCCACAATCTGTAAATACTTAAAATATATATGTAAACTGTAAATGCTTAAACAAATCACATGCTGGTTTTTTATTCTGTTTGTTGGATTGCTGTCTTTCAACTTTTTGAGTGAATTTTTGTTATCTCAAATCTTTAATTTTTTTTTTTTTTAATTGTAGGTCTCCATGCATTCAGTCTTTTAGCTATATTCTCACAATTATCAATTGCTTTTAGTTTTCATTGTTCTTCTTTAAAACATCTTTAAAATTATTTTTATAGTACGTCACCTATTTTTTTTTAAGAAAGCTTTTTAATATTCTTCATGACTAAGCTGAATTACGTACAATTAATTTATAATTTTGTCATTGTATTTTTAAAAAACATATCTCCAAGTCTGCTTTTTTTTTATGTAAAGAAAGCTTCTAATATATTTGAATTTTGATTTTTAAGTGTATAACCATAAAAGCTAAACGTTAATGACAATTTTTTTTTCACCAGCTAATAAACCATTTGAATATTTTAATATTAGTTATTAAAGAAGCCAACTTAAAAGTGCTGTTTTTATTTATTTTAAATTAAAACGTTAATTATTTAATATATATCATATCTTGGTGCTTTCTTCATGATGTTACCTATAAGCTGTTCTACAAAAATAATTGTTGACTCACGCTCACCCACAAGCAAAGACTTAAAAAAAAAATAATTGTTGTAAAAATTGTAATCAATTTTATTAGAAAATATGAATAAACTTTAGCAAACTTCCATTTACCCGAGTTGTAATCAATAATATATCTAAGTTTGGCTTACGATTCTTTTTCTGAATTTTTTCTCGATTTTCTAAAATAACACTGAGCCTCTGATAACAATTGTCTATAATTGAAACAGCTGAATTAATTTAATTTTGAATGTATTTTTGCTGCAGTGGATATCAATGGCATTTCATAATAATTACTGCAATCTTTTAAATTCCTTTTTATTTTTATAAGTTAAGATAATATAAGCATCTTTAAAATCCATTTAGTTTATATATTTGAAAAAAAAAAAAATCCATTAGACACAGTTCAGGATGAAAGGCTTTCCAAGTTTAATCCAATTTCTCTGATCTCTAGTCTCTCTTCTTCTCCACATCATATCGACAAACTTTCTTTTTTTTAATCCATCCATCTCACATAAGATCTCTTGCTAGATCTTTTACAATCTCTTGGAATCTAGTTTAAGATATAGTTGTCCATCTCTTAACATTTCTTCTAGCAATATGTCCAGTTAGTTCCACTTCATTTTTTCATTATGTGATTTAAAGTCTCTGTATTTTTCTTCTGTTAAATGTGAAAGTCTCAGATCCATAAGTAAGAACTAGTAAAAGATGTATATTAAAAACCTTTCTTTTCAAACACAAAGGCATATTTTCTTCTAATATTAAATTATTTCTATAAAAAACACTCTACATTTATTTCTATGATTAATTTCATTCTTTATATTTCCATCTATACAATAATCCAATTAAGATATTTGTAGTTGTTAACTTCTAATTCATCATTATCAATCTTTATTTTCTTCAAAGAAAATCCCTTGAACATTACTTTAGTTTTTTTTTAGTATTTATCTTTAATCCTAATTTTTTACTTTCACCTGACAACTCTTGCAACATTTCCTGGAACTCTGCAGTATTATTTATAAAAACAATCATGTAATATGTAAAATCTAGATGACTTAATTTACCTACATTTACATTTACTTATTCCACATAAAATAATTTTTGTAAAAATGTTTTGAAGATTTGGAATTAACCTGTTGTACATCTTTCTCAATATTAATGTTCTTAATTTTACCATGTAATCTAATTATTGTTATTACATTTTGATAAATACTTTTCACAATATAGCAATATCCTGGATCTATATCTTGATGATGCAATGCTACAATCACTGTAGAAATGTTATAGAATCAAATGACTTTTCATAATCTATAAATCCAAAGCTTAATGGCACTTCACAGTCATTGTTTTTTTTTTTTATAATTTCTCTGAATACTTGGATGTGATCCACTAAGCTAAAATCACTTTTAATCCCAGCTTGCTCTTAATTAAAATCCAAAGTTCACTGTAGACAAGTTGCTATTATCATGATAGAATTTTTGTAAAGAACTGATATCTTCTTTCTCACCTTTTTTAAATATCAATATTATTACTAAATTCTTCCAATTATCTGATATATTTTTATTATTTAGACCTTTTGTATATTATTTTGTCAACAATATTTTATTTCTTAATCTGTTTCTTTTCAGATATCAATTATATTTCCATTTGGTTTTAAAGAGTTGGAAAATTTTATTAGACATCAACTCCTTTCTGCAGCCAAAAATAATATATCACTATCATCATTTGACATTTTACAGATACTTCGTCAATGTTTTTAGCCTTTGCATTTTTAAAGTTACAAAAAGAAATTTTGAATACATGAATTTGAATATCTATATCCAAATCTGAATATGATGAATTTATTATTTTAAAAAATCAACTAAATGTTTTGTTTTAATTTTTCAAAAATATCAAAATACTTTTTTATTTTCATTGTTATATAAATAAGTTACATTCATTGATTTATTAAGATTGTGAATTTATTTTTCTGGCCAATATGTTGCTTTTATTGCATCAAAAAAAAGAGCCTAAAATGAACATGGCCCATTAATAACTGTAACTCCTCTGCAGTTTTAAACCACTAGTCATTATTAGGATCCTGTTCTGTTATTTAACTTTGGCCTTTTAATTTTTATATCTCTTATGAAATTCATATTTATTTTGTTGTTCTTTGAAGCAGAAAATGTCACGTTTCCATTTAATCAATAATATAATCATTGACAGAAATACAGAATTTTTTTCTGAATCTAAGAAACCAATTTGTATCCATAACACACTCTTTTAATATAATTCACCTTAATGATATGATGAACTTATATATCTAAATTAGGGTTTCTATGGCTTTGCAGTATTGAAACTGTGTAAGTGACTGTTTTCTAAAAAAAAAAAAAAAAAATGAACACCATATGTTTTACTAATGTGTTTGTAATATGATCTCTTTTTTTGCATTGATTAGTTGTAATCTTGTTTACATTAATTTATAATCTATATATATAAGTGTTGATAAAATATTCACCTTTTTTACATTGATTTCTGTATACAACATAATCCCTAAAATTACCACTAAACATCACATGATCACTATTTTTTATGCTTACACAAGCTGTTTACACATAGGCTAAACTCTCCATGCAGTAATGCCACCAGTGCAAGCCAGAATAATAAATGGTTTATGCATAAACCTTCTTGCATCCATTGATTATTCTGGATTGCACTGGTGGCACTACTGTATGGAGAGTTTAGTCTTTGTGTAATCTATAAAATGCCATTGTTTTGATTTTTTTATAATGATTTTCATATGCCAAAAGAAAGTAATTGCAATAGTTATTATATAGCGTACAAGAATTTAATAACATCAAACCATTTGAGTTCATATAGCCATTAACATTATTTTTGAATAATTTTCACTATCATTTAATATTATTGCCAACACATGCATTAAAGTCTCCAAATAGAAACATTTGATCTTTTATTAATATGTAAGCCATAAATTTAAATATTCTTCTCCCTGATATTTTTGTTTGGACACAACCATTGATAAAATGGATGCACATATTAATATTAATAGACTTTCATTAATATATTTAGGCATTTTAATAATAGAGTATATTAAGTTACTTATCACAATGAATCCAATACTATATAGTCTTCTTTCATTCAATCATCCACTGTTTAAAAACAAATAGTAGTTATCTAACTGCTCAATTAAACTTCCTTTCTTTGGAAGATGCATTTGAAAATATTGTATATGTTTATAATCTTAAATTTATATTTTTTAGAAGTGTATTTCAAAGATTATTTAATATATCATTGCAACTTCTAATAAACACAAAATTCATTAGATCTTTATAGTAATTTGAATGAACAACATTTATAAATTTGTGTAACTATACCAAAATAAAGCTTCACGTGATTTTCTAGCTTACAATTAACTATTTTTAAAGGGATAGTGGGGGGAGTTTATTGTTTATCAAATTATATGTATGTATATCATTGCAATTGTTTATCTAATTAAAGTGCTCTCTTGCTTCAGCATATGGCAATATATCTTAAAAGCAAAAAAAGGTATGTTTTCCTCCTTCATACATCTGGAGGATTGTCTACAATGTCTTTGCCAAAAGGAATGAATTTTCAATCACAAATGTATTTTTAATTTTTTTTAAAAATTGACTGATTTAAATTTCTGATTGATTGAAAATTTCCTCCTAGCAAAGTCATTGCAGACAATCCTCCAGATGTATGAAGGAGGAAAAAGGAAAGAAGTTCTTTTCTCTTTAAAATAGATTATTATGTGTTGAAGCTAGAAAAAACTTCAGTTATATAAAGACTGTTGCAGTGAATTAATTTCAAAAACATTACATAAATATTTAGCACTGTAAATACTTATTATTACATAATATTAGTATTTAAATTATTATGATAAGATATATATGTCAATTAGGTTTTAAAATATCTAAAAATAAATTTCTGATTGATTGAAAATTTATTTTTCTAATACAATGTTATAGACAATTCTCCAAATATATAAAGAAAGGAAAAAATAAGGAGCATTGTCTTTTGCCTTAATGTATAATCATGTACTGAAGCTAAAGGGTGCTAAAGTCAGTTACAATGAGTTAATCTCAGAAACATTACATTAATATTTAGTGCTGTAAATTATTATATATATCAAACTGACCAATAATTAACTTGGCTATTATAAATATTCAAATCATAGACCCATTAAATCATATTTTTACCATCTCTATGCTAGTTACAGTAAGTGGCAAAGAAATGGTAAAAATTATGTTGCTATAATTACAATATGTAAGTTAAAGTCATATGATGCAGTCAAGTGATATTTTATTGATTTAAACCACATTTACAATATACTGCCAAATATTGTCAACCATTATCAAATTTAAATTAAGTATAGTTTTTTTTTTATCTTTCTGTAATTTAATCTTGATAATGGTTGGATATTGTGAATATACATTGATGGGTGAGTGATTTTATTTGCTGCAGAAAAAATATGTAATTAATCAAATTTCTCAATTTATTAATGTACTCCTCATTCTTTAAAGTTCATCGTAACATGATAATCTACAATCTAAAAAATCCAGACTATTCTCTGTCATATACTATGCAGATATATATTTATATAACATTCTAAATTATACTTAAACATTTTATTATTAACAATTCGAGAATTATTTAAAATTTTGAAATATAAATCAACTTTTGCTCAAGTGAATTTTCGAAAATATCTCCAGGGTTTCAAAGCATTTCGTACATGAATATGAATTTTAATATGACAATCACAATGAATTTTTATACCCATTTTTTTAAAAAAAAAGAAAAAAATCGATTTTTTTTTTTTTTAAAAATGTAACAATACATATTTACATCCTTCACATTTCCATTAAACTGAAGTAAGAAAATACAAAAAAAAAAGAGGAATTTTTAAAAGTATTATTTATTTTACATTAATAAAAAGAGAGAAAAAGAGTTAAAAGTAACCCTATTGTCATTCTTTTGAAGATTGGTTTATTGATCAATTTGAAAGTGTTGTTATCTTTTTTTTTGCAGAAATTATTATTGTTAGTTTGAGACATTTCAAAATGTTAAGCATGTAGTGATGAAAAACTATTTTTTATAATCTTTTTTTTTAAAGGTAGAATTATTTTTTAAAAATCGTATATATATCATTTATGTTAGTATTCTAAGACATAGCAATTACCTGGTTTCTATTTAAAAAAATCTCATCGTGCTCAAATCATTGCTAATAAATAATACGTTTAATTATTATACTAAAATGTTATATATAAGTAATATTAAATACTGCGCCAGAGAATAAAAATAAAATATAATTAAATAAACCAAGTAAAATAAATTAAATTTTTGACGGAAAAATACTGCGAGTTTTTTTCTTGTTATTGTTTATTTGTTTGATAACAAATAAAAGTCTATTTGGTTCATATAATTATATTTTATTTTTATTCTCTGTTGCAATGTTTAATATAATTTATAATAATAGCAGAGATTCAATCTATTATATATATTGTAACATAAAAAAGATACTGCCATGTTCGCTTGACCTATCGATCAGAACTGCTAAGGGATCGAAAAGGCCACTACATTGGGCAAGTCAAAATTGTAACCAATAAAAGTAAAAATGGAATTGGCTAAACTACATCTTTCAATACATATAGCATTAATAATAATAAGCCCAATAATATTAATGTAGACTGAGCTCCGGTTTATACATATGCTAATAATAATAGTAAGAGCTAAAAATAATAAATATTAATAAAACAAATGCATAAAAACACAGCAAAATTAAGAGGAAAATTCTCATATTCTCTCTTTTAAAAATATAATCTCTTCATATTTTTAATATATGGCACAGAAAGGGTTGTTACTTTTAAATCTTTCACCAACACATCCTCAAAATACCACCAAATCTTATAATACCATAATTATCTTTGTTCAATGATCAGATTAAAGTACTGTTTTTCTTAAATTAACACATGTCAAACAAGATATTCTTTTATTTTTTCCACATAACTTTTTCTTAAAATAATTTATTATTCAATCTCAATTCATTTTCAAATAATCTTATAAATAAATACATGGGGGGGTATGATGAATAATATCATAATCACTAAATTTGTTCTTTTTGTATTTCTTGAAAACTTAGCAGTACTGTGATCCTAGTAAAACAATAATAGCAATAAGCCATTACCTTATCCTTAAGATGATATCTTATTGAGTCAACAATTATAAAATGTATAATTAAAATTAAACATGAAGAACTTTTAAATTTAAAAATAACTTTAGTATACTAGGATTGACTTCATGATATCATGAGTAGAAAGGGAGTTTTACGGCTACCCAAAATATCACACTAATAGGTTCTATTAAAACAAATCTAAGCAATATTATTATCTTAGTTGATGGTGAATAAAATCAAGTGATCTTCCCACTTATCAAGAATTAATAAAATTGACTAAAGTGATCTTATACCAGATAAATAAATAGTTTTATTATTTTCATTAAATAAAATGATCTCTTCTTTGATATTCTCTTAACATCAGAAATACACTTTAAACTAAAGTGACTTTCATGTCAAATTCTTGGTCTTTATGTACTCTCAATGTATAAATAAACAAATATAATTGTATGATAAATATAATTATTAGATTTCTGAAAGCTGCAGATGATGATAAAATGCAAATAGGCATGAATTTCATAATAATAAAAATAATGTTTATTAACACTAACATCATTCAGTAGACAAATATCAAACTGTTTTATTGTTTATGCCTTACAAAATTATTAAAATAATTTTCTGAAACAAAATAAAAAATAATATGAAGGAAAATTATTTATTATAATTTTAAAAATAAGATCACTAATATTCAATGGTTAAGAAAACTTTTTATGGCTTTAATAATTTCATCAGGTTCTTATCTTTAATATACTATATTAGAATTATAAAGCCCCTAGACCTAGGTGAAAATATTCAATGCCTTACATAAATATAAGATTATCAATCCTTGATTAGCAATGACTGTGGAAAAATGTATACTATTTTATGTAGCTATATATACAATTAAAAATTTTAATATTAAATATTTTATCAGAGTTAACATCTTGAGGTGCTAGATAGACATGACTGCAAGACCTGCATATCAAAAGCAACACTCAGATAAACCAAGAGTGTGACTGAAGGTAAGCATGGCATTCTGCATTATTTCCAAAATATCAAATGCTTGGGTAAAGTCATGGAAGTTCACTACCCATGGCTTACATAAAATTTACCACTAAGAAAATCCACATTAAGGGATAAGAAAGTATGTGTCATGAACTCAAAGAAAGTACCTACCCATTAAACCAAAAATGAGCTAGAACTTTGTCACTAGTCAGGAAAAATGAGAATGAACTATCAAAAGAAAAAAGGTTTGTCTAAATAAAGCCTTATAGCTAAATATCACAAAACTGAATAATAAAACTCACTGTCAAGATAATAGAACATAAGAGAGAGACTAAATGACAGTCTCATAAAACAATGATTGGTGCAAAACTGATAAAATAATAAACATAGCTAAATATAAAATTGTGGCATAATAATTAATCTATAAAAATATACATCAGCTTCTACTTTTTCAGCATTTAAAAACATTCAAAAATAACTTCAAAAAGGAATAAGTATAATGTATTTAAAACATTATTATTCTGACAAGAGAACTTAGCATAAAATATGTTAAATCATATATAAAATTATACCAAAATGCATAGGATGAAATACATAGCATTTAAAATATAATAAATATTTAAAATTAATAATTATACCCATTACCAAGAAGAAAAAGAGGGTTCTTCATGTTGATATTCACCATTGTGCTGGATACAGTCAATAAGAGAGTTATTTTGACTATCCTGAAGACTTTCCAAGATATTGAAATAACATTATAAATTAAATTAACAGACAGAAATTCACAAAATATGAGGAAGTAAATACTTGAATTCATTAACGTGAATAAACATAGCCAGTCAAACTGGATAATAAACAAATTGAGCATTTATTTTAAAAGCACTTTTTATAATCTATTGATGGTTATAATAAAAAGCAATAATTCCAAATGGAGTATGATAGGTTAGGAGCAATTTTTAAATTAATAATGCTGGATATTAGATTGACCATATCAATATTATATAATATAATGAACTTCTTGAATAATGAACATATTTTATAATTTGGAATCAATATATTGGAAAGTATATTTCATTTTCTAATTTTATTGCAAACACAAATCATTTTTACAATGTTGTCATTTATAATACTCATCAACATGAGAAATTAACTTCTTGCAAACATTAGCCATTAATAAGTGTATTTTACATTTTTTAATAAAGTATTTAAAATAATTAGGCATACTAATTAAATAAAAGTCCTTCATTGGTTGTACATTCTTCAATATTCATAAAGTTTTATTTCTATTCAAATATAATGAAGAATCTGTTATGGCATTCAGTCATGTAAGTTTCCTTAAAACATGCATAATAAAGGCTTTTCAATTATTCAATTATTTCATTGGCTATATATATATATATATATATATATATAGAGAGAGAGAAATTATAACTTTTTGGGCTATACCGTGTATTGTTTTCCATTAAACACCGACATTTTGACGGAATAGCAACCGCCATTTTCAAGGTTAACTTTTGAAAGAAAAACCGTTAGATCTTAACAAATAACGTGACCGTGTGCGAGGTGAGAAATGATATTCAAGTTCAGCATTCACAATATGAGGCTTATCAAAATGTTTATTTCCCTCAGTATTTTTACCTATTAATTTTAAGTTAATATTGGATAAAATGAGAGGTTTCCACATAGCTGGAATACGTTGTGCTTCATCAGTTCTATTTAAACCAGTAGGTCTCTTTAATATTTCAATTAATATTGGATAAAATGAGAGGTTTCCACATAGCTGGAATACGTTGTGCTTCATCAGTTCTATTTAAACCAGTAGGTCTCTTTAATATTTCAATTGACAATTGAAATATTAAAGAGACCTACTGGTTTAAATAGAACTGATGAAGCACAACGTATTCCAGCTATGTGGAAACCTCTCATTTTATCCAATATTAACTTAAAATTAATAGGTAAAAATACTGAGGGAAATAAACATTTTGATAAGCCTCATATTGTGAATGCTGAACTTGAATATCATTTCTCATCTCGCACATGGTCACGTTATTTGTTAAGATCTAAAGGTTTTTCTTTCAAAAGTTAACCTTGAAAATGGCGGTTGCTATTCCGTTGAAATTTCGGTGTTTAATGGAAAACAATACACAGTATAGCCCAAAAGGTTATAATTTATCTACATCATATAACCGTGAAAACATTAAGTATAACATATATATATATATATAATAGTTTTAAAATGTAGCATTTATAAAATTCTTTCATCATTCAAAAAGTTCTATAATTCTAATTAAATAACATTTATCTTATATAAAAATGAAATTACCAAAAGAGAACATATTTGAAATACAATAAAATATTTAGCTTGCATTAAATATAATGGTTGCATAAAGTTCATTGAAAAATAGATTGTAATATTTTTAAAATTACTATCAAATATCTTGAAAGTTTTTGAATATATCCTAGAAATTATCTTTTTTATATAAAGATTTAAATATAGCATAGAAAGTGAAATTAACAAAGTTTTTACAAAGCAGGGATAATATCTTTGGTTATGCTCTATTATTGTAATAGATTTTTAAGAAAACAATTTCATTTTTAAAACATTCAAGATAGAATTTCCCATAATGCAACTTTTGTTGAAGTTTTTAAAGTGTTGAGAAGCTTTCAGTTATAGAATAATCTGGATAAATATTATCTTTCAATAATGCATATTAGTAACTTTTCAAAATAAAATCAGTTAAAAAAATTACAACTGTTGATGATTTAGATGTAAGTCTTCTCACATCTGACTTACATAATGGAAATCATGTGAGTGTATTTGATTGGTGTGGTTGACAATTAAAATCTATTCCTAATTGACCTAATTAATAAATGGTTAAATTTCTAATATTTTGCAAAATTCCAAAAATAACCACAATTAGCATAATTCTAGAACTTTCTGGAGACAATCATTTAGACAGGAGGTCAAACAAATAATTAATTTAAAGATTATATCATGTTTTAATAATTTTTAACAAATTATTTAATAAACTGAAATATATTACAATAAAAAAAAATTAAGACATTGTTTAAATATATTCTTTAAACATAGATTAAAGATTTATGTTGTTTAATAAAAGGTTATATCAATATCAGATTAACAATATTTATTTTAAACATTTTTATAAGATCTCAGACTATATTTCTTTATTATTGCATCTTTTAAAATAAAGGCATTTAAAATAACTTTGAGGCTTAAGTCCTAACCAGGAAGTCTTTTAAGAAATATTGACTAGCTTTACATATGCATTTCACCCATACTAGTATTAAAGTCCTTATTTAAAAATGCTAATTTTAATATAAAAGCTAATTACTAGTTTTGAAATAACACATTTTTTTAAACAGCTAAACTTTAGAAATCTCTTATTAGAGCTAAATTACAATATTATTAAAATTAACTAATACTCATTACTCGCACTAACTTAAATATCCAAGATCAGCTTTAAAGTTTAAACTCATTTTAAAGTTCTCTGATTTTTACATTTAAAAAAATATAACAACTAAACTAAAATGATTTCAGCTTTACTAAATTCATCAGTACTTTACAATTGAATATTTAAAATTATAAAAAAGTTACTTATGAAGTTTACATTATAAAATTTCACTTATAAAACTATCTTTAAGCTATTACCATCTATAATATTTATTCTGAAATAATTAATCAATTACATAAACTTAATTATTATTTAATAACAGAATTTACTGACTGGAAAATTAAACTGTTAATTTTTTTTACTAATATATAACCTCACAAAACTTGACATTCAGCTTTACTGCAAAAGCTGAGGGTCACAAATTATCTAAACACCTTGTGGTTTAATGGTTATGTATCTGCTTTTCATGCTTATGACTTTTTTGTATTTGTTTGATAAAATTAGTCTAGGTTGATAGCTATATTTATTCCTTAAAAAGGACTTAAAGTTTATGTCTTGAATTAAAATAAATGCAATAATTTTGAATCTAATAAAAATGATTTACGATAACTTATATATTTATTGGAAGATTGTTGATTGAAATATGCACTGGTTAAAATATTAATATAGTAGCATAAGAGCATTGGGGTAATCAACCCAGCATAATCTTATATTTTGTAAATTATTTTTCTTGGTACATTTGGAAAAAAATATAATTGATTCTAAATATATATTTCAGCCAGATTAGATATTATCATCTAGGCTTTATTACCCTAACACTCTTATACTACTATATATATTTATCTGTATAACTTTAATGTTTTAATCAGTGCATATTTCAACCAACAATCTTCCAATAAATATATAAGTTATCGTAAATCATTTTTATTAGGTTACAAATTATTGCATTTATTTTAATACAAAACATAAACTTTAAGTCCTATTTAAGGAATAAACATATCTATCAATCTAGACTAATTTTATTAAACAAGTTTATACCAGTACAGATCTTATCAGTTATATTGAGCCATACCACTCTTTTTTAAAGTTATATGCCTGATTTTGTATTTGTCTGTATAAAATAAACTAAGTTGGAAACCTCAAGAAAAATGTGGCGTTTGTAATTTTTTTTATTTTTATAATTTACATTGATAAATACATAGCTGATCAAATGACTATTGAAGAATGCAAAGATGACCAAGCTTTAACTGGTGACATCTGTTAGTCAAAATGAATAGAAAGTGTTTAATAGTATATCAATAGAAATAATTTATAGAGATGTAAGAAAATCAATATAATTCTCATGGAAGATTATGAATGTCATGGATATATTTGATCTTTTGTTGCATTTAAAAACTATATCTTTGATTCATAGATATATGACTATTGTGATGTTCAAATCTAATTGATGAGAACTTTTCTGGTTAAAATCGATATTAGGAATCAGTTTCTTACTTTTTCAAAGACTATGGACCATATGTTTAAATTAAAATATAATCATAAAATAATCTATCCTTTTCTACAATCATTAAATAAAGTAATTGAAATATATTTAGTGTTCTATGACTTTACTCCCATTTTTTTAGATTTATAGAATTCTATATAAGAATGTATAATGATTTAAATCGTGGGTTAACCACATTGTCTATCTTTGAACTGAGCATCCTAACTAATGATAGTCAGATTCGGTATCCAGCCATATTTTCGAACTATCATTCCTATAAAACTTGTCCAAGTACAGATATTTCTTGTTTCTATAGACATTATTTATTTATTTAAAACATATCTGCAATACTGCAGATTAGGTACCATCTCTGAAATGAGAAATATCTACAAGTCAGGTTCAAATTCCTTTCTAGCTTTTTAGATGTTATACCTCCTCTGCTTACCCACTACTAGCTCAAAAAATGACAAAAGTTTCACAGAGAGTGTGTAATAGTCATATTTAACTAGATTTGGATTGAAACAGGAAAATAGACAACTAGACTTAAAATAATATGAATATAATATAAAAAAAAATATTTACAGTATTTATATTTCTTATATGATACTTAGAGATGAAACCAATGCATAAAAAATACATATATATTTAGTCAATATGTATTCACATCAGAGAACACTCATTTAATCAGATTGAATTTATATGAGTTCTGATATGCTTACTTCCCATATAAAATGATCATATTATTATTATTTAACTATAATTTTAATAATACAAATAAAGATTGGCAAAAAATATAAATCAATTGATAAGCAAACATATATAACACATATTTTTATAAAAATGTTAAAGCAGAGAAAATTAATATTAATTTTAGTATTTGCTATAAATGTTATTATTTTTTTATAAATACTTTTTATTATAAATAAAAATGTATCTTATTACAACACCAGAATTCTGATTTTACCCTTTAATCTACTAAAAATTGGTTTGAACCCTTTTTAAAAGTTGATCTGTAAGACAGTTTTTATTTGGAAGGTTTAAAGCTTCATTTGTTGAACTTTTCTTGAATTGTTCTCTAGATATAATGATGGTATGATTGGGTTATGTGTTTATTATGAATAGACTGACAAAATTAATACTGCTAGTTCTAAATCTTCAATGGTTGGTGCATGGAGAAATGATACACTTTTAAAATTTGGCATTTGCATAAGGCTTCATAGTTCCATGTATAGTTGACCAGTATATTGAGATTTTCCGTTGTATCATTTTCCATATTTGCTGTGTTTGAATAGTTTGCAAATTAGTCGCTTTTTAATTTACTGAGTTTTTGCTGGTTGAAGTGATCCAAAAGTCCTTGACAATGATGATATTAACAGCTTTCTTAAAAAAAAAAAAAATTCTCTAAATACAAAACCTAAAATAAAACCTAGTGTCTGTCAACGTTTTTTATAACAACACTATTTAAGTTTGCACATAAAAAATCTGGATATCTTTATTTATTATTACACATTAATTAAAAGAAATTACATTTTTTTGAAAATCTATTGCTGATGTCAACAAGAATAAAAGAAGTAAATAGCTTGTGACTTTCAGAAGAAAAAAAAATCCAACCTAGATATTTTTGCTCATAACTTGAACACATAAAAGGCTTTATTTCTTCTCTTTTATATATCTGTTTTTGTATGTATGTGAAAAGCTTGTAAAATCCTATTAGCTTTATTTTAAATGGAACCGAGTCTAAAGTAGTGCAATATATATATGGAAATAGTTCACATGTGAAATTATCCATTTATATTAATTATTTAATTAAAAATCTCTTTACTTAAGACAGCAGCCAATTAAGATTAACAGCCCGGGTTAAGAGTGAAAATAAAACTGACAGGTTATTGCATTCAAAAGGAGTCTTCTATTTAAATTGCCTCTATTTAAGTGTAAGAAATCAAAGCACAGCACACTTCAATTTTTCTACTTATTATTATAAACCTCTCCACTTGTAGATTTTGTATTATGATATAATATTTTTAACGGATAGTTAGATGGGGACATTTAGTGTGTGGAGTTATTATATCATAATAGCAAACCCACAGGTTGAGGAGTTTTTTAAAATAAGTAGAAAAATTGAAGTAGGCTGTGAGTGATTTCTTACACTTAAATATGTACAAAGTAGCAATTAAAACAGAACACTCTTTTTACATTAATGTTTTTAATGGATAGTTAGATGGAAATATTTAATATGTGGAGTTACTCATTTGGATTATTTAATAACAAATATTTTAATATATCAAGCACAGAGTTCTTTTTTTCAAAATAGTTCATAATATCCAAAATAGAAATAAAACAAACTAACTCCTTTTTAAAACTTGTTTTTTATAAAATAGTCGAAACGTTGGATTTTTTTATTTTTTTTTCCATGTAATAGTCATATAAAAAACAAGTTTTAAAAGAAGGAGTTAGTTTGTTTTATTTCTAATTTATAATAACAAATATCTTTACTTAAGACAGTTGATTAACTACTGTCTTCATTAATTATAAACGGATAACTCCACACACTAAATATTTTCATCTGAACGTCTTTTTAAAGTATAATAGGTGTTGGTGTATATAATTACAATAAAAATAATGAATAGTAATAATAATAAGATATTTTATAAATAACTACAATAAACTGCAGAAATAAACTTTTAGTTATTTTCTTAAACTTCAACTGAAAAACAGTTAAGTTTAGCATAAGAAAATGTCATCTTATGTTAACATATTATCTGTTAATTTGTAAACTCTCACCTTTATTGAAAATCATTGAAGGTTTCCTCAGATTGTACTATTAATCTAAGTGATAATGATCCACAGTTTTTTTTAAAGTAGATTTTAATATAATGCTTTTAATGATGTTAAAATTGAAAAAAATCTGAAGAGGTCAGTGTCTTGTGGACTGTGGCTTAAATCAAAGATCTCCTTTATTTTTTTACAGAAGGAAATGCCCATAGAATCTTTGCATCTCTCTGATTTAGTTTTCATGCAAACATTTGGAAGTATAATTAAAGATCTTTTTTGCTTATTTATAAAGTATATTTGATTATTTTTGCACACTAATTGTTCACTTATTATAAAGAAATACATAGGTTAACTTTCAATTCATCATTTATGTTTTGTTTTAGAAATAGAAGTTAATAAGCTTGATCATAGTATAAAGAAAAAAATGACAGTATCTATTATACCATCTATCAAATTGACTTAGTGTTAAAATCTTTTAAAATGTAATTTTTATAAGACAATAAAGTAAAAAAGAATTCATTAAATTTTCAAAAAAAATGTTAGCCTAAATATATGTGTGATGTTTGTGGTACATTGTCATATTTGCTGATCACTTATTAAATATTTAAAATGATCAAATATGATTATTTATAATTTTATTCACTTATAAAATTAAATTAGATGGAAATCAATTCAATTTATTGAGTTTTATTATAAAATAAAGATTTTATATAAACAGAATGGTTGAGTATTTCCAAAAACTCTTTCTAGATGGAATAGTGGAAAGTGTCAAAATGCAAGAAGATTAAGTGAAGATATCCTATTTCTATTTATTTATCTTTACTTAATAGACATTGTGCTAATGTTAAAATTTAGGAATTTTGGAATATAATATCGTGACATTGGTCTGCTAAATTTAAATTTAAATGGTTTTCAGTTGAAGAAGATTAATAAATTAACTGAAAATACTACTGTGGTTTACTATAGTTATTTATAGTGTATATATATTATCACTGATATCGTTTATTATTTTATTACAATTATTATTTTATAGGATATAAAAGATTCTGTCATGTATATTCACCTACTCAGCTTCAAAGTGCACAATAATGACATATCACTGATCATTACAAAGGATTCTATTACTCTAAATTGTTTTCATTTATATACACAATTATTTTGCAAAAACTTAATATAATTTCTCAATACTAATATAAATATCTCATATCTGGTCATGTGTATTATATGTTCTTCATAAAAAATTTAGATAAACATATCAGAAGTTTTAAATAACATATAAATTTTTAAAAAAAATAATATTTTTGCTATGTATTTTTTATGCATATATTTATTTAATTATTTATTTTAGACTTATATTGCCCCAAGTATATCAATATTTGGAGATGTAACAGACATCACTGTTATGGAGAATAATTTTCGAGTTTATGGTTCATGCCTACTTGTAATTTTAGCTACTATTGTTTTTGTTGGAGTTAAATTTGTCAGTAAATTTGCTGCTGTTTCTTTAACGTGTGTCTTCATTTCTATTTTGGCTATTTACACTGGAATTTTTGTTAATATCTATGGAAATGATAAATTACAGTAAGTACACTTCATATTATTATTTTAATTCTATTAAAACTAATTTTTACAATAATATTGCTATAATGACCATGATTTTTAATAAATACTTAATATATAGGGTATATGAGCACAGACTTTCACACGACCCCCACTCTCCACACTATCTCATAACACTGACACACCTGAACACATATATGTTGAAAAGATAAATAATCATCAATATACGTATTTCATGCTAAACCAGCAATCATCAGTTGGTCCAGATTACTATCTCTACACATATATGCTATAAATGCTCAGATATATATTAAGATAGCCAATCCTCATACTTTAATGGACAGGCTTCAATCTATTCCACACTCCAACTCTTCAACCGTCCAGCCAACATGGGTGTGACAAGAATCTCTGCCTTAGGGTGGCCTTTGAGCAATCCTTCATCAGATTTTCAATTGGATAGATGGTTGAAGAGTTGAAGTGTGGAATAGATTGAAGCCTGTCCGTTAAAGTATGAGGATTGGCTATCTTAATATATATCTGAGCACTTATAGCATATATGTATAGAGATGGTAATCTGGACCAACTGAAGATTACTGATTTAGCATGAAATACATATATGTGTTCAGGTGTATCAGTGTTATGAGATAGTGTGGAGAGTGGTGGGTCGTGTGAAAGTCTGTGCTCATATACCCTATATATTACATATATAGACACAGGTATATGATAAGCCTGTGTGTTTCAGTTATTACATAGTAGAGATGTCTTCCCATCCCTTGTATATGTATTAATTAGATTATGTCCTGTACATGAGGGATCAGATTGAACTTATGTCAACATGGATGTGACAAGAATCTCAGCCTTAGGGTGGCCTTTGAGCATTCCATCATCAGATTTTCAATTGGATGGGTGGTTGAAGAGTTGGAGTGTGGAATAGATTGAAGCCTGTCCATTAAAGTATAAGGATTGGCTATCTTAATATATATCTGAGCACTTATAGCATATATGTGTAGAGATGGTAATCTGGACCAACTAATAATTGCTGGTTTAGCATGAAATACATATATTGGTGATTATTTATCTTTTCAACATATATGGGTTCAGATGTATCAGTGTTATGAGATAGTGTGGAGAGTGGTGGGTCGTGTGAAAGTCTGTGCTCATATACCCTATATATTACATGTATAGACACAGGTATATAATAAGCCTGTGTGTTTCAGTTAATAAATACTTAAATAAAAGATTTTATTTCAAATAGTTTTATTATTATTGTAAGTAGTTAAGAATGTTGTTCTATAACTTATTTTTTCGAATATAAATAAATTTTATTTCAGTTTCTTTAATCTGATTGGTTATGTAGATTTTGATTAGAAATGTATTTTTGACCATTAAAGACTATATTTTATTTTGTTTTTGAGTTTCACTATTGTCAATTATCTTCAGTCTCAATCCAAAAACAGTATAGTTTCAACATTATTATAGTTTTAGATTTCTTCCTTTGAGTATTAATTAATTATGATTAATAACTAGGATATTTCTGATGCAGGCCTCTTGAATATTATAATAAAGAATATTCATATTCACTCATCAACTCAATTTTTAAAAAAAAAAAAAATTGTCTATCAGCTTAAAATTGAGATTCGAAACTTATTCTCATGGTCATATTACTCTTGACTTGAATCGAGTGTTTCTTTTTACTACATCAACCTTAATTTGCTTTTATGAGAGATAAGATTTCCGTGTTTTGTTTTGTTTTTTTTTGGCCCATTGTTTATTAATTTTAGCTCAAAGCTTAGGTCATATGACTTTGTGATGGTGGACAAGAATTAATCATATAGTTGTTATAATTGACCAGAAATAATGGTTTAGCTTGCTGTTAATGTGCGAAAATATCATGTGACTCTGCAATCATTTAACTCTTATAATCTTAAAAATATTTAAATTCTATCCTAAATTTTTATTTATTTTATTCCATTTATGTTCATGTATCAAAATATTTATTTAGATTATACAATCTCTAAAATAGCTTACTATTTAGATTTTTTTAAATGTCTTATGAAAAAATTTCTAAAACTAATAAAATTAATGCAACCATTTAAGGCATAAATCTGTAAGAAGACAGTGAATGAAAATATATATCATGACACAGTGATGTAAATGGAAATAATAATAAAAAAATCTCATAGTAAAAAGAAAGTTGTAAAAAAAAATTAATTTGAAAATATAAAAGATAATTTTAAGTATTAACTCACAAAGTATCTCAGTAGTGTCAAGAAATGATAGATATGTCTTAAAAATAAAGAATGTTGCCCAATCATTGCCTTGCAGTTGTGTTTTGACTTTAATAGAATAATACATCGCAGATAGATAATAGTCAACAATTTTTATGAGTATTTAAAAAAAAAAATTCAAGTATATTTTATTAAAACAATAAAATATTATAGAAAGCTAAGTATAAGGGGAGGAACCAAAAAATAACTGGAATTTCGTAATAAAAAATTTATATTTATTTTTAGGTATTGCAAATTGTATCTCTTTAAAAGTATAGATTACTTAACGAAATGCCCTGATCAAAACATGTTTTTTTAACTTTTTGAAGTACTCTGGACACACTTTCAAAGTAATGTCTTTTAACACCTTAGGTTCACAAAAATATTTAAACATTTTTTTTCATTTGAGAAATTAAAAAGAAGTTACATGGAGTGGGATCAAGTGAATATGGCAGATGGATAAGTGAGATCATGCTGAATTTAATTAAAATCATTTCACACTCAAGCTTTGTGTACTAGCATGCTATTGTGCTAAAACATACATTCCTCACTTTGCTGCAAAATGGGACATTTATATTTTACCACATTACACAAAAGTTTCAGAACTTGTAGATTTTAAATACCTGATTATTATGAATGAATTCTGAATGAGAAATGCCATTTGTATCCAAAAAAAAATCAGCATTGGCGGCATTTGACTTCACTCACCATGATTTTTTGAGACATGATGAATTTAACACTTTCTTTAAACCACTGATAAATTGCGTTTATGCTTTTTCAATCAGTACAACTTTTTTCCTTGCTATTTTTCTTAAAAGAAAACAGAATTTCATGTTGTTCTAACTTTTCAGCTCTTACTAAAATTAACAAATATGTGGAATGCATATTATAAAAAAAATGTACATGTGACCACAATTTCACATGATGATGGCATTTGGCAGATTGTTTCATAACGTTCCCTGCAGAAGCATGGACTACAACAGACATAGCTATCAGAGTATAATTCTGGCTATTTTTTGGGTACTCCCTAGTAAGTAAATATTTTCAAACAAAAAAAAGTATTAAGATATAAAGTTAATTTATTACATACTGTATTATCTGAAATTAAGAGACTGGGCACATATTTTTTAAAACTAGTAGTAGATTAATTGTAGATAGATAAATAGATGTCTGTAATTTAAGTAAAGCAGAATAAAATTTGCAATATGAATGTATAATTAAATAACATATACTAAAATGACTTTCGTGATTAACTTAAATCTGTGGGTAATACTGAATGCTATTTAATGTACAGTGTCGATATGCACTCAAATATGGTATACTTTATGTACGAAAAGGTATCTACAATATAAATTAATTTAAAAATTGTTTTATATTAAAACATTAAAACAAATATTTAATAATAAAATAAAATATTGTATATAAATATAATGTCATGTGAAATTTACCATGTTTATTTTAAATAATAATTGAACTTAGCTACCATGTTCAGTAACTTTTTACAGTAAGAAAGTGGACCACTTATTACGTATTTTAGATCTTTTTATTTATAGTTATCTAGAACAAAAAAAAAATTATTGAACATGTTTCAGCTAGAGAACAGTTCAGTTATTGTTTAAAATGGATTTGGTAAATTTCATGACATTATATTTATTCAATATTAAATTATTATTTATCATTACATTTATATATATAATGTATATTCAATTCAAAATACAGCAAAACTCTCCATATAGTAGTGCCATCTTGTGTTAACAAGAGCAATCAATGGATGCCAGAAGGCTTGTGCATAAAATCCCTATCTAGTGCCTACTCATCCAATATCCCCAGACTAGTTTCTGGCTTGTGGCCTTCATCAGTGAGGAGCCTTGGATCTGAGAGCACTGCACCTAGATCTTAGGATCTAATGCAACCCTCCAGCACCCACCTTTTAACTCTATTTAACTACAAAACTATGAGAATGAAATTGAAAACACTATCAATATTTTCAATCCAAGCTCAATAGCTTATATAGTCATATGGGCCACAAGCCAGAAACTAGTCTGGGGATATTGGATGAGTAGGCACTAGATAGGGATTTTATGCACAAGCCTTCTGGCATCCATTGATTGCTCTTGTTAGCACAAGATGGCACTACTATATGGAGAGTTTTGCTGTATTTTGAATTGTTTATAACAATTATTGTGCTAGTATGAGATAGTGATCATGTGATTATAATGTATATTCAGAAATTTTTTAGCATTAGTAAATACTGTATTAAGAAAGATGTATAAATCTGCTTTTATTACTTTCTGTTTAATGTTTATGTATAATTAAAACAGATTTGTAAATAAAGAAGTGTTTTAAATGTTTATATCTGATGAAAACTGGATTAAAATTTTAAAGAAATTGATAGAAGGATTTCATAAAAGTTTTAAAGTGAATATTTTTAAAAATTATATCAGCAATTTAATACATCATCAAAAGTGCCATTGTTATTCTTGTGATCAAAATAGATAATCATATGTCGAAGATACAATATCTGATACTAAATTTTGTTACTTGTCCTCCTATTCACTTCTTGTCAAACATCCTTGTCATGTAATGAAACTTCATTCTACAATCACATTATCAAGATGTTCCAATGTAAACTAAAAAGTTAAATTTTTGTTCCAGTATTTTTAAACTAGAAAGTCTTATAAGCTAATAATTATAATGATTGTATAATTATAAGTTTCATTAATTATTACAAATACATTTAATAATTATGTGTTACTACATCTTTGCACTTTTAAATAAAATAAATTAAATCTATTTTTTTATAAAATATTATGTCATCTAATTCTGATTTATTATGAAGGATGTGTAAGGGTTCAAAACAACTGATAAAGAAATTCATTTAAAATCAGTCCTGGGAATTTTTTCATTATCATTATTTCAGTTCAGAAATTACCTATTGTGTAATATTTACATCTTATTTCACAATAAACTCACTAGAGGACACTTTAGTTTTGTTTAGATGGAAAATTAGTATGGAGACTAAAAGAAGTTTAAATATATATAGAAGTAAACATAATATTGGATGATTTAATTTATAAGAATAGCAAGGAAAGTAGTTTATTGTTTAAGGCTTGAACAGTATCTTTAACAACAAGGGAATATACCCATAAATGGAAAAATATGGGTAATTTAGTCTGCAAGTTATGTAAGTAAGGCATAGAAAATATTAGTCATCTGTTAATTGAATGTAAATGCCTATAAGCAGAAAGAGTACAAATAATGAAGTTGTGGGAGAATAAATATAAACAAAGTGATTATACAGAAAGTGGGTTCTTGGGTTTTTATGCTGTGTTTGGGAAAAGATAAGGGGGATTTAGACATAAAGGCTGTAGAGTTGAGAAACATTATGTTATAGAAATGGAATGGAGCAGGATAGAGAAGAATATGGGTAAAAACAGAGTGGGGAATGGAATGGAAAGGGAAGGTAAGGTGACTAACAGATTTTTCTGAGCATAGTGGCTAAAAAATTCCTGGCACCGAAAAAGGAGAAGCCACAGTGCATCACATCACATAATAATTGTAAGGAATGAGATAATTACCATAATATATTTTTTTAAATAATTTTGAAAAATCAAATTTAATGTATTTACATGGCTTGGAAGAAGATTAGAGGGAAAAGCATATCTGGGAATAATAGGTAAGTTTTCAGAAAAAAAGACTTGGAATTTTCTTGTAATATATATTATAAAAACGGATTCATCAAAATGTAGAGATTAAAGTTAATCTTTGCTATAAGATTAATTATGTAATTAAAACAGCTTATGAACATTTAATAAACTATATTTTGCAATATTTATTAATATATTCAAGTAATGACTTGAAAGTTTAAATTATATTGAATTTTATTTAAACTATATTTTTTATCAAGATAAATTATTAATTTTTAATGACCACTCTTCTAATTTGCACTTATTTATTTCCAGTGTGAATTACCAGTAGTAAAATGAAATTCATCAAATTTATGAAAAAGCCAAAATGTTTATGCTGTATAAGCAGTTTAAAGTAAGACTGGATGATAACTAATTACTATTGAACACAATGTGTAAAGCATAGATCTCATTAATAAAAGCAAAAGTCATAATTTGGTCCTAGGATGGTGGTTCAAATATTAAAAGTAGGGATTTTGTATGAATCTTGTAATCAGAGATTACTGAGGCTAAATGGGACTATACTATAGTGGGAAACTGTTTTTGTATTATTTATATTCTTTTAAGCTGGTAGTTTCGTAATTTGATGTTACATATGTGTGGATATGTGTATGTAAAGCAAGTAAATTATCATTATAGATTAATTATTGCAATAATAATTGATATAAGCACTAGGAATTCTGAATAAGAAAAGCTTAAAATAAAAGTTATATTATGATGAGCAGCTTTTGATATCTTAATCCTGATGAGGATTAAGATATCAAAACCTGCTTAGCATAATATAATGAAACTTGTATTTTAATTTTTTCTTACTCAATATTTCTAGCATTTATAACAATTACAATTATATAGGAAAATTTAACCAACATATATAGTATTGCAATAATAAAAAAACAAAAAATTTAATAACTGAAACACACAGGCTTATTATCTACCTGGGTTTATATATGTAATATATAGGGTATATGTGCACAGACTTTCACATGACCCACCACTCTCCACACTATCTCATAACACTGATACACTTGAACACATATATGTTGAAAAGATAAATAATCACCAACTGATGATTGCTGGTTTAGCATGAAATACGTATATATTGGTGATTATTTATCTTTTCAACATATGTGTTCAAGTGTATCAGTGTTATGAGATAGTGTGGAGAGTGATGGGTCATGTGAAAGTCTGTGCTCATATACCCTGTATATTAAAAAATTTAATGATAAATCAATAAATTTTACAAATAAATATTATAATATGAAGAAATATTTTATTTTCATAACTTTCTTCAACTGAAAGCTGCTTAAATTTAAATTTAGCCAAGTAAATATCATGAATCATGGGTATAAAAAATGGCATTTATTTCCCCTAAATTTAAATGATTTTCATTTAAAGAAGGTTATGAAAATAACTGAAAGCACTTTTGTGTATTATATTTATTTGTAAAATGTATTAATTCACTATAAATATTTGAAAACCAGACACTCTTCACAAACCTGGAAGCTTAATTGTAAGTATATATATATATATATATATATATATATATATATATATATATATATATATTGTGCCCTTATCTATAGGTCATAATAAGGTAGAATGGTCAATTGCTAAAAAAAATTTTAAATTTTAAAATACGTTTGTGTAATATATTGATAATTGTAGATCGGTTAGATTTTATATTACAATTTAAGGCTGAAAAATACCTGGTATGTAAAAGTGTAATGGATTATTTAAAAAAAAAAAAACAGTTAAATAAAGCTTAATTATATCCTTGCTTATGGTTGTAAAAGCTGGCCATATAAAATAATACAGCTATAAATAGTTAAAAGTATATTAACAATTCAATTGTAATGTTTTAAAACTAATAAATTAAATAAACGCTATATGTAATATTATAATTATAATTAATATTCAAATTTAATCTAATATATTTTAAGATAAACTTTGGGATGGTGAGAATTATATTTAGTTCTACATTTTTAAATTATTTTCCAAATTTTTATAAAATATATCAGTTTTGGTAATGTAGACCGAGACGTAAATTAAAAAAAAAATCATCTGATAAAGTTAGTAATCATGTGACTGTATATTATATACCTTCACACACACGCTTGTTAGAATATAATAATAAAGTTTGTGAATTATAAAACTAAATGTAATTGCTATCTATTGTTAAAGTAAAGGTTAAAATATTAAATGTTATTTTAATAATTGTTTTAAAGTTTAAATGATTTTGATAAAACTATAATTGAGTTTAAAAATACTATTCTAAGGAATATTTTAAAACATAACGTCATAAATTCTTTATTTTAAAAAGTTTAATCTATTATAAAACTAAAAATGTGTAAAATTGGTTCGCGCTAAAAAAGTCATTAACCAATCAACGGAGGTATTTTAGCAGACAAAAAATAGGAATTAGACGGAGCGGGAGAAGGAATGTGTAAGTAAAGGAAGGAGGAACATATTTTTTAGCTGTATAAGATCGTAAGCTAGAAAAGTGTTATAATTAAAAAAAAATTTTGTATTTATTTTAAAAGTTTTGTTTTAAAATATAATATTTTGAACTGCCTTTAAATGGAAGGCTAATTTAAAAGATTTCTTACCAGGATTTTTATTCAAGTTTAGCCAAAACCTTGCAGTAAAATGGAAATACTACAGAAAAAAGTACCTAAAATTATTGATAAAGTAAAAATAATTGTAAAGTGCCTTGAATACAGTTTGTTTGTTATCAACCATGAAATCATTAGAACTCAGATAAATATAATTTGGACATTATACCGAAAACTTAAAAGAAAAGTTATTTGCCGTCAGGAAAAATTATGATGCACAATTTTAAAAGGCTACTCCGAAGTTTTTTTTTATTCTTTTCTATGGAAAAATTAAGATGCGTATATCATAAAGAAAAAATTATGTAAAAGTTATAATGGAGAAAGAATGTTTATCTTTTTAAAGGAAACATTACAAAGTATATAGTACCAGAATTTTAAAAGAAGGAAAAAAGTTACAGAATAATAATATGAAAGAGCTATTGTGTTTTTATGAAAAAGGAACAGAAAAACTTTCTCTAAGAAGGATTAAAAATATTATAAAGTGTTCAGTAGAGAAATGCTTAATAAAGATAAAGATTTGGAAAATATAAATCTAATTTACTTAATGAAATGAATCCATGGAAACAGAAAAGTTTTATTGAATATTTAAATCAAAGTACTGAGAAGATGCATCGTAAAAGGCGCGCGGGAGAAAATATTAGAAGAGAATATTTAGAAGTTTTCTTTACGGGATTAACTAATATCATAATTAATAATTGTATTAAATATTATAAAAACCAAGGATTATCATTCATGAATATTTATTGACTCAAGTAATATTTGTTTTACCTTAAAATTGAACAAGCAGGGAGAGGAACATTAAGTGAATGGAAAAGAAATGATAAACAATTTTTTTTGGCTTTAGTATGAACGGTTTTTCAGGAAAATTTGATGAAGGAGTACAGTAAATATAGTTTGAATATTTTTTACTAATTTATTTTAAAATATAAAATGTTATGTGAGATTAGGGAAAACATAAAACATAAATTTATTAATATTAAAATTTAAATATAATAACTTGATAAAATTGTAGAAATAGTGTTTAAAATAAAGTGTATGGATGTGAATCTTATATCTACAAGGATCAAATGGATGGTGAAGCCTACGGAACGCGATCGAGGAGATAAAGGTCATTTGGTAATTTTAATAGTTATTTATAATGCATAATATTTTTTTTTAGATCATCTATTGACCTAAGAATGAAGTGTGAAAGTCTTAATTATATGTACACATTTTATGCAACATTTTAACATATAATGAGATAGGAGTAATTCGGAATATGCATGCAACAATTTATTTAAAGTATATTAATAATATAATTTAACAGAACAATTGTGTGATTCTTTTGAACTTTCATGTGATAAAGTATTCAGATATTTAAATAGTTTGTATATGATTAAATATACGGAGGAAAGTAGTAAAAAGATTTTTTTATAGAACAGTGGAATAGTTTTAAAATATCAATGAATTTTATTATTGTTAGTAATGCAGATATGTATTTATCGATGTACAGTATAGAAAAATCTTGAGAAATAAGATCGGATAGTGACTTGGAAGTACTAGTGGAGAGAAACCAAGATGATGTTTTTTTTAAGAAATAGGAAAATATAAGGGATTTGGATCATATTTAGTTTTGTGTGGTTTAGTATAGTTAACTAAGTCCTATGACTGAACACATATGGTTTGGACAGTGTTTTGCATATCTTTAAACTTTTGATGTTAGAATAAAGCTGAAGAAATAGCTTTAGCATCGTTCCTATGATAGAGGTTGGTAGACAGGTAAAGGTCACTCCTCTATAGTGTCTTTTAATTCACTGTGCCATGATTATCAAGGTATATGACGAGTAATATTCTAGTTGTATTTTGATCCTATGCATCTATCTTCGCTATCCTTATTTCGTGAATCTGCATCGGTCAGAAAGATATTTTCAAAGAAATAATGAATAAAATAGAACTGAAGATATGTTATCGTTTATGTAAGAATAGTTTATTTGCTTGAATGTATACAATTGTGTAACTTTAAAATTGAAAGTTCAAAATATCATAAAGAGAGAAAGAATCATATAATACATTGTAAAATTAATTCAGAAATGAATATAAGATTTTGAAAAGAAATCTAAACCAAGTATTTTAAAAGTGATAATAAAATTTGAATGAATTTTTATTTAATATTAATGTTGGAGGGAATGAGTATTGCATATTTATCAAGAGAAAATTCAATAAGGTATAATAAACATATACTTGAGCATGGTATATTAATAGTTGTAATTATATCATCCAAAGTAAGGCTTGAATGAGAATATTAGGATTAATAAACATCGGATAATGAATAATAAAAACCTAATACCGAATGTAGAATAGTGTTTTGACTTTGTAAGATTCCATACAATCAATATGAAACTAAATTTTATTATTTTGTAGAATTTTATTACGAATGTAAATTTTGTAAAAAATGTAATTTTAATAATATTAGGGATGAAAAGTGTTTGTGATAATCATATAAGAAATGCATTTGTAATAAGCTAACCATAATAATAAATCAAGTAATAATACTGTATTTTCTTAAGTGTTAAAAAAAAAAAAAAGATTTAACTAGGAAAAGTAAATAATATTTTGATTTCATTTTATAAACTAATAAACTAAGTTGAGATATGAAAGTAAGGGATATCCAATGTATATAGTGTAAAAATATTGTTAATTTATTTATGTTGTTAATAAACTTTGTTTTAAATTTGTTTTAAAGTTTTGTGTCCGAGTTGTTATTTCTCCACATGGATGCATGAAATCACGATACATTTATAATTGAAACAGACATATAAATTTTGCACAAAAAGTAAACATAAAAGTGTTATAATAATTTTGAGAATTTATTGGTATGTTAAAATTGAAAGATCATAATTTTATATTATTTATTGGTCATAAGTCGGTTGCCACAATATTACATTAAATTATATGCTAAAGTTGCCACATGTATTCTGTTGTCAGATTATTAAAATACTACCACGTACATATTTATTTATTTCATTTTAGGAAGAAATAAGATTATATTATATTATTATTGTTATTATTATTTTTATTATTATTAGTTGCTGTGTAGTAGATTATGACATAAAATTCCCTTTTCATATTTTACTACCGTAATTTTAAATCAGTTAGAATACAATTTATGAACCTGAGATTTTATTTCATTTTACTTCATTTTATTTAATTGAGCTAGATTCTTGTTATAAAGAAGATTAAGATATGATTATTATTTTAATCGTAGTGAATAGAGCTCAGAAAGTCGTAAGAATACTATGAGCTAGTTATTTGGTATAGTAAAAGGGGGGATAGTGTTCTTATGCCATTGAGGTAGTATCATGTGGATAATGGCTCAATGTAGTCTATCTCGTTCCCTGTATTGTCACTCCATGTCTCATGAAAATAGTAAATATTTGTTAATTCATTTTAAAATTGAACCGTATTTGTATTTTAAAATTAGAGCTAGTAATCATTTTTATTAATGCTGAATATTTCATTTATTTATTTGTTAACTGAGCTAGAACCCATAATAGTCGTAATAAACAGTATATTTTGGGGTGAGAATGCACGGGGGGAGGTTAGAATATATATATATGTGTGTGTGTGTGGGAGATGATAGTCTGGACCAATTGATGAATGCTGGTTTAGCATGAAATATGTATATTGTTTGATTATTTATCTTTTCTACATGTGAATGGTCATGTGTATCAGTTGTATGAGATAGTGTGGATATTTGAAGGGTGCTTGAAAATCTGAGTTCAAATCCCCTATACTTATAATTCACTATATTATATTAATATTGTGGAAGTCAATAACTCTTTATACAAGATATGTAAAGCGTAGTTGACTTCCACAATATTTCATAAGTGTATAAATTGTATCAATTATTATATTTATTGAAGCTATATATATGCTTTCATACATATACTTCATGTTCATAAATTAGAAATCGCAAAGTGGTTTTAAATTTAAGTTTTTAATAAATAAAAATTATAAAGATATTTTATACACACAGATAAATGTATACAGAGTAATTAATTATTAAGTTATTTTGTTAAATCAAGCTAAAAACAAAAATATTTTTCTAAAAGTTATATAAAAAAAAAGATAATTGATTCTAAATTTATTTTTAAAAGTATGTTAAAACAAAAGGTATTTTCTTTTAACAGTAATTAAAAGTGGAAATGTCATACTAGGAAAAAGTAATTAAAATGTTTGTAAACAGATCGATAGATTAAATTAAGGAGATAAATAAATGACATTATTTAATTAAAAAGACTGTTATTCCTGGTATTGGCCAAATAAGCTAAAACCACAGTGGATTCTCTGTAAATATCTATAGCCAATAGATCAAGGGATCCAAAAGATAAGCAATGGATCCAAATTTTACTGATAAGCTAACTCCAGTGAGTATAAATAGTACTGAAAATTTATTCAGAGGATGATAATAAATTTTTGTCTGCTTTCAGGATTCTATTCTGCTTCCAATAGGCTTCATATGCTGTTATTAAAAAGATTATTATTGTTTGGTTGTTTTGCTAGATATACAATGCAAGAGTAGAGAAGTCATTATCTGCTTCACTCTGTCAAACTGGCAGAGGGCAAGTTGAAAACCCATTGCTGAGTCCTGAAAAAGAAGCCATCAACAATTGAAAAAACCACCCAAATGTGTGTCTGCTATGTATTCACCTGAGATGAGTAAAAACCTGATGTCCATTGCTACAGAAAGAATGAGCCATTAAACCAAGATGAAATTCCTGCCAAATCTCACTAATAAAGTCTGAATAGTCATTTAAACCTTAATCCACCACAGTTATGGTTTTAGGAATAAACTCCACCAAAATAAACCAATACCTAAAGACTGAATGGGTACTTTTGTTGCTGACAGAATAAGTATAAACTTTAAACTAATCTTTAGTTAATTATTATTTATCTCATATCTAATGAAATATGTTACTAAATAGTTATTTATTTAATCTGTTTATGAGCAGATATGGTAAGAGATTATAATTTATTCTATTTATCATGCCACAATTTAGTCAGTGATAACTGTATAAAATTATTTTATACAAGATAATTAACTTGTAATCGCAATCTCTTGCCATGCTATTAAATGTTTGTATGTTAATTAATACAGTTATTTCCACTTAAAAGAAAGTGTCAACAATATATTAAATCAGCAAGTTTATAAATTATGAGTGGAGTTCAATCATGCTGCATAGACAAGCTAAATTATGATTACATTAAATATATATATCAATTTGAGTGAACTATTCTTGTGTTTTGAGGTGATATAATTGATAGAAATGGGTGCCTGTTAACCACCAATTCAATTTATGCTTGTTACATCTGAAACTCATTCTTATGGAATGCATTACTATTAAATGATTGTAAAACCATTTATGAACTGTGGGCCACTTGCCTTCATTATTTCTTTAGTGCAGTGATGTGCAGTAAATGAAAAGTTCCTATCATATATTATCTACTTTATTTCATACATGTCTATAGTGATACATTTGCAACTGCTGGTCACTGGTATGCAATACCAAATACTCTAAGAAGTAGTATGTGATACAAAATTAATTTTTACCATATATATATATATATTGGTTTTTATTCAGAAACTATTGTAGGACAGATGTTATTTCTTGTATTTGACAATTATTTTATTATTTTAATTGCTTTCTAATATAATAACCTACAATTAATCACATCAGTTAATTAGTTAAATCATTTTTAGTTTATAATATGTATTAACATCATTGGGCAGCGTCAGTTAGCCTAAGAATAATGATAATGAGAGGTGCAAGAACAACCAATTATAATAATATCCTAAGTTAGAAATTATCAAATCTCAATTGTGTAAAAATATTTAAGCTACCATATACTATATCTGTTCATAACATTAGTTAAAATAATACCAATAAGATTTAGAAAAGTTTATTTATAATTAATAATACACTGCTGCGTTGCAGTGAAACTTTTATATAATAATTTGTAGGCTTTTTTTATATTATAATTTCTACAGACTAAGCCTTTCAGAGCCCTTGTTGCTCCATAATCATAGTCTCTATATTGTTAACATTATTATATGCTGAAGCTGGAAATATAATACATATTTCTGCTTCACCTAGTGCCAATGTCATCACTAGTCTGGGTTTGAACCCAATCCTTATTAACTGACACCCATCTCATATTAGGTGGTAGTATATTTATAATTATTATAATTTTTTGATTAATTTGTATTTTATAATTAACTAACCTTTTATAATAGTTTATTTATAATATTTGTAAAAATGTATATTGTGTTTATTTTATTAAATTGAATTGAATCCTAGATATCTATAAAATGTTACAAATATTTCAAATTCTTTATTAACCCTTTTCCTGCCTCTTATGAGGCCTCTCGTCAACAGCTGATGTCACTCTAATTCTGTTAGTTTTAATGCTAGAATATTCGTTTGACAGTTATTGATTAGGTTTTTAAAAGTTCTGTAAGATGGTGCCCTCTTCTGAATTATTTTACAAGTAAAAAATAAAAAAAAAACACATTTAAAACTAAACAAAGAAAGAAGTTTGTCGGTGATTGGCTGTCAGCCAGCTCTCAGCCGAAAAAGACATTCTGATTGGCTGGAAAGAACAAAGAAACCGCCTGATCAAAGAAAATAAAGAAAAACGCTGAGGTTTTCATTTCGAATATAATTTTAAAGAATATTAAGTATATATTGAGTAATTACAAATCATTTTCAGAGAGAATACTAAAAAAAACAAAATTATTTTCGAAAAATATTGAAGATTTTAGTAAAAATATTTAAGATTTAGCAAAAAGAAATATTTACTTTTCTATAACGTAAAAGGCATTTACGTCACGAACTCTTTGTTTATATGATAGCTTTTATGTTGCCGAAATTGAATATTTTATAATAAATAAATAGCAATTTATTTTTGAAAGAACTTTCGTTCACTTTTATAACCTGACAATGTATTAATATACTTTTTATAAACGAATATAAAGTCAATATGATATTAAAGGTGAAAATATTTTGACAATTGACTTGTCTTCAGTTTGTGAGCTGGCCAATTAAAAGCTTTGATTTTTAGCTGACACAACCAATAATATAATTAGCAGTTAAAAGGTTAAAGTTCATTTTCTTCAATAAATCAGTTGGTAACATTTTATATTTATCTTTTAAACAATGTACATTTGAGAAACAATTATTTAAACAATGTAAGATTTGTATGAAATGTTTTGTAAATTTCTACTTAGGTTTATGTCAAATAAAAGTTGCATTTTTGTTAATCTAAACCTTAATTAAATAGGCTTGGTAATACAATGACTGATAAACTTAATATGCTTGTTGTTGTTGTTGTTGTTTTTTTTTTTAATTAGCAAATCAACTCTTGGGGCATGTTCATGCAGAGTTATAGATTTTCTCTCCAAAGCAGGCACCAACCTCACAGAACTGCTTAAAGAAATTACAATTGGTGGAGGTCAGTGTAGATTCAATCCTATAGATAAAGATCAGAACACATAAATAGTGAAAATTTGATAAGGATTTATTATTGTTGAGTTTACTGAAGAGAAGTGATTAATCTATATACAAGACATCGTGCCTAAAAGAATGGCTGGCTAAAAGATCGACCGTGCTTCCCGGAGCTTTGTCTCACCACCTCATCAATGCCATCCAGTGCTGTCAACATCTAGCCGGAGCCTTCTGTGTCAAGTAAACCTGCTAATACTCTGACTGTAACTGCCTCTGTCAAGCCGCGAAACATCTTCCAATAGGTATATTATTATAATCTCCAAGATGCTGCAAGCCACTGATTTTATTTCACTTGTTTCAATCAATATTAATTTATATATTATATATAACTGTGTAATGTTTATACGACTTGGTTTAAAATGCGTCTTTTAATTTTATTCAATTTAAAATATCAATTCTTATAAAATCTTACATTATTTTGATGCGGCAAATTAAATTAATTTTTATCAGTTTGTTTAGATTATTTGACTTACTGAAATGGCCAACTACAAAATTCAATGAGCTATTAACTTTAAATCCTCCCCCTGTTATTTTTTTATTTAAAAATCATTACAAGAAGACTTCCTTCCGTAAATTAATTAATAGAAAGCTCATTTAGTTTTGTACCTCATATATAAATTTATTTGAATGATTGAAATTATTTTAAAAGTATCTTACTATTACCTCCAATTTAAAATAGCCCTGTAATTATTTTTCAAAGAATAAATAATTTTAGTGAATCAATTAAGTAAAATTTATCATAGAATTTTATCAGTATATATATTTCATACATATATTTTATTTGTCAGAAAATATTAAAATTATGATTTACAATTTATTAGTTTGATATTTAATACCCAGTCTATGTTAATTAAAGACAAGTCCTATTTTGTAATCTTCCGTGATGAGTGGGGAAAACAATTTTATATTTTAGTTTTAATTCTTGCCTTTCTTTTTGTAATATAATTTACTATTCATTCATTAATGACCTAACGTTTCTGGGACTTTACATTATATCAGGGAGCCAATGATTTTAATCAGGATTTATTATTTTGTTAATGATACACTATGTATCTATATACGTCTAAGGCATTGTGTATTTATAGTTACAACCATTTCTTTATTATTGCTATTCTTGCTTTGCTACCAACCTCTTAGGACCTTCGGAATCTGACCAGTCCAACCATTTACACTCCCTCAAAGTAGACATAGTTCATACCCAGGGATCTTTTCGAGCATTGCCATTAAGATGTGTATGCACATCAAAATATTATTATGATTATTTAGAGACATGCTTTGGATGGAGGGCTAACATTTCTCTTATCTCCTGTACATATCAGGAACTTCTTTAGCAAAGCCACCCAGAGGTCCATAACAGACCTCATTTATTTTTGTTGTAATCTATAATAGCATATTGCCTTCTTCATCATTTTATATCTTTATTTAGAAAACCTGAAATGCTCTCTGCCATGATGGAACATCTTTCACAAACAAATTTTGTAATTAATTAAATCTGACTGTATAATTGTCAATTATTTATTTAAGAACTATTTTGCTTCGCACACTCATTATATACAAATGATTTTAAATGTAATAGTATTTTAAATGCATATCTTTCATATCTTGTAATATATATAAAATAGATTTGTAATCGTTCAAAGAGGGCTAATAACATTATTGCTGATTGGTTTTTGGCTGACCAATTAACAAACTTTTACATTGTTTGTCAAAGCCACATCAAAATGAATTAAATAAAATCACCAAGTTGTATAAACAAAGATTTAACTTATTTTGTACTAAATTCTTTAATAAATTCCTATAATATTGTCATTTAAATAAGCTTAGTTTGTCATCATTCCCAATCTCTAAGGTTAATTACTCTATTTATTTAATTTTAATCATTCTGTTCAACAAACTGAACTCAGAATTTTAAGAATGATATAATATTTAATATAGGGAAAGAGAGAGCTCTAGTTGCTATTGAATTGTAAAAATTGAGGTTGGAACTTAATACAATTGATAAGGAATTAAATCTTTCAAATCATAGTCCTAAGAAACTATAGCTTATTTTGACTTTTTAATAATTATGTAGAATAAGAACATAATGATAATTATTAATTCATTTTATTTCATAGATGCTATTTCATTATATTTCAGATTTTTATATTATATATATAAAATTCAATTTATATGTATTAAATACAGTAATATGCATATAATTTCACTTATTCTATTAGAAGTACATACAGACATCAAATGTAATTTATTATATATATTTAAATATTTTAAAGTGTTTAGATAGTAGTCAATAGTAATTATAAACTATAAACTGAATTATGTGTTCATTATGAAGAGGCTGATAAAAATCATATGAAAAATGATAGTTGTTGCATGTTGGAACTATTAAAATTGGAATCTACAAAAAACTATATAATTCCAAGTTTAGTTGCTTAGTGCACTAATTAGATTTTTTTTCCCTCATCATAATGTGATTTTCAACTATTGCATAATTTTTATATTAGCTGTATTAATAATTCACAAGTTAGCTCTGTTGTTTTAATTAGTTTAATTTTCTGGTATGCTAATTTTTGTTGGTTGTATATTGATATTATAACATTCTTAAATGAAGAAAGCTTCCTTTCTAAACACCAAAATTAAAATTCCAAATGAAACATTTACAGTTTATTATTTTCATTAATTACTATCTATTAACATTTGATGATATTTACAAAACAATTACATCTGTTAAGAATTAATTTATATTGATAGAGTTTATACATAAATGAGTTAGTATTTTTTATTAACAATTATATTTACCATATTTCAATTATTGATACAACCATGCACTATTGCAAGAGTACTAGATGTGGTGAAATTTCATACAATTAAACATGATTTAAACATTAAAGTCATATTGGAAAATTGAGTTCATAGCTCAATAAACAGTCATGTAATTTATAATATCAGACACATTTTATAAGTTCTTTGGGATCAATAAATCACGGAAAGGGTTGACAATTAAAATTAAGAGAAGAGAAAAGAAAATGATCTTTGGGTGTCTCATCATGATAATGTGATACATATGCCTTCATGATTAGATCATACTCATTTCTTTTAAATGTGGTTTTATTTCCCCAGACCTGATTATTAACTGCAAATTTATTTCTTTTCTTAGTAAATGAAGCCAAAACATTTAATGGCATGAATATTTAAAGGTATTTTTAATGATCTAATGACATTGTATTCCACTAGCAAAAAACTTTAATTTTAGATTGCATAAATAATAATAATGTTATTTCTATACAGGCATTAGAAAATATAATGAAGATGATCTTAAACATTACTTAGTTAATAGCCTAATCTTGATGTATTCATAGTAATATCAACTAATATTATGGATGAAATATAATTTAGATGTAAATTTAAATATGTGAATCAAGAATAGTTAAAAAGCATTTTTATAACACAAACACACACAAAAAAAGAGACCCAAAATAATAGTAAATTAAGAATATAATTAATATATAGATAATGGAAAATAATTACATAATTGTAATTCCCAGAAAATGCCCCTAATCTAACAATGTTATTTAAACTTTAAATAACACAAAATAATGCTAACAATAATTTTAATGTAGTAGAAATTATTTTATTTTCCTCTGTCATGGATAAAGAAATATTAAATTAATTATAGAATCTTATATACACACATGTATATTTCAACAATCAGTTCTTATACTCAATAATCTTCTTTCATAAAAAAAAAAAAATTACATATCACAAGAAAAAATGTGAATAATAATATTTTCTTTCAATGCATGATTTTTTTTCTTACAATGCAAACATAAATACATTTATACATTATATGGCATAAAATGTGTGAGAATGTATAATATGCAAAGAAATGAGATCCAAGCTATTAGGTAGCCAAAGATGAAGAAATATAAACTATGTTGAGAAGTTAGAGAAAAATAATTGTTATTTTCTCAATTAACTATAATTTTATAAATATGAGATATTAGTGTGATTATATATATATATATTATAACGGTCGGGGAATTAGATGGACATTTTCCCTATCTGCCATACAGGGCACCACTAGGTTATTTGAACTTAGAAAATTTATAATGTAGGCCAATACTTTCTGTTAAGATTCTGCTTTGACCATGCCATTAGCTCAAGGAGATGCAGAGATTTAATATATAACTTATTAAATGTATTTCAATATTAAAATAAAATAAGTCACTTCCAGTAATAACACACAAAACATTTATTGTTGCACATATATATAAATTTAAATTTGAGGAATAAATTAATCTTACTTTAATTTGTTATTATTATTTTATACTTTAGTTAAAATCTGCACAGATGGACAATTTATATAATTTTGTGTTAGAATGTTGAGCATAGCTACATAGATTATGCAATAAAAACTTTTCAAAACATCTAATCTCAAGCTGAAAGTTCATAGCTAAACCAATGCTTGCTTCCTAATATACAGATGCAACCGATGCCATATGGAGATGTTAGCATAAAACCACACTGACAGGAATGTGCATCTGTAGCATGATATTATTTAAAAGAAATGATCCTCATCCAGTACTGGAATGTGCATCTGTCTGGTGAAGGAATCATATATATAAAATATTAAAAGAAATGTTTTGTATGAAGGGAGAGTGGTCTATTGCCAACTTATAGTCCCTATTCATAGAGCAAAAAGGGAAATCAATGGCTTGTAAGTATTCCATGTCCATTCCAAGATGATGGCTACACCTTTGGTGCCATGCATTCATTTGGGCACATTGCCATATATGCTAACATGCTTCACATTACATTGATATAAATACCCATATATCCCTCTACCAGCATCAACTCAATTACAAAACAAATAGTCTGAAATTAACCCCCTTAAAACTAACATAAACATTAATGAATCTATGCAGCCATCTACACCCAATTTAAATTTAATACATTTTAATAATTTAGTTAATAAATACAAAAATAAAGAAAAATGGAAATGACTGATTAGTAAAAAAATGATTAACTGATCTAGCATCCTATTCTTGGTCAGATAAGACGTCTTTTAAAAGTTATGTTTAGCTGATGCATTAAAAGTTTGTTTAAGAGATCGATCTATAAGTTCATAGTGAAAAAAGTTTATACTTCCTAGAGTCAGTCTTTATGAATCATCCTGGTTGCAGCAGGCTTATGGATGTCCATCCTGTCTCACATTCTGTGTAGATTGTTCTCTTTGGAGATGAAACTGCTGGTTGCCAATACTTGGATCAGGAACTGTCATCAGGAGGCCTCAGCTAGTACACACAAAGAAAACTAATTTTATTGCCAGACCCCTGCATCATGGAATCTGCAATATAGCTGCAAGATTAATAATCAGATTAAAACAACAATCAATTATTTTTCTTTTTATAGTATTAGTCCCTTACGGATAATTTGCCTGATGACGTATTACCCTGAAGGCATACCGGTCTAATGTTGCGATTTTTAAGATAACGTCTCCAAGTGATCTGCAGACACATCTATTCGATAAGATGTGTCCGCATATCACGTGAACACGTCACGTTAAAAAGCGCAACATTAGACCGGTATGCCTTCAGGCTAATACGTCATCAGGCAAATTATCCGTAAGTACCGAATGTCACGTGATACGCACCGAACACCAGCATGCTTCTTGGTCCTGGAAAAAAATACAAAAAAAAAAAACATTGTGAAAATTTAATACGGTGAATACAAATATAGTAACACAAAATTATTTAATATGTACATGCATGAAAACTATTAAAAAATCTTAAAAATGAATTACAAAAACCCAACAAAAATATTAACCAAAAAATACAAAAAAAACCCAACAAATTAGTGAAAATTTACCTGCATGAAATACAAAATATAGAAACAAAAACTTATTGAAAATGTGCCATTAATGGCGAGCTAATTTTAAAAGGGGGGGGTGTCAAGATATAAAATACAAAATATAGCCGATGAATTTACGAAAAATAATTTGATATTTGTAGAAATATTAACCAAAAAATACAAAAAAAACCCAACAAATTAGTGGAAATTTACCTGCATGAAATACAAAATAAGGTCAATACAAAATATAGAAACAAAAAATTATTGAAAATGTGCCATTAATGGCGCTCATATTCCCTAATTTTAAAAGCGAACTGTATAGCCGATTAATTTACGAAAAATAATTTGATATTTGTAGAAATATTAACCAAAAAATACAAAAAAAACCCAACAAATTAGTGAAAATTTACCTGCATGAAATACAAAATAAGGTCAATACAAAATATAGAAACAAAAACTTATTGAAAATGTGCCATTAATGGCGAGCTAATTTTAAAAGGGGGGGGGGTGTCAAGATATAAAATACAAAATATAGCCGATGAATTTACGAAAAATAATTTGATATTTGTAGAAATATTAACCAAAAAATACAAAAAAAAACCCAACAAATTAGTGGAAATTTACCTGCATGAAATACAAAATAAGGTCAATACAAAATATAGAAACAAAAAATTATTGAAAATGTGCCATTAATGGCGCTCATATTCCCTAATTTTAAAAGCGAACTGTATAGCCGATTAATTTACGAAAAATAATTTGATATTTGTAGAAATATTAACCAAAAAATACAAAAAAAACCCAACAAATTAGTGAAAATTTACCTGCATGAAATACAAAATAAGGTCAATACAAAATATAGAAACAAAAACTTATTGAAAATGTGCCATTAATGGCGAGCTAATTTTAAAAGGGGGGGGGGGGTGTCAAGATATAAAATACAAAATATAGCCGATGAATTTACGAAAAATAATTTGATATTTGTAGAAATATTAACCAAAAAATACAAAAAAAACCCAACAAATTAGTGAAAATTTACCTGCATGAAATACAAAATAAGGTCAATACAAAATATAGAAACAAAAACTTATTGAAAATGTGCCATTAATGGCGAGCTAATTTTAAAAGGGGGGGGTGTCAAGATATAAAATACAAAATATAGCCGATGAATTTACGAAAAATAATTTGATATTTGTAGAAATATTAACCAAAAAATACAAAAAAAAACCCAACAAATTAGTGGAAATTTACCTGCATGAAATACAAAATAAGGTCAATACAAAATATAGAAACAAAAAATTATTGAAAATGTGCCATTAATGGCGCTCATATTCCCTAATTTTAAAAGCGAACTGTATAGCCGATTAATTTACGAAAAATAATTTGATATTTGTAGAAATATTAACCAAAAAATACAAAAAAAACCCAACAAATTAGTGAAAATTTACCTGCATGAAATACAAAATAAGGTCAATACAAAATATAGAAACAAAAACTTATTGAAAATGTGCCATTAATGGCGAGCTAATTTTAAAAGGGGGGGGTGTCAAGATATAAAATACAAAATATAGCCGATGAATTTACGAAAAATAATTTGATATTTGTAGAAATATTAACCAAAAAATACAAAAAAAAACCCAACAAATTAGTGGAAATTTACCTGCATGAAATACAAAATAAGGTCAATACAAAATATAGAAACAAAAAATTATTGAAAATGTGCCATTAATGGCGCTCATATTCCCTAATTTTAAAAGCGAACTGTATAGCCGATTAATTTACGAAAAATAATTTGATATTTGTAGAAATATTAACCAAAAAATACAAAAAAAACCCAACAAATTAGTGAAAATTTACCTGCATGAAATACAAAATAAGGTCAATACAAAATATAGAAACAAAAACTTATTGAAAATGTGCCATTAATGGCGAGCTAATTTTAAAAGGGGGGGGTGTCAAGATATAAAATACAAAATATAGCCGATGAATTTACGAAAAATAATTTGATATTTGTAGAAATATTAAACAAAAAATACAAAAATTATTTACAAATTAAATGTAATTAAGTGGAAGTTTGATAATTGAAGAAATATAAAAAAAAAATTTTTTTGTAAATTTAAAAAAAAAAAAAAAAGTTAATGCGAATCTACCATTAATGGCCATCTTGTATAAAATGTGGTGTAAGAGGCCGTACTTTTATAAGCATGCGGTAATGTTAAAAACGGACTGTATATTGGTATTGTCTATATTCAATAATATAATTAATTCTAAAATTATAATTATTATAAAAAAAATTAAAATTACTTACAAATAGCGTTCACTGCGGAGGACTGAATTGCGATATATGTTCTACACGACGCTCTTCCGATCTGATCAGCTTTGTATGACTGCCTCCACATAAACTCGCTCAAATATGAGTCGAGGTGCTGACGTGCTGTCCCTCTGTGTTTTTTATTACGCCATTTGACCAAACCCCACAACCTTTCAACATTCTGTGTATGTACGCCAGTTGTGGGGTCTACGAAGTTGTATGTGTGATTAACACGATGGTGTTCGTAGCCAGCCTCAGCTAACTCTTCGCTCTTGTATCCCTTCCAGCAATCGCTGTAGATAGTCGAGCCTTCGTGTACATTTTGCAAAATTTCTTGCATGAGAGTAGTCCACTTCTATCTCGAACGGCTACAATAAAGCATTCCTCAGTCTCTCTGCACACGCCGCCAATAGCCATTGCTGTGGTAGGACTCTTCCGGCATTGTTCTTCCGTTTTGTGAAGAGGCTTTCATCAATCTCAACGATGGTGTTGGGACCTCCGATTTTCCGCCTTTCATTTCTTAACAATCTCCAGGTACAAACTTCCCGGAGGTAGTTATTCCAATCGATTACAGTTTTGTCCGAAATATTCAATTCCTCCGCACAAAATGTTATCGATGTTAATTCTTTGGACCAACTATAGATGAAGCGTATAGCGGTCACGAAAGTCATTTTGGAGCCAACAAACCACGTGCCTTTTCTAATTGCAATTTCTGACAGGCAATCCTTCAAGTTACACCGCCATTGTTTCTTGGAATCATGAATATATTTTTTCATTTCATGCCCATTTGACATAATTTCCTTTTGGGGAGAAGACCGCGGTCTTGTAAGAAGATGATCGCTTCTTCCTCCGTACTCGGTAAACTGAACAAGGTTCTTGGAGCTTCAGCCATATCACAAAGTAAAATCACAAGTAAAATCACAAAGTAAAATATCAAAAACGCAATGGAAGAGCTGAAAAAAGTCACTGTGATCAAGTGGATAGCAAAATCACAATAGACAGAAAAATCAAAAAATTTCCCAAATGTCTCTCCGAATTTTAAATCTCGCGGTTAAAAAAAAAAAAAATTGACTCTCTGATGGATTAATCACGCCAGTCACTTCGTTGCCATGACAACGTTGTCATACAACGATCGTCGATGCCCACCGGAAGGGAAACCGGTGGGTCAAATACGTCATCAGGCAAATTATCCGTAAGTACACCGTCCTTTCTTATCATAAATCCTATGGATCGATCGAATATGATGTCACTTATCCTAAGGTCCAAATGTTTTCTTTTCTGGCCCGTGTGTGGCTTGGTGCTTGTATCGGTCAATCTTTAATTTTTTTATATCACTTATCTGATCTTACCATCATATAAGTGCCCCAAGGGCTAGTTTGCTTTACATTCAATTATATTTCAATCATTTCCATTCACTAATTGACATTTTCTTTTATATTACTTAAAACAAAAATAGTAATCTATCTTTAGATCTTTATTTTTTTCTACAAAAAAATACTTTTAAATACCTTTTTTTTTAAGTTTTCCATCTGTGTAATATATATATGTTAAACATGACTCTTAATTTTTTTTTAGTTTTTAATAAATCAATTTTAATTAAGATACTATATATATATATATGATAACAATCAATGCTTAAACTATCAACAATCTTAACCTGTAGTCAAGGCAACCTCTTTTAGAAATAAAGGTAGTACCACCTTTATCTATGATCTTATATGTTTATATAAACCCTAAAGATTACAATTTGACCAAGAAGTGTGAGATTAATAATGCAAAGAACTTTAAACAAACTTCATTAATCAGGCAAATATAACATATTTTGAAAGCTGACTAATAAATAGTCAATTAGACTCTAAAAGCAATCTATTAATATAATGTATATATTTACTAAGACAATAAAGCCAATTACTCAAGACTTTAATAGGTTTTTATAAATGTAGATGATAATAATTAACCCTTAAACTATCAAAAATCTTAATGTGTACTTAAGGCAACTTTCTTTAACAATAAAGGTGGTACCATCTTTATCTATGGTCTGATAGGTTTATAGAGACATTAAAGATTGCAGTAATAAATAATTATTAGTCTGATTTCAGAATCTGGAAGTTATAATTGACTACTTATTTGTCTGCTTTCAGAACATGTTATATTTATTTGATTAATACAGTTTTTTTTAAACTTTACATTATTAATTTCACACTACTTGGTCAAGTTGCAATGTTTAGTATCTTTATAAACATATCAGACCGAAGATAAGTTACTATATTTATTGTTAAAGGGGGTTTCCTTGACTACATATTGAGATTGTTGATAGTTTCAGTTGATTGTTATCATCTACATTTATAAAAACCTAATAAATCCTTGAGTAATTGGATTTATTATCTTAGTAAATTAATATATATGTTTACATGGTCCTTATTTATTCTTGGATACATTATTTTTCTTTAATAAAAGAAAATTGGCCATCGGCTTGACAGTGACGTGCCTTGCTATAATGCATTATGCTGAATGGAAATCCAAAAATATCAAAGAAAGAATAATTACATACTTTATAAAGCATATCAATCTAATGTATACATATGCAAAATTTATTACATATAATTAACAAAGTTTAATAACAATATATATATATATATTGTGACCATTTATTTTGCATGAAAAATAAATACAGGTACAATCTAGTATCTAAAAAAAGTTTTTTATTATAATTCTAAAATGTTAGCTGGTATTATCTCTTAACTTAAATAAATAACTTAATTACTCTATTTTATATATTTAAAGGTAAATGATTGAATTTTTATTTATTTAAGAATATGTCAACACCAAGGTTGCTATCTTCCCCATCACTGATTTTGAGAAGTTAAGCCTAACTTTCATAAATTTATCTGTTGTTAACATCCTATAAAGAGAGAGAGAGAAATAAATAAATAAAAGGTCTTTTTTTTCTTCTTTTGTTGCATAGTTAGATAGCTTTAATGTCAGATATTTCAATTAACAAATAATTATATTTAAAAAAAAGTTGTATATAATTTTTACCATAAAAAACACTTGAAATCATTTTCTCCGTATTTATTTAAATTATATGTCAATTATTTCCAGTGCAAATGTTTTAGATTTCTAACAATTGCAATAATTCCCCTTCTGTTAATTGCCCTAATTGGAATTATATGTTACTTTAATATGAGTATAAAAGAGGCAATTTTGAAAACATAATGGTCATTTCTTCATCATCACTATTAATTGGTCATATTATTTTCACTTTCTGAATTCTACAACCAAGTTGTTTAAATTTTAATGGTTTTAGAAAACGACAATATGTGCTGCTATAAAGGAAAACTTCTCCAAGCAACCAACCTCTTCTTAAGTTATGCTATTTTACTTTAATCTCTCTAAATTTCTACAAATGGACGAAAAGAAAGCAACTTCTCTGTAGATGCATTGAAAACTTTGATACTTTTTCAATTTTATTCAGTCTTATTATAATATTTTATCTGAAATTAGAAACTTGTTGCACTATTCTGCCATGAACTACATTGATTTCACTTGATTAATATATGGCCAAGGTATTTATATCTCATTATAATATTTAATTAAGGATTCATATTTATTATATCTTGCTTATTTTATATAGTATTCGAATATATACTTTGTGTTATAATACCTGATTCTGGAAAATATTTACATCTGGATATTCATATTAGTTTATAATGAATTTGTTATATTTGCATGCCCACTGTGATATAGATATTTGCAACCTATTTAATATAATTCATTTGTATTATGCATTTGTAACTTACCTGTTATGATTATAGCTTTCCCATATAAAATAGAACCCCTTTTTGTTTGGATGCAACTTTAATATACATTTGAATTGTGATACATTCAATTTGTCCTTTAATTGGAGTAATCATTTTGATCCTTTGATTCTTGCAAAGTTATGACTTGCTGATAAAAAGCTCCTATTATAAAGTCAATATGATTTTTTTTATTTCAAAGAAAAATCTCCATCCTGCTCTATTATTTTATCAAATACAAACTCATTATTATGGTAAATTTCCAATATTCTAATGATGATGTATATGTGATCATTTGGAATCATTCTTGAAATGTGCTCTTAAATAAGAAATAGAATAAACAGTTGTCAAAGAGATCAAACTTGCAATTGGGGAATATCATTTTCATTCCAAAAAAAAGAAGAAAATTGCTTAAGATTTTCTTTGTCTTTTATATTTTACTATTGTAATGTTTTAAAGGTTATGTGTATTTAATATTTATCAATCTCATTTTATTTTATTATTTTTTATTCGGGTTTGTATTTAAAGGTAGCATATATAAATGATTGTATTCATGTTTATAGTACTTTGAGAGATTGAAGCAGGGGATTTTAAGTATATTTTATAAATGTCTATAAGGATAGAGTCACTACTTTAATATCACATGACCACCACATCTAGGTGCAGTGCTCTCAGATTCAAAGCTTCTCACTGATGAAGGCCACAAGCCAGAAACTAGTCTGGGGATATTGGATGAGTAGGCATTGGATGGGGATTTTATGCACAAGCCTTCTGGCATCCATTGATTACTCTAGTTTGCTGTGTGTGGCATATGTATAGTGAGTATTGCCTGTTTTAACAACAGTTATACACAAGCATAAGAGGTGGTGGTCATGTGATGTTTATTGGCTTAAAACCAATCCTGCCTAATAGGATAGTGGTGGATATGGTTATTAAAGAACCAACAACAACAAAATGTATGGGTACTGAACTGGGTTCAGACCCATACGACTATCTAAGCTGATGGGCTTGGATTGAAAACATTAAGGTGTTTTCAGTTTAAGACTCATAGTTTTGTAGTTAAATGGAGATAAAAGATGTTTGCTGGAGGGTTGCATTAGATCCTAAGATCTAGGTGCAGTGTTCTCAGATCCAAGGCTCCTCACTGATGAAGGCCACAAGCCAGAAACTAGTCTGGGGATATTAGATGAGTAGGCATTGGATGGGGATTTTATGCACAAGTCTTCTGGCATCCATTGATTACTCTAGCTTACTGTGTGTGGCATACGTATAGTGAGTATTGCCTACTTTAATATATATTTTGCCTTGAATTGGTGTATAATTTTTATTATTATTATCACAACTTTAAAATTAACATTTATCTTTCATGCATACATTTGTATTGGTCTTTTGATTATACTTTTGCTATATACATTATAAATATGAGTAGATATGGTTTAAGATTGGTCATGTAATTGTTATCTGAATGTCTTTCACTTAATTATTGGTATTTCCATTTATAATCATGTATTTATTGTGGCAACTATGTTGGTGATTTTTCATTTTCCTTATGTTGGCAGTAGATACTAAAGGGACACTTATAAGTGTGTAGCATTGACTCAGTATTGCTCTGCCCATTTTAGTGTAGGTTTGTTTTCTCATCACCATTGCCCATAAATATTTAGATATTCCAATTTGTATATTATAAAAGACATTTGTGTGATTGCATTCCCCTAATCCTTATTATGTACTTTCAAATTACTGTGTGTTGAGTGAAGTATTGAATTTATATTTATATACTCCACAAGCTTTGTTTATCTAACATTAATACATTGTATTTCTTTATATTATATCGTTTAAATTTGTAAAATTATATATTAAGAAATTGTATGCTAATTTTAATGTAAATATATTTTATTATATTACTAGCTACAATTATATTATTAGTAAGTTCAGATGTGCTAATTAATCTTAATATGCATCACTGATTATTAAATTCAAACTATAGGAGGTCTCTCTTTATTTGTTTATTTGTATAACCAAAATATATTACAGATATGGTATATTACATGTTCATCATATCTAACTTATGTATTAATTAATGTAAATGTTTCTTTAATTTATCTTTATAAATGTGGTTTTAATTTCTCCTTATTTGTAAAAATGAAAATACTTAATTGTAAATATTAGAGAAAAAAATATAGTTAGTAATCTTTATAGTAAATAGTAATAGTAAATCATTTATTTTTTGTTAAATTGTAAACTAAAGAAAATATATTTAGCCTTTATAATAAATATTTATTTTATTCTTTAATTACGTTTCTGTGTCTGTTGCCTTTTGTCACTTCCATATACCAGAAAATCCATTTAAATACTAAAAGTCTTTAAAGTGTATATAAGAGTACATATTAAATTTAATCCATTATATATGCAATTAGATTTGTATAAGATTATTGATGATGTGTTTGGTACATCAAAATTCTCTTTCACCTACTGCATCACTTTAGCTTTGCTATTGTTAGATAGTTATTTTTAGAAAACTTGATTTTATTTAGTTATTGATATAAGAACTAAAAATAAGAGTTAATTTTTGCTAGCCGATATTATATTTAAACCCATCTTTAGATAAATCTGTACTTCATGTTAAAAGAACAAAGTGTTGATAATATGTTAAGAAAATAAGAGTTTCCTTGCTATTATTGCTGCTATTTAGTTAAAAGAATCTAAATTATCTTATTATTTTAGATTATTATTGCAAAGTTAGTATTCTTACCAATTGAACTATTTAATATTTAAGAACCTGCGATTATTATTATTATTCATTATTATTGTTTGTAGAATGTAACAATAAATTATCAGTCAACTCTTGGTCTTATCCACATCTTGTAAAATAATGTATTAATTCCTATGTGCTTAGCCTATGAAGAGACTTATTTAGTTATTATGCACTTAACCTGTAAGAGGACTTATCTTATGTTATATGTTTTTTTAATGTATTAGAGTTCTTGTACTGATTTAGATTTGTGTTTAGACATACTCTTTACTTTATGATTGGTGGGTTGTCCTTTGGAAGACTAATAAATAGTCAATTAACATTACAAACTGCAATACTTTTAAATTGCCCATGTATTATTTAGAAATAATAAGCGAAATAGTGCCTAAAGCTAATCTGGGATTATGATGTAATTAAATTCCAACCAGTAACCACCTAAACATTCAGTGAGAAATATTGATTACTACTGTGAATGTTTAGGTGGTTACTGGTTGGAATTTAATATATATATTGTGCCCTTTTCTATAGGTTGGTAATAATTTATAACAGTCAATTACTAAAAATTTTAAATTTAGAATATGTTCTTTTAATATGGTAATTGTATTAAGTCAATTATATTTTTAAAGTACAATTTAAAGCTAAAGCAAATACGTAGTATATAAAATTATAGCGAATTATTTCAAAAGTAGTTATGTAAAGCTTAAAATATTGTTTCATATGGTTGTAAAAGCTGGCCATATTAAATAACACAGCTATAAATAATTAAAAGTATATTTAATAAATTCGTATAATTTAATAAATGCTATGTTTAAATTTGTAATCATATTTAAATAGTCAAAATTAATATAGTATATTTTTAAAATAAACTTTATGATGGTGAAAATTGTATTTAATTCTATATTTTCTAAATTGTTCTTCCAAATTTTATAATTATATTATATAATATAATAAGTGTATCAATTATATAAATCTAGGCAGAGAAATAGATTGAAAATCGTCTGTCAAAGTTATAATCACGTGACTTTTAATGTATACTATCACACACACGCTTGTTTGAAATAATAACAAAGTTTAAAATATTTTAAAAGTTATATTATAGAATTGGATAGAATTATTGCCTATCATAAAAGTAAATAGTATTAAACATTAAGTTAACTATCGTATATAACATCTTTAAAATAATGTAATAAAGACGAATACAGTTATAATATAAAAATTAAATATTTTATTTAAATGAAAATAGATAAATTGAATATTAAGAAATGGAATAAGTTATTAAGGTTATTTTAAAAGTTATTTTAAATGTTTAAATAGTTTTAATAAAATAATAATTTATTTAAAAGTAATATTTTAAATAATATTTTAAGTTCATTACGTCATAATTTTTTATTTTCAAATATAATTCTGCTATAAATTGAAAATATGTAAATTTATTCTCAAGTTAAAGTAAGAATTAACCAATAGGAATGGGTATTCTTACAGACTATAAATATCGTTGTAAGTTATCGGGGGAGATTAATAATGTATTGAAACCAAAGAAAGGTATATTTGCAGCTCTCAAAGAGATAGTTTTTTTTTTTTTTTTAATTTTTTATTTTGGTCAAATTTTTTTTAGTACTTTCTTATAACTTTATCTGCAAAAAACTAATTGATAATTTTAAAAAATATTTTTTTGCAAAAGAGAGTATAAACTAAAAAATATTTTAATAATTTCGTTTAACATGCTTTGTTACATTTTTAAAAAGTTCTTTATCAGTCGTATTTTATCTAAAAGTTTAACCTAAACTACGCAATAAAAAATGGATATACTATGAAATAAAATGGATATAAATTGTAATACTGAAGAAATATTTGAAATATTTATTGATACAGTTTTATTAATATTTCACCGAAGAACTGTTTTGGTACATAAAAACCACAGCTCGGACATTATACGGAGTCTAAAAATGTATTGAAACGTATTATTTATAAACTGATCCAAGATTTATTTTTAAATAGTAATAAGACAATTATATTTCATGGATTATTTTATATAATATGATATTCAAAGGAGTAAAATGTTATATCCTTTCTGAAGGTAACATTTTTTTATTATTTTAAAATGATATATAAAAATACCAAATGAAAGTTTAAATGTATCAAGAAGGAAACTTATATAAAAAAGTGAACATATAGTTGAATAAGAGATGGATCCATGGAAATACAAATAGTACTTAAAAGTTTATCGAATATTTTTAAAGTTAAATTAGATGGATTGATGCATTGGATACGCAGAGAATATTGATGGAGAAGATTAAGAAGCTTCATGGGATTAATTAATATTATGATTTAATAATTATCATCCTAAAAACTAAAACCAAGGATTATTTTCTAAATTTTACTAAATGGATTAATAATTATTTTTATTTTAAACTTTAACGCGCTTGGAGAACATTTTTGGAAAACTCTAGAGAAAATAATAAGCATTTTGGACTTATCAGGAACTATCGTCAAGAAAATATGTAACTATAGTTTTGATTCTTTTTATTTTGTTAACCTAGTTTAAATCTAAATTTTTATATAAGATTAGGAAAAACATAAAAACATTAATTTATTAGTATTAAATTTTTATAATATAACAATCTAATAATTTAGCTAAAAATATTTTAAGATAAAGTGTATAGGTGTGAATTTTTTTTTATATCTGCAATGCTCAAGTGGATAAAGGAAGCCTACTGAACACGATGACTAGATAAAGGTTATTGGTAATAATAATAACTATTAATAATTTTATAATGTATATTTTCTTTTGTGTTTTTTTTAGATCATCTATGGATAGTAAGAATGAAGTATAAAAGTGTTTTTTTTTTACTTATATGTACCGCATTTCATACAACATTTTAAAAAACATTATGAGATAGGATTGATTTGAAAATATGCATACGACAATTTTTTTTGATTTTTTTATTTTATTTAGTGATATAACCCAACATAACAAATAATTATGTGATTCTTTTAAAATTTTCATGTCATTGGATATTCAAATATTGTCTAAGTAGATTGTATATGATTAAACATACAGAGCAATGAAGTAAGCAACTTTTCTTATGGGATAGTAAGATTGTTTAACTATTAATGAATTTTATTTATTGTTTTGTAAATGCAGATAGTTATTTATCGATGTAAGATGTAGAAAAATCTTGAGAAATAATGTTGAGATAGTGGCTTGGAAGTACTTAGTGAACAGGAAACCAAGATGATGTTTTAAGAAATAGGATGTTATAAGGAATGGAAATAATATTTAGTCTTTATGTGAATATCAGCATAGTTAACAAAGCCCTATGACTGATATACATTTTATTGGACAGTGTTTATATTACTTTAAATATTTGATGTTCTAATAAAGCTGAAGAAATAGCTTTAACATCGTCCCTGTACTAGAGGATATTAGGCAGATAAATGTCCTATCTCTTCGCACTGTACCATGATTTTGAGATATGTTAATAATAATACTCGAGCTTTCTTCCTTAATCCTATGCATCTGTTTTCGCTATCTTTATTTCATGTAACTGCATCGTTCAGTAAGATATGTTTAAGAGAAATGATAAATAATTTAGAACTTAGGTTATGCTATCATTGTTGTATAAGATTAGTTTATTTGCTTATAAGGAGCAGAATATTATAACTTAAAATTGAAGATCCAAAGTATCCTAAGGAAAGAAAGAATCATAGAATATATTTTGAATTTTATTTCGGAAATGAAATATAAACTTTTTAAAATAAAGTATCTAAACAAAGATATTTTCTTTGAAGTGATAATAATTTTAAATGCTTTAGTATTATTTTTTTAAGAGAAAAATAAGTATTGCATATTTTTTAAAATACAATAGTACAAAGTAAATTATGTAAACAATATGCATATTATATTTTTTTGTTTATTGATTAACAGACATGTATTGATGATTACACTTATATCATACTAAAGTAAGGCTTAAAGAAGAATATATTATGATTAGTAAACATTGTATGATAAATACTAAAATCTAGTACTGAATTTTGGATAATATTTTGTGTAACATCTTTGACTTTGCAAGATGAAATTTTTTTTTATATTTTGAGAAATCCATACTCATTATAAAATTTTGTTTTTTATAGAATGTTTTCTAAGTATGAATTTTTAAAATAAGATAGTTTAATAATATTAAGGATAAAATGCTGTTGCTAATAAAGTAGATAAATTTATTTGTAATAAGTTAACCATAATGAGAAACCAAATAGTAACATTTTTTTTTAAAATTTTGTCCTAAATTTAAATAAAGATGTAATTGAAATATAAATTATTTTTTTTATAACCCGGTAGATCAAACTGTAAAGTAAAAAAGTTAAAGATATCCACTGTAAATAGTGTAAATAAATTGTTTAGTTATTTATCGTTAGTAATAAACTTTGTTAAATTTTGTTATTTCAAAAGTTTGTGTCCAAGTTATTTATTTCTCCACATCGCTGCATGAAAACACGATATATGCATAATAATCGAAACAAATATATAATTTTGCACAAAAGATAAATAGAGAATTCTTTTAAGAATTTTAAATATTTTATTGGTATTCATTATAATTAGATAATCATAATCTTACATTATTTTATTGGTCATAAATCAGTTATCACAATATTATATTACATCATATGCTATCAGTTGCCACACATATTTTGTTTGTCAGATTATTAAAATGCTACCAGTATTTATTATATCATTACATGAAGGTAAAGATTATATAAATTTATTTTATTATTTTATTATGGTAATAAAATTATAGTAAAAAGAAAAGATATACAGAATTAGTTAAACAATGAAGAATATTATTACTTTTATTTATTATTATTAGTTTCAGTGTAGTAGATTATGACATAAAATCCCTTCTCATATTTTACTACCGTATTTTTAAAATTAACTTAGAATAAATTTTATGAACCTGAGATTATTTTATCGAGCTAGATTATTATTAAATAGAAGATTAAGATTTAATTATTAGTTTTAGTGAGTAGAAGTTATTAAAGTCGTAAGAATACTATGAGTTTGTTATTTGAAATAGTAATAAGGGGGGATAGTGTTCTTATGCCATTGAGGTAGTATCCTGTAGGATATTGGCTCAATGTAATCTATCTTGTCACCTGTATTTTCACTTCAAGTCTCATGAAAATATTAAATATTTATTTAATTTATTTTTATAAACTGAACCTTATTCGTATTTAAAATTTGAGGAGCTAGTGAAATATTTTAATTTTAATACTGAATATTTTAGTTATTAATTATTAACTGAGATAGAACCCGTTTTATTTTATATCATATATTATCTGAAGTGAGGATGCATGAGATCAAGGTCAGAATATATATACTGTGAATGTTTAGGTGTTTACTGGTTGGAATTTTATATATATATATATCTTATTATTTTAGATTATTATATATATATATATATATATATATATATATATATATATATATATATATATAGACGTGTGCTCTTCCGAGTAACCACCTAAACATTCACAGTAGTAATCAATATTTCTCACTGAATGTTTAGGTGGTTACTGGTTGGAATTTAATTACATCATTATCCCAGAGATAGATATATATGATCAATAGATGGTGTTTTACTAAAACCACCGAAACAAGTGTAAAATTTGTTTACATAAACGACAAAAGAGTCAGAATTAACTATCTCTTTCATTTGCTCACCCTCAGATTAGCTGATTTCAAGCTATTTGCTATCATCAGTGAAGGATAGAGTTAGAAACTAGATCTAAACACTGACTCCAAGTGTTTATGCAAAACGTTTCTATCAGTTTGCAAGTGTGAATTTTTCAGACCGGTAAAGTCTTTAAACTCAGCCTAACAAGCCAGATATTTATATTTATATGGGTCTGATCTCAGTTCAGTTTCACCATATATATATATATATATATGGCATGCATATCATTAAATTCAAATTTAAATAAATGAAGTATACTTTTAAATAACTTTAAAATTTCATCTAATGAATTTGTTTATAAAATCAAACTTCCACATTATTGAATGGGTGAATTTTTTAATTATATAGTAATTTGAACATTTGATTTAATAAGTAAATATATTGGCAAGATTGTTTAAAATTATTTGAATGTGTAGTTTATATACATAATACAAACATAAAAAAAAAAACATTACATATTGATATGTTTGCAAAAAAAATTGGTTTACTTTCATAACTGTAACATTTTCAACAGATATGAATTAATCATCATTTTATAGCATATTTCATAGACTTGTAAAGTTTTATTTATTACATTAGAAAACTCTTCCAGAAGAATTGCTATTTTTTATGGTATACTACTACAACATTTTTTATTATAAGAAATAGTTGAATATATTTCAAAAGCACATTTCCCTATAGGTAAAATAAGCTTTTCATTATTTAGAACTTCTTAGTAATGTAATTATGAGTTTGTTCAAAGTGCTAATTATTAATGTGATAAAAAAAATTTTTTAAAATAACTCATCTAAACTTAGCACTGTGATGAATTATATGCACGTGATGCTTGCAAGATAATTAAATAGTTCAGTATATTTTGTTTATGTTCCTTAATAATGTTACTTTGTGTGACTTCGTGTACACAGGCTCTGTAGTGAAGTTCTTGGATGGGCCTATTAGTGATGCCAGAATATCATTCCTCCATTTATGAATCATCATCTATAATATGTCCAAAATATGGTAACTTGTGTTTCAGTACTTTGTTGTCTTCCAGTAAACACTTATGTTTAATTTTTTGATAATTGATTTATTGATTCAGCCTCTGTCAACACAATTTAAAAAAACACCTACCTTTGATATATTTTATTTAATCAGAATCATTTAAATATTTATTTTAATAAACAGTTTTAAAAAAATTATTTTAATCAATTATATTTAATAAAGACTTTATTAAATGCAATGCAATTGTAAATTTTATTTTGCATTTAATTATCTAATAATAATAAATTAGCTTTTAAACAAAAATGCACACATACATATATATATATATGTTAAAACGAAGATTTGCACGGGTTAAATATATAAAATACATATTTTGCGGGTTCATCCGTGTTAAAAACTTTTAATATCAATAGAAAGACGGTTGTAGAGGCGCTACAATCACTGGTTTGAATAAAACATTAAAAATCCCACCAATAGCAAAAATGTTAAATTTAAGAATGTTTTTTAAAGAAATCTTTCCAAATAGGAGGAAGTTTGCACGTATCATCTCGCTTATTGATACAATCTGGCCTTTTAAGTATCTCAATGGCTTCTCTGATTTTGCATTGGTAGAGATTATCACATCTGGATATGATCCTGGTACTAGAAAAATCTATTTTATGACCTGAATCTATAGTATGGAGTGAGAGTGCTGATGATGATGAGTGTTGTTTAACTGCATTAGCATGCTCATCTCTCCTAACATTGATGCGACGATTACTCATACCTATGTAAGAAGCTTTACAATTTTTACATGAGATTTGATAGACACCATGAGATTCAAGAGGGATTGAATCTCATGGTGTCTATCAAATCTCATGTAAAAATTGTAAAGCTTCTTACATAGGTATGAGTAATCGTCGCATCAGTGTTAGGAGAGATGAGCATGCTAATGCAGTTAAACAACACTCATCATCATCAGCACTCTCACTCCATACTATAGATTCAGGTCATAAAATAGATTTTTCTAGTACCAGGATCATATCCAGATGTGATAATCTCTACCAATGCAAAATCAGAGAAGCCATTGAGATACTTAAAAGGCCAGATTGTATCAATAAGCGAGATGATACGTGCAAACTTCCTCCTATTTGGAAAGATTTCTTTAAAAAACATTCTTAAATTTAACATTTTTGCTATTGGTGGGATTTTTAATGTTTTATTCAAACCAGTGATTGTAGCGCCTCTACAACCGTCTTTCTACCTTTTTATAACTCTGTGGATGGCTTGTGTGACCAAGTCGAAACGTCAGTGTATTGATATTAAAAGTTTTTAACACGGATGAACCCGCAAAATATGTATTTTATATATATATATATATATATAAAGAGAGAGAAGCATACATGCATATGTATAATATTAACGTTATATTTTTCCTTATACTCTGGAATATAATTTTTTTTAAAATATTTTTGGTTATTAACATTAGTTGATATAAATGAGGCTCTAGTTAAATTACTGCTATAATTGTGTTCAAACTTTGATGTATATATACAGTAAGTAAACTAATCATCTGTATAATTTCAAATGTGAATAACAAATTCACTTGAATTTTTTATTTAATTTTAACATAAAGTAATACAGACATATTCACTGACAAAATACTTTAATGATATTTTAATTTTTGTTTTATCATTGTCATTTTCATCAATTGCTGTTTTATTTTATTTTTTGTTTCGTGATATCAGTGAATACTTTTTGCATATCTGTTTTTTTTTTTTTTTAAGTAAAACAGTTAAACTATTGTGATTTTCCATTGCACCAGCTTTTTATCAAACTGGCCACACTTGTAAAATGATCATTTAAGTGAGTCATCTCAACTTTTATAATTAAAGAAATGGCATACTGTCAGATGACATGTATAAATAATCATTTTAGAAGACAACTAGTTTGATAAAAAGGTTGGTGCATTGATATTTGCAGCATATGGAGTGTTGGTCTGTGGAAACATGTCAATATTTATATTTTGGTTTAAATAGAATATTAATGAATATATTATATATTAGAGTGCATTTATTTCTTAAATAGGTTTTGCGTTCTTGGCGACCGATTGCTATCACAAGAACATAGTCTTCCATGTGAAAAAATCTCAAATAACACTTTTACACCTCTTTGGCATTTATACTGTAAACCAAAGAATGACACTGATAAAACTGATGCTATGGATGGGAATCTCACTAATATGAATTCTGGTTGGAAATGTGATGAATATTTTGAAAACAATGATGTTCATTTGTACACTGCAATTCGAGGATTAGCTAGTGGAGTTATTTTAGGTGAGTCATTACTTCATATTGATTGTTAAATGGAATTCTCATATTTAGCATGTAACCAAAAAATATTATAGGTAATAATTCTGTTTTTCTTCATCCACATATATAAATATTAATATTACAAGATAATTTTATACTTTACACAATTGGTTCATATTTATTATGTACATTGGTGAAACTCTCATACAGTAACCACTTAATGCAGACCAGAGGAATCAATGGATGCATAAACTTTCTTGCATCCAGTGATTACTCTGACTTGTACTGAATGGCACTACTGTATGGAGAGTTTTCCCTCTGCATTAACAGTTTGTATAAGCATAAAGAATAGTGATCATGTGATAATTAGTGGTTTAATATTCATTATATAGTAGATAATAAGTTATATATATATGTATATAATAGAAGTAAATTACTCTTCCTTAGGCTATGAGTGTGAGAGGGGTCCAAAGAAATTCAGAATTTTGTAATAAAAATTGTGTATTTAATTTTAGATGTTACAAATTGAATCTCCTTCAATGTACTATCATTTGATGCAATGCTCTGGTCTAAATGTGTTTTCCACTTTTCAAAGCATTCCTGAAATTCTGCAATGTGAGGTCTTTTAATACCATCTTCACTTTTTTTCATCTCTTTTAATCTTTTAAGACTACAAAATCTTTTTTCTTTGAGGCATTTTTTTATTCAGGGAAACAAAAAGAAGTTGTTTGGAATGAGATCAGGAGAATCTGGCAAATGGATAGTTAATAAATACTATTTTTAATTAAACATTGTTTTACACTTAAAGCTTTGTGTATTGATGCACTGTCATAATGAAGCTAACATTTCCCACTTTGCACAAATTGGGACTTTTTCATTTCACAACAACACACAAATATTTCTGAACTTGTAGGTAAAATGTCTGATTGTTCAAACAAATTCTGAATGAAGAATGTCATTTACATAAACAAAAAAACCATAATCTTCATATTAGACTTTATTCCTGGCACTTTTTTGAATTGTATTTTTCCCAGAGCAGCTTGCTTGTAAATAGTTTCAAGCATTATAATGGTTTCCACTGCCATTTTTCTCATAACAGAAAGCAGAATTTCACTTTGCTCCAACTTCTCAGCCATCAAAAAAATCAACAAAAATTCAAACAAGATTTACTTAATAAAAAATATGTACTATGCTACTACAACTTCATTTGATCACCCTGTTTGCCAGACTGTTTCAGGAATTTTCCTGCAAAGAGCATCTAGCAGTAGAAGTAGGTAATACAAAATGCTTGTCCTTCAGAGAATAAATTTAATATTTTGGGGGGAATATCCTCTCATACATAACACTGTATATTAACAAAGAGTGAAGAGTAGAGTTGATTCAATTATTCTTTAAGCTTCTGTTGTTTATAAACTTATTTTTTCTAACATTAGAAAATCAAAATGATTCATATAGCATCCAGATAAAGATGAAAACATGGCATTACTAAGTGTCTAAAGATTGGAAATTGAATCTCACTTTTAATAAAACTTGTTTTAATATTCAAATAGAACTTAATAAATAAACATGAAAATAACATAGCATTTATGTATATTGGAGCATGCATGGAAGATGGTGACAAATCTACATATATGTATGGAAAAACACAAGAGAAAATTTTATAATAGTTATTTGTCTTTATAATAATTAACAGATTTATATAATAATATATATTTTATTTTAATTAAACTAAATGAAACAAAATTTTAAGATAAAGTAAATTAGGATCAGAAAATACAGATTTATTTAATTAAATAAATAAAATGTAAAATAAAGTTTAATTAGTCTCGAATATTTTGATATTTCCTTCAAATTTGTTTATTTGTACATTTTTGTAAAATATGATTAATAAATAATTCAAATATAAAAATTAACAATGAAATTAATGCTTATAGGGAATAAAAATTAATCAAATAAAGTAATACATATATATGTATACAGATAAGCCAAGAATTTCTGTGACAAACATTTCAGTTTTATCTCAGTAATTAGAAAATGTCTCAAAAAAAAAACAGTGATGAAGCAAAGTATAGATAAGTTAAAATTCTTTTGTTTAGGGTCTTTGCTGTCTTTTTTTAAAGTTGGGAATAGAAACACCAATGAAGTATTGGAAAAACAGTATACGGATATAAGGTTGCAAGAAATGAGTTATGTGTATGTTCTACTGAGAAATCAGCAGGCAAAGAATGCTCACTATTGTGAATATTATTCTGTAAAGATTATGAACACATTTTATATGAATATCTTTGTCATGAATAGTTTAACTTCCAGTGGGTGTTTATTCCAATATTTCCATGAAGTAGTATTCAAATAGTAACAAAGCACCTTAAATATTGTCTTAAAATAATGCAATTTGAAAATATGTTTATCACTATTGAAGAATATTTTGTGTCATCTACAACATTGGTTTACTAGAGATTAATATGCTAGAAAATAATATGAAAGAAAATATATATAAAGGAAAAGAAAATGTAAAATAAAAGAAAGTGAGAGCTTAACATTAGATCTCCAACAATTTTAAGAAATGGAAAATTAATCAATGAATTCAGCTAACATTGAAGTAATATAAAATCATCTATCCTATAACTGTTCATCTTCCACGTGAATTAAAAGTGAATCAGGAAACCAACCAAATTGAATGGCTGCAGTTTGAAACTATGTAAAATCAAGAACTTTGACATAACTATTCTTTTCTAATATGCATGAACTAAAGTTAATCAGGAAACTGGCCAGGCATAGCTCTAAATATATGAACTCAAAGTAAAAATCTTAAAGAACACAATTGTGATCACAAAACATTTAAGAAATTGGTAATAGGCCTAAAATGCAAAATATTATAACTAAGAAAAATATAAAATATTATAATTAACCAAGATTGAATTATATATTTCTATAAATATTAATTTTTATGTATATATATTGTTTTCTTAGTAAATTTTATTATGTCATCTGTTAGGTGAACCTTGATGTATCACTTTGGTGAGTCAAATATAGCTAATCACTGTCATAAAAAAAGAGAAAGCTGTATGACTGCCTAACTGATATATCAATTTTGTTTAGGAATAAGGATTATATTATATAAGTATTATGTAAATATAGATTAATTGTTAGTATAATAAAATTAAATCATTAAGTCATTTTAAATAGCCTCTAGTTTTTATTTATGATGTTCTTGCATGTTACTGAGATAGTTGTTAGTTTTTTTTAATATATTCGATTGGAGATAAACAATTGAACAACAGAACTAATAGTTCTATAATTATTGTAATTTTTACCTGATTTAGTTGTGGATAAACAGAAGAGTTTAACATTTAAGAAGTGAGAGAAGGGTTTGATTTCTTATTAAAAAAGTGGTATTCTAGTCTGTAGTATTGGCAGACCTATTATAAATAAATAAAAATATCTATAGTGCCTATGAATGGGCTCACTCTTTGATTTGAACCAATTTTATGAGAATGAAGGTCAGGAAATATGACTGATATAAATCTTGACAATAAATCAAATTAATCAAGATCCATTCTGTTCATCATGATCATTTAGGATGTTCCTATTACGTATATCCAGCTTGATCAATCCTAACACCTATTATTCCTCATGTGGAAAATCTATGTACATTGTATATAGCAAGTGTAAAAAATGCGATGCACAATTATTTGCTGCCTTCATTGTGAGATTCAATATAATAACATATCCAATTATAATTGATACAGCTAACATAGTGATTTTAATAATTGTTAGAAAAAATATTTGATATAGAGAATAATTCATTGCTCTAATCATATTAACAAAATATATAGGGAGAAGTATAAAACAGAGAAAAGGCTAGTTTTGTTTTAAAATAATATATATATATAATAATGAAAAATAGAAAAATAAAGAGAAATATCTTAAAAAAAGTAAAAATAGGGTGATAGGGTTAGGTTATATATATAGACACACACACACAAACTGCAGATTGTAAGGAAGAGATGGACAAACCAATTAAGAAAATATTTATAGAAAAGTAATGTTGATAATTACAAGATTACAATATCAAAAGCTAAAATACAGGTTTCAGAAGAAATAAAAAAATATTACCAACATAAAACAAACTGAGAAAAAAAAATCCCCCCCCCAAAAAAAAAAGACTAGTCAGCCACATGCAAAACATAATCATGACAATGGAAAGTTTAGCTGTATATACCTAAAATTAAATAAAAAGCAGTTAAATAAAAACTTTAGCTGTAGATACCAAAGCCAGATAGAAAATTTGGCTATAGAGACAAAAAATACAAAAAGCCAAATAGAACATTTATATATTGAAATTAAAGGAATCATGACCAATTGGGAGAAAAAATTATGAAAAAGCTAGAAGGAAGACTATCACTCTCAAAAAATAATGTAGATGAGATATATCATAAAGTTCAGCAAAATGAAAAGGAACAAGATAGGAAGATAGAATATTTGCAAGAGATTGTCGAAGAAGGAAAAATAGAAAGCAGTAAGAGATTGGTGCAAGTAACATAGCTGGAGATGATGAAGTTAATCCAGGAAATAAAATTCTATGAAAAAAAAGAAATAAAAATAATAATAATAGAGTTTTGCATGATGTAGAATAAAAAAAGGTTAACTTTGATAAACTCTACAATAGCCTTACTATAGTTAATCAGTTCTTAAAGACATTTTCTGGTCATGTAGGTGAAGCTCTAACTAAATATCTCAGCAGTTTAAAGAGATACTTTAGCTTGAATTATTTAGCTGAGGAATTGAAAATAGCCATTGCATGTAGTCATCTACAAGATGAATCTCAAGTCTGATGTGATTTCTTAATTTATAAACCTCAAGCTTTGATAAAACAGGGTGTGTAAATTTGCTACCAGAGCAAAAGATTATCAAGAAGATATTAAACATCAAGCATCACAAGAAAAATGCCAACCTAGAGAAGTGTACCTGCTATTATTTAAAAGAAAAGTAGCAGGTAGCAAAGCTAAGGATCTTGACAGATGACTCACTATATGAGCAAATACTGGAGTGGAACATGGTAGGAAAACTATAGTGAAAGTAGGTGAATTGGACATGTTTGACAGCAATAAGCCTGCAAATTTGGGAAAAGAAAAGGATTTAAACCTAACTAAAAAATTTATAGAAGAACCATATGTAAATGCTGTTAGAAACAAGTCAATATGTAAGGGGCAATGATAGAACAAGGATTATTTAATGAACCAGAGGTGGTCCTACATAAATAAAAATTAATACCACAACTGTTCTAATAATGAATCTCAGCCACCTATAAATGGGTGTAATTATATCTCTGAACAAATGTAAAAAATTGATAATATTCAAAATGAAAGCTTTTAATTATTAAGGTTTATTAGCTGTACTTTCAGTATTGATGAAGGAAGGAGGATTTTGTCATAGGTTTGAGATGCATTGTTTTCGTGAAACTTTCATGGAGTGGTAATCTGTAATCACTGCATTTATCTGTTATATATACTAGCATCTAAATCTCAAAAATTAGCAAGGACTAACCTTATTAAGTTTGTTATTGCTTTTCATGTACAATTAATTTAGTCCTATACTGTGAGCACTAGCTTCTAAGTGTCTTAAATCTCAATGAGAAAGGCTTAAGTCTGCAAAGAGTCTGTTATTATTTTATGTTTAGGGTTATAAGCTGCTTATAGTGCTTAAAATGAGATAGTTTTTTTGGTGTTCATACTGCATTGGGTGCTGCTTGTTCAGGGACTGGAATTTTTGTCTGCCCCAGAATTGTCAGTTTTTATACGGTCCAGTTATTAGATATCAGCCAAATGTATAAAAAGGAAGAAAAAATGAAGTAAAGAGTATCTTGATTTTATTGTATATTAATTGTGTTATTCTGCTCTTTAATTTACATATATATATAATTCTGCTCTTTAATTTACATATATATATAAATAAGTAATAATTTATTTAAATAAACCCAATTTGTAAGTTTGTTAGGAAATAGTAACTGTAGCTAAATATGATAAATTTTAAAATAAATAAAAAACATAAGGAAATGAAATCCTCAAGATAAAAGTAAATATGAATGATTCAATTTTATTTTATTCCTCAACCAATGATGTTGCAATATAGCATTCACTGCAGCTGGTCACAAATCTACATATATGTATTTAAAAAAGAGAGAGAAATGCAACATAAAGTTTATCAATACCCTTCTTTTGGAAATAGAAAGCAAAATTCCAAGAATACATACTCTTATGATTAATCAAACTATTAACCACATATCTTATATAGAAGACTTAGTTATTTTTTCTCCCATCAAAAAAACTTCTTCCCTTACGTGATACTTACTTAATTATTATACTAACAATTTTTTAATCCCCTTTAATAAAAATAAATTTTCTATTTGGAATATTCTTACAGGTAAGACCATTCCTTCCAATTTTTCTTCTACTCTTCATAAATTTTTCCAATGTACCTCGCATAAAATGCAATGAAAACTGCTATTTGAAATCAGCTTATTGTTTCAGTATCATGCACCATCAATGCATTATCCAACGCATATTTTTCAATATATGCTAAGGCATCACTAATCAACATTTTAATATTTCCTAAAAATAATTATTTCTTACCCATTATTAAATTTATTTTTTCATTCAAAACATATATATACTCCCTTATCACCAAACTAATCTGGAATATAAAAAAAAGCAGTAGCTCTAAGCTTAAGAAATATGCAAAAACGTATTAAATTCAATGGTCTCTCATTACATGGAATTTCTATATTTTATCTTCAGAGAGCCATTAATGAAATGACTAAACTAATTAGTTTCTTCCCAAGTGTTAATGTATAATTCCTGTTAACCCTACTGACATTCTACCACCCATTAACAATAATTTTATCAAAACCTTAATAATTCTCATAAGTAAACACACTGCTCTCACATAATGTATTTTTAAATAAAATTAACTATTGGCAAACATATAAAATTGAAAATAATAATACTACTGTATATCAAATAATAGTCAATCTTTTTTGTTATGTAGTAACAAATACATTATAAAAAAGTTTAGATATTGGCACTGGGAGTCCAAATATCTGAACTTTTTAATAAAAATAAATGTTAATCTCTTTCTACTAATTGTAACTTCACAAATACATTATGTGACTTCTGTCATAGAAATGAAGAAACATTAGAACACTTTCTTATGGATTGTTCCTCACTTCTTCATTGTCGTACTCCTATCACTAGCATGACTCATTCACATTAACAATCAAGATCCTCATAAAAAAACATATAAAGTAGTCCTTTTCCCAATATAAAAATTACTACACTCATTCTTTTCACACTCTGCTTTGTAAGATGCTATCTAAGCTTTAATCTCACAATACTAAATCACTATTTTTTAAAAAATTAAATAACATTAAGTTACAGATCAATCTTATGTACCAGCTGATATTTTTTCAGCTACATGGAATCTGATCTCATTAACAACAACCCAATGATTTGGCTGTTGAATATACTAATTAATATGCATTAAATATATATTGATTAGTGCTCAATTATATGAATTATCTTACTTCTTTTCTACTTGAAATCTCTTTTGTTTCAATAAGACTTCTAAATAATCTCCATAGTAAACTTAATAAAGTTAATTTAAAACTAATTAGTTCTCTTTATAATAATCAATAGATTTATATTAGTAGCATATGTTTTATATTAATTAAGTTAAATGGAACAAAATTTTAAGATAAAATAAATTAGAACAAGAAAATATGTATTTATTTAATTAATTAAATAGAATAAAAAAGGTTAATTAGTCATAATTTTAATATTTCAATAAATTTGATTAATTCTACATTTTATGTACAGTAAGATTAATAAATACCTGAAAACTAATTAACAATGTAATTAAAGTTTATAGGGAACAAAATCTAATTAAGTAAAGTAATATTAAATATATACAGATAAGCCATGAATGTATGTATCAGACAAATGTTGTTTTATGTCTGGAAGATTAAGAAATATCTTTCAAAAAAACAGAAATGAAATCAAGTATAAAAGATGTAAAAAAAAATATTTCCTTTAGGGTATTTTCTGTGTTCTCTTTAAGCCAGGAACAGAAACACCATTAAAGTCTTAAGAAATCAACATTGCCAATATAAAACTTGCAAAAGCTGAACCATGTATATGTAGTACTGAGAAATCAGTAAGCAAAGAACAGTAATTATTATATAGAATATCTTATAAAGATTATGAATATAGTCTTTTATACAAATATGAGTGCCTAAATCTCCAATGTGATTTTCTTCCAACCTTTCCATGAAGCAGTGATCAAATAATAGCAGTGCATCATAAATGTTGCCCTAAAATATAATAAAATCTGACAGTAGAAGATAATATGGACAACAACACATATACTAAAAAATAATGTGAAAGAAAAATAAATATATGTAAAATGAAAGAAATAAACATTAATGTTGGATTTTTGACAATTCTAAGAAAATGATAAAATGCAATGAATCAAGCAGAAAGTGATATAAAATCCATCCAGCCTGTAATTTTTCACTCTAGTAAACCAGGAAACTGACCAAACTGAAATTTTGCAGTTTGAAGCTTCATGAAATCAAGAATCCTGACATAATTATTTATTTTTCTAATATGCGTGATTTGAATTTAATCAGGAAACCAACTAAAATGATTAATTTAATAAGTTTAAAACTATATAACTCCAAATATATATAATCTCAAAGAAAAAATCCTAAAGAAAACAAATTTGATCACAAAACATTTAAAGAATAGACATGATTTTATTATTCCATTGTATTATTAGACCTAAAATATAAAATATTATGACTAAAAAAATATATATTATAATTAATCAAAGTTGAATCATATTATATTTCTGTAAATATCAATATTTTTTTTATATTTTGCAAGTGCACATTAAACAATTATATATATCTTGGGTTTTTTAATAAATTTTTATTATGTTATGAGTTAGGCAAACCTTGGAGTGAAGGTGATAGTTTGGCACATCATTATAGGCAATTACTGACTTAAAAAAAGGGAAAGGCTATATGAACAAGTAATTGATATGTTGATTATCTTTAGTGAGTAACAATTATATTGTACGAGTATTAAGTAAATATAAAGGACTGTTGAAATTATGTTAATATAATAAATTTAGTTTGTTAAGTCTATATAGTCACAATATTGAGATAGTTGGGGGGTTTTTTTTAATTTGGTTAGTGGTAAACAATTATTCATGTTTATTGAATCAACAGAATTATGATACATTTATTATGTTAATCTGGGCTAGTTGTGGATAAATGGAAGGGTTTAACAACAAATTAATGAGGAGATATTTGAAACCATTCTATGATTGATCTTCATTATAGAGATGAATTCTAGTTTTAATAATTATAAATTAAAAATATCTATAGTGATCAGGAATGTTTCTTTTCTTCTATTTAAACTGATTTAATGAAAATATGTTGGTCAACAAATATGTCTGGTGTGAATGTTGAAAATAAATAATTTTAATGAAGTGTCAGACTGATCATCATGATTGGTTAGGACATTCATACTACATATGCCCTGCTTGATTGATTCTAGAACCCATTAACCCTAGTCTGTAAAATCTACATATTTTACAGCAAGCATATAAAATAGGGTTATACTGTTCCTGTTGCACTATGTAATTAAGATGTGTAATCCACTTCCTTAGGCTATAAATAATACTCTGCATATTAATAAAAGATCAAGAATTGAATGGATCCTCATATATATATTCATGGTATTATTTCTTGGAATGATACTATAAATTTATTTATCTGTGAGAATATTAGAATGAATATATATATATATGTGTGTGTGTGTGTGTGTGTAAAATAAATAAAATATCCGTTAATTAAAAACAATATTGTAATTATAATTGAAATAATATTTTTAACAGGTTACAAACAATTACAAACATTCTTTAAATCCACAGAAGTACTTTTGGTTACTTTCTAACCTGCCTCAACTGCCATTAAATTCAAAAACTAAAAGCGGAAGCAAACGTCATCAATTCAAATTCCACGAATCTCGTATTTTAATGTTAGAAGCTTGTCGATTTATTAAATGCGTTTTATTTCTGTTTATAAAAATTGCCTCTTTAATTTTTCTTTTACTATGGTTTCTCTCTTCATGAAGAATTTTCACATTTCAAATTTAAATTTATATTTACATGTTTTTTCGTGATCAAAGAAAACTGAAGAAGATATTAAATCACCATTATTTTTATTTTTTACACGCTTATATAACAATTCATGTTCCTTCAATCTTTTCTCGATGCTGCACCTAGATTCACCTATATATGATAGCATACAATCACAAAAAATTTGATATATGACATTACTTTTTTGCTTGACAGGTATGACATCCTTAGAATTCTTAACTAATTTATTAATATTGTTTGGAATGTAGAATGAAACATTAAATACATTCTTATATAAATTCTTGTAAAAAATTTTAAGGATTTATATAAGAATGTGTTTAATGTTTTATTCTACATTCCAAACAATATTAATAAATTAGTCAATAATTCTAAGGATGTCATACCTGTCAAGAAAAAAAGTAATGTCATATATCAAATTTTTTGTGATTGTATGCTATCATATATAGGTGAATCTAGGTGCAGTATTGAGAAAAGATTGAAGGAACATGAATTATTATATAAGCGTGTAAAAAATAAAAATAATGGTGATTTAATATCTTCTTCAGTTTTCTTTGATCATGAAAAAACATGTAAATATAAATTTAAATTTGAAATGTGAAAATTCTTCATGAAGAGAGAAACCATAGTAAAAGAAAAATTAAAGAGGCAATTTTTATAAACAGGAATAAAACGCATTTAATAAATCGACAAGCTTCTAACATTAAAATATGAGATTCGTGGAATTTGAATTGATGACGTTTGCTTCCACTTTTAGTTTTTGAATTTAATGGCAGTTGAGGCAGGTTAGAAAGTAACCAAAAGTACTTCTGCAGATTTAAAGATTGTTTGTAATTGTTTGTAAACTGTTAAAAATATTATTTCAATTATAATTATATATATATATATAATGGGAATTTGAATACAGACTTTCGAGCTCCCTTCAGCCATCCACTCTAACTCATACAACTGATACACATGACCACACACATATGAAAAAGATAAATGATCTCCAATATATGTATTTCATGCTGAATCAGCAGCCATCAGTTGATTAGAAATGAGTATTTTAAATAGATAATAAATTAATCTTATTCCACCCAAGAGTTTAATAATTTTTATTTTTATGATATAAATTAATAGTTCAAAATTATCCCAAATTTTAGCACTATTGTGTAAAATAATTTCTACTTTATATTTTAATTTAAAGATATGTTTTGACTATTTAAAAAAGCATTTTCAGTTTGATTTCAGAAAAGGGCAGATTACAGAAAATGCATGGCATTCATGGGTTTTTTAGAAGTTAGTAAAATTCTTAATAAATCTATTTTTTTTTTTTTGCATTTCTTTTGGGCGATGTGCATAATGGTATAGTTAGCAGCGCATTAGCACTCATTTCCAATTTATGAGTTTTAAATGTAATAAAGTCTAGGATTGTCTATTCCTAAGTAATTAATCTTTTTTTTTAAGTTTAATTAAATTTTATTGAATGTGATAAACATAATATTAAGTATAAGTTTTACAGTCCATTATAAAATAGACTAATCAGCCATAAAAATATATAACAATTGATATAATTGAAAAATGCCACATTGTCAATATATATGTGGAGATCCAGAGTTTTGATATCTTTAGCTCACTTGTTGAATGAAGATTGTTGTGAAGTGCATGTATAGGAGGGAGAATAATCTAATTGTGTTATTTATTTTTAGAATTAATGAATTAATAAAAATGTAATCACTAATAGACATGATTATGACAAATACAATTTTAAAAAATGAGGAGAAACTACCTTTTGGGGTCACTAATCATGAATATATAATGAAGATTTCTCCAGAATCAAGTTGCATACATTCTCTTTAAATGAAAATTAAGATCCTTCACAATTATAAATTATTAATACTCTTTCTTCCTAATAAGAAAAATCAAATGCATTAACTAATATGAGTATTAAAATGTAACTCTTATCAATCAAACATTATTAACATTAATATTATATCACAGAGTTAATAGTTATTAGTTTATTACTTTTAGCAGATTTCATCAAGTAGAAATGATGTTGATACCAAACCTCTCTCCATTAACAATTTAACTTTGATTTACTCAATTGATAAGAGATAATGATATGGTAAGACACAATTTGTATCCAAAATTAAATATTGTTTTGCTAATTGAACCATGGGAATTTGAAAAGCATTCTTATGGCATATGTACCTAGTACATATTAAAATGAGAGACCAGGCTTATATCATTTTTCAAACAGAAATTATTTTAATAGACAATTAAAGTTTTAAATAAAGACAAGAAAGATTATAAATGATGAAAAATAATCCTATAATTATAACTTCTAGAAATAGAGCTTACATAATAATGTTATTTATATAACTCATGTTAACAATCAAATATTAATAATATGAGAAAAATTATATTACTTTTTTTTTATTAAGAGAAATTTATTATGCGATATAAACCAATATACAAATTCGTTTTTACATGCTAATACAATATAACATAAATTGATTTATCTTATTAATTACGTTTTCAGATGTGAATAACTTAATTTCTTCCTTGGCACAAATAAACAAAAAAAATTTAAAAAACTATTTTATATACACGCATAAATTAATAATTTGGGAGGATATTTTAATTAACGTTTAACTCTTATTACATACATATAATATTTCATTCTTGCTTATATAATTCCTACTTTTTTATGAGAAAAATATATAAAAAGCTCAAAAAGCAGTAATGGTATTTTTTTATGTACTTCATTATTGTTATAATTATAACTGCAAATCAGATTACAGAATTATTTACGAGATGACTATATAAAGAAAAAGAAAACTTTTTATTAATTTGAAATGTAATGCTACAATTTTTTGTTAATCTATCGATGCCGCCTTAAAATGTCTAGTGAACTCTAAAGATTTTAGTTGCAATTGAAATATTTATTCCAATTACTTCACTTTTATATCTTTAGTTTTGTAAGCAAGATTGAAGTATTTGAATTTTTAGTTGAAAATTTTATTCTTTCATTATTGTTATTTCTAGTAAATCAAATATAAACTTTTGTAGAATATATCATGTTTTGTTTTATTACTGCAAACTGATCATCTATTATTTACATATGCATCTCTATTTTCCATATATATATATATATATATATATATATATATATATATATGTATATATATATATATATATATATATATATATCCACACAAGAGCATCTGTATCTTTAACAATTTGTTATGTGTGCAGTTGATTAATAAATTGTTTATTGTGTCACAAATAAAGAGCCATGAAAATGGATTGTATTATAAACACAGTTATAAAAATATTAATATTTTTTATATATTTTATCTTACAAAAAGAAATGATAAGATTACAATTTCAGTTATTTCCATATTGTTTCTTGATTGGCATGCCCGTTTACAATTTCCTTTGTTTTTATATGAATATTATTAGCCATGTGGTTAATTCTTAGCCAGTTTTTCGATAAAGGAATAAGATTCTTTTTCTTCAAAGATAGGTCATTTAGACTATTAGTCATTATATTTGATATTTTAGAAGCAGTTAGATGATTCATCTAACATATTATGTTCATTTTGAGAAACCCCTTTTCTTTTCTCCAGAAATTAAAACAATTGTTCTGAACATATTTTTAACTTTTTGAGCACTTTCAGGAATATCATAATTCTGGAATATTTTAAAAATATTTTCTACAAAATTTCAATATTTATTTACAGCAATTTTGTACTTAAAATTTCATTAAGTGCAGAATTTGTTGTTTAGCTGCTTTCTGTCAAATAAACTTCTCCAATATTCTAATAGTCTGGTCTCAAAATATTGAGCAATTCTAATGTTATTGCTGTTAAATGATCACAACCCATTAGCCTTTTATTCTAATTCATCATGATGTTTTCTAAAAGTTTTTGCCAAGGAACTTCAAGAAATTAATAATATGTTACAAAATTTATATTTTTAAAATTTTCTGAAGTAATTAATTTATCAACTTTTTTTTTATGTGGACCTTTTTTTCCTTTTCAAGAATTTGAAATATTTTAATAGATTTTTTTATCAGTTATTGGAGCCTTTATTATATCTAAATTTCTTATCTTTGACACATTTCAAAGAAAATAAATGTTATATTAAATATTTTATAATGCTGTATCATTCAAAAAAATATTAAAGTGGTTATTAGCAAATTCCCTCACTGAATGGCTTATGGTTTCTGCATTTTATTTTTCCATTTTGACTAGTGATAATAATCTTGATGGCACAACTGCATTCTCAACTTCTTTTTTAAAAAGTATAACTGTTTTTCAGGATATTGTTGAATCTTTATTGATAATCAAACATTTATTTTGCAATGAATTTTCTATTTTCCCTGCACTTTATGAGAATGTATTCTACTCCCATATCCAATCCATTTCTAAATTTGTAACTCAATCTCATCAATTATATCTGAAAATAGTATGCATCTTTTAACTAGGCTTAAAATTGTGTTAAATACTTTACAAGTATCATTGAACATCTTTTATTCATTATATCTGTTACTTTTGATATGGAATCCTGAATAAGTTATTTAAAGCTTGTTATGATTTGATGAAAAATTATTTTTCATTTTCTTTTTTAGATAATATTTAATTTATAAAGTGCAAACAGTATTTGAAATTAAACTGAGAGACTGCAAACCTCTCGTGCTAATAAGCGCAAGAGGTTTGCAGTCTTTCAGTTTAATTTCTTTCTTAGAGAAAATTGTTATACCTCATTACTTTTTTCTGATGCCTTAGTTTGAAAGTCTTTCCACTCTTTTGAAATGTGAATGCACTTCTTTTATAAAGTCATATCATGCACAATATTTGCAAATCAACTTTTGTTTGAAATCAACAATTGTATATTTTTCTTTAAAGTTTTTGTATTATTTCACAGACCAGAATTCAGAGAGAGTATTTCTAGTGTTTGAGCTGTTATTGTTTGTTGAATCAATTGTTGACATGCTGTGTTTTTGAATTGGGGGACAGTGATTTCCTGACTTGTATCATGCAAAGCCATGTCAGAAACAATATATTCTTATTTATTTTGTGTTAAAAAAATCTATCTAACAAAGTTATATTTTCATTTCTTTAATTTTAAATTAGGAATTACTGCTAAAATGAATGAATATATTTGAATAAAAATGTATATCATTGAGAATATAAGGTTGTTTTTATTTTACAGTAATTTCAAATATTGCAAACTATCAGGAGAATGCATATAATTATTTTAGTATTAATTATTTATATTGTATGAACACTAAGATAATTATGTGTAGGAATATAACAATTAGTAATGATTTTGAATAGCTAAAGACCAACTATTTTATAATAATACTTTAATAAAGTAGACAAGTAAATATGGTTACAAATATTTTAACAACTGGTTCATAAACTACAAACTTTTAGGAAATAGCTGAATCCTACTATTGCAAGTACGATAATCCCACCACTGCATTTTTACTGGTAAATGGTTAAAGGTTAAGAAATCAAAATAAAATAATTCTTCCTCTTAGTCAATCACTATTAATTAGTTACTATAAAGTATTAATATGGACATCATTTTGATTCATGTGTGTACATACTTTTTTTTTACACATCATATAAAAAAATAAATAAAATAAGCTTGTTAAATATTGACATGTTCTCTATTATATATATGATATATATATATATATTGACATGTTCTCTATTATATATATGTCATCACTTCAGAGTGGATGCTTTCTATCACAATATACAGTAGACCTAATCATATCTATAGTTTACATATCTGCAATTTCAACTATTTATGATTCAAAAAATAAATACATTAAAAATTAAAAAGTACAACTTAATAAAAAAGAAATTTTCTTTGTTAATTTTTTTTAAATAATGTTTAATTGCTGGGCAAAGCTTCTAAAATCATGAAAAGCAAATTGGTAATCATCTTTTTCAATAAAGGTTTAATTTTCTAATTTATTCTAAAATGGAATTATTTATATTAGTAATATCTATGAGATTATTTAATGTTTAAAAAATTAGCTTATACCAGATTATTTGAAGAAATAAAATGCACATATAAGAGGAATGTGCATTAAATTATTTCAAACATTTTTGTTAATTCAAGATAAAATTTAATATGAAAGTGGTGGATTCAAAAGCTAAAGGTCTTTCAGTCTAATGTTAATCTATCATTTTTTAATTTTCAAACATCACGTCCTCTTGAGATGAATCATTTGACTATTATTATTACTATTATTATTACTTATAACATGGGGAAATTGTCTTTTGCTCCTGTTAAGAATCTATTACAAGTATAAATTTATTTTGGCACAACTTTCTCACTTTCTGCAAAAGCTATTTTGTTTTTTCTTAACTTAATTTCAGAACCAGCAATCATTAGGACTCATTCAAAACAGACCATGTAAAAATACTTTTGTATGAAAAGTAAAAATTTCACCATAACTACCTTTTTATTATATATGTGAATGTCGTAAATATGTATCATAATATTGTCATGTTCTATTACAAAAAGACTCATTCAAAACAGACCATGTAAAAATATTTTTGTATGAAAAGTAAAAATTTCACCATAACTACCTTTTTATTATATATGTGAATGTCGTAAATATGTATCATAATATTGTCATGTTCTATTACAAAAAACATATTAAAAATTAAAAATAATACACTCACCCCCCAAATATATGATACAATTTTTTTTATATAACTTTCATCATGGTATAAAAGCAAAATGAGTCATACAAAAAAATTTTTTAATGTGTTTGTTTGCATTAAAACATAATTAGCCGTTGAAAATCTTAATATTATATTTGACTAATTTCTAAAGCTTTGTGTGTTTTATTTCATACTATAGTGGTGGACTCTAGAAATCAAGATCCATGGATTTGCGGCTCAATTCTGTTTCTTTATGCTTGAACATCATAAAAACTCTCAAGCAATAAACCAGACGATTATTATTTACTAATTTCTAAAGGATAAATGTATATAATGCTTCAAGCATATATATTTAAAAATCGTTCTAATTTATTAACGATAGACACTTTTCATAAGTGTTAATGCGTAATTAAATCAGGATTTGTGCATTCATAAAAGAGATAATATTTTCATCAGCCTCTAAAGTTCTTAAGTATCAATCTTCTGATAATAGCAGTTTAAGAGAATGAACCAAATTCTTGTGCAAATATAAACAACAGTCAGTTTACTTTTATCTGATAAAATGGGAATTTTGACTCGATATCATCTTCGTCTACTGTAACGATTCCTTGCTAACACAAATCAAGGAAACAGTCGCTTAATATAAATGATTAATCATAATAGTCTTGAGTTTTATCATTTTCACTATTGTGAATATTTTCTTTCCTTGATTGATATATATATATTTGACTGTATATTTAAATCTTTAAGTCTTAATTTTTTTAAATTATAGTTTATTTCTGTTTAAAGTGAGATTTAATTACTTTCACCTGGCAATTGAAATTAATTGTACCTGAAGTGTTTTTAAATGGCTGATAATTAATAGAATTTTTCTTGATGCTTGATTTGCTAATTGTGTAACCTAAGTTGCTACTTCCTAACTGAAGTAATTGAAATCTTTAACAGTCTTTTACTAGTTGCAATGTTTGCTTAGCGATTATTTATTATTATAACTTTAGCAATTAAATATATATCCAGTAATAAATAAATAAAAATTGCAAGCCATATAATTATACTTAAATTGATGAGATGATTGAAATTTTATTTTGAAATTTGAATATATTATGTAAAATAAGTCATTAATACTCCTTAATTTTCTGTGGATAAAAATTTTAATTACTTCCTCGTGAAATTGCTGCCTTTATATATATATTTTTTAAAATATACTTTTTACATTATATATACATGAATGTTAATTACCATTATGTTTTGGGTTTATAGATTACGAAAAAGCATTTAATTCTATTAGAATTTCTTCAGTGATTAAAGCAGTGGATCATTAAGATATAAGTACAGAATATTGGCATATTCTGAAGAATATTTATAATGCAATAGCTATAATTAAATTACATAATTATTTATCTTTTTGATATGGTGTAATCAAGGGTATCAGCGGTATGAGATAGCATGGATGGTTGAGGGTCGTATGAAAGCCTGAGTTCAAATCCCCTATATAATTATACTAAGAAAATTAACATTGAGAAGGCTATGCTACAGAGTGACTTCATCTCTCTAAAACTTTTTATACAGTTTTGCAAGGAGTATTTTATGGATTAAAATGGGATGTTAATAGAATAATAGTAAATGGAGATTATTTAAGTCAACTAGATTTTGCAGATAATGTAATTGTTTTTGTAAATAATACTTCAAAATTTCAGAAAATGTTGTATGAGTTATCAGATGAATGCATAAGAAATTAGGACTAAAGGTAAACGTTAAAAAGCCTCGTGTTCAATGAATTTTTTCAAAAAAAGAAAATAAAGATTGATAATGATAAATTAGAAGTCAATAACTACAAATATGTTAGTCAGATTCTTAATATAGATGGAAACATAAATGATGAAATTAATCACAGAATTAACCATAGATGGAGTGTTTTGGGGTGAATAACTTCTTATTAAAAGGTAAAATATCTATATGGTTGAAAATAAATATTTTTGAATAAATATGTTTTGTCAGTTCTTACTTATGGATCAAGATGGACCCTTAACAAGAGAACAGTGAAGAGATTTAGACAAGTCAACAAAATATAGAGAGATTATATTAGAAATAACCTGAAGGGGTTGAAAATGAAATATATGGGTGAGAGAACAAACAGGTGTTACTGACATCATTGAAAGAATCAAGAAACTGAAGTGGAGTTGGGCTGAACAAGAAATGATACTAAATGAGCAGTTGAAATCTTAAATTGGATTCAAAGTGATATAACAGACCTAGAAAAAGACTACATCTGAAATGAATAAAATTAGAAAATTTGCTAAGATGATGTGGAATAAAGTGACTAGAGTATGGAAAAACTAGATTAAACTCGAGGTACTTTAATCTTGTAGTGAATCAATGTGGTTGAAAATTATGATGGTGATATATATATATATATATATATATATATATATATATTGTACCCTCACTTCTCGATATATGATATAATTTAAAATATGACTAGCTCAATTAAATCATTATGCTCGACTAAAATATGTACAACTATCTTTAATATATTTTTATAATATTATAACTTATCAGATTTATTACAAATTTATCAAAAATTAATATAGTTCAATATTATGTACTAATTAAATAAATATTTACTAAAATCATGAGACTGTGAAGTGAAGTTACAATTGGTAATTAGATTTACATTGAATCAATGTCTTTCCAAGACACTGTCTCAATGGCATAAGAATACTATTACCTCTTTATTATCTCATTACTAACTCTACAGCATTCTTATGACTTTTATAAAAATGAATTATCTTTAATAATAATAGATAAATAAATCTTAATCTTTTGCTAAGGAAATATAATTAAAAATCTCAGGTTCTTCTAATTATCTTAAAGTAATAATAATTCGTGCAGATAGGAATGATAAGGGATTTAATATAACAATAATAATAATCTTTAGTGTATAGCTTAATCTTATCTATTTTATTATACTATTAATCACTAAGAAAATAAGTAACTCATATACATGTCTTTCATTTCCATATAATATCTTAATTTTAAAATAGACCAAAATATTATAATTTAACAATTTGTGGCAATAAATAATCTTATACTCTTATATTGTGCATTATAATTACTTTATGACCATTGTAATATTATATGTTAATGTCAATCAATTTCTATAAATTATATTAATAAAATATTGTGTTTCTTTCTCAAATAATAAAATAGTAAATTCATATTGTGCAAATATTATGTTTATTCAAATTATCTGTTGTCAAATGCTGTGGTGTAAAATAATGAATTCGACACACTTTTTAAAAACAACTTAAACAAATTTATTTACATCCACTTTAACAAATAACTTATTTACAATATTTACATTACAAATGGAACTAAAGAAAATAAAAAAAATAAGAAAATAATAATACAAGATTTTTATACTGTTACTATTTCCATAATCATAAATAGATAATTTATACATTTCTTAAATGTTCTATCAATAACATTCAATTAAATTTATGACTTTAATTTTAATAAACATCATTTGTCATCAATTAATACAAGAAAAGGTTTTATGTGAAATATCATTCATGTAGCATATATGTAAATAAATAGACTTTAATACTCAAATATTATTTCACTTAAGTCTTACTGTTATTTAGATTATAATGTACTAGGATGTACTACATTTACTATCAGTATTACTCAAACATTAATTAATGTATAAACTGATGTAACTTTGTAATATAACAACAATTATTATATTATAACCATTTATTCCATTCCGATATAATGTTATATTACATGTCTTATCAAAATATGCAATACGTATATGTACTTTTAAAAAATAATATTTTAAATTATTCAATAATTTCAACTTTTATAAAGTATTATATCAAATAAAATTCTATGATTCTTTTCATATAAATTATTACTCTTTTTTACTTGTTATTCTTATTCCTTCCTAATAAACTTCTATCTACAAAAGTCATTTTAACCTTATTTAACTTCAGAAAAATAGATGACCCATTTTTAAACAAAAATAATAACGATCCAAACTCTCTTATAACTCATCCTTTATATACAATAAGCCTTCAATCAAAATATAAATTTCTATGTAAAATTAACTTAACTGATCTAATAAAATAAATAAAAATATAAACTTTATATACTTCTTACTAACTTGAAAAGAAAAATAAATAACTTACGCTAATAATAAATCTAATTCCTAATATTGTAACAGAAACATTAAAATTTACTCACGAAAGAATCATATAATTATTTCTAGGTTCTCATATTATGTTGTACTAAATTTACATCATCATTTAAAGTATGCATATTAAAATAAAACTGCTATTATTAATCTTATGCGTGTATATTATTTAAATATTAATACATTCATTCAACAATCAAATAACATTTGGTTGATCTAAAGAAAAACATAGTAAATACATCAAATTATTATTATCACATAATTTTTTACCATAAATGATACTTTAATGTACAGTCCGTCACACGATGTCCTCCAAGATTTCAGTTTTACAAAATAATTTCACATTTACACTCAACAATTATTCTTTAAAATATTACGTGTTGTATAATTATAAAATAAACTTTATGCAATAAAAAGTTATATTAATATTTAGTTATTACTTTTAAAAAAATGTAAATGTACCTTTCCTATCTTTCAATAAACTAATAATTAATTAAATATTTATGTTAGTTAATAAATAAAACATATTACATAACATCCAACGGTGTCTTCTTTTCACTATATTATTCTTTTTCCTAGGCACAAATTTTCACCAAACATTACTTCCTTTTCCGGTACATCACGTGTTTTTAAAAGTTTTTATGAAATAAATGAAAACGTTTTTTTAAAAAATAAAGAAAAAGTCAGTTCCATCATAAGAATAAAATAATAATTAAAATAGTTTATGGAATCCGGATTCATTTCTTTTTAAAGATGAAAAATATTATTTAAAAGTTATTATTTTTAGCATTAGTCTATAATTTATAAAGTTCTTATTTAATTATTTTAATTTTACTTGGATATCCACATGTAATTTATTTGCGCATTCCTTAACGAATATTTAGGTAAGATTAATTTTAGATTCTTCTGTACGACCAGCGTTCAGACTTTAATAATATCATAATTTTACTTATAAGTATTTCTTGGCCAATTAAATTTTCAATTTATTTGCCTTTTAAAACTATCAAAATGTAGTCTTTTAAACCATAAAGACTTAACAAGGCAAGTATTTATATAATTATTGTTAATTATCATATCTTTACCAAGATATATACTTAGATTTACAATTCACAAATACTTTCTTCATAAAGAAGTATTTCTCATTCTTTTAAATATCTATTTATACAAATTAACTACGATCAGCTTTTAAATTTATACAAAGTCCAACGTATTACTTTTATGCATCTAATAACTCTCCTAGTTAATCCAGCGTTTGTTAAATTTTCAGTATAAAGTCTCCAATACATTCTATCCTTATACGATGTCTTCATGATTATTTGATAGTAAATTGAGCTTTGATCAAGACGATAGGAAATTATAATTAAAATTAGCACTGCATATTTATCGGTAAACTTTTATAAATTATTTTAAAACTACTCTCTTATAATTTTTAAAACGATTTTGAGAGCGTCTATAATTACTTAGCTATTTCTAATAGCATACTTTACTTTAAGAATTTCGATCACACTCCCCTCCGAACAATTGAACCTTGGTTTTATACCGGAAGAAAACTCCCACTTGATTGGTGAGTTAAACAATCAACTTGCTAGCTTATTTACATATTTTACCAACAATACAGAATTAAAAATAAATAATGACTTATTTAATATTTATTATTTATCACATTATTAAATTCTTAAATTAATCTTTATCATTTATTTAAATCCATTAAACATTTTTTAAAATATACTTTCTTACTTTATTTCACGTTTAACTTTTATAAGATTATTTTTATAAACAATTAAGTCTATTTTTATTCGTTATGTTTTTTAAGCAGTATTTTAAAAATCAGATTTAATATTTCACATTAATTATTTTTATTTTTATCTCGTGATAACCAATATAATATTTATAAATTTTATAACAGAATTTTAAAATAGTTTTGCAACTTTACTAAAAAAAACTCCCAAGCATGTGTGTATGTGTCTAACTAACATCTGTTTTACAACAGAGCTACAGACGCTTGTAATAATCTAAAAATAAACTAACAATTCATTTTTTAAAAATAAATATTTTTAAAATAAATAATATCTTCTAACAACTTTTAAAATAATACTTCGATATTATTAAAATCAAATATTAATCTTCTAGTATGTATTACTAACAATTAAAATATTTATATTCATTTATTAAATTTTAATCTTTATCAACAATAAATATAGGCATTTAATTTTAACTTGTCTTTTTAAAACTTTTAGCTTTAAACATTCATTTATTAATGCAGTATTGCTTATGGCCAGTTTTCCCAACCATATACTATTATCATCCCCATTGAAACGTCTCTCTCAAACATCAGCACAATTTTTACATATCAAACACTCATGAATTACTTTAATTACATTTTTAAAAAGATTGTTATAAACAAAATTAACATCATATAGTTAAATATATCTTAAATTTAAAATTTTTTAAATAGATTGATACAACAATTTATGGAGACCCATACAAAAGGGCACTATATATATATATATATATATATTCATTTGTAATATTATAAGCTTTTATCTATGTAAGCCTGTGCAATAGAGATTGAAGTTTTAATAGACTTAAACCTCAAATATATCAGAACTAAAAAAATTTTAAAGAATATTATCAAATGTAATATTCGTATTATTCAATAAGCAATTTGTATTTGTCTGGCTATATATCTGAATAAGTTTTTGAGTTTTGTGTGTGTGATATCATCTCAGTAATATGAATAAATTATTAACTATATATAGTGTTACAGAAAAAGAAAACAATGGTATAAATTTCATTTGTAATCTTGTTAATCATTGATAACTAGTTCTATTTTTTAATAGTAAGTATGGCTGCAACATCTATAACTCACATGTATTGGATGGTTGCTTAGCAACTTTATTAATTAATTAATTGATTGGCAAAAGAAGTAATAATGAAATCTTCTAGGCATCTTCTGTTTTTGACTACATTGCCATTAACATAGACTGTCATCATTATTATACTATATATATTCCAAGTGATAAAACTTAAAGAAACATCTGTTGACATGCTTTTGAACCCCTTAAAAATATTGAACTGCTTTATTTCTGCAAGAACTGGTTAAGAAACTAATTTATATATGGGACATATGAACACAGACTTTCACCCAATCCACCACTCTACACACTATCTCTTGACACTGATACACTTGAACACATATATGTTGAAAAGAGGGGTCAGATTGACCTTAAGTCAACATGAGTGTGACAAGAATCTCAGGATCAGGGTGACCTTTGAGCATTTAATCATCAGATTTTCAATTAGATGGACAGTTGAAGAGTTGGAGTAGATTGAAGCCTGTTCATTAAAGTATGAGGATTGGCTATCTTAATATAGATCTGAGCACTTATAGCATATATGTGTGGAGATGGTAATCTGGACCAACTGATGATTGCTGGTTTACCATGAAATACGTATATTGGTGATTATTTATCTTTTCAACATATATGTGTTCAAGTGTATCAGTGTTATGAAATAGTGTGGAGAGTCGTTTGTGTGAAAGTCTGTGCTCATATACTCTATATATTAGATATATAGATACAGGTATATAATAAGCCTGTGTGTTTCAGTTATTACATAGTAGAGATGTCTGCCCATCCCTTGTATATGTATTAAATGAATTATGTCCTGTACATGAGGGATCAGATTGACCTTAGGTCAACACGGGTGTGACAAGAATCTTGGCCTCAGTATGGCCTTTGAGCATTTCATCATCAGATTTTCAATTGGTTGGACAGTTGAAGAGTTGGAGTAGATTGAAGCCTGTCCATTAAAGTATGAGGATTGGCTATCTTAATATACATATAAGCACTTATAGCATATATGTATGGAGGTGGTAATCTGGACCAAATGATAATTGCTGGTTTACCATGAAATATGTATATTGGTGATTATTTATCTTTTTTTTTTCTCAATGATGAGATGTTTATTCATAAAAAAAACGGATACAGTAAAACAAATGAAATTTCAGGAGCAACATGGTAAGAGTGGAATTATACATGTAAAAAGGGAATGGGAAAGTAGAGAGGGGAAATGGTGTGCAGTCCAGGCTGGTTAGAAAATGCATGTCTTTGTGATTGAGTCCTATGACAGAGGCTGAGAGGATGGGAGTGGAGGAGTGCCCAAGTGTCTGTGAGGAGTGGAGGTGGGGCTAGTTTGCTATCTCAGGTTTTGAGAGTGCGAATTAGGTCCAAGAGCTTTTGATTGACTGAATGTACTCTCTGGTCAAGGATAATGGCACATCGGAGCAACCAGAGAGCATAGATGAGAAAAACTGATAGTCTAATAGCTGCAAAGACCCCTGTTTCTATGGATTCTTGGAGGTTGAAGATGGTATTCCTGTGCGAGGAAAGGCAGGAGTTGATGACATTTCTCATGCCAAGCAGAAAAGGACATTTAAGTAGGAAGTGCTGGAGGGTTTCATTGTCAGTTTTACAGAGCTGGCATATGGGAGAGATCTTGGTGAAACCCCTATGGTTGACCAAAAATTGATTTGTGGGAAGGGAGTGAAGATTGATTTTGAGGAGGAAATCAAGGAATTTTGCTTCAAGGGACCACCTTTTGAATTTGCGGATTAATTGGGCATTGGTAAGTTTGAGGAATGTAGGGGACACAATGGAGAAGTCTGCGGTCTGATTGAAAACCTCCCAGTACTTTAGTTTGCTGCTGATGGATGGTATAACAAAGCCAGCCTTTTGTAGGATGTTGGCAATGAGTGAGGTCCATGACCTAGGCCTGCCACTGGGAGGAGGAGTGTCAGTGGGTGTGATAATGATATGCACAAGATTGGCAGGGAAGTGACTTAGGAGTGTGAGGATAATGTTGTGAGATTTCTGGATCAGAAGAGTGTTGATGGAGTGCAGACCCAACCCATTGAAGTTTTTAAACTGATGGCCACCACCTTTCTTCCCCAGAGAAAACAGGTGCAAAGGGAGTTGATTTTGGATATAAAGGAATGTGTAGGTAGAACAATGGGGAGGTAGTATGCTATTTTAGGAAACACTAGAAGATTGAGGAGGGTGACTTTCCCATAAAGGGAGAGGTAGATGCCTGTGATAGCACTGAGGGTGGATGATATGCTTTGATAGAGTGTGGTTTGGACCTGTACTCTCATGTCCCTAGGAGACAGCATGAGGGGGAATCCGAGGAAGTTGTGTGGCTTGGCATTGAAGGTGGAAGGGATTTGTTTACCAGTTGAAAGTTGCCAGGCCACTGATTTATCACTGCTAAATTCCAACCTGTATGTTTTGGAGTACCAGGTGAGGATCTGTTGAAGCCTGGGAATGAGATCAACTGAGGGAAGGAAGACAACCACATCATCTACATAAGCAAGGCATTTGATGCTTTTGCTCAGTGCAGGAATGAAGATGCCAGGGAGGTCATGTTCTAGCCTGAGCAAGAGGGGATTCAGAAATGCAGTGAACAACAAAGTGCTCAGCAGAGAGCCCTGAGGGATGGATATGTTGGGTGTGAAGCCAGGGGCAACTTTCCCATCCAGGGTAACTAGGATTTCTCTGTTGGACAGGAGATTGTGGAGGATGGACAGAAGGGCCTCTGGGACATTCAGGTTTCTGAGGACACCAAGGAGCAGGTTGACCCTAACAGAGTCAAAGGCTGCCTGGATGTCTAGTTGGACAGTGATGGGCCTGCTATTTCGAGACTGCCTAACATGCTCGGTGGTTATCTTAAAGAGTGTGGCAGCCCCAAGAGTGGAGCACCCTTTACAAGCAAACTGTGAGGCAGAAAGGGCAGGGAGTATGGATTGTTCTAGTGACTCTTTAATGGTAGACTCAATAAGTTTTATGAGCAGAGGGGTCATCGAAATGGGCCTAAGACTCTTGAGCTCAGTAGGTGGCCGATCTTTCTTAAGGAAAGGGACTAATGTTACCAGATAGAGACCCTCGATGATGTAAGCACCTGAGGCCAGCTTGTTGATCATGTTGAGAGTAATGGGGATGGTGAACTGACTTAGGTGGAGAAGGAGAAACTTGGGGATAGCATGAGGACCAGGGTGGACATGGTCAGGAAAGCTTTTCAGTTTGTTAAGTAGCATGGCCTGGGTGATGCCAGGATCAGAACCAACATTCAAGGTTGATGGCATAGTGAAAGGAGGGTTGTCAGCTTTGAGAAGCATGTGCTTGTAATGGTTTCTCAAATGAAGGAGCAATTCCTGACCTATGTAGGATTTGTTGCTGACTGTGATGGATGAGGGGGTGGTTTGCTTCCTGTGGGAACCAAGAGCCCACCCCAGGTAACTTCTGGTCCAACAATGCTGATTCCCCACATACCTCTGGGTGCGTTTGACTGAGATGTACTCAGCCAAGGCCTTTTGAGCATCACAGTATTGAAGTTTCAGTTGGATGATGGTGCTAATGTCTAATGGCCCACTCTCCTGATCATTTAGTTGCTCTGAAATTTTGTCCATGGAAGCCAGCAACTTGAGTGGCCCTCGGGAATTCCAGGTGTATTTGTGGATGGCAGCTTGCAGGATTTCCACAAATGTGAACCATGCAGAGATGGGCTCCATTTGAAGGATATTGATTTTATGGAGGTATATATAAATTTCTGAAAGCAGTGCTATAGGTGTATTTTGTTTGTTGAGGAATCTTATTGTTCTTCTGAGGCCAAGGTTTATTGGAGGGCCAGAGTTAATATCAAGGGAGAGGTGTAATGACTTGTGATCTGAAAAAGGTATAGTGTGGAGTTGGGCTGATTCAATCATGAAATGGAGATCAGGAGAGTAGAATGTTAAATCAATGAGGGTCTGATGCTTATGAGTGTAGAAAGAGTAGGCATGGTCTGGGGAAAAGCCCTGGCCACACATTAAGCCCCTGGAGAAGAGTAGATATTTGTTTGTAAAGACTGATAGCCCATATTGAAGTCACCCAGCAGAAAAATGGGGAGGTGGAAGTTGTGATATTGTTGATTCGGTGAATAATAGATTTAATGAGGGTGTCACTGTCATTGGAGGGCAGATATAAATAAATCACAAAACTTCTGAAGCACCCAAATTGCACCTCCAAGATAATAGAATGAGTATCAATATGTATGATGGACAAGATAGAGGGAGGGGCATGTTTATTAATGAGGATGGTGACTCCTCCAGCAGAAGTCAGGGCAGTAGAAAACTTGAAAAGACCAAAGGTGGACAAAGTAGAGTAAATCCTGTGGTTGAAGTGAGTGGAGAGTTTAGTTTCAGCAAAGAAGAGGATTTTGGGAGAGTTGAGTTCAAACCAACATTTGAGAGTGAGAAGCCTATGGACTGTATTAAGGCCCCAAATGTTTAAACCAACAACAGAGATAAGCATATCTGACCTCAAGATACAGACATAAGGAATGGAGAAAACAGTAGGAATTTGGAAATTTTTATGGTGAGCAGGGATGAACTGGGCTGGGAGATTGTTCTTGATGTTGCTTGATGAACTACTGTCCAAGAATAATTCAGCAGAGGAAGGGGAGAGAGTGCAAAGGGAGTAGACTGATGAGGCCCAGGTTGAAGCCAGAGAATTCTTTGCTGAAAGAATTCTTTTTTTTCCTTGTGCATTCTGAATGTCTGAGACTTGCCCTAGGTTTAGGAAAAGGATCCATTATGGGTTTACTGGGAAGATCAAGGATGGAAATTTGCCTGTCAGAGTTGGTCCACTATCTGATGGGTTAGGGCATGCATGCTTCTGATGGTTTTTGTTAGTGGTGGAAGGACCAGAGTTGGTAGACTCAGACAGGATGATTTCTGAGTTTGAATAAGTGTTCATGTCCATTAAGGAAAGAGTGTTCTGTGGGGGAGCTGTAACTGAGAGTGGTAGGCTGTGCGTGAGATCAAAATTATGTGGTCTAGAGGAAGGTGGAGTCTTACTGGAAGGTGAGAGGATGACTGAATACTGAAAAGTTGAATTGATGTGAGGTGGAGGTGAGAGGTTAGCTGAAGGAGGAAGTTCATATTTATTGGGTCTGTTTGGAGCATAAATGTGGTTTATGTCTTTTTCTGGCAAGAGTTGCATTTTTTAGGGCAGTCCTGATTGAAGTGGTTGTGGTCTTTGCAGGTGAAACATTGTGGCCTCATCCCCTTCATCGAGATGACCAAAGGTGCTAGTTCGGCTGCTATTGTTGTGGGAATGTTTTCAGGAGAGAGCCCTTTTTTAAGGATGAATTGAAGTAAGGCCATGTTGGTGAAGGTGAGACCATTGGTGAGAGGATCTCTAAGGTACTCAAATGGGGTAACTTGTCTGAATGCCTTGAGGTATTTCTGTAGGTGCTGCCTCTGCATACCTATGTGGCAGTTTTTGATAAACCCCTTAAGTATGGATGGTCTATTGGAACCATGAACATGTTGTGTAAAAATTTAAATCTGTTTTTGAAGGCTTGTCTTTGTATTGTGTTGTGCAACTTTATTGCCATGTATCAGTCATTAGAAGGGAGAGCATTTTATGTATATTATCAGTTAGATTGTGGAGTTTGATAAGGTCATAGAACTGCTGTGTTGGAAATTTATGGAGTCCACATTGTAATTCTGTAACTGCCAGAATGACAGAGCTGTCACTCTGGTAGAAATGAAGTGACTTGAGGAGAAGTGGTGGAACTGTTTGGTTAAATTTTTCTGAGATTACCATGTGATTCTCTGGTATGAGTGTTTAGTAGAAATGAAGGTTGCAGAGGTGGCTGAATCATGATTGTTTGGATTGTTCTCATCAATGCCCCACAGATTTTGAAGGAGCTCAGCTTGGTATGTTTGTGATGTGATTATATTAGGATTTTTTGGTGTGATGCTGGATGCAGCCTGAGCATAGGAATTAGCAAAGACTTGCTGTGGTGATGGATTTTTAATAAGGGATTGGTCTATAGTGTGACTGATAATAGTGGGAGTAATGTTGGCAGACTTTGTTGCACTCATAGATTGAGATGGGGAATTATGAGTAGCATCATCTTTGGAGTAATTATTGTGGGTTAGATTAGAGTTGGCTGAGGTTTCTGTATTAAACTTAGGTGTAGTAGGCTGATTTTTTCCCCTTATAGTAGAGGAATTTTTAATGTTACCAGTTTTGCTTGGAGCAACATTATAATTGGTGAGATTACTTTTTTGGGATTGCTTCTTGCCTTTGATTGGGCAAGCCTCACCCTGTAGGGGAGGAAAATCCAGAGGGTCTGGGGATGGAGATCTTAAAATAGATTCTGTGCTGAAGGTTTCTTTGGAGTTTAATTTAGTTAACATATTTGGAAGTTTTGAAGATTTTTGTTTTTGTGAATTATGTTTTTGCACATTTTTGCCGCTAGGGGCGGTGGCCATGAAGAAAAAAATTGGAAGAGTCAAAGCTATATGAAGAAAAAAATTTGAAGTGAAAGCTAAAGAATTTGATTTTAAAAAATGTAGTAATTTCACACTGGAGAGATTGCTAGTGTTAATTTTAGTTGGCTAATTCAAAGATTGATTAGAATTTAGGCAGTTTACTACCCCAGAGGGGGGATGAGAAAAGAAGATCGTTTTTAATGACCTAAATAATTGGAACAGTACATAAAAAAAATTGATAAAAAATATTTTGAGTGATAGGAGAGCTGGGGAGGAAATGAAGTCAAGAGTTTCAGAGGGAATAAAACCTTCTATGATACATAGAACAGTGAAACTACCCATCAAATGGGGGGGGGGTATGGTTGTCTATTGTAGATGATCAGATGGTAGATGCAGTGAAATAATGATAAAAATACACTAAAAACTGAAAATTGTGAATGAAAAAACAAATAAACAACAAATAATGTTCTTTAAAGGGATAAATACATATAAGGAATACCTCTGATAGCAGGAAAACTGACTTTTTAAAGTCTTTTCAAGAGAGCTGTGAAGTAAGTGATTTTCTTTCTAGAAGCAGCTCCATCTAGATCTTATGATTATTTATCTTTTCAACATATATGTGTTCAAGTGTATCAATGTTATGAAATAGTGTGGAGAGTGGTGGATTGTGTGAAAGTCTGTGCTCATATACTCTATATATTACATATATAGACACAGAAATATAATAAGCCTGTGTGTTTCAGTTACACCTGGGTCTCTTTTTACGTGGACTTATTTAACACGATTTTGAAGTTACTCGATTCGTGTTTCACCAGAAGTCGAACTCCGATATTGTGCTATTACTTTAAATAATAAATTTTGTGCACTCACGTTATATTGAAAGAAATAGCACATTATTGAAATTCGACTTTCAACTTAGTAATTTCAATATTTTCAGTGCTTTATAATAGTAAGATTTCATGCAATAATGAAATTAAAATCATGATTTCCACATTTTATGTATACACACATTAAATTTTACAAGATTATAATGTAAATTTGTTCAAACATTGTGCATGTTAATTTTGCATTTTAAATCACATTCTGTTTTTGCTTTTTAAAAAAGAATGTTTAATCAATTATTAATCATTTAATGTCCGCAAGTTTATTTTTAAAAGATGATTAATAGCAGTGGGCACAATTAAAATTCGAAAATTAAAGACAAAAATAAGAATTTAATTTTTAGTTGTTAGATTAATTACTAATTACGTTGTCACCAGAAAACCATTAATTAACACAACATGAGAGTGACGTTGGCGCTAGTTGTATTTCATCTTGTGAAGAATCTGATTTTTTTATCAGTTTGCAAACAAACCTGTTTACCGGCAAATAGCAATAATAATTAAAACATGTAAACTGTAAATTATGCATAAAAATATATTGTTTTGAATAAAATTAAATATTATTGTTAAAAAAAGTTTGTCTTGTATCAATTTTTTTCAAATTTGAAATTTTTTATTAGTCATATTTTATTTCCTTTTTTTTTTTTTTTTCACAAATTTTAAAGTAAATTTTACGTTGGTGCTTTGCTTTTATGCGAGTTTTGAAAAATCGGTCTGTATTTCCCCTTTTTCAAGACAAGTTACGTCTATTTTTGCACGATTTCGTTTGCGCGTGTTTTCTGAGGAACCTATCTATCGCGTAAAATGAGACCCAGGTGTATATATATATTCATGTCACAAAAGTTTAAATTTAAATATAAGTTGGAATTTTTTTTTTTAGGTTTCAAATAAGCTTATGATTTTTTTTTTTTAGATAACCAGTTCATAATCAATTAAAGTAACCATATAATTTTTGTTTGTAATGGATATCTAGTTATTTTTATAATGGATATATCTTTAGTGAGGGAGGTGAAATTCTTAACTTAATCTTGCTTCTAGATAAGTATCATAACATTCATTTAAACAAAAATATGACTATAGTAAATCGATTTCATTAACAATAATGGTGTTGTATTCTCATAGGTTCATGATTTATTTCTTACAAAAAGCTCATATAATAAAGCTGTTGATTCATTGCTTCATTATACATATTTATGCATGTATATATACATATATTAATCATTTAATTTTAGAAGTTATTCAATAATTAATATATTTTTACGCAGAGGAATACATCAGAATGATTGGCATTGTAAAGTATATCCAAAAACTTAAATTGCTTAGAAGACTTTGGTATTATTCCTATAGACAATTGATTCTAATTTCAGAGAACCACAATAATTAGATAATGCATAAACAATCTCTTTATTGTCTGTCTTCTATTGTTAAATAAAACTGTATAGTGGTGATTATCATAATCCCTAATATTTCTGGTTTACATGATTATAGTATGAGACTTTTACTTAATACATTTAATATCAGAATTTATTAAGCAATGATAGTCTCTCAGAATCTATGTTAAGCAGAAATTTCTGCAATTCTTAATGAACAGATTTCTTATAATTTGTTTTGAATAGCTTGGAAGTATTCTAGAATAAAGTTAAACTTGAATTGGTTAAAGACAATGTTAAACTGATAAATATGACTTTGCATGTCGGTATAGAAATTAAATATTAATTCAAAATAACCCAAGGAAAGCTAATAATCTCTTTATAAAATTAATTTAACCAATCAATATGTTTAATTGCTTAATAGCTACTAATTTAAAAATTGTTTTGGATTTTTTTTTCCATAATATTATTCTTTTTAAATATTTGTTTTACTTACTGATCTTGATGTTTTGTATGTGTACTTTGAAAATATAATTAAACTTTGATTGACCATGGCTATAAAGTAGCATTTTTAAAAAGAAAAAAACAGCAGTATAGTATGCATAAAAATTATAAAACACACTTGTGTTTCTTGTTTTTTCATATGTCAAAGCGTCGGCCAGGAAGCGAAGCCGGAGCAACTGCTTGTAAAGCAGCTGTGCTGACCACTCGACTTCGTTTTTTTATTTTAAGTAAAAATTTTATAAAAATAATTAATTTTTGTTATATTTCATTGATATATTAAATTAGTAAACAATTAAAATAATGTTTTAAAAAAATTGCTACTCACATTATAAATATAACTTTAAATATAATTTCAAATACTTCATGTTTTTTTTTCTTATTATTTGAATTAATTGCAGTCTACTTGTCATAATAATAAACAAAATGTTAAACAATAAAATTAATTTCATCATTATCATAATCATATACTTTGTTTGTCTATGTGTGCTTTAAGATTCTGAGAGATTTATGTTGATGCTGCAATAAAAGGTTTCATTGTCCAAAATCTGTTTAGTTCAGTAAAAGTAAAAGCTTTATGTGAAAATTTAATTTTTTAATGGTTATCACAATTAAAAAGCATTTGGTGGTTAAAATTTTAGTCAGGGAAAACAAATGATCTTCACTTGTAAGAAAATATTCTTCTTAGAAGTAAATACATTTCTGCTCCTATACATTCCTTTCTCCCAATATTGACAGATTAATAAGTTGTTGTTTTTTTAATTTGTCTATGACTTTTTTGTAAAATTATTGTTTAATAAGATTTTGTTGGAATATGTTTGACTGATATTCTGTCAAAAATGTATATTACATCACACAAAACATTTCTTTAACTTTATTATTTATTTTGTTTTTTCAATTAGAAAACTGTAACCAAGTTCAAATTCATTATAAAATATTTATTTAAGAAATCTATGATTATTCATTTATTCCATTGGCATGACTTCATATGCCCAAATTTAACAAAAATATGTCTTTGTAATAATAGATTCAAATAGCATTACATTCAGCAAGATTAATCTTCTCATATTTTTTAGACTATTACGTTATTAGAATATATATATATATATATTGTAACCTCTAATATTCTATATTACGTTATTAGAATATATATATATATATATTGTAACCTCTAATATTCTATTTTGCTAGAAGAACTGCAATAAGTAAGAATGTAATTGTGTTATAATGGAAATTGGAGCAAAAGAAACTAAAAATACGCTTCCTATTGTGCTGGAATGTATTGAAAACACATTCATGTATGGTAGAACCTTCATAAGACCTTAACTCATGCCAATGCATCCACTTTAGGTTTCCCAAATAAAATAAACAAAAATGTAATCATATAATTTCTTAGGTATTTGAAATTTTACCATTATAATTTCAATATATACTATAAACTTTATTACATTAACAATTACTGGTTTATTGTTAAATAATTTCAAGTTTATATGATTTTGCTTTATCTAATCATAAATTGCAAAACATCAGTGTGTATATTTATAAACATTTGTTAAGACTAATTGGATTAATTATCTCAAGGTCATTTCTTTAATGAACATTTACTATGATAAAGGTAAGTACACCTGGGTCTCGTTTTACGCGATAGATAGGTTCCTCAGAAAACACGTGCAAACGAAATCGCGCAAAAATAGACATAACTTACATTGAAAAAGGGGGGATGCGGTCTGTGATTTTTCAGAATTTGTGTAAAAGCAAAGCACCAACGTAAAATTACTTTAAAATTTGCGCAAAAAAAAAATAAAGAAATAAAATATGACTAATAAAAAATTTCAAATTTGAAAAAAATTGATACAAGACAAACTTTTTTTAACTATAATATTTAATTTTATTCAAAATAACATATTTTTATGCATAATTTACAGTACAATAATTTACATTTTTTTATACATGTTTTAATTATTATCGCTATTTACCGAAAAACACGTTCGTTTGCAAACTGGTAAAAAATCAATTTTTCACAAGAGGAAATATAACTAGCGCCAACTTCACACTCATGTTGTGTCAATGGTTTCCTGGTGACAATGTAATTAGTAATTAATCTTTGAGATGATGATTTTATTAATTGTTTATGAAACTAACAACTAAAAATTAAATTCTTATTTACTAAAAATTAAATTCTTATTTTTGTCTTTAATTTTCAATTTCGTTTAAAAATCAAATTTCACATCACATTAATTTCAAGTCACCATAATTTTTAAATTGTTAATTACAATTAAAAATCAGATTTTAATTTTTAATTGTCAAATTTAATTGTGCCCACTGCTATTACTCACCTTTTAAAAATAAACTTGTGGACACTAAATGATTAATAATTGATTACGTTCTTTTTTAAAAAGCAAAAACAGAATGTGATTTAAAATGCAAAATTAACATGCACAATGTTTGAACAAATTTACATTATAATCTTGTAAAATTTAATATGTGTATACATAAAATGTGGAAATCATGATTTTAATTTCATTATTACATAAAATCTTACTATTATAAAGCACTGAAAATATTGAAATTACTAAGATGAAAGTCGAATTCCAATAATATGCTATTACTTTCAATATAATGTAAGTGCGCAAAATTTATTATTTAAAGTAATAGCGCATTATCGGAGTTTGACTTCCGGTGAAACATGAATCGCATAACTTCAAAATCGTGTTAAATAAGTCCGCATAAAAAAAGACCCAGGTGTATACATATAAGGAGTTTTACATAACCTTTAACTTTCTAGGTTTAAATAGCAAATATAATAAAATATTCAAGTATAACATTAGATGAATCAGCAGTGAGAGCATGACCTGAATTTAAATTATATTAAGATGTTGATTAAAGAAAAATAATACCATATAATTTTAAAATAACTGTTTATTTCGTGTAAATATCAATAAAAAGAAAAAACATAACATAACAATAACATAATAATAATTATCATTATATAATAGAAAATATTAAAACTGAATGTATATTGTTTCTTTGGAAGTATATCTGATGGATTAAGTATAAATACTTTTGGTGTATAGATTTATGATATATGTGTGGCAATACAACATACATGTTGGATGAGATTGATTGCAGTGTCTTATTCCACTTTTGCTTTGAATATATAATTGGTCAAAAGGTTTCAAATTTTATGTTAAAACTTTAGTCAATTTAAAAGTATGTAATAAAATATAGATTAATATTTATATTTAAAAATTTTAAATAATAGTTAATAACACAATCTTGCTCCAATATCAAATATTTATTATGTATTTACTCTCACTTATTTGTCATACTTTATGTTTAAATATTGAATATAAACTATAATACCTGGGTATCCACTGGAATTATTCAGATATATATGTCACATTTATTACTCTAATAAATTTATTTAATATATTAAATTAAAACACAAAATAAATAACATGCTATTCATATAGAGTTTAAGTCAATAAACATCACATGATAGAGTTTATATGGTACTTAAATATCCAATATTTCCAAATTTATAAAATAATGATACTCTTGTCTAAAATCAAATTTAACTACCTGCAGTACTATTATCTTGGTTTAATGATGATCAAGGTCATCTCAGTCAAATTAATCCATCATGGAACATCTTTATCTCCAATGAAAAATGTATATTTTAGAATCTCTGTAATCTATTTTAACTCTTTTGTCAGTTGCACATGAAAACAAAATAAAATCTTCAAGTGCCACCCTAACAATCACCTTACTGCATTTGTTTCTATGGTGATTTAAAGAAGTTATTTCTGTTGGAATAACAATATATTATTTATTCTCCAATATGAGGCATTCCCATAATCATTCCACAAATGCTTCATTTATTGGATAAAATCCTAGGTTAATAACTATATTTTTTTATAAATAGATGTTATATTTAAACAGCATTAAACTGTTGTACATGCGCTTTGCATGTAAAAGTAATTTAAAGTGATTATTTAATATCTTCACACTTTCACTTTCAAACACTTAAGATTTGCCCATACAAAAGTGTTTGGGTTTGAAAAGAAGATAGATGGCCACTCTATCTTTTCCAAAGACTTTATCATGTGTTTGAAGTGTTAGTATTCAGTCATTTATAGTTAAAATCTGCAAAGCGCATGTACAACAGTTTAATGCTGTTTAAATATTACAGTTTATAAACATCGTGCTATATAAAATAATTGATTTATTTACATAAATAGATGTTAAAAACACATTCCTTCATAAATGAAGAGACAATATAATCCTTTAGGTGATTTTAATCAGATATTCTAGAGTATCAATATTACAAACAATGCATTGTTTTTTTTTCCATTTTGTATTTTAATTAAATATATTTTGAAATGGAATGGAAACCTGATTCTGCCTTGGACAAACCCCTCATAAAATCCTCTAGTCAACCATCCTCATGTAGGTCAATACAGTATGGTGATTTTTAAGAAACACAACTGATTACTGACTACAATGAAAATTTTAAAGATTTCCCATTTTAAATTTGCCGGTATTTATAAGTTTTTTGAGATGACATGGAAATTATCTGACAATGCATCTTGCTTCATAGTAGATTTCCAGGGCAAGTTTTTAGGGTTTTCTCTCAATTGGTGTGAATATGTAATCATTTTTGAAAATACAAAATAATAAAAATAAAATATTTTACATTAACTTATTATAACCAAGTAAATTAATTGCATTTATCTATTTATTGATAAACTTTATTAGAATAATAAACCCAGTCAATAAACATCACTAGCTCAATAAAATTCCATGAATGCTTTAATATCAGTAATTTCATTAGATTTTGTAATCTATTATTTTAAAAACATTTACTGCATCTAAACATTTAATTATCTGATGTGTCAGTGAGTTATTTTGTTGGTCTTTCTAACACACTTTTCTAATTTTGTGAATATTATAAATACAATAAAATTTTCGTATATTTTTAACTAATATCACTTTTGCTAATTTAATAGACAGTTTATTTATTTTGAACTTGTTGTAAATATTACTATTTAATAAGATTTGCCTACCTATCGCATCACTTGCTGTTTATTCAATAAACATTATTCTGTGCATACCTGGATTTGTAGCCATTGCTAAAACAATTCACTAATCATTGTTAAATTGTTATCAAGCAGATGCACCTTTATCAGCACTGTCTGATTTTAATCTCATTACTTTTTACTGTTTTAATAATATTTGAAATTTTAATAGAAATAAAATGGTTATCGCATTGCATATTCACCTTATGGTAATTTACCTTTAGTTTAAAACCTATCACTTGATCTACCATAAAATATGCAACAGTTCATACTTTACAGAACATGATAGCTTTTATACCAGAAATATACTGCTACAATATATATTGATTTTTTTCTCATATTTGTCAACATATCCCTTATCTTAAACTCTAAATTATTAATTATCCACCAATGTAAAACTTTCAATCATTCTCTCACTGTATATGTATTCCATAAATAGCTTTAATTCATCAAATGAAATAGAAACACATATATATTTGGATCTCCATTCTTCTGCTAATATTCCAATATTTTTATTATATGCTATTTCAAAAAAGGACTGATTTCTATCCACTTTTAGAAATTTGTGGAAGGATGAATAATTATTGTACCTTTGAAAGTTTTTTTTAAATTATTTTAATTTTTATAAACACACCCCACTTATTAAATTCCATTGTCATGATTATCCATAAATGTAAAAATTTCTGACTACTCACTGTACATGTATTTCATATCAACCTGAATGATTTTTAAAAAGAAATTTTTTTTCTGTTGTTAATACAAATAAATATCAATATCTCATCTTTAAAATAATAGTTAATGATGTTTGAACTTATAGGTTAAAATATTTGAAACTATTATATTTCAAATATACTGATAAAAGAATTATTTTTAATGTTCCTAGAACTGAAGATTGTGAATACTTAAAACCTTTATAATGATAATAAAAGAGAAATAAAATGAAATTGCTAAGTCATCATGATATAATCAGTTCACTAACATAATTTTTATTAAATTTCCTATCTTGCATTTAATTTAAATATATATTTATTACTTTGGTTTGTTTTTTAGATAACGTAAATAATGGTTATCGATCCAAAGGTGACATCATATCTCGACTGCGAGGCGACAAGCCTAGTGAACCTGGAAAAACGTTTAATCAAGTTCTTGCAGATTTAACTGCAAGTTTTACTGTTTTAATAGCAATTTATTTTCCGTCAGTAACCGGTAAGTAATTCTAAATATAAATAATATAAATTCAAATTTGCAAACTTTTATTTGTCTGTATAACAATTTGTTTGTTAACTTTTTTGTAATCTAACGCTAAATGCATTTTTAGTGAAGTTTGCTATAATCATAGCTCCCTCAAATTTATTATTGTTGTAAAATTAAGAGAGCTATGATTATGGTGAATTTCACCGAAAGTGCACTTAGCATTAAATTATAAAGAAGAAAGAAACCACTTCTTTATGCAAATGAACAAATGTTTGCAAATTTGAATTACAAACATAAATGAAGGAAAAAATCAATATTAAATAATATATTGTAATGGCCACAGACGATGTTACATTGTTTTTTTTATTATTAAACATGAAAAAAATAAAAGTTCGCAAATAAAAACATCTTTTTTAAGAATTAAAAATTGAAAATTAATTCTATCTTAAACTCATATATATATATATAAAATCGCACAGATGAAAAAGATTAAAATAAAACTTTATTAAAAATAGAAAAAGTATTTTAAAAGCAAAAACTTAAAAAGATTTAAAGATAAAAATATATCTTTAAGTTTGGAAAACAAATTAATTAATGTTATCGAAAAATGGAAATGATTATTTTAATTAGTAAGCTAGCCCTTGGGCATTTCAAATGTATAAGCAACAGTCAGATAGGAGAGAAAAACAATGGAATCGGACCTCAGCGAAAGGACCATCACATCGATGACGTAATGTCAATTGAATCCTTAAAATTAATATAAAAGGAAAAGTTTGGAAACTATTAGTTAATTATTACAAGATGACAGATATGTGTTAAGTTGGAGAGGGTTGGAGGAGAAGGGATTGAAAGACGCACTTTCAATTCCTTCAGTTGTTTAAAAAAATGAAACATCATTTTCCAATATTGCGGACCACAGGACATCAAGCCCGGAAGAATACCATCAACCATAAAGGACCAATGGTTAACTGCACACCGATCTCCTTATGACTTTGTGGGAATTAACACCTTCCATTACAAAAAATCAGAAACTACAGACATTTTTCAAAACAGTAAGAAATATATAATTAATGAACATTTGAAAACATTAAGAACTTTAAAATATAAACTTTCTCTGTATTTAAAAAAAAATAGAAATAGATTCCTATCTGACCAAACTAAATTATTTATTAATTAGTTATAATTTTATTTGATGTATTTTTTTAAATAAAAAGTCATTTCCATTTATTTTTTTTTTTGTTCTTTAAGTTTTATTTATGATTTTTGTTTTGCGATAAATTAAATTATATAAATGTTAAACTTAAGTCGGTCGTGAAAGACTGTATAGATTTGTAAAGTTATATTAGGGGAGGGTAATCTTAGGTTATTTGTTTTGTAGTTGAATTGGGTCAATGGATTGGATATATTGGTGTAATTAGTAGATGTAGTACAAGATTTGCTACCGGCAGAATCGCTAGTTTACACCGCACACAACTGTTTTGCCTATGGAAGGGATTATAAGATGTAGAACACTATTCTTTCCTATGGAGTTTTTTTTTATTGCTCTTATCGTCAGATAGATGTAGTATTCCTATCTGGCAAGAGTCAATTTTTTCTCTTAACCTATTTGTGCTGTCGTATTTCATATTACATTGAATACATCAATGTATTAGATGGATTGATGCTGGTTTGACTGAGAACTTTTGGCCTAAGGTTAAATGAGGGACAGAATATTTCTTTTCAAATGCAAATCTATGTAGTCTGTTCATACTCGACACTCTAAATAAAAATGCATTAAATTTAAGTTGGGTATAGACGCTTGCATGGGTTCGTTACCGGTTAATTATGTTTCTGGTTTTCATATTTGATCAAAATGTATAGACATTCGTTAAATACTGATACCTTACGGTGAGTATCTAAGATGTATTTATGTCGAATGTCTTTTAAGTTATTGGTGTCTTGTGGCATCTTATGATGAATGTCATTGGGTTTCTTATAAATTCCCCTCTGCATTTCCATCAATGACTTTATATTTTGATCGTTTATGTTTATTTTGAAATGTTTTTGACCATGTAATCTATGTAACCGATCTATACTCAATATTAAAAACACATTTTATAAATCCATCTGTGCAAACTTATAAAATTTAAAATATAAACTTATAAAAATTAAAATATAAAATCAAATTCTAAAATCAAGTTAAAATTATAAAGTAAAAGTAATGTTAAAATGATTCAAAATTTATATGTGCGTTAATAAATGTTTGTGTGGATAATTACTGGCAGTGGCTTATTTTATTCTTTTTTTATATATCTTAGATAAGAATTTGTCATAAAATGTAAATCTCTGCTATTCCACTGAGCTAGTGACAATGGGCTAATGACCGGAATCAACCAATATAAAATAAATAATTTTTTTTGACTTACGTATCTGCCTACTTTATAAATTTTCTAGGTTCAAATGCCTATTGGTGCCCTGTAGTGTATATTATGTTAAGCTCACTTTCTCCGGATCTTTACAATATATTGTAACCAGAAGTGATTATAATAAATGATTAGAAGAGAAACTGTCAAATATTTTCTTATTTAAATTATCTATTTATGTTTATTTAATAAAATAATATATATGTTCTGTTGATAGGTTTTAAATTGTTTCAATTCCATAAAAGTGATTGTCTAAAATCATAATTTTAACAACAATATTGTCCATTCATCTTTCAATCTAATACTTTGCAAAATAATAATAAATTATTATATTGATCACACCAGGTGTAAAATCATACAGCATAAAGATGTCATAATAAAAATTAAATGACAATTTTTTAGCAAATTTTTCTTTTTATATTATCATTGTATATTCAGGTTTCACCCTTATATATATATATATTCACCTATTTTTATACATATATTTAATAATGGGTATTCATCATTCTCTCTATTTCTATCTTCTCTTTTGTTTTTTAATATACAAGACCTATTCTGAAACTGCACAATATTACTGCATTAATTTGAAATAGTTTTTGCAAAGAAAAAAAGTATAATAAATTAACAATAGACAGATTGTTTCTTAATAAACGTAATCCATATTAGAGGTTATAAATTTTTTTAAACTCTTTCAACAAATTTATCAGTGACATACCATTAGCATTACTCCATTGCACATATAAGCTTTAAAAATCATAAATTTATATATGTAAAAGGACTTATCGGTTAATTTATGTTGAATGGTGATTTATGATTTTTAATTTTTTTTCTTTTTAATGCGTAAGGTGAGATAAATTTTTTTATATATCATTCATTAATATATGTCCTTATTAGCAATTTATTAATTATTTATAAAATATTTTAAAAAAACTACCAAGGGAATATTTACAAAAAAAAAATTTAAAGAATTTATATATATGTTTGTTCAAGATTTTTGAACTTCTGGCTAAGCTAAAATATATGTATAATGTGAATACAAAGGTTCGTTGTTCTTGTTGGATAACAGTTTACAATCTTTAAAGCTTATTATACGTTTAAACTCTGGCAACTGATTTTAATATAAATGTAACTGTTGTACCAAACCCCAAAACCTGGTGATTTAAGGTATTAAAAAAGTTTCATTTTGGCTTAACAAAAATTATTATAATTAGTTTTTAAATTTGGAAAATTTACAAAGTTTAATATATTGTATTGAGTATGTAAAGCAATGTTAAATATTATAACAATTTAATTTTTAGATAAATAAATAAAATATACATTTTCAAATTTGTATATATCAGAGCATATTTAAGTGTTTTTTAACAAATATTTTGACTTCATTATTTTGTAATAAGAAACATTTTTAGAAGTGTATTTTCTTTATTAAATATATATGAGAAATAAATGTATTTCAGTAAACATTTCTAAATATTATATATTACGTATATATATAATCTAATATTTGATGCAAGGGAGTAAATATGAACATCAGTCCACAATATATTATCCATAAAAGCATAGATTAGAAAAATGTTGCTTCATGATCAAATTAGAACTGATCAATTTTAATTGGATACAAGAGAAAATACATTATGAGAAATGAAACGCATGAAATAGTTTCGTCTTAATAAAAAAATTGAAAAGGATGATGGGGAACACAATATAAGCACAGTAAGCAATTGATATTTTTTTAATTAATAATCTTTTTAAAGCAATAAATCTTTATCAAATAACATTTAATTTTTATTTAATTTATAAGAGGGTTATACAATAAAGCCATTATTGAATGAACTCTTTATATCTAACAAAATCATCCTTTAAACTGAAAAACCAAAGATGTCACATGAATTTATTAAAACGTACGTCCTTAAAGTCAAAAAGATAGACCAGTCTGGTTTTATGGAAAATTTATCTCTGATATATACAGTATATATAACATACAGATTCATGTTTTTGTATAAAAGATATGTATTTATATTAAATGAGAGAAAATACGCATATATTTTTATATAAATAGTGATTTTATTATTATTAAAAATAATATATTTATTTTTAAATACAAGTAAAAAATATTTATTTTAAATATATAATATTTATAATGACAAAAATGTAATAATTAGTGTTTAAAAAAAAAGAAGAAAAAAAGATTTTAAAAGAAATCACACAAGTAAATATTTTAACTTATCCTCTCAATCTGATATTTTTATTTTAATACTAATAAAGTGTTTCTGCCGCTATCATGTGATTCAAATGAAAAAGTATCACTGTTTAAATCTCACTACCTTGTCACAGTTAATACCCTTTTCCTCTCTCTTTTTAAATGACTTCTGATAATTCAGTTGAATCTCAAGCGCTTATCATTCATCCATAGGAATTACCTATAAAATAAGACAGATGCAGAGTTAAAAGGTAAAATAACTAAGTTGAAATGTAATACTTAAATTAGCTGTCACGGCTATGATGAAGAAAATTTAATATATATATATGTTTCACCTATATAATTAAAAGATAATGTGCGAAGAGAGGATATTACTCATCAGATGACTATTTTAGGTTGTTTTTGTTTTTTTTTACCTTTTAGAAAATTATACCAATTTAACCATTTACAAACCAGTAAGTAAGCTGAATATGGGCTACCTATCTAATCAAAAAAAATTTAGTTGAAAATATCCAAATACAAAGTCCTCATGATAAGCATAATAATTAAAAATACAGATTGATATACTAAGAGAAACTTTATATTATATGTTCAATTATAAATTTAAATTATTAAAAATAAAATACAAAATTATAAATTCAACTGAAGAAAAATATTTTCAAAAATCCAAAAAATAATAATCATAAGTATAATTATAAAAATGACAAGACTCACAATTGTTCAGAAAGTTTATAATTAAATCTACTTTATTATTAGATCTAGTGTCTGAACCTATCCTGACACCTCTCTGAGGAGTGCCAAAGCACAAAACCATGGTCAGAGGTTGGGAGGGGGTTCCTGACAGATATTTTAAGTGCTGGCTCTGGCTAAGCATTTATCATAAAGCTTGTAGAGGAATTGGCAATCCTCATTGTTTATAACTTACAAGCTTAAGAGATAGGGTCATGTAATCTATGACTCTTATTTTGACTATTTATAGTCTCTGCCATAAGTCTTATGCAATTTTATGTTGCTAAGACTAGTAATATATGGTATGGCTGAAAATCTATCAGCCCCATATAGATATTTGAGGTGGATAGCTGGTTTTGAAGACATGTAGATGTCTGAAAATTTCAGATTTTCCACTCAATAGATAACTTTTAGATAAGGAGCTTGGCTTTGGGTTGGCATTTTTAGATCTAGTGTCTGAAGCTACCCTGACACCTCTCTGAGGAGTGCCAAGGCATGAAACCATGGTCAGAGGTTTGGGGGGGGGGTCCTGACAGAGATATTTTAAGTGCTGGCTCTGGCTAAGCATTTATCATAAAGCTTATAGAGGAATTGGCAATCCTCATTGTTTATAATCTATTATTAAATTTTTATTTGCAGTAGTTTTTTCTTTGAATTCATGCAATTTTAAATGCTGCCTTTGCTCTCACTTGACCTTTACCATTTTTTAAAATAAAAACTTTAATTATGACTTTGAATACTATAATGTATTTCAAATGCCAGTCTCTCTAATTTTATTCATTTAGAAGGAACTTTAAATTTTATATTTATGCTGTAAGTATAGCATTTTTTGTTTGTTTTAAAAGTGTCAATAATATACTGCAACCATGGAAAAGCAATAAGATATTCATATACAGATATGTAAAAATTACCATTATATTTTTAACCTTTTCCTATTTTTACACGTGTATTTGCATATTGTGAAAGAATTTTAATTTGTGAGTTTCCACTCCATGAAACTTTCATTTCATGAAAGTACAAAACCTGTTTTGAAGTTGTTCTTCAAATACTTGGTCATAATTTTAAGAAACTATGTTGAGTAATAAAATTAGTATTATAGCTAAATATTGAAAATTAAAATAAGAACAAGAAGAGCTCTTGAAAAATATGTTCTATATCAATACTTGAATGGAAGAATGTTTCAATAGAGTAATTAATTTTCATCTGATCAATGCTAAATGCACTCCAGATTTATTTTTTCTATGAATCAATGCCTTAAATAATTGTGTTGGTGGTAATAGCTTTCACAATTATAAATAAAACATGATATTTCATTTTTTTAAAAAGAGATATCAACTATTAATTTGAGAAAGAGAGTGTTTTGGACTTGTTTAAACTTACATTTGATAATGAACTTGTCTAAAGTGTAGAGCTTTCTAGATCAGATTCAGTACAGTTAACTACTGAAACAATAGTAATGTAAATAAATATTCAATGGAAGTCAATTATATAATTGAGTCTGTAAGTTCAATTGTTCAAAGAGGTTCGTTTATGAGGCAAAGAGATAAGGGGTATGTTTATGTTTAACACTGGTCCTTGGACTAGAATTACTATCACAGTTATATATGTTGTCAATTTTTATTAGAATTAGTCAGACATCCTCAAGCTCATAGCAAAAATTTGCTAATGATAATTACCTTATACTTTTATAACAGAGCTTGGAAATTTTAGTTTATTAGAAGAAATCATACCTTTCCTTTGAATCGCTTGTTACCAACAATTAATTAACTTATTTAGGTTTCTTATACTTTAAATTTGAATAAATCAGATATTATATGAACTTTTTTAATCTGTTAAGATTTTCCTTCAATTCTAATTTTGTTATTTGTCTAACACCATAAATGGTTTAATGCATTACATCGATAAAACACTTTATATTTATCACTTAATATCCAACCAGGATTATTTGTGAAGTGTATAAATTGTTTTGTTATTACTAATTAAAGTAATTATCTTTACTCCTTTTGTTAAATAAGGTATCTGAATAAACAATGATTTGTAAGCATATAATTTAGGTAATTTGACATTTTATTCATTTAGATTAAATAAGGATTAGAGTATTAATTTATAAAGTTTTCTTCACCTAAATATCAAGGCTAGCACCCATGTGATTTCCTATAGATTTTAGATTCATAACATGCGAATTGTATCAATTAAATAATCAATTTAATGGAAAGCCAATAAACTTAATGTATTAATATAAATGTAACTTCAATTTTGTGTTCAGTAGAGTCTCTGTTCTCAGGGTACCCTATATACCCCTTGATCACAATCATACCATAATATATATAATTATTATTATTAATAATACAAATCAATAGAATAAATGTTTGTTGCTGTCTTAGTTGCATCTCTCATTCAGAAAATATTATTTTCCAGAAACCAAACATATAAATGCAACAGAATTCATGCAGTCCTAAAAGGATTTATTCATGTGGATTAATTATTCATGTGGGTTAATTAAATCTTCAACATTTAAAAAAAGAATTGACATTAAACTAACATTATTATTGCTAATTAAACAAAAAAAGAAATAGAACAACCAAACATTAAAGATTACTTCTGACAACAAAGTGAAAATTATTTTTTCCCAATGAAAAATGAAAAATACTAAGTCAAAGGGGAAAAGATTGGTTTTGTGAAAGAATTCACTTTGGGGCATTTTAGAAAATAGTTTTATGTAGATTGAATATATTTTCTAATAAGCTAAAAAATAAAAATAAGATTAGTAAATTAATGACATTTAAGTATGTGATTGATTTTCTTTTAAATTTAATTTTGCTAAAGCAATTATTTGCTAATAGTTATTTCTATTTTAAATTCCTAACTATGTTACAAATATGAAGTTTTAGGTTCCAAGTTTAGAAAAAAACAAAAAAGCTAGAGAATTTTGCCACAGAGCTCCTGAAGCTAGTACTGCACTGCAATTTCAAAAATTTTCAAAATGAGTTACTGAAAGACCATTATTTAAGAATGAAAGATGGCAACCTAGGATGCAGCTCTAAATAGATTAAGCTCTTAAGTGTTAAAGTTGTCAATTAGAAATTTAGATCAAATAAATACACCATGTGGCCAAAGTAAAAGGGAATCTTCAGTTAAAAATATCATTAAACATTGTCAAAATAGAGTAATACTAGAAATGCTTATTATAGTTGCAATAAGCAATAATATATGCACTGAATATATATATATATATATATATTCAGTATATATATATATATATATATATATATATATATATATATACACAGTTCATAGATAATGCAATTATGTCAAGCATATAAAAGTAGCATGTTTAAAAATGGTCAGAAAAAATAAGGAAGTCCATTTTTAAAAACATGAAAGATAAAGAAAAATCTTGTAAGAACAATATAAACAATGTTCAACACTTGAAAGATATTGGTTTAGCCATCAAAATTCAAATTATTGTTAATGATATGCAATGTTGTTGGAATTGATACTAGATTTAGGTGCCCATTGTGTCAAAAATACTGGGCTAAACAAGAGCAAAGTTATAATGCCTAAAAACAAATTAGGCATTTATATCTTGTTATGGCTGTAAAGGTATATAGTGATTAAAATTAGTCAAATCTCAAAAGACAGTACATTTAAAAATGGACTATCCAAAACTGTTTGTCAATAAATTGATTAGTACCTAATACTACTAATTCATAAATAAATTAACAAAGTGATAAAATCAAAGTCAAACTCTCAATCTATTAATAAAATAGCTTTAGAAAATATAAGCACAGATAAATAATAAATTTGTATTCCAATTGATCATTGGTGATCCTGAATTTCAAAAATTAAGTAAATGGATCTATCTGATTTAACCAAATGAACACCCAAAAGAGTCGCATCCAATCTATTGGATGCTTAAGAAAGGGAAGTGCAGCTTTCAACTGAAAATTGTTGTTTGTTTTTGGAGGCCAAGAATTGTGATTTCTGCAGATGACTATTCTCAAATACTAAGAATGATCATCCATAAATCATCTGGATGAAAATACTTACAAAATCCTATGTCTGCTAGGCTACTTTAAATACCAACATCAAAGTTTAAGGCCCATCCTGTAAGAAAACATAAATATGTCAGAAAAAGATAGAGCCTGTCATCATAGGCTTGGCTATTGTGGTGAAAAAAATGAATGAAAATGATAATACATATAAATAGCTGGATAATTTGTTATATGGTCAATGGGATCATTAAATAAATCTAAGCAACAGTTATAAATGCAAAAGATTTTTTTAGTGGTTGTCCAAACCTAAATAGACAACAACCCCCCAGGGAGAGAAGTCAGTTGAGGTATGACTGTAATGTTCCATTCAGTAATATTTAAAAAGTATTAGATCAGATGTTGATAATCGAAGCTGAACATTAATTGTAAAACCTATAACACCAGACTAAAAGATGATAAAACCAGACCAGAAAATGAAATAAGAAATTGAGCTAGATGTCCAACAAAATTATTTCAAAGATTGACTACTACAAAATTAACTTTAGTCACAGGAAGGGAATGTTATAGACTCATTTTAAATTTACTTCCAATAATGTACGTGTCTAAACAATATAGTTATCTAGATCAGATTAAGTATACAATACTGCTAAGTAATGACATAACAAAAATGCAAACCAATATCTAATAATATAAATAGGCAATCATATAACTAGGTCAGCAAATATAATTATTCACAATAGTGTAGGATTTGCTGTAAAATTGAGATCCATTTGGGAGGCCATTAAATAGCATTATTGTTTTATGTTTATAACAGTGATAGTGATTCATAATCTCGTATTATTCTGATATATATATATATATATATATATATATATATATATATATATATATATATATATATATATATATATATATATATATATATATATATATATATATATATATATATATATATATATATATATGTCCATTGTTTAATAGAATGAAGTCAGGTATATTCAAGCCTGGAGTAAGAAGCTGCTAATAGCAAATACTTTGCACATTTTGTGAGGTCAACCATATAATTGAACTGAAAAGATTTGGTTTTATTAAAAGAGGTCACAGCATTCCCCCCAAATGGCTTGTTATTACTACCAAGAACTATGCATTTATAATTTGACCAATTATATCCAGCTGGCAAACTCTTTTAACTCTTTACTGCAAATAGATGCTTTATTTGAATATTTTTTTTTTTTTATCAACTGGAAAACAATATTTTCTGGCAACAAAGACTGTAATTATAATATAGAAATATTACAGTCCTTTATTCTCACTATTTGATTATAAGTTATTTTTTAAATCTAAGAATATCTACTATCAAATTATATAATGCTAATATATAAATACATAAATAAAATAACATATATCTTTAGTAACACTTTGTCTTTAAGCCATATTTTAGTAGGAAGGAACTTTTTCCAGATTTTGAAGCAATGTTTATCTTCAATGATACATGCACAGAATCAAAAAAACTAAATTCATGTCAACTGAATTTAATCCTGCATGAACATAATCTATAGTTTTCTATTAATAGTTTATATTTATTCTAATTCATTGTAGTTTGAACTATGTGAATGTAACTAGTTACTATGAAAATTTAGTATTACTTTTACTTTTTTTTTTTTTGCAAGATGTGGATTTATAGAAAATCACAATTCATTTATCCCAATATATGATGTCAAAAAATAAAATGTCAGCTCAATTCAAACGTTATTTTTGTCTAATTAATATTTCTCCTCACTGTTTATACTGATTTTATGTTATTAGACCTAATGTTCTTCCAAGTTATCAAGTTTCAATTAATGCTAATTCTCAAAATAATGTTTTTGACAAATATATATAAATAAATATACATATATTGTTTTATTTCTATTTATAGATTATTTACATATGTAAACTATAAAATCAAATAAAGCAATGAGAATAATAAACAAGCATTGATTTTTTTATATATTAAAAAATACCTTTTTTTATTATATGAATTAATGGGGGAGGGGTCTTAAGACAATTTATATGATAGCAATTAAATGATGGCCTTATGTATTTGAGCCCAATTTAACTTAATAATAATCAAATATAATAAGTGTTTATTAAATAAATAAAAAATTTGTAATGTTAAAAATAATTAACGTAAAAATTAATAAAAGTAGTAAGAAAGTAATATTTTGTCTCTTCTAAAGGTTCTAAGCTTATTACAAATACATGTAATATTTAGTTATATTAATTATTTTTCACTGTAGTATTTTAGATAATATAGTTTAGTTAACGAGTTGTTGTTTTTTTACTTTATTTTCATTTGTTTCTGTAAATTAATTCAGGTATTATGGCTGGCTCTAACCGTTCTGGAGATTTAGCTGACGCTCAGAAATCTATTCCTACTGGAACTATTTGTGCTGTACTTTTTACCTCAACTATATGTATCCTTTTTGATTCTATTTTAACTCTTTTTGAAATAAATATTAGCATAATATTATTACGGTTGGTATTGCACTGAGTATAATAGCAATTATAAATTTTTACTTCTAGCAGTTTTATTTTTATCTTCATATCAAAAAAAAAAAAAAAACCATTTAATCTTTAATTATACACAAACATTTTATAACAATATTAAACATTACTTGGCTTCTTTAGCATTTAATTAGACGCTAGCAGCACATCTCCCCTTTCACTCTAGATGTCAAGATGTTATTAATAGATAATTAACAAAGAAATTACATATAACCTAATACATTAATTACGAATAATATATGAATCTATTACAAACAACTACAAAACATTAGATATAATTATTGCATTCAGAAAGAATGGATATAAATGTCAGTTATGTAATTTAATATTATTTATATGTTAATAAAATATTGATATAATGATCCACTTACCTCAATATATACAATAAAGAATGCCCGCATAAAAATTAATCAACTTATATGATTACTAACTAGTCAATTGAATTTAAATATTATATTAATAAACATTAAGCAGATAGATAATTAGTAAGATCTTCTTATACTATACATATATACATGTAGATCTAACCGCGGAGTTGTTGGCCTTTGGTAATTAATAAGTATCATCATATTAAACATTCTTTAAAAACCAAAGCAAAAAAAAAAATGTTTTGTTAAAATAACTGATTTTAATTAACCTTAATTATAGTTCACATATATAGTGATGAAAAGATTTTTCTTCTCCATAGTTGATTTCAGTGTGCACTGTTAGTTTTACCATCTTCTTGATAAAAGAAGAAAAGAAATCACCTTCTTGATAATAAAAATTATACAATTTTTCCAAGTCATATTTTAAAAATAGATGATTGAAATATTCAACAAAAGTGTTTAATGGTTAATTGTAGACTTATTAGCTAAAAAATTTTGGCATTGGCATTCCTCAGCAGCAATCTTTTGATATTGATAGGATTTACACAGTTTAAGAGTCAAATAGATATACTTTAAAAAGTTATCCAGCCATCTGTTTGGTATCTATGATATACATGGAAAAAACTAGTGGCTTTCTGTATCACAAATTGCTATTTAATTTACTTTTTTTATTGCCTACCACCACATAACTGACTAATTTTACTGTTACAGACAGTATGTCTTTTAGATCCATAACTAGTAAATTAGATTTCTACTGATTTTTTTTTTTTTTGCCTTTTTCTCCCCAATAAATTTTTTTTTTTAAACTCCCCTTTAATTTAGGCTGATCTTTCCTTCATAACTTTCCCACCACGTGATAAATCTCTTTATCCATCCATTCATAAATATAATGTTTTAAAAAAAAAATGTTTAATTTCTTTCTGTCTAATTGGGTTTTTTAATTAAAAAAATGTTTCTTATCTTAAAACCTTAATTAAATATATTCATATTTGGAATGCAGATTAATTGTTTTATAAATATAAATTCTTATTATTTGATATTTCCAAAATTCTTGTATGAAAAACAGATAACCACGTCAAGCGTTGGTAGTCGAGTGGCTAGCACAGCCGCCTTACAAGCAGATAACCAATAACAACTCGCAAATTCTCCCTTATCTAAATGATTTAATTAATTCTTATTCCACACACACACACACACACAAAAAAAAAATTGATTTTGCTTGTGATAGGAAAAATAACTATTATTATAAATTGACCAAATTTCTATTTTTATTACATATTTTTTAAACTATATATTGACTCGTTTATACATGCACATACATTCACTGGTGAATAATCAAATATTTATATTATAATTTTTTTTTTTTTGTCTTACAATTTAAGCTTTAAAATATTATTTGCTGTTGTTTTTTTAAAAAAAAACTGAACAATTTAGAATGCAGAATGACTCTGGATTCAGAATTCCATTCAATCCTTATGATATATATATATTATTTTAGAAAAAAAATGATTAAAATGTTTAACTCTTAAGAAATTATGTTAGTGAAAAAATTATTCATTGATATATAAATATTTTTTTTAAAAAAATCTTGTAAAAAGAAAATTAATTGGTCAAATTTTAATCCAATAATTCCTAACACTGATAAAAGATTGATATCAGTTATTTTTTTAAAAATGTATTCAGGAGAATTCTGTGGACTTTAGTAGTGATAATTCAGCTGTCAGAAGCTCAACTTAGAAGTCTGATGTTAAATTGATTTCACTTAATTAAAGAAAAGAAATGTTGTTTGCACAGCAGTATAATACTATGAAGTTTATAAAATCCATATGCTAACTTTTACTAAAAGTTGATCATTGCTGATCCACTTACATATGTAGGAGAAAGAAAATACCCCTGAATGAAACTTTCAACAAGCTTTATGTATTGATCTATCTACAATCATGACTATCTCAACATATGTTAATCTGAAATAAAAATAATTGTTAAACTGGAAACCTGGGGCTACAAAAAAAGAAGAAAAGCTAAATGGATGAAAGTAACTATTGAGAAAAATATAATAGCAAAAAAAAAAAACAGAGCAAAAGATTAATTAACTTAGAAAGGACGCACAAGTATGCAATTACAGTAAAAGGACTAAAATATAAAAAAAATCCATAATCTGATAAAGTATTGTAGTAAATACACATAAATATTACTTTATAAAAAAAATGGATAATTAAAAATATTGAATATTTTTTTCAATAGTTTTGTTGAAAAAATTTTTTTTTATTTGGTTAAAATTATATGGGAACATACATTCTCATTTTCAAAATTAAAAGTAGAGGATGGTTAATATTAAAACTAGTTTTTTTTTTTTGTTCATTGTGAAATAATTTTTATAGGGTTTGATTATTGTAAGAAAATAACTCGTTTAGATTAAATACTGATTGAAAAGAATTAGAAGGGAATAATAGTGCATTGCATGGATAAGTTTAATCAATATGTATTTATTTTGGATTTACCACATTATCATTTTTTACTTTTGTTTTATTATGTTTTTATTATTCAAGCTAACCATTCCATGAATTATCAGTGTTTGATTTTATTCTAGAGCCACCCTTTTAATATGAAGCTGGATCTGCATGTAATGGTGAAGCTTATTACATAGAAGAGTGCATAAATTTTCTTGTTTACAGTTTCAAGGCTCCTTGTGATCTGAAAGCTCATAGTTTTGTAGTTAAGTAGAGAAATGTTTATAGAATCAAATGCCTTTTCATAGTCTAGAAATTCTAAGCATAATGGTGACTCGTATTCATTTGTCCTTTCTATAATTTCTCTCAATACCTGGATATGATCTACTGTACTAAAACCACTTTTAAATCCAACTTGTTCTCTTGGTTGGTGGAAATCCAGTGTTTTCTGTAGAAGAGTTATAATTATCTTAGTAAAAAATTTGTATAAAACTGATAAAAGACTGATAGGTCTGTAATTTCTAATATCTTCTTTATCACCTTTTTTTAAATATTAATATTAATACTTTATTCTTCCAATCATCTGGTACATCTTTATCATTTAGACATTTGGTATATAACTTTGCTAAAAAAAATTCTATTTCTTCACCTGCTTCTTTTAATATATCAATTACAATTCCATCATTACCTGGAGCCTTCCCTTTCTTCATAAATTTAATCGCACATCTCACTTCCTCATTCAAAATTCTGGGCAATTCGGAAGATATAATATGTATAGGAGGCACTTGTTCTTTATTACTATATAATTTTTGATAGAAGTCTTCTACACATTTTATGATGTCATCTCTCTTTTTAGTAATAATGCCATCTTTTTTTCTTATTGCAGATATAAATTTCCTACCAATACCAAAATGTTGTTTTACACTCTTTAGACTTTTATTCTCTTCTACAGCTTTCCTTGCTAGTTTACAATTATACTTTCTTATATCATTTTTAACTCTTTTCCGCACCATTTTACAAAATTCAAGATATTCAATCTTTTTTAATGCATCATTGTTGTATATCCTCATATTTCTTCTTTTCTTCATAAATTCTCTAGTCTCAGTAGAAATTTTACTGGTCAATTGCTGCTTTTTTCTACCAGCTATCTTTGTTGCAGTTTTTAAAAGTGTATCACTTATTTTCCTATCAATGTCATTCAAATCTGAATCATGTTCAAAATCTACTAATACTTGAAACCGATTTGTAAGTTCTAATTTAAATTCATTAGAATGTTTCTGAAGATTAGGAATATCAACTGTAAATATTGTTTTTCTTAATAATTTTTGTCTCTCCAGTTTTACATTAACACGTATCTTACACCTTAGTAATCAATGATCACTTCCTGTATTAAATTTATTAAGAACATTACAATCTTGAAATATGTATTTCCTGTTAGTCAAAATATAATCCAATTCTGCTGTACCTTCATTTGGATGCTTCCATGTCCATTTCCTTTTAACATTTTTCTCAAAAAAAGAATTCATAATATAAAGTTTTTCTTTTTCTGCAAACTCCACAAGTCTATGTCCTCTCTCATTTCTATTACCATAACCAAAACTACCTACAGCATTTTCATCTTTCATTTGTTTACCAATTCTAGCATTAAAGTCTCCCATAACAATTTTAAAATGTTGTTTGCTCTGATCAAAAGCCTTTTGTACATCCATATAAAAATCTTCTATAACTTCATCACTATGAGAACTTGTTGTGGGCATGAACCTGAATTATCTGCATTTGGTATCTGCTATTAAGTTGCTTGCCACTCTGTCTGATACACCATCAATCTTCACAATGTTATTCTTCCATTTTTTATTTATAATGAATCCTACTCCACTTGTATTTCCAATATTTGTGTTTTATAGTAGAGTATATGTCCACTTTTTAAATTGTTTCTTCACCTTTTCTTCTAACTTCACAAAGTCCAATAATGTCCCATTTAATATAAGACAGTTCTTCTTCTAACTCTTGCAGTCTTCCTTCACTTGAAAGTGATCTGCAGTTGTAAGTACCTAAATAAAAAGTCATCATCAAATGGCAGCCTGAGTCTGCAATCAGGGGATTCTTAGCACCCTCCGCCTTCGGCCACCAACCGCTGCCTTGGTTGGTGACTTTACAGCCTCCTGGGAATAAGGGCCATGATTTATTTTTGTCTGTCATTATTGTATATATTGAAAAAATATTCTTAAACTCGGAGGTAAAAAGCCAATAAACTCACCATGCTGGCTAATGCATGTTGGTGAGCAGCCCATCCATGTTCGTATACTATATGAATAATCACATAGTAATAACAGCTGCAATGACAAGAACGTATGGAGTGGACATTAGGAATTTGCCCTGCTCAGTTTTTTTAAAGCCTCCAAGAGGAATCAAAGGGTCTCCTTTCAGTTAATAGCAAACTTCTTTCTACAGCTATACTGTATATAGAAATTTTTATTTACTATTTATTTTTTCAGGAGCTGTTTTTAAGATTTTTATTGTGCTGATTAGCTTGAGGGATCAGCTGCCTTTAATTTCTTTATATTATCATAGTAATAACGATATAATTATAATGATTTGACATTAAGTCAGTAACAGTGTATCAATAATAGTTTTATGTTAACTGCAGGATCCTATATTTGATTGAGAATACTTATACCACATGGCTTTCTCTACTTATACTTCACATATTTTTTTGGAACAATTCACTTTACTCTAGAGGTATTTATTATAAGTTTGAGTGATCAATGGATATTACATAATATATTACTATAGCCATATCCATGAATTAATGTCTTGTCTATATTTTTCATCAGTGACAATTTTGGATTGAAAATTAAAACTAATGCATTCATGCATCTAGTAGTCCTACAATCTTTTATCTATTGATTAGTCAAGTTTGTAGTAAAGTGATCTGGAGTAGAAAGAAAAGGATTGTCCTGAAAAATTATATTTAATGTAAGCAAAGAAAGTGATGTGTTATTCTGTTGATATGAACTATCTTAGACAAAGGATGAAAAAGATCTAGAACTACCATAAAATTGAAGTCAATAAAATATATAATTATAGGCTTGGTGTCTAATCTATATAAAACCGTTTTTTAAGGCTATTCCAGGATATAAAGGGATTAGAGAATGCTGATGGATGTGTAAATTGCATAACCTCCAATTACTCATATTTTTACTGATGTCTATAAGCAAGATATTAGCAATGTGGATATCGTAGTACGACCATTTAGTATGTATTTTATTTTTAAGCTTAACATATAATATACTTTTGGAGTAGAGTCAAGAAAACTGTTTCTTAAAACATGTTATTTGTTAAGAACAATTTCAGAACAATATAATTATTTTTGTTTTTTATTATTTGCTTCTTATTGGGCAAGATATTTTTTGTCATATTTTAAATTCAATTATTAAACATTATAACTTAAGTGTTATTCTATCTGATTTCAAAATTCGAGATAAAAATATTTATTTTATATTTCTTTTAATATTGAAATTTTTTTCTTTCTTAAAATGAAACAGGAGTTTGTGGAAAAGTACTGAAATAGTACTAAAAAACCCACACTTTTTTTTAAAAAAAATGTGTTCCCTTTATCACTTATTTATAGAGCTATTTGTTTAATTAAAAATAATTAACTTGTCCTTTGTCATAACAGTTCAACACTACAACATTGTGTTTAGATAAGCTGTGAATATTGATTCTGTCATTCTTTTTTTTTTGTTTATATATAAAATAGAAAACTGTAAAACATTAAAATACTAGTAAAATAACTAATTTATACTAAAATTTTCTGATTGGAATAGATTTGCCTATTACAAACAATCTTTCTAAAGTAGTTGGTGAATCTATTTGTTAATTATTACTAGTATAGAGTTAGGTGATATTTATTTTTTTAAATTTATATATGTGTGTATCTTTTTTAAAGTTGTATTCTTTGACTCAATTTATAGATCTCTCCTGTGTTATTTTTTTTGCAGGCTCCTTTGATAGTTTAATTTTACAAGACAAGTAAGTTAAAATTTAAATGTAATTTTAAATATGTATTATTACTTTAGCACTCTGCTTTCAGTTCTGTTGTAGAAACCATCTCAGCTAAATAAATGTTTTAATTGTTAATTCATCGATATCATACTATGAAATAAGCGGATAGTTGTAATGTATATTTAAATCATATCAACATTTTAGCATTATTAATATTTAATTTTACATATTTCTTAGTTTAAATATTCTATATGTGAGGTGCGCCATTTAATTTCCAGAATGAATCTTTATAAAATATATATGTGGAAGTGTACTATCATCTTCAAAGTAGTTTCCTTGTGTCTATACACTGATTAAAATTGTGTTTCTATTTCTGGAAGTTTACCTGGAACTTATTTTCAAGAATATTGCTGAGCAGCTGTTTCATGTTCTTTTGGATATCAATTACAATAGAAAATTTTCATCCTTTCAATGCAGTTTTTAATTTTAGAAATAACCAAAAATCACAGAGAGCTAAGTCATGTGAATAAACAGGCTTGTTTGGTTATGTAATTGATTTTTTTGGCCGAAAAATCTCTCAAAGAGTGCACTATGACGTGGCACATTTCTATGATGAATGATCCACTTGTTAGGCATCTTTCTCATGTCCAATTCTTTATTTAAAATTAGCTTGTTTCTCAATTAATTTGCAATTCTTCAGCTATCAATCTCACACTTAATCATCTGTCAGACCATATTGCATGTACTTTGTTAATATTAATGTCAGTCATTGTTGTTTTGACTGTTCACTTCTGAGATCATCTGTCACATCTTTTAACCCATTTTTGAACCTCTTATGTCACTCCCACATACTTGATTTCTTCATAGCATCTTCAGCATATGCAACTTGCAGCGTCTGTAACTTTCAGTAGCATATTTGTCAAATTTCACACAAAATTTGTTATTAATGTGTTGCTCAAAGTTTTGATCACCCATATGTATGCCAAAGCATACACATAGATTTTTATTATCTTCTCAATAGCTAACTAACATGTTCAAACACGAATACGTCTGTGATTTCGATATAATTATGCCATGGGAGACACCACATGGCCATGCCAAAAATTAAATTGTTACATCTCGTATATATTAAATTATTAAAAATAATTTAATTTTATATATATATATAATGATACTTTGAGACCATAGCTTAAAAGATTGTAAACTTTTAAAAATCTTTATATACACAAAATTAATAAAATCCTTTATCTGAGAATGATTTAGATTGCAGTATTTTCATTTTTTATTGTATACTTTACTTTAACTATTAAAAAAAAAATAAGAAAGAAGTTAATTTTTTTTAAAAAAAAGTATTCTGAAAAAAAAAATTGTTTTTTAGATTTAATTTTGATTTAAAATATACAAGTTGCTTCTATTTATTAATAATTACAATTTTAAAATGTTTTTACTTTTGTTATTTAGAAAATGTTTGGATAAATAGTCAATTGATTAGATGTGATATGTTGGACTATTTCCATCATCTATGAGTTAATGTTGAATGTATTGAGAATTTTAAACTGTATTTAAACTTTCCAAATACAAACAACTTGTTAGTAATAACACACAAATAGACTGCAGGTTAGTAATTACACAATATTTTGAATAGTATTATTCTCCATTCTTCTTTAGATGTTGCTGGCCTACATGCAAAGTGACAATATTTACTTAGAGGTTGAACTCGCACCTTTAGATACTTGAATATTGAATTTAAAACAATGCTCTACCAACTGAGCTATCCTGTCCTAGCTCAGTTGGTAGAGTGTTACCTTAAATTCAATATTTAAGTATCTAAAGGTGCAAGTTCAACTTCTAAGTGAATATTGTCACTATGCATATAGGCCAGCAACACCTGAAGAAGAGGGAGAATAATACTACTCGAAATGTTGTGCAATTATTAACCTGCATTGTCTATTTGTGTGTTATTACTAACAAGTTGTTTGTATTTTGGAAAGTTTAAATAAAGTTTAAAATTTTCAATACATTCAATATTAACTCATTGATGATGGAAATAGTCCAACATATCACATCCGATAATATACCATCATTACAAATCTTCAGACATGCAAACAATTAAAAAACAATTGTTTAATAATAGACCCATTATCATCTTATTAATATATTTTTTTAATTTAGCAGAATATAAAGCATTTTCAGACTGAAAAGGTTTAGTTTTTTAGTTAGTTTAGTTCATCAGAATTTTATTTTGAAAAGTTCTTATCAGAACTAATTTCAACTCAGAGCTTGTATTAAATCAGTGATATGTTTGCCACACCTTTCAGACTAGTGAGATAGTATTCACATTTCAAAAAGATTGACCATCTAGAAATTTTTTAATCATCTTTTACTACATCTGTCAAATGACCTAAAAAATCAAAATAAGGTCTCATTTCAATTCTAAATGATTATTTAAGGAAATGCTGCTGTAGAATGAATTCTATATGCCAGCATAAAGAAAAATGCTTGATAAGTAATAATTTTAAAATCCAAAATATTTTGACCAAACTATTAACAGAAAATTATAACTGACATATTTAGTGTTAGGTACTAACTCAATACTGTTTTTATAACCATGAAAAGCAGCTGCTTAAAACACAATGACTGAATTAACAAGTTATAAAAAAAAATCTAGAATAAAAAATATTTGTTAAATATATATTGGATAATGCCCTAGATAATTTAAAGAAAAGCATTTCAATATTTTTTTTCTATTTTTTAAATATTCATTAATTTAATTTCATTTATAATTATAATTTTCCCTTCACTTTTTATATGTAGTTCTTTTGGATATATATATACTTATGCATAATGAAATAGCTTCTTTTTTATCATTATATGATTATGGTGCTTGTCATCAAAAGTGCACTCAGCTTTAAGTGGCAATACATATAGAGAGGTTTGTCTGTTTTAAGATATAAAGATAAGAAAGAAATCATTTCATTACACATATGTATATAGATATACAAAATAATTAATTTAATTTAATAATTTTGAATAATTTAATATTTGTTATTACTGCTGTATACAGACATGCATTTTTAAAATAATATTTTATAATCTTGATTAATTCTGCCATTCAGTAGAAAATTTGGATTGAATCAAATGTTATTATATTGTTACATACATTGCAAACGCTTTATTAAATGTTTTTTTGGTACTTAAAATGCAATCTTATATTTTTATTCTTATATATATATATATGTGAGTTGTGATTCATTATTATTTTGAACCTGCATTTTTGTAAGTTGAAAAGTTTCAATTGTTTGAACCAAATCCTGTTATTTGGGTTTAAGAAATGTCAGAGTATGGTCATGTTACAGTATAGTTGTCATATATAAAGAGTCCATAGTGCCTCAAATTATCAAGGTTTTTTTTCTAGGATGTGCATATTATTAAAATTGCACTGGTTGTTTTACTATAAAAACATGTTTGTACATACCTTGTATGCATATAAATATAAAACCAAACATTCATAATGCTAAACTGAAAATAATACATAAATTAGCTAAACAAAATAACATTTAAATAATCAGCCAATCAACTTTGTGCACAACATTGAAATACTAGGAATATTGAGGACAATTGTTCTGAGAGAACTGATTGGTTGTTTGATTGATGGGATTGTTTATAATTTGACTTTTATATATATGCATATGTAATAAATTCATAAACAATGATTAATATTGACTTTTTGAAAGTTCACTAAAATTAATATTGTTCACAACTAACATAATTTTATCCCTATGATAATTTTCAATTCCCTCTCATTGTTGTTTTAACATGTATTTTTCTTTTAATTTATAGCTAGTCCCTCATATGAGTGGATGTAGCAATCTATTTTTTATAATAGTATATCTGGAAGACATTTTATTGTATTACTCTCTAATAATTATTAGTAAAAGTCCTGAAGCATTATAAACTATTATTTTATCCCAGTGTACTTTAATGTAATGTTTGCACAAAATATATGCATGATAGTAAATTCTTGCTACCAAGAATTAATAAATTAAATTTAACCAATGTGATGATAGGCTTGAGAACAAATTTATTAAAATCAATTGAATAATTAGCATATTTTCATTGCCTAGGGTCATTGTAAAAATTGGTGCATATATATTTCTTAAGGTAGTTAGTATGAAATGAAAAAACATTTTTTTATAGAATACATTTAGCACATTTGTTATTATATTTAAAAAACTGTGGCTTTGTGTTGATATACTTTCTTATAACCTATTAGGCTCATTAATTGGTTTCCAGTAATATTATTTGCAGAGGAAATTTTTGTTTATGGGCTAAATTTTTTCTTCTTAATATTATTCAAGAATTTTTTTGAAATATTTTTTTCACTCTTTCTATTCATTTTATTTGTTTAAAATATTCTAAGTCATGTATAAATGAGTAATAATATATGGTCTACCATCATACTATAGTTTCATTTTTTTACAGTACTTCATCATAAATTGTTCTTAATACATGTTATTTTTTCCATTTTCCTACCAGCATATTTTTAAAGAATGAAGTTTTATTCATTCAATCTCTATCATGGCCATATCTTAAATGTCCACAATCCTTCTGAAGCTTTTGATGAATTGTTTCTTGTCTTTATTAAAATTTTCTTTGTAATATTAAATTTTCAATTTGTTTATATTTGTAACTTGATTGTGAACTGTTTTTTATATCTATAACATGAAACGGTTTTTTTTCTTTTTGCATTTTAGTCATGATTGAGTGCACTTTTGGTGATGTCCACCAGAATCATAGTGCAACACAAAATGTGTTTTCTTTTCACAACTTAGGCACAGCTTAGTCCACTTTCGGTGAAGTCCACCAGAATCATTCTGCAGGTTCTGTGGATTTTATTGAAAGTGCATTCAGCTATGTTTAAGTTGCAAAAAGAAAAAACCATTTCTGGTGTAGATGCGAAAAATGTTTCACAATCAAATTAAAATCTTTTTTGGTATAATTGGACTGTTTTTTAATCAATATTTGTTTATTTTTGCTTTAAATCTTTTAAGTCATATTCTGTGACATTTCTATTTGAAGTAATTATGCTTCCACATATAAGAAAGACTAGAATATTTTCTTTATTATTTTTTAACCTTGTATATATGTGTCTTGTACATTTGTAACCATTTTATTTTGTTGTCAATTTTTTCTTCATATTCAAATTTTTTATAGGAACAAGTTTATTGAGATGCGGGAGTAAACTATATAAAATTTCGATTGACAAATAATAGCAAATCACTTTTACCAAATGTTATGCATAATACCATATTATGCACATACAAGATTATATTCAATGTATTTCATCTTTTTTTAAATTACAGTTTAAAAACCTGAGTTTTGATAAATTAAGCAAAGCTTAAATATCATGAACTGTTTTGGGGATAACAGAAGAAAAAAAAAAGAATGTTAATTCATATTGACATAAGTGGGTAAGAAATAATAATTGTGGTTTAGTGCAAAGATAGAGCGTCAGACTCTGGATTGCAAGAGCAGTTCTGGCATTTCCAAGTCTTGAACTTCTGATTAACTCCCAAGCAATAAGACCATTTGATTATTAGAGATCTTATTATCAAGATTGAAAAACTTAAAGATAGACTAGAAACAAAGCAAAGAGAAATAAGTATTAATCTATGTTATTGGTAATTTTTAGACTTATAGTAGATAGATAAAATTATTTAAACCTCTCCGAGGTACTTTTCTCATAGTTTTTGTGTTTTTTAAGTAAAAATAGGTAGATACTTATTTACAGACTAATATTCGAATATAATTTGACTGCAAGTCATAATTGATTTTTTATCTGTTCCAATGTTCCAAATTCAAACCCAAATTGGAGGCATACTCTACCATAATGCTCTTTCTTGATTACTATCAAGATATAAAAGAAAGGGGACATAATATAAAATAAAATGAGATCAAAATATTTTTCATATCATCATGGGGGGGGGGGGGCTTGCAAGAATACTTTGTGGAAAAGTATTGGAAAAACCAATTCTTTGCCGTCGGTTGTTAACGGCCGACGCTAATGTGTGGGTGTCGAAAAGATATAAATTTCTACAGAAAAAGAAAAAAAATCTACATATAGTATATATATTTTTATTTTCATTTGGTTGTCAATTTAGAGTTGATAGAACTCGGTATTGAGTTTTTACACGAGACTTTTAACTTCTTTTAGGAAAAAAAGGTTTTAGAAATTTAACACTATTATCTTTTTTTTTATTGTTAATACAATAAATGATTTTTTTTTCCCCCATCTTTTTAAATGGGAAGCTTAAGGTTTGTAAGCATGATGTTAATACTAAAATCTGTTTGGAATAGGTATAAATTGTCTAAAGATGATTTCCTAGGAAACTGAAAAATATATCTTTATTACATTGTTGACGAATGTGAATTACTTTATAAAATAGAGTTTCACATCATTAAAAGAAATATATGAATAATGATCTGAATTTTAAAAATTCTGTATTTTGTATTAGTCGTAGTACAAACAAATCAGAGAAACCCATAAAATGTGTTCAGATGACATTTAAAGAATCATTTTGAGTTAATGTGCTTAGTGTTTTTGCAGGGAGTAGATAAAGCTAAAAAGAGTAGGTTTAAGAAAACAAATATATGTATAGGATCTGAGTCTATGATTTTTGAAGATGATAATATTAATATATATAAATGTAATAGGCTTTTTAAATAATGGCATTTTGAAGGATACAATTTTTTTTACTAGAAAGCTTTATTTTTATTATATTTAAAGAAAAATAATTAAGCTAATTATATGTGCAATGTTTTTATAATTTTTTGTTTATTTAATAATTGATAATTACATTTTTATTCTAGAAATAATTTTATACATATAAAATATTGTAGATATATTAACTGTATCCAAATTCAAACAAAGCAACTGGGAAAGAAAGTACTAGGACCAAACTTTGTTTTCTATTATCTTTAATGTTTATTTATTTGTGATATTATTTATTTTGATGGCATTTTACATGTCCTGTTTCCCATCTGAAAACTATATCTCTAATTTTAATTCACCGTTTTGTGATTTAAATAGTTTTATTAATATTAATTGCTAATAATAATCATCATCAACCATTATCAATCCACTGCAGGATGAAGGTCTTTCCAAGTTCAATCCATCTTCTCCGATCTTTAGCTTCTCTTCTCCACATCACCCCTGCATACTTTCTTATTTCATCAATTGCTAATATATTGCTAATATATCTTTATAATTAAATAAATTATTAGATTTGTTGGCAGGATGAATTCTGTGATATTTAATAAAGTTTCTGATTGATTCTCATTTGAGTAAAGAATAAAAGAAATAACTCAGATCCATTGAATGGAAATGTGTGTTAAATTGGTCACTTTGGTGCTTGAACATCATATAACTATCTAAGGAAGCAACTAAATGGCTATGTTGATTTGATGAATAAATTATTTAAATTCTTATATTCAGTTAAGTATTTTATTTTTTAATTAGTGAATAATACAACTATTATTATAAATAGATCATAAAATATTTAATTACCTTTTTTAAAATGAATTTTTACACTGTAATTATTTTTCAGATTTGGGCAAAGTATAGGGGGGCAACTTCCTGTAGCAAACTTAGCATGGCCTAATCCTTGGGTTATCTTAATAGGATCTCTTTTATCCACAATTGGAGCTGGTCTCCAATCATTAACAGGTAATTCTTTCTTTGTGTATGTATGGTGATTGAAATCATAATGCAAATTTGTTATCAAACTATACTGTGAATTACGAACTATGTTGTATTTTATTCCAAGCATGCTTTGCATACAAACATATGTAACATATAATATAGTTCATGTTTTTTAATAAATTTTGATTAGAGTAGAATAAGTATTATTTATTGGACTGCGAGTGTGTAATACTTTTCAATATACATATATAACATGTATACTTTTTATATGATTTAGTATGGAAATATAAATATAGTATAAACAAAATTTTAAAATAATAATATAATTATTAATAATAAATTGAGGAATAATGAATAAAATTAAAGTTTAAGTTATATAAAAGTTTATCTTTTCTGTTAAAATGCACATAACATTTAAATAATATTACAATAATCCAGAAAAGAAATAGTTTTTGACTTAAAACTAAATAGTGAAATGTTTGACTTTCATTGTAATTAAATACAATCTAGCTGATGGTATTTTTTTAAATAACTTTTTTCTTTTATAAAAAATATAATAGTCTAATCTCTTTATCAATGAACTATAATTTCTGTAATTATTTTGATGTTTTTAAGTCAGTATTAATTTATAATATGTTCTAAAATTTTGTAAAACTTTTAGCATTAAGTGTAGTAACTATTTTATTACACAAAATACTGCACATCAATTTCAGACAGAATAATAAAGGAAAAATAAATGTAAATGTCTTTAACATAAAACAAAGTTTAAGAAATATGATTAATAAATACAGTCTTATATGGTACTTCAAAACATTATAAAATATACTTACAATTTTTTTATGTGATCTTGTATGATTTTTTTTTTTGTTTGTGTATATTTTTATTGGATAGCATATAAATGAAGTCATGTATTTTGATACAGCATAGTTCATTGTTTCACTATTATCTTTATAATATTTTAATTGAATGTATATTAATTATTTAATAGTGATTAAGTGTATTTGTTTTCATTTTTTGTAATATATTATGTGTTGTAACTTTTATTAATATTTTATTATGTTTCATACACCAATATTATTATTGCACTTTTTTAATTATTTTTTTTTAACATTAAGGTTATGTTCTCTCTAATTTAACAGCAATAAGTATTTTTGGAACAAAACATGGGAAAGATTTTTTTTTACTTTTAATGTATTAGGATCAAGCATTGATGGATTAATATCTTCTGGACAGCTATTTCATCTAGAATAGCATTCTTTTTATTATTATTTGCAGCGTTGAACCCACTTACTTTAAAGAAAAATTTTTGAAAGTGAAATTTTATTTTTGCTGATCTTGTGATGTTCTATGGTCACTGCTTACTCAGGTGGCTCTTACCCTATCTCTAATCCTCTGGGGAAGTCATGTGATCATTAGATTCTCCTGTTTAGTTTATTAATATTTGAGTGAAGTAATTATATAAAACAAATTCCAATTCTATTCATTGAAATTCAATTCTATATTAACATTAATTATTTAAAAGATAACATTCAGTTTTTATGTTGATGTTAATAATGTATGAACTGAGTAATTTTTGAATATGAGGAATATATATTAAAATAGATAATGAAACTACACTGTTCTCATAAGAAGTGTGAAAAGTTGGATTGAAATATTGTTAATGTAAGTTGCAATGGATAATTCATTTACTAATCATACAAAAAGAAAAAAATCACTGAGTGTATTGTTGTTTTTTTAATTTAATTTACAAATTTTGAAACAATTATTTTATGATAGGCTGAAAATTAGACTATTCTGGTCTATCATTTGAACTCATAGAAATAAATTTAGAAGTTCTTCATGCATAAAATAAGAGGTTAACTTAGTATGGGAATGGAAAAAACAACTGGAATGGACATCTATGAGAAGTTCTGTGTCTGAAGTAATTTAAATAATACAGTGCTATTATTTGGTGATAACTTTTGATTGTCTTCAGTGATTCTTTGACTCTTAAATTCAATATAATCATTTTTTACAGTGCTGTGGTAGAAAGGCAAGTGTGAACTAAAGGTCTGTGAATTGCAACTTAATTCTAATATTTCCCATTCTCAAGTATCATGTGACCTTACATGTGACAAACCGTTTGATTATTACAGAATTATATGTAATAGTCTTTTTCAATAATAATCTTCAGGTGAATTGATTTTTTTATTACGTACCAAGTTTATTTTTAATATACTTAATACAGAAATTGTAAAATAAATAGATAAAATATACACAAAATTATATGTGATATATTTTTTTAAATAATTTTTTTATTCATATAAAAATTAAATTATAAAAATTATATATATATTATTATTAAATATCAAGATTTATGATTGTTTTTCAGATAAATATTTTAATTTATTATACTCTAAAAATAAACATTTTTACATATGCATTTTTTATTAAACATAAAGTTGGTATAATTTTTTAACTTATTGCAATAAGTGAATAGCAAAGAATCTGCAGACAAAACATCAACAAACAAATATAATCGTCAACAATATTTTGAGACTAGATTTTAAAAAAGTCATAAAATCTTAGGATAATCATCACCAAGCCAGCAGTGTCAATTATAAGTCATAATATTATTTGAAAAAATGAATATCCCTATTTTTCTTCCTGTGTGTACAAACCTAAGTGCTAAACGAATCATACCTTATATGTTATAAAAGATGTGATGAGTTCATTAAGTGCTTGAAATATTAGGATTAAGAAATAAACAAAAAAGATGGTGAATTTTTTGAAGATGTATAAGTAAAGTTAGTTATTGAAGAATTTTTTAAGACAAAACAAATACCTTGAAGAGCAAAGAATCAAGAAATGTAAAAGTTTTGATAATCTAAGGATTTTAGCAGATATAATAGATGTTTTAAATTTAAGAATTAATAAAGTTTTATAAATTATATAATAAAAAATTGTTGGTGGTTAGACTAAAAGTAATTACAAAAGTTTTGGTGGTCTTTAATTAAGAATGCCTACCTTGTATTGATCATGATAATAGAAATCTTGCAGAATGGAATTAAAAAATAATTGAAAAAATATAAATATAGTTGTATAATAGAAGAAGTTGATACTTTTTTAAAAGAAAATAGACTGACAATAATAAATATGTGATTTAAAAATTGCAAAAAAAAAAAAATTGCACTTTGAAAACTGGTGATAAAAATGTATTTTAGTTATATTATGAACTGATTCAAATAAGGTTAGAAATAGCAGTAAGAGTTCATATGCACTTTTAAAAATTGATATAAATTTAGATCACAATTTAGTAGTTATAGAGTTAAGATTATTAATAGAATGAATAACGACATAATATAAGAAGGAAATAGTTTTATTTAGAAATTGAAAGGGAATTAATATTTGCTGCTGTCAAATTGGCATTGACTTTTCCTAATTGCATGAATAACATTATTCCAAATGAACTGTCATCAATTTGGTTTTGTAGCTCATCATTAACACATTGAGTATTGTATGATGTTATAGTCCCTCCAGCTCTATGCTGATCATCTTTTCATTCATTCATTATCAATCTCTACTATCATTATATTCTTTCCTAAAAATGAATATCATCTTATAATATGATCAAAACAAGAGAATTTTAACCAATCATTTATGTTTAATAAAAATTGTCTAATCTGATGTGTACTCACTTATTCATTGCTGCCATGTTATTATCAAAACTCTTTTTTCGCATTACAATCAAAAAACATTAATACTTTTTTTTAATTCTTTTTTCAATATTTTATTTTTGCATCTATAGATAGTCACAGGAAATATGATCTTATGAAGAATTGTAATCTATCATTTTAAATATGGAATTCTATTTAGACTTTTTATTAGAACTCAGTTTGATGTCACTGTGTGATATATGTTTTTACTAATGAATTCCTTGTTATAGATGAATTATCCATTGAGACAAAAACTATGTAAAACTTTTGTAGTTTTATCATCAAGTTTAAAGTCACCTGCTGATCTATCATTAAAATCTTCTATCTTCATTTTGTTCTTTAATATTTTACAAAATATTATTATCATTTTCTACTATGAGTTAAAGTGTCATCAAAATACATAATATTGTTGATGTTTCATACTTATTGAACAACAAAATAAATATTAATATAGACTAAATGATAAAATTAATCCAATATTAACATTAGATTATAAAAACAATAAAAGAACAAAAAAATATATTGACAGTGAAATGGAAGGAGAAAAAAATCTGGAAAATAAGTAGTGATTTAAATAGAAGAAAAACATAGGACTTACAAAAAATAGAGGGAATTCCATTCAATATATCATAGATAAAGATATTTTATATGGAAAAATCAAAATTATAGTAGTGAAATAATTATTGAAGAAAAGAATGTCAGTTTTTTAGTAAAATATAAAATTGTATGGAATATGTGGGAAGACTGTATAAGTGATATAGGTGAAATTTTGTTATTTTGATTGAAATAAAAACTACTATAAAAAGATTTTCTAGTTTATGCTATTAAAATGAAGGAAGTTACTGTAAAAAAAAATGGAGATTTTAGATTAATCACACATTGAGAATTTTTAAAATTATTATTTGAGTTTTACCAACTGTTGTGATCTTGAATAAAGGTACTACTAATAAATTAGACAAGTTTTATTCAAAGAGCTATTTGGATTTAGAAAAAGAAAAGTTACAAGAAATATAATTTGAATAATAAAGACAATTATTGAAGGAGAGAGCTTAATATTTAGTTTTTTGATTTTAAAAAGGATTTTGATAATATGAATTAGAATAATATATTGAATATTTTACACAGATAAAAAAAGGAATATTTTGCAATGCAAGTTAACTGTTAGGACATTTGTTTATTATTCAGTAGAAATTTATAAGATTAAATGATTTTTCAAAAAAAAGATATAGAAAGTGATGTAAATTAATATTTTTTACAAATTTGGTTTATATTTATTTAGCTAAGATTCTAAATGATTATTATCTTAATAAGAATAGAGTTGATATTGGAAAAATAGACTTCATTGTACCATATTTTGAATGATGTGTTATGTACATGGATTGTGAGGATAAACTTAATAAAATTCCAATCAGAATAAATGGAATTTAAAGTAAGTTTGGAATAAAAATAAAGACAATTAAAGTTAAAGCAATGAAAGTAGGTGAATAGAAAAATGCATAAGATTGTTAGTCAGACAGAATATTATAGGATAAATGATAGTAAGGAAATAACTATGAAATTTGAAAAACAATTGCATTAATTAATCAGTATTTCAGTGACACTGTGTGTTGTAAATTATTTTGTTTGGAATGTTGCATTAGAAATGTGAAGTTTTAAAAAAATAAATAGTACAAAAACTCTATCAGATAATGAAAATTATTATTCAGTATAAAATGTGATAAACAAAGTAGCTAAAATTAAAAAAGCATTAATCACAAAAACTATTTGCCAAACGCTTTCATTCTGGTACAGGATACCGAAGCGCTTGTAAATAGTTTTTGTGATTAATGTTTGTTTTTAATTTTAGCTATTCTGTTTATCACACTCTATACTTGAAGAATAGTTTTAAAAAAAGAAAATTAAAGATTTTAGATTGGGGGGGGTAGAAACATAAAGGTACAAGTAAGTGAAAAAAATATGTATTTATTTAATAAATTAATAAGAGAAAAAAAGTTTGATCGAATATATATTGAGAGATAGAGAAATTATAACAGAAATCTTGGAAAGTTTTCAAGATGGCAAGAAAAATGCTTAAAAAAGTAAGAAGTTGATAGATAGATGATAGATAAACTTTAGGAATAATGTATAATCAATTATAAGGTATGCTTGAAGAAAGAGGCTGGTTTGTTGTGCAAGTTTTTTTTTAATTACTTAACTGATAATGACCTTTTCTCTCAAGTTAGTCATGTTATACTTCCTATTATCATAAAGTTATATTCAAGGGACTTGGCTTAATTTTGCTCTTTAAATATTTTTGTATATGTTATATTTTTTAATAGTATTCTCGGAAATTCACATATATTCAATTTAATCCTTCATTATTTTATTTTTATATGTAGTTTAAGTGTTATATTTTATTTAATTTCCATATTAAAACTTATTATTAATCTATAATGTTTTGTAATACTTAATTAAAATTCACATTTTTTTTCTATAATTATCTGCAAGAAATATTTTTAAAGTACTTTGTGATTAATGTTTTCAGTTGCTGTTTTTTAGAATAAAACCGAAAATCATGAATTAAATAGAGCAGAAGTTAATCTAAGAACACCAAAATAGAAGCATGTGTTAGACGTTAATTTATAGATATTTATTGAACTGAATTTTTTCCTTTGTTTTTATTCTAAAATGTATATTAATAATAGATTTATTACTATTATTTTTTCTGTGTTTCTATTCAAGATTAAATTTTAAAAATCTAGCTTAAATAAATATTAACTCATGCTAAAATAACAATGCTTATTTATCATGAAAATTTGAAGAGCCCTCTTAATATTATTGGATTATATATGTTATGAAATTGAACCTCTATGAAAATAATTTTTAATAGTAAAACAATTTTTCTCTTATCTGCAATTTTAAGTCAGGCTTGCAATAAAACCAAGCCCTAAATTCAAGCATGGTCAATAAATATTGGTTTATTTAAAGAATAGGTGGGCCATCTATGCTTTTAAAACATTCATCGACAGGAGAGTGCATGTCAATTTTATAGCATGTATATGAAGAGTATCTTCCTACCACATTATTTCATGTGTATTAATTACTATTATTAATATAAGTAATTAAAATGTGTATTTTTTTTATTTGCATTAATTATATATATATATATATATATAAAATTATGCTTGATTGCAAAAAATAATTAATGTTAAGTCTGCTTCCAATTCTAATATTCTTCCTTCAATAGCATCAAATGTTACAGTTAGAATAACAAAAATAATCTCTCGATTTTGCAAGTGTGATATTTTGTGTATGGAGATCATAATGTTATGGAAACCATTTAGAGGTAATATAAGAAATGATGTTGTTCAAGTCACAGAAAAAGATAAATTGAAATAAACAAGTGCTTTCATAAATTAGATATTATGCTAGCAAAGTAATCTCTCTTGGGAATGCCTAGTCTTATATTTTAACAACTGAAAAAAATGAATTAGAAGTTGTAATAGCATACAGTGAAGTAGATATACCTATAATTTCCATCAGCTGGACTGAAGTATAGTGTCCAAAATCATTTATTAAAAAAACAAGAACAGTGAGTTAAGATTTAGAACCTATTAAACAGAAAATTTATTAAGAGACTTCTTTGTAATTTATGAAAATTCTTTTTTTTTAGTAAATAAGATTTTTTTAATAAATTAATTTTAATTAAATAAATGATATTCATTTTTTATTATTATTATTCAAATAGAAACTTTATATATATATATATATATATATATATATATATATATATATATATATATATATATATATATATAAAGTTTTAACTAGGGATATATGGAAATGCTGAAATCCTGTTAGCCAGGTTAAACCTTCTTTCATTTTCAATTTTTTTTACAACACTATAACCATCTATTTTTTTTTTATTCTATTATCCCTTTGCTATCTACAATCACCAAATTATTTATTAGCTCCAATAACCTAAATTTATATTTCCCAATTGCATTATAAAAATTTAAACAAAATTAACTTCTACTTTTTTTTGCTTTCTTTATCTTTATATTTTTCCACTTTCCATATAATTTATCCTGGGTTTTTTTAATATCATATACTCTAAAAATAAATGTTCTCCCATATCCACAAAAAACATATCTGTAGTGCAAATTCTTATTTTATTATTGCCTTCTTTCCTGTGGCCAAAGCTAGTATTTTTGTACCTAGAAAACTTTTTTATTCACTTTCTATAATTATTTCTTTTTCTCTAATTGATTTGCTTATCTTTTTTCTTTCTTCTCTTAATTGTGATTTTAGAATATATTCTCTAGCCATTTATCCATTTTTTTATATAAATGCTTTGAAATAAAATTTCATTTTTATTATTGTTATATGTTTATAAACTGTTTTTAGCTCACCATGATTTTTGCCCTTTTGACATAGTTCAATTAAACACTACTTTTACTAAACTGTTTTCATTCATATATTGCAATTTTCCAAATATTTTAATTTGCTTTTAATTTCTCTCATTAAAATTAGTACACCCTATTTCATTTTGAATAATCTCATTTAATATCCACAATTCATCACCTAATACCCACTTATTTTTTGATTTTATAGAAAATGTTTTGAGTCCCTTATCTAATACACATTGATTATTTTCAAAAATTAAAACAAGTATCATTATTTTTTAAACTATATTATTCTGCATAGCTCTCATATTTGTTATGTAAGAAACATTCTAATGTTTACAATAAAAATTTATTATTATCTACAATTACAATTTTTTATTTTGTTTAATTGTTTTTTTTTTAAATTATTCTTTTAATTTATTCAAATAAATTGTAAGTTAGATTCATCTATATAATATAACATTTTTGTCTTAAATCACTTTAAAATGTTGACTTAAATATATTTCTATATAAATGCAATTTATCTACCTTACTTTGAACACTTTTTAGCAAAAAAAAAAAAACTTTTTATTGTGCATTTATGTACACACAGTCTTACATTTCAATTGTCCTGCAGTCTTCTTCAGAGCCACTTTCATTTTAATTTCTTAAAATAAAAGTGGCTCTGAAGAAGTCTGCAGGACAGTCGAAACAAGATTGTATATACATATATGTACAGTAAAATTTTTTTTTGCTAAATAATGTTCAAAGTAGAGTGGATAAATTGCATTTATATAAGATATTATAGCAAAATAACGAAAGTGTTGAATTAAAATATATTTCATTATTGTATAAATGTATGATTTATTTTAAGATATTTGTATTTTTACAGTGATATTATATCATAAGATTTTAATACCTAACAAAAATTATATTTGCAGAAAGTAATGCTTTCTTTTGTATGGGTGAGTGGGTGTTTTGAGGAGTCAAAAACAGAATTTTATATATATATGTACAAAGTAAACTTCACTTTTTTTTTTTGCAGGAGCACCACGTTTATTGCAGGCCATTGCAAAAGACAACATTATACCATTTTTAAATTTTTTTGGTGTGAGTTCTAGTCGTGGTGAACCATTCCGGGCGCTGTGTTTGACATTTTGCATTTCTGAAATGGCTATCCTTATTGGCAATGTTGATTATATTGCTCCGATTATTACCATGTAAGATCATTAGTTAACTTGATTTATATAAGAAAATTATTAATTCTACTTTGTTTTAAAAGATTAAGGTTTACTAATATCTTAAAATTACTGATAATTATATGTAAAATATTTCATTCTTTTAATATTTTATATTTTTGATCAATGAATAACTTTAAATATTAAATTTAATATAAATACAGAGTATTCTAGTTTTGATTAATAAAGTGCAAAGTCAAACCTTTGTAATCTCTACCGGAATGATATTTAATTGTAACCACAATACGAAACATCTCTTTTTATGCTTTTGCATATATTTATGATAATAGGATTAAATAAATGTATAGTACATATAATTTTTTGGTACCAATAATAAACAAAAAGATAATAAAAATGTAAAATATAAGTTAAATAAATTTTTTACTAAATATATACATATATACTCACTGTATAAAATTGATACTAAAGTTAAAATAAAAATAAAACCATATCTGATTTTTTATTAGTTGACAGAAATGAGTGTCAATTTTTTTTACTTTTAATTTTTCCACGCATAATTAATCTGAAATTATTGTTGTTTATGCATTGCTGTCTTGCAAGATTAATACAGTAGTGAGAGTGACAAATTTATGAACTAAAGATTTGTATAATATATATGTTTGAGTCATTTGAATGTAATTATTGTGCTCATGGCAGTATTATATTGCTAAAGCATTATTTAATCATCTGAATCACCATGTGATTGCTTATCTAAAGCAGTGATTATAATTTTTTATGCTATTTGTGGTTGGGATTTTCAAATTTTGATTAGAAAGATTCCAAGCTGGATTATAAAACTTTCAAAATCATAAATTAAATAAATTTTCAAAAGATATAGCTATTTTTGTTAATCATAACATGTAATGAGGTTATATATATATATATATATATATATATATATATATATATATATATATATATATATATATATGAGAATAAAAATAGTTTTAAAAATGTTTTTATAACATATATAAAAGATTATTTTTAATACATAATAGTAGATACTACTTTTTTATATATATTATAATTTCAATCAAATCTTGTTAATGCAGAAATTTGTTGTTGGTATTTTTTTAATTCATGAAATCAATATTCACAATCTTATTTCGGAATCAATAATTTGAATAGTATGAAGCCTTATCTGAGTTAATAATATGGAAATAAATATTATTTTGATGAATTTATATTAAGACAAAATGGAAAATTGAAGAATAAACTCTTTAGCGATTTCGTTAGTGAGAAGTAATTGATTTTTGAAAATTAATTCTAGATAAAAAAAGTGAGTTACCATATTTTACTCTTATATAATTATTATCAAGAATTCTTGCTGTGTAAAATATTCTCAGAAACATAGTAAATATATATGTAGATAATATAGCCTTTAAAATGTTCTACTGCAAAGAAAAGTTATTTCTACTAGTGATGGACATTCAAGTAAAAGGCATTATTCTTAGACTTTTGAACTATGGTTTGGTGTAGATATTTTTTTTTTTTTGGTTAGCAGGATTGGATTTGATCCAGTTACCTGAAAGTAAAGTTTTAAATCTGTTTAGAACATGAATAATTTTTTTCCAAGTTTCAAACAGGTTTTGAACTTTATTTAATCCCCCACAAATACACTATTCTATTATCTTTTAAATATTTCTATATTATTTATCAATTGTACAATTTTAATACTCATGTCTTATGTAATATATAATATTTTTAGTGATAACAATTAATGTACATTTCGTTTTTTATAGATTTTTATTATTTGCCTAAAATTAGTAATGAATTTTAAAAATCATAGTACTACGTTATTCATTGAATATGAATTGTAACTGAAATATTCTGCTTGATTAAATTAAGTGTAAATTTTTATATATAATGAAAGGAAAACTACATTAAATAAATATGTTAAATTATTTTACAGAATGGAACAAAAGCTCTTACTTCTCTTTAAAAATATTGAGTCCCCCCCCCATAAAGATAATATATTTCAGTCTATAAAACAAAATTGAAATAATATGGTTTGTTATTATCGCATTCTGCAGGGACCATATTGTGTATTTAGACTTACACAATACTTTATGAAAGAGCTGCAAACTCTCCAGGCAGTAATGCATCCAGTGGAAGCCATAGTAATCGGTGGGTTCTAGAAACTTGTGTAAGCATAGAAAATGATGATCATGTGATATTTGAGTGGTCTTATATACCCTATGAAATATGAGTGAAGGATTTTCAGTCATCTCACAACATATTTCAGAAGTGTTTTAGAGCCTTGTGAATTCTCTTCAACTTTTTATGCTAGTCCAAAATGCTATTTTTTAAAACTTCATATGAAGTTGGTTTGTACTTGGATGAACTATTCTAGTTTAAAAAATCATTTTGTCACATGTAACTTTCATAGAAATAGAAAATAAATGCCATTATTATTATAGGGATTTTTTTATGAAGCAAAATACATTTTCAAAAGTAATATTTTACATACTTCATTCTCATGAAATAAAAACAATGCATAATGCTAGCAGAAATCTATATAAAATATTTGCTATGCTCCATAGCTATATTGTTTCAGCCACACTCTCTCTAAATTAAAAATTCTTTACTTAAAGGAGTAGTATGACTGAAACAATATAGCTATGGGGCATTTCCAATATCTTCATTCTTATAACACATATAGATTTTTAAAATGTTTGTAAAATTTCTCTTAATATTACCTCAGATATAAGTTTCCAACTTTTGTAAAGTTTTTAAATAATTCTTCAGTAATAACATAAGTAAGACTTTTTAGTTTTTTCCCATTTGAAGTTGTTACTAGACATTGATTTACTAGAATTGTGTAATATCTCTAAATTTTGAAAACTATGACTACAAAATTCAAACAATTCTATTGCAGAACTGAAAATTGTATCTTTTTTTTTTACTTAATTTTAGTAAAAACATTTAAGTAACAATGAAAATAATTTGCTGGACCTATATTTTAATTGATGTATTTAAATATATTACCAGATAAATTGTTGGTAAAATTTAATGAAGTTATATATATTTTTTGTGTATGTTTAAAGTTTGGTTTTTTTTTTAATTAAAATTTATTTCCTTGTTTGTTTGTATCATTTAGGTTCTTTTTAATGTGCTATGGCTTTGTTAATTTGGCTTGTGCATTGCAAACTTTACTCAGGTCTCCAAACTGGCGCCCAAGATTCCGTTTCTACCACTGGTATGTTCTTTTTACAATACTTATATTTACACATATGTTATATATAAATTTTATGCTATATATTTTTAACATATAATTTACACACATAAAAAATATACTTACAGACACACACACACACATATATATATATCTTTTTTCACTATACATGCATTTCAGATATGAACCTATCCTTAACGGGTGACTTGGAGGTTTGAAACATCTTAATTTCACACCATAAAACAGTCTGACTTTATTATATCATGTCAATGACTTGGTTGATTTTATAGCTAGAATCCAGTAACAATCTGGAATATCTATATACCGTGTTTAATTTATTAATGTAATATCACATATATCACTTATGAAAGGATAATTTGAGTGGTCTGAAATTTTTACACTGTGAGATAGCTTATGATATGATAGATTTTAAATTGCACAATGAAATTTTAAATCTGGAATTTTATTGATATGTATATTTCTCCAGCTAAGTAATTAATTAAATGTTATTATTTGCATACGCACAATATATATATATATATATATATGCGTGTATGTATGTGTGTGTGTTAACTTTTCTATAATAAATTGGGATATTCTGTGGATAGATTTAAATATGTATTTGCAGACCATTTAGTTATTTGCAATGGAAGTTTTTGCTCTGATAATGTTTTTATTTTACATGTGGAAAATGATTTGAAGAAAAGAAAAATCAAAGAAGCATATTTTATAAATATGCCAGACGCTTATGGAGAGTTGACCATTCACATGGGAACAATTATGTTGTGTGAATTTAATAATTTTGTTTTTTCAATTTTAACTGTAAATGCTACTCTGGATAGCCAACATGTCATAACCTGGCTATATCTATTATGTATGTTTATATATTGGTATTTTAATCAGTGTACAGTTTATTCCATAATTTTTGTTTACATATATATACATTAAGCAACTCACAAAAGATAAATTTATTATATATCAATAAATAGTGAATGCTAAACATTAAAATAAATATATATTTACATTTTTTTAAGAAAAAATACATAGAATAAAGTGTAAAACAAATATATTGTCTTGATAAAGATAAAGATAACTCTAAAATTGCCAATTTGGATTTTCCAAATTGCTATAATATTTGGAATTCTTTTAAGGAGTATATTGAGAATACAAGTCTTATTTTTGGATTCACTAAAAAAAAAAGAATTTCACAGTTTTTTTGATAGTGTTTCAATTATTAGGTAGACTAGAAGGAAACATGCAACATTTTATTTTTGGGAGAATAATAAAGTGAATATGGAGTTTTATCAATAATGTACAGATTTAAAGGCAGAAATCCAACTACTTATAAGAATGCTTAAAAATGAATGATTGTTTAAAACTGTAAAGAAATACAGTCATTTACTGATTATGGGCTTTCAAAAATATTTTTGACACAATAACTTAACCATATTCCTCCCCACTTTTTTTTTTTCAGTTGTAATAATTTTAATATTTCAAATAATTGGAATATTTTGATTATTTTTGTATAATGATATAAAAATTGAAATATCAGCTTTTCTAATATCTACTTATATAGATTGAACAAAGATATTCAGCTTGAAATTAAAACAGCTTTTTATAAATTGAAAGTCTCCAGGTTTTTGATAAATTACCTAAAGAAATTTTTAAAATGTGATGGTAACATATTGACTTCAAAACTATTAAAGTATTTAGATTTATATAGATTTGTGAATGATATTACTTGGAACATTACCAATCCAATATAGCAAAAGTACTTTCAATAATTTTTATAAATAGTTGTTTCAAGTCATAGATAAATGGTTGCCAAAGACATTTATGATTTTACAGAATTAAGATGCATTATAGCCATGGGGTTTTTTTTTTCAAATTTACTCAGTGTCAGGATAAAGATGTAATGTACATATTGTTTTCGTTGATTTGATCAAGATATTTGGCTCAAACAGATTTCTATCAATGTTTGCAATTATTTGGTTGTTTACATAAATTTATTTATGTTATTTGGCTTTTACATAATAGAATGAGAGACAGTAGCACTAATGCTGATGGAAAATCTGAGACTTCTGAAATTAAAAACTAGTGTTTAATAAGAAGGTATACATTTTTATGTTATTGATCTTTTGAAGTAGTTCATAGACACTTTATGAAGCAATCATCAAGATGCAATATAAGTTTAATGGTTGAGTTTTTATTTTTAAACTGATTAAAATAAAACCAAAAACTTAACCATGATTCTGCTAACCTTCCAAATTCAGAACATGATTTACAGAAATGTTTGAATGCAACCTGTAGATTATGGTTTAGTAATGAATTTAAAAAATGCAAGCACTTTATCATTAAGGATACAATAAAAAAATTTCAATAATTTTTAGCCTGAATAGTTATGAACTTAAAAATATGTAAAAGAAAACTTTTTTAACTAATGCTTTTATGTAAATAGCTGACTAAAAAATACAAATAATCAAACAAATAATTCACCTCTTGGTTAATTTGCAGTTTTTGGAAGATAGCAGAAATCTTAAGAATCTAGACTTATTATAAAATAATTGGAAATTGCAGGAATATTATGATTTTATGAAACAATTTGAGGCTTAAATAAATCAAAAAAGGCCTCAAATGCTTTTATGAAATGACAATATTTCTACAATTTCCAATTGTTTTATAACAAATCTAGATTCTTAAAATGTCTGCTATTTTCCAAGAAGTATAAATTAACCAAGGAGATGGATTATTTTATTATTACTTTGTTATTTTATATTTTTAGTCAGCTATTTACATAAAATATTATTTAAAAAAAGTTTTTTTACATATTATTTTAAAAAATGGTTAAAGCTACAAAAAAATCTGACAAAAATTATATTTTAATAATATGTAAAAATAAAAAATACCCTCTCTAACAAACTAATTATAAATGTAAATATCATGTGATCATCTAGTATATGTACTGGCATATTAATACTGTAATTATTTTTAAACATTTATCATTTTTTTCATAAAGTATTTATGAAATATTAATTATTTCAAAAGAATAATTCAGATTTTAATAGAAAATATTTACTTTTAATTAAGCACGAGTTAAATGAAAATATTAAAAAAAATTTACTCTATAAATGTAATATTTCCATTGGCTAAGTTGCTAAGAACTTTTTCTGCAAAATCTAAATATTCAAATTTTGAGTTCTAAAAGGGAACAATTTTTTTTTCATTATTAAAAATTCAAAAATGTGGATATCCTGACAGAAACACGGACAGTGCGAGTTAATATAAAAGCATTTAAAATGGGAATCAATTTAAATGTTTTGATAACATTTTAGATAATAAGTCATGCTTTAATGGATGTTGAAGTGCAGTACATGCTTTAATGTATTGTTGTTTCATTTAAAAAGTACTTCATCATAATATTATGACTGCCATTAACTAAATTATTTATAAATAGGGCTGTTATTTTACTTTATTTATTGTATGAAATGGTACTTGGCACTATTAGCAATGTAAACATTCTTTGTAAGATTATAAAAATATAATGGCAAGATAATGTGTTTTGTTGTGTCTTTTAATGTATTAATTTGATTTTATATAGGCTATTATTATAAAGGCAAAACTTTGTTAGCAAAAGACAACTTATTTCCAAATATATATATATATATATATATATATATATATATATATATATATATATATTATGATGAACTTGAATATAGTTTTTTATGAAATAAGCAACTCCCAGTTATCTTATTAATAAAATTTATTTCAAAGACATCCAAAAGAAGTGCAGTATTGATTGCTTCATTGGAAAGATATGACTGAGAATAGAATACAATAGAATTATAAATATGTATGGTATTGAAATATCTCAATAAGTTTATTGCAAAAGAAGTTAAAAGACAATTGTTATAAGATGTTAAATAAATAGACTAAAGTATTATATATGTACTTATATTTGATTCATATATTGTTTTTATAATCATGGCAAAATTAATATTTTAGTATTATATTTAATCTTTCTACTTTTGATTTATTTATTGTAAGTTGAAATTGTTATATTCATTTATTAATTGCTGCTAATGATGATTTTCCCCATTTTAAAAAATATATTTATCTGTCATTTTTTGTAATCTTCAAATAGGTAGTTTTTTTCTTTCCAAATCTCAAAATAGTTTCACAGTTTTTATTTTATTTGCTATTATAATTATGAATGTTTTTTAGTTTTTAAATTTAAGTTACACATTTTCTTATGTTTCTGCACAAATCTTTAAATTAAATTCATCCATGCTATTCCTAAGAATTTATGTTAACTATCAAAAAATGTTTATAAATGTAGGTGACAAAATATAAGAATTTTCATTTTCTATTTAATTTAATTTTTTTTTTTTTTTTTATCGAGACTTAATTTACTTAAGCAATGTACGCTATTGGATTATGTATTCCTTATCAGATATCTGTTTAGTGATGATAATTAAAATAAACAATATATTTAATTAATTTTATTTTTTAAAAAATGTAAAAAATTAATGACATATTTTTTAAATTATTATTTTAGATTTTAGATTTGTTGTCGTAAATCATTAAATTATGATTAATCGTTCTACTTCATTATTCAGTATTAATAATAAATTTTATTGATAAATACTTCATTTCTATTACTATTTATATTTTTGCTTACTATTGAAGTTATTTCTGGGAGGTTTGAATGTAACTTGTACATGGATTTCTTAACTCAAACATCCTTCTTTTTTCTAATGTATACAAGCTATTATTTTCTTTCATTTGACAAGTTTGTTGATTTTGATGTATTTCTATATTTCTTCTTGCCTGATGTTGTAAGCACCATTTTTAGTTTTTGTTAATCTTTATAATTTCTATAACATCATTTGATAAATATCAGGTTCTTGTTTTATTTTATTTTTAAAATACATGAAAATATACAAACTTTTTTAACTATGGTCTAATTTTTCCCACAGTTCACCAGTATTTTGTGTGTTTATTAATCATGATTTTTTATTTAATCTGATTTTGAACTTTTATTCTATAATCATTACAATATCTCTCCGCTCCCAACATGGTTTTTGTTTGTAGACAGAATCATATATTGACTAGCAGATGATGATGATCTGACATATTCAGTTATTATTTTTAAGACCTTGTCTAATAGAGAATAGATCTTAATCCGTAATAGGATTGATAATCTTATAACATTATTCGTCTTAATTTTTGTATGTTGAGAATTTGAAAATAAATATTTGTAATGAATAAATTGTTTCTGAATAAAATATTACAATTATCCATTTATATTTTCTCAAATATTTGTTACAGATATACATTCTTTTTTGGTATTAAAATTCTTTATGATCAAAAAAATATCCTTTTGGTCATGTTTTTTATTACTTGCTAAAGCGTTTCTCAGAATTCTTCTATTATTCTATACAGACATGTATTTTTGCTTAAATTGCAATATTTTAATCATTACATTCTACTTATTTTGAAAAAAATAAAAAATTTGCTAGAATAAAAATCCTGAAATCTTTATTCAGATTGAAAAATTATGATTAGTTCACTTATATTACAATTTCTATATTTGTTTCCATCATTTTTTAAAAATAAAATTCAGCTTTTTACATACCTTGGTCCATACATCAATATTTTACATATATATATATGTTAAAACGAAGATTTGCATGGGTTAAATATATAAAATACATATTTTGCGGGTTCATCCGTGTTAAAAACTTTTAATATTAGTACACTGATGTTTCGACTTGGTCACACAAGCCATCCACAGAGTTATAAAAGGTAGAAAGATGGTTGTAGAGGCGCTACAATCACTGATTTGAATAAAATGTTAAAATTCCACCAATAGCAAAAAATGTTAAATTTAGGAATGTTTTTTAAAAAAATCTTTCCAAATAGGAGGAAGTTTGCATGTATCATCTCGCTTATTGATACAATCTGGCCTTTTAAGTATCTCAATGGCTTCTCTAATTTTGCATTGGTAGAGATTATCACATCTGGATGAGATCCTGGTACTAGAAAAATCAATTTTATGACCTGAATCTATAGTATGGAGTGAGAGTGCTGATGATGATGAGTGTTGTTTAACTGAATTAGCATGCTCATCTCTCCTAACACTGATGCAATGATTACTCATACCTATGTAAGAAGCTTTACAATTTGTACATGAAATTTGATAGACACCATGAGATTCAAGAGGGATTGAATCCTTAGGCTTGGTTATTATATTGCTGATCTTTTGATGAGCAGAAAATGCTATATCTATATTATAGCGTTTTTATAGGTCCGATAATGTCTGTAGTTTCTTTTACATATGGAACACAAATCCTAATAGCTGATTTATCATCTTTTTGTTTCCTATTTTGTCTATTTTGGGCTTGAAATAAGGCTTTTTTATAGATTTGTAATTATAACTATTTGCTAATAAAACACTATTAATATGATTTATTTCTTCTTTCAGATGTGTCTCATCTGAAAGGTTAATTGCTCTATTTAAAAGAGTTTTGGCTACAGAAACTATCTGAGTTGGGTGATGATGAGAATGGAAATGCAAATATCTGTCTGTGTGTGTATCCTTTCTGTAAATAGAAAAAGATAAACTATTTGGTGTTCTGGTGACTAGAACATCAAGAAAAGGGAGTTTTCCATCAGACTCTGTCTCCATTGTAAATTTAATATGAGGATGCATATTATTTAAATGTAAGAAAAAATCATCTAATTTATTTTTTCCATGTTGCCATATGACAAAAGTGTCATCTATGTATCTGAGCCAAATGAGAGGTTTTAAAGATGATGATTCTAAAACACGAGTTTCTATATATTCCATGAATAAATCAGCTATTACTCCTGAGATAGGTGAGCCCATAGGAGTACCAAAAACTTGTCTGTAATGCTGTCCATTGTATACAAAATATGTATTTAAGAGATAATGTTTAATTAAAGTAATAATATGGTCTGGTAAATTGCAACGTTGTGAGATTATATTTAAAGCTTCATCAATTGGAATGTTTGTAAACAAAGACACGACATCAAAACTGACCAGAATGTCATTAGCATTAATTTTTAAACTTTTTAAAACAGAAATAAAGTGAAGAGAGTTTTTAATATATGATTTAATAGATGGGATTGTAGGTTTAATGAAATCCGATAAGTATCTGGCTAAAATATGAGTTGGAGAACCTATTGCACTTACTAATGGACGAAGGGGGGTATCTGGTTTGTGAATTTTTGGAAGTCCATAAAATTTTGGACAGACACAAGATTTTTCACGAGGGATTATTTTATTTTTTATCTCTGTTTCAATAGATGATTTATTAATAATAGCTTTTGTTGTTTTTTTCAAATACGTAGTATGATCTCTTTTTGATAGTTTATAAGTTTTATCATTAAACAAATCTAAAATTTTATTATGGTAAATGTCACGATCCATTACGACTGTGGCATTACCTTTATCAGCTGGAAGTACAACAATTGATTTGTCCGATTTTATATTATTTAATGCTTGTCTTTCTTTCTTTGAAATATTATTTTTAGGAAGCTTAGCTGTTTTAAAAATATTACAAATCTCGGCTCTAGCCAAATCAGCCGATGTAGAATCAATTTTATCGAGAGCTGATTCAACATTACAAACAATTTTCTCAAAAGGTATCCAGGAAGGTGTTAAAGCAAAATTGAAACATTTTTCTAAAACTGAAATTTCATCTGTAGAGAGGGCTTTCCTAGCTAAATTATAAACGGTTTTTTGATTTGGATACATAATGTTTGGGGATTGTGAATTTTTGGAAGTCCATAAAATTTTGGACAGACACAAGATTTTTCACGAGGGATTATTTTATTTTTTATCTCTGTTTCAATAGGTGATTTATTAATAATAGCTTTTGTTGTTTTTTCCAAATACGTAGTATGATCTCTTTTTGATAGTTTATAAGTTTTATCATTAAGCAAATCTAAAATTTTATTATGGTAAATGTCACGATCCATTACGACTGTGGCATTACCTTTATCAGCTGGAAGTACAACAATTGATTTGTCCGATTTTATATTATTTAATGCTTGTCTTTCTTTCTTTGAAATATTATTTTTAGGAAGCTTAGCTGTTTTAAAAATATTACAAATCTCGGCTCTAGCCAAATCAGCCGATGTAGAATCAATTTTATCGAGAGCTGATTCAACATTACAAACAATTTTCTCAAAAGGTATCCAGGAAGGTGTTAAAGCAAAATTGAAACATTTTTCTAAAACTGAAATTTCATCTGTAGAGAGGGCTTTCCTAGCTAAATTATAAACGGTTTTTTGATTTGGATACATAATGTTTGGGGATTGTGTTCTAATTAGCATTTGCAATTTTTTCTTTTGCTTTGCTGTTACAAATTCCGAATCTTTAAACGATCTAAAACTTGCAATACGATCAAAACTAGTCCACAGTAAAGGATGTATTTTATTACTAAGGAATAAACGTAAATGTAGCAATACTTTATCAATTTTGTCTAAATTTTTCCGAGTTTCTTTAATAAAAGAGTTTAAAATAATATTGCTAGTTTTCCTTAGAATTTTACTAACATTATAATTGTTCTTGTGAAACACAATTTTACAGCAAGTGGGTATAACATTGTGATTTTTGCACGCTAATAAAAAAGATAAATTACAAAGTAACTTACATTTCTTAATCCACGTTCTTTCAAATATATGAAGCTGTTTAAAAATTTCCTCCCCGTAGAAGTTAATAATGTTAAAACGAAGATTTGCACGGGTTAAATATATAAAATACATATTTTGCGGGTTCATCCGTGTTAAAAACTTGCTGTAAAATTGTGCTTCACAAGAACAATTATAGTGTTAGTAAAATTCTAAGGAAAACTAGCAATATTATTTTAAACTCTTTTATTAAAGAAACTCGGAAAAATTTAGACAAAATTGATAAAGTATTGCTACATTTACGTTTATTCCTTAGTAATAAAATACATCCTTTACTGTGGACTAGTTTTGATCGTATTGCAAGTTTTAGATCATTTAAAGATTCGGAATTTGTAACAGCAAAGCGAAAGAAAAAATTGCAAATGCTAATTAGAACATGTAGTGTTTGTAAAAATGGCAGACATTTTTGTGCACTCCAGAAAAACTAGAATTTATTCGTAAGGCTGTTTTTAGATCGCGCTCTGATAGCTGAGGAATTTAATTAGTGCATTGACGTAATAGCGATCGACAATTCCTAGAAGTATTTGCTAATTACAAATGCTTCTAGATAAGAGACATTACCTTATTGGTCAGTGCATTGATTGAGATCGTTGCAGTTGTCAGAGAGCGAATAGAAGACGGTGTAACATCTAGGAGGAATTAGAGGACAACTCCAGTAGAGAGCAGTCAAGCAGGAGTGAGTAGCGAGCAGTATTGGAGAGACGTCTGTTTAACATCAGCAAAGATATCTCGTGTCAGTGCTGGTGGTAAATGACTAGCATACCCAGTGAAAATGTAGTTCATGGGTGTAACTGAAAGACACCGCAGCAGAGAAGAGCATTAGTTGCAAGAAGAGCATTAGTTGCAAGAAGAGCATTAGTTGCAAGAAAAGCATTAGTTGCAAGAAGAGCATTAGTTGCAAGAAGAGCATTGGTTGCAAGAAGAGCATTAGTTGCAGAGAAGGGCATTAGTTGCAGAGAAGGGCATTCGTTGCAGAGCCAGGCATTCGTTGGAGAGCTTCGTTAAGAAAGAACAGCGTGGGAATTGTATAACGTTATTTGCTGACTGCACAGTATGATGCAGTTATAACCTTGGCACAGTCAAAAGTGCGGATATTACAGAACACAATCCCCAAACATTATGTATCCAAATCAAAAAACCATTTATAATTTAGCTAGGAAAGCCCTCTCTACAGATGAAATTTCGGTTTTAGAAAAATGTTTCAATTTTGCTTTAATACCTTCTCGGATACCTTTTGAGAATATTGTTTGTAATGTTGAATCAGCTCTCGATAAAATTGATTCTACATCGGCTGATTTGGCTAGAGCTGAGATTTGTAATATTTTTAAAAAAGCTAAGCTTCCTAAAAATAATATTTCAAAGAAAGAAAGACAAGCATTAAATAATATAAAATCGGACAAATCAATTGTTGTACTTCCAGCTGATAAAGGTAATGCCACAGTCGTAATGGATCGTGACATTTACCATAATAAAATTTTAGATCTGCTTAATGATAAAACTTATAAACTATCAAAAAGAGATCATACTACGTATTTGGAAAAAACAACAAAAGCTATTATTAATAAATCACCTATTGAAACAGAGATAAAAAATAAAATAATCCCTCGTGAAAAATCTTGTGTCTGTCCAAAATTTTATGGACTTCCAAAAATTCACAAACCAAATACCCCCCTTCGTCCAATAGTAAGTGCAATACGTTCTCCAACTCATATTTTAGCCAGATACTTATCGGATTTCATTAAACCTACAATCCCATCGATTAAATCATATATTAAAAACTCTCTTCATTTTATTTCTGTTTTAAAAAGTTTAAAAATTAATGCTAATGACATTCTGGTCAGTTTTGATGTCGTGTCTTTGTTTACAAACATTCCAATTGATGAAGCGTTAAATATAATCTCACAACATTGCAATTTACAGACCATATTATTGCTTTAATTAAACATTGTCTCTTAAATACATATTTTGTATACAATGGACAGCATTACAGACAAGTTTTTGGTACTCCTATGGGCTCACCTATCTCAGGAGTAATAGCTGATTTATTCATGGAATATATAGAAACTCATGTTTTAGAATCATCATCTTTAAAACCTCTCATTTGGCTCAGATACATAGATGACACTTTTGTCATATGGCAACATGGAAAAAATAAATTAGATGATTTTTTCTTACATTTAAATAATATGCATCCTCATATTAAATTTACAATGGAGACAGAGTCTGATGGAAAACTCCCTTTTCTTGATGTTCTAGTCACCAGAACACCAAATAGTTTATCTTTTTCTATTTACAGAAAGGATACACACATCATCACCCAACTCAGATAGTTTCTGTAGCCAAAACTCTTTTAAATAGAGCAATTAACCTTTCAGATGAGACACATCTGAAAGAAGAAATAAATCATATTAATAGTGTTTTATTAGCAAATAGCTATAATTACAAATTTATAAAAAAAGCCTTATTTCAAGACCAAAATAGACAAAATAGGAAACAAAAAGATGATAAATCAGCTATTAGGATTTGTGTTCCATATGTAAAAGGAACTACAGACAGTATTGGATGTATATTAAAACGCTATAATATAGATATAGCATTTTCTGCTCATCAAAAGATCAGCAATATAATAACCAAGCCTAAGGATTCAATCCCTCTTGAATCTCATGGTGTCTCTCAAATTTCATGTAAAAATTGTAAAGCTTCTTACATAGGTATGAGTAATCATTGCATCAGTGTTAGGAGAGATGACCATGCTATGCAGTTAAACAACACTCATCATCATCAGCACTCTCACTCCATACTATAGATTCAGGTCATAAAATTGATTTTTCTAGTATCAGGATCATATCCAGATGTGATAATCTCAACCAATGCAAAATTAGAGAAGCTATTGAGATACTTAAAAGGCCTGATTGTATCAATAAGCGAGATGATACATGCAAACTTCCTCCTATTTGGAAAGATTTTTTTAAAAAACATTCCTAAATTTAACATTTTTTGCTATTGGTGGAATTTTAACATTTTATTCAAATCAGTGATTGTAGCGCCTCTACAACCGTCTTTCTACCTTTTATAACTCTGTGGATGGCTTGTGTGACCCAAGTCGAAACGTCAGTATATTAATATTAAAAGTTTTTAACATGGATGAACCCACATAATATGTATTATATATATATATTCAAACAACCTGTCAAATATTTTTAGATTTATTTTTTTTATATATGTCAAAGCTGGAAGTGAACCCAGACCAGCTGCTTGTAAGGCAGCTATGCTAACCACTATAAAGTTTGCTATAATTATTTTTATGGTTATCAAAGACATCCTGTTCATCTATCCATTTCCATGATTATTTATTTAATATTGACTTCTTCAATATTATTCATTTTTTAGTCTCAAGGCAGTAATGATAGTTCTGCTGTTTACTGATGTGATGTCTCTCTTAATCTGATCTTTACCCAAGAAAAGCTGCTTAGCTCAAGAGATCATATTCATTTATATTTTTTTGTTTTGGAATCAAATTAGCATTTAATTGCTAAAAGTGCTTTTAATAATTTATAATTCTCAAATTGTTATGTTCTTTATATCAGTAAAATAAATCATGAAAAATTGATTTATTATTATTATTCAAAAATTTAAATTGAGGTTATTGCTTGAATAATTTACATGTACAGTATATGTTATTGATGAATCCTGGGGAAAAAAGTTGTAGATATATCATTATCAACCATTATCAATCTGCTGCAGGATAAAGGTCTCTCCAAGTTTAATCCATCTTCTCCGATCTCTAGCCATTTTTCTCCACATCACCCCTGCATATTTTTTTATTTCATTCATCCATCTCACTTGTGGTCTCTTTCTGAATCATTTACAATCTCTTATAATCCAGTTTAAGATTACAATTGCCCATCTATTATTATCTCTTCTAGTAATATGTTCAGCCCAATTTCACTTCAGTCTTTTAATTCTTTCAATGATGTGAGTAACACACCTGTTTGTTCTCTTACCTATGTATTGTGTTTTCAATCCTTATTATTCTTAGCATACATCTCTCCATACTTCTTTCAATGGGCTGAGTTTTCTATATTGCTGTTTTATTAAGTGTCCAAGTCTCAGATCCATAAGTAATAACTGGTAAAACTTTTTTTTTTCAAACTCATAGGCATATTTCCTTTTAATATTATTTCTACCAAAAGCACTCCAACCAAGTTTAATTCTATGATTCTTCGGTTTATTTACTATTGATTACCTTTTGTAAAATGAAAAATATTGATAAACATAATATCATGTGATCTATAATATCCATAATACCTTATAACAACAACAATAAAAAACTGATTCAAAGTGAAACTTTGAAACAGAATATACATTGGCGCTACTATGATAGACTGTTATTTAGACTTTTTAGAAAAAAAAAAATATTTTTTTTAAATTCATTTTTAAATAATTTATGTAATGCTCTTAAATTTTAAAAGTAAGATTTAAATTAATCTCAAAATTATATCAATTTTTTAAAAAAAATACAAATCTGATTTAAAAAATCAAAAAAGTAATTTTATTGTCCATTGAAGAAGTTAAAAGTAAAAATAATCTGTGTAAGTTATTAGAAATAAATACTTTCAATCTGATTTTAAAACTGCAACGCTTACTTTCAAAAATGCTGCTTATTCACTCTTGTGGACTATTTATTAATTTATATGCTCACACATACATTAGGATATATATTATTTTATATGAAAGATTTCATTCTCTGTGAAAACAAAAACTTTACCAGCTTTTTTGGTTAATAAAAAAAAAATCTGTTTTATATGAAAACATTTAAGATGTCAAGTTATTTGGGCTAATAAGTTCAGTCTTTATAGGTGTTTGTGTGTATACTACTAAATTTGTTAATTTAAATCATTATCATTTTTAACCATTATCATCCGCTGCAGGGTAAAGGTCCAAGTTCAGTCCATCTTTTCCAATTTCTGACCTTCTTTCTCCACATCAGCCCAGCATATTTTCTTATTTCATCCATCTCATATGCGGTCTCTTTCTAGGCCTTTTACAATCTCTTTTCTAAAAAAAAAAAAAAAACACAAGTTAAAACTTGCTAATGCTTGTATTTATGACAATAGATGGCATTCTACCAAAAACACCATCAAGCATAGTTTGTTTACATAAACGTCAGAGCAAGCATTCACTATCTATAACTTTAATTTCCACCTTCAGATCATGATTTCAAGCTATTTGCTATCGTCAGTGAAGGACAGGAATAAGAAAATAGATCTAAACACAAACTCTGAGCGTTTATGAAACAGTTTCTATTTAGCTTGCAAGCGTGAATCTTTTAGTCACGTAATGTCTTCAAACTCAGCATAGCAATCCAGATAGCTACATGGGTCTGATCTCAGTTCAGAATCATCACATAGTAGAAGCCTCTGCAATATATATCATTGCAAGAAAGACCTCAAAGGTAGATTTATGAAAAACAAAAAAACACAAGTTAAAACTTGCTAACGCTTGTATTTATGACAATAGATGGCGTTCTACCAAAAACACCAAGCGTAAGTTTGTTTCCATAAACGTCAGAGCAAGTACTCACTATCTCTAACTTTAGTTCCACCTTCAGATCATGATTTCAAGCTATCGTCAGTGAAGGACAGGAATAAGAACTAGATCTAAACACAAACTCTTGAGTGTTTATGAAACAGTTTCTATTCAGCTTGCAAGCGTGAATCTTTTAGACGCGTAATGTCCTCAAACTCAGCATAGCAAGCCAGATAGCTACATGGGTCTGATCTCAGTTCAGAATCACCACATAGTAGAAGCCTCTGCAATATATATCATTGCAAGAAAGACCTCAAAGGTACATTTATGAAAAACAAAAAAACAAGTTAAAACTTGCTAACGCTTGTATTTATGACAATAGATGGCGTTCTACCAAAAACACCATCAAGTGTAAGTTTGTTTCCATAAATGTCAGAGCAAGTATTCACTATCTCTAACTTTAGTTCCACCTTCAGATCTTAATTTCAAGCTATTTGCTATCGTCAGTGAAGGACAGGGATAAGAACTAGATCTAAACACAAACTCTGAGTGTTTATGAAACAGTTTCTATTCAGCTTGCAAGGTGAATCTTTTAGACATGTAATGTCCTCAAACTCAGCTTAGCAAGCCAGATAGCTACATGGGTCTGATATCAGTTCAGCATCACCACGTAGTAGAAGCCTCTGCAATATATATCATTTCAAGAAAGACCTCAAAGGTACATTTATGAAAAACAAAAAAATACAAGTTAAAACTTGCTAACGCTTGTATTTATGACAATAGACGGTGTTCTTTCAAAAACACCATCAAGCATAAGGTTGTTTACATAAACGTCAGACCCATGTAGCTATCTGGCTTGTTATGCTGAGTTTGAAGACATTACGTGTCTAAAAGACTCTCAGAGTTTGTGTTTAGATCTATTTTCTTATTCCTGTCCATCACTGACGATAGCAAATAGCTTGAAATCATGATCTGAAGGTGGAAATTAAAGTTAGAGATAGTGAATGCTTGCTCTGACGTTTATGTAAACAAACTATGCTTGACAATGTTTTTGGTAGAACACCATCTATTGTCATCTTTTCTAGTAATATATTCAGCCCAATTTCACTTAAGTCTTTTAATTTTTTCAATGACATCAGTAACACTTGTTTGTTCATTTTCAATCTTTTCTTGTTACTCCTAAAATGCATGTCTCCATACATAGTTGAGTGATCTGAAATCTTTGTATTAACCTTCTGTTAAGCATTTAAGTTTCAGATCCATAAATAAGAACTGGTAAAACACATTTACTAAAAACCTTCCTTCCTTTTCAAACACATATAACATATTTTTTAAATATTGTTATTTCTACCAAAAGCACTCCAACAAAGTTTAATTCTATGATTAATTTCATCCATTAGGTTTCCATCTATAGTAATAATCTAACCAAGATATTTGTAGTGGATAACTTCTTCTACTTCACCATTATTAATCTTTATTTTCTTTTGAGAAAATCCATTGGACATTACTTTAGTCTTTTTAACATTAAACTTTAGCCATAGTTTCTTGCTTTCATCTGATAACTCTTGCAACTTTTTCTGAAGCATTATTTCAAAAACAAATCACTTTCAAAATCTAGATGACTTAACTATTTTCTTAGTTTTCCATTTTAATCCACAAAATACTTCTTGCAATACTGCTGTAAAAGTTTTGGAAATATGAAGTCACTTCTCAGTGTTAATCTTTTTAGTGTCATTATGCAATCTAAGTGTTGCTGCTGTATTTTTATAAATATTTTCTAGAATATGACTATATCCTGGATTTACATCTTGATGATCCAATGCTTTACTCACTGAAAAAATGCTTATAGAATCAAATGTCTTTCATAACCCACAAATCCAAAGCATTATGGTCATTTTTGTTCATTGGTCTTTGCTATAACTTCTCTCAATACTTGAATATGATCTACTGTACTAAAATCACTTTTAAATCCAGCTTGTTCTTTTGGATGATTGAAATCCAATGTTCACTATGGACTAGTTGTAATTATCTTGGTAAAAATTTTGTATAGAATTGATAAATGACTAATAGGTCTGTAATTTCTAATATCTTAATTATCACATTTTTTAAATATTAATATTAATATTGCAGTATTCCAATCATCTGGTTCATCTTTAGCATTTAGACATTTGGAATGTAACTTTGCCAAAATTTTTAGTATTTCTTCTCTTGCTTCTTTTAAGATATTGATTATATTTCCATCATTACCTGGAACCTTTATCTTCTTCATAGATTTAATTGCTTTTCTCATTGCTTCATTTAAAATTCTGGACAATTCAGAAGATATAGTAATTGTAGAAAATACTTCCTTATTCTTTATTGATAGAACTATTCTACATATTTCACGATGCCATTTCTCTTTTTAGTAATAATTCCATTTTTTTCTTAATTCAGAAGTAATTTTCTTATTAATACATATTGTACACTCTTGAGACTTCAATAGATTTTCTTACTTTTTGATAATTATATTTTCTTATATCATTATCAATCTCTTTATGCTGTTTTACAAAATTCTAGATATTCAATCTTTTTTAATGCATCATTTTTCTATATTTTCATATTTCTTCTTTTCATCATAAATTGTTTTGTCTCGGGAGAAATTTTACTCCATTGCTACTTCAAATCTGAATCAAAATCTGTTTATATTTAAAAATGATTTACAAGATCTAATTTAAATTTACTGGAATGTTTCTGAAGATTAAAATGATCCAAATGACTTTCACAATGAGAATTTTTTTTTTTAAGTTAATCAAACTTTCTCCCAAAGCTTTTCTTCTAAACATCAAAATTAAAAATAAATAAAAAAAATCTGCTGGTACAAATAAGAATGAAAGCAATAAATAGTGTGTGACTATTAAAAAATTAATTAATTTCGATCTGAGTACTTTTACTTATAATACTTCTTTCATATACACTTCAATGCAAACAAATTTTCTTAAAAAACTTTTTTATTTTCCTTACAGTTTCGACTGTCCAGCAGTCTTCATCAGAGCTTTATCAAACCTCCTCTGAAGATATGCAAAAAAATTAAAAGAGAAGAATAAGAGAATATACTTAGTGTATGGGTGAAAAGCTTATAAAGTCAGACTAACTTTATTTTTAAAAGATGTCTATGTCTTAACTAGTACAATATCTCCACATTCAAAAAAATGAGATAATGAAATTGTGAATACACCTTTTTATTTCTAACACGTATAAGGACTGTCACCAATATTAAGATAATGCATATTAAGATAATGCAGATATGAACCCCATTAGAGTTACCTCACTTTTAACACAATAGGCAACAACAAAGAAAATACATATCAATGTAACATATTTGCTCAATGAGTAATCTCAGAGACTTAGAGGATTATATATATATATATATATATATATATATATATATATATATATATATATATATATATATATATATATATATATATATATATACAAAACTGAAGTTAATGATCCATCACATACTTGAGCCATGCTTCATTAAGATTTAGTAGTTAGTACACATTTATGACATATTTGTATCTTTGAAAGGCCTTGCTCTTATGACTAGAGACTTAAATGCAAATAAGTAATAACTATGTAAAGTTATATAAAAAATTTAATGAGTGTAGAAATAAAATTCAACATGGAGTGCCATGACAACATCAAGCTCTCATGTCAATGCTAAAATCCTTATCCATCACTAGCAATGAAGATATAACTAAACAAACTCTCAAAGTAAAAAGATGCCTTATCTTTTCAAAATATAATAATAACAATAATATTTTACTTTTCATCCCAAAATCTGCATATTTTTTTCTAAAATTACAATTTTTTTAAAAAATCCTAGGTCATTGGTGAGAGTTGGCTTTAGTTATCATCCATATAGATATCCATTCACTCTCTAGATATTTCTCTACTGGTCTGAGTATTCTTGTTTGGAAAACCCTGAAAATTCTCTTATTGGTCGCTTGGTATTCTATAAAGAAGCTTATTATTGAAGTTTTTTATGATTTTGAAATTTATTATTTATACCAAATAATAAATGTCATCAACTTATAAGTTGCTGCAAATTATAGTCAACTTACTCTTTTTTGCCATCAAGTTAAGACTGAAATATCTTTCTAAACTATTCTAGTGCTCTACAGGTGGTTCACCAGCTAAGCCTTTAAATATTATTTTTAAAAATTGATTCACATACTAATGAACTTTACTATGAACCTTAATATTGGTGATAAAAAATGTATTCCCTATTGATTTTACTACATCTAACTTTTCTTCAGTATAATCCACACTGCTAGCATTTTCTTGTAAATTAGAGGCCTCAACTTGGCAACTCAATATATTAAACAAAAATATAGGAGAAGTCAAAGAAATATCACAGCTCATAGAATAGCCTTAATTTTACAGTTAAATTCCCTCAAAAAATATTCGTGAAAAACTTTGTCAAGTAGGCATACAACAAATCAAAAATGTAAACCATTTTAGGGATGAGGTACCAATTTGTTGATTCTGTGATGAAAGTGATTGCAGCACTCGGCAACTGGCAGAACTAATAATCTCAGCCCCCTGTCAATCAGTTCAGTGTTCACATTGTTTTACAATATAACAGTGCTAGAGTGAATCTACCCTATCCAAGTGCTATCTGGATCTGATCTGCTTGCTTGTTTCTATGACTTATAACTAACTGCTCCCGGAGTCTTATTCTTAGCCCTCTCTCTCCGTGTTTTTATTTTAAATTTTGAAGAGTAGTTGCCCTATGTCTTGCATAAAGTAACAAGTTTTGTTCATATATTATGAATATAATAACATTATTATAATTTTTTTCTGAGTGCTTATTACTCTAATAGTTTAGAAATAAAATACTGTGTATAGATTTCTCACGTTTAAAATCTGTTTTGAATTAACCATTATGTTCTTTAATGTATTATAACTGCCTTAATAAAAATTTATGCCCTAACTTTCAATAAGTCAGATAAAATTTGGAGCTTTTCTAGGTTTTAATCAGATTTTTAAAAAATTTTAAGTACAGGCTCATAAAAAACTTAGATAACTATCCAATATTAGCATAAATGTATATTTAGTTATTTTTAGCTAGGGGGAAAAGCAGTTGATAAAACTGGCTAATAATACTTTCTTCTCTACTATTTCTCTCTGAGGCCTGATGTAGAAATTAAGAAATTCAAATAAATGTTTATAAAAATATGTAATTTACTATGAAATTCTCAGTATTTTAAAGATTCATATGTTATTAGATAATCAATTTATGTTTAAAATTTTTATTTTTTTTAACATATTATTTTAATTTCGGTAGATTTAAATATGAAATTATTTACAAATTTACATAAAATATGCGATTCTTTATAAATTGATAAAATTTAATAAATATTTATTGCTACTAAAAATAGAAATTAAAAAAAAAAAAATTCTGAAAATCAAAATAGCTATTAAAAATTCAAATAATCAATGGCTTCGTTGTTTTTGTTTTCAATATTATTTAAAGAGAATAAACATATTTTAAAGAATGTCAAAACATTTTTTAAAAAGTATTTTTAAAATGTTGCTTTGTATAAACAGTTAATATTATTAAGAATATTTTCTTTAAAACAATGGAATAATCAAAAAGAACTTAATTTTGTCCTTAGTCAGTGATGGATTCATAAAAATAATAAACGTGTCTAATACATCATTAACATATACACACTAGCTGGCTCGAGCGTGGTGCGAATGTACAAAGTCCCACCCTTATCAAAGTCCTATGCCTGCATGATTAACATTTTCTAGGAAAATCAGAATATAAAATGTTTTATTACCTGCTAAACATAACTATTTTTTGGGGGGGCAAAACTCAGTAATTTGATCTACAATGACTATCAAGTGTGAAGTAAATAATTGCAGATGCACTGTTTGAACGATGGCATATATTTTTCAGCTATATACAATGTGTATACTTAAATATTTTGCCATGTACTTTCTGGTCATGTTATTGCAAAATTACAGAGGTCAAGAATGGTTCTCATCATTAGCAGTTTTATCTATTGAATTAGAATTAGCAAAAAAATTTAAATTACAATGAAGACAATAACGGATTCACAATAAAACTTTCAAGGGAATAATATATATATATATTGCATTAGTGATTATTAAACAAAGTAATGAAAAAGTAATTATTTATACATTATAAGTATTAATTTGTGTAATTTTATGTATTAGTATAATGCAATAAATTATATTTTATTTTTTTAAATGCTTTTTTTTTAGCAAATTCTCATTTAAAATAAGTAAAATATTTAACGGAGGGAATCGTTCTAGATTTGACTTATATACCAGCATATAGGATATTTTTTTTAAATATCAAAGTAATTTTTATAATTGTAAACCCCCGCCCCCACATGAAAACATTGCTCCACACTGTTTTTTTTTTTGGCCGACTCTGTATTCACTTTATAAAAGATATAGAGTGTATATAGGGGATAATTAGTCTTTCTGTTTTAACAGGGATTTATAATGAAATATAGAAACAATTTTTGTTTTTATTTTCTTTTTTTGTAATTCTAAATAATACTTAATTATCTTTTCCTTAATTATTGTAATTATTGTATACTCATTATAATGAAGTATTAAAAGTTGTAATTAATAATTTGTTAAGCGCATACTCATTACCTAAGTAATATATATTAAGGCTATAACCTTAAGACTATGTGCTTTGATGTGACAGTAGGAACTTCTACAAATCTTAACACAATATTAATGACTTTAAAAGACAAGTGCGGCCTCTTATCTTTGACTTATTTTTTTAATTATACAGGCAAATCTAATGCATTTTGATTTGAGAGTATGAAGCTATTAACTACTTCACTGATTAAGTCCACAATTTCTATACAAGCTAACATACACAAAATCTTTTAATTTACAGCAAGTCAGTGTGAAGTTCTTATAATTAGAAATCTTTTAAGACAATTTAAAGTTGTAACTAATAATTTGTTAAGTGCATACTCATTACCTAAGTAATATATATTAAGGCTATAACCTTAAGACTATGCACCTCGATGCAACAGTAGGGATCTCTACAAATCTTAACACAAGATTAATGACTTTAAAAGACAAGAGCATCCTTTTATCTTCGACTTACTTTTTAATTATATAGGCAAATCTAAAGCAAAAAAAATAGTAAGTCAAAGATAAGATCGTTAATCTTGTGTTAAGATTAGTTGAGGTTCCTATTGTCACATAGAGGCACATAGTCTTAAGATTATAGCCTTAATATATATTAATCAAATATTAACAAAAGGTAATAATTAATATTCAATATTTTTACATTGCACAAGCATGCTTTTGGCAGACCAAGTGCTGGAATCATAGGACTATTTAATTTTCAGGTATCTTATTATTTGCCTGAAGCACTAATATTAAATATCCTGTATTATTTGTGTTTTGTCTCAGTTGTAGGGTAATGTATTTAAGAGCTAAAAGTTTTTGAATTGGATTTTTGTTATGTAAAACAAATTTTTTGATCATTTGAATGGATGCTTGAATAGTGCTTAACCTTTTGCTAACAAACTATATGATGATGATGATGATAATAATAATAATATTATTATTATTATTATTATTATTATTATTATTATTATTATTATTATTATTATTATTATTAAATATTTGGTGTTATGTTTAATAGCACTATGATTCTGGCAGTAATCCACCCGAAATCATGCTTAATGCATTATAAAACTTTTGAACTTCAATTTTACCTTTTCATAATACTTGATTATAATGAGTTTATAAGAATTACATTATTTGATGACAAGAGAATTAAACATTTAGAATTACTTAATAAATTTTCTATTGTAATTTAAATTTATAACCAAACCCAATAATTTATCATTATTTTGTAATAATATTTATTAACTTTGGAAATGTAAAGATTAAAAATGCTAAAACAAAACTTTCAGATGTAATTTTGGTAAAAATTAGATAATATAGTAAATATATAAACTTTAATTTTATTTTTCCAATTAATTTTTAATAAGATTATTTTCACGATATTATTCACTATATATACAAAATTCATTCTCAAAATATATATAGAACAGAAATGATCCTATTATTTATCATACAAAGATTACACAAATTTATTTACTCCAAATTCACAATTCAGCCAGACTAAACAAATAAATAAACTTTAAAACATAATCATTGATTTCACTGTGACAAGCAGACTTCTCAAGTGCTTTGACTGCACAATAACAACAAATTCATACTGAATATTACTCACAATTCCATTTATATCCCACACACTCTTAATATTAAAATAACTTTTAAATAAGTTAACTGCATAATTCTGTAGCGATTAAATTATTTAAAAGCTTTTTTTTTTTAATATTAAGGATGTATGAGATATAAGTGAAATTGTGGGTAATATTTAGTATGAATTTGTTGTGATCTTGTAGTTCTTTACACTTGAGAAGTTTGCTTGTAGCAGTGAAACCATTAGTTGTGCGTTAGAGTTTATTTTCTTTGGCTAGTCTGGTTGAGTTGTGAATTTAGGGTAATTTTGATTATTTTATTGACTAATTTAGCTTTAGGTTTTTAATGTTTAAATTTACCTATATATAATTATTTATTCATCAAATGTATTCTTTTAATAATAATATGTGTTTAATAATTACATGTTTTATTGTGCAAATATTATATTGTTGGTAGTTGTACTGCTTACAGAAATTTTTTTATTTTTATTTTAGGATTCTTTCCTTTGCAGGCTTAAGCCTGTGTGTAGCTGTTATGTTTATATCTAGCTGGTATTATGCCTTAACTGCCATGGGAATAGCTTTTATGATTTATAAATATATTGAATATCGTGGGTGAGTTTATTTTATTGTTTTCTTTTTACATTTAATTATAAAAAACGGTTAAATATTAAGCATTTAATAATTCAATTAATTTTCATAAATGTTTGCTCAAATTTTTAGTGCTGAAAAAGAATGGGGAGATGGTATTCGTGGTTTAGCTTTATCTGCAGCTCGTTACAGCCTTCTACGACTTGAAGAGGGACCACAACATACTAAAAATTGGAGGTTTGCTATTGATATTTTTAAAAATATTTTATGATGATTTTGAATTCCATTGGATTAAATCAGTTCACATATGAAAATAAAATTAATAATGTCCAGATTAGTTAAATTGACACTAATCACACTGGGTCCAATTTACCTAGATAAAAATAACAAAATTATTATTTTCTAGATTATGCATTTCATTATATTTTATAATTAGTCAAAAAGTTTAATGAAAGAATCATTGTAAAAATTCTGTCTAAGATGAAAGGGGTAATGGTAATGTATTGTACACTATTGATTTATTTTATAACTTATACAAAAGGCAAAATCACTTATTTAAAATTATAAACAAAACAAATAAATTAAAATCAACCAAAAAATGTTTTTAAAAAATTTTTAAATCTTTTTTTTATTTTCATAAATCTATTTTGTTTATCTCATCAGAATAAAATAAAAGGATTAATTTAAATAATTTATTTTAAATGTATGCATTTTTGACATTCTATATATATTTGTACTGTGATTTATTTATTTTTTGCTAAAATATATATAAATATTGTATTACATATATCAAACAAGCATAGCTTAACATGTATGAAATTGAAACATAAGTATGAGGGGGAATTCAAAAATAACTGGAATCATTCTCTGGTTTGCACACCTGTTGTGATATATGCTTCTGCTGTCACGCACTTTTTGCAGAAATCCTTCTGCATCAATCTGCCACATGATATCATCATATGAAATCATAGTGCCATGTAGCATATGTTTTGTGTATTTGTAAATTTCTATAATGACTGAAAAGTTCTAACAATGTGAAAATCTGTTTCTTTTACCGAAAACAGAAGGGGGTGGGGGAGACAGTTATAATGCTTGAAACAGATTACAAGCAAGCTGATTTCGTAAAAACATAAGTTTATGAGTGGTTTGATTGAAATGTTAAATTCACTACATCCCAAAAAAGCATGACAAGGGATTTTTATTTTTGATGCAAACAACATTTTTCTTTTCAGATTTAGTTTGTAATAGTCAGGCATTTTATCTGCAAGTTCTGAAACATGTGATGTGGTAAAATGTAAATGTCCCACTTTGTGACAAAGAAAAGAGTGTAAGCTTCATTCAACAGAAGTGTCATCTTTCAAAGCCTTGAGTGTGAAACACTTTTTAATTAAATTCAGCATGACCCAGATTATCTATCAGCTATATTCACTTGATCTTGCTTTGTGTGATTTTTTTAACCTCTCAAATGAAAAAATGTCTCAATTTTCTTTTTTGCGGATTTAGAAATGGTGAAAAAAAACCTCAAAGGTGTTAAAAGGCATCACTTTGAAAGTGTTTCATGACTACTTTGAAAAATGAAAAACACATTTAGACCAGTGTATTGCATCAAATGAACTGTAATTTGAAAGAGATTAAATTTATAACACTTAAAAAATAAATAAGCCATTTTTTATAATAAAATTCTCGTTACTTCCCTCTCATAAACTATTTTCCAGAAAGCTGTGAATAAATAATCACTTCTGAGTTAGCAAATGATAAATAATAGAACAGACCCATGTATTCTTTAAACTAGAAATATTAATAAGCTTTTAATTTTCTAACATTGTTAGAAATTCAGAGCTGATATAATATATTAACCAGGTCAAGACCTAATCTCAATTTTAACAACTCTTGTATTAGTATTCAAATAGAAATTAATAATTATAAATATTAAATAAATTATAGCTTGACAATGAAATTGAAATCAAAATAAAAAGCTACAAATAAATAAACCTCTCTATTTTAGCAAACAATAAAGAATAGAATGAATCCACCTATTCTACAAGCCACCAATATTAATATGCTTTTATTTTATAACATTATTGGAAATTCTGAAGTGATATAATATATTAGTCATTTGTAAATATGATATTACTATCTTTGAATTCTAATTAATTATTCAAAGTATGGAGACAATCTCTTTTAACACTTATGATAATAATCAAATAGAATTTAGTAATTATAAATACTAAATAAGCATAGTTTAATGCATATGTAATATATACATGTACTGATAATTTATTACCTGCTACTAATAAATGAATGTGGGCATCCTAATTCCAGGAAGGTTTGTATTAAGTATAAAAACTACTTATTGAACCACAAATATACTGGCATGTATTACATGCTAGCTCTCCTTTTATTGATATCTTGCAATGTTATCTTTTAATTACTTCTGAGAAATCTCTTCTTATTTATATATTCTCATTCTATGTTGTTCTTGTGTATATTTTTCCATTGAATGCATTTATTATTGCATCCCTTTACAGATTATTTTTATAATGCAAATTGGAGTCTGTCTTTTCTATAAAACTACAATTTCTTCTCTTTTTTTTTTTTTTTTTTTTGGAAATGCTATCATTCACCATGAAAATGTGTGTAGATTCAAATGATTCATATCCAGAAAATTAAAGAATTTACAGATTATTTTTATTATCTTACCCTTATACTTTCATATTATTACACAGCATCCTTAAATGAAAATTTTTATTGCCTTTATATTGTGTTAATAGTAAATCTATATTTCACATTAAATTTTTATAATAACAATGTATATACAAGTAATTTAGTTGAAGTAATTATAATATTATAATTGAATACTCTGTTTTTAATTTGTAAATATGGCAGTAGAACACTGAAATCTATGCTACACTTCAAATCTATCTTGCGATCTAAAAACCTATTATTTAAATTGGTCATATTCTCAATTTGATAATCATTTAAGTTCCTGAAGGTTTATTTTTTTTATTCATGTTTGATAAAGCATTTGGATTTTTTTTTTTAATATTTATTACTAAAACAAATTCTTTATGAATTCTATTCAAAATATTAAGGATATTAGAGAGATATCTATCATCTAAATTAGTAAGAATTTTATAATCACCAGCATAAAGTAAATCTAAGAGTAGATCGATTTTTTTCTCACCTTTAATTGGTTCAAATTTAAAATCCCATTATCATACCTGTAACACATTTTAATGTCTTCATCATGAAGCCATCTATAACAGCTACAAAGATGTCTTTTACAAAAAAATTGAAAACAAAGTTAGAGTTAGTATACATTCTTGTTTAATGTTGGTTTTTATTTCAAATAATTTACATTTTTCATCATTGTTAATAAACTAAAGATCAGCATTTCAAGTTAATGTACATGCACTTTATGAATCTTAATAATAAATGAATACTTTCATTTCCAACACAAGATAAAGTCTTTGCAAAAGAATAGAATGAATCCACCTATTCTTTCAACCCAAATGCTTAAGTATGGGAAAATCTTAAGCACTGGAAATGAAAGCGTGAAGATAAACCAAATGAAAGCGTGAAGATAAACCAATCACTTTAAATTATTTTTTACCATGTCTGAATGAATGATGCCTGCAATTGGTTTATCTTCACGCTTTCATTTCCAGTGCTTAAGATTTTCCCATACTTAAGCATTTGGGTTGAAATAATAGGTGGATTCATTCTATTCTTTCGCAAATACTTTATCTTGTGTTGGAAATGAAAGTATTCATTTATTATTAAGATTCATAAAGCGCATGGATATTAGCTTGAAATGCTGATCTTTAGTTTTTTACAATTCATAAACATCACGCTATATAAAATAAATATCTCATTTACATCATTATTAATAAAACTTTATTTCATGCTATTATGAATGAGCTATTTTCAAACAAGACCACAAATATTTTGATAAACTGAATCAAATGTTCTTTATCAAATCAATAAAAATTATATATAAATTATTTCTTTAATGACAATATTTTTTTTTTGCATTTGCCTATGGCTGGAATCATACCATTCGGTGAAAATTTTAAATTAAAGGGGGGGGGAGTTCGCAGACTTGCTTTATATGTATTAGAGCAGATTTTCTTCATTTTGTGTGATCCCTAATTTTATGGTTCAATTTCAAAAATCTATATATATTTTTAAAAATTTTAATAGTTCAGAATTAAAAATATCCCTCATATTTTAAAACTTCTCCAGGATTTTCATCAGAGTCTTCATCATTTTTGTTTTTAAAATTACAAAAAACGGTTTTAATTTTATAAAGCCGGACAGCTCTGTCTAAATCTAAATGAAACAATAAAATGGATATATCTTTAAATGTAATTATCTGAATTCTTATATTACTATTCAGAATATTATTAAAATACTATACCTACCTGTTCAAAATATCATCATTATCAAATATAAAAATACCATCACTGATTTAAGGAATAATATGTCGGAAAAAGATCGTATGTGAAGATAATAAGTAAATGACCACCTCTTTTGCAATTTTAATTCACCAATTATTTTTACTTTTTTTTTGTCTATCATTATTAACCTTTGATCTGTATATTGCTTATAAAAATCCTGATTCATTTTACTGTTCAACCAAGTACAGAATGTTATATTTGCTAAATTTATATTTTATATATATATTAAACAAATTTACTTTATAAGCACCATAAGTTTAGCAAAGTCTTATTCATAACAATCAGTTTTAATAAATGCATTAATGATAACTAATGATTTTTTTATTTATTTAAAAAATATATTTTATACAATTTTAGATGTGGACTTTAAATTTAAAAAAGTTAAATTTCATGATATTTTATATAGGTGCATGATAATTTCTTCCCTTTTTAAAAAAAATATATATTATAGTGCTATTTTTAATTGACAGCTCTCTCTTTCTCCCCTTTCTTACATCTTAAATGTACTGTTGTGGTAATGGTTAAAATGTATTTTGATCAATCGTTTTGATTGTTATAAGAAAATTACCCCTAAAACTCCATAACCTTTTTTTTTTTACTAAATTTTTATTTGGATTATTTCTAATGGTTATTTTTCTCATTGACTTTATGAAATGATCATTTGATAGAATTTGTAAGTGGTGTAATATTAGTGAAGAAATCTTTGTATCTTCAAAAATTAAGTTATAGTCCATTTTTATTTTTCACCATTAAAAGAGAAATGTTAGAGTAGCTTTGACTTTACTATAGTTCATCTGTAATTTGCTTATTCATTCAGTATACTGAATGTTTCTTATATATGTAAGTAGAGGGATTTGAATTTATCACTTTTCATTCTATATTCATCCTCCACTTCATCTCAAATAACTGAACACATGACCACATACATGCAAAAAAGTTAGTTGTCTCTAATATATATATTTTGTGCAGAACCACTCCTCAGCTGGACCAGATTATAATTTCCCACACATAATATATACAATCAGTGATTGGCTTATATTAAGATAACAGTTCTAAAACTTTAATGGACAGGCTTCATTCTTTTCATCCTTCCAACTATTTAACAGTCCATTTCATTGAAAAATCGATTGTTTGGGATGGAATGGAGGATGAATATAGACTTAAAAATTTTAAATTCAAATCCCTCTACTTATATATTTCATCTGGTATTGTAGTGATAATTTATATTCTAAAAGTGAACAAATAAATTTATGTTTTCTGATAACATCTCCAATTACTGAGGCCAATATCAAATAGATTTATAATGCTTTCCATTTGAAATTAGAAAAATATTTTGGACTGCTGCACTTATTTTATCCATGAAAACAATTATAGGACATTCATAATTATTTCCAAAGTTAGATTTTGCTGTTTATATATATATGAATTAAAATTATTAGTGTAAATTATCATTTTATATTTGTTTGGCTATCAACAAATAAAGGTAGAGATACAGCTATATTGACAACATTTGGAAATTTAATCAACTCTTGATTTGCATACACATCATCCTCTTCTTCAATAATTATCAATCCATTGCAGAATAAAGGTCTTTCCAACTTCAATCTCATTTTTCCAAATTCTAACCTTTCTTTTCTCCATCATCTCAGCACATTTACTTCTTTCATTAATCTATTTCACATGTGGTCTCTTTCTAGGTCTTTTACAATCTCTTGGAATCCTGTTTAAATTTAAGCTGCCTATCTATTTTCAATTCTTCCAGAAATATGATCAGCCCAACCACTTCAGTCTTTTAATTTTTTCAATGATGTCAGTAACACCTGTTTGTTTTCTTATCCATATACTTTGTTTTCAATCATTTCTTGTTACTTCTAAAATATAGTGTTTCATATATTTTTTTTGAATGGCCTGAAGCTTTTGTATTTCTTTTCTATTAAGCATCCAAGTCTCAGATCTGTAAATAAGAACTAGTAAAAATCCTCTTTTTCAAACACATAGACATATTTTCTTTTAATAATGTTATTTCTACCAAAAGCACCCCAAGCAAGTTTAATTCTATGATTAATTTCATCCATTGTGTTTCCAACTGTAGTAGTTGACCAAACTATTTATAGTTAACTTTTTCTAACTCACTGTTATCAATCTTTATTTTATTTTATTTTTTTGAGAAAATCCATTGAACATTTATTTTTTTAACATTTGCCTTCAGTCCTACTTTATTGCTTTTATCTGGATAATTTTTGCAATATTACCTGAAGCTCTGAGCATTATTTGCAAAAACAATTATAAAATTATATCATCTCACAAAATCTAGATGACTTAAATACTTCCTTCACTTCCTATTTTTATCCATAAAATATTTCTTGTAAAACTGCTGCTGTAAAAAGGTTTAAAAGATATGGATGTACTCTGTCATACACCCTTTTCAATGTTAATCTTCTTAATATCATTAGGTAATCTAATCATTGCTGTTGCATTTTATAAATATTCTTTAGAATACGGCAATATTTTGGATATATATCTTGATGATCCAATGCTTTAATCACTGAAGAAATGCTTATAGAATCAAATATATTTTCATAATCTACAAATCCAAATCATAATGGTAATTTATATTCATAACTTCTCTATAACTTTTCTCAATACTTGAATGTGATCCACTGTACTAAAATCACTTTCAAATCCAGCATGGTCTTTTGGTTGGTTAAAATCCAAAGTTTTCTGTAGACAAGTTATAATTATCTGACTAAAATTTTATATAGAACTAATAAAAGACTTATAGATCTATAATTTCTAATATCTTCTTTATTACCTTTTTTTAAATATTAGTGTTAATACTGCTTTCTTCCAATCACCTAGTACATTTTTATCATTTAGACATTTGTGTATAATTTTGTCAAAAAAATTTTTAGTACTTCACCAGCTTCTTTTAAGATATTGATTATAATTCCATCATTACCTGGAGCTTTTTCCTTCTTTGTAGAACTAATTGTATGTCTCACTTCTTTCTTTAAAATTATGGGCAAATTGGAAGATAAAGTAGTTGTGGGAAAGACTTTTTCTTATTCTTTATTACTATATAATTCTTGATAGAACTGTTGTACATATTTCATGGTGCCATCTCTCTTTTTAGCAATACTTCCATTTTTCTTTGTATTGTAGAAATAGGTTTCTTACCAATACCAAGATATTGTTTTACACTTTTGAGACTATTATTTTCTTCTATAATTTTCCTTTATAATTCACAATTATATTTTCTTATATGTTTTTTTATTCATGCGTTACAGCATCGGCCGGGACATGAACCCGCCAACCTGGGACAACTGCTTGTAAGCAGCTGTGCTGACCTCTCGACTACCAATGCTTGGCTTTCTTATATGTTTTTAACTCTTTTTTGCATCATTTTACAAAATTGTAGATATTCAATTTGTCTTGTCTCGGTAGAAATTTTACTGATCCAATCATTGCTTTTTAGTACTAGTTATCTTTATTGCATTTTTTAAAAATATATGAGTTATTATCCTATTGACTTGTTTTTTTCTTAATAATTTTTGTCTTTCTAGTTTTACATTACATGTATCTTATGATTCTCCAATCAATGATTACTTCTTGTTTTCAGTTTATTAAAAACATTACAATTTTGAAATACATATTTGTTGTTAATCAAAATATAAATCAATTCTGCTGTAATTTCATTTGAATGCTTAAACATGTCTATTTCTGTTGAGCATTTTTCTCAAAAAAGAATTCATAATATAAAGTTTTTATTTTTCTTCAAACTCCACAAGCTAGGTCCTCTCATTTTTAGAATTATAACCAAAATTATCTATAGCAAATTCATCTTTCAATTGTTTACCAATTCTAGGATTGAACTCTCCCATGATAATTTTAAAATGTTGTTTGGTCTGATCAAAAGTCTTTTGTATATCCATATAAAATCCTTTATTCATCACAATGAGAACTTATTAGGACATAAATCTGAATTATTTGCATTTTATATCTGCTATTAAGTTGAATAACTAATCTTGTCATTCTGTCTAAAACACCATTAATCTTCACAAATGTTATTCTTCATTTTTTTATTTATAATGAGTCCTACTCCACTTGTACTGCCAATGATTGTGCCTTTAAATCTGTCTCTTCGCCTTTTCTTTTAACTTCACAAACAGCTCTTCTTCCAATTCTTGTAATCTTCTTTTTCTTGAAAATAATCTGCACTGTAAGTACCTAAATAAAAGGTCATTATCAAATGCTAGCCTGGCTCTGCAACCAAGAAGTTCTTAGCACCCTCCATTTTGGGCCACCACTGACTTATCTGGTTATTTTACAATCTCCTGGGTATCAGGGCCATGATTTAGGTGTGACTGTCATGATTGTGAATATCTATTTTCAAAAAGATCATTCCCACATATATTTATATTTAAGTTAAGAGCTATCAGCCACTGAGAAGAAAGATCATGGTATATCTTTATCAGAAACAAATGAATAGCTAGTAAACTCAACATGCTGACTGATGCATGTTGATGAGCAGCCCATCCATATATACTATATGAATAGTCATATAATAATAACAGCTGCAATGACAAGAATGTATAGTTGGTGCAATAGGAATTTGCCCTGCTTGGTTTTTTTTAAGCCCTCGATGAATCAAAAGGTCCCAGCAAACTCATTTCTGAAATCTTGTGTGTATGCATATATATATATATATATACATCAATATGATTTTATGCAAATTAATAATTAAGTAATCAATAAGTACTTTAAAATAAATGTATAAAAGTGTGAATTGCGAGATCATATCTGCTACACATAAAGATGTGCAGTATATATAAAAATATAGGCTTAATACCATTTTTTTTTGATTGAATTTAAAATAAGCTAAGAAAAAAATAATAATGTAGAACACATTAAAGACTGTGACTTATAATTATCGTATAAATTATTGATTAAGTAAGAAAAAGAACACACAATTACTAAAATATTAATGTTATATATATATATAATAGCAGCAAATATGATTAATGATATCTTTCAAAATTCGATAGCTGCCAGTACAAAAAATGTATAGTTGATTAAAACTTATTAATAATTCACTCTTTAGATTCTGAAATTCTGTAGATATCTGTTCCTATAATTATATATTTTTAATTATGTTAAAACTAATACTATTTACATTCGTTCTTAATTGTTCTTAATAAGTATTTAGTTTTATGACATTATATGTGGTAATGTTTTTACTTGTAAATCAGTATGTTTTTAATGTGCTTAATATAAAAAGAAAATTGTAACAAATGTATTATTCCTAACTTATGATTGATTTGATTTATAAGGATTCTTATAGGGAAGTGAAATGCAATGCCTTCATAAGTCAAAAAAATCTTGTTTTGTTATTAATTGTATTAAACTATAAATATATATGCAATTTTTTTTATTCTGTTTTAATTGTTTAGGCCACAAATTCTTGTCCTCTGTAAACTCAATGATGATTTGATGCCTAAATACAAAAAACTCTTTTCATTTGCTAATCAACTGAAAGCTGGTAAGTTAGATTTATCACTATTAAAATAATAATGTATGTGAACATATAAATTGTTGCTAAAAAAAATGAATAAAAATAATATATTATAGGCACAAAAATATTTATAAATAAATCTAGATAGCAAAATAGATGTTAATAAATAAATTTTAAATATTAATGAATAATTAGAACATTTGATTGTGAAAATATATCTACATTCTCATAGGTTAAAAAATAATATTCTATTGAAATTTCCATGTTGTTGCTGTTATTATTATTATAGCAGCATCATTTTATTCAGATTACACTTGACATTGACTGGGTATATTTTTGTAATAGCATAATTATTCTATAATTACTTTTATCCTACACTTTTCTAAGCTTTATAATATCAATAGACATATCATTGATTTTTAACTGAAAAATTAATCTTGATTTAATCAAGGGTTTTGTTTTTGTTTCTTATCTACAGTATTCTTAAATATAATTGCCAATTGAGATTAATTTTACTATCAAAATATGAAGAAGAATATTTGTTTTAACTTTTATTACTGCATTTCTTTTCTCTCAGTGTAAAACATTATAGTGAAAAAATAGTACTTGTGAGTTTTCATTGAAACCAAGATGGCAGCCATATTTTTAATAAATGTACAGTTTCAAGAGTCTATAATCTACTGAAGGTGTGTTAGTTGTTAAATTAAAATAAAATTAATAAATTGATTGTTAAATTTTTTAAAAAAAAGGAATTAATTCTGATAAATTTCGCTTGGAAGCTTGATTTCAATTTTTTTCATTTACTTATAACTTGGGAAGTGAGGAGACACTCTTAACATTGTCATACTTTGTTTCAATTCAGTGTTTCTTTTTGTCAGCATTTTTTTTTTTATTAACTGTCATAATGATAAAAATGTATGACCTTCCTATTACAGAACATGATGTGGTGTACTATTTTCAAAGGTACGGGATCTTGCCCTCCTGAAAAGTGTGTGTTAATGACCACAATAAGATTGCATGCCGCCATCATAAATAAAATGTAAATATTGTAATTAATTTTTCCACAATGATTTCTTATTTAAAACAGCAGTAATAAAATATAAATTTTAAATATGTTATTTCCTAATAGGCTTTTTTTTTTTTTGTAAACATTGGGGGGGGGGGGGAGCAAACTGTAGATTTAGCAAAAATATGCACTGCCATCTTGGTTTAATTGAAAACTCTCAAGTACTGAAAAACACCTTTTGCATTATTATTATTTTTCACATGATATTAGCCTTAATATAATTTACTCTTTTATTATTTGATCTCTGATTTGTGAGTGACTTTTTAAATGTATTACTTAGTATTTAAAAAAAAATTTTTTCCATAAATTTATAATTGAAAAGTGCCATTATCTTTTATATTTTATATATATACACATATATGCATCTTAAGCTCATAACCATGAGTGAGAAGATTATCTAGTATTTTCATAATGTGAAAGGATTTGTTATTTTAACTTAAGTTCTAGCCAGATAGGATTAAAGTTTTTTATATAGTTATAAAAATAAAATACTATAATAAATTTATCTTTATGAGAATGGCCAAGTAATAGTAGAATACTCTCTGTGGTGATTGCTATATTAATTGTTTAATCACTGGTTAAAAACTCTGTAGTAGCTCTAGCTTCAATAGAAAATATAAATTCAAACTAAGAGTTGGATATTAAAATCTGTTCACAGTTTAGTTTAATATAGTTATTATTTTATAACAAGCTCATTCATACAAAAGCTGAATTTAAAGATCATCATTCTTTATGTTTCATTAGAAACAAAATAATAATAATAATAACAGCAACAACATGGAAGAATCCAAAACTCAGGCCAGTCCATTTTTAGTTTATTTGATATTTTGTGATATTGTGTTTTAATTATTTCAATAGAAAACTTTTCTTTCTATAAACTTCAATACTATGTCTAATTATAGTTCTCTAATGTATTTTATTGACTGCCATATCTTGCCAATGGAAACAGTTGACATTGCACTTGTTTAGAATGTCTGATATAATTCTTATAATGTAGATAATGTCTGCTTCTTCCATGTAAATCATGCTTGAACTCGCCATAAAACATTTGTGGTCAAGAGGTCAGCGGTGGCTGCTTTACAAGCAGTTGTCCCAGGTTAGCGGGTTCGCTTCCCGGTTCATGCTATGACACATGAGAAAAAAAACACCCTTTTAAGAGTCTTGCATGATCATTGCAATGAAGTATGATTTTATATTAGTGGAATCTCTCGTATCTCATCCAGCAAGCTGAAGAATATATTGATTGTTTTTATGTTTTTTCCCATTGTATTTTTAAATTTTTGTGGAAAGTTTTTTTGTATTGATATGGTGGCTATGTTTCACTTCCATACAATAAAATAGGCAGAGTAACAGTTCTATATACAATCAACTTAGTTATTTCCCTGTGATAAAATATTCCGTTTTTAAAGTCTTAAAAACAGCAGCAGAATATAGAGGTTTGTATTGTACCTCAACATCTAAGTTCATTTGTATTTAAATCTATATGTTAAAATTCAAAAATTTCTTAAGATTAATAAAATAGCAAATAATTTTGTATTTAAAATCAAAACATTTTTTTTTTTAAAGCGTCTTCCAAAAGTGTGTGTGTGAAAGTGCATTGATTTTTTATCTTCTATTTATTGGCTAATTGAATTAACAGATTTTTTTAAATTGTATATAAACAAACTAAATTAACTATAGTTGTACACAATTTTAAAAGGTTCTGGGTGCATTTTTTTTTATTATGTATTGCCTTTTAATTTATCAATGATCTTTATTTTTTCCCCCTTAATTTTATCAGTTAAAGATTTAAAAAAAAAGAGATTAAATAGAAAACAATGTTACAAATATTTGTGAGAAATATTTAATATTGTAAAATAAAAAATATTGGCCTGAAGTATGTTAATTATATATTTCATATGATAAATTGAAATATATGCACATATTGTTTACAAATATGATAAAATGCAAAAATATGAAATCTAAATGATATTAAGTGATTAAATATATGGATTGTGCTGCCAAACGTTTCTGCAGTGATTAATGCAATCTGTAACTGAAACGGAAGTAACTATACCTTCTAGTGAGTTATGAAATGTAAATAAACTATTAGAAAACAGAGGGTGAATACCACCTGTCTTTTAGCATTAGTTGGTATTTATATTAATTTATTTAAGTAATTTTAAATGAGATAATAAATTCAATTTATATATATATATTTATAAAATTATAAGACACTTGAACTCAGACTTACAGGCTTCCTGAAGCTATCCACTCCATCTTACACAACTGATACATAAGACCGCACACATGTAAAAAAAGATAAATGATCTCCAATATATATATTTTGTGCTAAACCAGCACTCATCAATTGGTCCAGATCACCATCTCTCACACATATGTACAATCAGTGCTCAGTTTATATTAAGATAGTACATCTTCAAACTTTAATGGACAAGCTTCAATCTTCTCCTCTCTTTCCAATTCTTATTTTTTTCACATGTATGTAGTCATAAGTATCAGTTGTATAAGATGGAGTGGATAGCTGCAAGGAGTTTGAAAGTCTGAATTCAAGTTCCTTATAATTATATTAAATGTAGTATAGATATTATACATCTATTTAAATATTACATTTATTTATATATATTCATAGAAATCAGTCGACACATCAATAACAATCAACAGTTTCAACCTTGTCAGGGCAACTGCCTTTTAATAATAAAGGTGGAATCCCAGCTTTATTTACAGTCCAATATATTTATATACACACTAAAGATTGCACCTTGATGACAGTGATTGAAATTATTTATACAAAGGTTAAATAAACCTCAATAAACAGGTAAATATGACCTGTTCTGAATGCAGACTAACAAAAAATCAATTATAAACTTCAAACTGCAATTATAACTTTTAAATTGCACTTCAACACTGTGTTTACTTGAATAATAAGTGTAATAATCATCAAGGTTAGATATACTTATAAGTAAATTTATAGAAATCAGGCAACAATATCAATAATCTCAATCTGTTGTCAAGGCAACCTCCTTTTATCAACATATTTTTTTATTAAGGATATTGGATTTTTTTATTTATTCAACATGAACTTACATTTTTTTGTCTAGTAATTGTAGACTATAGTGGAATCATAATAAATGCATCAATTTTCACTATCTAAGTGAATAATAAACAAAATTTTAAATGTCTAAACAAAATAAAATTTTAGTTCATATTTAAACAGTTGCAAATGCCTTTTTATAATCTACAAACTTAAAAACATAATGGCAACTTGTACTCATTAATTTTTTCTATAACTTTTCTTAATACTTACATGTGATCTACTATGATAACACCATTTTTAAATTTAATTTTTTTTTGGTTGGTATGAATTCAAAGTTCTGTATAAATAAATTGTTATGATTTTAATAAAGTCTTGTATATGATGGTGGACCCAAAAATAATCAGAATTATTGTTTGATTTGTGCACCTGTTGTAGTATATACTTCTGTTATTACATAAATCTTGAAGGAACCCTTTTGCATCAAACTGCCAAATCACATCACCATGTGAAATCTATGGGCCATGTAACACATTGTTTTGTAAAGTGCATTTTGCATTTTTGTCATTTTTTTTAATAATGGCTGACAAGTTCGACAATGTGAAATTTTGTTTTTGTTTATAGAAAATGTCAAGGAAAAAAGTTATAGTGCTTGAAACAGATTAAAAGAAAGTTGATATAATAACAAAAGTTTAGTAGTGGTTTAATTGAAATGTTAAATTTACCATTAGCCTAAAACTTCACAAGTGAAGTCCAAAGTCAAAATATTTTTTGATGCAAACAGCATATTTCTCTCATATTTATTTAGTAATGGTCAGGCATTTTATCTACAAGTTCTGGAACATTTATGTGATGCAGTAAAACATAAACATCCTGTTTGTGACAAAGAAAAGAGTTCAAGCTCCATCACTACAAAATGTTATCTCTCAAAGCCTTGGGTGTGAAACACTTTTTAATTAAATTTAGCATGATCCTGTTTATCTATCAGCCATATTTGCTCCATCTTGCTTCTTGCAGTTTTTTTTTTTAATCTCTAGGATGAAAAAATGTCACAATTTTTTTTTTCGGACTTAGAAGTGGTGGAAAAAATGACAAAGACGTTAAAAGTCATCATTTTGCAAGTACTTCTGAACCACTTTGAAAAATTAAAATATGTTTAGGCCAGTGCAATGCATCAAATGGATAGGCATTTGAAAGTGATTAAATTTATAACACTTAAAAATAAATATACAATTTTTTATTATAAAATTCCAGTTATTTTTGGGTACCCTTGTGTAGAACTAACAGAAAGCTGGTAAATCTATAATTTCAAATAACTTTTTCCTCTTTCTTAATTATTAATATCATTATCACATTTACCTATTCATCTTATTCACCTACTTCTTCACCAACGTCTTTTAAGATTTCCTAAAGCTTTTTATATTTTTTCACAGATTTGATTTCATGTCCAACTTTTCATTTGAAATATTTGTCATGTCAAAATATGTTGTTGTTTTAGAGACCAATTTGTTTTTTATTTTCCTTACATTTCCTGATAATTTTGTTTTTACTATAACATTCCAATCAAAAGATTAACTTCTACTTTGAGTCTATTTTTTTTATATAAATTTTCTTGCTTTTATTTCCTTACTTCATTAACTTTTTTTATCTTATTTTGTATAGAAAGTGCAGATGTTTGATTTTTTTAATGGATCACTTTGCTTTATATATGGTTGTGTCTCACTTAAAAATTTACTAATGAAGTGATGCTTTATGTACTGGATACCTGTTTAACAATTCTTAGTAGAGAATCAGTTATTTTTATTTGTTTGATTCAAATCTGAGCCATCAGTGTAGCCTGTTAAAATTTTAAAATGATTTGCAAGTTCAAACTTAAATTTATTGAATTATTTTTAAATATTATGAGTTTCAACTATTAATATTACGATAGAATGACAGCCTGTTAAGCTAATTGCGCAGACGCTGTGAGAATGTTATTAATAAATGAATACCTTCGAACAACCACATGATATAGTATTTGTGTAAGAGTAAAAAGGAATCCTCTTACCCTTACGACTCAAATGTTTATATATGAGCAAATCTAAAGTAGTTGTAATGAAGGCGTGACTACATAATAGTCACTTTAAATTACAATATATAATGTCTGTATGAATGACGCCGATGAAATTTTCTATTTTGGTAATTTATAGTTACTTGTTATATTGACTCTTAAATTAAATTGCAATCTTGAAATATGTATTTTCTGTCAGTAAGAATATGATTAGCACCTTATAAATGATGTTATTTTTACTTTTCCAATCATCGTTTTATCTCATTGATAAGTCCTGTTACAACATTTTTCTGCTTGATGTTTTTTAAAAAACAAAAAAAGCAATATATAGAAGTACTCTTTAGTTTCCATTGGGGGGTCCAATGAAGTCTTGAAAATTTGTTGAGAATAATGCTTTATTAAGATGGTTATGAGATTTTACTTTTGAGTTTTAATTCAGTGCAAACACTTCTCTGCACACTCTTGTGCATTATAGTTTTATCTATCACTCTCAATTTATTATATCTTAGTCATGTAATTATTTTGTTTCTGTTGTAATCATTACAAATATTTATTTTATTATATAAAACAAAGAAGAATAGTAGATGTTAAACTTTAATTTGTGACTTTTTTTTTTTTTTTAGATTAATGAAAGAATTTTAACAAGTAATTTCCTGCATTACATTACATCTTAATTTGTTGTATACTCAATACAATGCCAGTAATTATAGAAATATTTTTAGGAATATCATATTTTGAATTGAAATTTAAAGTTCACACAAATATCATTCAAAAAAATTTTTTAGAAAGCAATCCAGGACAAATTTACTATGTAAATTTAGAATCAGATTGCTTTGTTATCGATTAAAATTAAATCTAAACTGATTACTAATTTTATTATTCCTAAAGTATGAAAGAGGAATGTCACAAACTGATTCTGTATATGGATTCTAGAAGAAGAAGTTTAGTGAGCTTTTTTGTGTGTAAATGCTTTGGATTACAATAATTACATTACATAATAAATGATCTACTCCAAACATCACAAATAGTTCAGACTATGTTATTATCACTTTCTTTATCTAATACTTTACTTATGGTATTCATATTATTTGATTTTGAGTGTAGTTCACCCTTCCACATATACCCTTATGCACCTTAATTTTACAAAAATCAGTTTGATTATAAAATTAAACATCATTAAAAAGAAAGATTTTAAAATAATGACAAAAGAAATTTATGCTAGCATTTGAAATTTTTTTAAAATTTCAATACTATTCCTTAATATATATTTTTTATTAATCACTTGTTGATATCTTATTAATCACTTGTTATTTATTGTCTCATAAGAGAAAAGTGTTGATTGTGGAACATATTTATTGTTTTTATATAAACTCTATTTTTATAATGTAAACAAAATATTCTTCTCAAGTTTTTTTAAAGATATATTAAACCTTGAACTACGATTTTAAAGATTTCTTCTACTTAAATTTTGTTATTTATGAAATTAAAATCAAGATTATTAGAATAAAAACATTAAAAATCTACTCATGTTTAATCACTATAAGCTCAGGGTTATTAAAGATTATATTATTGTGGTATTAAAATAATATCTGAAATATGCACACATTTTATAAATAATCGGTGTTGAATGGTGTAGTTTATATTATTTCAATGAATATCATCATTAAATTGCTCTTATGTAAAATTTTAATGTTTCTCTCATACTATTGTTTGCATACCTATCATTTTTATTCTCCATTCTCTTGCAAAATGATGGATGAAGATTTTACTATATTAAAATGGTTGCTTCCTTTAAGTGTGAACAATTTAGGAGATGCAATTGACTGCTTATTTTTATGATTGATTTTGCTACTTTATTAAACTAAAAGAGTATTGATTTTGAATTAAAAATACATGATTGAATAAAAATTGTTTTTTTTAATTAATCTTTTAATAATTAGTATTAGCATTTCCGATTCAATTAATTATTGGTGCATAATTTTAATTTTTTCTGATATAAAATTTAGTAATGTGTGTAACCCTTGAAGGATAAATTTATCATTTTTATTTCAAAATAGCAAATTCTGCTAAACAAAAAACTTTCCTACTTACCTCAATGCTTCATGTTTTAGCATAATGGGGATATAATAGTGACCTGAAGGAACAAAGATTCCTAGCTCAATTTTCTGCCTGAACGAAATTTAAATATATATATATTTTAAGTTTGGTCATCTGAAGTCAACTGTCACTTTATTAATAATATTATTTGCCCATTATTGTATTTTGGTTATTTTATTAATGATTACTGCATTTTTAAAATTATGTTTTGGATATAATCTGTTTATTGATATTTAAAATAGTTTATATAGAATCATTATCTTCCTCATGGATAAAAAATTATTTCGTTAAAATCTTATCAAGTTTAAGTAGAGAGAAAATTAGTGAGTGCTTTTTCTTTCTTCCCTTCCCCATTGCTTTTCGTCATTATACTCGTTTCTCATTAAAAGATTTTATAATATAAAGTTGAATTTATAAAGAGCAGATGATTAATATTTATTTACAATTTTTGAAGAATATAAAGCAAAAGAAATTTAAATTATATTCTTGATTTCATATTAGAATGTAAGATTACTATTTTAATAGAACATTGTCATTTTATATAGTTAATCTTGTAAGAAATGTAATGAATAAAAGAATAATATTTTAATAATCATATTGACTTAATTCTTAAAAGAATTAATGTCATCTACTCTTTCAGTATTAATATTTATTTAGTTTTCAATATTTTATTTTATTCCAGGCAAAGGTCTGACAGTTATTGCGTCAGTCATAGAAGGAGATTTTACCAAACGATATTATGATTCTCAAACTGCCAAAGAAGTAAGTTCACATGACTAAAAAATTATATTAATTAACTACCTATTTTAGTCTTTATTAAATTGTTACTGTTATATTTGCATTAAAAAAAAATTATATATATATTTTAAAAAAAGAGGAATACTTATTACAACAATTTTTTTTCATTCATCATAAATTCTAAATTAAACATAGCTTAATGTATAAGTAAAAAAAAAAAGAAGTAAATCATCCTCCTCCACCCGATGACTTTAAAGCACTCTAAATGTTAAAGAAAGAATCAAGAATAGAATGAATCCACCTACTCTTGGTAGCTCTGATGTTTGTAAGCATACTGTTGTGTTTGGTCTGAATTGCAGACTCAAACTAACAGTTGTAAAAAATGTGAACACTCAAAGTTTAATTAGTATAATTTATTAGTAACAAATATATTTACATAATGTACAATCAATAAACACAATAGCATGTATATAACTTAATTAAGGCTGTGCTGGTCATCCCTAAATGACTGGACTCACTTCCAGCTGCATATAATACATTGCTTCATTAGTTTTAGCTGAGACTCTTCTGGTTGTAATAGACAACTTGCCTGGAGTTGCCCCTAGTCTTTTCGGCTTCCAGTCCTGTCATGGACTTGGCTCACTGTGACAGACTTATATCATAATAATTATAAATAAGACATTTATTTTATATAGTGCGATGTTTTTATAAACTGTAATACCAATAAGCTAATATACAGGCACTTTGTAGATGTCACTATATAAATGAATACTCCCACTTTTTCAAACACAAGATAAAGTCTTTGGGAAAAGATAGAATGAATCCATCTATCTTTTCGAGCCAAATGTATATGTATGGGCAAATCTTAAGTGTTTGAAAATGAGAGCGTGATGTTGTTAATTGATCACTTTAAATTACTTTTTTACTATGTGAATGAATGACGCTTGTGAAATTTTTAGAATTTACAATACGTCATTCTTATTAAATTAAACATATGTAAATAAGACATCTACAAAGCACATGTGCATTAGCTTATTGGCTTATTGGTATTACAGTTTATAAAAACATTGTGCTATATAAAATAAATGTCTTATTTACATATGTTTAATTTAATAAGAATGACGTATCATAAATTCTAGAAATTTCACAAGCGCCATTCATTCACATAGTAAAAAAGTAATTTAAAGTGATCAATTAACAACATCACGCTCTCATTTTCAAACACTTAAGATTTGCTCATACATATACGTTGGGTCAAAAATATAGATGGATTCATTCTATCTTTTTCCAAAGACTTTATCTTGTGTTTGAAAAAGTAGGAGTATTCATTTATATAGTGACATCTACAAAGCGCATGTGCATTAGCTTATTGGCTTATTGGTATTACATAATAATTATAATAGAAATATTCACTGTTAACAATGGTTTGAATTGAGAGCACATTCAGTCATTTAGGTTAGACAGACATTCTCTGCTTGCATCATAAAAAGCTGACTATTTTCTACCAGATTCCCAATCTTCCTGACTGCCATCAGATTTTTAAGGCATCATTTCCTATTTGTCAGTACTAACCATTGACTGTGTTTTACATATCTGTTTACCCATTGGTTAGCACCTGTGAATGCTTTATCCAATCATATAAGGAAGGAATCTGGGCTAGTCCACTTTTAATGACAAGATGAGACATGACATCTCTCCCCCTAGCTAAAATTAATTCTGGAGAATGTAGTCATATAGATGAGCTGGTTAACATTTTGTCTACTTTATTGGTTTCTCAGGTTTATTGCTATTCTTGTCTTGTTTTTCAGTATCCTTGTTTGATAGTCTTGTCCCTGGATGTTCATCTAGGTTGTTGCTGTCTTCAGTTTGGTGGTCATCATCTTCACTTGATGTTCTTGTCTCTGGTTGTTTGTTTGGTTTGCTGCTGTCTTCATTTTCTGTATGATTCAGTCTCAGTTGATTTAGGTGGTGATGATGTTGATAACCATCTGAAATGTTTGAACTTCTACAATATAGAGTTTTTTCAGTTGTGAAACCACTACTGGGATTCAATTTGGATATTCTACATAGCACATGAGTGTCCAATTTGCACTTTTATCTTGCTATTTTCTTTTTGTTCATATTTGGAATTAGATTTCAGTGCTAACAGTTAGTTTGTAGATGTCTATTGAGTAGCAGTTCTGCTAGAGTGTTTCCTGTTGCTTTACTTGGTGGTGAGTGCTGTGCTAGCATGGTTCTGGCAATCCCGGTATTCCAGCTTCCTGTATCCCTCTTTGTTAACAGCTTTTTTGCTTCTTCAACTAGTCTTTCTGCCTGGCCATTGCTTGGATGAAATGATGGGATGTACACTAGCTCAATGCCAATATTAATGTAAAAGTTTTTGAATGCATTTGCAGTAAATGCTTTGCCATTACATGAAACTATAGTTTTAAGTAGGCCATGTGTTGCAAATAGCCTCCTAAGAGCTTCTATTGTTGCTGTGGACTGAAGTTATATTTCCACCACCTCCAGCCACTTGGAGTATAAGTCAAATACTATGAACACCAGTTTGTCTTTCCATGGGATTGCATGGTTTAGGCCACTGAACTGTTTTGTCTTTTGCTGGTATGTTTGATTTATTTTGGACTGCTGGTCATGGTGGAATTTGGCTTCAATATTAACCTTTAAGGTAGGCCATCTTCATTTGGACTACCCCAGATGCCCATTATATAACAGACTATATACCTAGGAACATCCAGCTCAGATAATCACAACTCTGAATCCCAAATAATACAGCCATGTTCAGTTGAGAGTTTCAGTCTTTGTGTCCAGTATGCTGAATGCAACTCATCTATTTTTTTTGTTTGGTCAACTGGATCCATTTTTGTACCTTTCTGAATCCAGGGTCATTAGTGACTCATACAGACACTGTCTTACTGTTCAGTGGTATATCTGCTTCCAAGTAAATCACATTAATTGATTGACGATATGTTTGATATATTAGCTTGTTTAATGTTGTGACCTGGTTAACATTTGTCATTGCAAAGCATAAGTGACTGAACCAGTCATGGCCTAATAAGTTACTATGATCACCTGATGCCACTACCAATTGCAAGTATATAGTCTTGTTAGGCATAGTAATTTTAACTATTGTTTGGCCCATCAATTTTATTGGTTTGCCCTTAGTCTGTGATTTACTTGCTGCTAGGATGCAGCTTATGTTTATTATTTTTATTAATAATAGCCAGATCTTTTTTAAAATAAGTGATATTGCAGACTCTGTGTCCAGTTCCATTATAACTGGCATATCATTAATTATAATACTATGTTTAAATCCAGACTGATCATCTTTTATATGATTTATACAGGCAATTTGCTTATTTTTCTTATAGTTACCTTTGATGTGTTTTTTTTTTGGAATGGTTTTTTCAATTCTCATATTGGCTATCTATCTATTTAATTTTAGACAAGTAGCTTTTGTATGTCCAACTTGCTTTCAAAATGTAAATGTAGTATTGCAGTGTGGGCATATATTGAATCTATAGCAACACTTTATCTCCATGTTGTTGAATTATCTGAGCTGATAGATTGTGTGACCAACCCAGTGTTTTGCTCGATTTTTTGCACATCATAATTAATAATTTTTTAATGGTTTTGGTTGACTAGCTATTAATTCTGCTGGTATTGCTTAGGCCAAAGCTGATTCAAAAATCTAAATCTGGAGCAAATTTCAGTCTTAAATTGTGATCATATATCCTGCAAATAAATCAACTAGAAAGTGCTTCATTAAGGAAATCTTTGAATTAGCACTTTAATGCCAATGTTTGAATTCTTATTGTGAACTCTCTGGCTTTTTCCCCATGCTCTTGGATGCAGAGATCGAAACCTCTTTGCATTATTGTCAGAGGTTTGGGGGGAAAATAATATGTGAGAATTACTAACATTTTGTCAAAATCTAGGTCAGTCAGCATTTTTGATGTATGTTGGGGATTTTAGTATCTCAAATGGGTGAGGACCTATTATGGTCTTAATTTGGCTAATTTTATCTCAGGCTTTTTGATCTGGTTAGCCTATAAGTAAAATATTAATTGCTCTTTATAGCTTGACCAGCCCTTGGGATGGGCTCAATCAAAAGCTTCCATAGGCCTAGCAAAATTCACTCTTATTTTATTTCCCTCTTTAACCCCTTCATTTGTTAAGTTTACAACTACAGTTTGTAATTGTTCAAAAATCAATTGTGACAAAGCTAATAATCCACTAGGGTGAGCTTCTGTTGCTTTGTAATGAGTAAAGCTCTCTTGATTGGTTTAAGGCTTCAATTGACACAGCTATAACATATACGGTCAATTTTTCTTTCAGTTCTGTTGAATCTGATTTTTTTCTTGGAGAAAATCTAAGTGATTTTATTAATCACTATTATAATATAACCAATTGTTTCATAGCTGTGATAGAAAAATGAACAATTAGATAGTTCCTCAAGTTTGGGAATAAAAAAATATTTTATTAATGGGGGAAAATAATATTTAAATTTTCTTAGATCTATTTTTTAAAGAATCATTATTTAACTCAATCATTGTAAAATCCCCATATGATAGTATGAAAATTATCAGATGTTATTCTTATAGTGTTATAAAACTAATTTTTCATAGAAAATGGAACAAAACTTTATATAAAATGCATTTGTGCTGTAAAAATACTTTTGTTTGATTTATAATGTTATTTCTTAAGAAAATTTTTCAAAAAAAAAAATAAAATAATATTCATTTGACATATATTTAAATTATTATAAAAAATAATGCTTTTTAAATTGTTTTACATTGCTACTATAATATTTTCAAATTTTAATCTTGTTTTATTAAAGGATATATTTTTTCATCATGGCTATAAATCAGATGAATTATAGCGGAATTATCAAACAGTAGAAATTAAAATAATTCTTTTGAAATTAATGCTAATACGATTTCGAATATATGCTATGTAAAATGGCACACTAACCAAAAGAAAATCTTTTGATGAGATCATAAGAAGTGGTAACTCAGTTCAACCAATAAGAAATCAGAAAATCAAATGACTTGTTCATAGATAAATCACCATGTAATAACCAAAACAGGCAACTTATTTTATCTGATGACACTTTAGGAAATTTAAATGTTTTTATATGGTCAGTCAATGTTCAATTTTATAGCCATTATAGACAAAATTAATGGCAATGATATGCCTTTAAATTTGAAATCAGCTTCAACTTGAATAATGCTTGTCAAATTTCAGTTATAGTAGGCATTTTTGTAAGGAATTTAATAAGAAGAAACAGCTTTTTAAAAAAGCTAAATCTAAGAAATTATTTAAAGACAGATTTTCTACTCCAGTCTTCTAATGATAAATTCTAATTCTTTAGTATTTTCAAAATTAAATAAGTATTTTAAAAATTGTTTTGAAAGTTAACAATATTTTCAGTTGCACATAAAAATAATGCCTTTTTAAAAAATAAATTCCAATTTAAAAGATTTCAGCAATTGTTCTATCTAAATTAAAACTAGCTGATCAAGTTCAAATATTCATTAATCTTTATAGCATGATTCTGAGTTCTGCATTTGGATTAGATGATGTAATGAAATTGACTGAGGAAATACATATAGATGCAATATTATTAATCCAATTTTTTTGGTTTTTCAACCTTCAGTAAATAAATGATTTAGGTAGGTTTAAATAAAGTTATAATAATACGAATAAATGCAATATAAAAGATTAAAAAGTATTTACAATATCGTATTAATTAAATAAAATGATAATTTATTAAGTATCAATTATTAAAAAGATTATTAAATAGAGAAAAAATAAACTATTGATTACTGTGCTTTTTTGAAGAATATTATTACATCATGTGCGAAGTACTTCATATTTATTGATCCCCCTTCTTTGTATTATTTTTCTTGCGTTAAGTAAAAATTCATTAATTCTTGAATGTTTACATTTATTTGTTTTTGATTATATATATATGAAAGAAAATAATAAAATTAAAATATTAATTTAAAAATATTTTCAGTTAATAATATGGTTCTTACCAATAATCAATAAGGGTATTTAATGTTTGGCATTATTGATACCTGAATTAACGTAGCTTTAATTAAATTATTAAAAGAAGCAGTAAATATTGACTCCTTAGTACAATCTAGTGATAAACACTAAGAAAAAAAAAAAATCTGTCAAAAGTCTTTTAATGCACATTATGATAATTGAATACAGGTTTTAAAAATGTTTAGATTTTCATTATATAGATATATTATTAATCAATGTAACTATGTTTATTCTCACATTTAGGTCATATTTATAGGCATAAAACCAAGTCCAAATATACATAATATAAATTCTGTTCTTTTTCTGTTATTTTATTATAAATTGCTTTTAAATTTTCTTAATAATGCCATTATTAGCTGGTGAAGTCATAAGACCCTAAACACATATTTTTGCCATCTTTATTATGAAAATAAACATTTTGAAATTCTTAAGAATTTATTAGATTAATATAATTCTTAATAAATAATATAGCTATTGCAAGTGCCAAAAATGTAAACAATTTGTTTATTTAGTTATATGATTTGTGATCAGCTTTTTATTAGTTTATATAATTTATTTATTGATGAAATTACATCCATAAAACTTTCGTTGCAGTCTCTTCGTAAAGTAATGGAAGAACAAAAAGTAAAAGGCTTTACCGAAACCCTTGTAGCTAAAAATGTTACTGATGGCTTAAGTCATTTGTAAGTATGATATTTATTTATATAATATAAAATTTGGTTATTTTTTAAAATAAAATATGCTTATTAAAATTGATGGACAAACCATCTGATTAATTATTTTATAAATTTATTTAATAAAATCTCATAAAAATGATAGGAAAAACTTGTGCCAATTGATTTTTTAACACAAAAGACAATTATTTGAAACTAGTTAAGAAAATATTTACTGCTATGTCCCCAACTATGACTGGGTGACCAGCAAACAAACATATAATAAACTTGACAGATAACAGCACATATATATTTAGCAATAACAATTTATTTATAATTAAGAAAAAGAATTACTATACTGATCATTAACACAAATATAAAGTCTGCATTTGAGCGAGCCTAATTCACAGGTTAATTACTGAATAGCAAATAATGTTTATAAAGTTTAGGCAAGCTATTATTCATTTTACCTTCACTACCGTCTATTGTCTTTATCACACAATCCTCTAAGAGCCTCTTGAGGCATTCAAAATAATAATAAGTCCAAGAGGGTCTGTTAAAAGTGCTAGTCAGTTTAGTGATTTACAGGAACTGAGATCCTTGAGAATGAAGTTCTCCGATGATGATCTGCTGCTCTACAACTCATGGAATAGTGATAGTAGCAGCAATCACAGAAAGAGTGTCCAGTTCTTTTTTCCAAACAATTTATAATCTCTCTCTTCTTTTGTTTCATTATCTTTTTCTGGAGTATTTTTACTTCTGCTTTGTTCTCATTCGGTGAAGTTTCTCTTTTGAATTTATTTCTATATACGGTAATGTTTTAGGTCTATACAATTAATTAGTCTTAGGAATTTATTTCCATATAAGGTAATTTATAAAGTCTACTCAATTAATTAATATATACTGAGCCGGATTGATTTCCGATTCAATGGTTTATTACTAAAATTAATAAGCGAAAAACAACTTCATTTTCATTAAATGTCTAATGCTAAATTATTTTTGTTATTATTTAAAACACATACACATTTATATGTAAAATAGATCATTTTCATGTTTATAAAATTGATTTTAAAAATAGTTTACTTTTACCGCCTGTTTTAATGAAAAAGCTTGCTAATTATATATTCCTGTTGCTTTTATTTTTAATCATTTTTAAAGTTAATTCTAAAAAGCGGAGATTTAGTTTTGTATTTGTCGTTTTTGTTTCAATTATCCTTGGTTGGAAGTCTTAAATTAGATTGAATGGGAAATTAATATTTGCCCTGCCTGGGATATAGAATGGACACTAATGAAAGTTTTGCGCAGGAAATGTAGCGAGGCAACAATGGCCCGCCAATTTTTGGAGAGAGAAGAGATTCATTATTAGATACACACTTGGATTATGGCAGGCAAAGAGATACCATTGTGAGTAGCTGTTTGGACATTTAATTCCTACTAAAAACTTAAATAATTATTGACAAACTTGGTTGCTGTGCAAGATGTCAAAATCCACCGCTGTGAGTTTTGCCATCATTAGAATGTCTGGCTAATTTAAAACAAAGGATGGACCCACGACTACCAGCTCTTCTTCAGTCATGCCATGAACCTCTAAAATAAACACTGCCTCTACCTTGCTGCTGGCAAAGGACCTGAAAGATGAACTATTATCAAAAGTGTGCACTCATCACTAAATCACTAGGATTCTGTCTTACCGTAAGCTAAACTTTTTCCTATTCTAGCCAGGGTAAATAAATTGCGTTTAATTAAATCTCCACTCAATCTAATGATAAATATGTTTTAAAATGGTATTGTTTTTTTTTAATTATTTATTATCTGTATGTATGCTTTTCTAGTATTTAAAGTGTGTCTTGGAATCTTAGTTTTAAGATTCCAAGTTTGTTTGCAATTTTCGTTTATCAGGGGGTGCATAAGGTGATTGTATTTTATATGTTTAATATATACCTGATTATTTCATTAACTATTACAAAACACATTGGCAGTTTTTGTAATCTTTATTTATTTACCTGCCCTTAGTTGTACAATAAAGAATCTTTAAACATGTTTCGTTTGCGCTGTTTGTGCAAACAACAAAATCTTTTTGCTGGCTATTTGTCAAGTTATTTCTTCGGGTTGTCTGAAATAGTCTATTTCTTTCTGGATTACGTAAGATCGTAATCAAATATCTGTTGCTGTCTTGTCAGTGAGATCAACCATGTTTACTTTGAATGTAGTATTACGCGCAGCAGTCCTGCGGTGTTTTAACGACAGTAATTAGAATATTACTGCTCGGATGTCCGCACTGGTTACGTTGATTTCCGATGGGACAGTAACTGTTTTATTATCCCTGATTCAGGAAGCTAGGATTGTTGTTTGTTTTTGTGATTTTACAACTGGCCAGCAAGAAGATATTATCCTAACCATTTCTTATATTTTAAGTGAGAGAATTTTATTGCCAAAATGTTTAATGCCTTCATGTTTGTCGTAGTCTTGTGCACTCTCTGGTAAATATACGTATGTTAACATAAGTCACTTTTGTATTAATGGCTAGATGTCTTCACTCTATGGCACAACTTTTAATAAAATTAATAAATTGTTTAAATTTAATTTGGCTGACGTTTGTCTTTGTGCTTTGATTTCTCAATTGTCTAAATAATATTTAAGATATCTTGTTCCTCCCTGAGTGTAGTTCGGTGCCTTTTGATTCGCATATCCTGTCCACCCTAAAATAAATGTCTTGTTCCTATTTTCAGACTAGTGGCACCCTCAGGGTCAGTATATGCGAATCTCAAAGATTTTTCTCTCATTACATATATAGTAATTTTTAGCGCATCAACGTGGAGCTTCCGAGTTTTCAAACCCATGTGAGATTTTGTTTAGATGGTTGAGAAAGATTTCAGGTGTAAGTGGCAAGATCTAGTTGGTAGAGGTTCGATTTTTGTTAATTATTGCATGTATTGTTGGAGCAGTTTGGTAGAACGGGGTTTCGTCTTTTTCATATGACATAAATAAATAAACAATAAATAGCATATTTTCTAAAAAAGTCTGTCGGAGTTAATTTTTTTTGAAGAGTTAAATATATATAGTTCGTCTTTTTCATATGACATAAATAATAAATAGAGTTTTTTTATTGTTGTTGTTGTTTAAACAAAAAGAAAAAATCGTTCGGAGTAAATTTTCGAATTTAAAAGTAGTAAAAATAGTTCGTTGTCTTCTTGCATATAAATAAATAGCGTTTACTTGCTTTGAGATTTTTGTTTAAAAAAAGTTAGTATAGCAAGTTAAACATGTGTAAAAATGGAAGGTAAAGAAGAAGGCAACAGGGCGGCAGGTTTGGAAGAGAGCCCTGTTTCATTTAAATATCCCCAGGTAGTAGAAAAAGAAGAGAGCAAGACACAGATGTTGATAAGGTTAATATTGGAGATGACAAAACAAAATATAGAAATAAAACAGAGTCAACAAACAATACTGGAGGAGCTGAGAGCAGAAATGAAAGAAATGAGAAGAGAAATGACAGGAAGAGTAGAAGAAACTCAGGGAGTACAAAAAGAAGTGGAGATGGAAAAGGATTTGAAAAATGAGATGAGTAAAGAGAGTCAGGAAGTAGAAAAAGTAGTCATAAAAGATATAGAAATTGAAGTAGCACAGGAGAATACTAGGACAGAGAGAGTGGAAATAAAGTTTGAAATAAGTAGAGAGTGGAGAGAGATAGATAGTATAGTGGAGAAAGAAAATCTTGGAGACAGTTATAAGTTACCTCAAGAGGTTAAAAATGAATTGAGTAAAATAACTGTTAGTTGTGAACAGGGGTTTAAAACTAAGGAAAAGTTTTTGGAATATGATTTTAAAACAGAAATAAAAGCCATTTTTAAAGCAATCTTATTCAAGGCACATAAAAAGTCTATGGGAAATGAAGTGTTGCCATTTACTAGTGTTGATATGACTAAAAATAAAGTAGGAAAAGATGAAGAATTGGGAAGTTTCGTTAAGAAAAAGATTCAGGTATATACACTAGGAAGCAAAAGAGAATGGGAAAGAGACAAAATCATAAATTCTAGGCAGGTAAAATATAAGAGAGGGAAAGGAACTTATTTCAGAAAATTAATAAAAAGAGTAAAAGAACTGCCGGACAAAAGTTAAAGGTTCGGCTTTTAGCAATCGGACGGATTGTTTTAAAACAGACAAAAAAAATGTTAATGATTTATGAGAATGGATAAATGTAAGAAATGAAATATTGTTTTGGTTTTTCATGAGTGCGTTCAGCCAAATTCATAGGGGTAGTTTTTGAAATGTTTTTAGTTTAAAAAAAAAAAAAAAAAGTTGCAGGAATGTTTTTGGTTTTTTTTGATCACATGTTGAGGCAGTTGAGCCGGATTGATTTCTGATTCAATGGTTTTATTACTAAAATTAATAAGGGAAAAACAACATTTTCATTAAATGTCTAATGCTAAATTATTTTTGTTATTATTTAAAACACATACGCATTTATATGTAAAATAGATCATTTTCATGTTTATAAAATTGATTTTAAAAATAGTTTACTTTCACTGCCTGTTTTAATGAAAAAGCTTGCTAATTATATATTCCTGTTGCTTTTATTTTTAATCATTTTTAAAGTTAATTCTAAAAAGTGGAGATTTAGTTTTGTATTTGTCATTTTTGCTTCAATTATCCCTGGTTGGAAGTCTTAAATTAGATTGAGCGGGAAATTAATATTTGCCCTGCCTGGAATATAGAATGGACACTAATGAAAGTTTTGTGCAGGAAATGTAGCGAGACAATGATAGCCCGCCAATTTTTGGAGGGAGAAGAGATTCATTATTAGATACACACTTGGATTATGGCAGGCAAAGAGATACCATTGTGAGTAGCTGTTTGGACGTTTAATTCCTACTAAAAACTTAAATAATTATTGACAAACTTCGTTGCTGTGCAAGATGTCAAAATCCACCGCTGTGAGTTTTGCCATCATTAGAATGTCTGGCTAATTTAAAACAAAGGATGGACCCACGACTACCAGCTTTTCTTCAGTCATGCCATGAACCTCTAAAATAAACACTGCCTCTACCTTGCTGCTGGCAAAGGACCTGAAAGATGAACTATTATCAAAAGTGCGCACTCGTCACTAAATCACTAGGACTCTGTCTTACCGTAAGCTAAACTTTTTCCTATTCTAGCCAGGGTAAATAAATTGCATTTAATTAAATCTCCGCTCAGTCTAATGATAAATATGTTTTAAAATGGTATTGTTTTTTTTTTAATTATTTATTATCTATATGTACTCTTTTCTAGTATTTAAAGTGTGTCTTGGAATCTTAGTTTTAAGATTCCAAGTTTGTTTGCAATTTTCGTTTATCAGGGGGTGCATAAGGTGATTGTATTTTATATGTTTAATATATACCTGATTATTTCGTTAACAATTACAAAACACATTGGCAGTTTTCTTAATCTTTATTTATTTACCTGCCCTTAGTTGTACAATAAAGAATCTTTAAACATGTTTCGTTTGCGCTGTTTGTGCAAACAACAAAATCTTTTTGCTGGCTATTTGTCAAGTTATTTCTTCAGGTTGTCTGTAAATAGTCTATTTCTTTCTGGATTATGTAAGATCGTAATCAAATATTTGTTGTTGTCTTGTCGGTGAGATCAACCATGTTTACTTTGAATGTAGTATTACGCGCAGCAGTCCTGCGACGTTTTAACGACCGTAATTAGAATATTACTGCTCGGACGTCCACGTTGGTTATGTTGATTTCCGACGGGACAGTAACTGTTTTATTATCCCTGATTCAGGAAGCTAGGGTTGTTGTTTGTTTTTGTGATTTTCCAACTGGCCACAAGAAGATATTATCCTAACCATTTCTTATATTTTAAGTGAGAGAATTTTATTGCCAAAATGTTTAATACCTTCATGTTTGTCGTACTCTTGTGCACTCTCTGGTAAATATACTTATGTTAACATAAGTCACTTTTGTATTCATGGCTAGATGTCTTCACTCTATGGCACAACTTTTAATAAAATTAATAAATTGTTTAAACTTAATTTGGCTGACGTTTGTCTTTGTCCTTTGATTTCTCAACTGCCTAAATAATATTTAAGATATCTTGTTCCTCCCTGAGTGTAGTTCGGTGCCTTTTGATTCGCATATCCTGTCCACCCTAAAATAAATGTCTAGTTCCTATTTTCGGACTAGTGGCACCCTCAGGGTCAGTATATGCGAATCTCAAAGATCTTTCTCCCGTTACAATACATATATCTATATTTATTTTAATTTTGTTTAATTTGCACATTTCTTTCCAACAATTTGTTTAGCAATATTCTTAAGTTTAAAATATTATTTAATATTTAAAATATTTAATATTTTGCATTTACATTTCTGTTATGTTATTTTCAAGATATTACTATAAATTATATAATTGTTATAATTCTGCTCATTATTTGCATATAGTGCCTAATGCTTGAAATCTTTAAGATATTCTCAGAATATAATTGAAGTTGTTCATATTGAGTCATGGATTTTCTCCTGTTTGGTCATGATCTTTATTCTGAACATCTATGCTATATGTTTTCCTGAATGTTTATGATGACAGTGTTCTAGTTGTATTTATACATTGTACTATTTCCATCATCTACTATGAGTATTGAATGTCTTTAGAAAAAATTAACTTTATTTAATACCCAAATGCATTCAACTGTTAGTAATAGCACATTAAACAGGTTAGTATATGCTCTAACAGTTGAATGTATTTGGAATATTTAAATAAAGTTAATTTTTTCTAAAGACATTCAATACTCATATTAGATGATGGAAATAGTCCAATATATAAATACAATAAAATCTATACTATTACATAAAACTCACTTTCTAATATTTTTTTTCTAATTCAGAAATTATACTTGTTGATTCTCTCTGTGTATAGTTTATCCCTCAACTTAGAATACAAAAATTTTTATGTAATAATTACAACAAATTCTTAATTGATTTTTTTTATAAGACCCAATCATGGATTTGCTAGATTTCAATAGAGGCTATTTAAAATTGAATTTATATCAGAATAAGTGTTTAAGATGAAAGATTGAACTACCAAATAAAAATAAATAATCAAATGATTTATTGCTCAAAAATTTATAAAAAGTTTGAATACCAGGGATGACAGAATTTGAGCACAATCCATGGATCATTAGTTCCAAAGTCTGCCCCTCTACCAATGCATCAAAATATGCAGGTCATTGAACTACATAAAAAAAAATTATTATTTTTTAAATTTAAGTCATTGATTTTTTTATTTTTAATTTTTCAATAGCTTTTATTGTAAGTTGTTTAGGGAATAAAAACATGTTTGGATTGACTGATTTATTTGATCCGGTAACATATGAACAGTCAGTTGTTGCTTACTTGTTCCTGAATTAGTCTAGTTCATTAACTATATATATATATATCTCTAGTCCCGGTTTGTCTATTTTCCTACTTAGTCACTATTTAGTATTTTTCTATTGATGATATCTATCAGTCATTTTAGTTTTTATTGTTTAATGGGCTTTCTTCATTTTTATTGAAAGATGTCTTATCTTATCATGTCTGTATGAGGAAACAAACAAACCAAACGGGTATTATACTTTTACATTTATATATATCAAATCAAACATATCTACTGATAACTAACTAAATTGGTAATTCTTGGTGATATTTGCTATAAGTAAACTCTTTTAAGTAATGGGTTATGATTCATGATAACCCTAAAACTCTTTCCAAATACATAATTATATTTAATAACTGCCATTATCAATTTATACACAGTTACATTCTGGCTTTTTTAATGTTGATCATGTGAAAGCTTGCTGTATTGCTATATTGCCCCAAACTTTATTGGAGATGCATTATATATAAGGATTATTTTTTCTTAGAATTATAATGGCCAAATCTATAGTTCTGGCTAAACTTTTTCTAATTGTTTTCTTCTATTTAATCTGTTTTATTAATTTTTCTGGTCTTTTTAATAATCTGATAAAAGTTCAGTTTTTTAACTTAGGAAAACCTTTAAAATATATTACTTTCTAAAATTGCTTGAGTTTCCCTGACCTTAACAGTTTTTCTGATTTTTAGATTTGCCCTAATCTCTGTTTAGTTTCTTGAATATTTTTAAGAGTTAACTTTGAAACCTAATATTTTTGTAATTATTTCATAGACTTTATAATTTTATGCAATTGTTTACCGTCTTGCAGAACGATTTGATTTGCTGCTTATTTATTAACCAAAAATTGGGATATTGTAAGAGCTATTTTATTGTTTACCGTCAAATCATTATTTATTGATGGTATACTTTTACTCTCAATAAATTTTAATACTTCCTTTTTTTATATATTAGTAAAAATAGGTATAGCAACCCCTAAGTACTAGCTAGATTTTATTATGGCTTCTGCTCCTGGAAAATCAAACTCTTTTACTATTCTTGATTTCAGCATAAAAGGAACTGGATTGTTACAAAAACTTACTAGTTGGAAATTTTATTTAACAAATTCATTACGATTTTAGAAAGAAGTTTTGGGATACGTTTTTATGCTCATTAATACATGTTCAGTTTTATATAATATTACCATTTATACCAGTTTTTTGGTTAATCTTTATCCATTAGAATATTATAATCATAGATCAATATCAGTAAAAATAAGTTTTCCTTATTTATTTATTTTTTGCACAAATTTATTTAGACTTCTGAAAAATTAATAATACATTGTTGGCTCTATCTCACCTTATTTTTTATAACATTTATTTATTAAGATTATGTTTTTAATATTATGGACACTTTTAACTCTGAGTTGAGTTCTATATGTACTTGGTGGTTATGATAAAAATCTGAATGCTAATTAATTTTTTAATATAACTCTTTTTTTAATGTTTTACTTTCATTTATTTATTTTTCATTTCTTCTTGTTTCAATAGCTTGGGTTTCTATTTGCTTGACAGTTTTTGCATATTTATAATTTGATTATGCACTTCATAACAACTATAGCACTTTTTTGCCAAGTCCATTCTTTCCTTTATTAAATACTTTTATTTTTAATATTACCACTTAATCTCATCTTAGTGATAACGAGTGCCTGCTGATTATATCAATTTGCTATCTGCCATCTCTCTTATTATTTTTTGCTTTAAGGCCAATTCAAATGACATTTTTGGATTCATTACAAGTCTGAATATTACATTGTAATATGTAATTCTATATATGAATCTGTACTTAAATGCCTTTCAAGAGTATTTTGAACTTGTAAGAGTTTGTCACTTTACTCAATTTCATCATGGATTCTTAGGTTCTTCCTGTTTTTTCTCAATTTCTCAAATTGTAACTATAGTGTTGATTATTTGCTAAAGATTTTGGCAAAGAACAACTTATTTAGTGAGTCTATGGCTTCTCCAAAAGACAGTTTTGAAGTTTGTTTTAATACTGCCTGTACACATAATACTTCATGTGAGGCCGATCTACATATGATCTCTAGTATAACTAGTTTTAACTTCTCTATGTTAATATTATTTGCACTAAAGTAAAATTTTAGTCTATCTATATATGGGAACCAATTATCTGAATTTAGTATGTTAAATTCCTCCATTGCCTCGGTTTTCACCAAAGTAAATTTTTAATAATAGTTTTATTATTTTATATTATTCATTTATTGAACTTTTTTTAAATCTAAAGTATAATCTCATTACCAATAATGTTCTATTAAATAAGTAATGATATGTTTGATTTGAGATATATTTATTCACTTAACAACAATTATGGTTTTACCTTTAGACATTATAAGTTACATTTATGCTTTGCAATATTAACCTTCATGGTGATTACATTATAGAGTTGGAAAGAACTGGAGTGTGCTACTTTATATTACCTGTTTGTGACTAATGATGACAGAGAGAAAATAATCCACAAATAGGATTTTATTTGTAAGTTATAGAATCATATCTGACCAAACTATGGAATTACAGGAAAAAATGTTATCATATTTTGAATATCAGCCTAAACAATAACTGTTTTATGGCAATCACTACTACTTTTTTATTACTTATTTACGTTTTGCTCTGATAAAAGAAATAAAGGATAGGGAAAAAAATTGAAAGTGATTAAAATGATAACTGTTGAATAGGTGTTTGAAATAAATGAGCAAGAGGTAGTTCTGGGTTGGTCAAAATAGATTCATTGTATTTGTATAATATATGTGTGTTAAGGAGCAATTGGAAATTAAGTTCTATAGATATGGATATAAACAGTTTTTTACCAAAAGAATTGTGATCAAGCTATAAAAAATTGTTTGATTATTATCTATGTCACCTTTATATTATGTCTGTGAAATCTGTTATTCAGAAAACATACACATATTTGATTTTAAAAAGGGAGGGGGGACTGAAATGGGTGTTCAAAAATGGAAATAACTTTTTTTAAACTTTTCTCTATTTAATCAGAGAGGGGTATTACTTCATTCAAATCCTAGGATCTCCACTATGCTTTGTGAACAAAAAGGAAGGACTCTCCTAACAGTTAAGTAGATTTAATCTGGAAAGCTTTGAATGATACTTTGAATAACTCCAATCAAAATGAAGAAATAGATCTTATTTAAATGACAACTAGAAATTACAAGAGTATATTATCACCATTTGTCAGAAAAAAAAGTAAATGACAATTATTTTGATTTGGTAAGTCGTATATTTAAAGACTTATTTATACTTCATTTTAACTAATTTGGATTTGTAAATAATGCTTGTTATTTAGATATTGTTTTGAAAGAAATTGTCAGTTTAAAAAAAGAAGAATTATATAGGTATTGAATTTGTAATAAAGTCTCTTTACTTGTTAAAATTATTTTTCAAAAAAATAAAATTATGTTACATATGTATGCTAAGTTTTTGAATTTTATGTAAGTTATTAATCTAAGAGGAAAAGGTAAAGAAATAATGATAACCATGTAAACGCAATGTGGACATATAAATTGCCCAAGTCTCAAATATCTGTAGTTACAGTGTAAATATTTCCATTAGCCTCATTTAAATATCCAGAGTTAAACTTATATTTGATTACTGAAAATTAGATTTTATATATATGGATTTTTATATATGCAGTTGTTTGTTCAATGTTTAATAGTTAACATATGCTCACATCCATATGGAAGAATACAATTTATCAGTTTAATGAGTTAGGGATGATCTCAGAATGAATCATCCTGCATTAATTGTAGTTGTATTAAATTAAGTTTAGGACCAAAGGCCACTCCCTATAATTATTGTATAGAAAGTTTATTCAGTTAGTGTTAGGACTAAAAAGCCATCCCTTTATAGTTATTATTATATAAGTGGTTATGTTTATAATTACATCTAAAAAAGACCATTCCTTATGATTATTGTGATAAAGATAGCATTGATGTTTATCCCATATAGAACATATGTATATGTAAGTACTAGGAGACATACAAGTCAAACAAATGTTTATATTTGTGGACTCATGCATGCATAGAATTATATTTAAATTTATTGAATTCAAGATTAAAGGTATAGTGAACTTTTTATATTATCTATGAAGATATTAATACTATGATGTATAAAGGTTAAAGGTCTTTGTTAAAAAAAATAAATTGCATATTTACTTTGTAAATAAATTACTGTTACACGATTTAATTTTATTAAAGAAAATAAAATGTATATCAATTAATAAGTAACCTTGTAAATAAATTATTATTACATGATTTGTTACTATGTTTATGTAAGATTGCATGGTCTACCAACAAGTGGAACTGTGTAATAATTATATTATTATATTGAATATAATATTGTTTTATATACAAGTGTTGATTTATTTCCTGATGCTGAAAGCCAGGTGATCCCCAAGTAAATAAATAGAGAAAAAGGAAAAATTGTGGAATATCCTAGTTTGACCATTACAGTATATATATATATTATTATTATTATTAAGATATACATTATTAAGACTATATAGTGCACTTTTATTTCCAGTATCTTTTTTATATATATAAATAAATTAATGATGTAGATACAATTATTTGAAAATCTGTAGAGGCACTAAATTTTACTGTTCTTGAAGGAGTGTATTGAAATTTAAACTTAATTTTTTTACCCTAAGCTATCAGCCAGATTCAATTAATTCAATTTACTCAGGGCAATAGAACTGACATTAAATTCTCATAAAGAATTAATTAATGGAAATAAAACATTCATGTCTTTACAAGATAATTATATGCCCCAGGAATAGCAGCAAAATTTACATATTTTAATATATATATATATCATTGGCAAAGTTTATATAAAATGCTTATAGCAGCTTAAACTAAAAATATCACGTGGTTATTTTCACATTAGATATTTAACCTTGTGCACTCTAAATTATTGATAAATGTTTTTTCACACATATAAATACATATTGGTGTATTCTTTTTTTTTTTTCAAAAAATAATAATTAACCAAGTACAGGTGTAAGATTTCATGATATAGTTGAAACAGTTTTCCTTCCCTCCCTCTCTCAAATAGTATTTCACTTCACATATTTTTGCTGGCTCTGAAAGGAAATTTTTGATTAGTGATAATTGCAGATAACCTTAAGTTGAATTTTTAACAATTTTACTCTCTTAAGTGATTTAATAATAAAACATTTTGAAAATATGCAAATGATTATACACTCCAGTTGTAGATTATAATATCAGTGAGAGTCATTTCATTTAGTTAGCAATTGTCAATTTTATCTTTAAGCAGCTAAAATTGGTAGATAATAAACGAATTGAATAGTGCTTTTTCTTGCATCTCTCTGATAGGTCAGAAGTCAAAAGAGAAAGTTGAGTGGGCGTCAGTTATATAACTTTTTTTTTTTTCATATGTCATAGCATCTGCCGGGACGCGAACCCACACCCGTCTGCAACCAACTACTTGCTTGCATGGCGGTTGCGATACCTCTCGGCTAACAACGCAAGACTAACTTTTACTTTTTATAACAATAAGATATAAATTTCTCTCCAACAAGGAAATGTGATCATAACATTTTACTTGATCATTTAGTTTATTTATGAATTATTTCTTTCCTATTCATCAATTCCATAAGTATTTTTGTTTTGAATTGTTATAATTATAAATTTTTATTTCTGTAGTAAAAGAATACATTTATATATTGAAAATATTTTAATTTATGTAAAACCTTTTTTTTTTCTTGCTGCTTTTTGCTAAGCCAAGTGATTATTATTAAAAATAAAAACTGTTATTTAAAACTTATAAACTTTCAAACTCATATTCTCTCATGTAAGAGACATTTTCTATCAGTAAAAATTATTTTGTTATATATATATAGTGTACCAATTTATCCTACTTGGATGAGATATGAATAGAGGAAGATGGAATAAGTATATAGTAAGCCAGCAGATAGAATAAGTTGTGCTAAGCTGTATTATCTCTAGGTAATTTCTTGTTCCTTTATATTGAACTCAAAGGTCACATGTGAATAGGGAAATAAAGAGTTAAGAAGTTACTTACAGATAATAGAATTTGGCAATACATCAACTTATCCTATGGGCTTATTAAATTTATCATATCTAAAAAGATGAAAATTATACTAGGGTAGCTTTAATATTCATAATAGTTAATTTTATTCTTACTTTTTCTTACTCTTTATACAAACTTAATCCCTTAACGTATATCATCTTGGTATAACTAGAGGATTTGTAATTGGTTAAGAATTTATTTTCTTATTCAAAATATAATATTAAAACAATAATAGTTAAATCTCAACATACACTCTGAATTTAGGAATTCCTCTTTCTTTATTTTTTTAAAAAATAAAATACTTATCTCTCTAAATTGCTATTACTGATATTGATGTATAGTGTGTATAGTTTAACTTCATGTTTGGATTTCTTGTGTTGGGTGTGAGACAATTATTTATTTTGATAACATGCAGATTAACAACTCCAGATATATATAAAATAAATTAATGGAAATAGTTTAATGATAACGACATTTTATAAATAAAAGAAATGTCTAATGCAATCTTGAACTAGTTACTTCATAGAAGATATACAACTTATTCAACAGATAAGAGAATGTAAATTGTTCTTTGTCTAAATGCTTTTGTGGATTTTACACAAAAAATTCATTGAAATTTAATATATAGGTTATTTTGAAACTCTTTTATGGGTGCATGGTTTAATTTTTACCATTGGGATTTATATCTTCCACCAAACATCATCAATAACCGTTGATATAAAAATTACAATAAAATAGGATTTTCAAATGTATATTATGTTTCCTTTTCCACTTTAAAACAAATGTTTTAAAACAGGCAAAACTCTCCATACAGCAGTGCTACTCAATGCAAGCCAAAGTAATCAATTGATGCCAAAAGGCTTGTGCATAAAATTCCTATCTAATGCCTACTCATCCAATATCCCCAGACTAGTTTCTAGCTTTAGCTTTCATCAGTGATAATCCTTGGATCTGAGAGCACTGCACCTAGATCTTAGGATCTAATGCAATCCTTTATCTTAGAATCTAATGCAATCCTTCATCTTAGGATCTAATGCAACCCTCCAGCAGCCACCTTTTATCTCTACTTAATTGCAAAACTATGAGAATAAAATTGAAAACAGGTAATATTTTCAATCCAAGCTCATTAGCTTATATAGTCATATAGGTCTGAACTCAGTTCAGTACCTATACATTTTGGTGTCATTGGTTCTTTAATAACCATAGCCACCACTATCCTATTTGGCAGGATTGGTATTAAACTAGTAAACATCAGATGATCACCATTTCTTATACTTTCTCATAACTGTTATTAAAACAGGCAAAACTTTCCACACAATAGTGCCATTCAGTGCAAGCCAGAGTAATCAATGGATGTCAGAAGACTTATTCATAAAATCCCTATCTAATGCCTATTTATCTAATATCACCAGACTAGTTTCTAGCTTGTGGCTTTCATCAGTGAGGAGCCTTGGATCTGAGAGCACTTCACCTAGAGCTTAGGATCTAATGCACTACTGTATGGAGAGTTTTGCCTGTTTTAATAACAGTTATGAGCAAGCATAAGAAATGATCATGTTATGGTTAGTGGTTTAATATCTGTTTTAATAAGTGAATTTCTTGTGTCAATATAATAAAATACTTAAAGATATTATTCATTCAAGTTATGTCCAGGTTTTGCTTGTAATTTAACAGAATATGCTAAATAATCTAATCCAAATCAGTTTATTTTCAAAGTAATTTTTATTCCTGTCTTAAACAATTATAAGATACAATAGAATTATTTCATTTACACCATTAGACATAACCATTTTTTATTAATTGCTAGATTTATTATTACTGATAATGAAAATAAACTATTATCCTGTTTTATTTAAATATGAAAAATATAACTACGTCACCAGCACATACACATCCCACACATAATTTGCATATTGGTTTAAGTTTAAACTCTGTTAATATTATTTTTAACATCTTTCATTTCATTTTGAACTTATTTATTAAATCATATTTTAATTAAGCACAGACTGATCTGTATTTTGAGCAATAAGCTTAACCTAAGCTTCTAATAAGATTATTTATTAATATTTTGTTGTTGTTTAGTTTTATCATAGTGGAGCAATTATTGAAATGTTCCATCTGTGCACACATATTTTAAATAAGAATATACTTCCAGATTTTGAATTTTAATAATGATTCATATATTATATGGGACAGATATTTGAAATTAAATTCAAAATTATGTTCACATGTAAATCTTAAACATAATTCAATACAATAACCTGTTATTTCTTACAATGCTTAATAAATACATAATAATAAAATCAAAGTCATTATATTTAAGTTCAAAAAGTATCAAAATTTACATTTCTCTTTATTTCCTTTTTCTATTGTAGTTAACAGAAGACAATATATTAATTATAAGGAAAAAATAAGTATTATTACCAATTTTATTTATCTGATAACAACAAGCTTTAGATTTATTTTGTTTCTTATGAATAATAAAAGTTGTTGATTTATTTATGAGGAACAATTCACATTAGATATTATTTAAAATTATGATTTTGGAAATTCAATTCAGTTATTCTCTTATTTTTTTCAATATTCATAGTAATAAATTTTTTTCTTAGGTTTTTAGGATAACTATATTGAGAATATTTTAAACAGACTAAGTTGAAATTAAAATTCACATTCACACCTTCATAAAACTGAATCATTCATAATGCAAATAGTATTTATATTAAACATTTCTATGAATTTTTCTTAACGTATATATTGTAATGGGATGTGGTATCAAGGATGATCGGGGTAGTAAAGAAGTGTTTTGAACTGGGGTGATGGCACATCATCATTACTCCCCAAGTTCAAGATATTTCAAATAATGTTAAAGCAATGTTTAATTTCCCAAATATATATATATAAGCAATTTTACATATTTAAAAAAAGAGCATGAGATCAAACGATCTCAGAGAGATCAGCCAGTCACTTTTTAAAGCAACTATAATTAACTATAAATCCACCAGCATTATCAATAAGTATATATAACTAAAGAGAAAATAATACTCAAAATACCATTCATCATCATGAATGTTCAATCAAAATACATCAATAGAAATCAACAGTCCATTTTGTGGCTGGATTTAAAAAATATAACTCAACAGTCAATCTGGTGACTGGATTGGAAATGGGTCTTCTGTAGACCAGGTTAACTATTTAGCCCTTGCCAGCTTGTGACAGATTATTGAAACCATTAATTTGGATGCACCAAACTATATAACTAGAAAAATAATAATGCTGGCACATTAAAATATGCTCATCATCATCAATAGTGCCATCAATGCATTGGCCATCTATAAACTTCTAAAACTAAATTAAAACAAAATATAGTGTGGATTTGAAGAATATTCTCTTCACACCAACTCAGGAATTATAATCATCGTCTGGATGCCTATACACTAATACACCCCATTCATATATTCTGCCATTGTACTTGAATCTAGCTCAGAACACAAGCTCTAGCTCTATTACTGTATGTGACCAAGAAATAATAGAAACAGATATTCTAAAAAATATTTAGAACCACTGGAATAATTTTCATAACAAGTTTACTAACAATAACAATAAAAAATGATATTAAGGTCTAAAATAAGGTTATGCATATCAATTAAGCCTTCTGATTTTGATTAACATAAAAAATTATCACATTTGTGATTTACATGGTTACTGTACAAAATTCAAATTATTACATGATGGTGTACATATAAGTTCCAGTAGGTTTAAAGACCCATTCAGCACACACATGTGGCTTGATATAAAATGAATATTTTTGAATTAATCAAAATAATAAAATTATTAAGAATATATTTCACAATTATTTTCATTTGAAAACTATACATAAAATTCACACATACATGTGTATCTATGAACATATAGATGATATGAGTTAATATTAATTAGGTCTCTTTTTTTCAGTCAATAAAAGTATTTTCTTTTTCCTTTTTAAAAAATGAAGTCAATTTTATGACATATAACTCAGAAGTGTTTTTTAATGACAGGTTACTCTCAATTAATTAATTACATCTTTAAATTAATCTAAAAAATATTTTTGAAGTCCTCTTTTTTCTTCAAAATAAATTGTCCATAAATCAGTCATTACTTTTAGATTTTAATTCAATTCAAACAAAATTATTTACTTGTTATCTTTAAAATACATAGATTTTTAAAGGTCATTTTTATCAAAGAAATTTATTTAAAATTTCATTCTCATTATATATAATGCTACTCACTATTGTATGTACATTTATCTGTGCTTCTCTTTTGTGAATTGATCTTAGTGATACATGTATAATGTAGGATTGTTATAATCAGAAAGGTATAATTCAGGTATGGTTATTGGCATTTATCAGTTTCCTTCTGACTAGGATTGGTCCAGGAAAGTTAACTATTTTTAGAACACATTTGTAGCTATGAATTACAAAGAATCTTGACCCTTCCTCCATGTGAATTCAAACTGAATCAGTGAACTGTAAAGCAGCTGCTTTCTGGCATTCTTACATCATCATGGTAGTTTTCTGTATAATTCTGCCAGCCATCTCTGCAGCTACTTTACTGTTGCTCTCTTTATTACAGTTACCAACAAATGGTAGCTAACTCTCTTTTCAAAAACTACTATCCAGACTTTGCAGCTGGCCAGTTTGGCCAGCTACTTTTCAAAATATTAAAGCCAGACTCTTCTGGCCAGCTCTTACAAAAACTGCAAGCCAAAACTGAACTGATATTTTTATCAGCTCTTTTATAGAATCATCTGAGATGATAAAAACACCTTAATTGAAAACAGCTTTTTGTCTACTCTTTATTTCTTGAGGTGATATTTTCAATTTATCTTGATTAAAACCAAATTTAATCATTCCAAAAGCACTTTTAATTAAAAGGTACATTTTGGAAATTTTATCAGTTTAACTAATTAAAAAGATTTCAAAATAGATAATAGAAATGTAAGCAAGCATTAATAAAAAGATTTTCAAAAATAAATTATGCTTGTTTTTTTTTTTAAATTTCAAAATCAGAATAATAATAATACAATATTATTATATATTTAGACCTTTTTAAATGTTTTAATTTATAATAAAACTTTATTTTAATTCAGAGTTATTTAATCCTTTATTTATTATTTTTACTCCAAATGAAATGTAGAAAATATCTACAAAAATTTATGTCTGTGTTTATTTTTACTTTTACTTTATTTTATATATTTGTGCACATACACAACTATGTTGCTGTGTGCCATGTAACCCAGATGGTTACTATATATATGTAATGTTTTTTATTGTTTGAAACATGAAATTCTGTCATTAAGACTAAGGCATATAAAATTATATCATGCGACAAGCTTCTCTGTAGCAAAAATTTAAATATTTTATTGAAATTTAAAACATATTCTTTTATTTTATTCATTTTAGGGAAATAATATTGTGGATTTTTTGAACAATTGTGAGATTTTTTTTTTTTAATTGAACTCTTTAAGATTAAAATTGTACATTTCTGTAAAGTTTTAAAATTATTTATTTTCCTTGGAAATTAATTTCATTTGGAAACAAAGTTCTATTTATAGAAATAATTACTGCTGAAATTATATTTGAGGATAGAGTTCAAATATAAATTTTGCAATACAGAGAGTAGTGTAGATTTTAATGTGTTATCATTACAGTATTTTTTTTTTTATAAAAATGTATTACCAGTTAATTTATTTTATTAAAAGCTTTTGGCATTCTATAATCATTTGTAGTCTTAATATAGCTTATGAATTTTCAAAATTTTAATATTATTATATTGAAACATTTTTTTGTATTATAATTTAGTTTGAATTTGAAATAACAAAAATACCCATTGCTTTCATATTTTTATATTCTTTAGCTAGACTTTTAGTTTGAAGAGACTAACAAAATATAGTATTTAGCAAAAGGAGATAAATCATAGTATTCTAGCAACTTATTTGTATTTACTTGCTAATTGACTTTGTTTTATACATTCAAAATTTTAAACAATTTTAAGAAAGAAATAAAGTCAGTTTTTTTTATCTTTTTGGCTAGATAACAAACATTTTGCATTTATATTCACCCAATTTATTATTGATTTGTCAAAATTTAATTAACTTTCCACAATTAAACATCTGGCACAATGCAGATATCTATAATTTTATAGTATTGACTTTTTAAAATATCAATATTTAACTTTCTGTTAATTAAATTAATTTTTGTTTTTTAAATTAATTTCATTTATTAATCAAATTTATTAATTAGTTTAATCAATTTTGTATAAAAATGCATGTACATACTTATCCATTTCAATTGCACATGTCTTTATGTAATAAATTTATAAATAATAACTCTATATAATAAATATTACATAAATAATATTTTAAATTATTGTAAATAAATAAATGGTCTCTCTTTAGATTTTGCAGAAACTGTTCAAACTAACAGTAGCATCCTAAAAATGTGTGCTTGCATATTGTACAAATCACAGAAAATATATTTTGTAAATATTTGTTATCAATTTAATTACTCTAATAAAAATTATTTGCTTTCTTTTAAAAAATCCTTCTATCTATAGATAACATTATAATTGTTTTATTAATATTTGAGATATGTCATTTTGTCAATGGTATATACTTTTATTACATTAAAATATTAAATATGTATTTAACATATTTTCTTTTATGTACCTTATTCTTAAATAATTTTAAATTAATAACATTCAATACATAATATGTGTAAATTAAGATATAATTTTATCTTCATTGAATTGACCAAGTAAAATGAATAGCTAATGTAAGATGTTCTAAAATAATGTATTATAGTGAACTTGAGCCTAATATGGAAAAAAATAGACTCTGTCTGCATTGTAAGAATTATCTCAAAGACATCCATTGACAAGATATGGCAGAGAATAGAATACATTGAAAAAACTACAATTGGACATAGTATTGAAGTATTTTAGGAAGACAAGTTTTCTGCTGAAGAAATTAAAAAGTAACATCATAAAATATCAAATAAACAGAAAAATATACTTGCATGTTCTATATGTGGTTATATTTGTGGTTCACGGATTAGTTTGTATAGTCACAAAATTCATTTCCAGAATAGGTTTTTTCCCTCTATCTCTCACTTGGGGGGGTAGACTGGGCACACTCATTTTTGAGTGATGATTTATTATTATATATATTAATATTTTTATGAATAAAAAGATGATGAAGTACAAGCAGAAAATTATTCATGAGGACAGAATTAGTAGATGAACAACTCTGATTATTATTATGACTTCCATATGGTGTCCAAACTAGTTTGTCAACATTCCTGTAGCATAATACCCTCCCTCCTCAGGGAAAGACTTAGTGGATTCCAAAAAGAGATCTGATAGGAAACCAGTCATTGCTGATCTGATTCCCTTTTGAAATATGGGTAAGCAATGTTGGATATCATATATATATATTCACAATATTGATCAGAGCATGTGTTTAATGATTTTTTTCTGCATGAAAGGACTCATGTCTATCGCTATATTATGGGACTATCCAAAAAGGTATTTGACATTTAAATGTATATAACTTTTATTTTTAAAGCTGTTTTTTTAATTAAGAGTAAAAATTAATGTTGAATATAGATTCAGTAAGCATTGTGCTAGAGAAACATCATAAAATGTTGCCATATAATATTCAGTTACTTTTATGCATATGTAATTTTAGAAAATCATTTAAAGTTATTAGAAATGTAATAATAGAAGTTTATTTCTATTTAAGCTAAAAATTAGTTCATTTTGTTTTAAATATCTTTTTTATTTTTTTGAAAAGATATTATTTTTAATTAATTTCGCCAGAATTTGAATTTACACTAATTGAGATGCAATTCAACTACTTGAGAAATTATTTTTTTAAAAAATAATAATAACTTGGCAAGTTATTTTAAGTATAATATTTTTTTTAAAAAAAAGAATAATGCTTCCGATATCATAACACGTTTGAATATCAGAAGTGATAGATGTAGGTATGATCCTGTGGATCTCGAGTTCTAAAACCTGCTACTCTACTAAGCTGCACCAAACTATTACTTTGTAAATTTGCTTGTATTGAAGATTTTGTTCTGATATTTTGGCTTGTACAAAAAATAGATTTCTGAATTAGTTTCCGATCTTTACACTTGGACAAGACTACTAGTATTAACGTTTCAGCACGGCTATTGAGTATAAGAAGTTTTTGTTCCAGTAAATATCTTTATTTGAATGAAAACTAGATATTAGAAATTAGTTGTTAGAGTGAAGTAGGAATTAATAGCAATTCTATTTGGTACAAAATCTGATGGGACATCAAACTGAGGAAAAGATAGATAGTAAGTGCTACTGGGTTTTAAACCTCAGTAAAGAAGGGAGTGTGGTGCATTATTTGATGTTTGTATATTATGCCAAAACAGAGCATCTCATGATATTTGGCACTTAATATAGAAATTAGGCGGTAATTTATCATTTATCCTTTTATTCAGAAGTTATCTGTATAACAAGTAATGTCAAACAAATCTTCACTAGCTGCTAACTATTAGTTTTTTGGCCTTGAGGAGCACTGAATTGTATCCGTTCATCTAACTGTCTATTTTTTTTTATTAAATTACTTAAATAATTGACTGGAATTTTTCAAATATTTAAGGTTTTAAACTTAGGTCAAAATACTTGGGTAATTACATAGATTTAACAATAGATCAGCAACTTTATATTTTTGTGTATTTATGTTTATGCTGAATTTTTTGTAAAATCTTTTTTTAGAATCCAAACTTCTGGTTTAGGTGGCTTAAAACACAACGCTGTTATCATGGGTTGGCCAAATAGTTGGAGACAGTCATCTGATATACTGTCTTGGAAAACATTTTGTGGTAAATTAGTTTATAATAAAATAATATATAGCTTTATCAAACAAAACAAAAAAAAACACATCTATGTATACGCACTCTTATATACGTTCCTATGTTTGCATGCCAAGTGAATAAATAAAATAAATATTGTATGTTAATGTTTACAATACAATTATGGGTGTCTACATGCGTGAATAATAAAATAAAATATAGTTGTGCTTTAATATTTGCAATATGTATTATTTTTTGATAGTTTCTATAGTATTATTTTATGTACAAACTATCGTAGTAATATTGAATATGATTTTATATGTTGCAATATATTAGCAAAAGTAATAAATTAATTACAATTATAATTTAATTATAGTAAATTGTGGTTCAATAGACACAATTGTGACGAAGTCTGTATCATATCATGGTCACATTATTATTTTGTAATCACTTCATCATCTAATCAGCATAGATATCATGGATATTTTACACAGGGTGACTTCATGGGCAGAAGAGACTATTTAAAGCATACAGCAGTGACACTTCTTTTCATTTACATTTTAGGCAAATAATATTCAAGAAAGTAAATCAGAAAACAATTCTTTCAAAGAATTTTAAGAATATAAATGGAATTATTATCTGAACATCACATGATCACCATTTCTTATGCTTGCTCATAACTGTTATTAAACAGGCAAAACTCTTCATACAAAAGTGCCACTCAGTACAAGCCAGAGTAATCAAGGGATGCCAAAAGGCTTGTGCATAAAATCCCTATCTAGTGCCTACTCATCCAATATCTCCAGACTAGTTTCTAGCTTGTGGCACTAGATAGAGATTTTATGCACAAGCCTTCTGACATCCATTGATTAATCTGGTTGCGCTGAGTGGCACTACTGTATGGAGAGTTTTGCCTGTTTAATAATTATTATCTGACTGATAGTGCAAAATTCAAGATCTCGAAAATAACATTTTATAGCCACCAATCTCAACAGAATATTCAAAGACGACCAGCAATGATTTGCTTTTATAAAACAATACAGATCAAATAGTTCATTTTGTAAATTAAAAAAAAAAAAGTTGAAAAATAATAATTTCCAAGTTTAGAATTTAATTGAAGCTGTAATCAAAGACAATAATGGGTTTCATTATCAATTCTCTACATGAGATGAAAAAACAGATAATTCCTTGCTACATTTTTTTTTAAAAAAAAAAACATTTTAACCCTTGCACAACTGATTGATTTAAAATTAAAAAATTTTAAAAAAATGAAAATTTGAAGATTTAAAATTTGATAAGTATACTGAAATAAACTTTAATCATTCTTAAATATAAGTTTTTTTTTTCAAGTGTCAAAGCATCTGCCACATGAAAAAGAACTTGTATTTAAGAATGTTACTAATTTTTTATTATTGTTGCAATAAAAGCGTTCTCCAACTTCAAAATGAACTTACGATCATGACCTTTCTCATTATTAGCAATGATTAGATTATATGACAGTTATATTCTTTTTAACTTTATAGTCAGTACATTGATGCTCATCTGACCAATTCATCTGTGATTTTTACTCTCATGCTTTACCCATTTTGAAATCATTTTAAAATGTTTAGCTGAGATATCTATGGAATAATTATCCGAAATAAAAATCTTAAATCTGTTTGTGAACTAAAATAACCTTCAAAAGTCATTTTTACTCCCAGAATATTAATTTAATAGATTTTCATTTGATCATTAAATCTAAAAGCAAAGAATATCGAAAATTGCCTCTGTCATTCCAATTTTTAATAATATTAATCTTTCAGTCAAATTTTTTACAAGAACCAAACTAAATAATTTCGAATTTTGTTCAAATTATCTGATAATTATTATACTAAAATGACAAGCCATCAGTTAGCTAGTTGACAAAAGCTTTTTCAAACCCATTTTAATAATTAGTATTAATTTTATATAAATGCATTTTCTAATGTATTTGTCACCTAAGTATAAGATCGGATTCGCTATACTTTTATAAATATAGTGATCGTGAAAGATATAAAAAAGTTAAGATATAATAGAAAGGGGGAAAAAAATCCATCTGATTTTAAGTTAATTAAATTATGACTTAATTAAAAAGAAATATATATATATGGACGATTAGCTGAAAAATTTAGTTTTTTTTTAATAGATAAATGATTATGATAAAAATTATTCATAACTATCTTCCAAAAAAATATTATATCCTTATATTTATCTATGTGCCAAAGTGAAAATTTTCATAGTTAAAAGCTGTAATTAACATTTGAAGTTTTATTTGTGTGTGTGTGTGTGCGTGTGTGTGTAATTGCTTAATATTCTAACCCTAATATCTGAAAAATGTAAAGTGTATTTAACAAAATAGATATATCACAGAGGCAATACTCTCCATGTAGTAGCACCACTCAGTGCAAGCCAGAGAAATCCATAGATGCAGGAAGATTTGTGCATAAAATCCCTATCTAATGCCTACTCATCCAATATTTCCAGACTAGTTTCTAGCTTGTGGCTTTCATCAGTGAGAAGCCTTGGATCTGAGAGCACTGCACCTAGATCTTAGGATCTAATGCCACCCTCTATAAACTATCTTTAAAATCTCAAAGCAATCTGCAACTGCTTTTGAGATCAAAAAAACAAAAAAGAAAAGCTATCAAGTATGTGGAGACAGGATAAAAGTACTTTGATTTTAGTGTTTTTCAATTACACTGATCTTTTTAGCCTTCTTTTTTTTAAATTAAAAATTCTCTATTCAAAAGTATGCTATTTTGCTTTTTTTAAGAAAAAAATAGCAAAAACAAAGCAGCTGGCCTGGTTTCGCTTCCCGGTCAACGCTTTGACATATGAAGAAAAAAAAAGTCTCAATGGGTAACTGTACAAGTACCATTTAAGGGAGCATAATAATAATGAATTTTGCCTGAAGATTTCGATGTCAAAGATCTGAAATGTTAATATATATATATATATAAATTGGTTTTACATAAATGTTGTGGAATTGTCTGTAGTTAATTTGCTACAATATTATTCCCTTTTTTTAAATGCTTTTTAAATTTGTTTATAAAAGTTTGAGTATATTAATAAAATCATTCGTGAAATATGAATAATCATAATGAAATAATATTTCTATTGTTTTTGCCCATTTTATTTGTTACAATAAGCATTTAAAAATGAAAAAACAACTTGATTTACTTAATGGTAGAGGTTCAATCCCCATTATGAGATGCTACTGCAATTAATTCATTTATGATCTCTCATAAGTTATTTACCTGATTCTAAAATTTAAGTTAAAGTATGATGATTAATAAACATTTAACTATATATATATATATTACATTTAAGGTTTTCCCGGTTATATGATGTAGATAATACAGTGTTTTTGGGTACGAACCGTGTATTCTTTTGCATTACAATCCAATATTTCGATGGACTAGCAACCGCCATTATCAAGATTAACTTTTGAAAGAACAATCTCGTTAGATCTCAAAGAATAACGTGACTCAGTGCGAGATGAGAAGTGAGAGTCAACTTGAAGTAGTTCAGCATTCACAATATGAGGCTTATCATGTTGATAAGCCTCCTATTGTGAATGCTGAACTACTTCAAGTTGAATCTCACTTCTCTTCTCGCACTGAGTCACGTTATTCTTTGAGATCTAACGAGATTGTTCTTTCAAAAGTTAACCTTGATAATGGGAGTTGCTAGTCCATCAAAATATTGGATTGTAATGCAAAATAATACATGGTTCATACCCAAAAACACTGTATTATATATATATATATATATATACATACATACATTCTAACCCTGACAAATAATGGATAGCAGGCTACACGTTATACTCCACCATCCTAATAATGATGATCTTTGGCTAAGCTCAGTGGGTTATATGTTATAATTATATTTACTTCTTATGCCTGCTTTAAAATAAAAGGGAATTAAAATAATGAGAAATGTATATTATCATAATAGATAAACAAATTAAGAAGAGGAGAAACCTCACTCATTCTCATACACAATTTTTAAATCAATCAAACTTCCCATATTAAAATACATCACCAAGTAGTATAGGTACTTAGCATATCATATAGAATACTAAAAGGGATTTCTTCTATTATACTCTCTTTAGATATCTTGAAAAACAAATGTTAATCACAAAATAAAGTTTATTGCCATGATCTGATCTGAAATTATTCTTATAAATTAAGCGCTAAAGTATTTTTCTTGTAGTATAATTAACTATAATTGATTGATTTATTAATGCCACACTATTAATTATTTACAACAATAAGAGTAATTTGGATAATCATAAAATAATATGTGATAATCTCAGGGTTCTTATCATGTTGTTTATTAAACTAAAGGAGACATATACTTCTCTTATAAGTTAATGTATTCCCAACATACTATAATAATAATAACAATTAATTAGTTTAACTAACAAATGCATAAAAAATATAAAATTTGGAAAAATTTGTCTGACATTTGAGTATTTAGAAAGAAATGGATACTTATTATGTCATTCTAATACTCATCAACAACATAATTTAAAATCAACTTATGAAACAATGTAATCTTCATTTGTAGAATAATTAAATAATATGCAGTCTTAAATGAAAAATTAATTCAAAGTAAATCAAATAAATATTTTAATTTCAAATGCAACTCCAACCTTTGGAATTGTAATTCTTATGCAACTTTTCATTTTTAAGTTTGAATCTGTATCTTATTAGAATTGTTTATTTAATTTAATCCAAGATTTCTGTAATATAATTAATAATTCAGGACTCAAGAAATCATATATAGAGACAAAAACTAAAATTTAATAACAATAAAACACATTTATTGACAGTTACACAAAATTTAATAATAAACTTTTACAAAAAAGAAAGGTCATTTACAAACATAGATGCTGTTTTGTTGTACAAGATGCATAAATAATAAACAAAAATAATTGCTTACCCACTTGCAAATCAATCCATTAGTTATGCAAACATTTGGGTGGTTTTGTTAACTCAAACTTGTTAATTTTTGGCTAAACATCTAATTTGGCTCAACACTATTCTATTTTATGATACATTTATTAAAGTAAAACAATTTTTTATCCTGTTGACTTCTAAACCTAAGATTCAGGCTATTCTCTTGTTATAGAATAATCATTTACTAAAGCTTTTAAAAATATAATTTACAATAATATCAGACATACTCTCATGTCCAGTTGGCTACTATTGATTAGCATATTAATTAATAATTCTCTATTTACAGCATTAAAAATAAAATTAGGAAACTTAACCCTTATCTGATATATTGTTAAACATTTCCAGCAGATTGTCATGATAATATTAATTATCATACAAGACATAGATAAGAAAACTACTGTCTGGCATTTTGTTAACTTAATAACAATAAAATGGTAAAACTTTTCAGAAGCCATGCACACAAGATTCTAGATTTTGCCCATGTCCACATAATAAATTATTTAAACCTTTAATTGCCTTATCAATCCATCATCAAATTATTTCTGGACAGTGATGATGATAATATTACATATGTGCATTTTTTATTATGCTATTCTTACACATTAACATTAAATTACTAACACATTTGTTGGTTTTCTTGTAAACTGCTGGCAAGGCACAATAGTACAATACATGCATTACTTTACTTTACTATACACTATGAATAGAAAGGGTCCTTGAAGTGACTATACACTTCAAATTCTAACATCAATTGCCATAACAATTTTAACACATCCATTGACTTCACCTCACATGATGGAATATAAACTTGATATTTTCATGAAGGAAAGGCTTCTCAGAGCCACAACTACACAAATGAGAAATAAGCAATGGCATATTCCAACACCTTTTCTCAGGTAAATATATGTGTGGACAAGGTCCTAACACATGGAAAATGGAATATAAATGAAAGAAAAATCCTATCTAAGGATCTAGCTATGCTAGCTAAGCACAAAAGACAATAATAAAATATCAAAATATCCTCTCATGAAAAAATATACCAAACATTGGGGAGAGCAACTCTCAAATCCTCCAATGGACAATATAATTAGTACACAAAATTGAAAGCTACATGCATCCCACAATTATAAAACAGGATTAGAATATATTCTTGGCAGAACTATGGAAAGATAAAAAAAATTATCACTGAAACACTAGAGAAATAAATTTTCTATCTCTAAAATGCATACACTGAATAATGTATAAAACCAACAAATAAATACAAGTCAAAGTGATTTTAAAAATACTTTAGAAAGCACAATAAAACTTTGCAAATAATAAGAAATACACATATCTAGTTAATAGCAGCATAATATTTTAAAACTAAAGTTGACATGAATAGCAAATGTAAAATTACTAAATATAATAAGGATAAATACCTTGTCATATTAAGAACTTCATAATAAAATTATATTATAATAGTTGAAATTTTTATGAGCTTCTGATAAACCAGATATTAACTGTTTATCCATAAATAGATAAATTGTGTATTAAGAAAATACTACTAGCAATGTAAAGAAATATGTATCTTTACCTGGATACATATATCATATATACTTCATTTTAGGCAAAAAAAAAATTAAAAATGTATAAATTTTACGTTAATTAGCAGAAGATTCAAATTCATAAATTTTACCATATAATTAAAAAAAGTACTTTTGCATAATATTAAAATAAAATAAAAATAATAAAATTTATTTTTTTAAAACACCCATAGTTCTTTATCCAAAATCCTCCACAGTGAGCTACTTGACATGGGAAAATAATGTCCTTTGGATGGCATATTATTTTTAGAAGCAATGCATTAATAATTTGTTATATTTCAAATAACACAAGAATTCAAGACCTTCCAGGGACAAATGTTACACAAAATAGCAATACTTAAAAAATTACTGCACTAGATTCGAATCCATTTTTATTCATGTTTACATCTATTTGATAGAGTTCACTGTAGCTTGTTTTATTATTTTTATCCCAGCAGCAGATGTATTATTAGATATATTTTCTTTAACAATTTCCATGGGTATATTTTGGAAATTAATACTTCATTTATTCTAAAGAGCAATCATATTGTTATTTAAGTTATTATTTTATACATTCAAAGATAACTAAGAGCGTAATTAATAAATTACTTTTTCATTCTAAAATAAGCAGTTTGAATAGTTTTTCTTTCTATTTATTATTATTATTCATTTGAAGTAATTTTTTTGACTTCGTATCAATGCATCAACTCATTCCACGTTAAAAATATTCTCTTGGAAACATTAATATAATTAATTTGTCAGAGATTAAATAGAATAAAATTCATTTCATTTTTGTGAAATTAATGAGTCAGCATTTAATACCATTATAAAGAGAAATTGAAAGAGGAATTATTATTTTTCTAATTAACAAGAGTTAATCATTTCTGAGTTAGATAAAGTTAATTTCCATTGAAGCATTTCTTTTTTTAATTTTAACTTGAATCTTAAAAGTTTATCAATGATGAATTGTAATATTATTTTACTAAAGGTAAGGAATAAACAATAGAAATGGTCCAGTTCAAAGTTCATTATATAGTTTTGAAAAGATAATGGAAAATATACTACCTTTACTTTCTTTAAGTATCAATTCACTCACAGTTGGTTATAATTACTCAATAGACAACACCAGTTTTTATTAGGCATTTTGCCAATTTCTTTGACAGTTTCCTGATTAGGCTAAAGCATAAGAAAACGTAATACTTTCTTGTTTTCTATTGACAGATAATTACTTAATTATCACTTTTAATTTAGAATAAAAATTGAAATTAAATTTTAATGCCTTCTTGTTGAAGATTAGATAAAAATGAAGAGAGAGAATAGCTAAGTTAATCTGAGAGCCAACCTCTCACAGTCTAATACCCCCTATTTATACCTGTCCTATTTTGATGGGCATTTTAATTTTCCATACCTCTATTTCTGAACTTTATCACTATAATCAGGAACTAAATAAAAAATTACATAATATTGATCTATTTCCAGTTATCACATGATAATTTAAAAAATTTGATTAGTTTTTTTTAACTGACCTTTTACTTTCAAACTTATTTAATAATAATAAAAATAAATAAAACAAAATGAATAATAGAATTATTATTTTTAAATTGTTACCTTTATAAATTATTACTTTTGTTTATAAGAAGCTACACTCATTTACTTTAAACACTTAATATTAAATTAACCATAAATAGTCTTAAATAAATAAACTTAAATTAATTTCACGTATAATAAATAACATTTTAATGAATTAACATGCATGCATACCAACTCATACACACACACACACTGGAACTTACTTTGTATTCTTTTAAATTAAATCTGTTTAATAGTTAATCTGAATATTTGTAACTACTTTCAATATTTCTTTCAAATAAATTAACTTTATTTAATTATTTTGAGCTTTAATAATACAATAACTCAAACAAATTATTAATCACTTGTAATAATTAATTTAACAATAACATTATATCATTAATAACTTCACTAACTAGTTTAATTTTCTAAATATAAAAATTAGCTTTAGTCAGTCTTTCACTATATCTAAACTTCACTTAGTTTTAATTAACTAAGCATGAGCTAAGCTCCAATACTCATCTTATAAGCATATTTAATTCTTAAACATTAAAGGTATCTATTATAATAATCTTTATATCACTAAAATTTTATACTAAGTACTTACAGTTACTTGAATAGACCAGTTAAATCAGTTAAGCAAAACTTGGATGGCATAATTCACACACTTCTATATCATAATAAATTTTATCACATTTCATTCTTCTCTCTTTTTAAAAAAAAATAGCATAAATACTTAAGTAAGGCATTTAAATAGTATCATGTGCAATAGCACAGGGCCACAATATTAATATAAATTTCAAATTCTCTTCAAAAATCAAGCCTATCATAAATTCTCCCCATATAAAAATTTCAGACCAATCTTTCTTATTACAAACAAATTTCAAGAAATACCTTCTATTATCTGCTGAATTGGAAGCTTGAAACATCTTAAACTCCATGCCAGATTTGATCATCCAATTTGTATACAAATATTGTGATTGCATAATTGCATCAATTTAAAAATGATAAAAACAATAAACACTCAGCAAGATGCAGCAGACCCAATGATTCAACAGATTCTTATGAAGTCAATTTTTAATTATTGCTGGAAAATCTAATTTATTTCATTAGAGTGTTTTTGAAAACTGTTTTGTAATTTGAAAATAGTTATTGATGATTAGTAGACTATATCTTGACATTTGTAGTAACTTCTAATTGAAAATGGCTTGCACTAAAGTAACCAAAAGATATTAGATAATCATGTAATGCAAGAGAAATATAATAAAAATCCAGATTCTTATCCCATCTTTTCTCACTTTGGGAATTTCTAATGTTTTACTCTTATTTTCAGAGGAAACATTTTAAAACTTGAAAGATGTTAAAATAAGTTTTAAAAGGATCCAATTGCAAAGTGTTTTATTTTAGAATTATAAAAATTTTAAAAAAAAGATGAATAATGATAAAATGATATTTTAAATATTAATTACATTTCATTTATAATGAGGAAAAATTATATTATTTATGTTTATTTTTATATGTGTATATAATTTATATGAAAGATTTCAGCACAATCTTCCATCAATTTAGAATGTTTAAATAGCCTGCCCATATCTAAACTATTCAATCATTTAATTATTGATTAATAAATGGGATTTTAGTTATTCTTAGCCAGGTTGGAAAACCTCAAAACTTTTATTACTGGAAGTTAGCAAGCTTGATGAGTAATTAATGTGCCCCCCCCCCATTTTTTGCTGGAGGGCTATTTTATTTAATTAAATGAATGCAAATGTATTGTGTATGTAATAAATAAACTGTATTATAAGCATATATATATATATATATTATAGCTCATACCTTATAATATTTCAGAATAAATTCCTTAAATAACTGATTATTTATTTTACTATGCCTCTTGACATAGTAAAACATATCACTTGATACATTCTTGAATTGGGATTCATATGCAGCCCATGTAAAACAAGGAATTTATTTCAAATAAACAAAAATTTTTTTCAAATAACCAATTAGCTATCCATTTAAAATTGGACAATAAATAAGTATCTGAATATTCTTAGTGAGAACATAAAAAATTTAAATCTTACTACTTTTTATTTGCCAAGCTTAGTAATTAATACTATTCTGTTGACTGTTTTTCTTGGGGGGGGGGGAGGCTGTAGAAGAGATCTTTGCTCTGCACTAACATATTTTAAGGTTGCTATATCTTTTAATTAACATAAATAGTTAGATTTATTTTTGAAAAATGTTATTTTATTTTCAGAGACTGTACGCGTTGTCAATGCTGGAAACCTTGCCCTTATAGTACCTAAAGGTATCAACTTATATCCTTCAAACCAAGACCGCATGTCAGGGAATATTGATGTCTGGTGGATAGTCCGTATCCTTTTTTATCTTTAGTAGTGTATTTATTTAGAATTTTAAATATGTCAAACATATGATTTAAGGTCAGCAAATCTATTTATGGACACAATGCTGCACTTGTTGATTGGCATTAATATTCATGCTAGGACAGTAAAAGAAATATTTATATTTAAAATATTAGAAAACTATAATTATTAAAATTAATCTTCTGATTAATACACATATATAATGTCTTGCCAACATTTTTTTTTTGGTGTAAATAATAGGGTCTATTCTTTTTCAAGTTATATATTATAATGGTAAATGTTTCATGGTAGATAGATTTGAACCAAGAACCAAAGATATATAATGATATATTAAATCATAAATCTTGATTCAAATAAATATTTATATTAGAAAGTTGAATGGTTATTAAAATTTGAATAAAGTGATTCAATTTAAAGATATATAATAATATTAACCAATGTGATGATGATGATGATGTTTTATAATATAAGAACAAGTCTTCCCCAAAATATTCTATTTGTTTTTTGTTTCAGTAAAATAAAAAATGAAACTCTCAGGTGCCAAACCTTCAATCATCATCATTTACAAATTATTACCACCATCCTGGCCTGACCCCCAGTTGGATAGCATGATTTTTCAGGGTTGTTGATATTATTAGCACATTGGATATTAAAAGCATTATGCTTGGAATAAGTTCAAAAACCAAAACTGAATGGATTAATAAAAAAATAATTTATTAACAATGCATAAATAAAAACTGTTGCATATATACTCACAATTATTAATGCATATATAAAATATGAAATGTAATAGTAATAAAAGATGTTTTCTTAATTGAAGTTTAGGGTTTTATAATATCTATAATGATAAGATTCTTATTTCAGATAGTTGAGTCAATGCTACATATTTAGAATTGCTGAGCAAATAAATATCTAGGTATTACTAACTGAAGATCATCATTCCAAATTAATTCAGACAATCAAATGCTTCAACTATAAAAATAACAGTCTTTATCAGTTGTGGGAGAGATTTCATATTCATATGGCATAGTTTACTTTTAGTTTTCTCAAATTAAAAAGTAAATGAGATCCAAAAGTGGTTACATCCATATAAATAATATTCAAGTATTAAGAAATATTGCAGAAAGAACCATTGAGTTGCCCTTTTACATTGCATTTGTAGATCCTGAAAAGATGTTTGACTTTATTAGCATTTCTTGGGTAATTAAATCTTTGAAATATTATCATATAAAGCCAGAATACTGCATATTCTGGAAAAGATTTATCAAATAGCAGCATTAGTAATTAACCTAATTCTTACACTACACAAAATATTAGCATTGATATGGATAATAGAGTGGATCCATTTCATTGTATATTTTCTCAGCAGTTTTGTTGATTAAATTGGGAAACCAAAGGAATAAAAATAAATATTATGCTGTTCATATTTTTTAGACAATTTTATTGTATTCACAAATTGGGCTGTCATAAGAAATGTTATTAGAATCAGGACAAAAAATAAATACTAAGAATATTAAATGAGTAATTTATTTTTTTTTAATCTGTAATATTTGTTAGGGATCACCCACTGCACATGCACTCTAACTCTTCTTTCCAAAACAAGATAAAATCTTTTGAAAATATAGAATGAATTCACTCTGTCTTGTGAATTTATAGGCAATCTTAAGCAGTTGGAAATAAGAGTGTGAAGATATTAATTAATCACTTTTAATTTCATTTGCTATGTTTTTATTATTGGCATCTGTGAAATTTTTACAATATACAACATGGTTATTAGGTGTAATATTAAACATGTATATAATGAGTAATTTATTTATATAGTGCTGTGTTTTTTTTAATCTGTAATATTCATTAGGAATTTGCTTATACATATATGTTTAGGTTAAAAAGGTAGAGGGGATTCACTCTATCTTTTCAAAAGGCTTTATCTTGTGCTTGGAAAGGAGGGTATTCCTCAAAAGTATTTATTATTTTAAAGTGTATTTGTAGTGGGTGATCCCTAATAAATAAGAAGATTAATGTAATGTTCAATGAAATTTTTTAAAAAAGAAAAAAAATAAAGATTGATAATAATAAATTAATAATTGTCAGCTATAAATCACCTTGCTCAATTCATTTACATATGCAGAAAATAATGTATAAAATTATTAATAGAAATAAAGTGCTTTTATTATAAGTAACTTAATATTAAAATGATCTATATGATAGAAAAGTTTATTAAATATGCTAATCAGTATCTGTTTATGAATCTAAGTCTTAATGTGTAATGGAAGAATATTACAGAAATTGTAGTCTACATAGGGAAGCATAGTTGAAGTTTGGGATTGAAACAGAATACATGGATGAGAGTTATGTTAACAGATACCACTGGGTATATTTTTATAAGACAGCAATAGACAAAAGACAAACTGAATTCAAAAACATTGTAATAGACTTTGACAAAAATACGTGAGATTGGTAATTGAGATTAGAAAATTTATTCCATCTGGAGTAAATTTGAAACTCATGTTAATGATCTATTGTCATGTATTTAATTACAATCTTAATGGAATCTCAGTAAAATTAATTTTAATACAGGAAGTGATTAATTAATGGAATTAAAGATAAAGGCTCATTTTATTTTGATTAGTATGCTTTATTAAATACCTTATCATTGTTATTATTAAATTAGTATTACATATATAAGTATACTATTAAACACACATATATGTTTGTAATATATATTAAAGCTTTGTTGTATGGGATTGACATGCCCATGAATTGGGATTTGAATTCAAACGAGGTAAAATTGTATTTTTTTTTTTTCTAGATTTAAAATAGGCTTGCTTTTTTTCAGCTAAATGGTCTACAGCCATCCTTTCTAATTATCCAATATTGGTTTATAAATAAATAACTAGCTAAGAGTAATTAGAGAATAAACCACAGATGAAAAAAAAAACTCATTAAAAATCTTGCTACCATAGAAGTTTGCAAGCCTAGTGAATAAATCTCTTCTCCATATCTTTTTTTTTTGTACAATTTTGTTGGTGATTCTGTTGTCTTTTAGTGAACTATTTAAATATTTCTTACCTTTTATACACACATGTACTTAATTATTTGCCTACTATTAATATTAGATCACTTATGAATACCATTGCAATAGTTTTAATTCTGATGCAAGCTTTACTGATACCACTTATTTGTCATAATTTTTTTTTTAAATATGTATACTTATTTTGTATAGATATTTTTTTAGAAAAAAAATCTTACTTTTAATTCATTCCTTAACTCCTTTCCCAGATGATGGTGGTCTTCTTATGCTATTACCCTTCCTGCTGAAGCAGCATAAAGTATGGAAGAATTGTAAAATGAGGATTTTTACTGTTGCTCGTATCCTTTTTTTTAAATATATATATATTATCTATATTGTATATAATTAAAATTATTTACAAAATTTTTTAATAATTACTGAAATGTAATAACTTAAAAAAAAGCATAGAACATATCCATCTATCCATTCATCTATCTATCAAAATGCATTTTCATAAATAACAATAAACTTAAAAGATGGATAGTGGGAAATCTTGACAAAGTTCCAAGGATGACAATTTTTGTTATAATTAATTTATTAGTGTTAGTGGTGTTATTTTTAATTTCATTTTTATATTTTATTATATATTTTAAAACCTTTTGTAAGAATAAATAATTGCATGTCAAATAAAAGTTATATGTTAGAATATTTAATGATTCTGAAAATAAAGTACTTTTCTCTTATATTTAGTTTTCATGAAATTTTTAATCTAAAACAAAAATTTGGAATTTGATGAGAAGACAGATAATAGAAATATTGTCAAAAAAAAACTATTACTTTGAAAATAATGTAAAAATAAAATAATGTGTTTTAGATGGTCTTTAAAAAGTCAATTTCACTAGGTATTATATTTCCAATTTTAAAACCATTTATTTTAAATAGAATCTTTTTAAATCAATATGAAACATCACCTAACATTCTAACTAATAAATGCTTTTTTTCACATTCACTTATTTGAAGTCATTGATATTTGCACTCTTAAATTTAAGATTGTGTATGTGTCTGTAGAAAACTTGTGTAAAAGGGGATTGTTTCCTGATTTAATATGGTGAGGACTTTTATCTTGAAGGTTTATGATTGGAATGTCAATTTTTATGTGAAGAGATATGAAATGGCTCTGAAGACAAAAGATGACAACAAAAACATTTTTTGTATGTTGGTAAAGTAACATTATAGGTACTAATACTTTATACAGTTGATATTGTATGTAAATTGAAGCTTTAATTAAATAGAATGAGTGTTTGGATGTTGCAACATAGATATGGTGATGGCAATGAACCTACTATATTTTATAAACAAATACTTAAATTTAACCACTATCACTAATAGAATTACTTGTTCAACTACATCTATTAACAACTTACTTGAGTCTTCTCTTGGTATTTTTTTAATTCTATCTTTATATGAATTCATGTCAAAGAGAGATCCGAACACTCTTCAGGATAATAGCTAGAATGTTATCTGGAGTTTTTCTAACAATCAAGATTGAGAAGAACATGTTCAATAGACAAGGATGAAAAGTTATAAATGATATGTAAAAAGTATAGAATAGTAGAAAATGGATCCATAATTAATGGAATAAATTTAATTATTTTTCTTAGAAGTAATTACACAAGTATTATTTTTATTTAATATTGAAAAGGCAGAGTTCCTTATTAAGGGCACCAAAAATGGTTTGTTACAACCATTTTTAACAAATGATTGTTTGGCTTGATCAGTAATAAAGTTATATTTATTGCTACAACTAGCATATAAAAGCACTTAAGGCAGATATTTTAAAAGTCAGGAAATTAAAGACAAGTATTACATTGGCAGCAGAAGAATCTAGAAAGTCTGCAATCTATTTACAGATTTATACATAACAATATGCTCAGTGATGTTTTATTTTAGCAGATGGCATAAAAATTTTCCTAAATTATGTGCCAACATAATCTTTGGCATAAAGAAAATCTCACCAAATCTTTACCTACAATATCTAGACTGATTACTTTGGATTGAGATGAAAATATTAATAGAATAATTACCAAATCTATTTCTGAAACTAAATAAAAAGTAAAGAGAAAGAAATCATGCTTTTCCTTGCATTGGCAATATGGAAAACAATTCATTCTTAAAAAGAATTGAATTTTTTAAACTACAATATTTTTATAAGTGGTCTGAAATTGGTCTAGTTGGCTGGAAGGTTTTCACAAAAATCTTACAGGATTTTTTCCCCCAAAACCTCACTGCCTGATAATCAACTGCTTGAAGAATTAGAAAAATGTTTTTAAAGTAGTATATTAGGATATGAAAAAACTTCACTTATTGATAAAAACAAAAAACCAGGGACTGAACTTCAGTATCCCTTATTTACATTATGTTTGAGCTATTGGTACGCTCTCTGTAGTACATTTTTGTAAATACAAGCTTATAAAAGTAATGACTTGTTTCTTTTTTTATTATTATTATAATTTTACCTTTAAGGTTTTGGCTAAGCTGAGGTTATTAATATATAGTAGATATGAATTTGATTCAGTCCCAATATAGCTATTTAAGTTAGATAGCTGGAATAAAAGACATTTTCATGTCGAAAACTTCAGAGTTTCTAATTAAATATTATATTTGAAATAAGTGCTGTTTTTTGAGCTGATATTTTAGATCTAGTGTCTGAATATTCTAGTTCTTCACTGAAGTGAGCCATAAGCTCGAAACCAATTAGACTGGAGATAGGAATGTTCTGGATAGAGATTTTAGATATTTTCTCTTACCGCACTTATCAATTAAGAGCTTCTTTGAGCTATTGGTACTCTCTCTGTATTACATTTTTGTAAATACAAGCTTATAAAAGTAATGTCACGTTGTATATGACTTGCTTTTTTTTTTTTTTTGTTATGTGATTAAATTGTTTGAATACATAAATGACATCATAATTTTTGAAGAGATTGTCAAACTTAATTTATGATTGAAAAATATTAAATACTATTTAAATATTAGTGGTTTTTCAACTATTCAAACTAGCAATTACTAACTGAGGAAATAATAAGATTTTATCAAAATTTCAGCCAACCATTTCTGGGAAGAATTTTTCAACATCTGTGATTCAATCTTTCTTAAAAACTTACAGCATGAAGTACTTTGTTCTATTTATGAGAAATATCACTTCCAAAAGTCTGCTCAAATTTATATATATGATGTATGTGGTGTGCTATTATATGCAATCACATGAACGTCATTTATTTTATTAAATTAAAGTTATAATGTACGTTTAGTCCAAATCAGAATATCATTAACTCTTTTAATTAGAGAATTTAATCAAACAATGTTGTCTTGAATAAAAAGTCTTTTTGAATACATTTGAAAATAGACATTCAAATCTAAGTTTATGTATTTCAAGAATATATATATTCAATATTTCTATAATTACATATTTCAAAATTAAAAAAAAAATTTAAAGTATATTTTAAAAAGATTTGTATATTCGCTGTTTTTTTTTTTAAATCAATAATATAATGAATCTTTATTTAAAAAAGTTAACTTTAAAAAAATGGCAATAAAATAATTCTTTATATATATATATATGTCAAAGCGTTGACCGGGAAGCGACCAAGTCAGCTGCTTGGAAGGCAGATATGCTAATTACAAGGCCACCAACGCTTGACAAATAATTATTATTTTACTAATATATATATATAGTGAATTATCAATAAATACTAATTGTATTAAACTTTTAAAAAGTGTTTACTTATGTATTTTGTAATTCTAACAAACTTGTAATGTTCAAGTTATCTCAAAAGGTAAAGTAACTATAAGAAAGGTTTAAATCACTAAACCAGCTTTCAGAAGATCACTAGAATCATACCACCGAATAAGAATGTGCAGTTAGGAATACACTTTTATATTAGCATGGTCCAATATCTAAATTAGGCTCAATATATAAATTAAGTGATTATATGTGCCATTTTTTTATGATGTGACACAGAAATCTTTTATTGATGGAATAAGGATCCCTTGCAATAATCAAGCCTCTTTATATTTTATTTTCCTAGCATCTTTCTCAGCACATTCGTTCTTACATTGGAGGGTAAAAAGATGTGACCCATAGTAAGCTCATGATCAAAAAATATTGACCTGTATTTATAATTTAGATTAGCTTTATTGCATAAATACTTATGTTGGGCAATTCTCGTTTATGGTTGGCACAAGATTCACCATAAAACACTGAACTACAGAATGGGGCAGGGCTTAATTTACATACTGAGCCTAATTTATATATTGACCATGCTAATATAAAAACAAACTCCTAACTGTGCATTCATATTCAGCATTATGATCCTGTCAGCTGTCTGCCGAAAGCTGACTCGATGCATTTAAGACTTTCTTATAGTTAATTTACCTTTTCAGATTGACTGAACATTACAAGTTTTTTAGAATTACATAATTGTATGAAAAGAGTATATACCATTGAGAATTATGTATTTTTTTATCAATCTATAATTTAAAAAATGGTGAATAATCCTATCTAATAGAAAAAAAGTTGTTCCCACTAAAAATCAATAAGTAGATATATAAAAAAAATTATAACAAACTTTTATTTATTTACTTTAGACTGTTTCTTCAACCACAACTGGACTTTTTATATTTTACTTAAAATAAAAGTGTGGGAGGAGGGGGCCAGAATTTAATTAAATCAATTGCTTGTTATAGAAAATAGAGATTGACTTAATTAATATCTGGATACCCCTATAAACATACTTTTATTTAAGTTAAATATAAAAACCCAGTTGTGTTTGAAAAAACAATTATTTGATGTGATTTAATTCCAAAGAAAATAAAAGCATTTATTATCAAATATTTTTTTTATATTTAATATTTTTCAGTTTTAAGCATTAAGGTTAAAAATTGCAATATATTTTTATAATCAAGATTTGTTTTTATTCCAATTTTAAAATATCGGATTAAGATACTTAATGTAAATTTTATTTTTTTTAAATATATAGATACTATTCTTTCATGAGCATCACTGAGAACTTACTGAAGTGATATCAACATCTTCAAAATTTGACATTAAAATAAGTCAGTTCTAAAGAGACTGAACAGCAAAGTTATAGCTGAATAGATAAGAAAGGATAAAGATTATCAACTTGTAAAAAAACTGGATTAAACATGAATGGCTCAAGAAACAACCAAGCTGCATAGTAACACAAATTTGGAATGCCCAGGTTAGTTTGTCTATATGTCACGAGTGTATTTTGATGACAGACCAAGTATTAATTCCAATTGAGAGGAAGAAATTGGTAGTACAGCTGTTACATCAAAGCTATCAGGGGATTATGAACTATCTTAATCATACATTTGATGGTGGATATGAATAGTGACATAGAACAAACCATAAAGAAATATGGGAGGGTACCAAATGGTAAAAACAAGCAGAGAAAATGTAATAAAAGTTTTAATTGAGTTTTTTTACTGCACATGAGTATCCTGAAATTGTAATAACTGACAATGTCACAGAATTCATCTTGGTGCAACTAAAGGACCACCCTGATTCAAGTGGAATAGCAGAAAAGGCCATACAATTAAATGGATGCTGGATAGGATAAATTATGCTGATATCTACAAAGTGCTAATAACAGTGATGTTTTACCAATACTTCATGCTGTGAGTTTAATTGCAAAACAATGTCCTATAGAACTAACTAACCAAATGCTGAGTAAGGATGCATATAGCTGTATTAATTCCAGACAAGATGAAAAGAAAGGATGTAAAAAGTGAAAACATCAAGTTTAATATAAAACAGACTATTTGGATTAAAGATACCTTAAGAAAAAAAATGGAGAAGTAATTAGAATACTATCTATACAAATATGGGAAATTAAATTGGAGGATAATAGAGTAGTAAGATCACATTCTGATCATATAAAAAATATGTTTAATTGAGCTAATAGAAGTTATAAATGAAAATACATATTCAGTTACTACTTGCAATAAAGATTCTTTAACAGATAATAATAATGTTTAAATGGATACATCTTCCAATATAAGTTTAGAAGAAAATTCTTAAGATATATTTACAAAGCTAAATAGTGATTTCTAGCCATGACAAGAAAAAGAAACAACTGAGCAAGAGGGCAAAAATCAACTTTATTGAGACCTTGCAGAAAACAAAATATAGATTGTACTGTTTTGATTTTCTCTCTCCATTTGCAAGGTGAATTCCTAAAAAAATTCTTCTTTATCCTACTTCATGAAATAATGTATTTCTCAATAACAGATTTAGTTTCACATTAGACCCAGTTTTGAGATTATGTATTGGGAAGATGTTTGTATTCATCACTAGTTCTAAGAATATTCTGTATTCAAAGATTTTTAGATCCAATTGTTTGGTCAACTCCAGTAAATTTCAAATGTTTGTTAGTTAAAGCAAAGATCTTTACATGCTTTTTGAGTCATACAATTTATAAAATGTAGACTGATTTTTGACAATAAATAATATAATAAATTAAAAATTGCTTGGAATAATCAATCTTTACAAAATCTGAAGTACTTGTTTTAAGTGTTTTTTTAAAAAATGTGAAACTCTAATACAATTTTATATATAATGTTTGTTCTGAAAAAGCAAATTAGAATATCTATGAATATTATGATCTACTTAATTGTCAGATAAGCAGTATAATACATTCAATTTGTTTTACTTATTAATTACTTTTCAGAAAAGTATAATGGTTAGTAAAACTTTGTTGACTTTACAGTTATAAATTAATATAATTTATATAACTAATAATTAATTACTTTTTTGAAATGAATTTTGATTGTTTTACAAAATCACAATTAGGGCTATTGAAAGAAGACAATGTCTAAGATCTCTAGTTTTTAGGAGGCAAAATTTGATATACAAGTTAGAATAAAAATTACAATAGTATCTTAAAAGATAAATAGAAAATATCATATATATAATCAAATAAGTTTAAACAACTTATATTAAGTCAAACTCATTTCTTTTGTCAATGAAGTGATTATAAGCTTCCATGACATCAATTTATTCTTTATTGAACAGTACTTTCATTCATGTAAATGAATATTAACCTATGAAATGACTTTTTTGAGATAGGATATTGTTGCCATTGAAACCATATATAAGCCCTAAGAAAAGATATAAAACTTATTTTACATCAGTACGCCCTCTACATTAGTTGGTCTGAAGAATTGCAGTAAGACACCAAGTTGAAAAGTGAATAGATTTTCTTGAATATGTTTTTTCAAGACATATGTACATTTTTACCTGTTTTTTTTTTAATTTTAATATTGCTTCATGATCAAATATTATTGTAACAAAAAAATCATAATTTTTATTTTTTACAATATCAAATTTTTTGTATTTTTAATTTTTGAATAAAAAATAAAGATGACAAACTAAATTTATTGAAAGATAAGTATATTATATATTAATCTGTACTGTACTTCATTATTAAATTAAACAAAAACTTATCATGTTATCAGTTACCAATATTTTTAAATTAATTAAAATGCAAACCAAATGGACTTAAACTACTTTCAAAATAAACAGCCCAAATATATCAATTAAAATGCAAACATAACTTATCCATTAAATTATTCAAATCACATACTATCTTCTTATCACTGAGTTGAGGCATCTGCATTTGGAGGTCTTGGAGCCAATATATTAATGATGAAGCTGTACAAGATGATGTTTGGAAGGATGCTGATAAATCATCATTAAGGCTTACATCATTTGTCACATTAGTTTCTGTGATATATAAAAAAAAAAAAAGCAAAATCTCTTGAGGGTTATTATAAAGTGACATTTTTTAAAAAATTCTAGACAGACAAAATCAACCTGAACATGGCTCCCATTTGATTCCTTTTCTTGATGTAGAAAAATGTGTATTATTTGTCCAATCATTTCTAATAATAGCCACTGACTAAGTATGTGATAAAGCTTTCTAAAAGTTATTTGATGTAATTTGAATAGAAAATATAAGCTTTTGAACTAGTTATATCAAAGTACATTTTAATAGATGCTTAAACCATTGCTTGAATTTTCAATCTTGATCATACTGAACCTGCTTTTGATTTCTCAAATCAACTCACTATGTAGCAATTGTACATTATTACTTCAGATGAACATGAATTTTATTGATGTGATCCCTCTTTGTATCTTATTTTAACAGCATCATTTCCAAAAGATGAATAAAATACTAAGAATTGGCATTTGATCCTTCTAAATTAAAAACTGAATGCCCACTATTTTTCCCAACTTTAAAATTAGAGTCTTATTTTTTCATCATCTTAGATTTTTTTTTATTATTCGGTGATACTATTTAAACTATTTTTCTTATTGATTTTCAGTGAGTCACAATTGTGAAGTTATTTGCAGGTATCTTTTTTGCTGTCACAAAAAAAATAATGATGTTTTGCAAGATGTGCTGAATCTACTGATATCAGATGTTAAGTATCCAGATTCTGTTAGCATATGGATTTGTGTGTTTGCCTGTCTACACTCCATATAGGATACATACACATTATGTCTATCTGCACTGATATACCATTTGAAGCTTCATTCTGCTATTTTTAAGTAATCGTATCATTACAATATTTCAAATATTAAATTTTAGATGTACCTTGTGTATTTGATATGCATTTTTAAAATTTATGCTGCAATAATTTTTTATTTGGATTTTTTTATATTATCATTGAAATTTAAATATGACCTAGAAAATGGAATAATATCTGAAAATAAGACCTTCCCATACTCATATCTGAGCTTCAAATATCCTCTACCTGAGACACATGTATTTTATAAGAAATGCCTAAAACTGTAGACAATTCCTGATTTGACACATTTATACAGTCAGATACTTTTTACTTAGTTTGTAATGTACCTATTTGTTTCAGAAATAATTTTGTCATATTTTTTTTATTAAATAATAAATTTTTAAACATTCTAAGATTGTAAGTTTTTGGGTGATGGCACACTCTAAATGACTGTAATCTTAATAAAAATAACAATTGATATCTATGATTTTTTATGTTTAATAACAAAAATCCAGATTTGATTAGAAGGAAGATCTTGATATATTTTTAGCTTCCATACATACAGGCACGCGTGGTTTAATACTTTTTTTGATAAAACAATTATTTAATCTACTTTTATTAAATAATTATTAAAATATTTTTCACAGAACTAGTACAAGTTTATTTTTTGAGTTTTCTTTAGTTTGATTGTCATGCTTACAACTAAAAAAGATTTCTTTGAATATATCTCATTAAAACAAACAAAATCTCTATTTTTGAAGGTAAAGATTTTATAAATTAGCTATCAATTTTTTCAAGTTATAAGATTTTTTTATTGTTAATATTTCAGATTATTTATTCTCAAAATCTGTTTTATGCATTAACTTTATTCTTGATTATCTCTAAAAGAATTATGTCTGATGTAATTTACATGATATCTGCTTGAACAGGAAACAAGATACATAACAACCATTCGTCAGTGGTTTTTCCTCTCTCCCCTAGCCAGGATTTAATATGTGAATCATCTAATAATTAAAAGTCTATTTTGTGTTATTAGTTCTCTCATTTTCCATTTGGATGATTTTAGCAGTCAGATGTTAAATCAAGCAGAAATGTTAATGTTTATTTTCTATTCATACTAAACTTTAAATGTATATCTTAGCAAATCTTCCAGATAATAGTGTCACCCAGCATAAGCCATAGTAATCAGTGAATGCTAGAAGACTTGTGCATCAAAATCCCTATCTAGTGCCTACTCATCCAATATGCCCAGAGCCAAAGCTTCTCACTGATGAAGGCCACAAGCTAAAAACTAATCTGGAGATATTGGATGAGTAGGCACTAAAAAAATATTTTTATGCACAAATCTTCTAGCATCCATTGATTACTAAGGCTTGCACTGGGTGGTAGTACTATGTGGTGAAAATTACTAGTTTTAATAGCTTGTGTAAGCATAAGAAATAGTTGTCGTATGATATAATACATTATCATTTTAGTTCTAAAATTTTATAATAGTGTGATAAGATTTTTTAACTTTGTTCATATTTTGTAACCATAATGACTAGTCTTTCAGGTATTATTGTACATCATTTATATTTATTAGATATTTACATTTTTAAAAAAGTATGTTGTTCACTTAATATGAGTATTATCCATAATTCAGTTGTTTCTTTTTAGTTATTTAATGTGTGTTAGTTTTAGTTGCAGAGTGTTTATCATTATGAACAATCTCATCTATATGAGAACCTTCTTAATAATTTTTATTACAAACTCTTCTTTTCTATTATGGTTTAGAAAACTCATGTTTAGTTTACAACTTAGGATTTTTCTTTAATCTTTTGGTATCCAAATATGTGTTGTTTAATTCATTAATTATATTCTATCTATATACTGAGTTTATTTAAGATTCTTTGACTTTTTTATATCATTGTTAATTTTATTTATAACTCAAATAGCCAGTTTTGAATATATATATATATAAGGGACTTGAACTCAGACTTTCAAACACTCAACTGATACACATGACCACATACATGTGAAAAGATAAATGATCTCCAATATATGTATTTTATGCTGAACCAACACATTTCAGTTGGTCCAGGTCACCATCGCCCACACATATATACAATTAGTGTTCAGTTTATATTAGGACATCAAATCTTCAAACTTTAGTTGACAAGCTTCATTCTTCTCCACCCTACAACTCTTCAGCCATCCACATCATTGAAAATCTAATGATGAAACACTCAAAGCCTTTGTTGATGCCAATATTATTATCATATTCATTTTGATTTAAAGTCGCTCTGATCCCTCACATATAGGCCTTAATATGTCCATTTAATTACACAGAAGAGGGATGAGCAGAATATAGGCTGACTATACTAAATTTAATGCAATTATAAAGAACTTGAACTCAGATTTTCAAGCTCCTTACAGCTATGCACTCCATCTTATACAACTGATATTATATATATATGTTTGTATCAGTTGTATAAGATGTAATGCATAGCTATAGGGAGCTTGAAAAGTTTGAGTTCAAGTCTCATAATTACATTAAATTTAGTATACACAATATACATATATTTGAATATTATACATATATACTTTTGCTCATAGTCTTTGATCTTAATTCCAACTTTTGTTTATTTACCACTTATTACAGGAATTTTTACTTATGGTATAAAGTTTATGCATTTGCTTCCATAAGGTTCGAGTGCTGGTCTTGTGAACATTGGAAATTTTAGGGTCCCAATCAAACTTAGGATCTTTTTTTTTTCAGGTAACTGGCCTATAGTGAAGATAGCAAGATGTCCTGTATTTATTAATAAATGATATCTCTATATTAGAGAATAAAGGTCTTGTATTGATTTGGTATGGACAGATAAGCCCTGACAATCTGTTTATAATATAATATATTATTGGTTAAGGAAAGATTATACTTTTATGAGCTTTGAGCCCATTGTAAACCTTTATTTTTTTCCACAACTAGAAAGGATATGCAGCTGTTAAAAGTAATTTAAAGTGATAGCTTAACATCTTCACACTCTCATTTCCAAATGCTTAAGATTTGCCCTTACATAAACATTTGGGTTGAAAGGATAGATGGATTCATTCTATCTTTTCACAAAGACTTTATCTTGTGTTTGGAAGTGATATTATTCACTTATAATTAAAAATCCACAAAGCGCATATGTATTAGCTTAATTACAGTTTATAAAAAAAAAAAAAAAAACATAGCTCTATATAAAATAAATATCCCATTTACATAAAATTAATAAGTATTTGTTAGCAGACTTTGTCATGCTATAATAAATAATCAAGTTATTATTTTTATTGTCATTTTATTATAACTTCATGTAGTCTTCATCTTGCTTATATATAACAGTATGTTTATATTATACTTCCTTGCAAGAAAATTTTTAGTTATTATATTTATGGTTATTCTCACAATTTTAAAATATTCTAAATTCTGAATAAGTTAATAGATAAAATGTTACTTAGTTATGATGATATTGTAATAAATCAATTAATGTCAAAATTTTAAATAGGCTGTCTTCCATAGGATGCATTAATTCAAGTTTGTATTTCATGTTCTAAATGAAATTTTAAGTAGATTAGTAAAATTATGAATCGAAAGGCTGTTATGATTTTTTTTTCTTTAACCAGTTTTCAGAAATGGAGGACAACAGTATCCAGATGAAAAAAGATCTGAAAATGTTTTTGTACAATCTTAGATTAGATGCTGCTGTAGAAGTTGTAGAAATGGTAAGTCATTATACTTGTTTAAATAGCATGGTTTTAACAAAAAATTCTAATGTCTTTTAAAAGCAGTGTATCTCATTATGTATACAGAGCTGGAAATCTTAATAGAACTTACAGTAGTGATGAGTGAGGTAATCTAAAAATTAAATGATTATTTTATAATTAAATTCTTTTCACATATTATTTAGTTCTAAAGTGCAAAGATCTTTATATAATATAGCTTTCTTTTTAACATTGCATAGTCTTGAAGTGATATATATATATTAAAATAAGGATTTTTATGGAAATGACATTATCTGTGCATAATTCATTATACTAAAAATGTACTGAGGATGTTTCAACTGAACTATACAGGCCTGGGAACATTGATGTATAACAAGACTGAACGTTCCACCAATAGAAAACAGAAATAATAAAAATCAGAAACTATTTAGATTAACAGATTTTTAAAAAATTCTTTTAAATAGAAGGCAGTTTATATATATCATGCTTGTTGAAACAATGACTTCTCTGATCTTACTTTGTTGGAGAGTGTTACATTTGGATAGGATTCTGTTGTTGGATAAATCAATACTATGGCATGAGCATGGACTGAGAATTCTGATGATGATGAGTGCTGCCTCATTGCATTAACATATTCATGCATTCTAGCACTCATATGATGATTGGTCATACCTACATAAGAAACTCTACAGATACCATATGAAATTTTATAAACGCCATGGGTTTCAAGAGGGATTGAGTTTTTAGGCTTGAATAGAATGTTACTAAATTTTTGATTAGTATTATATCTTAATTTTATTTTATAACATTTAGAACATGTCCAATATTGTTGGTAGTTCTTTTTATATAAGAAATACAAATTCTAATAACAGTTGCTTCTATTTGTTTCTTATTTTGATTGTTTATGGCTTGAATTAAGGCTTGGCTTATAGTGCTATTATAATAACCATTAGCTAACAAGACATTATTTATATGATTTACTTCTTTTTTCTGACATGATTTATCTGCATTACTATTGGTAGAACTTTCAATCTTGTTATACATCACTGTTTATAGTTTCTCTGCAACTATATTTACAATATTCATTACCTAGTTAATGGAAGATGTGACCCAGCGGAAACATAGGTATTTTATTAGTACAATAAATGATATATGAATGAATCTAAATAATGTCATTTATACAACAAGTTAGTCTTTCCAAATTATATTTAATTTTTTATTCCATTTTTCATCTTGCATGTTGCTTCTTTTTAAATCTTTTACAGCCTTCTGGGACCTAATTTAAGACTTTATTTATGTATGCATGTCCAGATCACTTTCATTTCAGCCTTTTGATTCTTTTAATGAGATCAAATATACATGTTCATTTTCTCAACGATATATTTTACTTTTGGTTTCTCTTTATTACTTTGAGCATACTTATTTTATTTTTCTGTGTTATCTTGAATTTTTGTATTATTCTTTTATTAATTGTTTAAGTCACATTTCAATAAATAACTATTGGCAAAACACATTAAATTAAAAGCCAAAACTGCTATAAAAGGTTTTAGAAAAATGGAATCTATCTGATCATTATTAATCTTTATTGTTACCATGAAAACTGATTAATGCTATTGAATTTTGATAATTTTAGAATTTTACATTATTTTGCATTGTTTTTAAATTATCTTTTCATAAGCTATAAATCCAAAGTCTAATTAGTGGTAGATTATATTCATTGTTTTCCCCTATAATTTTAATATTTGGATATGATTTATTGTGTTAAAACGAAGTTTTCTTTTGACTGAGTTCTGTCCAAAATTCTCTATTCATAAGTAGTAATGTTATTAGTAAAGGTTTTGTATAAATCTGAAACAGACTGATAAATCAATCATCTTTAATAACTTTCTTTTTATCTCTTGTAATATATCATTATTTCTAATGCATTCTTACAATTATGTGAAATATCTTCTTATTCAAACATTTTATCAACAATTTTTCTATTTCTTCATCTGCTTTTATAATTCTATCATATAATTAAGATTTCTCATAAATTTAATTATGTATCTCACTTCTTCATTTAAATTACTTGGAATGTCAAAAGAAGTTGCCATTATCATGGGAGATATATTGTTTTCTTATTGTTTGTTATTATAAAGATTATTTGTAAAATATTTCAATATATATCTTCTTCTTTTTTTTTGGAGTGGACCGTATGTTTTTGTTATTGACAAAAAAAAAAAAACTTTCAGTACCAAGATGTTTTATAATTTTGAAACTTTTATTCTTGTCTTCATTTTTATATTATTTAACAGAATTCTAGATATTCACTTTTTTTTCCAGTGGGTCATTTAAAAATATTTTCATTTTCTTTTTTATTTCATATCTTGCCTTCACTCAGTTGAAAATTTTATGATGAATTGCTGCTTTTTAATACCAACTATTTATGTTGCAATTCATTGTATAGTTATCTTTTTCTTAATGTCATTCAAGTCCGAACCATCTTTGAAGTCTGTTAATATCTTAAAATGATTGACAGATTTAAATTAAATTCATTGGAATGTTTTTGAGGATTATGGATATCTGGACTTAATACTGTCTCCCTTAATAGCTTTCTCATAATACCTTTATATTAATACTGATGATATCCTAATTAATGCATGCTTCCTGTGTAGAAATTGTTAAAAAAAATTACAATTTCAAATGCATATTTTCTGATAGATTAAAATATATGTATATTTCCTCTTAACATTTTTTTTGAAGATGGAATCCATAATAAACTGTTTTTCTTCTTTTCTTTTTTTTTTTTTTGAGAAAATTTCATAAATTTATTATCTTCTTGACTATATTTTTCACAGTATTTTCTCTTTTTCTGATATTAGCATAAAAATCTTTCATGTCAACTTAAAATATTGTTTGCTTTGATTAAAAGTCTTCAGCACATATATATAAATTTCCTATTTCTTCATCACAATAAAAAGTTGTTGGAGCACATTCCTCTGTTAATTTGAATAAGTAATCTTGCCATTCTGCCTCCACAATATTGTTCTTTCATTTTTTTTATTTATAATAAATCACTCCATTTGTGCTTCCAAAATTTGTGCCTTTATAGTAAAATGCATATCCACTTTTGAAATCAGTTATTTCTTCACTTTGTCTTTTAACTTCCTAAAATCTAACAATGTTCCATTTAATATTAGAAAATTATTTTTTCCAAGTCATGCAGTTTTCTTAATGATTGACAATATTGTAGATAGCTAAATAAAAGATCATTACTAAATAACAGCCTAGATTTATAACTAGGAGATTCTTAGATCCCTCTAAGTTCAAACACAGCCACTGCCTTTGCGAAATGATTTTTCTGTCTTCTGAAATGAATGTCACAATTTAATTTTGTATGTCGTGATTATAAATTTAAAAGAAAATCATCATTCATATTCACTGATTCAGTCTGCCTTCAAGAATCTGCAGCTGATCAGACATATTTATGATGTTTTTTGATTTTAAATTCCGCAGCAAAAAATCTTATAAATTCACCTTGCTGGTCGTTTTCTATTGATGAGCAACCCATCTATATTTTATAATTTGAATAATATTATGTAATAACATCTGCAAATGACATTTGGAATTTGCTCTACTTGGTTTAAGAAATATTTGAGAATAGAGCCTTATGTGGAGATGTATGTAGATATGTATTATAGGAAGAAAATATTTTAGATTATAAACATTAATATGGTCATATCTTCAGATTTTTATTTACTGTCTAAAATGAAAAAGAAAATCGTATTTGAAATGAATACTTATTTTAAACATAAAAATCAATTATATATGGGATTAATTTACAATTTTAATTAAACTTTTATTTTATTATTCATATATCTTTTTTAAAGTTCTTTTTCTATTTTATTCTTAAAAAAATATGGCAAAAAAAATTAAATAATTACTACTTGTACTAAAAAAAGTAGATAAAGAAATTGTTAATCATGTGGTTACATATTCTTTTTCATTTTAAAATTTTCTCTGGCTCATTTGTCCTAATAAATATTTCTTTTTACAATTTTTATATTCAAACTTCCCAACATCCATCATTCACTCATCCCATATTCTTAATTAATTATCAATATTATTGATTTGCCTTTATGAAACCAACAGCATTTTTCATTCCAAATGGTTCGTACATAGGAAAAATTATATGTTCTCGTCTTCAAAATAATAGTAATTAACTATAAAAATATTGTGCTCCTGCTTGTGATATTGCATTTTACACTAATCAGTTATAATTCATTCTCCAAATCTTCTAAATATATCATAAAAAAATTGAAAGTAATGAGAATTTTTCTCTTGAACCTGCTAATTAACTTTTATAGCTCTTAAACATCTTATTTATAACATTCATTATTTTGTGTGTTTGAGTCATTCCCATATGTTTTGGACTTTTCCATAATTTTTTTCTTATCCTATGATACACTTTTTTATATATATTCAAAAAGAAAAACTATTAATTTTCGATCAATTTTATACGGCATTTCTATAACACGAGTCAAAATAAATGTTTTCCCCAACCTTCTGTTTTTTGTAAAACAATTTTGCATTTCTTCATAAAGCTATGTACACTGCCATCTTTTGGTGATTAGATAAATTAAAATAGGAAAGTATAGTACAGTATTATAATGTTTTTCTTCTTCAATGTTAAACACTGAAAATATAATTGTTATTTTAAATTTCATATCCAGTACATGTAATTAGTTGTTTATCAAATATTCTAATGCCTATGAAGGCGCAAGATTAAATCTCATATTATGCGTGTATGTATATAGTAGAAATCTTTTCTTTAAATTTTAATCATTTTTTTAGTATCCTCTGAAGCTTTCAAATCTGGAAATATTATATTGCAGAGAGATATCGCAATTATTTTATCAAATACTCTTCTTAAGTTATCATATCTAATGATGCTAGCTTGTCAAGGAATTTATACCATTGTGAATTTACAGTATCAAATCACCTGCTTATAAATAAAACCACCAGAAATCAGTGATTCATTAGAAACTTTCGATGTACATATATATATATAAATGAATTTTTTTTATCAATCTCTTGATACTTTTCATTCAAACCAACTTATTGTTAAGCAAACAATTTAATTATAATCTTGATAAGGATAATATCAATATTAAAATTACATTATCTATTAAAATTAAGTATCTGTATAAGAAGAAAAAAAAATAAACTAGAAATTTGAGGCAATAACATATTGATTAAAAAATACATATATTAACTTTCATATTCAATAGTCATCATTATTTATGCAAATCTTTAGATATTTTTATTGTTCTGTATAAAAATAAAATTCTCGTTAACTGTTGTGTTCTATGAAATAATGTGAGAGACAAAGAAAAACACTGATTTAAAATACCTGTTATACATTGCTTCTTTTCTTTCTTTTTTTTTTTTTTATATAATTATTATTAGCAAGTGTTCTTTAGAGTATCTTCAATACAAACAATGGTTTTTAGTAGATAACGTAAGGAAACACATTTTAATAGTATAATTTCATATATTCTCTGATATAATTTTTTTTTTTAACATTTATATATTCTGCTATAAAATGCCTTGACTTTAATATGTTTGGCATATATTCTGAAAATGATATCGAATTACTAATTCAAATATGTGATCTCTAATCATTTGCAAAGATTCTTTTTACAGTTAAAAAACAATTCAAACTGCTTTAACAGCCTACATGTTTAAAGTTATTGCATTTATTTTTTTTTTCTTGAGATTCTCGATCATTTTTTGCAATTTTGATTGTCTCCATCAAATTGTATTCAATAATTTCTTTACTAGCTATAGCTAATCCGCTACAGATTTTTCAAGACATTAGCTAAATAATTAACATCATTTTCATCTATATATATATGAGTAATATAGTTAGGGTAGGACAATCGTGTGTTGAAAATTGTTAAGCAGGATAACGAAATGTATAAGATTTTTTTTTTTATTTGAGTTTAAACCATTCCTTGTATGTAGTAATTATATAATTATTGTTAATATATATCTATCTTATATAAACTAAGGACTTTTGTAATAGTCACTTTAAATTATAATTTTCACATTTTTCTTTGGATTTAACTAATTTTCTAGTTTCTTCTGAAAATTTGAATACATTTTTAAATTTTGAACAGATCAATGTTAAACATTTCTCTTATCATAATTTTCATCTTCTTAATTTTTGAATTATTTGCTTTCATCCAGCAATTTGCCTTAATCTGAAAGCTCTTTTGATGAATGAAAATTCATATAAAAATTAAATTTCTCAATTCCTATTTTTCTTTTACTTTTTTTTTTTTGCATAAATTAACTCAAAGTTTATGAAGACAATAAATTAATGGGTTTTTTTTTCTTTTATTGGAATAAAAGATATTATTGGGATGAGTGATTAAATGAGGATAATCTCTGCCTATCAAGATGACATCTTGCATTCAGTATTAGACATACTTTTGTTGCCAATAATACAAATAATCCAGCAGTTCATCCTTAGGTTTCATAAATAGGAATATTAAATAGAAATCTTTTTGTGCTGACTATTTGGATTAAGCAAAACATTTGAAAAAAAACCCAATTAAACTGTATATTCTTGACAATCTTTGCAAATGGAGCTAATGATTTTAAATTAAAAGTTGTATATTTTCTCAGATTTAGAAAACAAGTTAATCACTTTTAGAAATAACATATTGATATTTATATTTTATATAAAATATTAGGTAATCTCTTCATACAGTAGTGCCACCTAATGTCAAGCCATAGTAATCAGTGGATTCTAGAGGATTTATACTTCAAAATTCCTATATTTGCCTACTCATCTAACATTGCTAGACTAGTTTCTAACTTGCAGCCTTCATCAATGAAGAGTTTTGTATCTGAGAGCACTGCACTTAGATCTTTGGATTTAATGCAACCCTTCAGCATCTACCTTTTATTTTTTTACTAAACTATAAAGCTATGAATTCAAAATGAAAACACAATAATCTTTTCAATCCAAACTTATTCACCTATATAGATAGACATACAGAGCTGAACCTAGTTCAGTATCTAAATGTATTGGCATCTTTGGCTTTTTAATAATCGTAGTCACCATTATTCTTTGGCCAAGATTGCTATTAAACCACTAAAACATCACATGTTCACCATTTTTATGCTACACAATCAGTTATGGAAAGAACATATTACTGGTTTAACAGCTTGTATAAGCATAAGCTATAGTGATTATGTTGTTTTAGTAGTTTAATATAAAATAACCAAAGAAATAAAACTGATTGACAAAAAGGTGGAATGTTTTAGCATATTCATTATGCCATCTGTCTCATTACTGATCATTGTTTTTTCCCATCATCAATTTATCAAAATATTAGATAAAATAAATTGAATCATTTTGTAATATGACCAAAATAAAATATTTTAGCAAAATCAAGAGAAAGTTCTGATCATGAATCTATTAGTTTCTTTGCAATTGTTTTTTTGTCTTTATATATTCATGGTATTTACAAACTTCTTCATCAGCATCACAATTCAAAACATCATTACTTCTATCCTTTTTTTCTTCATTTTTAAAGATTTGTCCATACCTTTAAAAATCTTTCCCAGGCTTTTTTTTGCAAATCTGTTCAGTGTATGTTCTGATGAATCTCTTGACTTTAGACTTCATTATTGTTTATGAATGCTTTAAAGGTAAAATGTTGATGGCTTTTATATCTTACATCAATTTTAGTGATAGTTTGCGTCCCAGCCATCATAATCTTTTTTATATTTAACAGAAATACCAGTTTTCATCTCTGTTTTGAGGTCTCTTCTATTTTAGTAATAAATAGGGTGTCATTCGCATGTATATTGCTTTCACAATAGCCATATTCAGCAATGCAAATTAAATTAGTCAGATTATAGTACATAATGTGATTTTAACATAAATCATTTTAACTAATGAAATATTCTATGCAACTGTTTTTTTATGGTGACCTGAACCAAAGTTCTTTTATTAATCAATGATTTACATATGGACTCCTTTCTTCACCTTTTTCATTTAATCCATATATATCAGCAATGATGTCATTTTGTATATCTAAAAATTCTCTTTCAATATAAACTAACTTGTACTGAATGATTTACAGTATGTAGGATTATGTAAAATGTTGGAATCAGTATGAGACAGTTTACTCTCTCACAATATCTTCTTTAATTTTCTATTTTATTTACTAGCACAGTAGTTGTATGTAATTTTAATCTGAAGTGATTTACACCCTATGCATATGGCTGCAATGTTGTTTAATATCTCAGCAATGTTTTGTTGAATATGGATACTCTCAAATCAAAGCACAAGATAGAGACTTTGAAAAGATAAGAACATCCATTCCATCTTTGTACCAAAATTCATCTATATAGGTTAATATAAAATATCTTGGAATGAGAACATGAAGATTTTTTTTCATTATTCACTTTATATCCATTAAAACAACATTGCGTATGTATAAGATGTAAATCTCTTCTGATTAAAATACCTTTTTTAGTAAAGAAATATAAATTGGATTTTTTTTTCCAGTGTTGTCAATTCTAATAGCTTTATATTGCAATGATTTGATACTAAATTTACCTCATGTTCATTAATGTGATTTCTTTTACGCAAGTAATCTCATTAAAAGTGACACCACTGTCTTCATAGTAAGTTGTAATTCAAAAGGTCTAACTAAATTTAAACTCTACTTAGGTCTAAAACGTATTTTTTATCTGACAAATTTGTGAAAGATGGCTGCTGATTTTCCCAGCTTGTTTTTATTTTCAATATTTTTGTAAAAGTTGTTATAATACTGTACTGCTTTTTTGTTCATGAATTTCCTAATGTTTAAATTTTTATTTGATGACTGATTTATCTTAACTTTTGGACAATAATGTTGTTTCACCTTTATTCAATGTTTACTAATTTATGATATGTTCTGCAATCAGCTTCTGGCCATATTTTTTGTCATTAAAACTAAAGCCTGCCTTTTCCAAGTGCAAAGCATGTAATCAGATTGCTTCCTTTATTGTAATGTGGTATTCTTTGCTTTAACTGCATGAAAAATATATTATAAACAAAAAAATCTTAGGATTAACAAAAATGTATTAATTGTGCTTCTATTTCATTTATAACTTCCAAATCCATAGTGTTCAATGATATTTTCTTTCGTTTTATTTCCATTTTGTTGTTGATCCACTAATGGTATATCTTGGCTACAAATTTGATCACTATTTTCCTGAATATAACCAAAAAAACTTTGCATTTACTCTTTCTTTTTTTTTAACTTATCGGTGGGTAATAAAAAGAAGAATTTATAGTTAATTGGTAAACTTAAAATGTCTCAAGAAACTTAAGTAATTAAAATTTATAAGAAAAAAAAACTTTAAAGAAAAATGTAAAAGAAATTTTTACCTTCAGCATTCAGTTTAAAAGCTTCACATTGATGGGATGCCAACAGTACTAAATGAAATAGAAAACGCATTGTCTTAAGATTGCTAAACCTGCACTAGATAGTACTGAGCACAAAATAAGCATTTAAATAATAGAAATAGAAATTCCAGGAGAAAGATTATACTTTTTAATATATAGTATATAATGACATGTTAAGTATTTAGATAATGATTTTAGCAAATTCTAAATAATAATTATATTAAAATGAAATGTTAATAATTTTTTATATTTTTTGGAGGGCTAAATTAACAGATGTTTTGTGTGTTTTTATAGCTAGATAGTGATATTTCAGCATATACTTATGAGAGAACAATGATGATGGAACAAAGAAGTCAAATGCTGAGACAAATCAAACTTAGCAAAAGGGAAAGAGTCAGTTTGGTAAGTCAGTTTTTTTAATTTATTTAAAATAATCAATTAGATACTGATAATTATTACATCCAAAATATTAGATATTGCACATTTTCTTGTAGAGGGCATTGTTATTTATCTTTTTGTGTGTGTATGTATGCGACTGTTTCTCTTTTTAAACGCAAGCTGAAGAATAAAACATGGTAATCCCTGAACATTCTTTATTATATTTATATGTAAAAACAAAGATTGAAGCCATAGAAAATATGTAAGATTAATAAATATGTCTGAAATAATATTTAATAATCTGCTAAGTCAACTTCTGATATGGAGTCCCTGTAACAAAATGTAACAGAGATAATTGGCAGATAGAGACACTGTTTCAAATTATAAAAGGTTGAACTAGGGAGTGTTAGGAGATATCCCTTAGTTCAATCTTTTATAATTTGGAACACTGTCACTATCTTCCAATTATCTCTCAGTTACGCTTTGATACAGACACTTCATGTCAAAAGTTGACTTAGTAGATTATTAAACATTATTTCAAACATATTATTTATTAATTTTTTATTATATGTAGAATATCTTCATATATATATAACTTTTAAATAGAGATTTAGATGAATAATAGATTTCTAATAAATTTTGAAGACATTAAATTTAAGTTTAATATTTCTGTGGTGTAATTTTCATTTCACCAGGTAGGGAATAGTTTCTATCCACTTTTAATACCTTAGTCTAATGAGTGGCTAATAAAAATTATTAATATACTTTCAGTAAGTGATTAAGTTATGAGAGTTGCATATATCACACTTATCAAAAAACTAATCATTTGCTATCTATATGCATACTATACAATAATAAAGATATATGTAAGAAATTGTGATCTGGGCCAACTGATGAGTGCTGGTTCAGCACAAAATGTGCATCTTGGGAGGATCATAAATCTTTTTCACATGTCTTTGGTCATATGTTTATGATTATATCCCTCTATAATGTGTTAAAAGTGTATAGAAACCATTCCCTACCTTGTGTGAGAGTAATTAATGAAAATTATACTACAGAAATATTATTCATTATTGGATAGTTTGTTTCTGAAAATGAATTATTTTCAAATAGAAAAATTTGTCTTAACATAATTAATGATTAATGAATCCTGTAAAAACATTATGTTAATTCAGTGTAATAATTGTTGTAAAATATAATTTCTTCAATTGATTTCAGAATCTTTAATACACACATATATAGATAATTATCGTTTAGTTTATTTGTAGTTCAGATAAAAGGAAAGTATCTATATTAAGAAATTATTGCCTACTCTCTCTCTCTTATTGTTATTAAGAAAGGGGGTTTCCCAGTCTTGTTTCCAATCATACAATACATTTAATTGTATCTAACCTGTGATGCTACATGAATAAGATGTATCTTTGTGTAAAGTAAATTTTACCACCATCACCCTCCCTATACTGTAATATAAAATTTGTAAATTAAGACATTTTTTTCCCAGCACTTTCACAAGAAAAACTTGAAAATATAGGTTTAGTCATTTTTACTTTTTATTCATTTATTTCTATAAAATAAGCTTGAAGATTAAAACACATGCTAAAATAAAGCAGATTATTGTTTTAAAAAATAATTTTTGAAATAATAATTAAATAATATCTTAAAACAAAAATATTTATTTTAATAATGTAAGTAGAAATTTATTGAATTTGAAATTTTTCTTTCAAAAATTTTCATATTATTTTTTGGACAATCCTGCAAAATTTCTAGAAAAGACAGGATATATCTGTAAATATTATTTTTAAATACTTACATATTTTTATCATATTTAAAAGAACCTCCTTGCCAACTAAGTAATTCTACTTCTAGTTTATCTATCCACTTATTAAAAATATTATTTACAGCCAGAGTATAATTCTCTGGAATGCTTCGCCTCCAACTCCATCCCACATAGTGAAAAGGGTAGTTGTGATTTACGCCCAATGTGGCCACTTGACATCATTGTTTCTCTGCAAAAGCACAAAAATGTGCCATTTATGCAGCCTAACTTGCAGCCTATTCTATTCATATTAGCCAATAGTAGGCCTAAATGGCGTTGCACACTGTGCTTCATGTCACTATGGAAATAGCACACACTTCACAGATCGCTTCCATAGGATGTGAAGATGTATGGAATTCAACTGACCATAAGTGCTTTTAGGTGCATTGGAAGTAACGATCTTACACCTTACCTGATGTACTATTACATACTAATAACTGTAGGCCCATTGTGCATTTCCCGACACATCTTGGAAGGTGAAAACAATTACAAAAGGGTATGTCCCAGAACTATTTCACATAAGTCACGCAAAAAGGCAGTTGGCTGTCATTGTATGTGTTATTTTGGTTTACTCAGACTAGTGCATGTATTGACCGATCCTTTGGATCGGCAGAACCATCATTCCTCCACCATCACATTCCAGCGCTATGTACTGAAATCTTGGTTTGATCAGAGTAGTGCATGTATTGGCCAATCCTTCAGATCATCAAAACCATCAGACACACCCCCTCCACATATTCTAGTGTACATGCTGAAAGCTTGATTTCCTCAGACTAGTGCATGTATTGGCTGATCCTTTGGATCGGAAAAACCATCGGAAACCACACACCTCATGCCAGTACTGTGAGCTGAAATGTATAATATTATTTAAAAATGTAATTTAGAAAATAATGTTGGTTCGTAAATTTTTTTTAAATACTTTGAAAAATTGTCGGAAAACAGAAAGCAAAAATTATTGGCCCAGTAATGTTACATTTCATTATTTTTTGCAAGCAACAATGCCAACATGCAGCCACATTGGGCATAAGTCACAACAACCAGTGAGAAGAAAAGAGAATCAAATTTGTTTCCATTACCCTTTCTGAAATACAGTTGTTGTAAAAGCTGATGTAACTTTAGTCTTCTTTATCAATATTTAGTTCAACTTTAACTAGCATGTCAATAATTTGTTAAAAATAGTACTGTGGTTGTTTAAAAAATTCAAAATCTCTCATGCATAAACTTAGGTTTTCTATTAATAACGTTATATTCTTTCAATAATAAAATATTTGCACTATTATTTAATTTTTTATGTGCATGTTATTCCACTATTAATACCTATAATTATATATATATAGTCTGATATTTTAAATTTTTATATTTACATTGTTTAGGACCATCAAACTAAGTAAACTTTAAATAACATAGTTGATATAACTCTTTCATTCCATTAGCACCAACTTGTTAAAATCAGTTGTTTATTTTAAAATTTTAATAGTTACTTTTAATTCAGAACCTCTGATACACAGAAATTATTTACATTTTCTATTAACAAGAATAGTTTTTCTTGTTTTTGTTCAATATTAAAACATTTGCACTCCTTTATTATTTAATTTTTTAATGCTTATTAATAACTAAATCATATTATATATATTATATTTTATTATATAGTTTGACAATTAGGGAGTCACCATGCATTTATTTAAGGAAAGACATTTAAAATTTTTATACTTAAGTTGTTTATTCAATAAATTTTTAGAAACCATTAAAACCCTTTTGCATTTTATTTTGATTATTCATAAGTTATGTTGGTTAACTGTAAAGAAAAATCAAACATTTGATTTGTTCCACTTGTTGCATTTTTTAGACATTTTGTCAATAGGCAATCTTAAAGGAGTATTATTTCAATCAAGAGCATTGCATTAAATGATATCATTAATTTGAAATTTGTTAAAAATTAAATATTTTGCAATGCAATAATATATTTTTAAAAATTATTTTTTTTTTACTCATTTTGTTTTTCTTAGATTTGCACCATAGTGTGGATTACAGATTAATTATGAGTTTTTAGCAAAAGAACAAACCCAAGTCCACATCCAAGGACAAGCTGTGTTAGTAAAATATGTAAAAAGATAATACAGCATTAAAAAAAATATTGTTATTAAAAATAGGAAAAGATATTTGATAAAATATTATGGCATAATAAAAAAAAAGATAAATATTAAAAATATTTTGCATAAGACAGCAATGGAATCAATCCTAGGGTCCCAAATTCCACAGTCTGTTAATTTACCACTACTCTAAATTGAATAAGACATATGAGCTTTCTAAAATATCATTGATAAATATAATTTCATCACATGCAGAATTATTGTAATTATGAGGCAAAGTTTTTAAAACAAGTTTTATTTTTAAATAAATTAATAACAATATGTTGCTTTTTATATAAGTTAGGATATTTAAATAAAATTAATTGGAAAAGCTAAGCATTTTCATTTGCATATAAATATTAATTATCTTGGTGCCTCCATAATGAATTACCTTTGTGCCCACACAACCTGCCCACTCACATGTGGTGGCTTTGTGTCTAATTATTTATTAAGCAAATGTTTTCCAATTTTCTAAAAATAATTTATTTTAACAATGCAAAAATTATACAGTAACAACAATTATTTAAAGTAAATTTTGTGATTTATTATTTTACAGAATGTTATACATTTTTTCTGTAGCTGGAAGTTAAAAGTTTTACTAATAATTTTATTTATTGAGGAAAGTTGTTTCATAACTAGATTCGGTACATATTATTTGAAACAGAATTTTGTTAGTAGTTACTTTCTCTCATTTTTGTATTTATTGTGAGAAAATCTCTATTTGCTTTGCTGTAATAATTAATTACGTTAAGTTTTTGCCTGAAGGCAGACTGAGTTTTAGGCAATTGAATACTATAACCATGTTATCACTGTTAATAATTTGCCATTTTCTTAACGTAATTTATTCTCAAATATTAATTTTAGAGTGACATCATTAAATTCAATAAGTTTCACACCTTTTTTTAATTTATTTTTTCATGTCTTAGTTGGAATTTAAAGTCAGTTTAAATTTAATTAACATTTTTTTTTATTAGTAGAAGTTATAATAATAATTAATACTTCTTGATGTAATCATTATCGTAATATTCATAATTTTTTTAGAATCTTATTATTTAAAATTAACTTGAATTAAATAGATAAATTAGTTTTACCTTTTTAAAAAAAAAAAAGACTAAGCCAGATCCAAGTAAAAAGCATTATTTTACAATTTCTTGAAGGAATGGAAAGAAAAATATTTCAAATTAATAAAGTAACATATTGGAGACTTTAGCACTCATTTTTAATCAAAATATGGTAATTTTTATATATTAGTTCTCTTAAAGGGCACATTTCACAGGAAAAATATAATATACCATATACTACTTAATAAACACTTTGCAATGCAGTTTTAACATATGATTTATTTCCTCTTGTAATGAAGTTTAAAAGAGCTTTGATGATGACTGCAGGGCGTTGAAACTATAAGCAAGAGGAAATAAATCATATGTTAAAATTGCATTGTAAAGTGTTTATTAAGGAATATATATAGTATATTATATATATATATATATCAGTGGTCTTCAACCTTTTCACACCTGCGGACCAGTAAAAATAAGGATAAGGCATCGTAGACTGGCAGAAGTCTATAGATAAATTTTCTTAAAAATGTAAAGTGCTTAGCCTTAGATGAACATAATTTTTATAACTGATCAAAACAACAATGTTAAATATACAAAATTCAGTTATATATATATGGAGTTTGTATAATAAAAAAAACTTTTTTTTTAAATTTCGAATTTTTTTAGAAAAGTAATAAAAAATTTAATTCTATTCCCTTCCCCCCTCCCCCCATAAACATCTGTGACAACTAGAAAAACAAATTAATTTATGTATGATTGATTAGATTTTGTTTTTGTTCTGTTTTTTTTTTTTAATTGGGTAAAAATGAGATGAAAAAATAAATAAAATTTGTTTATATTAATTAAAAGTTTAAACTCTTATTATTTTGTTGTTACAACTTTTCCTGCCAGTCTACCAGCAGACCGGTAAAAAACTTCTGTGGCCCAATACCGGTCCACGGACCAAGGATTGAAGACCACTGATATATATAATTTATCAATGCAAATAAGGAGAAGTAGAAAGAAATTTTAATACTTCAAATAATAAAAATAGAAGCCAGAGTAATCAATAGATGCAAGAAAGTTTGAACTGGGTGGCACATTTGTTTTAACAGCTTAAGAAATGATGATCATTAAACAAGGCAGAACTCTCCATACAGTAGTGACACCCTGTGCCAACCAGAGTAATCAATGGATGCCAGAAGGCTTGTGCATAAAATACCTATCTAGTGCCTACTCATCCAATATCCTCAGACTAGTTTCTGGCTCATGGCCTTTGTCAGTGAGGAGCCTTGGATCTGAGCGCACTGCACCTAGATCTTGGGATCTAATGCAACCCTCCAGCAGCCACCTTTTAATTCTACTTAACTACAAAACTATGAGAATGAAATTGAAAACACAATAATATTTTCAATCTAAGCTCAATAGCTTATGTAGTCATATGGGTCTGAACTCAGTTCAGCACTCATACTCTGGTTAGCACAGGGTGGCACTACTGTATGGAGAGTTTTGCCTTGTTTAATAACAATTATGCACTAGTATAAGAGATGGTGATCATGTGATGTTTAGTGGTTTAAATGCTGATCATGTGATTTTTAGTGGAAAAATAAAAATATATTACCATAATTCATTTAAAATTATATATAATATCACTGTAAAGAAAACAGTTACTTTAGGATAAAATAGTAAAATAGTTTTCTTCATAAGATGTTTTTCATTTTAAATATTTTTTTGAATAAACAAGAAATATCAAATGAGACAAAATTAATAGTTTTTTTTTTCTAATGTGGAAAAACAAATTTGTATTTTAAATATATTGACTTCATATAATGAATCATTAGTCAAAGTAAATACAACTCAGTTGAGAAAGAAATGACACTTTCAAGAAAGAAATGTTAACGTTTTTACGTGGATGAAAATAAATGAGAAGAAAGAATATTTGTCAATCACTGTAAGAATTTTGTCTTGCATGACTTTCCATAAATTATCTTTAATTCTTTTGATAAGTAAAAGCAATAAAATACATTTGCAGTTTTATTTTAATAATGTTTGTGATTCAATACTAAAATCATATATTCTTTACAAGTTGTACCATTGTAACAAGCTTTTTAAAATAGTAAACTTGATTTATTCAGATATGAGTAAGAGTTAAGTCATTTCTTTGATTTGAAAAATGATTATATTCACTTGGACATAAGTTGAAACTTATTTATTTTATAACTTCATTCAGAATTATTCAAGCAGATAGTATGAAAATTGATTTTCGGTGAATCTTAAAACAGTTTTAAAAATAAGTTTATTAATAATAATTACTAATATAGGAAAATATACAAATTTGTCAGTCCAAGAACGTAAATAAAACATTATTTATATTTATTCTGAATGCATACATTTCATCATAATTAGTGAATTATTCAATTCAAAATAATTCTATAAACTTAAATAATGTAAATACAATTTTTACGATGTTAGCAACTCTCTTTTAAAATGCTTAGTTGTATTTTAATATCAATTGCTTTTTAATAACTTATGCTGTATTTTGATAGTATTTCTTCAATACCAAGGAAGCCTTTTTTTAAAAAAAATTTGTTATTTATTTATTTTTGTATCAATATGTATCATTGAATTGTGTTGTGTGAATGCGCATGCTTGCATTATGTTATGAACATCAATCCACTATTAGTAGATATAAATCACTCTTTTACATTATTTTAATTAAATAATTTTTATTTCTGATTGATACATTTTGATATGAGAATTACATGATTTTCTTGACCTAATAGTACGAATCTTTACAGTAATTACTTTTTAGCTATATTCATTCCCATGAACCAAATAATTATTGGAGCCAGATTTTTTTATTATGCTTTGGAAGTTACATCAAGTCTTATTAGTATTGTTTCACTAATAAATGTTAAAATTAAATAATGTGCATATTTTCATTGAAATATAAAGTTGCATCTACCTAAGTAAAATAAAATGTTCAAACTTTTCACAGTTTACTTTTTTGTAACTTATCCCAAAACACTGATGTTAAAATCTGACAGTAGTACATTTGGTAATTTCAGTGTCTTTCTAATGTTATTGAAAATACGTAAGAAAGATTCACTATTCAACCAGCACAAATTGTGTAAAACCACTATAACATTACTCCATGGAGACTGCTATTGTTTTCACAAATAGTGTGCCTTATCAGTTATAATCATTGATGAAAAATAGCATTAAAAAAATCCCTAAATAAATTTAATTCATGGATTCTTGACTTATTTTTCAATAGTTAGTCTTCAGAGATTTTCTGGATATGAAATCACATCATAACTGAATTTATGAACTACTATATTATGTTTATTAATCCTAAGTGATCTAAGAGATCAATATATATATAATTATGCAAAACAATCCAATAATTATAATATATTTTATTATAATTGGAATACAGACATTGATTAATAATTTATATATATGTGTGTGCGCGTATATATATATATGAAAAACAAAAAAACACAAGTTAAAAAACTTGTTAACGCTTGTATTTATGATAACAGATGGCGTTCTACCAAAAACACCGTCAAGCGTAGTTTTCTGTTTACATAAACGTCAGATCTCTAACTTTAATTCCACTTTCAGATCATGATTTCAAGCTATTTGCTATCGTCAGTGAAAGACAGGAATAAGAAACTAGATCTAAACACAAACTCTGAGCATTTATGAAACAGTTTCTATTCAGCTTGCAAGTGTGAATCTTTTAGACACGTTAATGTCTTCAAACTCAGCATAGCAAGCCAGATAGCTACATGGGTCTGATCTCAGTTCAGCATCACCACATAGTAGAAGCCTCTGCAATATACATCATTGCAAGAAATACCTCAAAGGTACATTTATGAAAAACAAAAAAACACAAGTTAAAAAACTTGTTAACGCTTGTATTTATGATAACAGATGCCGTTCTACCAAAAACACCGTCAAGCGTACTTTTCTGTTTACATATACGTCACTATCTCTAACTTTAATTCCACTTTCAGATCATGATTTCAAGCTATTTGCTATCGTCAGTGAAAGACAGGAATAAGAAACTAGATCTAAACACAAACTCTGAGCATTTATGAAACAGTTTATATTCAGCTTGCAAGCGTGAATCTTTTAGACACGTTAATGTCTTCAAACTCAGCATAGCAAGCCAGATAGCTACATGGGTCTGATCTCAGTTCAGCATCACCACATAGTAGAAGCCTCTGCAATATACATCATTGCAAGAAAGACCTCAAAGGTACATTTATGAAAAACAAAAAAACACAAGTTAAAAAACTTGTTAACGCTTGTATTTATGATAACAGATGCCGTTCTACCAAAAACACCGTCAAGCGTACTTTTCTGTTTACATATCAGAGCGAGCATTCACTATCTCTAACTTTAATTCCACTTTCAGATCATGATTTCAAGCTATTTGCTATCGTCAGTGAAAGACAGGAATAAGAAACTAGATCTAAACACAAACTCTGAGCATTTATGAAACAGTTTATATTCAGCTTGCAAGCGTGAATCTTTTAGACACGTTAATGTCTTCAAACTCAGCATAGCAAGCCAGATAGCTACATGGGTCTGATCTCAGTTCAGCATCACCACATAGTAGAAGCCTCTGCAATATACATCATTGCAAGAAAGACCTCAAAGGTACATTTATGAAAAACAAAAAAACACAAGTTAAAAAACTTGTTAACGCTTGTATTTATGATAACAGATGGCGTTCTACCAAAAACACCGTCAAGCATAGTTTTCTGTTTACATAAACGTCAGAGCGAGCATTCACTATCTGGCTTGCTATGCTGAGTTTGAAGACATTAACATGTCTAAAAGATTCACGCTTGCAAGCTGAATAGAAGCTGTTTCATAAATGCTCAGAGTTTGTGTTTAGATCTAGTTTCTTATTCCTGTCTTTCACTGACGATAGCAAATAGCTTGAAATCATGATCTGAAAGTGGAATTAAAGTTAGAGATAGTGAATGCTTGCTCTGATGTTTATGTAAACAGAAAACTACGCTTGATGGTGTTTTTGGTAGATCGCCATCTGCTATCATAAATACAAGCGTTAACAAGTTTTTTAACTTGTGTTTTTTTGTTTTTCATAAATGTACCTTTGAGGTCTTTCTTGCAATGATATATATTGCAGAGGCTTCTACTATGTGGTGATGCTGAACTGAGATCAGACCCATGTAGCTATCTGGCTTGCTATGCTGAGTTTGAAGACATTAACATGTCTAAAAGATTCACGCTTGCAAGCTGAATAGAAACTGTTTCATAAATGCTCAGAGTTTGTGTTTAGATCTAGTTTCTTATTCCTGTCTTTCACTGACGATAGCAAATAGCTTGAAATCATGATATGAAAGTGGAATTAAAGTTAGAGATAGTGAATGCTTGCTCTGACATTTATGTAAACAGAAAACTACGCTTGACGGTGTTTTTGGTAGAACACCATCTGTTATCATAAATACAAGCATTAACAAGTTTTTAACTTGTGTTTTTTTGTTTTTCATAAATGTACCTTTGAGGTCTTTCTTGCAATGATGTATATTGCAGAGGCTTCTACTATGTGGTGATGCTGAACTGAGATCAGACCCATGTAGCTATCTGGCTTGCTATGCTGAGTTTGAAGACATTAACATGTCTAAAAGATTCACGCTTGCAAGCTGAATAGAAACTGTTTCATAAATGCTCAGAGTTTGTGTTTAGATCTAGTTTCTTATTCCTGTCTTTCACTGACGATAGCAAATAGCTTGAAATCATGATCTGAAAGTGGAATTAAAGTTAGAGATAGTGAATACTCGCTCTGACGTTTATGTAAACAGAAAACTACGCTTGATGGTGTTTATGGTAGAATGCCATCTGTTATCATATATATATATATATATTGTACCCTTACTTCTTAATATATAAAATAGTTTAAAATATAACTAGCTCAGTTACATTATTATGTTTAATTAAAATTTGCATATCTATCTTTAATATACTTTTATATTATTATATCTTAATTAAATTTATTATCAATCATCAAAATCAATATAGTTCTAGATTATACTAATTAAATAAGTATTTATAAAATTATGAGACTGTGAAGTAAAGTTACAAAGTAATAAGCAGATTTACACTGAGTCAATATCTCCCAAGATACTGTCTCAATGGCATAAGAATACTACCACTACCTTATCATCTTACCACTACATCTATAGCATTCTTATGACTTTTAAATGAAATAATTATCTTTAATAATACTAAAATAATTCCTAACTTCTAACTTAAAATATAATTAAATAATCTCAGGTTCTTCTAAGTTGTTTTAAAATAATAAATTATGTAAATAAGTATGATGTGGGATTTTATATCAAACTTAAATACACCTAACTTATTTAAATAATAATAATAAATAATACTAATCTTGGAGTGTAATTTAATCTCATCTATTTCTATTATATAATCAATCATTAAATGAATAAACAATCCTATGTATATCTTTTATTTCACATGGTATATTCATTTTAAAATAGATCAAAATCTTATACTTAATAATCTGTGGCAATAAACAATATTGTATACTTATAATGTGCATTATAATCATCTTATGACCATTGTAATATTTATGTTCATGTCAATCAATTCTTATAAAATAATGTTAAGCAAATATGGTATTCAATTCTAAATAATAATAACAAATTCATTTTGTGCAAATATTATGTTTATTTCAAATCATCTGATGTCAAACGCTGTGGTGAAAAATAATGAAAACTCGACACACTTTTAAAACAAATTAACAAATTTATTTACAATGACTTCAAATAAAATTTATTTACACTATTTACAGTTTTAGAATTCAGGAAAATAAATAAAATAAAATAAGAAATTACAAATACAAGAAGTTTATACTGTTACTAATTCATGTGCTTAACAAGCAATTATACATTCTTCAAATACTATACTAATAATATTATAGTATGTTTTCAAAAACTTAGATTTTTTAAAATAAATAGTAGTGTACTTTAATTACTACAAATAATAATATATGTCAAGACTATTTATGTAGCATGTGTATACAAATGAATCTTCACTAATTAAATAGCTACATTAATTAAGTATTACCATTTATAATGTATTATCATATATTTACTTTATTATTAGCATTGCTTAATAGCTTTATAAAATCAATGTATCTTTGTAATGTAAAAAAAACAAATAATTGACTGTACTTATACTTTACTTAATATAATTCCTGTTATACGTTTTATCAAATATGCATTACATATCTGTACTGTTCGAATACTATTATTTAAATCCTTTATCAATTTCAAATTCATAAAGCATTACCTTAGATAAATTTTATGATTCTTTTCTATGTAAAAATCATTACTTTACTTTATGTGTTATTTTAATCCTTTCTAATAAATTTCTATCTATAAGACAAATCCCAAACTTATCTAAAATTTCCGAAAAATAAACATCAATTTTAAATAAAATATTTATTATCTAAACTACCTATACTACATTGTCTATACTTAATAAACTTCAATCCAAATATAAGCTTCTACCCATAACGTAACTTAACTTATTTAATAAAACAAAATACACAAAAAAAATATAGTCTTTTCAAATCTATTCTTATCTTGCAAATAATAAAATAATTACCTAAATAAAGAATAAATATAATTCTAATACTATAACATAATAAAATATCAAAATTTATTTATGAAAGAATCATATAATTATTTCTAAGCTTCTTACGTAATGTTGTATCATGTTGATATTATAAATTAAAACTTATGCATATTTTAATAAAGTTCGTGGCCAATATAATGTATGTGTTTTCTTAAAATATCTATACATTCATTCCACAAACATAATATTTGGTTGATCTAAAGAAAAAAAAAACATATTAAATTCATCAAAATCATTATACAATGTTTTTACCATAATAATAATAATGTCCAATCTGCTATCCAGCCTTCTTCGGAATTTGCAGCTTCATAAAATAAAAATTATTCACATTTGCACTCATAAACATTCATTAGAATATTCCATGTTATATTAATTATAAAATAAATTTATGTAATTAATTATTATATTATTTTTTAGTTATTATTTAATAAATGTACCTAACCTACTTTTAATAGTTTAATAATATTTTAAATTTTATGTTAAATAAATAAAATAAAAGTTCATATTACGTATTCCAGCGACGACTTTTGTTCTACCATAAAAGTTCTAACAAATATCCTACGTATAAAGTCAATAGAACACTATTTCCTGTTCCGTTGTATCACGTGTTTCTTGAAAGTTTATAAACAAAAAAAAAATGATAACGTTTATTTTTTTAAAAAAAATAATAAGTTCCCATAAACAAATAAAATTAAAATAATAGTTTATAAATTCGCTTTCTGGATCCAGTTCTTCATAAAATACTGTTCAAAAGTTATTATTTCTAAATCAATCCATAATTGTTGAATTATTCTCATTTAATTAACTCCATTAACTTAGCTTGGCCTGATTTGGTTTGGCCTGGATGTCCATGTATTACTTGCGCATTTTTCAAAACAATATATCTAGGTAAGAATCTATTTTTCCATCTATAACGTCCAGCGTTTTAGATTACTGCAATATAATAATTTTATTATATTACGATTTTAAATAATCATATTTATAAACTATTTGCCCTTTCAAATCGTCAATATTTAGTCTTTTAAGCACAAAGACTTAACAAGGCATGTATTTATTAAAATTACTACTTCTTATATCTTTACTTAAGATATACATTTTATTTGTTAAAAATCTGCAAAAAATACTTTCTTTCTATAGAAATATTCATATTTCTTTTAAATATCTATCTATAATAGACAATAGTAATTTAAACTTTTTAACACTATTTATAGTCCAAAATATTACTTTTCTCCATCTCATGGTTTTATGTACTAATCCAGCGTCTGTTATTTTTCTAGCATAAAGTTTCTGATATATTTCTACGATACGTGATGTTTCCATGATTATTCGTACGTAAATTGAGTTTCGATATTGAGAAGACCAATAGGGAATTATTAAGTTTCTACTGCATACTTATCATTTTAAAACTATAAAAATTATATACAATAACACTCTTATGATTTTAAAATTGATTTTAAGAGCGTTTATAAATTTACTTAGCTATTTTCTCAATAGCACAATCGACTTTTAAAATTTATTGTAGAGAGCCCCCCTCAACAATTGAATCCAGCTTTTATACTGCCAGAAACTCCTTATCTGATTGGTACATTTAAACAATCAAACTTTCTAGCTTATTTACATATTTACTAACACACTATTAAAAATAAAATAATAACTTATTTAATATTTAATATTATCACATTTTAAAAATAATTTTATCGTTTATTCAAATCTATCAAACATTTTTTAAAATATTCTTTCTCACTTGATTTAAATCTTAACTTTTATAAGATCATTTAAAATAAACTAAATCTTTTTAAATACGTTATATTTTTAAGACAATATTTTTAAAATCAAATTTAATATTTTACATTAATATCTTTATTTTTATCTCGTGATAACTCACGTATTATTTATAACTTTCACAACATAATTTTAAAATAGTTTTTGCAACTTTATGAGAAAGCTTCCAAGCATGTGTGTGTATATCTCTAATTAACATCTGTCTTTACAATACAAGAAACGCTTCCCATAATCTAAAAATAACTTAACAATTGCTTTTTAAAATAAATATTTATTTTTAAAAATAAATAAGATATTACATCAGATTTTAAAATAATTATTTGATATGATTAAAATCAAATATTAATCTCAATTTGAGTACTTATAATTTAAAATATTTCTATTCACTTTTAACATATATTTTAAATTAAATAAATATCTTTGTCTAATTTAAACTTGTCTTTTAAATACTTTAGCTTTAAACATTTGTTATTAAATTTATTAATGCAGTATTACATCATAATCATCATCATTTTAAATATTTTCCCAATATCAACACAATTCACATATCAAATACTCATAGATTGCTTTAATTAAACTTATGGTAACATTACCACAAGCAAAGTCAACATCACACATTTTAAATACTTCTTAAATTTAAAATTTTCTACTAGATTAGCACAAAACTTAAATGGTGACCCATATAAAAGGGCACAATATATATATATGATACTCAATTTATTAGAAAAGTTAATCTAGAAAGTATGTCTGCATAGATGTTATATGTTCATGGAGTGTTCAAGACTGAATTCCAGGTGGCACAAGAACATTCCACAAATATATAACATCTACACAAACATACTTTCTAGATTAACTTTTCTAATAAATTGACTATTCCATATGTTGATCACTTTTAAATCACTTAGGTTTAAGAAATATAATATAGTAGTTCATAAATTCAAACATGATGTGGTTTTACACCAAGAAAATCCATGAGTATTAACTGTTGAATCATTTCCTAATACTAAATATATTTGGTGCAGAAAACTCAACATATATATCAGGGACTAAGCATCCATGTATTGAATGGAATAAGTATTTTCTTAGAAAAATTCACTAAAATTTTTAAAAGCTTTAATTAAAATTCAATTTAAAAAATCCATTAAAATATGTACATATTCAACCTCACAAAATCCATCCAACAAGTTGCATATACAATGGGGTAGTAAGAACAATAAGCACATTAGTGTATATAAGCTTCTTTGCAAAATGTAAAAAAAAAAAAAATCTCAGCTATTTTCTAAATATAAAAAAAGAAGAATGAACTATTCAAACTTTTTTTTTATTGTATGGAATTTCTGTTGACTTTCAATTTTTTTATCAACAGTTGAATTGTTTTTATATATGGCAAGAAATGAGTTTGACCAATGCATTATTGAAGTTTGCATAGTGTTAAAATCTAATTTACAATTAAAACTTAAGAATGTTAAAAGCATTTGCAAGACAAAAATATATTGATAATGTATTATCTATATTTAAAGTAATTGTGGTCTGATTAACAGATAAAAGAGTTCGAGATTTTTCTAGATGTATGTAATATGTAAATATTAGCGATTACATAAAAATTGTTGTGGCAAGTCATATAAAAACATTATTTTAAAAAAAGATTATGTAGTGTGCTTCTATTCCTAAAAAAGTCATGCTTTATTATTGATATATATATATTAAATCATCTGTATTTTATCACTGTTTCACAATGCTTTAATTACTACCCTCTTTTACAGTTTCAATTGCCCCTGCAATCTTCATCAGAACTTTCTGAAGATTGCAGGGTCAATTGAAACTGTAAAAGAGGGTAGTAATTAAAGGATTGTAAAACAGTGATAAAGTGGATAGATGATTTAATATTATATTATATACATTTGGCAATGCAATAAGAAAGATTAGTTAATATATATATAATCAATAACGCAAATCATATATATAGAGTGGCATTGCTTTTAAAAAGCTTGTATTTATAAACTTGAAACCAATTGGTCTGGGGATAGGAATATTCTAGATAGAGATTTTAAATATTTTCTCTTACCACACTTATTAAATAAGAGTTTGTTCAGGTACGCTCCCTATATTATGTATATATATTCAATTAATATAGTAAAACTATGATAGGAAAATCAATAAATATTGTCTTCTTGTAGAAATTTTCCAGAAAAATATTTTTTGAAGCAAAAAATTTGAAATAAACTATGTAACAGAATTTAGTATAGTGTATTTCTGTAATTTTGATATCCCCTACTGCTTTATTAATAGTCAGAAAATTGTCAATATTTGCAATAGTTATTGTATTTCTGCCAAGAGAAAAGTTATAAACTTCTGATGTGATTATGGACAATTTCTCAAGAAAGGCCTTTTGCAATAGTTTTTAACTTTTAGAATTGTAATAAAATTCTGGGGAAGTTTTCTTTTTCTCCTAATATGATACATTCAAAATGAGTGTTAACAGGAATCACATTGACCATCTGTTTAGGTAATATTTTATGATTGATGGAATAAAAGAAATCTGCTTATATGTATTCAAGTTGGATATTTTCTTATGTATATATAGTTAATTTTTGAGATGGATGGATGTGTTTACTATATAATAACCAATTTTCAGGTAGAAACTTATCCCATCACATTAAATTAAGCTCTTTCAACAATATTTTGCAAAGATTAGATTTCAAATCTTTCAAAACTAGGCTTGTTTGGCCTTTTTTACTTTACTAATTACAAATATAATTTATCTTTTTAAAAGATATGGTATTTCTGATTTACATAATTATACATATTCATCAAATGTAACACTCATATTTCCTTCAGCATGTTATATAATCTATTAATAATATTACTAAAAGCTAAGGCTGTTGCAGGATTATTAATATTTTATCTTAATTCTAGGAATAAATGAATTGTCAATTTGTTTGATAATTGCTTATCTTTTATACAGTGTGCCATTTGCAATCTGAAAATTTGGACATAAAAAGTTTTTGATGAGATAATCACCTCCTTGCTGTTCTATTAATGTTTGAATATTTCTTGTTAGTTTTAGTATGGATTCCTCTAATATAATATTGGAGCTTAAAATAACATATGTTTGTTGTTTGAATGATTTTAATTTTCTTCATATTGCATATTTAATTCACTAATAAAAGAATATTTATGTGCTAAAACGGACATATTATTCACTAAATAGGGATTTTATGCACAAACCTTCCTGCATCCATTGATTACTCTGGTTTGCACTGAATGGTGCTACTGTATAGATTGTTTTGCCTCTGTAAAAAAAAAAAGATTGTGTAAGCCTGTAGAATGGTAATCATGTGATGTTTAATGGCTTAATAATCGATTTTGCGTGAGAGGATTACATATTGTGTTATGCTATTATCTAAGCAGACATTTAGGCACAGATTTAGAAGTGTCATCTATATTTAATGACTGATTCATTGAATTTGTTTATGAATTCTCATCTTTATTGGAAAAATGCATAGTAGGTAAAGAATACCACATTTGCCTACTAAGTCCACAAATTTTATTTGAGTCTGGGCTAGGTGAATCTTGTAGTTTTTTATTGATCACAAACAGTCTTAGCCTATCCAACTAATTATTCAATATTGGTGAGTAAATTGGTACTTTGCCATTAATATTTAAAGAATAAATTAATCTATATTCCCCAAAAAGTGTGTGAATGGACTGACTGCTAAAATAAATATATATTGTATCAAATAACCAAATGATAATTAACACAACCTTAGCTTAACTAATAAGCAAATAAAACTACTAATGTAACAAAATATTCACATGCTTTAAAGATCTATAACAATGTAAATGTATATTAATGATATCTCAAGGTTATAAAAGATAAATAAATACAAGTAACGTAGTTTTGACAATCATTAGTCGCAACACTTACAACTTTATCATGAGGCAATTCAAATCTGTTCATTACGGCATCAAGCACATTTTTGACATCAATACTGTGAGTTGTTTCAGCAATATTCCAAGCTATCAAAAAATTACCTTTGTTGACTCCATCATCTTTGTCATCCTCATGAGTAAAAGATAACAAGAGTCTTTGTTGCTTATGAAGACCTGATTACAATGACTTATTTTGTAACTTTACAAATAAAGCATTTTCATTTTTGTCAATAAAAGCAAATTTTTTTACCCATTTTTTCTGAAAGCTTCTATTTTCTTCTTTATATTTTCATTTTTTAATATTTTTTGAAATCAAGTTTTTGTTAAGTAAATTTGTGTTCAAAGTCTGAAATTTTAAACAAAATACATAAATAAATAATTAATTAAAATAAAAATGTCTGAATATTAATTCTTGTTTTAAAAGATTCGTAAATGGTGCAACAAATTGTCGAAGAAATAGAACTTTTTAAAATAAAATAAGACTAAAAATAATTTAAATAATTAAAAGCAATTTTGAACTATATTTCTGGTCGATATTTTCTTGATAATTATTAAACATCTGTTACATTATTATTTACGACCAAAAATAGAAACAACATAACCAAAATCAAACAAATGCTTTCGAATTTTATTTTCAAGAGTTTTTAAATATAGAGGATTTGAACTCAGATTTTCAAGCACCCTTCAACTATCCACACTATCTCATACAACTGATACACATGACCACACACATGTAGAAAAGATTAATAATCACCAATATACGTATTTCATGCTAAACCAGCACTCATCAGTTGGTCCAGACTATCATCTCTCATACATATATATATAATCAATGCTCAGTTTATATTAAGATAGCAAATCTTTATACTTCAATGGACAGGCTTCAATTCACTGCAACCTCCAACTTTTCAGCCATCCATATCATTGAAAATCTGATGATGAAAACTCAAATCCCATGCTGATGCTAATATAATTGCCATGCCCATGTTGACCTGAAGTCACTCTGACCCCTCATGTATAGGACAGTATCCAATAAATACATATAAGAGGGATGGACAGGATACAAGCTTAATATGTAAATATTTGAAACCAGGCACTCTTCACAAACCTGGGAGCTTAATTGTAAGTATAGAGGATTTGAACTCAGATTTTCAAGCACCCTTCAACTATCCACACTATCTCATACAACTGATACACATGTCCACACACATATTAAGCTTGTATCCTGTCCATCCCTCTTATATGTATTTATTGGATACTGTCCTATACATGAGGGGTCAGAGTGACTTCAGGTCAACATGGGCATGGCAATAATATTAGCATCAGCATGGGATTTGAGTTTTCATCATCAGATTTTCAATGATATGGATGGCTGAAAAGTTGAAGGTTGCAGTGGATTGAAGCCTGTCCATTGAAGTATAAAGATTTGCTATCTTAATATAAACTGAGCATTGATTATATATATGTGTGAGAGATGATAGTCTGGACCAACTGATGAGTGCTGGTTTAGCACGAAATACGTATATTGGTGATTATTAATCTTTTCTACATGTGTGTGGTCATGTGTATCATCAGTTGTATGAGATAGTGTGGACAGTTGAAGGGTGCTTGAAAATCTGAGTTCAAATCCTCTATACTTACAATTAAGCTCCCAGGTTTGTGAAGAGTGCCTGGTTACAAATATTTTCAAGAGTTTTATATATATATAATTGTTTTAATACTTAAATAAGACTAAAACCTTGGTACATGCGCCTTGAGTGCTTAATTTATTATAAATCTAAACGCAAGATTCGTAGAGGTCTCTCTTGTAATAAATTAAGTATTACGTGCTAACATTGCGCTTAATAAGAATTAATATTTACAACTTTAAATTGATTCAAAATAATTGTTTTAAAAAACATGACACTTAATTATAAACAATTAAAATAATTTTCTTAACTTATCAACATATTTATAGAAAGCTTGCGCCGGTACTGCGGAAAAATTACACACTATAAGCAAATTTAAATTCCTTAATAAAACAATCTACATACCAGAATTTTTGAAAGAATATGAAATAGGACATTTAGTTGATAGAAAAACTATCACTACAATATACAACCACAAAATTACACAAATCGTAAATACACACGTGATCATTCCATATGCACATTTAGTAATGTTTATAAGATTAGGTAGATGTCATTAACGTTCACTTTGCCAATATATTTGAAAATAGTATGTACATACATAAGTAACAAAAGTGTTTGATAAAAATTTCTATACGATTAAAAAGAAACTCTGAAATAAAAAAAGTAAAATCCGATTTCAATGGTGGGAGCCACACTTAGCTTGACTAAGCGCCTCATGCTGCTCTGAGAGCTGCATTTGCCCACTGTTGTAATAAACCAATAAAAATTTAAAGTTATATTTATTATTGCATTTTAAAATGATTGTCTTATATTTACAATATGTATACACACAAACGTAATATGTTGTCTCACACATTGATTGGGAAAGGTGGCATGCTCTTATGAGAACTGAATCCACAGTTTACATCTTATAGCAAAAAGTGGAAGTAGTAAGAAAAATAATGTGTTTTAGTTACTGCAAAAAAATATTATTTTTAATTGAGTTTATTCTTCTTGAAAGCAAGCTGGATATAATTTCAATTTTTTTTCTTTATAACAATGACTAAATAATCACTTTATTTATTATTCATGGTTTTGGATCAACAATCTGATAAAGTTTTAGGTAATCCAAGATAATAAAGAAATATGTTCAGTTATCTGAAAAATAGACAAGACTGATATATTAGTATTTATCAGAGTATATAGAAATTAACAAACTATGTGGAAAGAAGTGTAATATTGTAATTGAGTAGTGTTTAATGCATTGATTACTTTCCACAAAAATAGTAATTTAGCCGAAAATATTCAAATTAGGATTATGGGTGATTAAAGCAAAAAAAAATGTTTCAACTGCTTAATTTTAAAAAAATTAGTACATACTGAAAATTCATAAATTAATAAATTTTTGCTCTGATTATCCATTTGATATGTTTAGATTAACAGAAATGAGTTAATTTTCATCCTTTCCATTTAAACAATTATACACTACTTTTTAGTTTTTATTTTTTTTAACGCCAATCATATATTCTACTGATGAGTATTAACTATTATCTGTTTCATATATTCGTTACTGATCCTAGTTTTTTTTTTTTTGTTTGTGAATGTAAACAATATGCAAAAATAAATAATAATCATCAAATGATTGTATTAATTTTTATTGATTTTTTTTGTATATTGATTTGTTATTGAAAAATTAAATTAGTCATTATCTTCATTTGATATGTCTATAGCAATCTCATTCTTGTAATGTAGTGATTCAAATTCTTCTTCAATGCTGATATCATCTGACAGTTTTTCCTTTTTTATATACTTTTAATATGATTTCTGATCCTGATTTTTGGGAGCATTTCTATGCACAAATGCTTTAGAGTATGAAAGTTACTTTGATATAAAACATGCATGTTCCAGCCTGTTTAAGTCCCTACCACATAAGAGTATTTTTAGTCAGACAGTTATACAACCTTTGCTCAGGACTACAATATTTAAATCAACCAATTATTTTTGACACATGTGCCATATACATGGGAATTGTAAACTGACAAGATTTAAAAAGCTTATTATCAATAAGTTTTTTCAAATCTCAATTTTAGTCTAATTTTCAAACTATTTATACTGTTTTATATAATTGTTTTCAGGTCAACTATGTCTTTTAACTATTATAAAATATTTGTTGATTAATAATAATCAACTGGTAAGTTTCTTGAAGCACGTGATGTGTGAACAATCAAGAGGCAAATTGAGCACAATTGTTGTTATTTAATTGTCTGAATTGTTTTTTTTAATTTATTTTATTTAGCTGGAAATCAATCTTAGGACATTTAGCTCTGAATCCATCACTCAACCATTTTACAAACCATGGTTATTAACTTCATATATGTGTGTGCAATCTGATTGGCAATAACTAAGTTTGAATCTTTTGATACTCAATTATCCATTAATTGTTATGATTTTTTTACATCTTTTGATAATTAGCATCACATTCACACACAATAAAGATTTAATAATATTTATTTCTTTGTTTTAAATATTCTCAGTTTCATTTCAATTTGAAATATGGGATTTCCTTTGTCTTTGTTAAAAGTTTTTTAAAGAAACTTTATTATTTCTGCTTTTAGGCACTTTTTGCTAACAATTCTTTCATATCTTTTATTTCCTTGAATGAGAAATCATAGTAATTATTGAATAGCATAGAACATATACTTTTAATTTTGAACTTAATCTGTTTAATTTTGGAATATAACCAATCAATTTAGCCAAATCATTATATAATATATAGGATATATGAGCACATACTTTCATATGACCCACCACTCTCCACTCTATCTCATAACACTGATACATTTGAACACATATATGTCGAAAAGATAAATAATCACCAATATACATATTTCGAGCTAAACCAGCAATCATCAGTTCGTCCAGATTACCATCTCTACACATATATGCTATAAGTGCTCAGATATATATTAAGATAGCAAATCCTCACACTTTAATGAACAGGATTCAATCTGCTCCAACTCTTCAACTGTCCATCCAATTGAAAATCTGATGATGGAATGCTGAACGGCCACCCTGAGGCTGAGATTCTTGTCATGCCCATGTTGACCTAAGGTCAATCTGACCCCTCATGTACAGGACATAATCCATTTAATACATGATGAATGCTGTTTTAGCATGAAATATGTATATTGGTGATTATTTATCTTTTCGACATATATGTGTTCAAGTGTATCAGTGTTATGAGATAAGAGTGGAGAGTGGTGGGTCATGTGAAAGTCTGTGCTCATATACCAAATCATTATGGTAAATGAAAGCATTTTAATATATGTGTGTTTATATTTCTGAGAACTCTAAAAAGACTTAAATGAGTATTACTGATAATTACTTATAATGAAAAAAGTACCGTTTACTTATGAATGTTGAAGTAATGTTTTTAATGACTTCATTATTTTATTGTTAATAATTATTATTAACAGTTTTTTTACTTATGTTTATTCTTTTTATATATATACAACCTATATTTATTTATATTTGCAGTCATTAGAATCGATGAGTAAAAAGTAGATGGATACAAACAATACTTTCAAATTCCCAACATTAGTTTCTAACTAATTAGTCCTCATTTTGGTAGAAAACAAAAAATTCTAAAGGTGACTGAGTGTGAAAATGAAGTTGCTGCTGTTATCTAAATAAAAACTGCAAATCAGTCATAATTTGCAAAATTGATCATACTGCCATCTAGTATCTACTGATAAATCTATATTTACACAAAGCTGTGTAATGTAAAAATCATGTGATTTAGTTTAGTGTTTGACTTACTCTTGCAATAATTGCTTGTTTTTATATAATAATCTTTTATTTATTGTTGATGTTATTAAAACATATTTGAAAAAAAATATTTTTGATTTTTGGTTTATATTTTAATATTAGTATTTTATTAAATATTTTAAATAGAATTCATATCATATCTGTTGTTTATTTCATTCTAGGTTCAAGCCATTGTTGACCATCATCACCCACTCGAGTCCAAGTCAGACTCTAAAGGTGTTCCATTATCTGAACCTACAACCATTACAACTATTGATGACATGAGGAAGGATAGCATTGTGAGTGATGATAAAACTACCCAAGAAGTTTCCCTTGATGATGATCCTCCTAAATATCCTGGCAGAGATGACCAAGTTCCTACTATTGAAGTTGAGGCGCCCCAAGAACCAACACCCCATCAGTCACCCACACTAGAAATTTCTAACTTTAAATTAGGAACCATTCAGTTGTGAGTAAAAAAATAATACGATTTGAACATATTGTTAGGCAATTTAAAAAATTATGCATTTTTTTAATTAATTAAATATAGTACACCAATACTTCTGTTTATACCTGAAATAATAATAAAATTGACTAGTTTTCCTATTGGTTCATCCTGGTCTACATTATTGCCATTTTGACATTTATCGATTTTTTTTTTATACAGTTTATTGCCTTGATAAGAACTTGGATAGCGCTAAGCATTTATGTATTATTTATTTGTTAATATTATATAAAATATTGTGTTGTTTTATTATTTTAATTAATTAAAAATTTTAAAATTATTTCCTTAAAAAAAAAATCATTACCCCAAAAGCAATTGGATAAAACTTAGTTTTGTCTTAAATAATCATATTTTGAAAAAGATGGTTATTAGTCCTCTGAGAACAAATTGATTTCTTGAGATTTTAAATAATAACATTAATAAGTAGTATTAAATAAACAACAATCTATGTTCTGGAATTAATGTAGGTTTAAATATGAAAACTAAAATGAAAATACTTTAAATTTCATGTCTGAATGTTCTCAAACTTATTTTACTGGAAGTCATCAGGTTTATAGATACAGAAAACTTTCATCGTGAAAAAATGTTTTCTCAAGAAATATTTTGTTTTATGAAACAATTTTTTTCTTTAATCTTTCAATGAACTGATTTTTTTTTCTTTTCTCATTCTATATAATAAATGTGAATTTATGAACTCTCATCTTTAATAAATATCTAGATATACCACAAGTTTTACCTTAATGAAAAAAAATGGATTCTTTATTGTATTGTAGAGTAATGTTTAGTCCATTTACATGACATGACCAAATCCTGAGTTCAAATCCAGGCTAGATGAATCTTGAAAACAAAAAGATTTGATTTTTTTCTTTTACGTAATTGATTTATTGCCAGTCCAATCACTCTTACAGTAATGATCATTGAATGTATATGTGGCTGTTATTAACTACAGAATCCCAGGTTAATCTGGATTAGTTGAAAGAGTGTTAATCCATTACTTACAAAAACAGAATATGTTGGAATCTTCACAATTGGTAGATAAAGTGTCATATTCCTTTAATGAAATTGTCAGAGAATAAGATCAATGATTTTTCCAAAAATGTATGTTTCTCTGCTGGGTTTTTGATTGTGATGGATAACAATTTAAAGAATATATATATATTGTAGCCATTACAAATCAGATGTAGCTCAAATTAGTTATACTATAACAATGCAGAGAAAAAAGAAATGTGTTTAATAAAAACTCATGTGAACTAACTAATAAATATGCAGACACTTGAGAAATAAAAATGTAAACTGCCTAAAGGTTAAAAGAAAAATTAATTCATGCACTTTATTAAAAATTATTAAGTATTATTTTGTAATATGTGAAAAACTGAATGTTAAAAACATTATAAAGGCAGAAAGAAAAGTAGTCTCAATATGCATAGTTTCTAAAAAAAAAAATTAATTGAACCTGTTTTATTTTGCCTTTTCTGAATTGAGTTTTAAATAAAATTTCCCTACTCCCATAGTAAAACTGGATGGCAAAGCTAAAAATAAAATTAAAATTTGGGGATTGATAATATTTTAGAAGTTATAACTAAAAATTTAAAAATTGATAGTGAATTTTTCTTCTTCCTATGTTGGAAATATAAATAAAGAGAGAGAAAGAAAAACTATTTTTTTCTTTTCTTTTATTTCACATATTTATGTATAAAAATCAGAATATAATGTACATAAAATTTGTATTCACAACATGTTTTGAAGAAAATAAAGTGTTTTTCCAAAAATATATTGTTGTAATGATGCAAAGGTCCAATTAAGTAAAATAGGTTAGAAACAAGAAACTAGGCACTATCATTCTAATTCGAGGTACCCAGCAGTTCATTTCATATTGCTTTGCATTAGAGTGCATTCTACTATTGAAGACATATTGCCATGATCCATGTTGAAAAGAGAAACAACTGCTGATTAAAACTTTTCCCACTGTCAGTATGAGGATTTTATTTAAAAGAAATCACTCTATCATGTGTGGCTAGGTAGCCAAAAACCACACCAGTCAAAACAACCTGGAAAATGCAATCAGATCCAGAAATCATTGCTGAAGTTTGAAAAACCAGCTTGTGCAATGCCTCTATAATGCCGTGAAGAAAGAAATGAATAATGCCGTATAAATTACTCAAGATCTACAGATAATATACCTCATTGAACATCATCAATGCTGCTATATTTATGCTCTCTAATATCACATTGTTCAAGGAGATCATCATCAGAAAAATGAAGGAAAACAAAAGTAAAATATTAAAAGGGTATCTGGAAAAACCATGATTAGTCACTGTTCAATATTTAATGTGGTAAGATCATCATTAAAGATATTATAAGGCCTCAATCCAAATTATGCCTTTTACATACATGTGCTAGTTAATATCCAGATCCCTGAGAAATCATGTAATCCACTAGAGGACATGCTGGGATGGCAGTAATAATTGATGATCTTTCCTTTAAAAGTTTTTCAAAAGTAAACTTTCTTTTTAGAAGATTTGGTGCTATTGAGTTTCTTTATTGAAACTGAAAAACAAATAAAATACTTTTGGGAGTACTTGTACTTTTAAATTATAAATCATCATCACATTGATTAATATTATTATATATTTTTTATTTATTTTTTTTAATTTTATTAACCATTCCTTTTTCATATTTATTTGAACCAAAATTTATGATACACGTCTTGAAGATCTCATTATATATATCTCTGATATTATAGTATAGTATCAAGATTCAAACCCATCTTTCATCAAATATAAATATTAACAAAAAATTAATTTAAAATATATAATATTAACCAGTGATGATAATCTATAATTTAAAATTACAAATACTCCCAAAAGTATTCAACATATATTATAATAAATTAAAGAATCACTTTTTTCTTTAAAATATATATGTTCTCCAACATTATAAATAATTTCACAAACTTCTTTTCAAAAACTTTATTTCCATATATTAACTATATGAACATATATATAAAATCACATATATTTCCAACATTTCAACTGGTTTTTTTTTTCACCATTACATTTTTTTATATTTATATTTGATGAAAGATGGGTTTGAAATTGGATACCAAACTATAATATCAAAGATGTCTACGATATATATAATGAGATCTTCAAAATGTGTATTGTAAATTTTGGTTCAAATAAATATGAAAGGGGACTGGTTAATAAAATTTTTAAAAAAAATTTAATTCGCAATATATAATAATAATAACCAATGTGATGATGATGATCTATAATTTAAAAGTACGAGTACTCCTAAAAGTATTTTATTCGTGTTTTTTTTTACTCTCAGTAAAAAAAGAAACTCAAAGGTGCCAAACCTTCTAAAAAGAAAGTTTACTTATGCTCACTGATAATTTTGATTATTCAATGGGGATGATGATGGTTTTGCCATCTTTCCATGTCATTTCTTTTCTTTCATACCATTACAAATGGTGACCCAACTGTGGGCCTGATGATCAGTTCTGGTGATCCGTATACAGATCACATAACTTGAACCTCAAAAATTACACCTGAAAAAAACTGTATTTTGATGCAGAATTTGAAATATATATATACTATTGTGAAATCTGTGACAAGAGTAAAGATGATGACTAAATTAAAATTTGATTATAAATTATAAAAACTAATGATATTAATGTATATGTTGGGAGTTCATATGTAAAGTTGATAGAAAATGAAAACATTTTTAGATATGATTGAGCTTTTGGCTATCGGAGTTTGTTTAGCTGTATTTTCTTTACTGGTGATGGTTGGGTAATTTTGTCATTGGCTTGAGGATGCAATGTTTTCATCTAACTCCAGGTAGTGTTCTATCTCAACATGATACCAACCCATCTGTTGTGATAAAAAAAGCCTGTATTGTGAAAATTTACTGTTACATAAGGCTTGAACATCCCTTTATTTTATTAACTTGCAGTATTGTACGATACATGTTTGCGCAATTTCGTGGCTTGAACATCACCTTTCTTATGTTTAATGTTACTTATGTTTAATCATGTAATGTACTGGATATTAAAACATGAATAAATATAGCATATTGTAATTTAAAATAAATAAGTAAAATGCAATAAGTGTTTGGATTGAGATAATTAAAAAAATTATATGTACTATTATGTTATGAAAGCAGGAGATTGTGTCTATGTAGATAAAGTAATATTTAATAAACAGCAGTATATATAATAAATAATATAAATAAACATTACGGCAGAGAGATATCACATTTTTCTGGAGAAGTTTGTATACAAAGGATTGAGACTGGTGTGTTTAATCAATAATCACATGAAATTTTATAAATCATAAAAAATTGCCTTTTTTAATTACATGTTAATAAAATAATATTGTAATCATCACATGACAACCTCCTCTTATGCTTAGCTATAACTGTTGTTAAAACAGGAAAAACTCACTATATATATTGCCACACACAGCAAACTAGAGTAATCAATGGATGGCAGAAGGCTTGTGCATAAAATCCCCATCTAGAGCCTATTCACCCAATATCCCAGACTAGTTTCTGGCTTATGACCTTCATCAGTGCAGTGCTCTCAGATCCAAGGCTCCTCACTGATGAAGGCCATAAGCCAGAAACTAGTCTGAGGATATTGGATGAGTAGGCACTAGATAGGGATTTTATGCGCAAGCCTTTTGGCATCTATTGATTACTCTAGCTTGCTGTGTGTAGCAATATATATAGTGAGTTTTGCCTGTTTTAATATTGTAATCCTCTATATGTATGGTTTGTTACCCACAATTCCAAAAAAAAAAATAAAGTTACAAATCAATAACTAACAAATTTCAATTGTTTAGTTCACACTGCAATTACTGGTCCCAAAATAACATGAGTAAATAATAGTTCATAATTTTTTTCAGTAATGAGGTAATTTTATAGTGCACTCTACTGAAAACTTAAACATTAATTTTTCTATGATTTTGTATATTACTTATAAATATTTTCTATATACTGTATAAATTTATTTTATTATTTAGAGAGGAAGGAAATGTTCGAAGAATGCATACAGCTGTTAAATTAAATGAAGCTATTATGAATCGATCCCAAGATGCCCAACTAGTTATTTTAAATCTTCCTGGACCTCCACAAATAGGAGGACATGAAGAAAATTGTATCCTTTTATTTCATAATATTAAGTGCTAAATCTAGAAATTTATTTTCTATGTGCGTTTTTTTTTTTTGAGATACACAATTAATATATATATATATGTGTGTGTGTGTTATAGTTTGTAAATATCTCATTAAAGAAAAATTCAATTCTTAAGCTTTAAGTTTACATACATTTTTAATTATTAAATAATAATTAAGTACTCATATATGTTTTTGAATTGTTTATATTACATATTTGTTGAATTTTATTTATTTTGTTGAAAATAAAATATTTTTGATGTCTTTGATAAAATAGTTTCACCATTTTTTTCTCAAATCATTTAAAGAACAATAATATGGTGTAAATAAATATTTGACATATTCAGGTAATTTGAGGTAGTTAGTTGTTAATGAGAAAATCATTTGTATATAAGTTATTTTTTTAATTAAAATATCTATTATGTACCCAACAACTATATGGTACACAGGAAAACTATGGTAAAAAGTTGTCAAAAGAAATATCTGTTATCATCTCTAGCTTAGTTTAATCTAGTATGGCATTATTAAGTTAGAAAATATTTGTAATATTTTATTTTTTATTCTCAGAATATGTAAGAATTTTATGTCTAATTGTTTTTATCAAATAGATTATTTTTGTTAAAATGATTAAATATTTTTCTCATTGTAGAAACTAAAAGTCAAATATTTTTTACAGACTTTCTATAGGGGATTTGAACTCAGACTTTCAAGTATACACCAACTATCTCATACAACTGATACACATGACCATGTGGTCATGTGTATTAGTTGTATGAGATAGTGTAGATAATTGGTGGATGCTTGAAAGTCTGAGTTCAAATCCCCTATATTTACAATTAATTTCCAGGTTTGTGAAGAGTGCCTGGTTTTCATATATTTACATTGACTTTCTCTGCTTTTAAATTTCCTAAAATGAATTATAGTTATAAAAGATAAAAATTAATTTTTGATTTTCTTGTGAATTTTTGAGATATGGGACTCAAAAAGAAGGCTGCTTTAAGGAGAATGTGTTGATAGGAAAAGAAATTTTCTGTTTATTTTTTTAATACATGCAAGGAAATGCATTACATATGACTAAATTTTTTTTATCTAAAAATTCTAAAATTTGAGTGCCTAGCCATTCCCAACTTGTGAATCAAAATAGTGTATAGTTTTGAGATAAATTTTTTTTGGTTAAATTTTCAATAATCTTTTTCAATTGTTAATGGTTATCAATCTTAACTTACATTTCTTTTTATCACATAGTATATTCATTCAGTTTTATTGTTTTTGGCTGAGTTTAGCTTTAAAAAACTAATTTGTAGGAAAATATTGAGATAATTAATTAGAAACATTTTAAAATTTCACAATCAAGAATAGTTTACTACCTTTTCAATAATGTGTATATAATTCTTGTTTCTATATGCTTATGTGTGTGTGTGCATGTGTTCAAATTTTGACAAGATTTTCCAAGTATTTTTTTTTTTAATTTGAATTCACGTTATGATACAACTAAGCAACCAACCAATTTAAAACTGGACAAGCAAACTAAAATCATATTATCTAGTAATAAATTTTTTTGTCTGACTTTTTTATAAATTAAATATAGATTTTGTAATTAGATAAATACTACTAGTAGTAAGTCCAGTTTTTAATTGAAATATAATCCCCTAGTTATTATTATATATGCAACATACAAATCTCTTTTTTCAGTTGTTTTTTTTTTTTTTGACTTGTGATTTTTTCAAATTTAAAAATATTTTATTTCATTATAAATACAAACTCTGCTAAGATAGGAAACAAAAACAGACACCTTGTAGGTATTTACTGATTTTTTTGATTTTTTAATGTTGTTTAGATATGTGTACCAATTAATTTATTTATTGTAAAAAATTAAAGATTATCTTTCAAATGTATCGGATAATACAAGTTTTTGAATAATAGATATTCAGATTAATCATATTCTACTTGTATTGTTATTTTAAAAAAAATAACAAAAAAGATTAAATATGTTTATGCAGATGCATAAACAACAGCCATAATGTTTAAGTATCGAGAACATTAATATGTACATATATGTTGCCATAAATCTTTGTATGCATGTCTATGCATATACAAATGGATTTAATAATTGCATCTGGAAAAAAAAATTATTTGGGATCTCAAATGAAACTCCTTTTATTCTTCTATTATTTAAAAGATTGCCTGATTGAACATCCAGAGAAATAAGGTTTTATCTTGAAGCATGCATTTGGTGGTGAAATTAAGTTGAGTTAGTGGTGAGAGTTTTAATGACTAGAATTAGTCATAAATCTGATCTACTTATAGCTTTCTATACACTTTCCACAATTATCTAGTGGAAGAATATATAAAAAAATGTCATTTCAGGAGAGAATACCTGAATGCATCAGTAATACTTCTCATGATAGTATTTATGTATCCAGAATTTTAATTTGAGCAGTAAATGTTTGTGATAAGGGAGTTGTTCTTTAAGTATTTGCTCATAAACCCAAGTAGTGCCAGCCAGCTTTCCAGGGGGAATTATACATAGAAATTATTTAAAACTTTTAATTTTTAGACCAGTGTTTAAACCGACTCCTATGTAGCAATGTGGTAATCATGCTTCAATTTTTTGTTGCAGACGATTATAGTTTATGAATTGCTTCCTTTTGTTTTGATATAATTGGAATTTTTTATGTGTGATTTTGAGATTAAGACTAATCTTTAAAAAATATTTTCAAACTTTTCGTACCTTTATTAGTGGACATTTTTTATTTCTTCAAAGGATATTTTTTGTGAATCCATGGCAGTCATCAATGTTAAATTTCCAGCATACATGTATGTATTAATTCTTTCACCCAAAATATGATTTGCATAAAATTTTATATTTGTTCAAACTATTGATTAGTTATTTAAATTTTTTGTTTATTGGAGAATATTTTGCCAAGTAAATTAATAATTTTCTTTCATTTAAAAATTTAAAGACTTTTAGATCATTTTTCATGTTATAAATTGAGAAGAACTTGTTATAAGTATTGTTCAGCTGCAAATTTGCTATAGTTTTGTCTTTACGCCAAATTGTTGGGATTATTTCTATGCAAACAATGTTGAAGAATAACTTTTTTCAAGTATGCTTTAACTTTGGTTCATAATTTATTTTCTGACAGTGGATCTTTTTTAATTTATTACAATTAAAGGCAACTTCAAGTTCATCAATATTTATTAGATCTGGGTTAGAATAATATGTAGATCAGGCCATGGATCTGCTTCAACGATTCTTTTTCTGATTCTATACCACAATAACAGGAATTCGAGTAGTTCTTATAGAGAGTTTCTACATCCATCAAACCCGATTAGAAGAGGCTAGAATTTTACACAATATTTTATAAAGTTTGATTTCCTTGGTTTCTATCCACCTTTTGTCAGCAATCTCTGATTCTTTCTAGACATATATTGATTTTAAAAATTACTGCTGATTTTATTCCAATTTAATATAAATTTTTATTAGAACCTTTGAAAGATACACCCTTTGTTTGCCAACATAAGTTTGTTAAATCTTTCATAAAACAATGGACAGATTTTATTATTATTGGAAATCCAATATATTGACTCTTGATACATTTTTTTAAATTCTATCTTGGGAAACTAGATGATTTTCAACTTTAGGAATGTTAATTTTAAGAGTGATGTTAGCAAAGAAAACAACAGTCTTAGTAAATCAGCAAATTGAGAATGAATATTTTTAAATAACATTTGAATACTTGCCTGAAAAACCAAACAAATTATAGACTATTCTGTAGAAATATTATTCATATAATCAGCAAAATTTAGAATCAATTCAACATAAAATATAAATTGTAAATACAAAAAATATGGAATCTTTGGTCTCTATTATGAAAAATTGCTATGAGAATTGAAATCTGTGCATATAGAAGACATAGGAAGATAAAGCTAGAACTAGTTTGTAGTGCAAGGTTTATAAACTTCGAATAGTAAAGATTATTATTCTGAATAATTGCTATTATTGAGATATTTTTGATAGAAGTTGTGTGGCTTTCTAAATGGTAGCTATATCTGTTTAGAATTACCGATATGAAGACAGGGATTTGAAAAAGAGCATTATTAAAGAAATTATGAGTTAAGTTTATTTTGATTATTTATAGAGAATTTCCATTTCTAAGTTCTTTTTTATGGCAGTAGAGAGTATATCTAGCATTTGATCTGTTTTATGGTTATCAACATCATATAATCAGATTCATTTTGAAAGCTTAAAACTTTCACTTGGTATTCCTGGTGTGTGATAACTACCAAAGAGGACATTTATAGTTCTGTTGTGTGATTTCATATTTTATAGTCTCTTATAAACCAGGAGTTCATCTTATAAACTTTGGTCCGAGATAATTGGTTTCACCTGTAGATGCAAATTAGCTAAAAGGTATGCTACAGAAAGAATGTTATCCATCTGTTAATTTATTATGATAATTATGAATATATGTATATAACTAAAGCATGAACTCGGTTCTTACAGGTGCATGAGATGACTCCAGAAGTGAACAGAGTATTATATTGTGATTTATTCTTTACAATCACTATAAAATAAGAATAATAGCTGAATATCCATTTAACAATGTTGAATGGTATGATAAGAACTATCTGATAATTCTAAATTTGAATGCATTTAATACCTACTCTATCCTTCATTATATACACACACGTTACGTCTGTGTAATATAGGTATATAATTTTCACAATTCATTTTTGTCTTTTTTTTTGACAGGACTTGAAAATCTAGATATTTAATTTTAATGCAGATAATCATTATACAATACATAAATTCTTCCAGAGATTTGAGTTTATTAGTAATTTTTATTCATTTTAATAACTTTATTTTCCTTAATTATTTTCTTTTATAGATATGGAATTCCTTGAAGTTTTGACTGAAGGTTTAGAACGGGTCCTGATGGTAAGAGGAGGTGGTCGTGAAGTGATCACTATATACTCATAAAGACTAGGAAGTCTTATTAAAATTAACAAAAAAATTTTAGACTGAGAAAAACTCAGCATATCAGAGATTAAAAAGATGACCCACCAAGATCTCATTATGTGAAGTAGCGATGAAAACTTGCAAACATTTTGACTATTAATAAATAGCTAGGTGAAAAAGAAACTAATCCAAAAGATACCATGAAGCTTGGATACATGCAAAATTATTTTTGCTCTTCCTTTGAGTTCTTAATTCTTTGTTATTTTAATGATAAATATTTTGTAAAAATATAAAACATCATTTGAGAATCATTGATTAATTTTTAATGAAAAATAAGAGTTGTATATATTTTCAGTTTAAGATATATTTTTTTACGTCTTCCATCAGTTTGACTGTTATCAATGTAAAAATATAGGTCTTGCCAAAAGTATTTTAAAGTTTTTAGAACAATGAATTTTATTTTAATGCTATAAAAAGTTTTACTTGTTTTTAAAACTAAAGCATATTTTAAATTTTAAGAACAAAGCATTAAAATATACTTTTGATTAATCGTTTAAATGGACTCATCTCAATTTAATGATTATCAAGACATGAGTTGTGCTTCCATCTTTCAGAAATGTTTTACATTTACTGTTTGATTAATCAAAATAATATTTAAAGCCTTAAGTGCTTCCAAATTGTCTCATTTCAGTTTCATTGTTGACATACTAATATTGCAGCTTTTCTTTTATATAATTTATTTTAATATATATATTATTGATCATCAAATAGAAACAACTATTTTTTATTTTGGATATCTTATTGATCGTCTAATGCAAATATGCATATGTAATTCAAAATTTGGTTAAAGATAATATATTAATCCTGAAATATGTACAGATATATTTTCCTTACCTTGATCTCGTAAATATATATATTTACATAAGTTATGTACATATAGTATAAATTTATTTTTCTTAAAATTATGAAATGTTAAGTATTGCAGTTTATAAGTTGTTAGTGGCGTGTGTGTATATGCATGTAGAGAGAGGATATAATATAAAGAAACTTACTATTTTCATAAAAAAATTTGGACCAGTCAGTCAACCACTTCCTTATTTATTTATCTTATGTACCTAAAAGACAAGTGTGGCAATAGATTTGAAGATAAAAACAGGGTTATAGTTTGAAATATTTATTTATTATCTTGTAAATATACCATTCTCATGAAATTTCCATACTGGAATATAAATTATCCAATTTCATGAACTTGGTTGTAAAAGAACTATCCAAATGGTATCTTTTGGCACTAACAGTGTTTTTTTTTTTTTTTAACACTTACCTAAATCATTTTGCCTTCAAGTGCGTGAATGTGTAAGTTTTCAATTTAATTCTTTAAAAAGCATTTATTATTGCTGTTGTTATCTTTGAAGGAAAGATGATTGCGTTTAAATAATAGATTCTCTAGAATTTTAATATTTATAAATACGTACAATTATAGGTATAGCAATATGACCTTTAACCTTCCTCTCCCAAATAGATTTTCCTTGCTGTCCCACATTTTTATTTAAGTTAATGTTTATTCATTTTCAAATCACCATTACCATTAGAACTTCCATTTTTTTCATTTTTTATTCCATCTTTTTTGTTTCTTACATTAAAAATAAATTTAAAAAAATATTAATAATATATTAATAGAAACTAAAAAAAAGTTTCCAAGAAAGCAGAATCCTGGGTAGTTTTTTGTTATATTAATATATATATATTTGTGTATACAAAAATGTTTACATCTGTGTTTACATAAATATATATATGGAGGGGTGTATGTGCATGTATATATATATATATATACACAGTCACCTTTCACTTCTAAATGCAAAATAAAAATCCTATATTTCAATAATTTAATAATATTTAAATAAATTTAATGTAAATTCTGTGCCTAATAATTAAATCCTATTTCACATTCACTCATATTAAAGCAAATTTCGTGATAGCTTAATGCCTTTTACATCGCTGTATTTCTTCACCATTTTAGCCTAACTGGGATTAATTTGGAATGTTTTAGAATTATTATAAACTTTTAAATGTTTTATATGCAATTATTTTTCATAAATTTGTTTTATTTTGTGATTTCAAAGCCTTATATATGCAATACTCAGTGTTATTTTTTTTTCTTGGATGCTTTGTTTTTATCAGATGTAAAAATTAAAGAAAAGAAAATTAAACAGTATTCTAAGCTTTTTCTCACTGTACAGAATATTATTGGTCTTTTTGGTTTGTATTGATTGGTTGTACAGAAGAAAAAAAAATCCAAATATTTATTGCAGATTATTTTTTTGTTTTGTATATTATTTTTTTACATTATGAAATATCTGTGATAAATAAATAAATTACATTTTTGTTGCAAAAAAAAAGTTTTATGTATTTATTTTAAAGGTTTATTTATTTATTTTTAGATACATAATTCTATATAGGAACTGCTTGTTAAATACTTTTAGGCTCTATACTTTTCTACAATGGAATCGCTTTACTGATTCAGCTATCATCAAGAAATGAACCATAATGATGGGTAACAAATTTGAAAGCTAATGGTTTTAAAATCAATTCTCAATTGAGGGAGGGGGGAGTCGCAGTTTGGTCAAATGGATAGTCATAGTAATGATCAAATATCATGATTTTCTAAGCAATTGTTCATATGATTTTGGTTTTTATTTTGCAGATGAGCATAGTGTTGAAAAGGATGACCTCAAAATCTAATAGTTCCTAAATTGATTTCAAGTTAAGGAAAGTGGAAAAATAAATAAATAAAATTTCAGTCTAATAAGTTGGAGCTTAACCTATTTCATGATCTTTTTTTTTCTTTTTTCCCATATGTCAAAGCATCGGCTGGAAGTGAACCTGCGACAACTGTCTGCAAGCAACTGCTTGCTTGCAAGGCAGCTGCGCTGACCTCTCAGCTACCGATGCTTTTATATAGATGATCATATATGATCATAATATATTATATTACTGCTATTATTAGACGCTTTAAAGTGAACATTAAAAATCTATCTAATTTATATATTAAGCACATGAGTAATACTATATGAATGTAAATATATTTTTATATGTTTTATATAAAGAATATTTGTCTCAAATAATACAAGAAATTTGGTACAAAGATAAATTTTGAATGAGAAATCTACATCACTTTCTTTGATAATCTATAATTTTGTTCACATAATTTATACAATAATGGAAGCTGGAGTAGATAAATGACATATAAAGTAAATATTAACTTAAAGCCATTAACTCTACTATTGATCTGATGAAAATTAACCAAAAAGAGAAAAGTCTATTTTTCATCTATTAAATTAATCATTTTTAAATGCAGGTTTAATTCTGAAAGTAAAAATTTGTTCCACATCTCAAAATTTTCTTTCCCCTATTCATTATACTAAAAAAAAAACACAACATAAAATTCAGTGTCAGCAATGTTGTATTTAGCAGCTTTGTCAATAAAGTATGAATAATATATTAAGGATAATCATTAAAGCATATGATAAAAAAGGATAGATTGAATAGACTAAAATTATTGAATACCTGCAATACATGTCCAGATATGGTTTTAATGATTTAATTTATTAAGTAAGGTGTTTAGAATTGTGTAGTAAGTCATAATTTTACATATATTAATCATTTTCGTGTTATGTAGCATTCAGTTGTTATTATATATTTTTTTAATATTTGATTTGAAATATAAATTGTCTAATACAAAATTTTTGTCTACATCTGATAATGGCCACTTCTAAATAAGATAATTCTGCTCATAAGAAACTGCACTTAGCAGCTAAAACACAATCCCAATCTTTATATCACTTTTAATGATAGAGGAGGTATATTTCTATTTATCATAGTTTCAAATTAATCAATAAATTGTTTTATAATTGTGAAAAAATGAATTACCTAGAAACTTTATTGAAGATTTTCATCTACTCATTCTTCCATATTTTAAACAGGCAAAACTCTCCATACAATATTGCCACAGTATAGCAAGCATAAGAAATGGTGATCATGTATGTTTAGTGTCTTCCATATTTTGTTTTAATAGATATGAGAGCAAGATATGGAAGAATAGAGAAATTTTAATTAAATTAAGATATTAAATAATGTATCCTTTACCATAATTACCAATTAATTTGTTGATGAATATCTTGAATAGCTGTATTATTATAGCCACATAATATCTACACAAACTCCATTTACTTAGCCAATACTTGGCTCTAATCTTAACATATTTAAAAATTCAATTATTTTTAGCAAATTATAGACTATTTTAAGTTATTAATTCAAAGAAAGCTTTATTATGTACTACTGATAAATTTTCAAATAGGTATGCTTTGAATATTACCTGAATTCATATCATAATTATCGTCCATGATCAAAAATGTTCCATTTTTAATGTGAATGGATGAAACTAATAAAATTACAAAGGTTAAGGTGGGAAATGATATATGATTTGATTTACTGCTCAAGTTATACACTAAACAATTCTTAAAAATATTGTTTACATATAACTATTTAAGTTGTTTTTTCTCACAAAAAATATTCATTCAAGTAATTTTTAAAAATTATATCAAATATTAAATTTATAATCAGATAAAATACAAATTCACAAAAGTGAGAAATAATATGGGGGAAAAAATTTTTTAAATAAGTTAATTAAGTGCACTAGTAATCTTCAATATGATAGATATTATCAAGAAACTTTTTCAAAGACAAATGATGAGAGACATCTTCATTTAATTTATTTAGATTTTATTTAGCTACAATTTTGAATTTTTTAAATTTGAAATATTTTTAGGAAATTGTTATTATGATGCAATTACAAATCAATCAAAGAAAGTTTTGTGTATATATGTAGCAATGTATCCTCATAATGCTTGGTTTAAAACATAACTAAGCAATCTTTATCGGAAATAATTGAAAAGTTGGTCACAGTTATAATACAATGTAATCTAGTCAGTATAAATATTTTTATTCCATATTCAGTACTCAGATTAAAATATTGCTAAAATAATTAATATATTCTACCAATTTTAATAATAGCATTGTTGTCATCAATTTTGCTTTTGGTGTTTGATGATAGTATTTTTAAATAACACTTCAGTTAAAAACCACACATCAGTATATCTAAGATAATTTTTATATGTTTCAGTATTCAATCTTTTTAAATTACATATGTAAATACTTTAGAAACAGGCTTTAACCTATATCATATGTGCCTTGAATGTTTATAATAGTCAAACAATGTCTTTATTTGCTGATAGAGAGACCTCTCAAACCACGACACAAGATAGTGACTTTTATAAAGATAAGAGTGGCTATCTTATCTTTAACCTAACTTTCCACTTATATAGGCCAATCTGAAGCATCTTGATATGGCAGTGTGAAGTTATAATTCTCTTCATTGTTTAAGTCCATTATTTCCTTTACAAATTAACTTTCGTGAAATCTTGCGATTTACAATAAGTTAATATTACAATCTTTATACTGGAAATATATAAACTACTGTAAATTTTTAATTATTATTTATTAAGCGCACAGGAGATATATGTAAATACATATGATAAAAAATGATATTTTGAAAGATGTATCCTCACACAAAAATTTACTATAAAATTAAAAAAGTCAACCTCAGAGAACAAGAAAAAAATTATATATGTAACTTAAAAAAAAAAACACAGGATAAATAAAATATTATTTGAGAGGAGAATATATATATAAAATAATTTTTAAAAACAAAATATTAAATAATTGCTATACTTTTATAAATAGAATGATTTGTCAAAAGGGTAGGTAGTTTTATTATAAATTGTATATTTTGTTTTAAAAAACATTGCAAACAACTTAGTATCAAGCAAAGAAAATTTGAAAAATAAGAAAAATATTGTTAAAAATGAAATGTTTTTTTAAAATTAAAAAAATTGGAAATAATAGAGAGGAAAATATATTTGACTGAGAGGTTACTTTTGAACTTGATAATAGTTATAAATATCATTCACAATACATTTAAAATGAAGATTCAAAAATATAAAGTTACCTTAATTTGTTTCATGTCATTTAAAGATTTTAATGTTCTATTCCAAAATATATTACAGTTTTATATTATTGCATTCTCATAATTTAGTCTATATAAAATTTCAAAAATTATAATCAAAAATATCTGTGTAAAGTCAAAATGACTTCAAAGCCGAGATATCATGCCACCAGCAACGACTATGGTTTCACCAGTGATATAGGAAGCATCTTCAGAACACAAAAATGAAACAAGTCCAGCACAATCGCTTGCCTCACCAAATCTATAAATATTTGAAACAAAAATATCATTTTATAACATATATAACGTATATTTTCATAATACAAGCATGGAATTTTTATTTTCTAATAAACAAAAAAAGCTAAATCACGGAATCAGCACTTGTAGGAAAAGAACATCTCATCATTGATAAAGATTATATCATATTACAAGTATACTTTTTATTTTTACTGTCAGTTTCCTAACCCAATTATGACACCCAAATTATCCTAGGATCCTTATCTTTTGGGAAATAACTTATAGCAAAATATTAGTACATATTAATTGATCAGCTTGCTTGTGGATTTAGAAAAAAAATATTCCAAACTTTACTTGATATGGATTCAAATCCCAAATTATGAGCATGATGGATAGATGTGCTACAACAAGGCCATAAACCTCATTTTCAAATGGAATACAGAAATGATGTATTAATATTACTAATAAAACTGTCAACAACAACAAAATCTAAATTATTCTGAGAACAAAAGTTGTGTTTACTTATTAAATGAGTTTTTAACCATTAACTATCACTGAATGCTACATTACATTTTTAAGTCTTATAAATTTTATTCAGACTTTTAAAAAAATAAAATTACAGTAAAATACAATGATTTTTCACCAAAATAATTTTTCTACAAAAATCCAGATTTTACATTTGCTTTCTTTGTGATTATCTACCATTCCATTTGTTAAATCTTTTCATTTAATCCAAATTGCTTGATGGGACTTTTAATTATTTTGCACAATATATAAATTAATGTAACAAAACCTGTGATTTACTTAGTATTCATTAGTCTTTCAAATTGTTGCAAAAATAAAAGTTTAATTTTATTAAATATTTTCTAGATTTAAGTAAAATACCACTTCAAATAAATTTATAAAAGTTTAAAGCCTTGATTAAAATTAGAAATAATACATATGGACTTATTGTGAGAAGCTAATAATCTGAAAAAGAAATTATAGATAAGAATAAAAATTTATTGTACACTATAATAAAGTAACCATTTATATTATAGAACAATATTCTATTGGTTGCCATAGTGTTATTCAGAGAAATTTTCAGGATCTGTTGAATAATGAAAACTAATAGAGAAAATTATAGCATAAGAAAATAATAATGATAATCCCTGATACATGTTCTTACACACCTAGAGAAAATATTATTATATATGAGGGCATTGTCAAAATAATAATAACTGACTGTTATTTAGATGTCATGTAACATGTGTGCACCAAAGTCTAGTTTTGATTCAGAAATATTAATAGCTCTACCATTAAGCTATCATACACTAAACAGCACAAGATTCTTTGCAAAATGAAAACAGAAAAATCTCAAGTTGTATTTAACAGATTTTTATTTGACATCTCTTAAAGATCCAATGCTATTATGAGGAGGAAATTTGGATAATTGAAGAACAATTGTATATATTAATCAAAAAACATGTATTTATAAGCATAAGTGATTTATTTATATTACAATTTAATATTCAAAATGCAATAAACTAATGTACTCCCCTTATTTTTGAATTTATCTCATAGATTTAGTACAGTTGAACATCTTTTTAAGTATGATGGAAGTCTTGTATTTAATCTTAGTTTTATTTCTTGTGACTTGAATAGTTTTACTTCATTAATGGAGAATGGAAAAAGTGGTTATTTTTCACTGAATATTCATGTGAAACTTGGATGCTAAACATATTTCATGCTGATAAATTTCAATGACACAACTTGACATAACTGATTAGTGTATATATAATTACATAAAGGTTATATATTAGCAAATTTTTATTATGTATTTTTTTGTTTAAAAAAAAAACGACTTGAAAAACAGATTTAAGACAATACGATTTACAAACATCATTCTAATTCTGATATGAAGACAATCATTCTTCACACAAGCTCCATACTTTAATATTCAATCAGCAATGTTAAATACTAGTAAACTCTTGATCCAAGTCACAAGATAAAGACTTTTGAAAAGATAAGAATGGCTGCTTATCTTTTGTGCCTATATACAATTAAAAAGGCCAATCTTGTGACTTGGATTGAGGGTTTACTAGTATTTAACATTGCTTATTGAATATTGAAGTATGACACTTGTGTGAAGCATGATTATCTTCATATCAGAATTACAGTTTGGCACAGGACTAGTAAAAAAAAAAAAAATCTATAATATGATCTCTCCATTTGTTTTTTTTTGTAATAACATTGTAAAATATTAAACTCTGATATTGACCAGACTATTTAAGAGTGTAAAAAAGATGAAGAATGAACCCTACAAATTATTTTTTTTCTATTTTTAATTAGCTTCTCATACTGCATTCTCATTTCCTATAGTTTTCCTAATATTCCTGGAGTTTATTTATGAATTAAATAGCTCAATATCTTCAGCTCAAATTAAATATTCTCCTTTCCTTTCACCAACTTTTTTGCATTGAATACATTATTACTACTGTTGTAAGCTATTGCAAGTATGATAAATAAAATATTGCATTATATAAAGTTTATAAGGGAAGTGATTTTATTATTCATATTAGTTCAATATCTTGCACTTCTTCCTATTTTTCATTCTTGCAATTGGTTCTCTAATATGTGTAAATGATTTTGAATGTTTTCTAGAGTCTCTTGTGAATTTTATCACTTGTTTTAGATAAAATTGGAAATCAAATTTGCCTAAATATCAATAATAAAATTTTTATTAAACTTAATTCAGAAATCAATTTTGACATACAATTTTTTTCAATTTTCACAAGTCTGAGATAATCAATCCCAGTTTAATTAATACAAAACTATATAGATTTCAGCATGAGATCAGATAATAAATAGATATGTCCAGTGGTAAAATTCATTTGCATTTTTATTTTATTTTTAAATGAATATTTGTATATTAAAAGGCTCAATTGCAAAGTGAACCTTATGAAGATGTGATCTTACCATTAAGTGAGGGCAAACAATGTATCTCACTTGCGTGCATGTTATTAACAGTAGTTAGATTTGATATAATTGAAAAATATTCTTTTTCCTACATTGGCCTTAGTCGGTATTATAGAAAAAGAAGTTCTGTGCCTAGTTTTGTGGTCCATCTATAATAATTTTAATTTGCAGACTTTTGCTTTTGTAGAATACTAAGCTTATAATGATTCCAACAATAGAGCAACCTTTAAATAGTTTTAATAATATCAGTGTGGCAGATTAAATCAATAAATGCTGAGACCAGACATAATAGTATTTGATGCTTGAACTGATCATAAAGTTCTATTAGAAATTGATAATGTTTCATTCTTGTAATGTCCTAAAAACAATTTTTTGCCTGAAGTAGATTTAACTTTCCTACACTTTGACAATCTAAAACAGGAAAAATCTCTATATGTATTGCCATTCAATGCAAGCCGGAGCAATCAATGGATCCCAGAAGGCTTATGCATAAAATCCCCATCTAGTGCCTACTCATCCAATATCCCCAGACAAGTTTCTGGCTTGTGCCATTCGTCAGTGAGGAGCTTTGGATCTGAGAGCACTGCTGAGGCAATACGTATAGAGAGTTTTTCCTGTTTTAATAACAGTTATAAGCAAGTGTAAGAAATGGTGATCATGGGATGTTTATTGACTTTGACAATATGTCATCATCTTGCTATATTTCTTATAATGCCTTTAGCAACTAATGTTTTATTTCATAAACTTTACTTATCAAACAACTACAAAAAATAAAAATGTTGCTTTTTACAGTAGTCACTTGCAACAAATATGGCGACTCTGATCAGGAACAAAAACTTAATGGTGAGTTCCACAATTGTTATGCAAACCAGTCTATGCAATGCAAACATATCCTCATATATTAGATGTTAAACCATCATCGGTCAGTTTATTTGATACCTTGCAATTCTGTCTTTTAACTTCTCAAACAAATTTTCATTCTGAAAAGACTTCAGCACCTTGAAATATCACTATTATTAAAAATATACATTTTTAGATTTATGTTACTTTCAATGGATCAAAAAAAAAAAGCTAAAGTTATTACATTCAAGAAATAATTATTGCTTTTGCAGTTTTAATTCACCAATCGCTGACCATTCTTCCTGATACTTGCTAAACTTCTCTTATTAAATTTCTGAATTGCTAGGAATTTCCACATTTTATTAGAGAATAAGACAGGATTCTTCTTTATAAAAAAAAAAAACCCAAGAACAGATTTATTCACAAGATATCTCTTAACATGATGAGGTTGAAAACTCAAATTGGATTTAATTGTAATATTTAAACTGCGTTTCTAAAGAATAAATAACAAATTTCCTACTAATATGCTAATAATAGATTCTAATTACTAATGAAATTTTCATTTAAATTATTTTTCCAATAATTTGCATCTATAACAGCTCAGATAATATTGAATTTTTTTTTATATGATGTTCTGACTCATGACTATAACAATGTAATTTATAAGATATCATTATTCTATGTGTAAGTCGAATCAAAGTTCCTTCAGACATGTTTTTTGTCTGAACCAAATGTTTATGGTAATCAATTCAAGTGTTACATAAAAAATGAATAACAACAGACAACCACATGCATTAAAAGTGTCCAAAAACAATTTAGTCTTTTAATGCTATCGATGAAAAATACTATCTATATAGAAGTATAAGCATATACCATTTTTAATCTTTTATCAAGCATATATAATTTTTAATCTTTTACTGACCTAACAATGAATTCAAAAAACTTGTAGCATCTACTTATTCAATTAAACTTTCTCTGGAAAATAAATTGTAGTTCTTGTGGCTGTAACTACCTTAAAATGTTAAAATAATGTTCAGACATTTAGAAAATAATTAAAATACTTACAATTATTTCCTTAATGAGCAATCCATCGTGCTCAGTGACTATCCAGATTTTGTGACACGGGCCTTTTTTAGACTCTTTTCTAAATCTTTCCCATTTATGATAGGCAAGAAGACTTCTAATTTGAAATACTCAAATGAAATTTGTCCCAAATTCATTTCATTACTGACTGTATTGCATCAAGCAAAATGACACTAAAATTTAGTTTAAACTTGTCCTTATTACTATTTTCCTCAATACTAAGAACTCACATTTGTGAATTCACATTGCATACAAAAAGAAGCATTGGAATTACTATGCATTTATTTAAATGTTGAAAATGTGATTGTCCAAACCCATAATTAGTGCTGAGATGACCAACAGCACAAAAGACTCATGACAACGGGATTCTTCACTTACTTAAATGATTCAAGATAGTAAGATAAAAGAGAATGAAGGCAGGATGAGAAAAAGACATATCAGAAATAATACTATAAAGATTATGCAATTATAAAATGATTGAGGTAAATTATGATTCAAAACATGCAAGTTTGTCCTTGAATCAAGCCTCAGATAATAATGGTGAGAAAAGGTTACTTTTAATTTCTTCATTTTTATCTCATATTTTATCATTTCAATAAATTTTTTCTATGAAAATAATTCCAATTTATATTCTTCTCTTTTCAGTATGTTTCCCCCATTTTACTATCCAAATCTTTAGTTAAAAAACAAAACACCAGCTATTGTAATTCTCGTTCTTATTTTAATGATGATGCAGAAACATTTGAAAAAATCTACATTCACAACATTAATCTGTATACATAAATATATTGTTTTTATTTTAAAACTGTGGATAATTAACTATCGAGGAAATCTGTTAAAAATCTAAATGAATATGATGTTAATAGGTGAAAACAAAGCTACATTTTCTAATATCTTCAAATGTTTTCACTAGTTATTATTTATTATGTTAAGCAATGATTGTGAATTATTGTAAATTATAATTTATGTCAAACAGCATATACTTTCTAATATTTAAATTTAATAAAAGATATATTACCTTCTGAGAGGGATGTTTACTAATGTCTCTTCTCCCATGGATGAACTTGTTAGCTGTAAAATATATATATAAACATATACATAATATTTCCTTCAGAATTACTATCATTATTTTTATTAAATAAATAAAATCAAAGGCTTACATATTCACTAAATTTTGTTTTAATTATTCCTGGTGCAATGCAATTCACTCGAATGTTATGACGAGCACAATCAATTGCAACGGCTTTGGTTAATCCTAAAAGAGCTGTCTTACTAATGGAATACACTGGAATGGGCTGAAGTAATTAAAAAAAGAAATTAATTAAAACTAAAAAGAATTTGTATTTATTTATTTTAAATATTAATAAAACAATTACTTACTAAATAAACTTTAAATGTATAGCAACTTATTGGTATTTTTTAATAACTCAACTGACAATAATCTTCAATAAGTGTACATGAAAGTTCATTCAAAGACCTATATTAACTTTTATATATACAGTACATGCGATTTAGACAAATATTATTTATATACAGTACTGAAAATTGACAAGTGTTTTTTTTTTAGATAAGGCCTTTTCAAAACCCTCCAAAGCGATACAATAAAAAAAAAAGGACACTTTTGCATTTTAAAACATACACACATACAAAACAATGATTGATGTTAATCTACAACTTTAAAAAAAATAACTTTAATAAATAAGATATTTTTGATTGTTTGTTATCATTAATTAAATATAGAATAACAAGAAAAATTTAATTATAGCAAAATATATCAGAACACCATCCATTATCCATAAGAAGATATTATTTTACTCTATCTAGAACCTGGAAGATATCAATATTCAATAATGTTTCCAAAATGCAAAATAAAAGCCTAAATCTCATATATAAACATATACTTATTTCCTAAATCTTACTTTATTCATATATCTATACCTTAAATGTCTGACTGAATTTATACTTGATAAATGTCTAATATGGGGTAGTAGAATAATTCTGAATTGAGAGATGGTACCTCATTTAATATTTGAACATTAAAGAGTTTGTATGGGTCAAAGAATTCAGAAAATTTTAAATGGTATATTAAAAAATGGATATCTATTCGTTGTGTGATTCAAAAAGAATAATAGAGTGGATTTTTTTTTAATAATGGAAATTAAAAGCAAATCAAAAATTTGGAAACTACAATATAAAAATAAAGAAACTTTAGTAAAAACAGATTATGTAGATATATAGAAAGATTTATACAATACCCAACAATTAATAGATAGTGAATTAATTTCTATATATTTTCATTTTAACAATGGGATAAATGTATAGATAGTACATTATAGATATACAGAATAGTTTTGTAGAGAAAAAGAAATAGTTATAGAAATAAATGTGAATATAAAAAAAAAAAATTATATAAGAATAACACAAGAGGAAGTTCATTATTATTTGGTACAAGAATAAGAGCTTTAAATACTAAGGAAATAGTCAGAAATGGGATAAAAATCTGAACTGTAAATGTGATTTATATGAACATGAGTGAGAAAGTATTGAATACTTATTTTTCCAATACAGAAAATTGGAAGGATCAGAAAAAAAAGTATGGAGCATGGGAGAAACAAAGGTGAAGAGATTAAAAAAAAAATAGATTTGTCCCTAGATCTTTATGACAAGTGTAGTATAATATGAAGTTAGGATACCATAACTAATGAAACAGTTTTTATTAAAATTGGATAGAAAAAGAAATGAGTCTTTCTTAGAAAAATGATTTGATGATGGAAGATTGAAAGGGGATATAAGGAGAGATGTAAATTACTCTAATATATGATAAGTTCAGAGGGAAAAACATTAATTTCAGTAATCAAATCTCTGGAAATACAGTATATCATGAGAACTTCTGACTTTATCTAAGGAAAATATCATCACATTATTTATTTATGAACTGCTTGTTTAAATTTACATCATAGATTTGAAAATTATTAGAACGACTGATTGAAATCAAATTTTTTATTTAATCTTTTAAAATTTCCAATATGATTAGATTACAACATCTTTGTTTTATTAAACCAAGGTAAATTGTAGAATGTTCTTAGGAAAATGGAATATTACCTTTTATAATTCTTAGGAGAAATCATTATATAAGCATAAAAGCTACAGTAATAAAGAAATTGGTTTCAAAATGTCAGGATGCTGTATTTTATCTATTACATTTGAATATTAAACATGGGACACTTAACTGGATGAAGATAAACACAGATTAATGGAAGAAACAACCTTAGATATACAGATGATACCACTGAACATACCAAATGTTTCAAGACAGGATGAAATAACAGAATTATAAATAAATATGAAGAAAACAAAAAGTATAATGGCAAGATCAGAAAATAACTTCAAGATCGATTATGAAAGCATATAAATTGTTGCCAGTTTTCAACACCTTGAATCATTTATCAATAACAAAGGCTCCAACATTTAATTAAACTTGGAAAATATTTTTAGATGTAGAGACCTTCTTTAAAAATGAAGACCTGAATTGTTTAGACTATAATGTTTCCCATGGATCTCTATGGATGTGAATTGAAAAAAAAAAAAGGATAGAAAAAGTACTGATGCTTTTGAATATAATACTAATAAAGACTTTTGATAATTTCGTAAATAGTAAGAAAAAATATTAATTGAATACTTGTTTTGTCTTATTTTAGTCATATGATGAGATGATATAATTTATTAAAAAATATATAATGTGAAGGAAAAAAAGGCCAGCAAAGAAAAATTTGGATCTCTGTCATCACTATAATTAATGCGCCTTTGAGCAGCTTGAAAACCATACAAATGACAGGTCACTCTGAAGAATTGATATCACAGGCAAAACTCACTATATATATTGCCACACACAGCAAGCTAGAGTAATCGATGGATTCCAGAAGGCTTGTGCATAAAATCCCCATCTGGTGCTACTCATCCAATATCCCCAGACTATTTTCTAGCTCGTTGCCTTCGTCAGTGAGGAGCTTTCTGTGTTTCCCAATATATATATAGTGAGTTTTGCCTGTTTTAACAACAGTTATACACAAGCATAAGAGGAGGTGGCCATGTGATGTTTATTGGCTTAAAACCAATCCTGCCTAATAGGATAGTGGTGGCTATGGTTATTAAAGACACCAAAATGTATGGGTACTGAACTGAGTTCAGACCCATATGATTACATAAGCTAATGGGCTTGGATTGAAAACATTAAGGTGTTTTCAGTTTAAGACTCATAGTTTTGTAGTTAAATGGAGATAAAAGGTGGTTGCTGGAGGGTTGCATTAGATCCTAAGATCTAGATGCAGTGCTCTCAGATCCAAAGCTCCTCACTGACGAAGGTCATAAGCCAGAAACTAGTCTGGGGATATTGGATGAGTAGGCACTAGATGGGGATTTTATGCACAAGCCTTCTGGCATCCATTGATTACTCTAGCTTACTGTGTGTGGCAATATATATAGTGAGTTTTGCCTGTTTTAACAACAGTTATACACAAGTATAAGAGGAGGTGGTCATGTGATGTTTATTGGCTTAAAAGAATTGATATCCATATGATAATAAGGAATTGATATTGACTTGTCAGCAACTAATAGTGCAATATACAGAAGCAATATATATATATATGAACACTTAGAACAAATATCAATATGATAAAAGTTATTAATGATCTCATTATAGAAAAATAAATTACCAATATTTATTGCGCTTAAATAATTAAACACTTTCTTTTTTTATGGGAGGGGGAAAAAAATCAAATGCAATTTAAATAAAAATTCAACAAAACTTATTTTTTAGGATAAAAAAAAAAAAACAGAGCAAATTTGAATCAGAAAAAAAAAAAAATCTTTAACAAAAAACGAAATTTAGAAAAAAATGTATTTTTAATGATAAAAAAAAAAATCCAAGTCAATAAAGTGGCATTAAAAACTCATACATAATGTATATTAAAGCTAAGTAAAAGCTAGCTTGTAAGATCTCTGTTGCAAATTGAAACAAAAAATTCAGCCATAAATGTATCATATTTAATAAATAATAAAACATAAATATTAAATTGAATTGACTAATTATACAATACAGTATAGATCATTTATGTGCACTTAGATACATTAGACTAATATAAAACTATTCATGAAGATCTAAGCAGCAGTTGGTAATAGTAATTAAAAATGTGTGTGAATGAATTTATATCATTATCTATAATACAAATCCTGCACCATTATGTTTTATTGTCACTGACATTATTAAAAATTATTCTAATTATTTTATGATTTATTGGAAAATTCCTTCAAATAATTGTCTTTTCTAGTAACAATATGTTCAAATTTCAACTATGAAAAATTTACTTCTATTTGATATATTTCTTTGATTTATTTAAAACTAAAATAATTCATGGCATAAATGCACAAATCTATCTACTATATCAAATAACTGCTGTATTTGTTTTATACATGCTCAATTTTATTCACATCTCCATAATATTCTGTAAGTTTGAGAACATACTTATATGAAAAAGATTACAAAATACCCATTTTGAGAAAGTTAAAAATTGGTGTTACAATTAGTTGGTCATATATATTTTTTTTATTATTCATTGGAATATTTTAAAAAAGCATTAAGTATTTTGGAATTAACCCAATTTACATTTATAAATAAATTTCAATCTAAAAAATAGAATTGAAAAAAAATTATCAACTGTCCAGAATCATAAATATAAGGCCATGAAAGACATTGCCATCCAAGAATAACTCAATGCATTAATTTCATTTTATTAAAATAGTGAAAATTATTTCCAAATTAGATTATATCAACTTAAGACATCATCAGAACTAGGTGTTGGTGATGAGACATATAACTCAAGTTCATCAGCAGATTAAATGGCAATATTGCAATGACTGATTTAGACCACAATGAATTAACTGGTGACCTATATCTTGAAGTAAATGAAAAATGAAAAATCATTTCAAAATAATGTTCTAATTGAAAAATAGTAAATATAAATTTTAAAATTCCAGATAATGACCAAATATTCACGGCAAATTATGAAGATTATCAAAAAATGGAATTAATTGGAAAAAAAAATTTAATATATCTGAGATATATAAAAGACCATAAATTTAGTGGTACATATTATAATAGAAAAACAGAAAATAGGTGTTTCATATAACACAAACATAATTTATTTGTTCATTAACAACAAATTCTATTTTTATTGCAAGACTTTTATATCTACTGAATGTAGTAACCAAAACTTTACATAGACATGAGACCAGTATAACTTACATGAAGAATTTTTTTAAATGGATATACCTTGAGAAGAATCTAAAAAATAAAATAACTATTGACTTTCAAACACACATGTGCAAAAAAATATTTGTCAAATATTTTAGAACGATAGAGTGAAAAAGTAAGATTCCTTGGTGGCCAGCATTTTAAAATTTCAAGAATTATTAAATCTCTTATATCAAAAGGATAATAAAAACTTTTTAAAATTTGTTAAAATGTTAACTAAGTTTGATTAGTCATGAAAACACAGAATTCTATAGCAAATTATAAATAAATGGAATAAAAGATAAAAATTTTATTACTAATTTGAAAAGCTAAATACTGGACAATAATCCTAGATTACATATTTGATGTAAATAAATCAGAACAAATCACAGGCAAGTTATCTCCCAATTAAATTATAAGAAAATTGTAATATTCCCACTGAAAATCTAAAGGATAAGACAATGGGACAAATATGAAAGATAAAAAAAAATAGGCTTTTTAACATAAATCTAAACTATTTACATCTTTGCTGAGCTTACTCTAGATTTAATTATAAATGATGTGTCAAAACCAATGAACAGTTGTTGTTGTTTTTTTTTTGTAGCTAGACAAGAATTTATACTTTTTATTTTCTAACAAACAATGGCCATGTCTTTTAAAGAACAATTCACATTTAACATCAAAACAATTTCTAGCAATCAATAGTATTTACATAATCATTCAAAAACTAGAAAATCTTGATTTTGTCATAATTTTTTAATCAGAACTATATTGGTGCCAGATTTCAAAGAGTTTTTTGTGGTTGGAAAAAAAAACAACTGAAAAACACAGGAACTTTCCTTTAATGGTTACATTTTTAATTTGGAAATGATCTAAAAATGGATATGTTTTAAAATTTTAAAAATTAACATAATTTTAGTAATTTTTTTTATTATTATTTATATCTGTCTATATATATACACATTTCAAAATACTATAAAATATACTCTACAAAATTCAATATGCCTATATAAAATAAATAACTGAATATTAGCTATAATCAGATTACGGTAGTTATGCCATCTTGAGTAGTAATTTAATTGCTATTTAAGATGCCGTAAGTTGGCTACAGCTAATATTCAGTTATTTATTTTTTATAGGTATATTGAATTTTGTAGTGATTATTATGTGTTCTATATGATTTTATATATATACATTTGTAGTGTAATCAATAATTTTTATAGAATTATTTATATTCTTAAGCACTGTAAGAAATGAATTAACAAATAAGAATTACCCCAATAAGATTGTAGCCAGCAATAGATGATACATATACGATAGAACCACGTCTAAAACAAAAATAGCATTGATATACTAAATTATACAATGTTTATATGTAATAAAAATAAAACAGAAATAAAGCATTATGTGACCTCATTTTATTCACTGGTTTTCAGGGACAAATTCTACTTACATTTATAATTCTATTCTACACTAATCTAAGCTTGAAAATCAAACCTAAGATTTCAGGCTAGTAACTTGATGACACAAAAGAGAAGACAAGATAGCTGCTGGATGAAAGTGCAGTAGATTCAAGAAATCCACATTTATTAGATTCAGAACCCACAAAGGCCAAAAATCAGAAATTGGTCTGAAGATGTAAATAGAACATGATAGGATAATGATTTAATAAGTTTACTATCGAGCATTTATTGATTACTCAAGTTTACAAAAGATGGCAGAACTGAACAAGTAATTATATTTTTAAAAAAATAAATGGAATGATCATTTCGAAAAATATAGTATTCATTCAAAATACAATAGTTCTAAATAATTTCCAGCATGATTTTATTTTAAACATATTTAAAATAAAATTATATACTTAGATAGACGATAATAATAGATCAGCTTTTTATGACCCAATTCTGAACATGGACACAACAAAGAATCAATTATAATAATATTCACTGTGTTTAAAAAATTAACATGTATTTATATCATGAAGGACTATTTTGCAGTGCATAAGACTTTCCACAGGAAAAATTTTGCCCAATTATAATATGTCAACTAAACATAATTTTTATTTTTTTCTTCTTCTCTTTGAACTTAGAATTAGATAAAAATCACTTATAATATAAAGATTTAATTTTCATGTATAGGGCTTTGTAGAATTTTTTTTTTAATTTTGCTCTACCTTTTGCCATACTAGTTATTAAACAATATGCAAATTAGAAAGAAATTAAGCTTTTGAGATCCTATGGATTATAATGATGGCACAACCATACAATAGTTTTAAGCCAATAAACATCACATGATCAATACGTATAGAGAATTTTGCTTGTTTTAATACAATAGTCTTGTTAAAAATACGTTACTGGATTGCTAATGAACAAAGGGCTACTACAACAACTTTTTAAAACATTCTCTTCACTATTCATTTAAAGTCATTAGTACAGTAACAACCTTTGATAGTAAAGGTAAAATAATATAGATGGGGTTTTTTTTTTAATCCCTGAAAAACCAATTACTTTGGGTTAACCAATATGATAATATCTGGATGACATTTTGGATTGAAAATGATACTCTGCATCTCAGATGATTGATTAAAGAGCAGTAATCTATTATGAAGGAAATTGTTTTCCTCTATTTGTTACATAACTGTTATTGAGAAAGATGGCTGTTGGGAAGAAAAAAAAGAATAACAGTTTTTATTAATGCAGGGAAAAAGCATTATGTATTTCATATTCATCACGTAATATATTATTATTCACAAGATTGGCTTAGATTCAGATTTATAACTGTAAGTATGTCTATAGCATTAACATATACCAAGCCAATTCCTGCTTAATGAGATAAAATAATTTACATCATATAGTATTTGCATTATATAGATTATGAATACTGATAATGGATTTTGGGTGAGAAGAATGGGCAATCAATATTATAAATGAGAATAATCAAGTGCCTTTTCCTCAATAGATATCTTGATGTATCTTTATTGACTTCTGATAATGTCTTATTGGGATCAATCTCAAGATATACAAAAGTTTTTTGTAATTGCACTGATGTGCTATTTGCAATTAAAAAGACTCAAGGAACTTATCAACTTGCCACATTATTTTAATTATATCTTTTATGTAAGAGATCTCAAAAAAGTTATTTTAGAAACTTGGAATTCTGAAAATATTAATGGGGGCATTACAGATCTTCACTGTGATGAGGATTTGCACAGTGAAATCAAAGGATCTGGTTACTTTTGCAAAGATTTGAAGTATCAATTCTATTAAATGAATCAAACCTCTAGAAATTATAATACTGGCAACATATGACAATAAAAAATATCAAAAATATGAACCACTATTTGTAACAGTAAGGGGTCAAGTCTGTTTCAAATAGTACAGAAGGCAATAGTAATCCCTGAGCAATACTCTTCATAATTCTGATGACTGATCAAGTTCTCAAAAAATTTTCTAATAGAACCAAAATCACTCGGAATCATCTTAATTTTGGTTAATACCCAAGCCTAATTCAATCTGATTATTTTTATCAACCTTATTTTATTCTAAAGAAATAAAAAATAACATATTTAACATAGTTTAAACTAGATCTTTATCCCACAACATTTCAAAAATGGATTAATTCCTGCTCTTGAACATCTTATTTCAAAAAAATCATACAGATCATTGTATTCTTTATTTTAAAAAATTAAACTAATTCAGTATTCAGTGGAAAATCAATAGTGATGATTAATAATTTATTATTAATTTCTTCATAAAAAATTTGTCATAATGCAATGAAAGTAAAAAAAAAAAAAAGTTTGAAAATGAAAAAATATTATAAAGTTATATATTATTTATTCAACTGCAGATGGCATTTATATTAGTATTCATCTTTAGTTAAGAAACTAAACTCATTGGTGTGTGGCAATAGATTTAAATTTGTTTTTTTCTTGAATTAAAAAAAAATACAATCAAGGTCATGAACACAAGGGAGAGAAATTAAGAGTTAGTAAATTATGATCAGTGAAAGTAAAGTAAAAAAAATAGCATTTGCTAAATTTCACTCAAAAAAGGAAAAATAATGATATTGATTAATAGTTTGAGTAATAAACAAAAAAATGAAACCTGGGAATAAGTTTTTTAAAAAATTGAAGATATTCAGTCATGGAAAACTGTGATGAAGAAAGAGAGGAAAAAAATTACCTAAAGTGAATTAATCTTCAAACAGGGAAAAAAATCCATTAATCAAAATATGCAGAACAAAACAGAAGATAATATAAATCATTTTCTAATCATGAAAATATTGTTCATGTTATCATTATTAACAACCATTCTTAAACAAATGTCATCATTCTAATTCCAAAAGATAGAACAAAATACATAATATATATATATATAAAAGATAAAATATTTGATTATATAAATCAAACTATGAATCATAAATATATCTATATTTATCACATGTTTAACCATTGACATCTTATGAAGCTCTCTTTAATTTCTGTAGCAAACTTTATTCAATATCTTGAAAAATTGTAGTTCTTTTATATCATAGCCTCAACTATATCTTCCCAATGAAAGCACTCGGTATTGCATTTCTTTAAGAAGTTTTTGAAAAATCTTTATAATGTAAATAAGAGCTGGCTCTCTCAAAAAAATTATGCTAAATATCTCCCATAAAATACTTTTATAGAAATTCTATTACTTTCATGTCTCCAATTCAATGAAGATTTACATTTAAAATAATAGAAATAGATAGCATCCCATTCAACAAGGTAAAGAACATACCAAAAGTCATTATAATTTTAAAATCTTAGATAGTATTCCTAGTTGTTGTTTTTTTTTCTGTGTATAAATTGGTGTGAAATTATAAATCTATTAATTACAATATTTTGAATAGATTTAAACAGAAAAGTAAATATTATACATAATCTGTTGTAAATATTTAAAAATACTTTGACAATTGCATACATTTCAAACATTGCTTTGAATATCATTTCTATAAAGGTGCCAGTGAATGGCACTCATAAATCTTTCAAGAGTAAAAAAATATAATTAAAACTTTTTAAAACCTAACACACACTTTTAACACATAATACTAACCCTCTTTTCTTCATATGTGGCACACATTCTTTGGTCAGTAAAAAGGCACATTTGACATTGATTTCAAATATCTACAAAAATAATAATTTGCTTTTTAAAAAATTATAAAAATGTACATTAAATATTAATTCAAATATTTTCAAACGCAAATAATAATAACTACATAAAAAAAACTAATTTCATTTACTCATATACAGTATTCTCCCACATATGTGATATTTAATTCTAAGCCATATCACATATCTAAATTCACATATAATAGTAAATTTTTATGATATTTATTAACACGTTTATAGTATAGAATTTTTCAACAATGTACCTATGCTGTAATTTTAGTTTTAAAAAAGCAAAAAAATAAAACATCAACAAAAATAAAATCCTTTATCATATCTTTGTAAAGAATAAAATAAAGGAACAAGTAGGTATGACAAGAACTATAAAATTATTTTTTATGATAAAATGAAAAAAAGAAGTCATTGTATTAGATAGCAAAATAATTTGCACACTTGGAAATGACAGATTTTAACTATAATATCAAACTCAAAAAAATTGAAGAATATTTTCTAATAGTGAAATGCTATTTTACCATCAGCTACTATTGTTTTAAACGACCTCTATAAAATCTTTATAATTCTATCCAAATTTATTTTGAATTATCAAATTGTTTGAACTAATTTATTATAAATTTCATTAATATTTATATTTTATTTCTTCATGTATTCTTATTTAAAAACCAGTTTTATAATTATGAAATAATCGAGATTAATTTATTTTATAGTAAATTAGAATATTAAAGCTTTACTAATAAAAACAAAAAAACATTTCATCAACTACCTGCTTATGATGATTCTATAATATTCATTGATTACACTGGGACTTGTTTTTTATTAATTTATATATTCTTTACTTAATTTTTTTTGGACTTATAAATAACTCAATCTACAAATATGCAAATCATAGATAATGGCTTATTAAATGTATTTGCATAGAGTGAACAAAAAGTTATGATCAACAATAGATAAGTAATATATTTTTTTAATTAAGTTTCAATAAATGCTAGAATTCCAAGTAAATAAATAAAATCTTTTACCATATCTAACAATATAAAAAGATGGCAATACATGTGGACTTCATTCAGACTTAGAAGAACTTTGTAATTTTCCCATTCTATATATATGAATGTGTGTGTGTGTGCATGTAATTGAAAACCAGGAGTAACTACGTCCCATGAGTTATTTAATGTCAAAAACAATGAAAAGGTAGAATACTATTCTATCTTTAGGCTCAATTGCTACATAAGTTTAGTTTTTGATTTGGTTTTTAAATTATAGAGTGAATTTTATTTATTATTTTAATTTATGTATAAACAAAATAGTCTGAAATCATCATTAATATATTCAGAGAATACAGAATGAGTCTTACTTTTAACAACCTCTGAACATTAAATGAAATATTAATTTTAATAAATTAATAATAAATAATCATAACTTTTTTAATTATCTGTAATTAAAAAGCTGAAGTAATTACTTCCCACTGAGTTATGTAATGTCAAAAACTATGAAAAGATAGAATAATACTAAACTTATATAACAACAGAGCCTAAAGATAGAATGGTATCATTCTATTTTTTCATTGTTTTTGACTTTACATAACTAAGCAGAAGATATTTCTACTTTTCAATTATAGATATTTAAAAAAGTTATCATTATTTATTATTACAGTTATTAAAACTAATATTTCATTTAATGTTCAGAGGTTGTTAAAAGTAAGACTCATTCTTCATCCTCTGAATATATTAATAATTTCAAACTATTTAGTCTGTACATAAATTAAAAGAATAGACAAAATTCATTCTATAATTTAAAACCAAGTCAAAAACTAAGCTTATATAATAACAGAATCTAAAGATAGAATGGTATGACTCTATCTATTGACAGTTTTTGATATTACATAACTCAGTGGGAATTAGTTACTTCCGCTTTTCAATTACAGATATTTAAAAAAATTACCATTATTTATTATTAGTTATTATTATATATAAATACATATTAAACATTTTCATAGATTAATTAGATCTAAATAAAGGAATGAGTAAGAATATTTCCATATAATAATTAGAGAAATATGTTAGCAAAAGTATTGTTAAATAATGATCAATTATTATAATAGTCTCGACACTAAACTAATTTGCTCTAATAGCCAGAAATAGCTTTTTACCTAAGGTTGAATTGATATTTACAAGATGTTAGAGAAGATGTGATTCTTCAAAGTCCTCAAACTTATAAAAATATCCATCTGAATTTAAAGCCATCTTTTTTTGTTTCTAAGTAAATTACAGGCAAAAAAGCTATTGTTGGCTACTAGAGCTATCAATAATAAGTCAAGCATTGGTGGTTGAGTGGTCAGCACAGCTGCTTTATAAGCAGTTGACCCGAATTAGCGGGTTCGCTTCCAGGCCAATGCTATGACATATGAAAAAAAAATAATAATAATTGATAGTAATCTATCAACAATATTACAAAGAATTATTCCATTCATTCCTTTAATTATATATATGCTGATTTAAATATTTTCTTGGGTAAAATAAATTAAATAATCTTTTTGGGGAGTTTTCCATGGTGAGGACAAGCAAGAGACCATTTATGCAGAATAAGATCAACAGATGATCAATTCCTGTTATAACTATACATAGTACCTAAAAATTACTTGCTGATATTCCAATAATATGAAAAAAAAAGAAAACAATGATGCTTTTAAAACTTTTGACAAACAATGTTATTTGCCATGCATAACTCCAATATTAACCAGGGCAGCCGGCATAATGACTTTTATCTTATAAATGAAAAAAGTTTCATCAAGATAAAATCAGTTAAGATAACTAATATAGTATAATACTACACTAGACTTATAACATGAAAATTAATAATATAATAGAAAACTGTTAATATGCCAATTAGAAAATAAACAAAAATAATCAGCCCTGCAATTTTACAACCAAAAAATATATTAATAACATCCAATAAAAATACTTGCCAATACAAAAAGCAAATTTATTTTAAATAGAATTTATTATATCCGCATTCAGTGAATGATGACAAAGACAATAATACCAATTGTTTTAGTTACTACAAAGATTTAAAGTAAAATCAGACATTAAATCGCTGACTCAACTTTGAACAATCATATGAACATCCTTATAGATCCAATCAACCATACAAATCAAAAACTTTCCACATACTTCATATAATACTACAAAAGGATATTTATTTCACCAAATTGCCAAATCCTTATCTAAGATTAAATGTTACATTACTAACACACAACATATATAAAAATTCTTCCTAGTGATCTATATTAAAAAATATGGATTAACTTTGCAAATAGTGATTAGTGCATCTAATTCAGGCATGGGGAACCTTTTATCAGCAGCAGACCATGTTATAAGCCATTGTACATCATAAATTAGATATAGAAAAAAAAATCACTAATATTTGTAATATAAAATTTTCATACAAAAAAATTATTTTAAAAAAAATTAATGTAAGTTTTATATGACAAAAACATGAAATTTAAAGAATTCACACATAAATAAGCAAGAATGATAACATACAATTTTAATAGAAAGTTATTATACTAGTATAATCATGAATTACAAAAAGTTGAAGGGGCCACATATACACTGTCTCTACAGATTTCCTATCCTTGATTTAGATTGAATTTTCAAAAACAATAATATACCAATGTGGAAACACAAAAGTAACTTGGTTTATCTGAAAATTTGTGATAATAGTATTTTACTTCTAATTATATGTTGGGGATTATTTTCATCATTTAATATTAATTGCTAAACATTTTTAGAAAAATTCAAACTCTTTTCAAATAGGTCAGTATGTAGCACAATGTTTTGATTAGTATTATTGTACACAAAGTTCTTCATTTTTCTTGATTTTATTTTTCATTAATAGTTTATTAAAAAAGAAAAGATCTTCACCTTTTTAACATATGCACCTTATTGATTTTTTGTAATAGCTCGACGATGCTGTTTGACTACAGAGGAAACTCCCAAACACAAGATAGACACTTTACAAAGATATCAGTGACATCTTTAACCTAAATTCTGATTTATATAGATCAATCTGAAGGGTGATGTTACTCTGTTCCCTTATATATACATTACTTTCTTATATACATTAACAATCAATCTTTCAGTTTACTATATCTTAATATTATGAATTAATAGAAACTAAGTAATGCTCAAATTTATTTATTAAGTGCATAGATCGTATGAAATTAAAGAAAAAGGATTTTACCTTTTTAACTGATTTTTTATAACAGTTCAATATAAAAAATCAGTAAGATACATATGTTAAAAAAGTGAAATCTTTTCTCTTTAATTTCATATGATCTATATACTTAATAAATAAATTTGAAAGTTAATAGTTTATTATAGATACATGTACACACAAAGACATATATTCAAACTATTATTCAAATATTTGTTTTGTCAAGATAGTTTACAAAATGTGCTACTTACCTTGTCCCATATAGCTTCTGTAGTCTAAAACATAAATAATAATAAAAAAGAATATTAGTGTTAAATAAATATTTACATGATATAAAATAGATTGAAAATCTATTCTTACATCTAATATGGGTCCAACTGTTGGATTAACAGCTGCATTGGAAACTAGAATGTCTATACCTCCTTTATTTTTGATAGTCTGAAAATATATATATATATATATACACACACACACTTTTTAAAAATATTTGATTATGAAACTAATACACTTTTATTCTTTATATTTCTCAATAATTGAAAACTTTAAATTATTTAACTACTATTTTGTAAAAATCATTTTTTATTCAAACTTTGAATTCTGAGAATTATTTTTTTAAATAATATTTTACATTTAACATTAATTTACATATAAACACATTTTCACAGACAACATTTAGATCATTTTATAATGATGGTAGTTTCTTCATGAATATCGTCAATGTTACCATAAAATTAAATAGAACTTCTCTGCTTTAATTTTTCAAAAAAAAAATTTACTTTATCATTCAGGACATACATCAAACAGAAATGAAGTCACTTGACTACTACCTATGTGTAGGCAAAGCAATCTTCAAAAAGCCATCAGAACCTAATGACTTTCTCTATCTCAAAGAAAACAATGCTGGAAAAAGCATTACTTGGATAAACAGCTAAACCAGCTGACTAAAAGAAAAAAAAGGGTTGTACGTCTGTTTAAAATCTGAAAAAATTATTTAAATCATTGACATTGCAGGCAGATAGATATATATTGTAATAACAAAAATAATAAATATAATGGTGATTAATTATTATACAATCTTTCAATCCGCAGAAATACTTTCAGTTAATTACTTAATCCTCTTCAAATGTCGTTTAAGTTCAAAAAAGGTAACAGAAGCAAATTTCATCAACTCAAATCCTAGGATTCCTGAATTTTAACATTAGCAGCTTGTCTATTAATTATATTCATTTTATTTCTTAATTTTTCTTTTATTATAACTTCTCTTTTCATGAAGAATTTTAATATTTTCAAGATCAAACTTAAATTTATATTTACATGTCCTTTCATGATCTAAGAAAACTGAAGCAGTCATTAAATCATTACTATTTTTACTTTTTACACACTTGTATAATAATTGATACTCCCTTAATCTTTTCTCAATACTGCACCTCGATTTACCTATACATGATAACATGGATCTACAAAAAATTTGATAAACCACATTCCTTTATCTTGACAGGTATAACACTTTTAGAATTATTCACTAACTTATTAACATTATTTGTAACACAAAATAAAACATTAAACACATCCTTATATATATCTTTAAAAAATTTCACTTAAGAATTTGAAATATATGAAAGATAAATCCATTTTTTATTATCAATCTGCAGCTCCTTTAAATATTTATACTTCATTTTAAATTGACATAAAGTATTATTAATCTGTTCAGTTCTATAACCAATTTCAAGTCATTCCTTTGCAAATTTCAATATTTTTTAATTTATCACTTTGATAACAACATAATTTTTCATTATGAAACAAAAAAGATCTAAAACTTGCCATCTTATACATAATTGGTACTTTTGATTTACAATTTATGTCCTTTTTTTTTACAATGTATATTAATTAATCACCATTATTACTATTTTTATTGTCAATATTTATTAATTAAAAAACATTTTATTTGTATTACATATATATATATAGCTCACACACACACATATATATAAGATTTAGAAATATTACCATAATTACCATTTTCTTTATTTTGCTGTAATATTTTATATAAATACAATTTATCCAAACCACTTTGAACACTTTTTAGAAAAAACCTTTATTTGTACATATATATATATACACCTACGTTTCGACTGTCCTGCAGTCTTTTTCAGAGCCAAATAAATCTATGCAAATTATAAGGAAAATTCAGTAAATATTTTACTGCATGGAAAATATTCTGGTAAGTATTACAAACAAATTTATAGCAAACAAATAAATTATAAAAATATAGATTGTGCAACTATATATATATACAATTACATAATCTAAATTTATATGCCTTTAATTCAATGAACATCAAATTGTTTCCCAGGAATATAAGAATGCTGGGGGGAAAAATCAAAGAAGCATACATATTATCCATTTAAAAATATTAATTTATATGTTAATATGATTCAAATAAATGTAGATGAAATTTCTATATACAAACATGATTTCATTGAAGTCATTACTACTACTTGATAACTAAATCTATAATCTATATGTTATGATTATGACGCATGACATTACTTCTCTAAATTACTGTGATGTAAATTAAATTCTGATAAATATTTGTCTACCTCATATAAAAGTGGAACTATATATATATATATAAAAGGCTGGATTGTATCAATAAGCGAGATGATACATGCAAACTTCCTCCTATTTGGAAAGATTATTTTAAAAAACATTGTTAATTTAACACTTCACCTCTACAACCGTCTTTCTACCTTTTATGACCCAGTAGATGACTTGTGTGATCAAGTCGAAACATCGATATTTTAATATTTAAATTTTTTAACAGGGATGAACCTGCAAAATATGTCTTTTATATATATATTGAATATTCACCCTAATTAATATTATTTGTTAAATTGGTTATTCTTGTAGAAAAACGAGTATAAATTGATTTATTTTACATTTGCAAAAAAAAATACAAAAAACTTGACATTAGCTAGTTGTGCATTTATATAATTAGGACTTACAATGTTTTAGTTGATAGCTTTCTTGTGGTCCACTTTGCAAGTAGTAAGCATTAGCATATAAAACAACTAGACTTCATATAGAATCCAGATTTCATTTTGTTGAACTCCTGATTCAAAACAACAAAAAATAAGATCTTAGGTTCTTAAAATAAAAAACAACTATATAGTGTTGGCAACCATAGAACAACTCAAGTGCCAGCTACATTCTCTACAGAGAAATCTTCCTTTCAACTAGGAAGCTCAATAAAATTACTTCAGTTTAAAATTGAGTGTATAATCAAAATCAAAAATGGAGACCATCTATAAATTGAATTGTTCAGAATGCTGTTACAATTGTACTTTGGGAGACTCATCATTCTTCTAATAATGCCATTTTGAAATTCCTGGATTTACATTAATTATTGATGGAATTTATTGTAAACATGGTTTCACTACTTTTGTTTCAAATCATCTTCTAAAGCAAAGAATTTTCATTGAAGATAGTTCAAATGATTCTGTAACAACAATGCAGATAGATAATTTTTATGTATTCAATATTTATAAATCTCCCGATTCAAACTGGCTTTACTCTCCTCTTACAGATCTTTTTATACCTTGTGTATTTATAGGAAAATTTATTTCTTATAGTTTTCTTTGGGATATGTAAATGAGGATCAAACAGATTCTCAACGTTTAGAGTAAACAGAAACAAAGGGGTACATTTTGTTCAAGCAGATGAGAAACTGGTACAACTTTCGATTTATGTTTTGTTTCAACAAAAAATAATTTACAATTACCTACTGAGCTACTAATATAGGATAACTATCTCACAGTCAACTTAAGTCTAATCACTCTTGGAATCCATATCCCTATAGTTGAAAACTCTCTTGTACTGATACTGAATTTAAGGAAGTTAACTGAAGTTGATATATTGAATATCTTGAAAAGAATATTAATAGCTCTTCATTTAAGTTTTATTATGATGTTTAACAAAATCATAAATAATTCATTCCAGATTGGAACAAAATCAGCAGTGATATTTTTGTAGCCAATTTCTGTCTAATAATAAAAATTGCTAACAAATTTGTAAAATAACTAAATGATACCAGAAAAAAAAAAAAATCAAGAGAACATGGAGAAACATAACTTTTCAAGATCTAATCATAAGACTCAGTCTCTGTTATGAAACCTTGATGGATGGATGCAAAACTATTTCTGAAGAAACTACTACTGTTGCTACTAATAAAGTTGTCAATCTTATATAGCGGATTTCTAAACCCAAGATTTATAAAACTAGAAAAAAGCATTACTAGAGCAGATTTGAAGGTTTCACTTTTCCAAAATTCCACTAATATCAATCTAATAAAAATTATAAATGTTGGTGAGCTTTCATGGGTCTTTGACTTAAACTAGGAAAGGCCCTAAGAGTAAATAGCATATTTCCAGCATTTCTAAAAACTTTAGAATTTAAAGCAAAAGCAGGTTGACAAAACTATCGAGTAACATTATTCATACAGAAACTATTTCAAAAATTTGGCATAAAAATAAGACAATAGCATGCTTAAAAAAAAATATATCTAACAATGATCCAAAAAATTATCATCCAATATTATTATATTTTCTTTATAAGCATTTTGAAAGAATCATATTAACAAGAATTTTTCCAATAGTTAAGAGTCATCTACCACTAGAAAGAAATTGCTGTGAACAAGACTTATCTTTAATTCACATTAGCAAAGGCTATCAAAATAATAAGTCAAAAACTAATACAACATTTATTGATCTTACCTCAGTTTATGATTTTGTTTGGAAAAATGATCTAAATGTTTTTAAAATTCTTAAACACAGGAAAATCATTAATTTACTTGATAACATGCTTTCCAACAAAAAAATTGAAATGTCATTACTCTTAATTGAAGTAGATACACAATTTTATATAATGGTCTTTCTCAGAGTTCTGTTCTCTCATCTACTTTATTTAATATATTCATCAGTGAACTTCCTGAAATGGATTGCAAGAATTCATTTAGATGATAATATTGTCTTAACTTCTCAAAGAGGAATCTTTCCTGAATTAGAAAAGTCTCTTGATAAGAATTTTCAAAGACTGGTACCTTATTTCTAAGCCAATGAAGATGGTAAGTTCAATTTTTCAACTAAGCATAAGGAAATCATCTCATAATTTTGAATATAACCTTTTGTAATAAAAGATTGAAATACAATCCTATCACATGTTATTTAAAAATAAGATTGGGTCATAGCTTAACTTTTTTTATTTAGATAGGATCAGATGTTGAGTACAGTGCAGATTCCAATGCTCTGTTAGTGCTTTCAACAAGTTAAAAGGCAGAGTATTTCATCAGAGAGAAATAACAATTTCAATTAAGTTAGCTGTTATTTTACCTAATTTATTGTATTGAAATGAGATTTGGGACACCCTATTGACACAATATAAAGGCATTAGAAGGATGCTCTGTAAAATTTTACATATACGAAAGCAAAATCATAAAAATAATCAATATAATCTTCAAATTACTAGATGGGATACTATAAAGTATACTATAGTGAAATCACATCTTTGTTAGATTGGACATATAATATGAATGAACAATGCAAGACTTTCTAAAAGGGTGTTTTATAAAAAACTTGAATAGATAAACCTTATTTATGTTATAAAGATTATCTCAAAGACATTCTAAAGAAATGCAATATTGATTGCTTCCATTGGGAAATATGGCAGAGAATAAAATACAGTGGAGAACTACAATTAGATATTGTGTAAATATATAAATGGTCCACGGATTGGTTTGTATAGTCATTGCAAAATTCATTTCTAGAGTAGTTTTTTATTCTTTTGGGTTTTTTTTCCTTAGAGTTGGAATGGTCATACCTGTTATATGGTAGCTGCTATATGAATGTATATAGAATCAAAAATAGTTTTTAGAAATAGCCTCCTTAGAAAGTTAGCTGACACTAAGATTGTGATATAAATACTTTAAGTATAGCTTCTTTATCACTAGCATATTCTTCTAGTGAATACTGTGTCCCTGTTGGAAGAAAAGTTCCCACACTACTTCTCGATACTTAATTCCTTCACAGCGGCTTCATGTTTTTTCACATATTTCTCCACCAGATATTAGAAAAAAAGTTGCTTCACAGAAAATGTATAAAAAGCTATTGAGCAGATCTGACCTACCAATAACTATAATACAGTTTCATCTCCTAAGACCTATATCAAATCAAAATCTTCCTTTTGAATATTAAACCAAGAATATACAATTGAAGAATTATGGCATAAAAACTGGAATCGATATTTCAAACAGATTTTTTTTCCAAATGCAATAATAAAGCCAGCTGGTTTTGATCTTCCTAGAGACATCTGGCGTCATTATGCTCATCTGCTTTATTTATGGAATTTATCAGCCACTGATCTATAGAAATGTGGGTAAACACAAATTATGACAACATAATTAATGACTATTGAATTTATAACTGCAATAGACAAATTGAAAGTTTTAATAAAGCAACTAGTAATTTTATCTACTGGTTGGAATCACTACAGATTCCTTTATAATACTCTTAATAATTAAGCTGTTAAAAATCCATATGCTAAATATAAATATAAATATATACACACATATGCAAAAATAATTCATTAGTAATAAATTAATCAGAAAATAATTTATGATTTATTTAAGTCAATCATAATTTATATTTCTACAAAATTTTTTTTTTTAATTATATTACCAAAAAAATTCAATTATCCTTATATCAGAGCAACGTTTATTCATTTTTTGAACTATGCAAGTAGCTTACACAATGCTCAAAACAAAAGTGAATATCTTATGTTGAATATAATTTGAAAAATTGATGATATCCATTTTTGATAATATTAGAATATTACTATATACTTTACTGTATCCAAACTGATTATTTTTATGTTTCTACAACTTTCTCTGCCATGAGACTTGCTTTCAATCAGAAAATATTTGTAAATAATAATTCTATTCCTAACATACAGGGTTCAACTTTTAACTTTCAGCATTAATCATGTTCTATTGATTTTGTCTATCAGATAAAATATATAAACTTTTTATTTAATCAATGTACTAATTTATAAAATTAGAACTTACTTTTCAAAAAATTATAGTTTTTTGAGGTTTTATTAAATGAAAAGTGGAATATGAAAGGGACAATTTTCTTAAGAAAAAATTTAAGTCATGAACAATTCAATCTCTGGATATACCATGAGTTGGGTCATCTTTCTTAAAAATATTATATCAACAAATCTCATAAAACAGGGTAAATATTATTATTATCTACAAGATAAAAGAATTTAGATGATATGCAAATACATTTTAATTATACCCTTATATACTCTGATTTAAAATAATTTCTATAAATAAATAATCAATTTACAACTTCTTAATATAATTTAAATATTACTGTTGTGTTTTAAAGATCAAGCTAATCTAAAAAGATTAATACCTATCACAAAAATTGTATATAACTTTTGTTTAACAAAATTAAATGAGCAGTAAATCCAGAAGTAAATTCAGAATGACACAGCCTTAAATATTTGTAAAAAGCAGTAATAAAGACAAAGTAAAATATTTTAACTAAATTAAATGAAAAAGAAGATTAACGTATTCTACCTTTATGTACAATATTGTTGTGGATTCTAAAAGAGTTTCTAAAAAATAAAAATGGATGTGTATTCCGGTATTTATAACGTTTACATTTTTAAAAAATGTTCCTATTTACGCATTCATTTTATTTTATTTATTGTGTATATAATTTCCATAAATGTATTACAAATTTTCTAATTTTTGCACATATTTAAAAAAACATGAATACATTTAAAAAAAGCAAATGACCCTCAAGTAAATTCCTGACTTAATCAGCAGATTGGCCAAGATTTTATTTATGTCTTTGCCATTTATAATTTAGTGTTTATCCATAGGAAATTACTACAATTTAATTCACCAAGTGTCCTGAACTGATTGATTTCATATTTTCTTTAGATAAATATTTTAATAATTATTTATTACTAATCAATTATTAGGTTAGAGACGATTATATCATTTTTAGCTAAAATATAAACTTTAAACTTAATTAACGATTAATATATCTATTATTGGGTACAAATATGATAATATTAATTTGTTCCCCCATTTTTTTTCTTTTCATGCATATCTTAATATTGAATTTATTAATTAAATTTAAATTTATATCCAGGATTAATATGATATAATAATCTTTAGCATAATAAGTGAAAAGGAATAATCATTAAAATATTTATTTAAAGATATCAAATGAATGCATTCAAGAAATGTAGTACTTGTAATTGAATTGTAATAATATTTTTCAATTATATACAAAGGGCCCTATGAGATAATAGTTATAACATTTGTCTTCATACTCATGACTTGGGATTTTGAAAAAAATTGGGGGCTTTTAACCAGATTCAGAATTTTTCTTTCAGATAGCCAGATCATAATCAACCTAGATAATCATTCAAATCAATTTATAAATGTTTCCATCTAACTAATATTATTATTAAAATATATATAAAAGAAAGCTACAAAACTATTTAAAACTCTCACCACTCAATAATTGTTCCTTTTTGGAATGCAATTGGAGAAACCCTTGTTCTTCAACTAGCTATATGAAAGCTATTTTACCTTCACCTTATATGTATACTTGTTTATCAAATAATAACAGTCTAGACTTCAGAAAAACAGTAATCAATAATTACTGGGAATCCAGTATAATAAAAAATAAATATTTCTCATTAAATATGTACTGTAAACTTACACATCATCATTGGCTATCTGTCCAGAAACATTCCTCCCTATTTCATGTTCTATTTTTCACATTTATTTGTCTGTTACCTTCTTTTGATTATTTATCTTTTTTTTTTTTTTTAATTTCCTATCATTTCCCAGTGAATCAGTCTAAATTTTGTTGCATCAATGTCAATACAATTCTATTCCCATTTTTAATTTTATCAATAAATACTCTTCCCTCACATATTTCCAAAATATCAAACAAAATGCTGAATATTATAAAATTATGCAACGTTAATTCTTCAATCCAAATTATGATTCGTTATATTATCTGCCAAACAATAGGTCAACTTCAAACCAATCCATCTTCTCCATAAATCTCTTTTTGATGGAATTCATAGAGACAGTCTTTTCTTTTTAAAAGCTATAACTCACAACTTCCATATTTCTCATAAGATTATCTAACATCTTTTTCCTTACACTTATCAGTTAAACTGTAATAATTCCCTATCTATATATACTGAACAATGATAAAGATATGTGCAAAAGAATGTGATCAGGGTTAACTGGTGAGTGCTTGTCCAACACAAAATGTGCATTGTGAGGATCGTAAATCTTTTCCATATATTTTTGGTCATATCTTTATTACTCGCCTCCACAACTTGTTAAGAGTGGATAGAAATCACTCCCCTTTGCATGAGAGTGATGTAGTGAAAATTACACTATAGAAATATTATTCATAAAATGAATAATCTCTAAGCTAATGAATGACTAATAAACATTATCATCTTTTATAGTTGTTCATAATTAATATATCTTGAGGCAAATACTTGATTCAATTTCTTTTTCATTCCTTTATTTTCCCAACATTTTTTCACTTACTACTATTAATAATCTTAACTCTTTTTCAACATATCTTTTCAATTCTCCTACATATTCACATCTATTATCCTTCTAATCATTACTCCAATTTGGTTAAAAATCTAAGGCTTTGTTTTTTTCTTTTATAAAGTAACATTCAAAACAAATAGCTTTTTCAAATCCAACTTCAATAAGCTCAAAATAATATCTATATTTATTCAAAATCTGTTTAAAATTGCAATTCACTTTTCCAAATATAAGTTTTTATCTTGCTCTATAATTACCTAACCATTACTCTTAATGTTTTATTCTCTCCACCAATTATCATAGCTTTAATTTTAGTAGCATTTACTTTCATTCTAAACTTTTTAGAAACTTCAGAACACTTACTTAACATTTAAAGTTTTCTTTAAATCATTAAGAAATTAATAAAATTTTATTTCATTTTCCACACTAACTTATAAACTATGAATGTTTTAAATATAGTTCTGAACCACTTAATTTTGTAATTATATGATATCTATTTTAAAAAAAATAAATGTATGTGAAATTTCTAATGACAAAATCTCAAAAATATTGTAATGAAATCAATATGCAAATTTATACATGTTTTTAACATATCATAAAAGAATTTAATGACTGAAAATGACGTAACAAAAAATTAAACTGGTACAATATACTTGCATTAAAAATTAAATATTATTCCAATCATATTCACAAGAAAATCGATGTTTGTTCTTTAGAACAACTATTAAACACTAAAATTGCTAATGGAATTCTCTTAAGGACATATACTATGAATACAAGTAAATCTATTCCTGGTTTCACTAAAAAAACAAATTATGATTGTTCTTCTGATAGTGATCTTATTATTAGTGGTTTGAATTAAATGTAGCATTTTCTGTTAATTAATATAAAAATTTAAAAGCAGAAGTTCAAAAACTCATAAGAAAGTTCAACAATGATTGGCAGGTTACAACTACAGATGATTCACTGATTGTGATCATTCTATAGATTATTTTTTGATGCACTAAAAGCAATATATAGATTTGAAAAACAGTACCACAATCCTATTAAATACAACAATGGCACTCTCTTATATGATGACAATGTTATTTTAAACAGGTGGAAGAAATATTTTATTATCTTGTAAATAATGATACAAGAATTGTTATGATGACTTTCAATAATATATCCATTTTATCTATTCATTTAGGTTTGGTCAAAGATATTCAGCTTAATGATGTCAAAATAGCTCTTTGTAAACTTAAAAATAGAAAGGCATCAGGTAGTCCTAATGAAATACCTGGAGAAGTTTTAAAATAATGGTGATGTGTTAGTTTCAAAAGTATTAAAATGTTTTAGGAATATATGGAGCCAGGTTTTTATTATTCCAATTTTTAAAAACAAGGGAAATAGACAAAATTATAGTAATTATTGTGCAATACAGCAACAACACTCAAGAATTTTGTTGAATAAGTTACTTCCAGTCATAGCGGATGGTTACCAGAGACTCTATGTGGTTTTAGAGAATCAAAGCACTATAGACGTTTTTATTGGCAGATAAACACAAAAAAAGTGTCAGAAAAAGGCAAGCAACTTACATAAGGGCAAGACTAGGGTATTATTTAAAATTAGTTCGTTTTCCATCAATATTTATTCATATTATGCAAAAGATCCGAGTTATTTGAAATGAAAACTACTGTTAAGTAAGTATTGCTCTAACATTGTAATCAACTTTTATGAGTTGTGTTTAATATGGTTTATCGGTGACTTAATCAAACAATGATCAAGATATAATAATTTTGATGGTGGAATTTTTAATTTGGATTGATTAAAAGCAAAAATAAGAGCTTCTTCTTCTTGGATTCTGGATTTGTAATAAGTTGATGATTGTATTATTTTTGTCAGTTCAAAAGACTTATGTAATTCAATGTTTTGACTGCAACATATAGTAATGTTGAAAATATCAATCAGCCAGTGACAAAAAAAAATCTTCAGCAATTTTCACATTGGATGGATATCAACTTGAAAATGTAAGCAGTTTAAATACTTTGGTAGTTTTATATATAGAAAGCTAGACTTCAATGTTGAAATACAACAAAGACTCCAATGTAAAAAATAGAGCATTTTATCACAGGAAAATAACTACTGCAATTAAATTAGCTGCATTTAGAACTGTAATTTAATCTGATTTATTGTATAAATGTGAAACTTGGACCCATTACTAGCACAATATAAAAACATTAGTCAAATCTCATTTAAGAATGCTACACAAAATTTTAATAATCAATGGCAAGATCATAAAACCAATATGTTCTTCAACTTGCTGGAAGTAATATTATAAAGTCCACTATAGTAAAATCACATTTTCATTCGATCAAGCATGTAAAATGAATGAACAATCCAGACTTCCTAAAAAACCAATATGTTCTTCAACTTGCTGGATGTAATATTATAAAGTCCACTATTGTAAAATCACATTTTCATTCAATCAAACATGTAAAATGAATGAACAATCCAGACTTCCTAAAAGGATGTTTTATAATGAACTTGAGAACAATTTTCATGGGAGAGTTAGACCCCGTTTATGTTATAAAGATTATCTCCAAGACATTCTAAAAAAGTGTAATGTCAATAATTTCCAATGAAAACATATGGAAAGAACAGAATATATTGGAGAGTTACAATTAAACATAGTATTGAAGTATTTCGTAAAAAAAAAAAAGTTTTCTTCTGAAGAAATTAAAAGACAACATTGTAAAATATCAAGTAAACAGAAAAATGGACTGGCATGTTCTATATGTGGACATATAGTAATTACAAAACTCATTTCTGAAAGGGTTTTTTTCGTTTCTCTTTCTCAGTTCTTCCTTTTCTTTTTTCTTTGAATTAAAATGGCCATATTTATTTAGAAATAGTTGTTTGTTATCATTCTTATTATTAATTTGATGAAATAATAAACACTGATCAATGCTAAGATATTTAAGCATATTAAACACTTTTTCACAGTAATCTTGAAATAATAATAAACATCTGACTTTTCAGTACCAACACCACAATTTTGACTCAAATTCTGCTTAAAACTGAGAAAAATAAATAAATTAAAATCTGTTTAACAAACTTTGCTTTTTAAGTACTGAATGCCAATTAAAAAACACTAAAACAAACAATATCTTTATTATTGTCAACTCATCATTTTTGGCCAAAATCCCAGAAGGGGAAACACTTCTTCACAATATTATATTTTTTATAAAAATTCAATAAAGTTTTTAATATTTCTTATTTCAGAATAGATATTTTTCTAGGATAATGTTTTTTATATCTATCAATTACTTCCTCTTCTTCAAGTTATTTGCTCACCACTCCAGTTCTCTTATTGTAAAATTTTTTACACTTATTTCTGTGCCTTTACATTGCCATTATGTACCTGTATTTCATATTAAATAATCTGATTATTTAAGCTATATTTTCTAAAACTGCTATTAATCTTTTAACGTTGCTTGTAGTAGCAATCTATGTTAAAAATAATCTATGATTATGTTAGCATTATCTAATCTCCATAATTATTAACATATTCTTTACTTAAAGCAGTAGTAGTCCAATAGTCAAATTCCAAAAATGAAAGATAGGTTTAATGGAATCTGGTATATCTTCAGTTTATTTGTATATGGTACAGAACCTGAATTAAGAGAGATCCTTATATAAAAATGAAATACTTAAAGATCAAATCTAGAATAAATTAACCATTTTAATAAAATCTTTTGAGATCTCAACACTATTATTCATGATAATGCAAGTTACATTTATAGAAAAAAAAACATTATAGAAAAATCAAATCATTCTTATTTTATCAAGTGTGAAATAAATAAAAAAAATTGATGACTCCCAGCAACTACTATCTTCAAACTAATCTTTCATTTCCTATATGTAAACTGTTGTCATTTAAAAAGAAAAATGCAAATTTTCTAGATATCTAATGAGATACTAATTAACATTTAAACAGAATGATCCATTTCTTTCATTTAATTGCCTTGATTATTAAACTCTCATTTGGTAAAAATGTTATGCTACGAAAATAGAATTATAAACTTAAAACATAAATACAAAAATAAATACAGCTACTTTTATGGAAAAATTTAGTTTTAGACTCTGTGCTCAAATAAATAATCAAGAATTCCATTCATTATGGTACATAAAATTATACTAATTTTATTAACAAAATAAAAAAACAGTAGTTTTTAATTGTTTGTGATTACAATAATATTTGTATTTAATTTTATACCTCTTGAATCAAATTTTTTCTGTCTTCCGCATTACCTACATGGCAAACTAGACCTAAAACATCAATATTTTCTGCTTGAAGTTGTGTTACAGCTTTGTCAACTTTTTCCTTTTTGCGACTGCTTACAACTACTGAAGCACCTTCTCGGCCTAATCCACGTGCAATTGCAAATCCAATCCTTTAAAATAAAATACTTTAGAAATTATGCTCCACATATAATAATAAATTTACTTTTTAAATAATGCAAAAAGTTCAGAAATAAAAATAAAAAAAACCATATGTATATATTTAAATTTAATTATTTATGAAAAAGAGATTATCAACTTTTGTTTCTTGCCTAAGTAATTGTAATTCCTACACTGATGTATCACTAGGTACATAACAAAAGTCTAGCAAGGAGATTAAGATTACTGAGATAAAGTGCAAATACTTTAATAAAATATTATGTTTTTTAAAAGTTAATTGGTTTTAAATATGCATAATGATTATTTTTGAAACAAATTTCTTCATAATGAAATACAAGTTACTTTGAAACTTCTTAAAAGACAACAAATGCTCTAGATTTTTGGACGATTACTGATATTTTTAAAAATAATAATTGAATTATTTCACTCATCTTTTATTATTTTTATGGGTGGAATTTTCTTATATAAAATTATCTTTATCTTCATAGTAGTATGAAATGCCAAAATTTACCTAATAACACATTTTGATTTTTAAGAAATCATGTTCTTCAATCGAAGGAAATGAAAGAAGATAAAAAAGTTACCATATCCAAACAATATTTGATTATTAGTGATTGTTTGTTACTAATTGCCTTCTCTTTGACATAACTTTATTATGCTACACAAAAGAAAAAGTACTGTACAATTTATATTTTTAATTGACAATCAATTTAATCTAGTTCAGCTATTAAATCATTATTGATTTAATTAACTAATGTATGCCTCAACATTTATTTACATGCAAGTGAAAATGTGAAAGCATTAATTTATAAATTCAATACTACAAGATTTTAAGATAATTTAAATATGCAAGATGGAGTCAATCACTGTAATATTTCTATATAAAGTACAAAATAATTGTTAATCCAACAGCTAATTTTTAACTGCAACTCTTTTCCATAAGTACGAGACCTTCTTGTAACTAATAAATCTTTAGTTTTTGTGGCCAAAATTTAACTGAATATCAACTAGCTCATTCAACTAAAATATTCTAGAACTGTTCTTGCATCCATCATTATTCTTTCTTTAGATTTCAATATGACTGATTCATTTTATCTAGAGTGCACTTTTAATAAAGATTCTTAATTATCTTAATTATAATTTTCTGATGTTTTAAAATTGCATTCGTTTATTCATTAAAACATAGTGCGTCAAACAAAATTATAATTTAAATAAAAGTAATGTCCATAGTTTTAAATTTGATTACTATGTTTAAAACCCAAAGGAAAAATAAGAGAAATGCATATACACACGGGCACGGCATTATACGAATTATTTAAGATTATTATTAGAAATAATTTAACGCTGTTCAAGTTTTCGGGATACATAGACCACAATTTTTTAAATAAATAATATCTATTTGAGACCACAATTTTTCGGCCATTGTTTAAATTTGATAAAGTACAGTATATAAAAAATGATCAATCATTGACGAAAAAATGTATGTGCAATGGATTATAAACTGCAAGTAACCCCTTCCATTACAAAAAAAAAAAAAAATCCCAACTGAAAGATCATAACAATGTATACAATTTTTAAAATTATCTAATTAAAAAAATCATGAGCAAGGATGTAATTATATTCTCTTTTTTTTTTTTTTTGCATTAAAAAAATATATAACTCGATTGAAGCTGATATTATATTAACAATAATTTTACTTTTTTTGTTGTTTATAATATTTTTATATTAAATTTTATTGTACTTTTGTCAAACTAATTTTACATTTGAATTTAAATGATTATTACCCTTCAGTAGATGCAGTAACAATGGCTACTTTTCCAGAAAATCGCTTCTTCGAATCTGCTTGAGTGCTGGTCATTCTAAAAAAATGTTTGGAAATCTGCGAGGAATATAAAAGTAAACGTGATCTAAGTCCAAAAGACATTATTATGTTATCTATATAAATTTACCGGAAATGGATATGGCGGAAATCAAAGGTGAACCCAAAACTTAATTCTTCGGAATATTAAGATCAAAATTAATGAATTTCGAAAATTCCTTAAGATTTATTTTATTAGTATTAGCAAGAAAGTGACCATTATAAAGCAATTTGCTTTTAGTTTATTTACTGACATGAAAAAAATAATCAAGAGAATAACAAATTTAAGTTTTTTTAAAATTTCTATGAGAAAAATAATATGAAGAACTTTGTAATAAATAAATAAAAAAAAGATTAAATTTTTATTACTTTATTCAAACGCAATAGCTAGATAACTAGCGACAAACCAGTTCCTTTTTTTTTTAGTCATAATATATTAAAGTCAGAGTGTCTCAGGAATTTTGGACCCCATTCCATTTATGTTTAACGTAAATAGACTTATATTTACTTATTAAGAGTTTAATGTGCGGTAATAATTTTTACGTTTAGTTTTATTTTTAAAAACCTCTCAAAAAAACATAGCTGTGATGCTTTAGTTAACACATTTAATTGATGTTTTAGATTAAGTGTAATCCGGATTTAGAAACAAGTCATAACATGTTTTGCTATTGATTTAATTTTATTAATTCTGATGAAGCACTTATGTTTAAAATTATTACGTCAAACTCAAGATCATTTCTTTTTAAATGTTTATCAGTTATGAAAGGTATTTTAGTTATATATATTTCTTTTAATAATTTATTTAATAAATGGTTTGTTAATTTTAATATTAGGTGAGCATATTTATCAAATTTAGAAATCTCAAATATGTGTAGAAACTATTTTGTAGAGATATTTTTCTACTCACTATCATTTATTATTCAATTTTGCATTGTCAAAATAGATTTAATAAATCATTGATTTTATATAGTTTAATTTAGTTTTTAAAATTTCATTTCAAGCTAATTAAAGTTTATTTGTATCTGTACCGAATGAGTTCGTAATTACGCTAACTTTCAAAATATATGATAGCGAGATTGAAAGACTTATAATTTCTTTATCTGTCTGGACATCGTATTTAATCTTTTGTAAAGGTAGACCATTTTTGGATTGGATGTGTGAAGCAAGTAAATGATAGCAAACTTATTTAAAAAATATTTTATGATAAACTTGAGCGAGATTTACGTAAAAAAGGCATATCGCATTCACGTTGCAAAGATTATTACAAAATCATATAACTTGTTATAATATAGATTACGTTCATTGGGAAGATGGATCTGAAGAAAGAATACAATGGTGAGTTGCAACAGACGAAATGTTGAAGTCTTTTAAAAATAAAATTAGTTATAAAAAAAGGTAAAAGTTTAGCAATATGTTAAATAGCTAGAAAGTGATATATAGACAGGTTAGTTCATTCATCTCTCTTTTTACCCTTATGGAATTAGGTTGGCGGTACTCGTTTTCGATCGATAGCTAAATGATTGAAAAAATATGTATTAAGTTAAGGAATATAAGAAATAATTCACTTTAAATACAAAAATAATATCTAAAGTATCTTCTTATGTTAGTGATACTTTTACAAAATTTACGTGATATGTTGGACTATTTCCATCATCTATCAACAAATTTTACAAGTTTTATGTTATTATATGATTTTATTTTACATGTGAATTTATTTTCTCTTTTTAATTAAGCTTTTTTCTTTTTCTTTTTTTAATAGGAAGTAAATCTTTTGCTACAGATGAACAGAACAAATTTACAGTATGTTTTTACTTTTTAAAAATATATTTGCTTAGCATTCTTTCAAAACTATTTAAATATAATGAAGTAATATAAAATAATTAAAACTAAACTTTATTTTATTTTAAGAAATTCTATTAGTTTTTTATTTTTTAATGAAAAACAAACTTAAGAACTAAAGATTATTAAACAATTGGCTTCTTTCAGTAGTTAACAAAAATAATAATATTATTACCACTTTTGTAATATTTATTGATATTGATGTAATAGCAATAACATATTCACCAAATCAACATACTAATGTAGATCTGTTTGAAGTAAACTAGTTTATAATTATATTATCTAATAACTCAGATTTTAATAATAAATCACTTTAAATTTATAATAAATAAAAAAATAGCATAGATACGTCAAATAATTGTTAAAGTAAAAGTTTTGCAGAAGATTATTAAGAAAATATAACAGTATCTTTGGATATATTATTTACAGATAAGGACAAAAGTTTTAAGAGTGCAATAAAGATAGAGGTGATATAGAATTATGCTAAGTTTCTGCCTGAAGGAGGTAGAGATAACTAAGTAATAGGATACTACAAGAAATGATAACATTTGACTATTATCAGTTATAATTTAATGGTGTGTAGAGATAAATAAGCAATAGGATATTACAAGAAATGATAACATTTGACTATTGTCAGTTATAGTTTAGTGGTGTTTGCTTTTTTTTTTTTTTTATCAAGTGCCTTATAGAGTAAAAAGAAATAACTCACATATTGAGACAAAATTTAAATTAAAGCTTGAAAAGCAGGACATAGTATGTAATAAATAAAATAGAAACATTTAAAATTCTTTCGGTAGAAAAATTCCCTAATAATATAAAATTATTGTACCAATATTTTATAGTTTATAGAACACTAAATATTGATATTCCATTTGACAAAATTACAGCAAAGAATGATCAATGCAAAATTAAATCAAAGCCAAATAATAAAAATCAATTTGATTTTTTATCTGGAAAATCAGTAATAGATATAATTCATATGCTAAATATAACGAATTGAATGTCCTGTCACATGATCTTGGATTTGCTATTGGTACTCGGTATAAATAAACCCGAAAAATTAAGGATTAGTTAAAATGTGCTATCAATCAAAAGCTGTAATTTGTACTAATTATAGAATTTCTTAAGTATTGCCCATGAAATAAGGGATAAGTATTTAGTGCAGGATATTAATTATAAGCACAAATAAAGAAGAATGGGGGCAATTTTATATATTGGTGTTATAATAATTTGCAGAGGTCAGTATAAAGAATTGAAATAAAATGCAATCATATAGAAATGAAATACATTCACTAACAAAAGTATTTAAAAATATGGTCATTGACAATAAAAGACTAAACCGTATGCAGTTTAAAAGTGATGGTAATTGATTTAGTACATGAAATTAAGGTATTGGAAGATATCAATGATTGGGATAAAAAAATCCATTAACATTTTAAAGTTTCTTTTATTTTAAAGTTTTATGTAATAATATTTTTCAATAAGACAGCAGTGATTATAAAATGCCCAAATCTTGCTTATATAACAAGAATATTATACTGAATACAAAATGTAATAATTTGAAAAATCACAGTTGTAGCAAATATAAAGGAAATATAAGCAAGTCATGTCAATATTTTTTAAGAATTTTTATTTTCTAAGAAAGCAATTTTACATATGAGAAAAGTATATTATGTGGATCAGAAAAAGTTTTAAAAAAATGTTAAAATGAGTCAAGTTTTTGTAATAACTACATAAAAAAAAATATAAAAGAAAGTTAGAAATACTATATTATATTAATCCTTAAACATAGATGAATCTCAAATGAACTGAGTCTAATCTTCTAGATAATATTAGCAAATAAATAAGCTAATTGTAATTATCTATTACAATCAATTCTCACATTTATTATCAAATGTTAACTGTAAAATGAAAAAAAATACTAATTGAAATAATTATGGCACATTTATCATCACTTCCGACCATTAATGATCTACTGCAGGATGAAAGTCTTACCAAATTCAATCCATCTTTTAAATAAATATTTAGATTTTATATCGGATAATATTTTCCCAATATCCAGTTATTTTTTGAAACGATTGAACTCATTTTGATAATATTTTTAAAACATTTGATAGTTTTGTAAAGTAATTATCTAATATATTATTTCACAATGTTTTTTCCTAGAAGTGCTCCAGTCATCTATTCTAAATATTATAACTCTTTAATATAATAATTTATATGGAAGGAGCACAGCATTCTAAGATATAAAAAAAACTTTCAGAATTTAATGATATTAGTAATTTATCTTTCCTTTCTAACAAAATCGCAAAGAATGCACAATCTACAGAAAAATCTGTCAGATTCTGTTGTTAGTGCTCTTAAGAATACCAAAATTGTATTCTAAATGAATTGCTTATTTTAATTAATCTTAACGTGTAGTGATGTTAGTCTAACTTGGGAAATAAGCTAACTAAAAGTGAGTTATAGTGGCAATAGGATCCTTAGTTACAATTCTAATACTTAAAAAAGTTTAAATACTGGAGAAAGTTATTCATTAATGACAAATTTAAAAAATCTTTAGAAAATAAAAAGATAAATATTACAATTTTTACAAAATAATTTAATTATAATAAAATGAATAAAATTGAACTTTGTTGAAGTATCATATATGATATCCATGTTAAAAAAATAATGATTTAAAAAATGTTTGTAATTGCTCTCTAAAACTTAGGGAATAGAGAATGGAAAATGCAAATGATGAGGAAAAAATTTTGGCAATCTAATAAACTAATAGAAGTTTAATAATAAACCAACATTATTTTCAAATACAAGAATGAAGAACTTATATATATATCAAAAAAGGAAATGTACTTATTGAAATCAATAGCTAAAAGCAAGGATCATGCTTACTCTTAAGTATATTTCTTCTTACTTTCACTAGGAATCTGACTATGCAAACTAACTTAGTGGTCAACTATTACAATTTGCTGTTTTCAGAAGTTCAATACCATGCTTCATCATTATTGTATTCTTTAATTTGAAGAACTTAAAAAATTATTTGGGTCTTAAAATGCATTTGTATTGCCCAAATTTTCAATTATCCTTCATGACATAAAAAGAAAGATAACTTCTAATACAATTTTACTTATTCAAGAATTAATTTATGCAAACTAATTTCCTTAGTACAGATGAATTTTAAGTCATGTTTATTTTAAATTGAAATTTTCTCCTTATAATTCTCTATAATTTTATATCTCAATGTAGATAATAAGACTTGCTGTTAAAAATATTAAAAAGTTACATAATGCTCTCACGTGAGAAATCTTAAAAATTCCTACTGTTATTAAGAATGCTTATCATTATTCATTCTCTTCCATTTCTAGATATGTGTGTATGGGTAATCTTATTTATTGATGACATTTTTCTAATCTTTCAACTTCTTGCTAATGTTCAATTATTATTGCTGCAGCTAACTGGCTCACACCATGACCAAAGTCATACTAATATAACATCTGAGCAAATATGAAATTAAAATCATCTCTATAAACTATATCAACAGAATCAACAATTTCATCCTTACTGATCTAGTTTCCGGATATTATACCTAATGTGTCACAATACTTATCACAACTTCTCATTAACAAAGGTGGAATCATATCTTTTACATTCATAAAAGCAAAAATTTTTATGGTTATCATAAATGATTAACATTTTAAAATAATTAAACTTTCATTTATCTTTGTAATCACTGTCCTCCAATCCAGTCACATTATTCTCAGTGATTTGCTGTAATTTATAGAATTCTTGCTGATTTAAATATTGGAAATGTAATTTATATAATGAGTTGAATAAAAAACAGTTACTGATTTAGAGTGCGCTCACTGCCATTTTCATTTCTAAGTACCATTCAAAATTACCACTGACATATCCAAATGATAAATGGCATTGAATTATCCACACAGGATTGCTTGCATCTGTCAGTGGTAGTTTTGGATGCTCTTTAGAATTTAAAATGGAAGTGAGCGCAATTTAAATACTAAAAGCTTATAACTTACAAATTTTATTACAATATATGCCTAAACCACATGTTGAAATAATGTAAAATTGATCAAACCAAGCATATAATTTTGAAATACTAAAAGCTTAATAACTTCTAAAATAAGAATTTTATTACAATATATGCCAATAAGCACATGTTGAAATAACATAAAATTGATCAAACCAAGCTTGTAATTTCGAAAAATTAAAAGTTTATAACTTCTAAAATACGAATTTTATTACAATATATTCTCATAACCATATGAAATAAAGCATATTAATTTTACAATTAATTGGATTTTTTTTCTTATCAGAATGAAACTGATACTGCATGTTTCCATTGTGCCAGGTAGTTAGAAAAAAAAATGGAGATAAGAAAAAATAGAAATCGTATTTGATCTCCTGATGTGGATATCGAATCTACACTTGATCATCCGAGATCCTTACAAACTCTTGAAACTGAACCAAATCTATATATATATTTACATAATTTTCTATTTATTAACATTGAAGTGGTTTGTAACAACAACAAATGAACACTGAAACATATTTGAAAAATATATTTACAGATTTTAATAAAAAATGTGTTGATTATTTCAAATGTAAAAGAGGTATTGGATTTTAAATAAGATAAAACACTAATCTTTTCACTGTTGATAGGTAGTTGTGGTTTTGGTCGGTCCTTAGAATTCAAAATGGCCGTGATCACATTCTAAATCAGTGTCAATTTTCTTTAATAACCAAATTCAAATTTGACTTAGAAATCATGTCAACCTTATTTAAGAAATTCAATTTTCCATTTTGAAGCTTGTAATTATTTAGAATCCTGGGATTACATATATTTGACATATCTGTTACCAATTTAAATTGCTATGTAATCAAGATCATGAGGATTTTTGAAATTCCTATTTGTTCACACTTCAAGAAGTATGTGACTCATTGAGATTAATAACTATATTTGTCCATTAATAATGTTTACTAATAATACATTTAATGTAGATGAAATTATCAAATAAAGTCATCTGTGATTCTCTTGAATATCTTTCAATTATAACAATATATGAAATTGGTATTGTTAATGATGGAATAAAAGTAAGAAAATAAAAAATGGAAAATGTAAAAAAAAAAATAGAGTTTATTAAAAAAAAAATTCTATGTAAATTTACTTTAAAACAAAATAGAATAATTTGTATAATTAATTATGTATATATATTTAATTTTTGTAGGTTGCTGTTGAAGGAAATATTGGAAGTGGGAAAACAACATTATTACAATATTTTTCTAAAATTCCAGATGTAGAGGTAAAATATTAAATACAAGCTTATTTATGCCATAAAAATTTTTTATATTTAAATATACACACTTGCAAGATGATTGTTTGCTACGTATTTACAGACTATGTCTTGATACAAGATGTATTTAAACGGGTAGAAATTTTAAATATATTACAAATATATAAAAATTGTTATTTATATTGAAGAAATAATTAAGTTTGGAGAAATTATTGTATTTATTTCTATACAAAGAACATCAATTTATCATAAGTAAAGAACAAGGTGGGGTTTTTTTAAATTTTTAACTATAGTTTTTATTTCTAATTGCAATTTTAGATATTGTGCGAGGTTGTCATCAATCATTGCCAGCCCACATTAAGCACAGAAATCTCCAATATTTTTTTGTTTATTTGATCTCATATCCCATATCAAAATATGTATTTTCTGAAGATATTTTGTGTATTTAGATATCCAGTCTCAGAATTGTCCTTAATCCATTAATTATTTTCTATTCATGTTTTTTATGTCTATTTAAGTTTTTTATACTTTACAGTAATGTCACTCATGCTAATATGGAACTCTTTCATTCTTTTTATATTTGGGTTTTCCATACTTCTTTGCATTTCTTAAAATTTTCGTTTCATTTTTTAATTCTATTTTTCACAATCATAAGTCAGAATAGACAAAGTTCATTGTTCAAAAGATTTTTTTTTTTTTTTTGTTGCAATATATAAAAATTATCATCGACATATTCATTATCATGCTAAATGTACTCTTTGACAATTTAATTCTTTTATTTATTTTATTTGTTATATCAATATTTCAAAATACAGAAATACTGGTAGTTATAAATAGTTGCAAAACTAATGCTAATGTAAGAAGAGGTATTGGGCAAGACTGTTCATTAATGCTCTACTTATTCAGTTTATTTACTGAAAACATAATAATGATTATGAATAAGAAAAAATAAGGAATTAAAATTAATAGCATTTATCGTATTCGTTATGCAGATGATATAACATTATTTGTAGACTCAAAAAAAGAAATGATTAAAATGCTTAAGATACTGAATATGCTTATAGAATTTTTGAAATTAAAGATAAATATTAATAAGACTAGAGTGATGGTGATAAACAGAAAGAAAATAAAAAGACTGAGATAAATAATGATACATTTAGAACAAGTTAAAGAATTTTGTTATCTTAGAAATACAATTTGTGATGACAATAGTTGTCTTGTTGAAATTAAAAGAAGAATGTTGGCAAAAAATGCTGTTCAAAATAAAAAAAACTTGATGCAAAGAATAGAATGAAATTTATGAAAACCTTAATTTGGAGTGCGTTGTCTTATGGTTGTGAGATATTACCCTTGGGAAAACAAGAAAGAAAAGGATTGGAAGGAATATAAATGTTGCTTTGGAGAAAATTAACTAGAATGAATTGGATGGAAAAGAAGACTAAGGATCAAATATTAATAGAACTTTGAATAAAAAGAAAACTATTGAATATGATAAAAATGAGAAATATTAGGTTTTTGGGTCATATTTTATGACATGATAGGGTTTTACAAAATATTTTGGAAGGCAAAATTTTAGGGAAAAAAACTGAGAGGCATATCAAGAATATACTATCTTTAAATGTGATCAATGAATATGAAATGAATTGCTGAAGATAGAATGATGTAGCTGCAATGACAAGGCATTGCCTTTAGAAAATGTTAATTACCCTAAATAAATATATTTGTCAACTTTTAAATTTTCTTTCTGTTTTCTAAATGAACTCATACGAGACATGTGTTAGGCATTATTTATATTAAAATTTATTTTCAAACTTTCTAAATGTAATCAATATATTTTTGATTGCAAATAAAATATTGCAGCAAAAATAATTTCCATAAATCTCGGATAACTTTAGTTATTATTGTTGGTAGACTTGACTTATTTCAATTATGTGGGATATTTTGCCATTTAATATATCTAAGTCTATTGAATTAAAAAAATAATATTAATATATCGCAAATTTTAAATTTAAAAAATTTCTGTTTTAACTTTCAAATAATAGTTAACAGTGTAATTAGATCATGGAAGTGAATCAGACATCTTGGAATCAAACAATGGTCTAATTATTACTGACCTGATACTTTTTTTATTTTTTATATTGCCCATTAAACATGAAATGCTGCATACTGAATGACTTCTACTTCTCCTGGGGCTTCCATGCAATGAAGTGTACTTTTTATCTATATTCTTTCATTGAGAATGTATATTATATATCTTTAAGCCGTGTAATCATAAAATGGTTTGATCATATCTGTTTTATTTTTATTTTAAGGTTTATTTAATCAAGAAACTTTATATAGCTTATCTAAAGTGATTGTTTACATATATACATTCTTACTTACTATTTTAATAATGGAGAAAATTAGCTTATTGAAAATCCATAATAATTACATTATGTATATGCTGAAAAGTCCTTAAATTTCTATTAAATATAAAACCATAGGTCTCATAAATGCAGCCTCTTGGTATTGAGCTTAAAGTGATGGAAAAGTATATTCTTTAATAATAAGATTACAAATGTCTTGATTAAGCTTTTATTAACAGCCTCTCCATCCCTTCATAAAGATCTTGCTTAAATGCATATCTTATCATTATTGACATTCATCATCTGTGAGAGAAATGAAGGGAAATTTTGTGACATATTGTTAATTAGTGTTTTTTTTATTATTATTAAATTTATTTGATGGCCTTTTTATTTATGGATAGATTATTTCATCATCTTGCATTTAGCAAAGGATATAAAAAGAAGTTTCAAATAGTTTTATTTTTGCTAACATTTTGTGCTCCTTCAAGCTAAATGTTGCTATTAGCTCTATGTTTTAGCTACTGAAATGATAAATATGTTTCAAATAATGTTCATAATATTGGTCAACAATCTATTCTCTATAGAAGTTTTAATGGATCATAAGATTGAATAAGATTTAATATTGGTTAACATATTTAATTAACCATCTATTCCCAATGGACCAGCCATTATTGAAATTTATTTTGCATTAGAAAGCTAAAAACATTAATGATTAATATTATTTGAATTTCTTAATTGATGTATATAAATTTGATGGTTAGATAGTTTGTGTCTCATTTTTGTTGTTTAATAATATTCGTGTTTTTTGATGGTATCTAATTTCGGGACATAGTTATAAATTCAGTGTATAAAAGTAATATTGTTTTTGCTAATCATCAAACTATTTGAAGAAATTCTATGGAATACGATGTCCATTAAGCTTCTGATTAATTATTATATGGGTACTTTTTATAGGTGTGACATTCAGTTTGAGCTCAATACTAGTTTACAAAAAGTATATTTTAATAAAATATTTTGGTTTACTATATTAATAAATATCATTGACTTTATTTAATTAACTTTTAAGTTATTTTTGTAAATATTTAATTTCATAAAAATTTACATATAATTAAAGCTTTATTGTTTAATTTTATATTACATTGTTTTTATTTTTTAATCCTTTTTTCCAAAAAAAACTTTTTTTTTTTGTTTTTGTATCACCATAATTAATATCAATTTATTACACATTTGCATCATTGAATATATATATGTGTGTGTATATATATGAAAGAAAATATATTTTGATACCAGGTGGCATTTTTTTTAAAAAAGAAAGATATGCTGAATTAATAAAACATTAATGATGATTGGTGATTCAGTGCTTTAAATATTTTTTTAAATTCTTATTTTTCCCTAATATCATGTTATAATTATTTTAGTTACATATTAATGACAACTTTAATAACAACATTTATAATCGTCAATATAAATCATTTTCTGTAAATAATATTTTGTCTAAAATTCAATATTTGTTGCTTAGGTTTATCAAGAACCAGTGGACAGATGGCGTAATGTTAATGGACATAATCTTTTGGTAAATTTGAGACTTAATGTTTTAATTCATATTAACATTTTTTTGTAATTCACCGGAAATATATTAAGCTGAATGGAAATGAAAAACATTGAAGAAAGAATAATTGTATATTTAATAAAGCATATCATTATATATAGGCATTTTTTATTACATATAATAAATTTTTAAATTTTAGAATTTAATGTATCAAGATCCCAGTAGATGGAGTCTTACATTCCAGACCTATGTTCAACTTACAATGTTAGATATACACACAAAATCCTCAGTAAGTTAATTTTATAATCTCTTTATCTTAGAAGTTGATGTCTTGTTTTTTTTTTTATATAATTATAGCAGCCATAATTAAATTAAACATACATACAGACTACCCTAACTTTCAATATTGTAACAGGTGTTTGATATCTCTGATAATAATAATAAACATAACTTCAAAATTTTTACTGGCTTATTATAAAGATTACATTCTTATATAAATTTTGCATATCTTATAAGTTAAGATTTACAATTTCAAGATGTTATCTCTTATATTTATAGCATTTGAAATTTTTGTAACAATTTTAAAAAATTACAGTATCCTATTTAATTTTCAAAGTACACTCATGCACAAACTTTATTTTTAAAAGGGACAGACAATACACTAAATTAGTATTGTAAACCTATAAATAAATTAGTTAAAATAGGATTAATAAAACAACAATTATATTAGTGCATATATAATAGAAAAATGACAAATACATTTGAATGTGTGTGTGCATGAATGTTTATGGTTCTCTGTTATATTTTAAATTTAAAGGGGTGCTATCTTAAGATATAGGTAATGTTATTTTAATAAAATGCAATCTATGGTGAGAACAATTGTCAATGAATAAAATAAAAATGATTTATTTAATACATGTAATATTTATTCTAACATGATTTGTATATTTAATTTTATTGTATTTAAATATATTTTAAAGTGTTAATTGTAATTTTAAAATGATTTTATTGTAATTGGCACTAAAAAATTTTCAAAAACTTTAATATCATCTGCAAGAATATGGTATGTATAGAAACTATAGAAAACTTTCACATAAAAAGTTAAAAGCGTTAAAGAAATTTGAGTGAAGATGATGGTGAAATGATAAAAAGCTGTAAACATAAAAACATGAGAGGAATCTCTCTTGTTGCTAGTCATCTGCAGATTAAACTGCATGAGGTCAATATATAAATTTAGCCATATTGGTTCTTGTTAATTTTGATGATGAAGGAGTAGACTTTACAAATCATTTGCTCTTTTGGCAAATGCATTTCTCAAGATTGTTCAAATAAATAACTAAAACATCTGAAACATCTTCATAAGTATAAAATGAACAGACAAATGGAATTTAAATATTTTTCTTAAAATGTAAATTTTTTAAACTATTTTAGGAATATATTTTTTACTTTCTATTATTAAAACAAATTATCTCATTTAATATTTAAAGTCTGGGTACAATAAAAGAATCTTTAATAATATGCATCTATTTATAGGCTGTATCTGTAAAGATGATTGAAAGGTCTATTTATAGTGCTAAGTATTGTTTTGTGGAAAACTTATTTAAAAGGTTGGTGAATTAAAATTTTTTATTGCTTTAATTTTTCATTATTTAAAATGATAACATTGTAGATGTCATTAGAAATACTTTTATTTGTAAAGTTTAATGTTATTCATTCTTCATTCACTTTATCTGTTTATATTTTAAATATGAAAAATCTCTTAATTCATTCTAGTGGGAAAATGCCTGATGCAGAGTATGTAGTTCTGACAGAATGGTTTAATTGGATCGTTAAACATGCCAACATTCATATTGATCTTATTGGTAAGTTGATCAATGTGTATGAATGTGGGAATGTAAACAAAGATAATTTCATTCAATCATTTTTTAAAAACAACTTTATTATGGAGTAAAATTCTGTTGTAGTTTTTTTTTTTTTTAGTCATTTTTATTAATAATAGGACCGATTAAATGTCAGGTTTTTTTATGTTCATTTGTAAATAAAATTGAATTTATTTATAAAGTTTTAACATTTTATAATTAATATTAAAAGTATTTTGAATAATTTTCAAATGCTATTGTAATTTGATTATTAATTATTATAAGAAATGGTGATCATGTGATGTTTATTGGCTTAAAACCAATCCTGTCTAATAGGATAGTGGTGGCTGTGATTATTAAAGAACCAAAGACACCAAAATGTATAGGTACTGAACTGAGTTCAGACCTGTATGACTATATAAGCTAATGAGCTTGGATTGAAAATATTATTGTTTTCAGTTTAAGACTCATAGTTTTGTAGTTAAGTAGAGATAAAAGATGGCTGCTGGAAGGTTGCATTAGATCATAAGATCTAGGTGCAGTGCTCTCGGATCCAAGGCTCCTTACTGATGAAGGCCACAAGCCAGAAACTAGTCTGGGGATATTGGATGAATAGGCACTAGATGGAGATTTTATGCACAAGCCTTCTGGGATTCATTTATTACTCTGGCTTGCACTGAGTGGCAATACTGTATGGAGAGTTTTGCCTGTTTTAATATAATTAAATTATCTTTGTGTAATTAAGTTTCAAAACTGTTTATGGATTTTTATATAGTAGATTACTTTGCAGCATAAAATGTTTCATCATTAACAATATTTTTATAATCATAAATTAATCATCCTGAGACCAATTTATTTTTTCATTCTTTAAGGCTAGTTTTTTTCATGTCTTTCTATCTCTAGACCATTTCACTTTACTGAGTGAAATTATTCCTCTTTTAAAAATATCTTTCTCTCTCTCTCTCTCTCTTATTGCAATCTGTTTTAATATATCTTTAAACATTTCTTTTATATTCTTTTTTTTTTTTTTTTTGATAAATTTTTTATAATAATAATTCATTATCAACATTGTTTTAGTTTTTTATTGCTAACATTACTTACTATCTATCTTTTATATTTTTTTTCTTTCTGTATATTCTTAATTTGAAAGTCTTTTAAATATAAAATCCTTCTTTTTATTCTAATTTCTACTATTTTTTATTAGAGATTATAATTGTTTTCTTTTTGCACTGTTCATATATATATATTGATTTCTTACAATATCATATTTCTATTATATATTCTATTTTTTATTATTTCCTTAATTTTAACAAGAATATATTTTTTTGACTTTTAATTTTTTTTTTCTGTTTTTTTTTTTTAATGTTTATGAATTCAATCAATAAATTGTGAAACATTTGTTTCTTTTTCATATTTGCTAGTTGGTTTTCAAAATAATTATTTTTATCTCTTGCCATATTGTGCTAATGTAATTATTAAATGTTTTACATTCATAAGTTAGTTGTATCATTATTTTAATTTTTTTATTTAATGCAAAAATCAATAATTTGTCTGTTTTGAGACTAGCTTTTTTGTCAAAAAATTAATTGGAATTTAGTATTGAATTGTTAACACATTTTTCAAAACTGAGGATCTCTTGGTATTTATTATTTACATTAGCTTAAGTGGCATTTAATATGTTATCATTTATTAATAGAGTTTTTTTATTATTTGTGGACAACTGTGATTATGTTTTTTATACATGTACTTAATATAAGCAATTATATTATTTAGGAACTGAAAGTTATAATCCATGGGTTAGGGCACTGAAGCATTCTCTAGAAAGCTCAATGTGTAAAATTAAATATTGAATGTTATATAATAATTAATTTCTGAATTTCAAATTATGACAGTGCACAACTCACAGTATTGGCTTTAAAGGAACTCCAACAGCTATTCCAAATTCTTAAGCATCACTAATCATAAACAGAAATCATTGGAATCTTTATATAATGCAGATTTTGTTTCCTTTTTTCAAACTATGAAAGAAATATTATACAATATTAATATGTTATTTTATATGCACAATTATTTTCATTTGAAATAGTTATATATACTCTTTCAGATATTTCTGCACATAAGGACAGAATTGTTTTCTGACATTTCAATAACGTTACAATTATTATTTTTTGACCAATAGAAGCTATATTTTAGAGTAGAAGTTTGGATATAACTTTGCCAGATTCTAAAATATGTTTTACATGAAATACAATTTTAACTAATTCTGATTTATGTTTAATAATGCTTAATAGTTTGCTACAATTGATAAAGTTGAACTATGCACCTTGTATATGATCTTACTTCACAATTCAAAGTAGCTGTTATACAATATCTTATCTGACATCAAGCTCTAATTAATATAAGTTTAAGCTGTTTAAAAATATAATAATAATTTATAATTAATTACATTACATATATATTTAATTCAAATGGTAAAGTTTATTTAAAAAATGAAATTACGTTTTTTCTTTACTAGACTATACATGTGCATGTGCTATAAAGTAATTCTATCATTTTCAAATAAATAAATAACATTTTACAATGCTTATCTGGTCAGAATTATAATTTCTTTGGTTTATTAACAACAATCTGTTTATTAATACGTATTACATCTTTAGTACTTTCAAATAAAGCAAACAAATTCTGCTTTCTATAGAATAAGATTCTGAATAATTTTTACTTATGGTTATTGATGTTTAAATACTTGGTAGAACTGATAAAGAGAGATTTTAGCACTGAGAAATTTTGTGTTGTGATAATTTATATTTCAGATGTATGTTATTATAAATATCTTATTAACATTGAGCTTTTTAGAAAACATGTTGTGCTCTAACTTATATATTCATTATTCATATATAAATATTTTTTTACTTTTTTATAAATCTGTAGTATGAATATTGGTATGGGTACAAACAAAGAAAATAATTATATAAATATGTACATGTATTCTATATTTATGTGTGTATATATATATATATTAGTTTATTTACAAACAAAACCAGAAATTGTATATGAAAGAATAAAAAGTAGAAGTAGAGAAGAAGAAAAATCTATTCCCTTGGTAAGTATATGTAAAAACTTTTTATTGGCAAATGATTCACACATATATAGTTGTTTTTTTTTAAACACACACATTTATATCTATTTGTGTGGTAATTGTTAAAAATCAATTTACACTGCTTGTATATTATTCCCTTCAGTAACTTCAGTTTTCTATGATTTCAGTAAACCAGTTTTTTTTTTTTTTTTAAGGGGGTGAAATGAGTTTAATTTCATATAAAGAACAAGCAATTTAGATAAGAAAACTGGTTTATTAAAATCAAGCAAATACTAGAACATTATTGTTGAGAATAATGTACAATTAGTGCCAATTATTAATAATGACCTGTTATGCATATTGCATGTGTGTGTGTGTATATATATATGTTGCATTACAGAAAATAGGGGTTAATATACGGGAATCAGGGTTACAAAGTTTCACAATTGGGTAATCATTTGTAACAATACATCACATTAGAGCTAAATTATGAAATGGGTAACAATCATCATCTCCAAATAAACAAAATATAAAATTAAATATAAAAAGAATGAGCATGAGAGATCATAGAACTAACTGTAAGTTCACCAGCATTATACAAAAGTAATAATAATCATTCATCATTATGAATAATTAAAACAAAATCACAGTCAACCTTGTGACTGGATTTGAAAGTGATCCTTTATAGATCAGGCTTAATTATTTAGCCACTGCTAAACCTAGAGCAGAAATACAAACAGTAATTATCTGGATGCATATATTTAGGTGTACTCAGAATACACAAATTCAAAGCAAAACATAAGTATTTAGAAAACCATGCTTTTTGATGATTTAATTAAAATGTAACTGTTTACTCCATTTACAAAGAGTAATTTCATTGAATTGAATATTGTTTATATTTTTAAATCCATTTTGAATAGTTATTATTAAAATCGTTTATGGAAAAAGTTTTATAATGTTTAATATTGTTAATAAAGTTTGTTTTTATTATTATTAAATTGGTTTCTGTTATTTGTTATAGAGTTATTTACAGGCCTTGCATACCTTACATGAAGATTGGTTGGTTCATTCCTCCAAATTTAACATTCCAGCTCCTGTGCTGGTAAGTTTATTTTGACCTTAATCATTCTACATACATATATAAATAAATTAAAGAATGCATAATGCTAGATGAAACCCATATAGTAATAGAATACAACCAACTGCTATTGTTTCAATGTGCTACCTGTGCTCAAAAATCCAAGTCGGAATCATACACCTTAGAATCAGGCTTGGACTTTTAAACACAGATAGTGTGGTTGAAACTATAGCAGTTGATTGTGTTTTATTTATATATATTTACAAAGTAATAACTTGATACAAAAAAAAAGTGAATTTTTCTTTATATAAATACTAAGCTTCTAGAGAAATATATGTCTGTATTTACAATTCTGCAGTATTTTGCAAAAAATAAATGAAGATTAATGTATTGTTTCCATATACAGTAGTGTTGATTTTTTGCTTTGTTTATATTTACCTAAAGCTGAGTAAACTTTAGTGAAGTTCACCATAGAAAAAAGGCAATCTAAAACAAAAGCAAATGAAGAGTGACAGACATATTGAGAAAAAATTACTTACTGGAATAAAATATTAATATATGATAAAGGCCTAATCCATTAATTCTGTCCAAGAATTCCCAATTCAAAATATTGCATGAATAAATAACTTCTGGAAGAATATCTTTATCTTCTCATTCATGAAGAAAATATTGTAATTTTTAATTCATAAGAAGTTATCTTGCTTGATCCATTTTGTGTAAAATGAAAACATTTTAGTTGTCCAAAAGTCTGTATATTAGCTAAGAATAAAATTAAGTAAATCATATGAAGATTGTATTCTAATCTATCCAATTTTAGTTATAATAGTCACATTACGTAAACTCATGTTTTCACTTGATAAGTCAGTTTTTGTTCATAAGCACACATTTTTATTTGAATTGTTTATTACTTCAATCTTTCCATTGTCTTCATAAAATGATTTTGATATTCCTTCAGACGTAAGTATTGAGCCCAGATTTCCTATCTGAAAAGATTTAAGATCCCCTATATTCAGGTAAATGTTCAAATTCAACTTTTAGTTGTCTGTTTCAATTTCGTTTTAGATTGATTATTTTAAAAATGTATATATTTTGTAAATTATTATTGAAGATTTGACAATGTGAAAGATATTAGTTATTTTCCCCTGCTAAAAAATAAAAAACATCTCTTTCTATTCAAACTGTAGGACAAAGAGGTAAAATTAGTTTGCTGCTAAAACTATATATAAAATGATAAATATCACTTATAAATGCTTAATGTAGTGATTCTGATCAACTCGAGAATTTTAAAGATTCCTGAATCAAAGTCATTCCATCATTTCTAGTGCTCAGACATCGCAATTTACAATTTGATTACTATTTATTTATAAGTGATATTTAAATATAGTTTTGATATTACAAGGACTAAAGAAACTAATACCATATTGTAAATTTTATTACTGCTGATTTTCTCAGGTTCTTTCATATGCTCAATGTACATAGATTATGATTTGATATCCACACCGACTATAAATAAAATTTGTGAAATCTTGTTTGCCCTTATAGTTCTTAAAATTCCTATGGTTTCACTTCCAATTTGATAAATTTGTCTAGTTTATGTATTTAGCTCACTTCTATATTTCTGCTTGACAGTTTTTGTCCAATAGCATATATTTATTTTGTGTATGTGTGTATACATTGGCCTTCATCACTATAGATATAGATATATTTTTTAAAGGGCAGTTCTCTTCAGCACTATAATTCTTGCAGCAATCTGCCTAAAGTGAGCTCAATATGTTTAAAACTTATTTTAGTGTTATCTTTTCATATTAACTTGAACCAGTATAAGTTTTATAGAATTACATAATTTTATGAAATGTGTATAATTATTGAGATTTATACAGTGTCTTTATATTGCATATAATAATAGCAGATTCATGACATACTGCATGTATTTAATCTTTTTAACCTTTTTTTCACTAGATTCTTGATGGTAATTTAGAAAAAGAAAATTTGTACAATTTATTGGATACCCATAAATCTGATATTTTATGTCAAAGAAATGCGAAAACAGAATTTATTTTGTAGAATCCAGGTAAGATAAAAATAAATTGTATACATATTATTTATTTTTGTATGCGTGCGTATTTATATATATCACTGGAAAATTGTTTATAGGATAATTGGTGTTAATTTTGAAAATACTGTGAGGTTTAGTTTAAAGAAACGATCAATTTTTGTAAAAAAAAAAAAATTAATTTGCTGCTTGATAATTATAGACAAAATTACATTTGAGTTGATATTTTATTGCATTATTGATTTGAAAAAGTAGAATATCACTTGATTTTTTTTTTTTTTTTTGTCAATAGCTGTTCAAATTGATCAGTTTTTTAAAATTTAATTTATTGAATAATTCCTGTAATACCAATTAAATTTATAAAATAAATAAATACCATTTCTCAAATAATTTTATATAAAAATTAATATATATAACTTTTTTTTTTAATGCTATGAATTGAATGTTATTCAATGATAAAATTATAAATTAGAATATTATGGTTTTCTTACTGTGTTACAATACTTATACTTAATGATATGCTGTCACTGGTTATAGAAATCTTGTCAATATTTCCATTATAAAAAACCAATAGTTTAACCAACTTATAAATCTTGAGACTGGCAATAAAAAAAATGCAAATATTAACCTTGAAAGCTTATAAATCTATATATATGTATGTGAAGACAAAAAATGCTTTTTTCAAATTAGACAATTATTACTTTTAATTATTATTAAAGTAAGATGTCAAAAATTTACTAAAAATTAAATGCACAACAAATTAAGAAATGGGAAATCTAAATTTAATGAAAAGTTAATGAAAGAACATAAATTTGTACATGTTCTCAGATATTAATATATAAAGAAAAATCTCAAACTATTCTGCAAATCATGAATTCATTGTTCAATCGTTTGGACTGTATAAGTATAAAAATATTTGTACTTTAATGCATATATAAAAGAATTATGAATTGCAGAAATATTATATGTATAAAAGATAATATGTATAAAATAAAATATTATGGATATTAGAATAATAGAAAGATAGGAAAGAGTAATTAAAAATTAGAAAAGTAATTGTATATAAGATATAATATGTATTATGTAATGGTTATATTGTTATGTGTATTTCAATTTTGTAGATCTAATGAAGACTGCAAGGTGTAATAATAATAAAAGGTTTTTGCTGAAAAAAGTGTAAGAAGAATTATTTGAATTGCAGAAATACTGATCATAACATTTCATATTTATATGTATTAGGAAACTACAGAATTCAACTTTTCATAAAATTTAGATTTCTCATTTGTTTGTTTGTTCTCTGTATATCTACACATTTCTAATAGATTTTATTAAAATATTGTTTACATATTTATTTGTAAAAGCCATTTCTTAAATTTTTTTAAATAAATGACACAATTCTTAGAAATGATTAAGTTTAAAAATTACAATATAGAATAATAAATGTTTGTCTCTTTTTTTTATATATAATGTGGAATCGAGATTAATTGATAATATTGTTTTAATTTTTTTGAGTAGAACAAATAGTTATATCTTGCTTCACAAAGCCAACAAAAAATTTATTTATCTTTTTCAGGATCCAAGTACCATGTTCTACCAAGGATGTAATTAAACTACTTCGTAATGTAAAAATTTCCATGTATTTTTTTTTTATATATAAAATATTTTGAAAGCAAATGTCTGCTTTGTATTAATTACTACAATAATTCTGCTTCCTCAATATATATTTTAGAAATTTTTAATTTTATTCTAATAATTGTTTTGTCACTTTCAATCACTATTGATACATATAAATATTTAATACTAATATTTTGAAACAGATTTAATTATGGCAAAAATATAAATAACTATTAAAATATAACTTTACAAAAGAGATTAGTAGTACGAGTAGCAGAAATTTACGCTTAAGCTTTTCATATTTGGATATAGTGGTGACGAAGTAAAAAAGACTTATATTGCTGGTGCCAAAAGATTAGTAAATCAATAGGTGCATCAATTAATAGTGGATTTTATGTTGGAGTATAATATCTTTTTTTTATTTATAATATATTTGATTTTCCTTTATAAATAATTCTGGACTAATTCCATTTACATTACTTATAACTAATCTCCATTTTTATAATTTTTTTCATTTTACACTCAAATTCTTAGATTTGTAAGCACAGTCAATCAATGTCATTTACTAAACTAGAAATATACATTTTTAAGATGTACACACATTTTCATCAAGACTAAATAAAAATTTCAATAGATCATTAAAATCACGAAAATTTTAAAAAAATAAACTAAAATAAATAAATAGTATTTCTAATGACAGCATTGAATAATTTCTACTGTTTACTATTGAAAGTGTTTTGCTTCTTCAAAAAATATATATAAACAACTTTTAAAATTGTTCAAGATTCAGTGAAATATTTTTGTGATATTTGTCAATTATACAAGTTATGTGAAATTTGTAGTATGTATATATGAGTTATTTTGCTAGAAATTCCATATTTATTGTTGTGGACAGGGAGCTGTTTTCAGAAACATATGCAGGCTTAGATTGTAAAGAGGAATTTGGTCAGTCTAAAAGTATTTGACTAATAGAGATAAATAATAATTTATTTTTCAATGCTAAAAATAATTAAATGTATACTTTTAATTTGTGTAAAAATTAACACAATAATTTATTAATTTTTTTAATTAATAATCTGCAACAAGAAAAGTAATAAATAGTTATGATTGGAGAAACAAAGTGAAAAAAAGTCACTATGTTTTTCAAAGATGTCCCTTACACCTTAGTTTCTGAATTTTGGAAAACATATTTTTGGTAAACAGAAAAGGCAAACTTCCAAGAAGCTATATAAGACAGTGTGAATAATCAAATCATAATAAATGAATTCACTTCAGATAAGAATAAACATCAACATTGCAAATTTCAATTTTCATAGTGAAGTTGGGCAAGTAAATGGATTTCAGAAACAATTTGCTGGCTACTCCTCACAGTAAACCTTCATTTCTAAATAAGCAAGAAAACTAACAGTGAGGAAAATACTTTATATTCTCAGTACAACAATGAGAGATCAAATGTGAGATGACTGGCTAGAGCTATTAAATTATGCATCACTCAGACCATCATCTTCCAGCCATGTAGAATTCGTTTGAAATGAAACCCGTTACTTGAAATTGACAAGGAATATATTGACTTGATTCGGAGATAATTTGTCTTATTGTAAGAATGTTATCTCCATAACAGAAAATCTAATCTATGAAGAAAATTTAAAATTCAAACTGCAAGTTATCTAAGTATAAAGGCAATTGTATTGTGGAAAATAAAAATTCATAATGAAATTTCAAAGTCATTGAAACAAGCAGACCAACTACAGAGCTGTTAATCCCCATCCACTTTAAAATGTACATAAGAGCCTGACAATAATATATATTCACATTAAAATATTTAATACTGGAAGAAATTTAAATATTTTCACCAGAATGGTATTATAAGAGAATTTTCAATATTTGTACAAATATGAGGGTATTAGTTATATGTATTTTTTTTTTTCATTATTCTTTAATTTTTTCTCTCTGTATTAAAATTTCAAAATGATGAGAAAATTTGATTTATTTGTTGAATATTATCAAAACTACATTATAAATAATTTTACATCTGTTGGTGGACAATAATAAAATTAATTGAAATTATATTAACAATTAATGATATATTAAAATTAGTTAGGATTATACCATTATTTAATAATATATCAAAAATATATCTGACAGATGTACTGGTTCAAACCCAAAACATATATATCCATGACTATAATGTTTTAAATCAGTGTTCTTTATTATTTTATTGATTAATTAATTGATCCAGTTCTTATTTGAATTTCACTTTTACATAGATATTTTTCCAACATATTTAGTTAAGTTAGATTAGATAGTGCACTCTGTAAGATAGAATCAAGAACTATAATAAGAAATAAGGAAGCATTTGAACTAAGATCTGGAAGATAGCTCTTCATCAGAATGTGGCACTCATTATTTGGCCCGCATTGAGTGTCATTTCTATTACTTTTGGGTTAAATGAATGTAACCAGTATTCTGAAAAGAATTTTTTAATGAAGTGTTCTGAATTTAATCATTGATATTTTAAAGCTAAGTGTATAATGTTATGCATTATAATTATTATTTTTTAAAGTAGAATTAAATGTATTTATCTTACACATTTATGTTTATTGACAATAAAGTGACAAAATACATATTTATAATTACTATTAACTCTAAAGATTTAGTCAATACATCCAGTACCATTTATCATGTATTAAGTTTCATATTATGCAATATTATTTATTTAAGACATAACCTGTTATAATTTGGAAAATCCATGTGGTTCTTTAATAGTGCTATCAGCTTTTATTTTACCCTCATTTGTGGACATAATATTTAAATGCAAAACATATGGTGAAATCATTCTATGATCAACTTCAAGATAAAATGTATTGGATTTATCCTCTTCCTCTCAATGGCATTTTGATGCACCAAAGTGTGGCATATTTTTATTAACTGTCATTTTATATTCTTCTCCAGTTACATTATTACACTTAGAAAGCTTTTAATGTGTTTTATAAGTTTATATATATGTATGTGTGTGTGTGTGTACAGTGCATATATAGATCCAATCTCTTAAGATTAATCAAAATATCAATTCTCACAAGAACACATATATTTTACCTGCTGTGTCTATTGAGTTATTTAGGCTTTATTTTATAAGTATAAGATCTATTTAAATATTTAATACACACATCTCACATGTGGTTCCTTTCTAGATCTTTTATAATCTCTTGCTAACCAGTTTAAGAATTCAGTTCATATAATATAATTATTTAAATGCATATATAATTATTTGTAAATCATTTAATGGAGAATAATTAAAGTGAAGTAATAGGAAATACTAAGATAAAGTTCAGAAATCCATGCATTTTCAAATATTGTGCAAAAAATATCAAATCAAGAATTTTTGCTTTGCTTTGTTATTTTTAAAATTCAGATAAAATGGAAAGGAAATGATAGATTATATATGAGGCCAGAAAAGGTTCATGGAAAATTAAAAAGTAATAACTTTAATGATATCAGAAAGTAATTGTAAAGCTATGCTATACTGCTAGAAAGAAAAAAAAAATTCATAGGAAATTTAATTATGTGATAGATTTGTGGTAATTATATTGAAAATAATATCTGGGATCTTGTAATTATTTAGGCATGTATGACAGACAATAAATGTGATAATGATAAAACTAGGTTTTATATAAATAAGAGAATTTATTAAAGGCAGAATGGTATGGATAATAGATGAATAAATGCTATAATATTTTAGAAGAAAAAAAACACTTTTTGTTAACCTATTGTTCATATTGTATTCATGAAAAGTTCCATATATCAAGTCATCAGAATTTATTGTTTGAAAATAAATTCAAAACACATGCCGAATGAGGGGTTATAATCTTGTAAAATGAGATTGACAAACATAAGATTTAAAAAAAAAAAGTTTAATACAATAGAAATAGATTGCAACTAAAAATTTATGAAGTTTTAAAAGTAAATTTTAAAAAAAACTACGATATAATATTTCTGTAGTGTAATTTTCACTATACTATTCTCATGCAAATTAGGGACTGGTTTCTATCAGCTTTTAACACTGTGAGGATGATCCCAAAGATGCACATTTCATGAATGACTAATAAAAATTAGTAATACAACATAATCAAATTTCAAAAGGCCATATGATATTGTTAGTAACCATATTGGAGTTAAAAAACTATTAACTCTTAAAAATTACAGGATTAAGAAAATGAAAGTAAGAAGGAAATAATGAAATTAAAAAAGGAAATAAGAGAAGCAAAGGTATAAAGTTAAAAATAAAATAAGATTATGAATAATAATGTAAAATATGTATTTTTATATGTATATAAAATAATGGCTATATAATTATATTTTTAAATGTTGTAGCTCTGACGAAGACTGCAGGACAGCTGAAACTGTTAGAAAAATAAAGGAGGAATTATATAAAAATTGCATTAAAGGGTATGTGAGGAGATTTATAAAAAAAGTAATTAATCAAAGTACTTATGTATGTACATATAAATGAATCATTAAAAGTCTGGATGAGTTTTGGATTTGGGGTAATTCTGATTATATAAATGAATGGATGAGTAATTAAACAATAAATTATATCATTAATCATATATAATCATCAAAGTGTCTGTAATTTCATAACAGTTTATTCAAGAATATTAAGAACAAAAAAAAAATCATTGAGAAAGGAGCAAGCAAGAAAACAATGCTAGCAGTATATTTTATGTTGAACAATCAATAAATATCACTAAGAGAATAATTTTTATTGTGAAGTATCAATCCACTTTGCATTTAATAAAGAATATTTGTAGAAAACATGAAGATGGATCTAGTGAATAGAAAGAATAACTTAATTCAAAAGATGAAATGTACTTTTTTGAAGAATATTATTAATGGATGATAAAAGTTCAAAATAGTTTCAGAATTTGTTAATTAATGTCAAACTGATTGGGTAGGAGGAGGATTATTCTTTCAAGAATACAGTAGCTGAATTGGATCTTTTGAATGATAATACTGGATGAAAATATTTACCAGATGTTATCTTACATTTGTTTCACTTTCAAATTCTCATGTGTTATTCAAGAAATTTGATCAATATGTGAAGAATTTTTGGATATGTATATTTATCCAAAAAGATAGCTTTTTCTCATTCACTCAATCACTTTAAAGAAATTTTAATGCATCATAATATGAGCTTTCAAAGCCCTGGTTTACCACCATATATTTTGATCAATTCCCTACTATATGAAAATTACTTTGGCATTTTGGAATAAAAATTTCAAGTAAATCTTTGCAAGAAAAATTTTAATCAAGATGTGACATTTCCTGCTGTCTGTAATAGAATAAGCAAAGCACTCTTTGTAGATGGATTTGCAACAACTTGGGAAAACTTTCAATATTCTCATGCCTATTATATAAGAAAAATAAGAGATAGTATAGCCAAATGCATCAAATTGTCTAGCCATTACTCATCTCATTGGATATCAGATAGCACTTTTTTTAAAAAATTCCAATTCCAATTAATGAATCTTCAATAAAGATCCAATGATATCAGCATATTGCTTTGTAGCAACAAATCTTTTTTTTTTTTTAAGATTTAATGAGTGATAGTTTTAAGTCAAAGATGATTTTCAACAGTTTCTGTAAGTTATTCCTAGCATTTCAAAAAAATATATGATAATATTTGAAAAGTAATGAAAAAGAATAGAGTCAAATATTTAAAAAAAAAAAAAAAAACATGACTAACACTTAATACAAAACTTTTTTTTGTAGATTGGCTGCTTAAACTAAAGTATAGATAACTAAAAAAGTACATTCAAATATCAGACATTTGTTTTTCTAATGTGTCAAATTGTGATGATTCGATGTAAAAGCTTTGGCTTAAATGATACTATGCATTATCCAAGAATTATTAATTTTAATAAAAAGAACATATTTAGAAAATTGCAGCAACTTATCCCCTTATGTTTAGTCATAAACTTAACCTTAGGGCTATGCCACCAAAGAATTATTATGAATCTGAATCTTAACCTTATACAAGAAAATCAAGTCTTGATTCCTCAAAATAAATTTAAATTGTGTTTATTACGTTTTCTGGCCTAAGGCAATTAGTGAAGATAATAAAGCAATAGGTTACTACAATCAAGAAATAATTTTGGTGGGATTTGCCATTCCTTGCAGCTTCTTTAACCAATTTAACAAATGATAAATTCAAACTATGGATGTAAGCACGTTTTACAAATGATCATTTTATATAGTTTTTTCCAGAATAAGAAATTGAACTAGTCTGAAGAATAATGCCATCTCTATTACCTCATTGTTTCTCTTTGGAGGGTTATTGGAGAGGCATTTGTCCAGCAGTGGGCTATCTAACGTTTATTTTATCTTACTTAATTATTAAATGTGATAAATAACACTGAAAGAAAAAGCAATCATAGAATCAAAGTTAGCATTTTACTTTATAAATTTCAATTGGAGAATTATTATTAACACAATTTTATTAATTTACAAAATTATTATTTTGCATAATAAATTATTACACAATTATCAGAATAAAATTGAAAATATTTGCAAAAGCCAACCATAAAATATATATTTACATACATACATGTCATGATAAATCACTGATGAATTGAATCTGACTAATGATTAATAAAACTGAAATCTTCAATATCTTTATGGATGAACATTGTGTATAGGTACATATCAAGGCAGAATTCCCCATAGAAGCAATTTAATCCAAATTTTTAATGGTGTGATAATGAAAAAACAAATTAAACATAACTCTTTTTTTTTGTTTTTAATTAATTAATTATTTTTAAAATCTTAACATATTGATTCAAAGAGATTAGGTAAATTAAATTGAGGAAGAAATTTTCTTTCAAAATAATTATTTGAATCTAAACATATTTACTTAACATCTAATTACTATTGTAAAAAAAATTTAAAGAATGGTAGTAGAAATCACATAATTTTTTTATTAAGTTTTTATTTTGCAACATATATAATGATTTTCTTGTTAAATATCATATATGTATATAAAATATGAAATCTTGCATATGGACCCCGGTTTCTTAAGGATCTTTTTGTTTTATACGTACTCAAAAAAGTTTTAAAAGTACATTGTAAATATTTAAGAATCATTTTTGAAATTTTGCTCAGGGACCCAAAAATGTATCACATATGTATATGCATTTGAAATTTAAGAAAATTATTGTTCAAATGAAACAGACAGATTAACTCAATCTAATAAAAATTATTCATTGTTTTATTTCACATTATCAAGGGAAAAAAAAGTACATTGTTGAAATAACTTAGAAAATACAATGGATATTTTTTTTTTTTGTTTTTTTTATTTTAGTTATTTTTATTGAAGAGGTCAACATAGGCATTATTTTCTTGATTTAGGTCTTTTTTAATTGTGAATTAGTTTTTTAAAAAATATCAATACCAACAGTGAAATAAACAGTTTTCAAATTTAAATAATAACTATCCACACTTCAACTTTTCAAAATTTATTTTTTTGATAAAAATAATTAAATTAGGAACTATATCTTCTGTATGTTAAAAAAAAACTGATATCACATAGTGATCTTAGAAAAGTATGCAATGCTTGTAAAAGTAGGTTTTGAAGAAAAAGAGGCTGACCAACAATTAAGTGGATGAATTCCTTCATCACAATAACGAATGTGCCTTTTAACAAGACTAAAAAATCAAGAATAGATAATTCTGGATAAATTCTGTTCATATGATTTGTTAGAGTACGATGTTGACTTGATGGCATCTAATATCCAATAGTGACTAAATAAAATATTCGCCCAATACTATTGCTCATGAGCTTTGCGGGCTGTAAATGGAAGATTGGATCCTGTCATCAGTTTAGCCAGACCATATAATAATAGAATCATTATCGTTAGTGTTATCATCATAACATAATGGCTGATACTTGTCCCAATCTCTAGCCAACTTCCTGAGTCGTGAACTAAGAAAAAAAAGTGCTGCCAAAATAAATGCAAATATATTTTTATGAGAAATAAAAATCAAGGAATAAACTATTTTGAAAGAGAGATAAAAAAGACTTACTAAAGCCATAAAATCAGACATACAAAGTACCATTAAGAAAAGTGCTTTTGTAGGAACTTTGATGACAACTTGGATAGCTTGGAATGCACAAGCAACAAAAATAAATGGAATTAATACCTATTAAAAATAGTCTTTATTAGTAAATAATAAATTATATATATATAAATCAAATATGTTCAAAGCTAAACTGGAAATAAAGCATAAATTAATTACCCAAACAAAGTTTAAAATAAAATAAAAATTCACCATAAAATTTGAACGCATAATACCGTTATATTACATCATAATTATTTCATGCTTTGAAAGTTTTGGATTAGATATTTAAAGTGATTAAGATTTATCTATTTCAGTGGGATGCAAATGTTATGTTCATAGCGAGCTAAAGATTGGTGTTGTAAGCTATGAAATAATCATACTAATTAACTTACGATTGTTTATTTTAATGTGATGTTAAAGCTTTTAAGTTTATTATTGGTAATTTAATTGACTGTAATCTTAAATTTTATTTAGGTAATTTCAGATTAATGGTGTTTTATCCTGTATTATTGAAAACAATTCATAAAGAACAAACCTACTGCTTTCCGTACATAAATCTTTCTCTTGTGATTTTTTAAATCATATGGACAACTAGGAACATGATATTTTCATTCCAAAAAATTATTTAACAAATCAATTCTTTCATTTTTTAATCCTAAACCTATCTGTTACAATCCTGTCTTTTCTTCCCTGACTAATTACAGTGTTACAATTCATTATTATTATAAAACTATTTTTTTATTCATTTTTAATTCATAGAAATTTTGTGATTTTTAACAGTTCATCACCATGCTTAGTCTACAAGAACATTACTATGATAAGTAAATTCCCTCGCCATCAAAAGCCACTTACTGGAGTACTATTTAAAAAAATAAATTTTCTCTAGATTCTAAGCCTTTCTATTCCATTTTATCTTTTGTCATCGTCAGAATATAAATTCTCACGCTCTTTTCATTATTTATTTCAGATAATCTCACCTTATTTTAAAAAGACATATAATATCTAACATTTTTCTATTCATTTACAATAATGGCATATCTATCTTCTCTGGTTTATTTATAGTTCACTGATTTGCCATTCTATGCAACAATTTTAAATCTAAAAGAGTAAATGATCTGGATTGTTAATAATGTTCTCAATCCCAAGAAACATGCTTAACTTCACTTTTCCTGAAATATTTTATAAATTCTAACTTGTTATTTTGCATCTCTAAAAATAAAGAAATACTTTGTGACAAACTACAGTACAAAAAATGAGGTCAAACTAATATTTACACAAATATTTTGTGCATCATTTACAGTTACAAAAGAGATTTCTAAACAACTCTGTCATAAACAAAGAATTTTAAAGCAAAAATACATCAACAAAGAATTTAGAATGTAATAAACTTATAATTAATGAAGTATAATAACTTCAAAATAAGAACTTATTGATCTTATGACTCAATATAATCATAAATTCAAACACTATGCTTAAATCTATTTTACCATTTGAAAATGTCAATATATAAATTAACATAATCTGACATATTACCTTTTCTAACCAGAATGCTAGAGTAAGTCATCTAAGCAATCAATTTCTGAGATGAATCTCACATTTTTATTTGCCATTCATATGGAATCTAACTTAAAAATAATAAAAAAAATGGTTTTTGAATTGACACAAAAGGTGTGATTTGGGGAAAGTAATTTAAGATTTTCAAAATTCCCTATTTATACATATTTAGATAAAATTGGAAAGTAAACTTTTTAATATCACTATAATAAAAAACATAATATGTAACAAAAAAAATTAAGCACGAATAATTCATAAATATTAATCAAATTTTGTTGGCTCGGTTATATAATTTTGATTTCATTTCCTCAGTAATGAAATAATGAAAATTTTGTAATTCTAAATGAGAATTGTTATATATGAAATCAATTGAAACTTATAATATATGAATTAGAAAACTGACACGCTCTCTAATTTTATGAAATAAGATATTAATAATCATGTAATAACGAACTTCAGAATTGGAAACTACAATAATATAAGGTTAACAAGAATGAAAAAGTATTTCATTCATCAATTATGCCGAGTCCTTAAACATTTCTAATTAAAGCAAGAACTAATTAGAATATTTATATATAAATATAGAGATTTTATTTACTTTACTTGAAAGTGTGGAAAATATAATGTAAACAATTATTAAAAGTGTTAATTTATAATCAAGAAGTATATATATATAATTATACCATATGTTCAATATCAATACATAAAAAAAAAAAAAAAACTTTATTTCCAAAATGTAAGCTTCTATAATTTAAATTTGTTGTCTTAGTTAAATTTATCTTTTTTATATTATGATTTTCTTTTCAATTTATATTGCCAATATAATAATTAATTTTCATAAACAATTTTTTTTTTACTTAAATAACTAAAATAAAATTATTTTCATAACACATATTCCATAATTCTCATGTCATAATAGCTGCATTAAAAGCATTACCTTGATTAAAAGCAAAGTTCCCATTACAAAAGGGCTGAATACTGTAATAAAGCAGAAAACGGATGATGGATCAAAACTGTACAAAAAAAAAAAGATATTACAAATTTTACAATATCTTATGGTAAATAAGGCAATCAAAGAATGATAGCCTAAATTAAAAAATGAATAATTTATAAAAAAGATGTGAATTAATTTTACTAATATATGTATATAGAGGGGGGAAATAGACAAAAAATTGTTATGTGTTATATATGTCTGAAAATCATTATTAATGGTATTAGAAAAATTTAATAATGAAGTCAAATCCCAACAGAGATTCAATCCTGTCCATGGTGGAAGCTGTTGACAAAGCAACTTAATAATCTAATTGGGTAATATGATTTTATCTCTAATATGAAATGGAATATAGAACTTTATTATTGAAAATTTGAAGTTTAGGTTTGTAAAGATATATACAAACATTCCTCTTATATTTAACAAAGAAATATGGGTTTATCTGACTCAAGTCAAAAAATTCTAGTTTAAATAAAAGTAATTATGATAACTTTCTCCAAATATACTCACTTTATTTTATTTACTTCGACTAATGATTTATTTGTAATCCATGACCATGAACTATAGTAATTTAATATTTGCTGAAATTTATCAATGATGTGATTTGCTGCTCTAACTAATTTCAATTCAATAAATATAATTCTAAAAAAAAAGTGGTAATTATAATGTGGAATTCTGATGGTATTTTTCTACTAATAATCTATTAAGGTTTAATCATATCATGTAATTGAATCCATCATCTAAAATTGAAAAATGGAAATCTTTGAAATCAAAGAATAAACATTTTCCATTGCAATATGACAAAGATATGTCCACTGTGAGAACAGATAGCAAGGGAAAAACTCATCATAAGATTTTTTGACAATATAATAGTTTGTAATGCAAAAAAAGAGAGAGAGAGAATATATTAGCAATTTTTTGCAACTTTGGTTAAAATGGATACAAATAACTAAGCCAGAAGCTATTTTAAAATACAGTTACAGAACATAGTATTCTGTCATATTGGCTAATTTAGAATGTATACATGCCATTTGATACAAATAGATAGTTTAAAGTCAGCCTAATGTTAATGGACATTTGTAATAGACCAGTAATCATCTAGTGATAAGAATTAGTTGGATTTTAGCAAACATTATATTATATAAGCGAAGATTTTTAAGTCAATATTTTCAATGATTATTAGTCTTGTATTTTTTTAAAGCCAACATTGGGTTGGTTACAATAATAGAGACAACAATCTAATTAAAGTATTTTAAAAACTCAGAACAATTAAATGTCCTAAATATTTTGCAAACTTTGATATTTTATTTGTTGCAAGTGCTCTATGTGTTATAGTATTTAATTTTGTCATATTTATATCATTTTACAATAATTTCCCATTTTTTAAATTTGAATGACTAATGATATTAGCTGTAATTTGATTAAGACATAAAAAAATTTCACTAACCTATTTAAACTTGCAATATTGCCAGTCCCAAAAAAAGATGTCATTAAAAAATACAACTGCAGAAATAGTCAAAGAATAATAATTTTGTAACAAATGCAATATGTAATACAAATGTAGTGTTAAAGTTGTGAATTAAATGCAAAGAAATATATTTTGAAATAACATAAAAGAATCTTATCTTGCAAGCAATTGCTGAATTCATAAAATCACATTTAGCCAAGGCTTGACCAATTTTCTCATATAAACAGATTCCTCAATGGTCTGTCACAAACTAAACTGTGAAAGATCTTATAATGAACTTATAATCAAGCATTTGTAAAGACTGTTATTTATATAATTTCTTAGTGCACAATTAATTCCAAGAATAAATTAATATTACTAGTACTCTAATAAATCAAAACTAAGACTCGTAAATAATATGTAGTATTGTTAAAATCGTGTATATATTTAAAGCAATAAACCCTAATGCAATATCTATTTTTCATTATGCTTTTTTACAATGTAAAGAAAGCAAAAAAAAAAGACTGGAAGAGATAATCTGTGTGTTAGATTGTTGGGTGGCATTCACTAAATTATTGCACTTTTTATTTATTAGGACCATTAAAAATTAAGGCATCTTGACTTCAAATAAAAAATTTCAAAAGAAAATATATATTATTACCCAGAAAATATTCTTAATTTATGGTTAGCAACAATAAAAAAGATAAAATAAATGAACAATACATTATCTGGAATATCTTTTTTAGTAAAAATTTTATTTCCAATAATTATAAACATAAATGAAATATTTTTTTTTACTTTTGGAACATAATTATGCACTACATTACATTTTATAGGAACTAAACAGAGAATGGTCATTTATGAAAAGGATGTTTGCTTAAGGCCCACATGTTAGAATACTGTATATACATAGAGACATAAAATGTATATTATTTTATATAAATTAGTTTTCACATACTTATTTTCTTTACAAATATTGTTTTTTTGTATAAACCAAAATTTTTTCCACATCCATATCCTTCTATATTTTGATCATAATCTAAAGTCAGATCTTTATTTATTATTATTATTTCATTTTTGTTATATTTAATTTTTGTTTTCTCAAAAATATACAAATTTACTGTTTTGTTTGTAAAAATATGTACATTGCAATTCAATAATTATAAATTATATGAGTACTCTATTTTTAGACAATACCATCCGCTTGATGGTGCTTTTTATGTGCAAATGGCCTATAGAACAGTTCTGTTCATATTAGCCTTTGCAGGCCTAGATGTCATTGCACACCAATATTACAGCCTGCTGATGTCCTTCGTGAAACTATGCAAATGCACACACTTCACAGATCGCTACCATATCATGTGAGTGTGTATAGAAATCAACTGGCCATAACTGTTGAAATGTATATTCCAAGTAATGATCTTACACCCTACCTGACATAGCATTATATAGTAATAATTTTAAGGAAGTAATATAATTTTCTACTTCTTCTTTTCCTATGTATTGATTTCTATTATAACATATCACACCATTAACACCTTTTTATACACTTTATCAATACTTTTATTTGTATTAAACTAACAGTTTCGACTGTCCTGCAGTCATCATCAGAGTTACAATATTCAAATATATAATTATACAATTATTATACTTATCCACATATTTATTTTTGTTTATATTGTGTATTTAATTATGTATATCAATATGTGGATAAGTGTAATAATTGTAGAATTATTTATTTGAATATTGTAGCTCTGATGATGACTGCAGCACAGTTGAAACTGTTAGTTTAATACAAATAAAAGTATTGATAAAGTGTATAAAAAGGTGTTAATGGTATGATATGTAATAATTTTAAGCCTGTCGCCACACTTCCATACACAACTTGCAAGCTTTTTAACAATTGGAAAAGGTTAGGGACAAGCACCATTGCATAGAACTCATGCAAAAACTCATGTTTACATGAGAACACCTGAGACCAATAAAATGGCTGAGGTTGCAGCTCGTTTTGGAAATCGTAAGGTTGGTTTGCTTAGACTACTGCATCTTTTGGACAATCCTTTGGATCAGCAAAACCATCGATCCCCCCATGCACATTCCAGCGCTATGCGCTGACATATTCCGTCTCCCTGATTCTTCCATATTTCACAAGTTGTTGTTTCAAGTCAATGCATTTGGTACGATCAGCTAAATCATCGTTCCCCCTCCTCACACTTTGATGCGCTTGTCAATGCAGTCTTTCACAAGTTGTTGTCCAAAAAAACTTGATTGTTTTCAATCAAAAATAAGTACAGCAATTAATTGATACATATATTTTTTTTGTGTATTGTAATCTCAAAATAATACCTGAAATCGAACAATAAAGACAAAAAAAAGTCTGGTACGGTAAGGTTATTAAAAGTGTTTTTAAAAGCAAAAACCAAAAGCAACTTGTTCGTTTCCAATAAAAAATAAGTAGATAAATTAATTTAGACCTTTTTTTTTCGATATAAATATAATACCAGAAATCTGACAATAAAGAAAGGCCGGCCAGGTAACGTTACATTTATGTGTTTTAAACTGTATATAATGCCATCAAGCATCCTGGTATTGTATAAAAATATAATATCATTATATGTCTTTTAGTTCTCCAGAAAAATAAAAATATATTTGAGGAATTTTTTTTTTTTAAATCACTAACTGATGAGTAAAATTAATGAACATTTGGGTAAAGTAATGATAGAAAGTAAAAAGATTTAATTAATGATTAATTTTGTGCAAGATTTAACAATAGAACATATTTAAATATGTGATAAAAAAATTGTGTTTGGTAAATGTCAAAAAATATTTCCTAATTACAAATATTTCTTGATACAATAGAAGTGAAACTGACTAATTAAAAACACCAAGAGAAAATCAAGACTGATAACAATCAAGTGTGAACCCAGGATTGCCAGAGGTCAAACTATGTGATTAAATAGCATGTGCAGCAAAATACTTCGTTCTCATTTCAGTAGATTTACTAAGTTGTACTGTTGGTAGGAGATTTTAATGAACAGTGGCTGAAAAAAGCTTAAGTGATGGGGTAGCGCTCTAGTGTGGAGCCAGCATGATTGTGAGCAGCGGCTGAATGAAGCCAAAGAACTCCATTAGTTTAAGGAATCAAGCTAAAGGGTTTTGGAAATTTGAGCCAAAGGAAACCATCCAGAAAGCAACAAGTTGTTACATGCGTCATGGGAATTGAACCATAAGTGAATTATATATATTGTGTTGGAGTGCATCAATAACTTTTCGCTATTAATAATATTTCATTATTATTCAGTCTTTATCTAAATTTTATTTATTAATTTATTTGTTGGTATTCTGAGTGCCTGCATTCAAATACATAACATATACATACATGGATATAGAATAAACATATAATATATATATATATACATATTCACTAATTACATAATTATTATTAAATACTGCCTAACACTATACTAGTAATTATAAATAAAATAGAAATTCTATAATGTTATAATACTAGCCAAAAAACAAAATTCTACTAAAAAATTTTCGGCAACCATGGTTTCATCTATTAAGAAATAGACCTTTTTAAGTGAAATTCAACAAAACATATAACATATATATACAAAACAAAATATTCTTCCCATCATTCACTTCAGCAATCAACTTTCTTTACCATCAAAGGATATCTTCATGAGATTAATGGCCTCAAATTAAAAAAATGTTATCATCAAAGTTTTTTTTAACTCTTCTTTTCAATTCACTTTTTTGCATTATCAAATAATATTTTATGAACTGTCTTCTGTTCATGAATGTACAAAGTTCAGTTTTGATATCTATTTTTAACTCTACTCTTATGAACTTTAAACTCTTTCATTAAGACTTAATTTACTTTGACCTATATAAATTTTATAGCAACTGCAGGGAATCTTATAAACAACCACAGAAGATTAGCTATCAACCTTTTATTCATAAGAAACTTTGTTTATTGAATTTTTGTTATGGGAATAGAAGACTTAATAATTTTGAAAATAATAATTATATTCAGAGGAATCAATATACTTCTGATAATATTGATTTAAGATATAATCATGAATTTATTAGGATTATATTTAATAAAAATATCTATAAATCTATTAATAATAAAGATTTAATTGTTAGTGAAAATAAACAGCTTATTTCTTTACCATATAAATCATCAATTTGTAAATTGATTTATAAGAATAGTTTTTTATTGTTGTGATATGAAAGTGGCCTAGAAAAAAGGTTTAAATTTGAATTCATTATTAAATAGTTCAAAACAGTCAATTGATAGCAAATCTAGTTTATAGGATTCCTGGCAGTTGTCATAAAATTTATATAAATCAAATTAAATTAAGTCTTAATGGAAGAGTATAGAGTTAAAAATAGATATCATAATTCAGCTTTATATATTCATGAACTGAATACAGTCATAAAATATTATTTGACATTAGAGGTTATCTTTTATAAAAAAAAAAAAAAATGAAGTGAAAAGAAGAGCAAAAGAAACTATGATAATTTTTTTTGAATCTAAGTCCATCAATCTCATGAAGACATCCTTCGATGTTAAAGGAAGTTGTTGTTGAAGTGAATAGTGAGAAGAATATTTTGTTTTGTATATATATGTTGAATGTTTTGTTGAATTTCATTTGAAAAGATCTATTTCTTAATAGATGAAACCATTGTTGTGAAAAATGTTAGTAGAATTTTGTTTTTTGGCTAGTATTGTAATGTTATGTGAATTTCTATTTCATTTTATAATTAATTATTTTAAATGCTTAGCTCGTTCCTTTGTTCTTCATTGTTAGCATTATTAAATATATTACATTCCCATATTTTATCTTTAAAAACAAAGTAATCGATTTTTCAGTGTCTATCATGATAGTCAAAATTGCATTCCTGTGATTGTCACTTAGTATGCCACCATTCATTAAAAAAATTAATTGACAATATTTCCAAATGTATAATAATTCCAACTCACAATGTTTTTTCAAATAAGATTAAATAATGGCATTTCTATCTTCTAGCAAACAATGTTGACCTAGCAAATAGACTCCAATCCATTCTTAGATTTTCTTAAAACATTATCTATAAAGACTTCACTTTCCAGCTAAATGGCCACTAATATTGAAACTGTTTGCCTTCTATGTTATAAAAAGAAATTTAGGTATCTTTTCTCATGAAGTATTCTTTTCTATATACTTATCATACTTTAATTTCTTCTATCTCATACTTAAGTATCTTCAGTCACCTATCTTACCAATTCCATATATAAAAGTTTCTTTCCAAATATCAGAATTAGTATTGTTCTAATTTTCACCTTGTGATTTTGAGATGTCATTTTTATTCAATACAACATTAAAAAACCTACAATCCTTTTCCTTGGGAAAAATTAATATCAAAGACTAAATACATGAATCTGTAGATACTTTGAGCTACAGCAAACTTAGATTACAAACATCACTATATATTCTGGATTTATATAATAGTCATATAATTTATGAGTAATTGTCATTTGTTTGAGTTTTTTTATTGTTCATTTTACTTATTTTAAGCTTGAAGTACTATTTTTTCTTACAAGCGTATGCTTATGTATCAAATACCTGTGTGGGGGCATATGCACTTTTTTAAAATTTTAAAAAAAAAAAATCTATATTTAAAAATTATTAAAATAAAAAAAATAATATCTCTTTTTATTCATTTTTCAAGTACCTTATTATAATTCTCATAATTCCTCCTCTCATTACAAGATACTTGACACTATTTTACTTTCTTGTGTATTATTACCTTTTACTTATATTAAATTTTGATATCTCTTTCAAACTGCATAAAACATACAGAATACACATGCTTATGTGAAATAGATAAATAAGATAAGGCAATTTCTTGGAATGATATAAAGAATAGAAGAAATACTGGGATAAATTCGGAGAGACCTTCATTCTGCAATAGATTAAAAACTTTTGAAAATGCTAACAGAATGCCTGTACCCTGAAGATACAAATAAAAAATATAAAATTTAAAAAAGAAATAAATTATTCTTAAAAGTTAAAAAAAAAAAACTTGTTATAATTTATATTTTACTTTAGCAATTTTATAAAAAAAAAAAAAAAGATACAAAGAAATATGCTCTTCGAATATCATGCAATTCTAGAGTTCGCTGACGGTTATCTCCAATAGGTAAATCCTCCAAGAAATTTAACTGATGCAACTGAAAATAAAAGACAATAAAATATTTCAATAATAATTTTAAACTAAAAGTTTATTAACTTCAAAAAATTTAAAAAACGAAAAGTTATTCTCTTGGAATCATTATTAAATATATATATCTGTTATGATTTTTTAATTATTATTATTATTTTTGAAATATTATATCTTTCATGAATTGTGGATCTTATGCTTCTTCAAACTGAAAACAGGCTAAATCTTTTATTTTTAGTCACATTATTATTATAATAATGATATTATTTCTCATTACATACATAAAAAAAATATATTTGCTTAGTAATATACCATAATAATAAATTATATTATTAGTTATTTCCATTTCATTTTTATCCAATGTTTTGGGAATAACTGACTGCCTTCCTTTTACATTGGGAAACTTTCATGTTAGAATTTGGAAAGCTGTTCTAAACGATTTTGTCCTTTTTCTTTGATTTTTTTCTTTTGTGAAATGTTAGATTGAATAAATAATAGAAGTATGTTTCAAAAATATAAATTTAAGAAAGACATAATCTTAGCTAACGATATTTAGTTTACCGATACTTTCACAATCTTCTTTGAAAATTGACAAGTTCTACGATTTTAGTCATTAAATAATATTGTTTTTTTTTTATTTATTTATTTTAATAATTGATTGCCATGAGTCTAGTGTACTGCATCAAAAGCATGCTCAGTTATTAATATTTTAAAGAATATTTGTGTTTTATTATTTACACTTTAGATACAGAATTTATTTTATTTTTATGTATTTATACAGAAAAGAAAAAATGTGTATGTTCAGTGTGTACTTTCAGCTTTAGTGAATTGTATTAATGACAAAAAACATTCATCAAATATACATGAAAAATTATTTGAGTTTAATGTTAATTAATATAAAGAAAGAGTCATCAGTAATTTGGATACAATGCTTAAATTACTTTTGGATATTCTAATTATCTCAAATTATATTATTACAATTACACTTACCACATTAACCCACAACAGTTACAATGTCATTTGTTTAATGAAACAGCTACAGCAGTATGCTTTACTGCTTCTAAGAAAAGTATTATTTTATGATATAATTAAGATTCCAAATTTGATTTTTTTATTATAAGTCTTGTAATATTTACTAAGGCAACAAACCTAAAACGTGTGATTGAAAATGCGAAGGTAGGGACCTCTACAGGTCGCTTACACATTGGAAGAAAAGAGAGGAACTTCTTTACTTCAACCTACTTTCTATATAAATAGGTGAAGCTGAAGCGGTTAGATCTGAGAGCATGAAGCTATTCAATACTTGTATTTAAAAAAAAACATAAAAAAGAAAAAATAATCATAGCTGCAAAAAATGAAGAAATAAAATTACTTTTATTTACACCATTTCTAACTGGAATCTGTTGGTTGCTTTCTTTTAGTAAAATTATGATCTGTTACTATAATGCTATAATGAAATAAATTCAATTTTTTTTTTTATTGCAAGGATTATTTACAAAAAAATATTAGAGTATTTGTATTTTAAAAAGTAGAATGTTGCAAAAAAAAAAATTTTATTTACGTTTAAATTACAGCGGTATGAGATACTGCTAAATCATAAAAAAGTAGCATAAAACATGCGCTATGTAAACAAAATTCAAACTAATTTGATTTTTGCAAAATACAGATACTCCTTTAAATATACTGAGATAGGCACTTGTTCAATTTATAAAATTCTATAAAATTAAGACATGAATATTTTAGTTGTATCATATACTGGAGTGCTTGTAATTGTTGACAGTTAAGATAAAAGTTATTTTTTAAAATAATTATCTTTCAAAATTATGGAACACGATTCAAAATATTAGGCAAATATAATTTATGTATGGTGTAGATATGTATACATTCATAAATATTTATACACAAAGTTTATATATATATATAATTTCATAATTTACCTTATAATGCTTTTGAGGGGATAACATATGTTCAATTTTTATCCAAAAAAACATGAGAATACATAAATTTGTACAAAAAAGTCCCTCATGCCTGATAACAGTAATAAAGGAATATAAATAGCAACAAGTAAAAAAATACATTCACAAATTAACTTTTTTTAAAAAAATACTACTTAACTTAAAATTAATAATATAACAATAAGCAAAATAAATATATAAATTATCTTATTTCAGCAAAAATAAATTCAGATGACTAGAAAATTGAACTTACATTTTCAGAGAATAAGAAATCATGTATATTGAAGTAAATTCTTTACTGTTAATAATAACCAGTTACCAACATTAGGCAAAGGAAAGAATAGAGATCACTATAAAGTTAATCAGAAAAAGAGATCAATTTATTATCTATGTACACATTTATATCGGAGACATATTAAATTATTTATGTGTGAACATTAAATTTCCAACATTAATTTAAAAAAAATAGAAATCTAAATTCAATTCTGAATTTTAAATAAATTCTAAATAGGATGTTTTTCTTGTAATTAAATACATTTTTTTTTTTTTGTTAAACAGATTCAATTAAGGTTCATTATCAAAGATTTCAGATAAAAGTTTTAATTAAGAAAAATATGTTTTCATAAAAAAAACAATATAATTAATTAATTATATTTAAGACCAGTTGGTATGTGGATTTGATAAGTAACTCACATTTGTTTATTAATTCCATATAAGATATAAAAAAATTGGATAATTATCATTAAGTTATATAAAGACTAAAAATGATTTGTGTCATTTATTGAATCTGTTATCAGTACAGTAACAGAAGGTAGTTTGACTATATTTTCCCTTGATTTCTCTCTCTACAACAGATAGCTTGGAAAAGAACCACTGTGAAGCACCAATAAAACTTCAATGCTAGCTAAACACCTACAATAATAGAAAACAAAAATATGAGTGAATAAGTTAAGAATCTTAGGACCTCTCTCAGAGCCTCAGCCAAAGTGGTATTTTGAATATTATTTTCCATGATCACCTATTGTTAATCATCCCTGAATTAATTACAAAAATTAGTCAATATAGGAAAATTTACAAGTATTGAATATGATGCTTTGCACAACAAATTTCAAACTGATCACAATATTTAAATAATGCAGAATCCAAAAATGATTTAAAAGAACATTCAAACATAACTTGGAAATGTCTTCACCTTTTAAAAGCTACATAGCCAAAAATGTAGGATATTTATATCTAAACTTTTTAACATTTTCTAAAACTTTTAAAAAACGAGATTTAGCAACTAATTACAAGCATAATTTATTTTTCTTTCACTTTTAATTAATTATTAAAAAAAAAAAAAGTTTCCTTTTTTGTTTTATATATATATATAACTTTCCCTTATTTATTTGGTACGTTAATTTTTTTATTATATATTTCTTTTTATCAAAATGCGTTTCAAATAATAATAATAATAATAGACCTGTCATAAGAAAAAAGGGGAAGGAAAAAGTAATTATACCAGTCATACTATCATGTAATAATGATGATTTCAATTGGAGAAAAAAAAAATTTGAAACATATAGTGACACATTATTCTGTATATTACTCTGATAAAACTTCAGGTAGTAAGTATTATTTTATTGTCAGATGATTTTATATATAGAAAAAAATAGAAATGGTTTAAGTAAAAATAAGTTAAAAAATTAAATTAATAAAATAAAGTTAATTAGGGCATGAAAGATGAATATGTGAATGTATAATGTAAATTTCAGTTTTTCTTAAATGAACAAAGTCAATGGGATAGAAATTGTTGAATAATCAGAATTTATTTTTATAATAATCATATATAATTTATTATAGTGTTGTTGAGTATTTTGGGAGTAATTTAAATGATTAAATACTGAGTTATACAGATGTTTATATTGCAGTATCATATTGATTACAATATGACTATTTATTATATATTGATTACAATATAACTATTATTTGTGAATCAGTGAATGTAGTTACTAATAGCCATGCCCATTCATATGAATTGAAAGAAGAATGAGTCCAGTGCATTTCCATTTCAGGATCTTAATTTTTTCAATGATATCAATAATATCCGTTTCTTCCCTCACAAATGTATTTTGCTTTCAATGTCTTCTTGTTATTCCTAATATATATGTCTTCATATGGTCTAAACTGTTCTTCTATTAAGTGTCCATGATCCATAAATAAGAACTGGTAAAATATAAACATTAAGCTATTTCTACCAAAAGCACTCCAATGAAGTTTAATTCTATGATTTCTTCTAATTCATGATTATCAGTCTTTATCTCCTTCTTCTTCTAAGAAAATCCATTGAACAATAATGTTTTTAGCATTTAACTTTAGTTCTATTTTTTATTTTTTATCTGATAGCTCTTCAACATTTTCTGACAACCGGAAGCATTATTTTCAAAAACAATCATATCATTTATCAAATTTAGATTTTAGTGAAGATATTTAGACAGATTAACTATTAATAAGATATCATAAAGAAACCTGTAGAGATTCCAAGCAGAAGATAGATTCATTAGTGGATTTATTAAATCCTTCAATACTGCCACTGTAGCTATAAATCCACAGTCATTAATGAAATGGGTCATAGTTTTTTCTGAAGGTTTGTGATGATGATGTTCTAGTTGTATTTTTATATTGGACTATTTCCATCATCTAATATATGTATCGAATGTCTTTAGAAAAATTAAACTTTATTTAAATATTCCAAATGCATTCAATTGTAGTAATAGCACATCAAACAGGTTAGTATGTGCACAACATTTCAAGAGGTATTAGTCTCCCCTCTTCTTCAGGTGTTGCTGGCCTGACCAGTGACAGTACTAGCATGGGATTCGAACCTGGGTCCTTAAATTCTTGAGTTTTGAATTTTAAGTAATGTTCTAACTGAGCCATCCTACCAAAGGCAACAGTCTGTAGTAATTTCATATACTTGTCTATGAGGTTCCTCCTGATTTCTCCACTTTTTCTTGAGAGCAAAGTTGATTAGTGTTTTCCATACTTTATGTATCATCACACTGGGTTGGTTTATGGGATTTTTTGCCATTAACATGTCAGTAGCTTCTTTAAATTTTCTTCTTTATATCTTTTCTTATCTATCCAATATTTTTGTATTTTCCCAATTGAACATATGTTCATTGGCACATACATGTTCTACTACCTTAGACACATCTGTTTTCTCTCTTCTAATCATCAGTTTGTGTTCTTGCAAGTACTTTTTCCACATTTACATGGTATTTCATAGATGCAGTTTATTCATCATTTCAAGTTTAGGCTTTGTAGATATTAGAATTCCTCGTAGGGTGGTATAGCTCTGGAAAGCTGGTTAAACTTACAAAGAACGAGAAAAGGTGTTACTGGTTAGTTACCAAGGAAGAATGGAAAATAAATCACATTCATTCTATTCCATATCAGCCGGAATCCAATGGGATCATGAAAAAGGTGGTCCAACATTTGAAACTAATATTAAATAGATTAAATAAAACCAACCTATCCGAGGCGCTAAACATTGCAATGCTGCAGAAACATATTACGCCGACCACATCCACTGGGAAATTCACCAGCTGAAATATTGATGGGCAGAAAATTGCGTAACAAGCTGTCCATTCTGATGCCCGACCATGGAAAACCACCAATAATTAAGAAAAATACTTATGCTGCCAGGAATAACGTATGGGTATGCGACACACAATGCAAAGCATGGTAAGAAGGTATAATAACTAGGATTATTTCATACCAAATCTTTTAAATTCAAACCAAATCAGGGGCAAGCTACCATTGACACATAAATCATGTCCAAAAAAACTGGACCAAAGTAAACTTCGACTATAATATGGAAACTCAAGATGAAGATCCAATCGAGAATCATAATGTAATTAATAAAGATGGCACAGAAGACCTCATAGAGTTAGGTGATGCATCCCAGATTGAATGCTATTGATGATCAGGAAGAAAACGGACTTCGTCGTAAACGTTGCCCACCTGCCTATCTTCAAGACTATGTATGTGACTAGTTGATAAGTGGTAATAAACCATCATTAGAATGGTATTCTTAAAACTAACTTCAGTGTAAACATTCATTTGATTTGTTTTTATAAAAGAACTACGCATTTAAGTTTTGACTATACATATATTTTTTTATTATTATTGTTGAACCATTTTGTCTAATGCCATTTGTAATAATTAAGTAACAAGATATAATTTTGTAAAAGAACAATGCATTTAAGTTTTGACTATACATATATTTTTTTATTATTATTGTTGAACTGTTTTGTCTAATGCCATTCGTAATAACTAAGTAACAAGATATAATTTTGTAAAAGAACTATGCATTTAAGTTTTGACTATACATATATTTTTTTATTATTATTGTTGAACTGTTTTGTCTAATGCCATTCGTAATAACTAAGTAACAAGATATTTGCTGCACGGGAATTGTGTTGTTTATTAAAGAATATTTGGAAAGTGAACAATAATAGTAGAATACTAAATGATATGGCAAGCCAAAAATCTAATTCGATAATTACTATTAAATGGAGAAATAGACTATTAAAAGAATATGTGTGACTCCAGAGAACCAGCTGTTTCTCAGGAGTAGCGGGGAATAGTGTTGTGTGCAGCAGGAATTAAAATACGTGCACATAAGTTTTCTATAGACTTTCTCAGATTGAGCATGATTTAAACCAGATTGAGCATGTAGCACTGCAAACCAATAAGCATAAGTATAAATATAAATGACCATTAGGGGGAATGTCCACTGGATCCTAATGCTCACAGTCTAGAAAAGGAACTATCTATAAAAAGTATTTGCTACTGAAGATTACACTCTAATGAAGAAGAAGGACCTGGACTGGCTTTCTTACCCAGTGAATCCCCGCTGAAGGTGCAAAGTAGGGATCTAGGCAAAATTAAAGGCCAATTCAGTCTATATTATTGTTCATTAGTGAGCCTCGGGGCATAGATAAATGTACAGTAAAAATACTTGTGTAAATTTTGTATTATATTTTATTACAATAATTAATTGGAAATAATTATTCACTGTAATCTTTTCTAATTTGTCATTAAATAGTTTAACCCGACTGTCATCGTGAGAGTTCATTTCTTTTTTAAACATATATGCTAGTTTATGTTTGTAATAACAAAATAGGTGGTTGTAATAAATTATACAGCCCGAACATAGTAATCACATTATAATTTGCAATTTTAAGAACATATGGAGTAAATATTAGAAATTTGCGCTACTCACTACTTTTAAGGCGTTAAAGAGAAATCAAAAAGTCTCCTTTCAGTTAAAAGCAAATTCCTTTCTGCAGCTTATTTTACCTTAAGCACCATAAATTTAAAAAATAAAATACAATCATCCATGAAATGATTAATATCAATGTTAACAAGATTATTGATAAATGAAGATATGTTAAATCATAGATATATTCTACCATGTTAGTGTATTAAGATGTTATAATTTTCTATTTTTTTAAGCAATAACAAAAAATAAACTACAAAACATTATTACTTTGATTTATAAGAGGGATGGTCAAGATGTCAATCGCAATGTCTCCGGAAGTTGACCATGAAGCTAATGTGAACATTGACAAATTATAGTGATAAATTCAGAGCTGATTGGAATATAAAAAATAATAAAAAATACAAAAAGTAAAAATTCTAAATTCTTCTCGTTTAAAAATAGTTAAATTTAAAATAATACCTGTTGGTATTGTCGATCCAAAAATAAACCCAGATTAGAGGAAGCTGAAAAGAATTAAATTATTTTTGGGTAAGGCTAGAGCTAAAATTCTTAAAATATTTAATTGCCGTTTTCCCGAGGAGAAATGAAAATAATTTGTCCTGGAGAAACAATGATTTTAATGAACTGATTTTAAATCAAAGAAATCGTGAACTTTTTAAAACATTTCATATATTAACTTAATAATTGTAATTTAATCTTTACCTCATTTAAAATACCTATTGGCCGAGTAAATTAAAGTTCTAAATTTTTGATTGGTCAATTACAGAATCAGAAGTAAAAATATATTTAATCTTTTTAAATTAAAGCAAATTAATAATTTGTCAGAGTATTAAAGTAATTGTAAATTTTATCAAAAATAAATTTCTATTTTTAAATGATAAAAATAATCTATAGCTAGCAACATAAAACATACTTTTCATAACCTATTACAAAATGCAGCCTACGTCATTGATTTCTTTCTCAATTTACTTTCGTCTAAAAGTAAATAATTTTTACTAAAATCTGAACTATTCTAAAATAATTATATTTTCACACCTACTTTATAAAAGTAATAATAAATATGTAAAAAAAAAAATCTAAAACATACACTTTCATTTTGAAAATCAAAACAAATAACTTAGAACTGTCAAAATTATTGACAAGCGCTCCCTTGTGTGGAAAATGAGAAATAACCAATCAACGCCTTGGAAGGCAGGCCTTATCTCATTGTTATAACTAAATTTAAATATAATTGATTTTTTAGTGTAAAATAATTATAAAGCAGGCAGCATTATCCAGTATGTTTTCTTGATAAAATGACTATAAAATTGGCAAAATAACATAAAAATTAGTGGTTTGAGGATGAGTTAAAGCCACATACAAGTATTCTTGTGGATAACAGTCCATTAACAAATATTTTATAAAACAACATGGACAAATCATAATACTAGAGTGAGCTGTGGTAATTTAATAGTAGGCAAATAAAATGTCTTCAACAGTTTGTATCTTATTGAAAAAAAATTCATCAGTTCATATATTCTAAAAATGTCACCAATATTTCTGAGTACCTAAAAATCCCTTATGAAAAAAAAAACACCAATTCATAAATACATTCTAAAAAAACCACAATTTTGGACAGTTATATTTTTTCCATTCCGATTTTTGTTCCAGCAAAAATAATGTTTTTTTTTCCAGTTTCAGTTCGAAACCCTAAGAAAAACATAGTCACTCTCATGTACACTTTCGCCAAAAGTCACCCCCAATGTCTAAAAGCTTGGCCACCTCTGATTTATAACATTCTTCCAACATATTATTATTAAAATTATAATTTGTCATTCATACTGAAGGCAATGTTTTAGTTTTTCTCAGATGTTTATTTATAAATTGTAAACATATATAACATTCATGTTTCCCAAACATATAATTAAACACATATTAAATTAATAGTTGAGCACGATAATTACATAAAAAAATTAACCTTCAAATCTGCACTGTTCTTTTTAGTATATTATAACGATCGAAATGAAAGTAAAGATCGAATCTAACCGCAAAAACAATATCTGCAACTACCAGGGCGCCATCTAGGCATTTGAGCCTAGAAAAATTTATAGAGTAGGCAGATACGCGCTGTTAAGATTCCACTTTCTTTAAATATTCCGATCGTTAGCCCAAGTCACTAGCTCAGCGAAGACGCAGAGATAAAAATCTATAAATTTTATATCTTAAATATAAAAGAATAAAAGCCACTGCCAGAAATTAACACATAAAAATATTTATTTACGCACATATAAAATAACATTTAAATTTTGAGGAATAGGTTTAACATTTTTAGATTTTTTATATTACTCTTTAATTGTACATTTACATAAATTTCAATGAGTTTAATATTTTATTTAGATGGTCAAGTATGAATAGACTACATAGATTTGCATTTGAAAATAAAACATTCTATCCCTATTTAACCTTAGGCTAAAATTCGCAGTCAAACCGGCATCAATCCATCTGATACATTTATGTATTCAATGTAGCATGAAAATACAACAGCACAAATATACTATACTGTCAGGAATGGACATCTGAACAGTGTAGTTAGAGAAAACATTGACTCTTGTCCGATACAGGAATATGACGTCTGTATAGCAAGAAGAACAATAAAATAAAAACTCCATAGGAAGGGACCGCGATCCTTTTTGCCGACTTACAATCCCATCCATAGGCAAAGGGTTGGTGCGGTGCATTCAGCGATTCTGCACGTAGCAAACTTATACTACATCTACTAATTACACAAATATATCCAATCCATTGAGCCAATTCAACCACGAAACGAATAACCTAAGATTACCCTCCCTTAATATAACTTTACAAAACTATATAGCCATTCACGCCCGACTTAAATTTAACATTTAAATACGTTCGCACAGATTATTTTTATAAATTTGCTTTAAAATGTTGATACAGATCAGCTGCACAGATTCCATGGTCAAAAACATTCCAAATTAAACACAACCGATCAAAATACAAAGTCATCGATAAACGTCACTTGCATAGGGAATATACAAATCCCATTAGCATTCATCGTAAGATGCTTGCAGTGATATCGTTGACCCATATATTCTAATCGAATGCGAAAACCACAACATAATCAACCGCTAACGAATCTATGCAACGTCTATACCCAACTTAAATGTAATGCATTTAATAATTTCTACAATAAATATTACTACAAATAAAAATAATAAAATGGAAATGATTTTAGCAAAACTTAACTATATACATTTAAACAATCAATTATTAATTTGAAAATCAAATAAGAGTTCATTTTAAAATTTAAATTAGCTGAATCTTTAAAAAAAAATCAATGACGAAAGTTCTTAATTACTTTTTTTGGTTGTTGTTAATTTGTAAAGTTCATAGCTCACGGTAGAAGAGTCCAGGTTTCTGCTTTTAATTCCCGTGACGCCTCCATTGGAAGATAATGTTCTGGAGATGGCAATAGCTGGTTCAAGGTATCACAGTCTTTTCATTTTTCCTTTTTAAATAGAGAGTGTGGTATGTGCATCCTACCACCTCTCAAACACACAACGCTGGAACTGTCCGAAAAAACTGTATTTCCCTTTTTATATTATCCACACGGATTCAATGAACAAAGACGTCACTAATCCAAATTTTCGTTCGGGTCCGGGCTGAGGCTTGGTGCTTCCATTGGTCAAGCTAAAATCTCTTTATTCTCTTATCTAATTTACTCTCTGACTTTTTAATTAGACAGCTTTTGGATAATTAATAAACAATCATTTCCATTTACAGATTACAAGAATTAATTAATACCTGTTTTTATTTTTAAATCTTGTACTTTTTTTTTTTTATATAAAAAAGTACGTTCAAATACTTATTTATTTATTTTTTTTTTTGTTTATGAAAAAAATATTTTTAAAGTTTAGCATCTGTGCGAATATATACGTTTAACAATATTTTAATTTTAGCGTTTAGTTTTTTACTTTTATTTGCGAACTTTTATTAAGTTTTTATTTTAAATTAATGTAACGACATATTTATATATCGTTACAATATAAATGTATGTGCACTCACCCATTAGTATAAGCCAACACTTACTGGCTGTGCTGAACTAAGAGCTTCATTATATTCTGGGTCTGATATTTTAATTGACAACTGAAATATACAAATTTTACTAGTATATCACAAGATAGAAAAAGTTCTCATTTTCAATCATCTGCAATTAAGCAATTTTACTTTAATGCCATATATATATATATATGTAATTTTGTAGAAGAAAATTAACTTTCAAACATGAGTTGTTTTTAATGAATAAATCTAAGCACACTCAAATATACTATTAAATTTATAATAAATAATTAATACTTCATTTTATTCTTTATAATTCTCTTCATTAATGCTTTTAAGTAAGACTAAGTAGTCTAAATAAATGTAATTCATTATTCATAATTTTACTTTGATACTATTGGATGAGGTGTACTGTGGCCACTAGGTGATGCTGCAGCACCACCAAGAAGCCTGCAAGTGATAAATTTCTATCCAAAAATTGTTGAAATCGATGGGAAATTAAAGTTAAAATGCCAAAGGCAAACATCAAAAGTAAGTAAAAAATCAAGTGAAATAATACATAAAGTTAAAAAAATACACACACAAAATTGGTAAAAATACATAAATAAATAAAATACAAAATGCCTAAGGCAAAGTAAATCGAAAAAAATCCTTCAAAAATATAAATTTAAAAAAACAAGAAAACGCTATGAAATTCAAATTACAAAAATAGAAATCGGTGAAAATATATCAAACGCAAACCAGCACCACCACCCTACCCCCAGAATGAAGAATTTTTTGCTGAAATGGACAAAGTAAAATGGCTAAGGCAAAATAAATCGAACAAAATCTTCTAAAGTACAAATTTAAAAAAACAACAAGAAAACGCTATGAAATTCGAATTACAAAAACAGAAAAAGTTTAATGGTAAATGTCAAAAAAAAAGGCAAATGGGGCTTCATTAATAGTGGGAATTACAAAAACAGAATTTCATCAATATTTAGCTTTCAACATTTGCAAATATGCATCTGCGATCAGATTCCAAAGCAGCGCAAAATACAAATTAAAAAAGAAAAACAAGAAAATGCTATGTATCAAGAATTCGATAAAATAAGTAAAATGCAAAAATAAAAATTGGTGTCTAACTAACAGATATACTCTCCCTCCCCTCCTGCATGAAAAATTAAAATGAAAAATGGTGGTCATCAATATTTAAAAAATAAAAACTTATTTGCAAATGTGCCTATGCATTATCTAACTAACAGATATAAAAATAATTCACAAACCTTAAATACAGACTAATACATATTAAGTAATTAATATGAATTTGAATAAAATAATCAGAATAGAAAATAGGCATGGCCATAGATTATAGAAAGTTTAAAATAATCATTGATTACAGTTACAGGAAAAATTATTAAAAGGTTATATTTATTGGCAAGAATGTTACAAGATTTTATTTTAACAAGAATTTTAAGTAATTGAGAATATTATGGCATATCATTTAAATAGATTTATAGATATTGCAGGAAAATTATTACCCAATTTTCTTCGAGCCTAACTTGTCCAGTTCCAGGCTCAGTTCGACTTGATCGTTCGCCATGTCCTGCCTTGTTTACAACTCTTCTTTAATTAAAATTATAAAATTTAAGTTTTCTATTGTTAAATTTTTTAATTTGGCACTTTTATCAAAGGTGATCCCCAAGTAAATAACAGCAGATTAAAAAAAGAATTTAATAGAAGATGTGGACCGAATAGTATCTAGCAAACAATTATTTAAAAAAAGTTGCAAATTAAAATGTGACGTAATAGACCTCTCACATTAAAAAATATAGGTGCATTTACACTACCCTTTCTTAAATAAAACATAATTAAATATGCATCTTATATATATATTTACTGTGCACAGAATATGGTACTAAAGTATATTTTAAAGAAAATATTTTCTCTTTGGCACTGAAGAATCACTTTTAAATTGCATTGGGATGTTATATTTTGCAGAACTATTTTCTTTAAATAATTGTTTGCTAAAGCTGCGCCTATATTTTTTAATGTAAGAGAAGCCTATTACGTCACATTTCAATTTGCAACTTTCTTTAAATAAAACAATGAAATATGCATCTTATATATAATTACCAGTGTGCACAAAATATGGTACTAAAGTATATTTTAAAGAAAATATTTTCTCTTTGGCAAAATGCTGAAGAATCACTTATTATTTTAAATTGCATTGGGATGTTATATTTTGCGAAACTACCTTCTTTAAATAATTGTTTGCTAAAGCTGTGCCTATATTTTTTTAATGTAAGAGGCCTATTATATCACATTCCAATTTGCAACTTTCTTTAAATAAAACATAATGAAATATGCATTTTATATATAATTACCAGCACAAAATATGATACTAAAGTTTGTTTTAAGAAAAATATTTTCTCTTTGGCAAAATGCTGAAGAATCACATTATTTTAAATTACATTGGGATATTATAGATGTGAGAGATCTATTACATCACATTTTAATTTGCAACTTTCTTTAAATAACTGTTTGCTAGATACTATTCGGTCCATGTCTGCTATTAAATTCTTTTTTAAATTTGCTGTTATTTACTTGGAACTAGACAAGTCAGCCTTGAAGAAAATTGGGTAATAATTTTCCTGCAAAATCTATTTAAATGATATGCCATAATATTCTCAATTACTTACATTCTTGTTAAAATAAAATCTTGTAACATTCTTGCCAATAAATATACTGGTAAAAGCCTGAAATCCGGGCAAAGCCGCTTGGGGCACTGTTTACGTGTCAAAACACATAAAAATGCTGTTTCGGCGGCCACCGCCAGCCTTACAGGCTAATACAACATTTACATATTGTATTAACCCATCGCTAGGCCGCTTTACATGAGATTGCACAAAAATATTACGGCCTGTTTTGTGCTTCGAAACTATTTACGCGTATTCGTTCTATTCATAGCTGATTACCGTATCGCTTGAGGGTGTTTAAATATCAAGGCGGTAGCATTTTTTCAAATCTCCGTAATAGAGTAATGTCATTTCTATTTAAATAATGTTGTTAATTATTAATAATTGTCATACGGTCCCCACCCTTCCCTAAAAAAATGTTAATATGTAAAAAATTGGCAAAGGGTACGTTCCAACACGCTTCCACAAAAGCTCACGCGCTAAGTCACATTTTGCATGGAAACTAGAAGAGACCGATAACATGTCTGAGGAGTACGTGCAATTTGTACACTTTTCACAAATGCCGAGTACAGAAAGGTGAGGGAGACTGTGTCCTTTTTTCAGGCACATAATGTCCTCACAAATACCAGATTGTTTGATTATTACAGCAATAAAATAATAAATCGGTTCAAAAAGTTCAAAGTTTGTGTACTTTTTTTTTTTTGGATTTCATTAGAAATTGACAAGTATTCGGATGATGTTTTTCTTTTTTCAGCGGGGTTAAAAGAAATGACTCCTTTTTGTTAATACTATCAAAGTAGGAACCCCAACCCCCCCCACCCCCAAAGCAGTTTATCGTAGAAGGCAAAAAAAAAAAAGATAATTCAAAAGAAATAGAAATAAAAGTCAAAAGGGTTGAGAAAAAAAAGTTGTTGAAAATCGACAGAAATTACGGACTTTTTGTTCCAATTACTTTTCCGAGTATCGGAGTTTGAAAACGATTTTTTTATTCCCAAAAAAAAAACACTAAACTTAACTTTTGATTTAATAAGAAGATAAAAACAATTTTGTCAACCAAAAAAAAAAAAAAAAAAGGGTCGAAAAAATTGGAAACAATTGGCAAATAATTGCATTCTATTTCAAACAAGGTCGGGGTTTGAAATAAATGACTCTTTCGGTGTACTTTTTGTTAATAATAACAGTACGGTAAGACCCCCAAAAAGTAAGCTGTTTTTATTGTAGAAGCCAAAAAAAAAAAAAGAAAAGGCTAATTCAAACGAAATATAAACAAAAGTCAAAAGTGAAACAAAAAAAAGGTTATTTTTTTTTTAAAACAACAACAAAAAAAAAAGGTCTTGACTTTTTGTTACAATTCTTGATGCGAGGGTGGGTGTTTCAAAACAATTTTTTAACCCCCAACAACACGAAAGTTACTTTCGATTTCATAATAAGAATAAAAAAACAATTTAGTCAAGCAAAAAAAAAAAAAGAAAGAAAAGGTAGAATAAAGTCTAAACAAGTCGCAAATAATTGTATTCTATTTTTTCGGCGGCGTGATTAAAACAAATTTTTGGACGTCGTGAAACGGTACAAAGTTTTAAAATCATCAAAATAAAAGGTACACAAAATTAAATTAGCAAAATTTATTGGAATAAAGAAAAATGTGAGGTTACAAAAAAAAAAAAAAACAACAACGAAAATTAATATAACAATTTGTTAAATAATAAAGAAATCATGTTATAAATAAAATCAAAATTCGTTTAATCGATAAAAAAAAAAAAATCACGTCGTATTATAAAAAAAAAATCAAAAAGTTGCGGCCCGGTAACGTTATATTTCATTGATTTTGTCTAGCATCAACGCTCCAAGCGGCTTTGCCCGGATTTCAGGCTTTTACCAATATAACTTTTTAATAATTTTTCCTGTAACTGTAATCAATGATTATTTCAAACTTCCTATAATCTATGGCCATGTCTATTTTCTATTGTGATTATTTTATTCAAATTCATATTAATTACTTGATATGTATTAGTCTGTATTTAAGGTTTGTGAATTATTATTATATCTGTTAGTTAGATAAGGCACAGGCACATTTGCAATTAGTCTTTTATTTTTTAAATATTAATGACCACCATTTTTCGTTTTAATTCCTTGTGCGTGGGGGAGGGGGGTATATCTGTAAGTTAGACACCAATTTTTGTTTTTGAATTTTTACTTATTTTTGATCGAATTCTTGATACGTAGCACTTTCTTGTTTGTTTGTTTTTAATTTGTATTTTGTGCTGTTTTGGAATCAGATCGCAGATGCATATTTGCAAATATTAAAAGCTAAATATCAATGAAATCTTGTTTTTGTAATTCCCATTATTAATGAAGCCCTATTCACCATTTTTTTGACATTTACCATTACTTTTTTCTGTTTTTGTAATTCGAATTTCATAACGTTTTCTTGTTGTTTTTTTTTAATTTATATTTTAGAAGATTTTGTTCAATTTATTTTGCCTTAGGCATTTTACTTTGTCCATTTCAGCAAAGAATTCTTCATTGGGGGGGGGGGAGTGTTTGCGTTTGACGTACTTTCACTGATTTCTGTTTTTGTAATTCGAATTTCATAGCGCTTTCTTGTTTTTTTTTTTAAATTTGTATTTTTGAAGGATTTATTCGATTTACATTGCCTTAGGCATTTTGTATTTTATTTATTTATGTATTTTTACCGATTTTGTGTGTGTGTGTACTTTTTTAAAATTTACAGATTATTTCACTTGATTTTTTTATTTACTTTTGATGTCTTGTTTTTTACGTTTTAATTTCCCATTGATTTCAGCAATTTTTGGATAGAAATTTATCACTTGCAGGCTTCTTGATGGTGCTGCAGTGTTGCCTAGCAGACACAGTACACCTCACCAACAGTACCTTTATTTTTATTTACATTCATTGGAATATTTTTAGCAAAAACAAATTGTTTTGATTTTTTAAGTTTTTCTTCCTAACTTTGTTTTATACATTGTTTTCTTTAAGGATACGCAATGCTAAGCAAAAGGTAAGGTGCTATAAGAGAAAGAGCTATATTAAGCAACCGAGGTAAAATTAATCTTGGTCCCATCATTGGAAGGCAAAAAGATGAAACTAGAAATACAAAAAAAAAAAATTAGAAAAGTGCAATCATCTAAGTATGTCATAATAATAAATCAAAACAATTACTTAAAATTAACCAGCTGCAGAACTGATTGATGACTGGCAATCCTGTTTTGTTGGCAATGCTTGTTGCTGTACTTTTTACAATGAATATACTAACTGCAATTATCAATAACTGAAAAAAAAAAATGAATTTTTAAGAATACAATATAGAACATAACAAAAAAAGCAACATGTATAATTTCTAACTTTGTTAGTGATGAATGAAAAATTCTTACCTATATTAAATTTTCACTTTGGTAAAATTGATTTAATCTACTTAAGTCAGTATATCTCAATCCTCTTATTCTAATATATTATTTTATAGCATTAGATAATAGTTATAAAAAATGCACAAGTTGAAAATTTATTAAACATTATAAAGTTATATCTTGGACATTATGCAATAAGATCAGAATCCTTTTCTGTACCTTTCGTTTATTGATCTTTCTTCACAAAAATGGTCTTTGCCTATCATTGCATATAGAAAAACCAAAAAAACTATTTGGCATATTTTAACTATAAAAATATTTATAAAAAATTTTGGACACAAATAACAATAGATATTAATTCTTGTCAGAAGCAACTGAAATAAAAATTCCTATATCCTAATTTTCCATAGTCTAAATTTTAGTAATCATTTTATGTTTTATACACTATCACCTTTCACTATTCTCACACATTATTATCATTCACCATATCTCACAAACATATTATACATATAACCTGTACTCAATTGACAATTTCTATTGCTGCTTCAATTTTTTTATTTTCAGTGTCTTAAATGACAGTAATAGTCCATATAAACAAGTATATATTAAAAAGTACATACATTTTGTTATATCAAAATAAGGTTTGTTTTAAAATCCTGAATGTATGCTGTAAATTTATTTTTGCATAATGTTAAAAATTTAAATATTCTTTAGGGCAATATTTTTATGTTTTTAAATAAACTGGTATAAATTTGTTTCGTTTTTTTCCAATTTTTTTACAAGGATAATTTTGATTATTTTTCTTAGTGATCTAAAAAGATTATTACAGATTTTATTTGAAATACATTTTGGCTAAAAAGTAAAATGGAATTGTTAACTAGAAAATATTTTATGATTTTACTCTTTAAGAAGATGTTTGTCATTTTTGATTTTTAAAAGCATATGATTAAAGGAAATTCTGAAAAAAGATGAAAAACGAATAAGTGACAAACTTAAAAGCACTTAGGATAAAAAATAAAGCTATTAATAAAATATTCTAAAAATATATAAAAGGTGATGTTACTTAATGAATAGACTTTACATCTTGATAATATTAGATTAATGCATTACTGGATGCAAAGATTAAAGATGTAACTAGAAAATTCTCTGGATCTGTGAAAAAGAAAGATAGTCTGTTGCTATCAGTTTCCAGTAAGACTATTTCTTCTGATATTTAATTTCACTGCTGAGTAGATTATAAAGGTGAGACAGATAAAATGGAGATCTGGTTGGGAGAGAAATCAGCAGCTATCTTAAAGTTATAAACTATAAATAATATACAAATATATTTGGATATTAGCCAAATAATAATATTTTATTTAAAACAATTCTTTATTTAAAATTTTATTTTTTGCATAATTATTTCTATAAATTGAAATTAATAGATAAATATTATATGATTATTTTCTTCAATAAGTATAATAACTAATTTTTCTTATTGCATTGCCAAATGTATAGCATATAATACTAAATTATCCATGCACTTTACTACTGTTACACAATGCTTTATTTACCACACTCTTTTACAGTTTACACTTTCGATTGCCCCAGCAATCTTCTTCAGCACTTTATATCTCCTAACTTCAATTGTTAGAAGATAAAAGTTCTGAAGAAGATTGCTGAGGCAATCAAAACTGTAAACTGTAAAAGAAGGTGGTGAATAAAGCATTGTGTAACAGTAGTAAAATGCATGGATGATTTAGTATTATATGATATTATGTGATTATATTATTAAAAATGTATTTCTTTTAAGCACACTAGAAAAATATATAAATTACTTCTACAACCATATGCCATTACAATATTATGGGTTATAACACACACACAGTATATGTGACTTATATTGTTTTAAATTAGATATTTGTGTCACAATACAGTTTTTACAAAATAATATATATAATGTTTACAAAGAATAAATTTAGGGAAATGTAGCTACTGTATAATTCATTTATTTATTAATATATTAAGTTTGCTCAATATAAATACATGTTACAAAATTGTAAAATAAACATACTAAAGTACAATGCAAAAAAATCAAATACAGCATATATGCGTAGTAAATATTTTGTAACATATATACATGTCAAAAAACTGCATTGGAAAAATAATTGCATGCCACTAAATCACTACCTATACAAATACTTTCTTAAATAATAAATACACAATTTAGCTTGTAAAATAGAAAGCTCTCTATTCATTAGTAGCACTACTATTTATAATAATATACTAAATATTAAATTGTCCATATTGATAAATTGGGGGTTTTTTTTCTTAGCAAATTATTTATTTATTGTAACCTCAATTGTTCAAGAAGTTTAATATTTAGGAATCATAGTGGCAAAGCATAAAAATTTCATTCAACTGGACAGAGATTTTGATCTTTCCTCTTTTTTATTAAGAATTGATCCAGAAACTGTTTTGATTGAACGAATTTCTCAGGACAGCAGATTCCTTATACATTCACTAAAATATAACTTTCAATTGATTTACTTAATAATAGTGATTTTAAGCAACAATTTTAACAATCACATAGTTTACTACTTAAAATTAATAAATAGTAAATGAATTTTAAAATATAATGAGTACTGAATCAGTAGTTAACACACATTTAAAAATCATAAATCAATCATTTTTATCTATGAAAAATAATATTTTCCAGAATAACCATGATAAGATTTAACACGTTTTATCATAGTACAATGAAGATCATTGTTCATCATATTTGTACAGCTATAAATTGAATTATTTTAGTGAAGCAAATCACAAACTTCTAAACTGTCTCTATGATACTCTAGACCAAATATATCAACGTGGCAATTCAAAATTACATTTCAGCAGTTTTAGTTAGCTTTTGGAAAAATAGTATGAAATATGACCCAATAATAAAGTTCTGGTGGCCTTCCATGATTAAAAATAAATCCCTGCATTTTGATCTATATACATGTCAAATAAACATACTATTTATGAATAAAATGAATCTACATATTTATGACTCCATAAATATTTTTTGTTAAATCCAGTACCACTCCTATTTTAAAACTTTAATTTAATTCCTTCAAAGAAATTGTTATGAATATCTTACTAAATGTTTGTGCAAATAGAATATAAAACTAGAAGAGAAATGTTTATTTCAAGGCAGATGGGAAATGAAATAGTTCTGTATTCAAGAAATATTAAATTTGGAAATAATACTATCAATGAACATGTTTTGAAAAAAAAAAATTCCAAGATGTTAGTGTACATTATTTTACTCCTATCAACTTTCAGAATGCTTCTCAAAAATAATTAATTTTATATGCAAATTCACATGCTATGCTTATATAAATAATTTCTTTTCCTCATAAAAAAAAAAAAACACCAGAAAGATCAAGATTTACAGTCGCATATATGTAAATTAATGAGATACTAGAATAAATAATGTTAAAACGATAACAAGCAATGGCAATCTATCACCCATAATGATCTAATGTTATCCATAATACTCTTTTAATTCAACCTGCACTTGGACAGAAAATTTTATGTATATACAATCACTATAAAAATAAAAATTCTCTAATGTTATAACTTAGGCAATGGAAGTGTGGTTCAGATCATATCTATAAATAATCAATATGGTCTATTTGCTTCAATAACTTTGACATGCATACTCTAAACAAGTTAATCAATTACATAATTTACTTTAAAATATTTCGAGAGCATCAAATGACTATAATAATCAAATATAATTTGAATATTACTTGTAAAAAATATCTATTATTATAGATTGTTATCTGATCTTAATTAAATATAAATTACTTCAATATAATAAAAAAAAAAAAACCCTCATAATAATACATAATCAATATATTAAAACTAAATGTATTTAGATTTAGTATCACATGATCACCATTCTTTATGCGTACACAAGCTGTTTACAAAGTAGCACCACTCAATGCAAGCCAGAGTAATTAATGGATGAAAACCACAAGCTAGAAACTAGTCTGGGGATATTAGATGACTAGGCACTAGATAGGAAATTTTATGCACAAACCTTCTTCCATTCATTAATTACTCTGGCTTGCACTGAGTGGCGCTACTGTATGGAGAGTTTTGCCTCTGAAGAATTAGTATCACTAATATTCTAAATTTGTGAAATAAGTTTCATAACTTTCGATATTATCCTATAGTTTCTAAAGATCATACTGCCCATTAGCTTCATTCTAACATTTTTGATAACTCAAAAACCCCATTTCTAATTATTGTCATGCAGTTTGAAAAATTACAAAAAAATTGCAGCACTTATATTAAAAAAACAAATAATACATCTTCAATTAAATGTCTGTGTAAGCTGATCATAACCAATTGAAATTACCTCTTGAAATGCTTATTTTTTTACAACTTAATGTATTTGCATTTCTGAAAAAAAATATTGCTAATTACTAGTGATATGTTTAGAAGAAAATTTTCAACCAGTGATTTAAGTATTGTTATTTGAATGTTTGCAATATTTTTTAATTCTTTATTTTTTGAAAAATTCAAATGAATGAATAAACGTAACTACTTCACAAAAAAGTTATAATCTACATCTTTGTAGATGATGTTATTTGAATTTATACTATTATTTTAAAAACATTTATATTGAAGTTTATAATAGAAGGAAAAAACAATAACTTTGTGATTAATAACGTGATAATGAATAAAATAATAAGAGACAAGAATATGTAAAAAAATATGAATTTTGTAGAAGATAGAATACAAAAAAACATTTAAAATTGCTACATGAAACAAAAAAAAATTAAAAGATAATGGTGCTTATATTATCTTTCCTGAGTGATTTTAAACTTTAACAATTCCATCTTTTATTTAAATTTACTGTATATATAAATATAGCCGTTGCAATTTATGTCTAAATTCTTATTCAATAATCTGAACGTTTCCTTTAATATCCATTTTTAATTTACCAAATGCCTCCTATCTCAAATTTAAACTACAAGATTTATTTTAGATCAAAACATAATGTAATGGAAATGTACACTTAGCAGATAACACATAATGATGAAAGTAAATAAAATAAAAAAAGATACATAATAAATATTATTTATTTTAAAAAAACCTTTGTTTAGAAAGAAATAAACTGAATATTACAATCATTATCATTAATTATCTGCTAAAAGACAAGTCAATATAACCTAACCTTCTCAAAACTTTTCAACTTTTGCTTTATTCTCCAAATATCCACAGTTAATTCTTCTCCTTAAGATCATCAGTCTATTTCTTTTTTTTTCCTATTATTAATACAATCCATTTTGATACATCTTTCCTAATTACTTTTAACTAAAACCTCAATCTAAATTGGTAATTTATTCAAAATATATATACAATTCACTTCCTCTTTTTAATACTTTTACATTGCTCATATTATCTCTTCTATCTTCCTCTAAATCCAAATCTCTAAAACCTTCAACTTTTTCTTCTTAATTTTCCTATTATCCGTATTTCTATTTTATATAAAGCCACACTCCAACAAGAGTTAATACATTATTTAAACAAATAACAAACAATAATTCATTAAAAAATATTATAATTATCAGACAAAATATAATGCTCTTTTTTTTTAAATAAAACCATTTCTCCAATCTTTCTTTTCTTCTCTCTCTTTTAGTTCACAACAGTGCAAAACAATAGTTATTTATAAAGTGTCACCCAAGTTTACTTTGATTAATTTTAAAACCTTAATACAATTTTTTTTTTTTTTTACGATTGATCACATTTGCTGCAAAATAAATTCCTGGCTTTTAATACACTCTGAATATAATCACATGTATGGCCAATTCTCACAAATATAATACATTTATTTATTTTCTTCATGAAGTATAATAACCATTATTTCCTATTGCATTGTCAAATGTAATAAAGTGTTTCGTCAATTAATTATTATATGGTATACATTTATTTATATTATAAAATTAATAACATAGACACACACATATATATAATATGGGATAATTATCACTAACACATTTTTCTTACAATGACAATTCTAGAGAATGGTCACTTTAGATCTGAATTCTGATTAATTGTGTGAGATGATTCTTTGAATCTGACCCCGATTTACTATTAATACTTCTTAATTAAGAGGTAGTTCTTTGGATCTGATCCCACATTTATAGAATAAAACTATGAATAAATTCACCATGTAGATATTGTGTAGAATAACCATTTAACAGTGATGTAATAATTTCATGTACATAATAAGTTCTAACACACATAAAATTTAATTGATACTCAAATGGTTAAGAGTGGCATATAATGATAAACTACAAGAGAAAATGATTAATGATATTGCTTAAAACAGTACCTTATTGTCAAATTTTCAATATCCGCTTTTAGTATTTTCATAGATACATCATAAATGAAGAAAAAATATAAGTAAATTAAAACACAAACAACATACCTGTATTAAAGTGATAGACAAGTTCCATGTTGGTTTCATTTCATTTTTTCTAGGTTTCATAAGAGTTGATTCCCGTCTAGTATTAAAAATATATATGAAGTACATTATATAAGACAGCATAATGCATGCATATATTAAATTCTCTAAATACTCATAATTAATCAAAATAAAATATATTTCATGAAAAATTAGGGCAACTTATATTTTATATAAAGAAGTAAGGTATGCATACACACTTAAACTAATATTTTTTTCTCATGCTCCCAAAATAATTTTTTTTTACTTTTACAAATAAATAAAAAAATTGTCATATTTTGACATACCTTCGAACACAATAACCACCAATGGCTAAAGATATCCAACCTGCCATAGCACTAAAAAAATTATAATAAAATAAATTTGATTTTTAACATCAATATATGCAGACACAATATTTTAATTTGTATGTGAGTATAATATAAGTGTACATGTAAATATTTATATTTTTTATTTAAAAGCATATTCTTCTGCCTTAATATATATATATATGTACGCATACTATACACAGAGGGACCCAAAATTAACTGGAATTTTGCAATAAAAAATTGTATATTTATTGAAATGCTTTAAAAAGTATAGTCTATTTAATGCAATGCACTGGTCTAAACTAGTTTGTAACTTTTCAAAGTAGTCCAGAAACACTTGCATAGTGATACATTTTAATGCCTCTATTATTATCCTCCCCCGTCCTCCGTTCTAAATCAAAAAAAAAAAAAAATTGGGACATTTTTTTTCATTCAAGAGATTTAAAAAAATCACACACCGTGAGATCAAGTGAATATGGATGATAGATAAGCTGAGTCATACTGAATCTAATTAAAAAATGTTTCACATTCAAGGCTTTGAGAGATGACACTATTGGGATGAAGTTTGCACTCTTTTTTTTTGTACATGCTTTGCCATATCATGTAAATATTTCAGTATTTTCAAATAAAATGTCTGACTGTTACAAACTAAACCTGACAAAAATGCTGTTTGTGTCAAAAAAAAAATCAACATTAATTTGAACCTTTCAGTCATTATAAAAACAAAAAGACAATCCACAATTTCACATGGTGATGTTATTTGGCAGATTGATATAGAAGACTTTCTGCAAGAAGTATGTAACAGCAAAAGTATATACTATAACAGATGCGCATACCAGAGAACGATTCCAGTTATTTTTGGGTCTCCCCTTAAACATACACATTATGTATATATGTAAAAATAATTTATCTTTTAATTGTCACAAATGAAAAAGAAAAAAGAAAAATGTTAAAATCCCATCAAATTCATTAAAAGATATTTATATATATAATTTTTTTTTAAAAAAATTATTTACAAATATTTATTGAATTTTTTTATCTATAGAAATAAGAACAGATTTTTTTTTAATGAATATTATCTATTGAATCACTTCTTCTGTAATCATTATATCATAATCATGAGCTAAACATATTTAATTGCAAGTTGACATATGATGTAGACAAAACACTCAATGTTTTTTTTATTGGACCTTCATAAAATTTTTAAAAAAAATTAACTTTGTAAATATTGATTAATAATATTGAATCTAAGTGAATGTGAAACCACTTTTGATTATGCTAAATTCACTTCCAAGAGCTAAACATATGCTGAAACCACTTATGTCTAATGGAACATATGGTTGACATTCATTTATAGTCTATATAAATCTTAATAGCAATAAGAAATAAGATTCTGTTATCTCTTTTTTTAATCATTTAACAAGAACTTGATGTTGCAATCTGGCTTAAAGAGATAATGGAAGAAATGAAAATTCATTTTATATTTGGAAGTAAGTATAAGAATATATAATATGAGAAAAGCTTCAAGTAAATTGTATATGTTACTAACAAATTCAAAGTACATAAGATTTACATGGGTATGATACTGCTAGAAAAGACTATAAAAAGTTTCTTGCCACTAATAATGAATGCCTCCTCTAGTAGCATATTTACCAAAGCATGCTAAATCAATACTTAAGAGTGATGATCATTATAATTCAGATTGATTAATTTAGAGAAATTCATTTAATCTCTTGGCCAAGCAAAAAAAAAAATATTTTAGAAAATATGAAAATTAGAAAAATTAATGTCAAAGAGAGGAACTATATTTTTATTCTATTAAAGGCTTTGCATTAACAAAAATAGGTTAAAAACTTTAAGGTCAACCAATCCAAGTCTGTTTCTTTTCATTGGGGTTCCCTAAACTCTCAAAAAAAAATAACCTATTCATATCTGCCACTATCACAACAAAATATAGTAACATGGAAAATAGAGTATCATTGCATCCACTAAAATGGAAGTACTAATGATTATTCTTGTTCTAATAGAATTGAATGTTAAAAATTTTAAGAAAACCTATTGATGATGACTTTAATTACTCTTGAATTGAATTAGTTATAAAAGTCTCTATTGATATTAAGTAGAACAGTTAGTTCTTCAGTTAATATTTGTCATGTCGAAAATGTATTCATTGGTACAGGTGAACCAGAGAATTGTAAAATTTTTCAATGTACATCTCTATGATATGTATGTTTGGAATATCTTATCAGAAAAAAAATAGGAAACTGGGCAACATGTCTAGATAAAACTGCTAATAATCTAACCCAATGAAAATGTAATTTACAATTCATAACACAGCATAAGACATATTTAAACATATTTTTGATACACATTAGTGAAGCACTTAACTTTTAATATTTTTTGAAAATTCAATATTTGATCCACTTGGGATATATAACATGGAAGTTATTGCTTTAACTCCATCAGAAACATAAACTTTTAATATTCATAACTTGATATTGATTTTGTAATTTTGCCTAATATTTCATTGGATTGATACTTGAATGATTTTTTTAATTCATAAAAATATACTTGGAAAAATTATTCACTAATTTAAATATTGGGATATTTTTTGTTTCAAGCATAAGAAATTCATTTGTATATATATTTAATTTCATATGCACATATATATTCTCATATGTGTTATTTAGATATACTTAAATTAAAACTGTATTACTTTCTAATGTATATTTAAATTTTGCAAAGCAAAAAATATTTTATCAGCATTAGTATCTTTACCACCTAGAGTAAGATCAATATAGATATTTCCACTAGAAAATATTAACAATTCATAATTTGTATATGTCTTTAATTAAACAATTTGTCTTTCAGAATTATATTTAAAGGTAACAAGCATATTTCTTTGATTTAGCATATCAATTTTCAAGCCTGGTGCTATTATTACAAGCAATATATTTCTAGGCTTTTCTTATTAAAAGGGATACTTTTTAATTGTTTCTTGTTGAAAAACCTTTATAATTAAAAATAAAATAAACATGACCCACATAATTAACTATTTCTGATTATGAAATATTATTTATAAAAAATTATTAATAATAATAGGATAAAGGGTATTAAATAAATGATAGAAGAGTTAATCAATTTTTTCTTTAGCAAAACTAAAGTCTATTACCTCAATATTTCGTTTCATATTAAAAGTTGATTTCATTGATGGGAATAGAAAATGTATTTTAGATTATATTGTACATGTATACATATTATACCGGTTCAAACTCCGTTTTGAAATAAAGTTAGTGTGATCTTACAAAATTTTCACCAATATACTCACATAGGTGTATAAAAAAGCAAGAAAAAATAATAATATAAGCAAAAGTACTCATATTAGAATTTTTTTTTTTTTTAATAATCATGAGCTATTTAGCATATAAACAGGTTAGTAAATGCACAAAGTTTTAAGAGGTATTATTCTCCCCTCTTCTTCAGATGTTGCTGGCCTGACCAGTGATAGTACTAGCATGGGATTTGAACCTGGATCCTTAGATTCTTGATTATTGAATTTTAAGATAACACTACCTTAAAATTTAATAATCAAGAATCTAACAATCCAGGTTCAAATCCCATCTCATTTGATTAGAGTGTTACCTTAAAATTCAATAATCAAGAATCTAAGGATCCAGGTTCGAATCCCATGCTAGTACTGTCACTGGTCAGGCCAGCAACACCTGCTGAAGAGGGGGAAATAATACCTCTCGAAACATTGTGTTTTGATGTGCTATTACTAATAGTTGAATGTATTTGGAATATTTAAATAAAGTTAAATTTTTCTAAAGACATTCAATACACATATTAGATGACGGAAACAGTCCAATATAAAAATACTACTAGAAAACCATCATCACAAACCTTCAGGAAAACAGCAAGAGATATATTTTTTTTTAAATAAGAAAAAAAATAATTTAATTTTTTTTTTTAAATTAATCTATAATAATAGATTTATTATATATAATCTTGAATAGCATTTGTATAAAAAAAAGTTGTAAGATGCAAGTGGTGTTTTTTCTTTTAATTTTGGTATAGAAAGAAAGATTTAAGAGAAAGCTTTTTTGTTTTAAGAAAGCTGTAATACTCTCTTAATCGTGAACTTTTGATCAATTTAACTAGAAAAATACCTTATTTAACAGCATTCCAAAAAATTAAGCTGATTAGAACGACAGTGCTAAATTGTAAAATTTTAACATAGCTAATACGGAAAATTGTGCAATAGCTGAAAATCTCATTATGTTGTGGTGAAAAAAAATCTAATTAATACACTGGTCAACTAAATCTGGAATTATAAAGCCTCATGCAGATACCAATTGTAAAAATGCCTTGTTCCTACATGCATCAATCGTTGAGAGTATAGAATTAACAATATCTGTCATCTTTTATATGATTATTATCAGTTTGTCGATAATGAATGCATAGTTTGATTATACCATTATTCTACTTGAAGAAAGCATTAAGAAAAGTACATGAAATGAAGACTTGAACTTTCCTGATAGTGACTATTATATAAATTAGTGTTCTTTTCAAAAAGGATTTGAACCTATATTTTTAATTAATTAAGTATAAAATCAGAATTCTGATGGTATAATAATACTAATTTTTATTTAGCAAATATTAAAATTAATATTAATTTTCTCCAAATAATTTTAACATTTTATTTTCCCCTTAAATATGTAATTTTTTTTTTTTTCTTTTTAACATAATTTATAATAACTTATATATATCTCTTACTGATTGATTTATTTTTGCCAATCATTATTTGTATTATTATAGTTGAATAATCTTAATTAAATGATTGTTTTATATTGGATATAAGCATATCGGAGTTCATAAGTTGAATTCATTCTAATTAAATAAATTTTCTCCAATAAGAATACATATTCACCTAAAATATATATATATATTTATATGTTGAATTCATCCCTGAGTTTCATATAAGGAGTTTAATATTGTAAATAAAATTTTGTTTATTATATTCATATTATTTTAAGTCTAATTGTCCATTTCTCTCTCTCTCTCATTCCAAACCTATTTAAATATAGCTAACACAGATGCCGTTTAACACTCTGCATGTTTTTCTTTTGAGATAGTAATGAGTTATAGAAGGCTAACATTTAAGAAGCTAGGGAGAGATGGGAACCCAATCTTCACATTTTAAAGATGGTGCCTTAATCTGCAGTATGGCAAATATGTTTTAAATAAATAACATCTATAATGGCAAGGAAAGACCTTCTCTATACTTAGATCTGTTTGATGGAAGTAATAGTAGTGAAATATGACTGGATAACCAGTTTATCATTGATTAAGATACTCAGTCTAAAGTTAGTCAATATGATTATTTCAAACATCCATTAATTCCAGGGTTTAAATATTCATAAATTCTTATATAGAATTGTAAAATTTAAAACAGGAATAAAACAGTAGGTCTGTTTCAATATATATATAAAAGACATATTTTGTGGGTTCATCCATGTTAAAATATTTTAAAATACTGACGTTTTGACTTGGTAACACAAGTCATCCACTGAGTAATAAAAAGTAGAAAGACGGTTGTAGAGGCGCTATAATCACTGAGTTGAAAAAAACGTTAAAGTTCCACCAAACAGCAAAAATATTAAATTAAGAATGTTTTTTAAAAAAATCTTTCCAAATAGGAGGAAGTTTACTTGTATCATCTCGCTTATTGATACAATCTGGCCTTTTAAGTATCTCAATGGCTTCTCTAATTTTGCACTGGTATAGATTATCACATCTGGATATGATCCTGGTACTATAAAAATTAATTTTATGACCTGAATCCATAGTATGGAGTGAGAGTGCTGATGATGATGAATGTTGTTTAACTGCATTAGCATACTCATCTCTCCTAACACTGATGCGACGATTACTCATACCTATGTAAGAAGCCTTACAATTTTCACGAGATTTGATAAACACCATGATATTCAAGAGGGATTGAATCCTTAGGCTTGGTTATTATATTGCTGATCTTTTGATGAGTAGAAAATGCTGTATTTATATTATAGCGTTTTAATATACATCCAATACTGTCTGTAGTTCCTTTTACATATGGAACACAAATCCTAATAGCTGATTTATCATCTTTTTGTTTCCTATTTTGTCCATTTTGGGCTTGAAATAAGGTTTTTTTAATAAATTTATAATTGTAACTATTTGCTAATAAAACACTATTAATATGATTTATTTCTTCTTTCAAATGTGACTTATCTGAAAGGTTAATTGCTCTATTTAAAAGAGTTTTGGCTACAGAAACGATCTGAGTTGGGTGATGATGAGAATGGAAATGTAAATATCTGTCTGTGTGTGTATTCTTTCTATAAATTGAAAAAGATAAACTATTCAGTTTTCTGGTGACTAAAACATCAAGAAAAGGGAGTTTTCCATGAGACTCTGTCTCCATTGTAAATCTAATATGAAAATGCATATTATTTAAATGTAAGAAAAAAATCATCTAATTTATTTTTACCATGTTGCCATATGACAAAAATGTCATCTATGTATCTGAGCCAAATGATGGGTTTTAAAGAGGATGATTCTAAAGCACGAGTTTCTATATTTTCCATGAATAAATCAGCTATTACTCCTGAATAGTTTATCTTTTTCAATTTATAAAAAGAATACACACACGGACAGATATTTACATTTACATTCTCATCATCACCCAACTCAGATCGTTTCTTTTAAATAGAGCAATTAACCTTTCAGATAAGTCACATCTGAAAGAAGAAATAAATCATATTAATAGTGTTTTATTAGCAAATAGTTACAATTATAAATTTATTAAAAAAGCCTTATTGCAAACCCAAAATGGACAAAATAGGAAACAAAAAGATGATAAATCAGCTATTAGGATTTATGTTCCATATGTAAAAGGAACTACAGACAGTATTGGACGTATATTAAAATGCTATAATATAAATACAGCGTTTTCTACTTATCAAAAGATCAGCAATATAATAACCAAGCCTAAGGATTCAATCCCTTTTGAATCTCATAGTGTTTATCAAATCTCATGTGAAAATTGTAAGGCTTCTTACATAGGTATGAGTAATCGTCGCATCAGTGTTAGGAGAGATGAGCATGCTAATGCAGTTAAACAACATTCATCATCATCAGCACTCTCACTCCATACTATGGATTTAGGTCATAAAATTAATTTTTCTAGTACCAGGATCATATCCAGATGTGATAATCTATACCAGTGCAAAATTAGAGAAGCCATTGAGATACTTAAAAGGCCAGATTGTATCAATAAGTGAGATGATACAAGTAAACTTCCTCCTATTTGGAAAGATTTTTTTTAAAAAACATTCTTAATTTAACATTTTTGCTATTGGTGGAACTTTAACGTTTTTTTCAAATCAGTGATTGTAGCGCCTCTACAACAGTCTTTCTACTTTTTATTACTCAGTGGATGACTTGTGTTACCAAGTCGAAACGTCAGTATTTTAAAATATTTTAACACGGATGAACCCACAAAATGTCTTTTATATATGGAACCAGTGTAAATCTTCATATCAACATATATATATAGTGTTTCTGTGAAATGAATCAAGTTTGAATTTAACAGCATCATTAAACTGGGAACATATAAAGTTGTCTGTTTCAGAGCATTTCTAAAAGTAATAAAGATTTTTTTTTCTTTTGAAAATATGATAATGATGCAATCACTTGTAATTTTTAGCAGATTTAAAATTAAATATAATTGCTAAGGTTTATGCAATTTGCAATCTTAGATTTATAATATGCAAATTTCCATCTGATTTCTTTGGATATGTAAACTTAAATGACAGCTTTGATGATAATTAAGAAAAGATATTTAAGAGAAGTTTTTATCCACAAATTATCTAGCTTTATTTAATTAATAATTTCAAATTTATCTTTGTATTTGTGAGGACAATGAAGAGAAAGTATGGAGCCATGCAGAATCATAATAAAATGCTGAGAAAACAGTCAAAAATAGATTTCACTCTTCTAGAAAGTTGAAAGCTAAATTAAAAATAAATAAATAAATAATACTTCTGTATATAATATAAAAATAATACAAGATAACAATTCGTCAATTGTTAATACAGAGTTTAATATAAATAAATAAAAACAAATAATATTTCCAAGCGCTTTCAACTCTTACGAGTCCTTATCAAGGCAATGTAAACAATTCTATTTTCTCCTAGGTGATGAATCTATTGGCCAGGAACAACTAATCGGAAAGCTGGTTAATTTTGAATTCATAGCACAAGATGAATTTTGTATAATATATGATTCTTTAATCTTGCGTTTTTTATCATGTGTTTCATTCATTAATATTGTAAAATCTTTGGACTACATATATGGCCTGTATTATTTTGGTGAACATAAAAAGCTGAATAAACTGTATCATCTTCTCTTGCTCTATTATAAGTATATTTATGTTGTTGAAGGTGATATTTAATATTTGATTTGGTTTCTCCAACATATATTGCACTACAATTTATTTGTGGGCATCTAATAGAGTATACAACACTGCTTTATCCTCCTTATTTATTATTTCCTTAGAATTATTTATTAACCTATTAAGGTTAGGTGGAGTTTATTCAGCTTTTTATGTTCACCAAAATAATACAGGCCATATGTGTAGTCCAAAGGATTTTACAATATTAATGAATGAAACACATGATAAAAAACGCAAGATTAAAGAATCATATATTATACAAAATTCATCTTGTGCTATGAATTCAAAATTAACCAGATTTCCGATTAGTTGTTCCTGGCCAATACAATGAAATGGAGAAAATAGAATTGTTGAAAGCGCTTGGAAATATTATTTGTTTTTATTTATTTATATTAAACTCTGTATTAAAGCTAAATTAAGAAAGACCCCAGGCCATTAAAATCCTTTGACTTATAAAAATTTTAGTTTAACAACTTTAACTTGCTAATGGAATGCAACCAAAATAGTATTCATTAGTACATTTTAATTAACTATATACAATGCTTTTAAAATTTCATCATTCTTTTGCAATCAGAGTATAAACATCTACTGTGATGATTTTATTTTTGGTTATTTTTGCTTATTTGAATTGCTTTTAAAAAAAATTTAAACTAAAAAATTTGCATATCGTCATAATTTTAGTTATAAAATAGATAGTCCGAATGCATTACAATTTTGTACAAATAAGTGTACACTCACATGCAAGTATGTCTTTCCAATATTATTTTAATTTTAAAGCAAAAACTATTATAAATTTAAAGCTAAATAAATTAGCCAACAACTTCTTTTTTTTTTTTTTATAGATAATCTTGGTAATTATCTATTTCTAGAATAAATACCCTAATGATATTTCATCTTAAGTTATGGTGATATCATAAAAATAATATTTCACTACACATAAAGGTTTTAAAAAAATATTTTTTTTATTTACATACATCTACAAAGAATATTATATGTATGTTTATATATTGTAACAGGGGCCAATTTAAACCCTGTACCAAGGCAAGGGATTTTGTAGCCATGCATATATACAGATACGATTAGTATATATATGTTGATGCATATAGTTAATTTTTGTTTTTTTTTCCCTAAAATGATTAAATAAAGAGTTAAAACGGGTCTGGGGGGTAGGGTGCTCATTTATATTAATGAAATATGTGTATGTATATATTATTATATAGTTAGGCGAACAGAAATAATCTTCTGGAAAAGAATGTAATAAATGTTTTATTCTGTTTTATTTTTAATAAAAATAAAAAATAATAATAATAAAGAAATATGAAAATGAAAAAAAAAAAGAGAAATTAAACAGATTTTTATTTACAGAATGCTACTACAGGAGGTATTACTTGAAGGTATTTTCCAAGGTGTTTAACGAAACTTTTTAAGATAAAAAAGAAAGGGTACTAAAAGGTTTTCTTGGTAAAAGAAGAAAATAGAACAAAAAGAAACCAGACCTCTGATATCACATAAGAAAAAAATACCTAACATTTTTAAGGAGACAAGAACTTTCAAGAAAAGAAAAAAAAAAAAGAGTGTAAACAGAAAAAAAAATCAGGAGACCATCTTAGTTTTTAAGCTGTTATTTTCGTGGCCATATTTTTAACATTGGAGTTCTGATTGCTGATTTTTAAAGAAAAATATATATATATTCCAGCTGATATGAATAGGCTGGGGTAAAGCTCTAAACATGCTGGGCTTTTATTCCACGATACCACAAAGAAACAGAAACTGCTACATGATCATAAAATCATCTGAAGTTAAAAAGGAATCTATGACTATCCATCTGCGTCTTTCTCTACAAATATTCTGAATTATGATCGAGCCATCGGAGATTTAAGAAAAAAAATAAGGATAAGAGATCCTTGCCGAACAATTTCCGTAGCCATAATGTTTCCGAATGAACTAACTTTTGTTATGAATCTGAATAAGCGACCTTCCCCAGGAAACTCAAGGTAATACATATGTTATTCTAACTCATATTAATGTGCACTTTCAATGTTACATTTAGAGACTTTAATTCCTAGTTATATTAAAACAGTTTTCCCATCTTAAAGATGAATTATTTGGTATTTGCAATGATTAGACATTTTTGTTCTTTGTCTGTATAAAGATATATGTATAAGCTATTGTTTTATTAAATATTTGAGCACTGTTAATTATTCTCTTTTCATTATTTCATGGCTCATTTATTTAGTTTAAAATATATATGTGTGTTGTAGTTATTGAATACTTTAATTAATTGGATTCTTACTGTCTTATCCATACATATTTCTATCAGTCTAAGTACAAACCGTTCTGAGTGAACTAGCTGGTGATGGGTATTTATTAACAAGCCAGGTTTACTCTCCTCATCCCTTCCAGCATAATTCTTATGCACGCATAGAATTGGCACATGGAATCAGGATAGGCTGACATCCATAAATATGCTGGGTGGAAAGTGTTAATAAATAAATGACATTAAGGCCATCTCAGTAAATGGTGTCGCAAATTCATAGGACTTGTTAGTAATAAACAGTGATAAATATAGTAATAAATCAAGCAAATAGTAATGAGAAAAGGGTTAAACTGTTACAATATTTTCTAAAAATTGTGATTCATCTCATCCCTCCAAACTTTAGAAGCAGAAAAAACATGCCGATGTCTTGCAACAAATTTGCATAATTAAATTTTAATAATTATGTAAACCAATAATAGCTATTAAATATGTAGCATTGATAATGTGTATATTATAAGAATCTTTACAAGTTAGAGTTTCTATAAATGATTTTAATAAACTCGCAAGCTACATTCCTAATATTAAACTCGAAACATGATGAAAATGTATCATTTTCATTTGATTTGTAGATTAGTGTAAAGGGATATAATTTGAAAGTTTATTAAAATAACTTATAGAAAGTCTGATTTGTAAAGGTTTCTTATAAAATGTGCATATATAGATTAGTTCAGAAATAATATATATATATAAAGAAAAAAACAGATGCATATATATAATTATACCTACACTAAATTATAATTACTCTCCTTTCCAATTACAGGCAATAATGGAAATATTGCTAATGAAAGACATGATGAAAACCATCCTACAATAATATACTAATAAAAAAATAAAAAAAATTAAATGGTAAAAAAATAAATGAAAATTATCTTATCTGCATTAATCTATAAACATATCTAAAACAATGTAGTATGAATATCTCAGAATAATTATGTACTATTTATAATTCAAAATTATATACATAATATATTTTAAAATATTGACTGTAATTCAAAATTTCTAATCTACTACACTAATGAAAAGCTATTCATTTCTCATATGTTTATCAAGTTATAATGTTCAAGCAATAACATAAGAAGCACAACAATTTCAATCTGTCTCACAGTTTGTTTGTTTTTTAAGTATTCAGAAATAATTCACTCAACATCCAGTTTCATTATCACTGAATCAAATTGCTTTTATATCTTAAATATCTATTATAAATTGTTTAAGGTTATCAAATTAATTAAACATCATTTATTAGATTATATAGATACAAACACATCTTAATTCTATTTTGGCTTAATAAAGTCCAAACAGATGTAATTGTTATTCTCATAATTTCATCAAATATTACTAGCTTTAATTGATTGTTATCCGTTTACAGCATAGCTGAAGTTTTATATTATTACATGGAAAAATTCTTGTTATATTGCAATGTTTATATATAATTAGCAAACATCCACCAAGATATAAGAAATATATCAAAGATATGTAAAACTACAAGCTTAAATTATACAAATCAAACCACATGTAAATGTGAAACAAATTAATAACTTATCACCCATATCAATGCACAGAGAGAAACCAACCACAACTTCATCCCTATACAACTGAGAACTCTTAAAGTGACTAAAACTATCAATTTATTTCACACTTATGTATAATTTGATTAACCTCTTTTGTTACATATATTTCATCATTTTTCACACATCTTGGATATATTAAATTTATATGTGAGTGATAATTTCATATGATAATCATATACATATATTTAGTTTCACAAAATTTGCATTTATAATTTAAAATATAGATATAAAACTTTCGATTTTTTTTTTTTTTATGGCTTTTAAAAAAATCTAAGTTTCTAATATGAATATTATATATCACCAAGTTATATGGGAGTTCCCAGTAATGGATTGAAATACTATCTCTTCATGCTTTGATATATATATGACTATCTATTATCTGTTTCACACCTATGCAGTTTGATTTACCAATTTTGTTATGGATATTTAAGCATAAATAAAATAAAATGACCATTATGGATTAAATGTTGTAATAAAAATAATGAATTATAATGGTGATAATATATTTTATGAATAATTCTAATAAACCATAGAGGTACTTTCAGTTAATTTCTTAATCTTCTACAACTAAAAACTGGTTTAAAAATTAACTGAAAGTACTTCTGTGGTTTATTAGAATTATTTATAAACTATATTATCACCATTATAATTCATTATTTTTATTATATATTTAAGTATGTATAAACATGTACCTTGAATATAATATGAAATTCTGTTTCTGGGATACTATTTTCAAGTTAAAATATATAGATGCATTTTTCAAAAATTTACTTAGGTTTTTTCCTCCAATCTTGAAAAGAATCATGCATTTATAATTTGATTATACATCACCATTTCAATGTATGGGGTGAGACTGATGTATCTCTTAGGTACCTGAGGAATTTCTAGTTACAAGACAAAACACTGGTGATTGATGATATAGTGATTGATATAAAGAATCAAATTTACCATTTAGTGGGCAAAATATTTCATCTCAATATTCAATAAATTATTTGAGTTTGTAGTGAATCTAACATTGAAGTTAATACAATATCTATTTGATTCTCATTTATAAAAATGGCCAATTCTCAACTTGTATTAATATTTTTAAAAACTAATTTATTGACATGAAATAAAATCTAAACTTTATTGACTGACTTTGTGTATAAGAGTAATAGTATTTATTTTCTGTTATAAATATGGTTGCTGGAAAAGGTTATTTTTTAAGGATTTAATATATTATATTTTTCTAGTTGCTATATTTTAAGTTATATATTGAACTATTTGATCTGATAAAATGTAAAGTTATGTGGACTAATTAAAATAATTTTTCAATGTTCATATGATATTTTAAAAGAAGTGGAATTTATAATTTGTATATTTTTCGTTGATTTTAACAATTCATTTATTCTCTAGGGCAGGGATTGTAGGACATTTTTGAGACAGAGAGTCATTTTGTCAAAAAAACATAGAAAAATTAAAATTTCGGGAGTTGCAACTTTAAATCAATTTCATTCATTATTTATAAATGCAACTTTTATCAAAATATAAAATGAATTTGATTTTACAACTTTTCACAAAAAGTGTGTTATCTATTATATAAAGCTTTATTACCATTGGGAAAACAGGTAAGATAAGAAATATAATTATGAGAATCATTGGTACAAGCCTTATGTATATGTATATATTAATGTTTTATATATGTATATACAATAATGAAAAGTAAAAAACAAAATATATTAATTTCTGAAATAACTCACCTTATGTGTTTTAATAAGAGGAGTTAGAAACGGAAAGAAAGCTATGCCTATCAAGCCTACTGATATAATTTCTCTGACGAACATAATCAAAACCTAAGTTGTATAAAAAGATTTTTTTTATATAATTATATCTTAAAACAATTTTTACATTGTGTTATCAATTAAATAATAATAAATAAATACCAATGTTTCTAGAGCCAGAAAACCACTTAATAATAAGAGAATTATTTTTCTCTGTAAATTATGTTGTTTTGCATACTGCCAAATATCTTGATAATATTGAGAGCTATTTAATAAAAAAAGAAGAAAACAATTGAATAGAAAATATAATAGTTTATAATATTGAAATAAACATTAACTATTCATAGTGGCTAACAAATATCTTATTATAATGACTAACAATTATCTTAAATTTAAAAAAAAAAAAAATTATTACTAATTAATCAGGTTAAATTTCATCATTCTGTCAATATTTAAATAATCTTAAAATATTAATAATGGTGGTGTATGTGTGTGTGTGTGTGGGGGGGGGGTATATATATATGTAGTGCAAGAAGTTGGACTTTAAGCAATTTATAATTTGATTATATTTTTTTATTTAAGATTTATATATTATATTTATTAAATAACAAAAAATATATACGTCCATCATTCTTATAGATGGAGGTCACATTGTCTCATTGTGATCAGTTTTGAAAAGATTAATTGCCAACATTCTGATAGGACCTTAACTGATCATAGAGTTGTTTGATTATTTCAAAGATATTGTTATCAAAATAAGCAGATGTGTTATATCAGCAAAAAGGCTCCACCATATTTGCAATTATTATTCAATTTTTTTTTTTTCTAAGTGGCCTTCTATATCTCCAGACTTAATTCTTATAAATTATTTATTATGGAATATCTTTAAATTAGTTTTGTTTTGTTTTTTTAAATTGATAAAAACAATAGATAAACTAATAAAAAATCATAACATTAGAATCTGTGAATATAAAAAAAAAAAATGTTTAGAAAATAAATGGCATCCAATTTGATTTTTTCATTTATATAATTTACTGCATGTGAGGATTGATTTTTTGAGATATTGTATATGTATATATACACATAAAGCTTTTTATTGGGAATAATTTAAAACATTTAAATATTTTAATTAATACAATTAATTAAAATAAAAATTACAAGATGAGTATGAAATATCAGAATTGTTAAACTATCACAAAGCTTCCAACAGTAATATTTACTTTTTTGCTTTTTCCTATGCTATTATTATTAGAATATTTTTAATATTAATACATTTTTAAATTTTATGTTTATAAAAATTCTGATCAAAAAAAATACATTTGTAACAAAAATTTAAGTAAGATTTGGCTACAATATACATTATTAAAAACAAAAAAAATAAAAAATCATACTTATCTTTATGGCATAGGATATTCAATATGAACATAAACATTTCATTATTCTATGCAAGACATTTTTGTTAAAGTATCAAACAGCTGTTTTAAAATCCACACTCTCTCTTTATATAGTTTGTGTTAATATTTTTAACTTATCATTGTTCTAATACTTTGTTAAGTCAAATATAATACAAGAAAGTTAGTAGAAAATAATTTGCATATTTACACAAAAGCTTATTAAACATTCTGTTATTAATATAGCGCAGCCTATATATGTAATATTATAAAGAAGGAACAATCCCTCCGGTCATGCACTTTTCTTGACTTGAAAAGCATGTGTATGCTTATGCTTAGAGCTTATCTTTATATAAGCCAGTCTTTGCTCATCCTGCTGAATGGAGGGCTTGAATCTATTATGTGCCTGAGTTATATATTATTAATTCTTAAACCTATTCAAACTATAGCAGGAGAAATATAGTAATTTTGTATTCTTTGATTGCCTTAGAAATATTTGATCAAACTAGTGAAAATAAATTAATAATAAATGCTCCATTAAATGAGCTGACATTAAATCAATTTGAATTATTAGAAAAATGGTTTAATCATTCAGATTTTATTAAAAAACTGTTGCCTTTGTAGATGAAAACTAGAATTAAAAGCTGGAACTAATGATTTAACAGCCACCTTTTTTAATAATCTGAAATTATAAAAAAAACCTTAAGGTTTCAAACTCAATTATTTATTAGATATGATACCAGGTCAAATTCTATATATTTTTGAGATCTCATTTCTATAAGAATTTCACATAACTAGTTTGAATACTATAAAGGAATAAAAAGTAACTTCTAAATGCATAAATGCATTAGTTCCATCTTTGAAATCTAGTCTTCATTGTTAAAGGCAAAAGCTAATAAATGGTTATCTAGAGATAAAAATTTTATAGCATTATATCAGCTGGTATTCCATAATAGATGGTTCTAGATTAAAATGAAATTAACATTTCTTGGAAGCATATCAGTAAACTTATGAGAGATCATATGATGTTATTGATGGTACATTATACCAAATTTTTATTAATGATATCTAAAAAATACTTTTTGGAGAAAATAAATATAAATTCTATAATGTAAAACAAAACAAAAAATTTATAATTGTTTACAATATATTATTAAGTTAGGTTAGGTTTAGAAACTTTCAGTCCATTCATTTCTAGATCTATGTTTTTGATAATGAAAAATATCAAAGATTATGTCATAGCTTTGGAAAATAGTTGATATCAAAAATTATTCAATTTTATTGGTTTAAAATGGAATTGAATAATATAATTATTCTAATTACTTAATCTTAACACTATTGCAGATGGAATCAAAAGTATTATAATTCTAATTTATTCTCAACATGTTACACTAATTTAATGTTAGAAGAATATGAAAAATTATTCAAAAATATCACTTTGACAGATGGGGATTTTAAGCACAAGCCTTGTGGAATCCATTGATTACTCTGGTTCACATAGGGTGGCACTACTGTGTGGAGAGTTTTGCCTGTTATTTTACGTATGGTATCAAATGAGGTTTTCGGTGTTACAAAGCTTAAACAAAAATGTTGCCAAAAAATATTAATGTTTTCTACCAGTCAAATTTTATTAAAAATCTACAATGATTATAATTTTCTTTGAGAATTATTAATTTTAAAAATACTTGGTGTTACATAAATATTATGTAAAATGTATCATTAAATGCCTTTTGAAGAAATACAGTCTCCAGACATTTTGTTTAATTTTTCTAAAATATGAAAAAGAGGCATTTTTATTATAGTTTTTTTTATCCAAGAAACAAAATAGAACTATAATGGAAAGTCATACAAATACATATATATATAAATAGAATGAGCATATATAAGTATATACTTTTCAAGTTTGTTTTTTTAATTAATATACAAAATATAAATCTAATTTTAAGAACTTACTTGCTAAAAATATGAGTCCATATAATAACAGGCAACAAACTATAGACATAATACATCAAAGAAGACTGAGTAACTAATAAAAACATATATAAAAGTATATGTAGATATTCCAGTACACACAATTACTATACTAGCCTATAAATTACTTTTCTAATCAACTTCAATCTCTATCTAGAAATATCTACAAATAGACAAATAATAAGAGGCCTTTAAATTATCAGTACTCCTATATAAATATTTCTCTATAGATTTGTTTCATTCTATTCAATTTGCATATACAGTGGAGCTGTAAAGTTCTAAATTGCCCTCGTATATAAGCATGCATAGATATAGTAGCTCAGGATTTGTTGATAAACACTGATTAGAATAAATATGTATTGTTTATTAAATTGCAAGTGTACAATACTTTTCAACATGCACTTATATATATATAACAGAGAAGCTTTTTTATATGTGTAATATGCATATATAAATTAAAATTATAGTATATAAACAAAATTTTTACAAAATAATAATATAGTTATTAATAATAAATTGAAAGAGCACATTTACATAAATTTTTCATTCATTGAAGAATTCAGAATAAGAAAAAAAAACTTACTGAATCGTATTTTTATTTTTTAAATAAAATTCTGACTTTCGATGCAAGTAAATATGGTCTGGGTGATTTTTTTTTTTTTTTCAATAACTTTTTTTTCATTTAGAAACATAATAGATTAATCTCTTTATCAAGAAATTATGATGTTTTGAAGTCAGTATTAATTTTAAGTAGGTTCTAAAAAAATTTTAAACTTTTAGCATTTCACTTACAAATATTTTATTACACAAACTACTAGACATCAAATTCAGCAAGGATAATAAAAGAAGAATAAAATGTATTGCTTTCAATATAAACTGAAGAAATTTTATGAATGAATATGATTGTTTATGGTACTCAAGATTTAAAAAAATAGCTGCTAGTATAATTTAAAATTATTTACAAAATTTATTTTACTTTTTAAACATGATCACATATTGTATTCTAAAACAGAAAATGGTTGCTTAAGAGCTTAAAAGGTATTAAATTTTCTAATTTTAATGGGGGTTTGCTTGTTTGTTTACATTTTTGCAGGAAAAGCATATAATTGAAGTCGTGTTTTTTTAATACACTATAAATGAGAATTTCACTGTATTTTCAAAACTAATAATTACTATTCGCAATCATTTTAATTTATTTAAAATATGGATTTTGTTTTTGTTTTTTAATTTGAAGGCAGTTTACTATTTACAATCAATCTAAAAAAAATTATAAAGATTTGAACCAGAAAATATATTCACTTAGAGCTTTGTTAAATCCTTCAATTTTGCCAGTCTATGCATTCATCAAACAGTAATTGGTTTATGGTTGAAGACTTGATGAACTTCAAAAAGTGAGATCGTGATTTAAGAAGTGTTAGGTGATAAAACACTTTTTTTTTTAATATTCTATGAGGCAACTTTTCTCATATCTTGTGGAGGAATATATAAGAAAATGTATAGCTATTGCAAAGTAATAATATTTCTCAAAATAATACTTAATTGCATATGTAGATGTCTACTGTGAGCATTTGATCTTCAAACAGAAGTGCAGCATTTGAATATACAACTGCTATGGAAGCTGTTATTTGTGTATGTGCATTGTAATGCTAATTAATAATAGTCATCTTTCCAAATAGATTATCTCTAAATGTTCTTTTAAATATTATCTTTGATACATGAGAAAAATAAATTAGAATATGATCCAAATTCACTTCTAAGTATTATAGAGAAGATTTTTGTTTTAATCAGTTGCTACAGATGATTAGATTCAGTTTAAAGCATGCTTCCCGATTGTTTAGAATATAGTTGTCTTTATGGAATTATGGATAAGACTGCATATATATTTTATATCCTTATTATGAGATATTCCTATTTCTTAGAAAGATTTATCTTTTGTAAAATAAAGTCAGTGTTATCCATATAGATGAAATTCTTGAATTCTGTTCTGAAAGATCATGATAAATTCATTAAATAAAATTGGAGAGAAATGAACCTTGTTGAAGAAATTCTGTAAAATTTTGAATTTGTTAAAAATGTCATTAAGAATCATTTTAATATTTCTATTGGAGAGCATTTTGTTAAATAAATAAATGACTTTTTCGCATTTAACAATTTTAAAATTTTTTAGGAAGTCATTTATTCAAATAATCATAAGTTGAAGTTAGAAGATCACTAATAGAAGTATTAAATTTCTAATTTATTTTGAGTAAGCAGTTAAAGATAGATAGTTTTTAACTATTGTTCTAATTTTGTTATGATTTTTTTTTTTAATATTTGTAGAAAGCATGTAATAATAATAGTAAGTAATATTGTTTTGGATCAATGTATAAGACTTTCTGACTTCTATAATTTTGCATTCATGCCAAATTTTGGAAATGTTTTTATATAAATTTGATTTTTGAGTTCCAACTTTTATTAGACATTTTAAGTATAATATGGCCTTTCTTACTTTAGGACAGACAATAGCAAATTTAAGTTCATCAACATTTACTGGATTAATTAAATTTGGACCATAGGAAAATTGTGAAAGAAAAATGGGTATTTATTTAATAATGTTTTTTCTAGTTCTATCAACAGTGGGAGTAAGAAGCTGTTATATAAGATTTAGTCATAGCAATGATTGGAATAATTCTTTTAAAAATGCTTCTAAATTCCAAACTCTGAACTGAAAAGATTAAGTTTTTTGTATTTATCTCATAAAGTTATGTTTTTCACAGCCTCTTCATTTTACTTTTCTGTCTCCATCAAAAATTTTTATAAATTTATAAGCAATTTCCAAATCTTTACTTGGAAAAAAAAATACAGATTATAAATAAGATCTCTGTTTTGTTGTCCTTTCTAAAGTGATTAAGATAAAATCTAACTTGTGGCCAATGGTATCAAGTGCAATATGCAAGCTTCTACTTTAATTAAGATCAAATAAAACATGACTTCCTTTAATTCAGAATTCAATAATGATTATTTAATTCAATACTAAAAATGTGTACAAATAAGCATGTACAAGTTATATAGCAAATATGATGCTATAACATAAGAAATTGCAGTTTTCTAAAACTTTACAAATGAATACTTTATAATAATGAAAATATATTTTTAACAATAGGAACAATTACATAAACTTTAAAGATCTTACTTAGAATTATAAATATCTAGATTCACCTGAAGGCTTACTATATAAAATAATAAAAATCCAAGTAATATTTATAAAGTTTCCTATATCTGCTGTCACATTTCAGGAAGTAAATATCTCCCACTACATATTCTGGATGACAAATGCTGAATATACTACCTATTCTTAAGACTAAAAATAAGAAAAAGTTATCTGATAATTCAGTTTGTTATTTATATAAGTATATTTCCATTTTTTTTTCTAGAGTAACCAATAATCTTTGATAGTTAATTAATAATTTTTAAAACAGCAATAACCATGTTTGATATTTAGAATTTCAAACATTATTATTTAATTAGCTTTGAAACCAATTAATCTTTAATTAGCTTTTTTTTTTTTTTTTGTTCATAATAAAATTAACAACTTTAATTAGTTTTCATTTGCTCTAAAGCAAGAAATTCATTAATTAATTTTCATTTACAATATTAGTTTTCATTTACAATATTACATTAGCTTGATACATAGCCATTATAATCTGGAAAGAAATTATTTTTGGTACTGCTGTGTTTTTAAAATCTATCATAAGAAATGGGTAAATTAGATCTATTAATATTCCTTTCAAGTTATCCAGTATATTATTCCCAGTTAGCTTTCTTTAAATTTCGTTTAGGTATTAGGTGGTTTTAATTATGAACATGAGATATTGTAAAAAGGCAAAATTCCTCTAAAGGGGAAAAACCCAATATTAATAGATCAGCAGGCAATAGGAAATAAAACAAAACATACATCAAGAAATGTCATTATGCAGCATTTGTCTCAATAGAATGTTTCTTCTTATTTAGTATCATAAAATATATATATATAATATTTAAAACAATCAATTAATAAAAAATGAGAATGTTTTTATCCACAGATATATTCCCCAAGACTATCGAAATTAAATATAAATACAGAAGCAGAAAGAAGATCTGGAAGAAGATAAAACAAATCAGTATTGGAAGCTTTGTAAACTTTGCATACATAAAGCTAATTTGACTGTATGATGGATAGTAAATTATTTACACTATCTTTGCTAGATAGTTTGAAATCTAATATAGTCACATGTGTTTAGTATGCATTTGATTAAGAATCAATGTGAAGCCAGGAATTTAATAAGTGAAATACATCACATTTGTGGAGTACAGTACTATTATTTTTGTGGAAAATCTCCATTTTTACTTTGATATATCTTCAATATTTAGTTGAAGTAATTTTATTATGTTTTCTAGTTGAAAATAAAATCATATTGTAGAGATTATACCTGCTCCTGCCACTTGAGACTTTTCATGCTGCCAACATAAGAATTATTTTGCATTTTGATAGCTTAGAACTATCATTCATTCTATTCTTATTCACATTTCACTCAATTCAATAATGAAAAAAAAGATTACATAAAAATATTTGAAAATTTATATATACAGCCAAAAAAAATATCTTACCTAAAAGACTCAATGAAATAATAATAGCAATAAATATTCCTAGTGCATAAGTCCAAAGCCAAAAATAATTTTGACTTGAATTTAATTTGAAGAAAGTATAGGTTTGGAAAACTACTGTAATTCCAAATGACAACCATCCAAAAAATCCCAAACTAACAAAAAATCTAAAAAATATAGAAAAGTTCTATAATTATATATATATGTAAATATTGAAAAAATTAATTTATATATATACAATTCAAAGAATGAAAAAATAATAGTAGAAAAAAATTCATATGCAAAATAAAAATATATACTTAATAATGGTTCCTATTCTCTAACATAAATTACTAGATCTCTCGGTACTCTTCTCTGACTTAAATATTCTTTACTTGAGATTTAATTTTATAATTGAACCCAGTTTTAAAAAACTATTATCTAGACTGCAGAACACTGACTGTGAACATGCAACTCTTAGAAAATGATACAGAACATCCATATTTCCAAAGAATATGTTGGAAATTGTGTTATTAATCATATTATCAGTCATTATAATAGACAAAATTTTGAAAAGTGATAACTAATTTAACTATTACAATTTTTTTATATATATTTAGACTTCCATTAGTAAGTCTTAATATGAGCTTATAATATTTCCATTACACTGCATAAAAAAATATTGGATGTTATGTTTAGAAGTTATAAAGCCCATTTATTTATTTATTTATTGTATAGTCAAACGAGTTTTTTCTTTTTAATTAAATACATTATTCTAATGTCAATAAATGAGAATTCAATAAATGTCCATGTTAATAGAACAGAAAAATCAAAGTGATCGCAGTCATCTTGGTCTAAAATAACAACAACAAAAAAGTCTCTCTTCAACTGCTAGCTGGAAATGATAAGTTGAAAAAAATCATCATTTCTTTTTAAAAACATATAATTTCTTTATATTAACAAAAAAAAATTTTTTTTTCCCTCCAAAAATGTATTCCTTTAAATTATAAACATCCAATGTGATGTGATACATGATACTACAGTATTTAAGATAAGAATTTTCAATTTAATACTTTATAGAAAAAAAAATAGATAATTCTATTAATTCAAATCTAACAAAAAAAAAAAAAAACACTATAGTTCCTGAAATTAAAACTTTTCTAACATTCTTCATGGTTTTCAAAAGTAATATTGATACTTAATGAAATTATTGATACATTTCAATTATACAATTTAAAAGAATTATGATTTGAATGCAAGGAGAATTTTATACAGATAAATATTACAATAAATAATCTACAATTAATTTAATACTCTAAATATCAAGATGTTTATAATGAAAAATTAAAAACGAAAATAAATTTCTATTTTCAACTCAGAAAAAATATATTTGCCTAAATGGCAATCATCATAGTGAGAATTAACAAAGTAAAACTTTTTAATTCAATTCTTTTAATCATAAATTATAAGGAGAAAACTACAAAATATTAAATAATATTTTAAAAATTCTGATAAATAAATCGTTGAAAAGAAATGTTCAAATTAAACGAAGTTTAAGAATAAATATAGAGACATGTATATATTAATTAATATTATAGATCTTAAACGCTTATCTTATATGGAAATATATTCCTAAGAGAGTATTTAATTGTATGTGTAATTAAAAGCTAAGATGAATTCCATTGTATGATAACAAACTTTAAATAATACATAAATTGATTAAGCAAACTAATTAAAGCCAAAGTCAAATTACTCCAGAAAAGATAAAAACATAAAAAGGGATGGATATAAAAAGTTGGAAAAAAGAACTGGTAACTCTTTCTGTGGTTGCTGTTACTGACACTGTATCCATGAATTGAAGAGCTGTGAAAATCATCATCAGAGGACTTTATTCCCAGGATCTCGGCTCCTGTAGGTCACTAAGCTGACTAACGCTTTTAACAGACCATCTCAGTCTTATTATTATTTTGAAACAACTCAAGAGGCTCATCGAGGATTGTGTTATAAAGATTATAGATGTTAGTGAAGGTAAAGTGAATAATAGCTTACCTAAACTTTATAAACATTATTTGCTATTCAGTAATTAACTGGTGAATTAAGCTCATTCAAATCCAGACTTTATATTTGTATTAAAGATCAGTATAATAATTTTTTTTCCTAATTGTTAATAAATTATTATTGCTAAATATATATGTGCTGTTATTCTGTCGAGTTTTATTGGATATTTATTTGCTGGTCATCCAGTCATAGTTGGGAACACAGCAAATTATTGGCACAGTCGCATCAAACCTGCGAATAGCAGATAAATTAAAAAGCCAAATTATTGGCAATTGCTGTTGTTCGAACCTAGGGAAATAGGAAAGAGTTTAAGGCATTAGTAATCCTCTGGCATTCAGATTTTCAAACTTAGGAAGAAAAGTACAAAATTATAGTAATTAAAGTTAGTAGTAAGACTAATTGTTCAATAATCAGTCATAAGTATTTTGGGGCAGAATAGTACATATGAATTTGAAGTTAGCAATGCTGTATATTACATAATTACAAAACTTTATATTGAATGGAATTAGCGGCACTCATGTGTTTTGCAAGTATTAAAGTAATAGAAATTGTAAATAGATTATTTGACTTGCCTATTACAGAGGATATAAAGTATGAGAATCTTATTAACAAATTGATTATTTCAGCCCTTGTCCATCACAGCACATAGCTCACTTAACCTTGCAAAGAAGGAAGCAGCTAGAGGGTGAGAAAATTTAAAGTATAATGTAGCTCTTAGGGAATTGACCAAAGGTTGTGGGTATAGTGAGTTCGTGGATGAAATATTCATGGACCAGTCACTATGGGGAAGGTCTGACAATAAGCTTAGACAACAATTTCATACGGAACCTGAGATTACATACGAGATGGCCAAAAAGAAAGGCATAGCATAAGAATTAATGCTTGAACAGGCTCATGTTTTTGCACTAAGAGGGATGAAAACCCTAGAATATGTGTGTGTTTAAAACAGAACAGAGAAATTCTGTGTTGCTGAAAGCTGAAAAAAGTAAGAATGTTAGTGCAACATGTTTTTGTTGCATTAAAAGAGGCAACATATCAAAAGAATGTAGGTGGTTTAAAGAATCATGCTTTAATTGTGGAAAAAGGGGCATTTAGAACATATATTTGTAGACAGGAAGGTAACTGGAATGGCAAAAGTAAATCGCCTATGCAAGAAAATAGGTGGGTTTACCATAGGACACTCAATGTTTAAATCAGTTCATGATGAAGCTGAGACTATGCGGCAAAGAACTGTCGATGGAAATTGATAATGGGTCAGATATTTCTGAAGTCACTCAGTGATTGGCTGTCACTGTCATGGTCCAATGTTCAAAGTAAAATAGAGAAAACAAACATTAATTAAATTAATAGGTTGTGTGTCAGCACCAATTAACCACAGCGGTAAAAAAGTGAATCTATCCTCGTACAGTAAACAGGAAGATCAGTCCTATAGCTGACAGGAAGATCAATCCTATAGCTGACAGGAAATAGTTCCACAAACTAGATATTCAAATTAAAATTATAAAAAAAATCCCAGTCAAACAGGAAACAGTACATAAATACCCTAACTGGTGTCATAAAGAATGGAGATTAAGGAATACGAGGAGAGGGAGGATATAGACTTGTGAGAAAATGCGCAATCATTCATCTATAAAATGAGTAAAATCCTCTTCATTCAAAAAACCATAGAAATGACAGATAGTGCCAACAAAAAGCATTGTAGATCTGTAAAGGATGGACCGTGTATTAAGCCACCTGCACTGGCAACAAGAAGACATATGCAGAAAAAAATTGAATCACTTCAAAAAGAAATTAGAGTTTTACAAAAATAATTAAAAACTTATAAACTGAGAGTAAAATCTTACAAGAAGAAGAAATTATTAGTAAAAAAATACGTAGCTGGCCAAAAAATACAAACAACAGACCGGAAAAGAGATAATACATACATAATAGGCAACAGAGTTTGGGTTAGAGACATAAACTGAAAGAAACGGATTAAAGGAGCAATTGCAAAAATGTTATCAAAACAATAGCAATCACCCAAGTACAGAATGAGACAACATACAGAAGACATGTAAATTATGTCCATCAGCAATTCAAAGAAGATTGGCAAATTGCAGTGCCCAAACCAAAAAATGAAAATCAACAAATACAAGACACAGCGAAAGCAACACTACATGGAAAATGAATTGAGAATGAAGAGGAAAAACCAGAAAGCTGCGACAGGGGATCTGGAAAAAAGAAACAAGAATTAGAATCAACACCGCATTCGACCGGATTAATAACTAGATCACCCAGACCCAGACATCAGATCTGAAGACTGGTTCAGATTCAACGACTACACATAAGCCTAAATAATTTTCTGGAGTAAGGGGAGGAGTGCAAAATATTAAATAATATTTTAAACTTAAGAATGGTAATAAATAAATTGTTAAAAAGAAATGTTCAAATTAAACGAAATTTAAGAATATAAAGACATGTACATATTAATTAATATTATAGATCTTAAAAACTTATCTTATATGGAAATAAATTCCTAAGAGATTAATTAATATTATAGACCTTAAAAACTAACCTTATATAGAAATAAATTCCTAAGAGAATAATTAATTGTATATGTAATTAAAAGCTAAGATGAATTCCATTGTACGATAACAAACTTAAATTGATTAAGCGAACTAATTAAAGCCAAAGTCAAATTATTCCATAAAATATAAGAAAAACAAAAAAAAGAGATGGATATAAAAAACTAGGAAAAAGGACTGGTGGCTCTTTCTGTGGTTCCTGGTACCATCACTGTGTCCATGAGTTGAAGAGCAGTGAAGATCATCAGAGAGCTTCATTCCCAGGATCTCGGCTCCTGTAGATCACTAAGCTGACTAATGCTTTTAAAAGACTGTCTCGATCTTATTATTATTTTGAAACACCTCAAGAGACTTGTCAATGGTTGTGTTATAAAGACTATAGACGTTAGTGAAGATGCTGGGTACAGACACTACAAATACTACAATCAGGGGTAAAGGTGGTCAGATTAACAGAAATAAAAGCAATTCGGAAACAAAAGTTTTATAATTAAATACTGAATTTATTTGCCACAAGTTACTAATAGTAAGAATTTACTAGGATTGAATAAGTGATTCATTTTATTCTTTCCTAAATACTATATCTTGTGTTGGAAGTGGAAGTACTCATTTATTATTTAACACTCGTAAAAAAGCGCACAATAGCTTAAATGGCTGATTAAATTTATAACATGCTTAATATATTTACAATTTATACATTAAGGCTGATGTGGCTTATATAATCCCTAGGTTCACTTTGGTACATTGGGTTACTCCATAATCCTCATTACACTCGGTTACTTTTATCTTCTCTAGCACGAGCAGTTCTCATGATGCAAGTGTGTGTAAAAAGACTTTGATTTTCCTTATCTTCAAGTTCTTATATATTTTCTTGTAATGTGGAATGTTCTAAAGTATAACTAATTATAATTATTCTTTATCTTTTAATTAATCATTTTCCAATCCGGTAACATTTATCATTTATTTTATCTCTAATTATGCTATTTTTATAGTTCTAAATTTGCACATATAAATCCGGTAAGCTTATCATTTATTTTATCTCTAATTACACTATTTCTTTGAGTTCTAAATATATACAAATAAAGCACCTCCTCCATTTTGAAAATTAATTTTTGAAGTCTAACATAGTCTTCCAGACAACTTGATTCTTCCTGATTCTTTGTGACCTATGCACGATTGCTTCCTTTTCAACAGTAATGTCCTTGTCTGCTTTATGCTCTCCATTTACTTCCAGCTAGTCTACCTCTTCTATATAATTTGGAATGTCCAGCATTACATTACTTCCGGTTTGCTCAATTTCTTCCAATGTCTGACATAATTTAGATGTTTTCGCATGCTTTTCTCTTTTCTGTCTCAACTACCACCATTTGCTTTAACAAATGTTCTTTAATTATGCCTTTCACCCAGGATTTTGCGAACACATCTCTCACTAAGACTTTTATTTCCCACTACATACGACCATTCTGGGCTGTTGTTTTTGTTACTCAAAAAATTTTGATCTGGGAGAATCAGCGATAACTTTGTGCGGATCTTCCATCTGAATATTATTTCAGCTGGTGATTTTCCTGTACTACTCGTTGGTGTCCAGTGCTGTACCTTCCTTCCAGAGCATTTGTACTGTCTTTTCTGCAATCCCATTGGACTCGGGGTGATATGGAGACATGGCTGTATATCTAATGCCCCAAATCCTCAAATTTAGTAGATGTGAAACTGGTTCCATTGTCTGATATTATAGTTTCTGGGAAACCATGGAAAGCAAAAATTACCTTAAGTTTTCCGATTGTTTCTTTTTCTTACAATTCTATATTCAGTCCACTTTGAGTATGAGTTGATCACTACTAAAAAAATATAGCCATGGAACAATCCAGCGTGGTCGATATAAATACAGCTCCAAGCTTTTTTGACTACAGGCCAGATCATATAACTTTTCTTTAGCACACGTGCACTTCACTTGGCAATTCTCAAAGTTTTCAAAAAAATTTTTATCTCAGAATTCCAGGTGACCAAACATAATTTCTCGCAAGTGCTTTAGCCCATACAATATTAAAATGGCCTTGACGAATAAGCTGCAGAACATGGCAACGATCACTACTAGGTATTAGTACTCTATTGTCTGTTATCACACATCCCTTATTTATAGAGGTTTTCTCTTACATTTATATAACTTTATTGAAGTAGTCAATCTTAGCTTAAGATTGAGCTTCATAGTTCCATCTACTAACCTGTGTTTAAACTCTATATCTCATCCCGCTCCTTTTGTGTTGTGTGTATATATTATGTATACATTTGAGATGCGTACCTAAATTATAAAATTTTAACTTTTAAATTACATTTTTATTATTATTAATTTTATGATTATTAATTCTTTTTATTAAAATATACAGGTGTGGCTCAAATATATATATATAGGAGCAAAGTAATAACAAAATATTGATTTTTTGTAAATATTTTATTATACGTCATTTTTAAACTTTTTATTTTTAAAGTACTTTTTCTATTAAACTGTATATTTTTATAAAAACCAAGATGGAAGATGCTACAGTTAATTGTCTAAAAATAATTAAAGGGGTTGGAAACACTATTGTTTTAATCTGGGGAAGGTATTTTAATTAAAGTTTTACTTAAAATAAAATGGGATTAAGATTAAAGATTTTCTTTTATAAATATTTTGTCAAATCTATTTCTAATCTGGAAATAGATTTGAATTTATTTTTGGACATTATCTTATTGTTGCATCTTCAAAAACAACCGATAAAGAAAAAGTATAAAATGGCTGTATTTTGAAGGACAGATTAGATAAGCTATTATTGAGAGAACTGATTGCTACTGGACACCAAGGTTTTGAAATCTAAAAATGATGTAGTAAAAGCTTTTCCCGACCCTTGTATGTCGTCTTCCGCTGCCGTAATATTTTGCTGCCCCAAGAGTGAAGTAAAAGCCGACCTAAGAACTTTAGTATGCTAATAGAAGCTTGCTGCCACCAAAGAACTTGCATTTCAATTGCCGTGCACGTGCCATACTTTAAATTGGACTCTTAAAATTACAAGGTCTAGCCTAACTCATTTATCAATATTTCTTCTAATGTATTTAACTTTGTTTTTGTTTTAATATGTAGTTTGCTCTTAAGTAATTTATTTTATTTAATTCTCTCTCATATGCTCTTAACTTTGGTGTGGTCATTTATTTACATGTATTTATTATTTAATTTATATATCTGCTTGCGTATTATTATTATTATGCCAATCTTTAATAATCTGACAAGTTGAATTTTGTAAAATCTTTTCCACTTTTTAAGTAAGCCTTCATGAATTAAGTTTATTAACGTTCCCTTAAAATATAACGTATTGTTAATTAATACACTCGCCAGATTGTTTTACAAGCCAACATTTTATTTATGTTTTAATATAAAAAAATATATATTTGTTTAACTCTGGATTTTCTACCCGGGGTGAATTCAGAGCCTAGGCTAATTAACGCTTTGAAACCTTAGTTATTTTATAAATGTTATTCAATTCTGAAAAGGTGATCGATTATTTGTTTTCTATATAACTGCTAGTCTTTTATTTACTCTTAAAATATCAAATACAGTACTTATATATTCCAGTTATTATAAAATCAATGAAGGTGGGATTGAATTATTTTAAATAGTCGAAAAGGGAAGGGGGTAAATCTTCATGTTTCTTTTACTAAATAAAATCTTAACGTATTAGAGAAATTTTTATATTTTACTATTTTAGTTAATAAGTAAAATCTCTCTCTCTATATATATATAACTGCATAGCGTATTATTTGTCTAAATTATAGTATTCAAACTAGGGTCATTTATTTTTAAAAGCAGTAAATCTTATTCAATGTCGTTAGTGACATTCATTCGTACTGCGCTACTGACATTTAGCCTATCTTCGTATATATATATTACGTGCTTCTAGTCTTCTAATCTGGGGGTTGCGACAAGTTCAAACCCATAGATTTCTTCTCATATCTCATTCCATAGATAGTTGAGCTATCCAGAACTACATTTATTCCGTATAAAATGCCTCTGGCGGTGATCCCGGAAGTTTGGCACACACTATGCATATCCGCTTTCTTCGTATAAAAAGGCCTCTGGCGGTGATCCCTAAGTCTGGCACACGCTATGCCCATCCACTGTCTTCGTATAAAAGGCCTGCATGTCGGCGATGACCGCGGCATGCCTATCCACTTCGTTCTCGTCCAGAAGCATGACTTTTCCTATTATTTCTTGGCTAATAATGTCAGCACCACAAACTTCGTATTATTATTTCTTTTGCTTCATGACCCAGTTTTAATGCTCGAATATTAAAATTGTGCTCTGCTCAAAATATATATAAATGCCAACTATTACTAGTTTTATTAATTAAATTTATTTCAGTCTTATACAATCCCACTGTCGTAATTTATTTCTGTATTTAAAAGTATATACCTTGGGGAAAATAAAGCGTTTGTCTTATTATTGTTAAAATAATTTTTCATTAAATATTTTGTCATAGATTCAAATATAATAAACAGAGCAAAACTCTCCATACAGTATTGCCACCTGTGCTAAACAGAGTAATCAATGGATGCCAGAAGGCTTGTGCATAAAATCCCTATCTAATGCCTACTCATCCAATATCCCCAGACTAGTTTCTGGCTTGTGGCCTTCGTCAGTGAGGAGCTTTGGATCTGAGAGCACTGCATCTAGATCTTAGGATCTAATGCAACCCTCAAGCAACCACCTTTTATCTCTACTTAACTACAAAACTATGAGAATGAAATTGAAAACACAAAAAATATTTTCAATCTAAGCTCAATAGCTTATATAGTAATACTGGTCTGAACTCAGTTCAGCACCCATACATTTTGGTGTCTTTGGCTCTTTTACAACCATAGCCACTACTATCCTATTAGGCAGGATTGGTGTTAAACCATTAAGCATCACATGATCACATTTCCTATACTAGCACATTAATTGTTGATAAACAGAGCAAAACTCTCCAGGTGGCAATACTGTATGGAGAGTTTTGCTCTGTTTATCAACAATTAATGTGCTAGTATAGGAAATGTGATCATGTGATGCTTAATGGTTTAACACCAATCCTGCCTAATAGGATAGTAGTGGCTATGGTTGTAAAAGAGCCAAAGACACCAAAATGTATGGGTGCTGAACTGAGTTCAGACCCGTATGACTATATAAGCTATTGAGCTTAGATTAAAAATATTTTTTGTGTTTTCAATTTCATTCTCATAGTTTTGTAATTAAGTAGAGATAAAAGGTGGTTGCTTGAGGGTTGCATTAGATCCTAAGATCTAGATGCAGTGCTCTCAGATCCAAAGCTCCTCACTGACGAAGGCCACAAGCCAGAAACTAGTCTGGGGATATTGGATGAGTAGGCATTAGATAGGGATTTTACGCACAAGCCTTCTGGCATCCATTGATTACTCTGTTTAGCACAAGTGGCAATACTGTATGGAGAGTTTTGCTCTGTTTATCAACAATTAATGTGCTAGTATAGGAAATGTGATCATGTGATGCTTAATGGTTTAATTCAAATATAATCTTTCAAATGTATTTTGTTCATTTTCACGACCTCAATGGCGTGAAAATAGTTTATATCATATGTATAATGAATTTCAGAACGCTCCTAGAAATATATATGTTAGTCACCATGTTTCTGAACCGTAAATCAAAGTGTTAATGGCAGTATTATGTAATTCTTTCTAATAATCGATTGGCATCTTAATATTGGACCCACCAAAGATGTGTGTTTATGTATAGTATATATTATTTAATTAATAAAAGAGCATATGAGAAATAATAGCGTGAATGACACTATGTAATCATCTACTGCTTGCTCATTCATGCACATACTAATGTATGCCATTAATTTATAAATGTACATTAATACTTCGTCACTATATTAAACTATATTTTTATTGCCTAACTTATTTGAGTAGTTCGAATTCCTCTTTTCTCCACTTTCACATATTACAGCCCTGCTTATATATATTTTAGTTTAGTCATAATTAATAGATGTCTCATTGTCTTCTCATGCTTTGCTAGTGGGCCGGATTAAGAATTAATTCTCTTGTGCCATCACTATTATGTTATCCATTAGGTGTTTGATCTGGGGCTTAGAGAGTGGGTTCGAAACCAGGCTGGTCCTTGACCTAAATCTCGGGTTTGACTGGGTTTGAAGTTCAGTTTGTGAGTTCCAGCTCATGTTAAATGGATAAACATGTTTTGACCGGTACATTATGCAGTATATCAGGCCAACTTCTAGGTCAGCCCTTGCTGATCCATTCTATTAACAAGTTGTAACCATGCTCAGCTTTTGTCCAATTCACTATCTTTTTGCTGTCTATTAGTACTTTATTCCAGTTGTCCATGTAGTTAATGGTTCGATCCATTTCTTGTGGAGCTGATTTAATTGGGACCCTCAATAGCACATCTGCATGCTTAATGACATTTCCCTTTTTAAAATTTAGCTCAAAATCATAACCTGCTAATAAATTTAACCAATGTAACATTCTAGAGCTCAAGTGTTCTGGTGTGGTTTTACTTTTAGCTAATATCCCTAATAGCGGCTTGTGATTCGTAAAGATCTTGAATGGCCACCCGTATTAGTATTGGTGAAATTTTTTCACTGCAAAGATAATAGCCAATGCATCTATATCCAACTGGTCTGTAAAGATCTTGAATAGCCACCCATATTAGTATTGGTGAAATTTTTTCATTGCAAAGATAATAGCCAACGCATCTTTATCCAAATGACTATAGTTTTGCACTGCTATGGTTAATGTTCTCGTGAAAACTATTGGTCGCTCACCCTCAAACACTTTGTGACTTAATACCACTCCGACCCCAAAATCTGATGCATATGCTGTTAGTATCAACTCAAGGCTGCTGTCATAATATACTAATAAACTATCTGATGTGAGCAATTCTTTTGTAGCACTAAATGCTTTTCTTGGATTTGAATCCAATGCCATTTTTGGCCTTTTCTTAACAAATTATACAATGGTCGTGCTATATGCTCTTTTCCCTTCAGAAAAATTTAAAAATTAAGTAGGCAAAAAAAAGTCAATAGTTTTTGTACATTTCTGGGTCTTCTTTTACAACTGCAATTTTTTGAGGGTCGGGCTTTTTCCCTTTCTTTATATATGTACCAGGAACTTTATTTCAGGCACCATCCAGATACCCTTTTTCTAGATTTATTCTAGATCCGAAACTAGATGATTTATCGCAAATTTTAAAAAGTCACTCATGTAATTTCTCTTCTGAATTAGCGATTATTAAAATATTATCAAAATATAATAGTCTCATTAATAAAAAAAAATTTCTCAATCCTTTTGAGATAAATTCGCCAATCAACAGGACTATTAACATTAAATTCATTTTTATCACTTGCGGACCAGTAGTCATCTTAATACTCTTAATCCAAATAACTAATACGTATAAAAAATTTCCTCCACAATTTCCAATTACACAATAAATTCTATTACAATACAAAATTACCAGTTAAATTCTATCCTGTCAAGACTGCACCAGTTTTCTTAGTGTACAGCTACCATGAATACTACAATCAGGGGTAAAGGTGGTCAGACCAACAGAAATAAAACTAATTCGGAAACAATGTTTTATAATTAAATACTGACTTTATTTGCACAAGTTACTAAAAGTAAGGATTTACCAACATGCTTAATATATTTACAATTTATACATATTATTTACGAATTGCCAACGAGTCATACATAAATTATAAAAAGGCTGATGTGGCCTATATAATCCCTAGGTCCACTTTGGTACCTTCAGGGGTATTCATTGGGTTACTCCGTAGTCCTCATTATGCTCAATAGTGTTGTAAAAAGACCTCAATTTTCCTTATCTTCAAGTTTTTATATATTTCCTTGTAATATGGAATGTTCTAGAATATAACTAATTATAATTGTCCTTTATCTTTTAATTAATCATTTTCCAATCCAGTAACGTTTATCATTCATTTTATCTCTAATTACACTATTTCTAGACTTCCAAATATGCACATATAAATCCACTAATGCTTATCATTTATTTTATCTTTAATTAAGCTATTTCTCTGAGATTTAAATATATACATATAAAACAGAAAGTAAAGTGAATAATAGCTTACCTAAACTTTATAAACATTATTTGCTATTCAGTAATTAACCGATGAATTAAGTTCACTCAAATGCAGACTTTATATTTGTGTTAAAGATCAGTATAGTAATTCTTTTTCCTAATTGTTAATAAATTATTATTGCTAAATATATATGTGCTGTTATTCTGTCGAGTTTTATTGTATATTTGTTTGCTGTTTTCCAAGTCATAGTTGGGGACACAGCAAAAACAATAGCAGTTCTTATATCCATAGTGATTTAGATGTAGTTGAACTCATCTCCAAAAACATTTGTAATAGTCAATAACCTCAAAATGTGAAATAAAATACTGATGAAAATGTAGCTACTAAATAATTTAAGAGTTTATTGTTGGTCGCCACCATTTATTCTCATTCTAAAAATCTAAATGCTTTAAACAATGGAAAGGCTGCTTTAGTATTTGTTAACATAAAGTTCTATTATTGTGACATATAACATCTAAGTTACTATTTCTAACTATAATGAGAATCTTCTTATCATTATTACTGAATATTGAATGAATTCTCAGTATATTATCTACAGTTAATAATGACTTTCTGACTTACCACCAGTCATAATAACCCTATGAATTTGAACTGTATAAATTAGCATATTGGACTGCATTTTAACCACATCTATTTTACATCAAATAAATAAAATCATTATTAATGTACCTAATAAATAAACTATGGTATATAATGTTTTCCATCTTCTTACCATGTTGTTTATATTAAAATTTCTTTAGTAATCTTCTAACACTTATTTTAATTAAAACTAATATATATATTTATAAATTTATAAATATAACTCTAAAACCTAATATATACATTCTGTAAAGATATATGTATATAATTTTACTACAAATAATAAATTTATTTTTATGATAAAAATCAAAATGATAGATGATTTCATTCTAATTACTGATAAACAAAAGTGATATTATAAATTAATAAGAGAAAATTTGTTTAGGAGGATTATCAATTAGTAGTAATTGATAGTTTCTGTCAACAACAACAGAGCTAAAGATATCTGTTTAAATGGATATAATATTTTCTTTCTTTATTTAATCTTAATTTGTTCCTTTATTGCATTTTATAAAAAACGGATTAATTAATTTTCTTTCTTTATCAGACTTGAAAATCTGTGAAAAATTATAATTCAATGCAGAAATTTTAGTGACTTAATTCTGTGATATTACTGACTTTTTTCACACAGACATAATATCTAAGGAGACTATAGAGTAGGACCAATTTTATTAAAAACAAAAAATAACTAATATTAAAAACTTTTTGAATTTTTGATATTTTATTTTCATATTATAGGAGAATTTCCAGTTATTTTTTGATAACACACTACCATTTTTAACACTGTATATATCATAACTTAAGGATTCGCTTTGTAGGTGGAGTTTTTTGATATTTTCCTTAAAAGATTTCTATATTGTAATTAATAATGATAACTACAGCACAATGCTTTCTTCTTGTCAATAATCATTATGTACTTAATGAATTTTCATTAAAATATATAGCCATAAAATAATAAAAGTACTAAGGAATATTATGAGGCATGATTAGAATAATTCATTTTCAAGTTTGCTTTTAAAGTTTAACTTGTAATCTTATAAAAGTTCAATTAAAAAAATCATTTTAAAAAACTTCATTTTAAAAGTAAAAAAAAAAAAAAAGTACAAAGTAAAACAATAAAAGAAATTAAAAAGAGACTTACTTGAGATAAAAGCGATCATATGTGTGTAAATAGCTTAATTCCTCGTTCATTAGAACCATCAGTTCATTTAATAAAGATATCTGCAACATCAAACACATTCATAACTTAGTTTTGAGAATTATATTGTTATTAAATCTATATCAAACAGAAAAAATGATTTCACACAAATGGATACCAATAATAATAAATTTATATTTCCTCTTAAACAGAAACCTTTTTATTAATAAAACCAAAAAAATTAATAGTATATACAAGATATGTGTAGTCATACATAATTTATGAGATTTTAGTTTTTTCATTAAACTCTTACTTATTTCAAAAACATGTCACTATAAATTTCTAAATATTAGAAATGAAAAAAAAATGTGCTCAAAATACAGTTCTGTCTATCATTAAAATAAACCACAACTCAGTTCTCAGGTATATCTCCTTCCTCTCCAATCATCAATTACATATGCTGCATTACATCTTCAATATTTTTTCTTTATATTCACACATCGATACTCCTAATCAATTCAGTTTGGCCTGTGACTTACACTTTCTTCTACTTACAAAAAGATAATATTCCTTTTATTATAATGGATGTAATCAACTGTAATTGAAATAGACTAGCTACTTGAAATATTCCTAAACAGACTCATTTCTCAACCAATTCCTTTTCACATTTCAAAAAGAGTGATCCATTGGAAGCAAGAGTTTAAAGATAATTGCATACAGAAATTCCATAAGCTTATGGCTAATAAAAAATATCTTTTTTTTTTCTTTTTTGAAATGATTTTGTTAATCTGAATAGCTAGCAATCTTTCACAATATAAAAAAATAATTTTATTTTTAACCATCAAGATGATGCTGAATTTTGTGTATAAATATGCAGAATTATAGAAATAGAAACATAAAAATAAATTATCTTAGAGTATAACAAAATAAATAATTGTCAAAAACAATATAATGATAAAGGATAATATAATGAAAAGATAAACTGGGACCAACATATTAATTATATATATATATAACTAATGATCAATGTGGTAATGATGAATTAATGACTTCAGGGGAAATATAAAAAAAATTTAAAATAACAGTACAATAGCGTAAAATGATAATTATAGGCTGCATGCTATAATACATTAAATCAAGAAAAAGAGATGTTAGATTTATAGCTAGAATTAAGAAAAATGTGAAAAATATCTTCCAAAGTCATGAGATATCTACTAAATCAAAGATCTCTATTTCTGACAAAAAAATATGATTTTTATACATAATGTTATTCTGAGAAACTTTGCATTCAATGGATTTGAGAGATTTATTCATCAGTGATATCTTCAACAAGATTTTGGGACATTGGTTCAATAATATAAAACCACAATTTTTCAGAGAATAATGTGATATGATTAATCCAATGAACATGTCACTTTCTAAAATTCTCAAAAACTTGTAGATTCATGATGAGTTACTTCTCAAACATCATCATCATCATCAACCATTATCAATCCACTACAAGATGAAGGTCTCTCCAAGTTCAATCCATCTTCTCCGATCTTTAGCTTCTCTTCTCCACATCACCCCTGCACACTTTCTTATTTCATTCATCCATCTAACATGTGGTCTCTTTCTGGGTCTTTTACAATCTCTTGGAATCCAGTTTAAGATTTCAATTGTCCACCTATTATCATCTCTTCTAGCAATATGTCCAGCCCAACTCCACTTCAATCATTTAATTTTTTCAATGAGGTAAGTAATACCTCTTTGTTCTCTTTCCCATACATCGCGTTTTCGATCTCTTCTTGTTACTCCCAACATGCATCTCTCCATACTTCTTTGAGTGGTCTGAAGTCTTTGAATTGCTCTTCTATTAAGTATCCAAGTCACAGATCCATAAGTAAGAACTGGTAAAACACATTTATTAAAAACCTTCCTTTTCAAACACATAGGTATATTTCCTTTTAATATAAAATTATTTCTATCAAAAGTACTCCAACCAAGTTTAATTCTATAATTAATTTCATCCATTATGTTTCCATCTGTATTAATAATCTGACTAAGGTATTTGTAACTGTTAACTTCTTCTAACTTATCATAATCAATCTTTATTTTCATATTTTGAGAAAATCGATTAAACATTACTTTAGTCTTTTTAATATTTATCTTTAGTCCTACTTTTCTATTTTCATCTGATAACTCCTGCAACATTTCCTGCAGCTCTAAAGCATTATTTGCAAAAACAACTACATCGTCTGCAAAATCTAAATGACTTAAATACTCTCCATTTACTTTCACTCCTTTAGCTTCCCATTTTAATCCACAAAATACTTCTTGCAGAACTTCTGTAAAAAGTTTTGCCGATATGGAGTCACCCTGTCTTACACTCTTCTCAATGTTGACTTTCCCAGTATCATTATGTAATCTAATTGTTGCTGTTGCATTTTTATAAATATTCTTTAAAATATGACAATATCCTGGATCTATACCTTGATGATCCAATGCTTTAATCACTGAAGAAACGTTTATAGAATCAAATGCCTTTTCATAATCTACAAATCCAAAACATAATGGCAGCTCATATTCATTTGTCCTTTCTATAACTTCTCTCAATACCTGGATATGATCTACTGTACTAAAACCACTTTTAAATCCAGCTTGTTCTCTTGGTTGGTGGAAATCCAATGTTTTCTGTAGACGAATTGTTTGGTAAAAATTTTGTATAAAACTGATAATAGACTGATAGGTCTGTAATTTCTAATATCTTCTTTATCACCTTTTTTAAATATTAATATTAATACTGCATTCTTCCAATTATCTAGTATATCTTTATCATTTAGACATTTGGTATATAACTTTGCTAACAAAAATTCTATTTCTTCACCTGCTTCTTTTAATATATCAACTATAATTCCATCATTACCTGGAGCCTTTCCTTTCTTCATATATTTAATTGCATGTCTCACTTCTTCATTTAAAATTCTGGGCAATTCAGAAGATTAATAGATATAGGAAGTACTTGTTCATTAGTACTATATAATTCTTGATAAAAGTCTTCTACCCATTTTATGATGTCATCTCTCTTTTTAAAAATAATTCCATCTTTTTTTTCTTATTGCAGATATAAATTTCCTACCAATACCAAAATGTTGTTTTACATTCTTGACTTTTATTTTCTTCTACAGCTTTTCTTGCTAATTCACAGTTATACTTTCTTACATCATTTTCAACTTTTTTCCACACCATTTTACAAAATTCAAGATATTCAATCCTTTTTAATGCATCATTTTTGTATATCTTTATATTCCTTCTTTTCTTCATAAATTCTCTATCTCAGTAGAAATTTTATTGATCAATTGCTCCTTTTTTCTACCAGCTATCTTTGTTGCAGTTTGAAGAACTAATTTATATGTAAATAAATTGAAAAAAAATATGATACTGATGTAAATTTTTCAAATATTTAATACAGTGTGGACAAAAACAAACAAACAGGAAAATGAAACATTTATAACTAAAACTTCAGAGATTATAATAACTTTAGATATTTATTTTTAAAAAATCTTGATCTTTCATTAAATAATATATGATCAATTATCTATCAAGAGAATGCTGCATCAGCCTCTATCTTAAAAAAGTAGAATATATATTATCTTAAATACATTTTAGCTCAATACAAGACTGGATTTGTCCATTTGGATTAAACCTACCACTACCAGTCATATTTTAAGCTACAAACCTCTTCACGTATCTACTGCTTATAATAAAGTGAACCATAAAATTTTAAAGTACGTCACATTATTGTGTTTTCATCTTGGGCTCCTAGCTTTATAGTTAGCTAAATAGGTAAAAGATGGTTGCTGGAGGGTTGCATTAAAACATAAGATCTAGATACAGTGCTCTCAGATCCAACGCTCTTCATTGATAAAAGCTACATGCTAGAAACTAATCTGGGATATTGGATAAATAGACTTTAGATAGGGATTTTATGCACAAACCTTTTCCATTCATATCTCCACACCAGTTCAGACTTGTGACTTTCAGCAGCGAAGAGCCTTGGATTGAAAACAATATTGTGTTTTCATCTTGGGTTCTTAGCTTTATAGTCAACTAAATAGATAAAAGACAGTTGCTGGAGGGCTGCATTAGATCCTAAGATCTAGGTGGAGTGCTCGCAGATCCAAGACTCCTCACTGATGAAAGCCACAAGCTAGAAACTAGTCTGGGGATATTGGATGAGTAAGCACTACCTAGGTATTTTATGCACAAACCTTCTTCCATCTATTGATATTGATCACGAAAGGCTTGCATTGGGTAGCACTACTGTATGGAGTTTGCTACTATTATTAACAGCTTGTGTAAGCATAGGAACAGATGATATGTGATATTTAGGTGTTTTATATCACCCTTATCTACATCACTCCAGCTAATTTCCTCATTTCATCCATCCATTATATATCTGATCTCTTTCTAGCTCTTTACTAACTCTTGAGATTCAATTTAAGACTTCAATTGTCTATATATTATCATCTACCAATATATCCAACCCAGCTCCATTTCAGTATTTTAATTCTTTCAATGACACCAATGATATACGTTAGTTCTCTCGTAATGTATTTTATTTTCGTTTTTGTTACTTCCAAGATACATCTCTCTATACTTAATTACATAATTGGAAATCTCTATATTGCTCTTCTAAGTTTCAGATCAAAATGTAAAAACTGATAAAACTCATCTATTAAAACCTTTCTTTTCAAACTCACAAACCTTTTTATTTTTATGATAGATTTCTTTCATTATATTCTTATCTGTGTTAATAATATAATTAAGTTAGTCACAGTTGTTAACTTCTTCTAATTCGTGATTATCAATCTTTACTTTTTTCTACTGAGAAAATCCACTGAACATTATTTTAGACTTTTTAGCATTATCTGATAACTCTTGCAACATTTCAATGAAACTCTGAAGCATTATTTTCAACAATAACTACATCATTTGCAAAATATAGATGATTTAAATAATCTCTATGTACTTTTATTTCCTTAGCTTCCCATTTTAAAATACAAAGTACTTTTCATAAAAGTGCTTTAAAAAGTTTGGAGATATGGAATCATCTTATCATACATCCATATCAATCTTAATCTTTCTAGTGTCAGTGTGTACTCCAATCACTGCTATTGTATTTTGATAAATATTTTTTCAAATGGCAATATAATGACTCTGTACCTTGATAGTCCAAATCTTTAGTTACAGTGAAAATGCTCATAGAATCATTTGCCTTTTCTTAACCTACAAAACCAAATCATAATGGCAATTTATATCTCACTGGTTCTTTCTATAATTTTTCTCAATATTTAAATGTGATCCATTGTGATAAAACTGCTTTAAAATCCAGATTGTTCTTTTGATTGATTGAAGTCCAAAGTTTGCTATAGATAGTAAAGAACTTGTATAAGCCTGATAGAATAGGTATGTAATTTTTAATAATCTTTTTTTAAATATTACTAGTGCACTCTTTCAAACATTTAGTACATCTTTACCATTGTGCTGCAGAAAGAAATTTGCTGCTAACTGAAAGAAGACACTCTAATTTCTTTTTGAAGCCTTAAAGAAACTATGTAAAGCAAAATTCTAATGTCCATTCTATATATTTTTGCTGTTACAGCCATTATTACTATGTGATTAACCATATAATAAAAAAAAAAAAAACATGTATGAACTGCTCAAGAAATACATATGAGCCAATACAGTGAATTTACTGGCTTTTTACCTCAGAGTTTAAGACCAAGAAACACCATGATAATTCTTAATTGAAACAATAGTTGAATTTATTTGAAGGCTGTATAAATATGTGTTTGAATTTTCACCTTTTTATACACTACAATGTATATAATTTTATTTTAGATTTCATTACAATAAACTGTGTTCTCAAAATTTACTTAAACAAGCACAGTTTAAACTTTTAACACACACACAGATATACAAAATATATATGTATATAAATCATAAATTATTTTTATATATACAAAGATATCCAAATTTACAAATATTAATTATATTTGTTATAAACTACTAGATATAAAGAAACTGATTTTAATTTACACCATATATAAAGTGCTTTAAGTTGTGCATGCCTATTTTGTATAAACAGATTTAAATTATTTAGGAACTTTTGAATTAATAATAACATTCACCACTTTATCAATACAACTTAAATCCATGAATAAATTTTGTTATTATTAAAATGTTAAAGTTTATATTTTTTATTTATTATTCAAATTTTTCTACTCACAGAAGAAGAAATGTCTTTTTCTTTATATTTGGCAGCAGCTAATCTGTATAAGTTATTCTGACAAAAAAAAAATTTCATTAACAAAAATTTTTAATAAAGGCAATAAAAAATTTTTTGGAAAAAACTAAATAGAAATAAAATTCTTACTTTATAATCTTCATTTCTAAAAAAAAAAAAAATAATAAATAAATATCAATATAGATAACAGGAATGGAGCTGATTAAAGTTTACTACTTATTTTTTTTTTTTTTTTTAAAAAATAAATATCTTGCACTGTGCAGACATCAAAGAAAAATATGCTTAGATGAAAATTCATTTTCATATATTAAGAAATTATTAAAATGTTTGTTACTAAAATGAATATTATAATCTAAAAATAATATGAACAAATAAACTCTTTTTTGAAATTAAAGCATTATAATGTAACATCACTAAATCCTAAAAGATAACTAGTAATCTAAATGCCATTTTAACATATCACTATATAAGAAAAGACAATATGAGAAACAGAAACATATAAGGAAAAAGAAAACGAAAAATGGACTGCATAAATATTTTCCTACAGCAGAGATTGGGAACTGGTGCCTCCATGGTTGCATGCAATTCTTGTGGCTCACTTATTTTGGACAAAAAAATATATATAAATTTTATTAAAGATTTAATATATTTTGTTTTGTTTCACCCACAAAATGTTATATGCAAGCTTAAGAGTTGTTTGAATCTTGTATACCATAAAATTATAAATTACCAAAACATTATTAATAACAATTAAATATATTTATTTACAATTTATACATATATAAATTAAGATTTAACTGAGTAGCGAATCGTATTTACTTTTTATACATATAACAAAATAGTCCTTGCTTTAAAGTTCTACCTTCATTGCCCATATTGCAACTAAGTAACTAGTCCTTCCACTATACTAATGGTAAACTTAAGTGAATACTAAAGTTTATACTCATGGTTATTTTAAAAAAAAACACACAATCCTCCTATTTGGGCCTTCCGGTGCAGTCTATTAACATTTTTTCCCTAGTCGACCATCTTTAACCTTTATAGATACGGCCTCAGGGACATATCCATCATTGCAGAAAAGTCCAGGCACTTTTCCTTTTGATGTCCACGATACAGTAATAACAGCAACTTACAATGAGTAGAGAAAAGCTGATGGCAACTTTCTCTTTTTAGTGTGCACTATTTATATTCCTTTTTTTCTTGCTTGATATCATTAATAAATTCCTAACATTCCAACGTAGCTGTATTCTCATTTGATTAATGCATCTTTACAACAATGATTAGGTTCTAGCTTTTAATTATGTCCATTTACATTCCTTAGTAATTAGTTTCAAATATTTTATCTGTTTGTTTGCCTCTAAAATTAGTCTAATTTTTGATTTTAAACAATACACAGTTTTCTCTGTCTCTTAAAGCCATTAGTTATATCTGGCCTTATAATTAACAATTTAGTTTATCTTTTGGAAATCTTTTGTAGAATGCTTTTAACCTACAATATTTGTCTGTTTAAATTTAATTTAACTGCCAACCATCTTTCTTTGTTGCTATTAAACTTAAACTAAAATTATCTAAAATAAAGTTTCTTTATTTTTTTACCGAATCTATTTTCCATTTCTTTTTAAATTTATTAGCAATCTTTTTATTTGCTTTTAAACTTAGATATGTATTTATCTTTCATTATTATTTTTCTCTGGAGTAAACTTAGCTTTATAACTTATAATTATCAAGTTACTAAAGCCTATATATATTTTCTGCAAAATATAGCATTTATAAATAATGAATGAAATTGATTTAAAGTTGCAGATCCCTAAATTTTAATTTTTCTACATTTTTTTTTTTTTAACAAAATGGCTCTCTGTCTCAAAAATATCCTACAATCCTTGTCCTAGAGAACAAATGAATTGTTAAAATCAGCAAAAAATATACAAATTATAAATTTCACTTCTTTTAAAATATCATAAGAACATTGAAAAATTATTTTAATTAGTTCACATGACTTTACACTTTATCAGATCAAATAGTTCAATGATCATTAAACATAATATACAATTTAAAATATAGCAAATAGAAAAATATAATATATTAAATCCTTAATAAATAACCTTTTCCAGCAACCATATTTATAACAGAAAATAAATACTATTACTCTTATACACAAAGTCAATCAATAAAGTTTAGATTTTATTTCATGTCAATAAATTAGTTTTTAAAAATATTAATACAAGTTGAGAATGTAATTGGCCATTTTTATAAATGAGAATCAAATAGATACTGTATTAACTTCAATGTCAGATGCACTACAAACTCAAATAGTTTATTGAATATTGAGATGAAATGTTTTGCCCACTAAATGGAAAATATGAGTCTTTATATTTCCATTAGTCAAAAAAAAAAAAAAAACAGTGAAAGCTAAAATATTTATCAGACTAATGATAGTCAAGTCTAATAATGATAAGTCTTGTGATCCATGATATCATTAAACATAACAATTTCTCAGCATAAAAAGTTTTTATATAAAAATATATACATTAAGATATTTTAAGTTATAAAAAAAAAATGATTTTATTATTATTATAATAGTAATATCACTTTTTTAAATCCACATAACTGACAAGTACCTTTGGCATTATATATATGAAACTCTTTCAAATATTCCTCAGCCTCGTTCAAAACACAAATATGGTCATATAAGTAATTAAAACAAAAGTAAATGTATTTCCCACTGAGTTATGTAAAATGTCAACAACTACGAAGTATGCAATTCTTTTCAAGAACAAAAAAAATCAATTCTTAAAAAATGCATATATTATGTATGTATATAATTTATAATATGCCAGGGATTGAATTCCGTGTAAGTAATTAATATATATATATATAATATATAGAGCTCACAAATAAGCTCTTAACAAGCTTTGCAGAATATCCCCAACTCCAGACCAGTTTCTGCTACTAGTTTCCTCAGTGAGGTGCTAGGATATTCAAGAATGCTTGAATATCCTAGCACCTCACTAAGGAAGCCAGTAGCAGAAACCAGTCTGGAGTTGGGATATTGTTAAAGGACATTATGGCAACTTATAAATGAAATCAATTAATATTTGCCACCATGGGAAAAATCAGCAGCAAAACTTTTGCTTCATAAGTAAATAAACTATTTAGGCTGTTATCCTAAAATATTAACTATTTTAAGTTTTATTTTAATGTATATTTAATTCTAACACATTATATTTTATATTACTGATTGATTAAAACAGGAATCAAAAGGTTTTTTTTTAAAAAAAAAGTTAGTTGGGTTTTAAAACAACTGAAGTTAAAAAAAAAAAAAAAAAGATTTGTATAAAAAAAAAAGTTATTTTATTTTGTATTTATTATATATATGTTATGATTTGTAATATTTTTCAAAAAAAAAAGTTTTCTTTAATGTGAAATTGTCAGATAAATAATCAAAGGTATAATATTCAATTTATAACAAATGTACATGCATGTAAAATATTAAAGTTGTTCAAGTGTTAAAAAAAAAAGGAAAAAAAGAAGAATTATTGGTATTTTATGTTAGAGGTTTATTTTGAAATTCGATCGAGACCATTTATATATGAATTAGTCCTCCTTTTGATTGCTGTGAGTTAAATTTTATGAATCTTAGAACTTATTATATATATGCAACTATTAGATCACTGTTAAACGGTTTATTATTACACTATATCTATGTAGTCAATTTATTTGATTTTGTTCTGTAAGTTTAAGAATCAGATCCAAAGGATTATCTCAGTTAATTAAGTTTTCTCTAGTAAATCAAGGTTGAATACAAAGAATCATTTCACATAATTAGTTTGTGTTATTGTTAAATTGGGATTTGGACCTAAATTGGTCTCACTCCTTAAAGTTATTGTTGTAAGAAAGGTATATTAATTAAAATTACTTTATATTAGATATATGTGTATGACTATGCTATTAAATGTATTATATTTGTGAGGGTTGGCCATACATATGATTATATTTCAGGGTATATTAAAGGCCAGAGAGTTACTTTATGAGAATGTGCCCAATCATAAAAATAAAAAAAGTTGATTTATAAGATTTAATTGAACGATTAATGTTTTAAAATTAATCAAAATAAACTGTTGACTCTTTATACATAACTATTGTTTTCCACTGTTGTAAGCTAAAAATAAATAAATAAAGAGAAAAAAAGAGATTGGAGAAATGGTTATTGGAAAAAAAAAAAAAACATTATATTTTGTCTGACAATTATAATATTTTGTAATAAACTATTGTGTTGCTATTGGTTTAAATAGTATGTTAGTTTCTTTATATGTAATAATGTCTGGTCTGCAAATTTATTCCATGACAATTTCATTGGGAGTAACTTACATTCTACAAGATCTAGCCTGGTATTGTAAACGGTGTGCAATGTTCATCATCATCATCATATAGAAGAAAATATTTTAAAACTTATTTATATATATATATGTCAGCCTATTTCCTGATGTTTAATGATAGGTGGCGCCTGAGTCAATTAAATGGAAATAATTAAAATGTGTATTTCTGACCACTACAGTATATACAACATTGCATAATTAATGTAATATTGTATCTTCCATTTTAATATATACAATTAAGATTTGTCAATAAAATATATAAATTTTATTCTTTTAATGTAGACTGAGAATGACTGTTTAGCAAAATAGAAAAGTTTTAATAATTTATATTAAAATAAGAATAAAAAATGAAAAAAAAAAAATAAGCACTTTATTTTGAAGATAAAGACTATATATAGCCTATTCCATGGTTCAAATGTTGTACATCATGAATGGTTGATGACTGCTAGCTTTTGATAATATTAGAATGAAAATTCTTAACCCATGTTCCAATGTTTTCTTGTTCCATAATTGGATATAGTGCATGCAGAATTAATTTTGGATAAAAGAATTATCTAAATTTCATATTTTATTGAATGATAATCAGATCATTTTTAAATCAAGTAGTCTTGAGGTACTTACTTTTGATACATAGTTTGTATGTGCTTGATATCTTACAATGATAGGCTGAGAACATTAAACCATGACTTTCTAAGTATTAATAATCCTATTTCATTGATAATCGGTTATTCCAAGTTAAGCACTGTTCCCTTTATATGTTCATTGAAGAATGCATGTCCTGAAATAGAATTAGCTCTTCTGTTTGAATTCTAATAAGTTGATTTAAATTATCGTGAGGGTTATAGCTGACTAGTATTTGGTATAATGTGCTTTTAAAGTTTCCCACAGATAATATTAAATTATCTTCTTAATATTCTTTATTTTAATATCACATACTCAGAGTCATATCTAAATATTAGACTTTATTATAAAATAAAAAACTTCTTATATCTTATTTATTTAAAAAGCTTCATTATTTATTATGTAAATTCTAAATATAAAGTTTTAGCATTAAAAATGTGAAAAGGGGATAACAATGGAAAACTATTACCAATCATAATTAAGTTTACCTCAGGAAAAAATCTTTGACAGGAGTTTAATCTCGCATATATTAGATTTAAACAATGATATTTAAGTACAGATATATAAACTCACCCAAATTTTTTAACATATAAAAATGTTTTAATTTTTCGTTCATATTCTGCAACCTAAAAAAATAAAAATAAAAAATATTTATAATGTCATTTATATTTCAATAAGCAAATAATTAAACAGAGAGACTTCCTTTTATGAATATGGAAAAAGTATTTTTAAAAAAATTAAAAAACAACATAATTTATCTTGTAATAGAAAGATATGAAAGCATTAGTATTTGAAGATAAAATAAAAATTATCATTACTAAAAATACAAAAGCTGCTATTGCTGATCTAAGAGGATTAATCTTTAAATAATTTAAGAATACACATTTTTATCAATCTTACATCTATTTTTATTGGTTATAAAGTATCTTCTTCTTATAATTATGGAATTTAAATACTATCCAATATAAGTCTTTAAGAAGTTTTCACAAAAGCTATTATAGTTAAACAAATTATCATCATTACAATGTATTTAAATCAAAGGAAAGTAGTGAGAACTGTAATTGTTCAGATAAAATTTAATATTCTTATTTAGTCTTCATATATCTATTACTTAAATTTTATATATTGTACTAAAGATTTGTATATTTTGTAATAAATATTTGAAAAAAATAAAAACAATACATAATTATATACCTTTATATGAAGTAATAAAGCTTTATGAAAATTCATAACATAAAACAGAAAACTCAAGTGCTCACTGTTGGCAATTACTTAAAATTATTTTAAATTAAATTAGCAAACAAATTTACTTACTGATTATGAAAACAAGAATGATTCTAGACAATACCCTTCATTAGCAATACCAAATTTCTAATTTATTAACCACAAATTCTGTAACACCTAGACCAATTCATAATATGTATCTATATGAATAACTTTATCATGCTAAAAACTTCTTAAAAATGGAGAATGATATAACCTTATCATAAATTACATGTGAAACTTTTGATATTGTTAGTAAAGTGAAATCAATTTATGATATTCAGATAATACTAGATTTTTTATTATTATATTGTATCATATTAAAGTGTGTGCATGCATGTATATATAAAGAATGAGAGAGAGTTTATAAATACACAATTTTGAATTCAGTCCATATGTGATTTTATAAATATAAATGTTCTATTTTTCCAATACATTAGCTTTAAAAGAGACAATCTATTATACAAGTAAACAAATAAAAATAAAAAAAGGTCTATTTAATATTCAGTAGTTAAATGTAGTAGATATTATTAATTCATAATATTTGTAACAATGACAGACTAATAATAACATACATATGCGCAATGTATATATAAACACACCCAACAAACATGATTACTATATTGTCTTGACAAATGTTGGTATTTTATTTTAATAAACAGAGTTGTTCCTGAAAACATGATTTTTAAAACACACACACATATATATATGGGCATGTATTTCTCAAGATTATAATTTCCAAACAAAACTTAAGATTTTCTTCACTTTAATAAATTCAATGTAAGTAAATATTATTATTATTTTTACAGCTTTGTTCTCTGCACTTATATTTTCTATAATAATAATAGTAGTATTTTTGATTTTTTTTTTTTTTTTTTAATTTGTCTTTCATTCAAATTTGATGCAACAAAAAAAAAAGACAAATTTAGACCAACTAAGAATTATTTATTAGATAATAATCAATTCTTAAACATTTGCTTGTTATATATTACATTGACTTTCCTTTTATTTATTTTTTATTTATGTATTAGATTGTCCTTTTTTAAAGTTAATGTATTGTAAGAACAAACGATTTATGAAAATTAATCTACATACAATTCAAAATTGTTCATATATAACTAATTATTAACAATCAGAGCATTCACACCCTCTCTATTAGTTTATTTTGAAAATAAGATAGTAAATTTTACATATGATAGCCAAATTTTGAATTGTAAATATGACAAGGCTCTCAGAATTTGCTTCAGGGAAACCTCTTTCATTAACTGTGCCAAGTCCTTAAAAATAACCAACTAAAATAATTATTGATATGACATTACCAATTATAATTTAATTCATTAAAATTAGAAATAATGATATTTAAGTATTTTCTATCAATATTTTATATAAATAAGATATTAGATATTATATATAATAGCAGAATTCTGAATTATAAACTATGATAATGCAAAGCTCATGGGACTAGTTTTAATGGAATACTTTTCATCAGCAGTGGCAAGTCATTAAACAGCATTAAAAACAAATCCGAAAAGACTTGAAATCTATTTAACAACAGTGTGTATTTCATCTTTCCAATTTTCAAATAAAGCAAATAAAATATCCTTTATTTGCACAATGAGCTGACACAAAAAACTTAAATATTCTTATAGATGGATAAAATATGAAGTTTGCTTTTGTGATGTGAAGAAGGGAGGATATGGATAGGAGAAACTAGATTATACAGGGATAAGCCTTGATTCTGCAATGGATAATAATCGTTGAAAATAACGATGATTCATAATTTTATATTTGTTTTTCTATTGTAAATACCGTAGCACTTCTTAGTGAAAGTGCAGCTGGAATGCAGATATGTCTATATGTGCATAGTTTGAGATAATAGCTGAATGATTTAGTTAATATAAAGCTGACAAAAAAATTGATTGATAAGAAATAAAATGTATAGATTTTGAAATAATTTATTTAACAAAAAACACAAAGTAAACATTTTAAGTAAAATAAATTTGCACTTTTAAGCATACTTGTAAAATCTCAAAAAGCAATTATTGTATGGTGAGTATAGAGTTTAAAAATAATTTATCCAAAAAATATTAAACTTTTATATATAATTCTTTAATTAATATATTTTTTATTATTATTATTACTATCTAGCAATTTTTTTAAATAAGACAGTTAAATGATTTATGTTTTACCAAGAAACAATCCATACCAAAAACTGTGTTAATGCAAGCAATTTATATTATTTAATACATTTACTGTTATTAATATAATAATAAAAAAGTGTATAATAAATACAGTAATCAAAAAATTATCTATAAAACTTTGTATTTTTTGACTATATAAATTACTTTCAAAATTCACACATTCCATTTTTATTTCTCAATATTTTCAAAATTCGTACATTTTATTTCTTAATGATTAGGTTTTTTGTTATTATTGTTGTTTTGCCATTGAATACAATATAACTCGATCTGTTTGGTAATGCACATGTTAAAACAGTATTAAAATTCTCTTTTTAAACTTATAGATAAGTGAAAAAAGTTTAGGAGATTAAATCCTTTCTGAAGTAAAAAAAAATTAAAGCAGGCGTGTCTGAATTATATGATTGTTATTATTTTTTTAATAAAAATAAAAATATTGACTCAAACTAGAAAAAAAAAATTATCTATGCAGATAAATATTGTGTTGGGACTATGATATATCAATGACAGATGTCAAAAAAAATGGCAGCTTGAAAATCAATGGATGCATATTTCTATAACATCTATTGCTATAGCCCTTAATTTTGGACCAAAGAAAAGACAATGAATACTAAAAAATCAATATATGCACATCCAATCACTCAAGAATTCATTGTATATAAAAAAGAATTATCTAATTTGACTGTATGTCTTTTAAATGTTAAAAATTAATTATTTTAGAAAATAATTTAAGATAATATTAAATTTAATAAAATATTAAAAGCAAAAACATTTTTGGAAAAAAAACTTAGCCCTTATTGGAGCCCATGCTTTCCTAATCTCACATGCTCCTCCTCTTTTTCAAATTACTCCAATCCTGAACAATTCAAATCTGTAGAAAACTATTCAAGCTGCAAAATTGGATAATGGGTCATTCTGTTCTATATATAAAATTATCTTTCAAATGATATCTTACAATTTTCAATATATTAAAAAATGATGGTTTTATGATAATTTTAATTTATTTGTTTACTTTTAAATTTCAACCCTTTCATTTTTTAAAAATGAAAAAAGCAGGTATCAAAATGCTTTTGAAAAAAATGTAATGGCATAAGTACTTTTAAAATACATTATAATTATAAAACTAATGTTATGATGTATTCATTGTTCAATTTTTAGGATCAATTATTTTTAATCATTATTACAATATATATATAAACAGATATTATACAATTTGCAGATATCATAGAATAAAAAATAAAATAGTGTAGGCAGACTATATACATATATATTTTGGATAATTTTTAGACATAAATTGATATGTTTAGTCTTTGAATATGTATATTTAAATTTATTATTTCATATCATATATGGGTGTCAGCAGAGATTATGCAAATATTAGCAAAAGTAAACATATATATATATAATTAGAAGGGAATTAAAATTACATTCAAATATTGTGCTAGTAAATTAAATAGAGTTATTTCAAGTTTTTATCATATGCATTTGTGTTTATATACATATTTTGAAATGAATGCATATAAATTGCAAACTATTAATATATTTATATTATAAAATTATATTTTAGTAAATACAAACAAAAATTAATTTTTATCAAAAAAATAAAATGTGAACATGACCAAGCATTTAACCATATAAATGTATGTCTATAGATTTGATATATATATATATATTCTTAAAAGTATAATTAATCAGTTATTTTTAATACACATGTAATAATTTACCCTCAATATTTTTTTTTTTGTTTTATTAGAGAAAGCACTATATCATAGATATTTTTTTAGAATAAATAGGTAGAGAATATCTTTTAAATTTTGATTAATACTGGCATAAAATATTATAGGTCATTTTAATGGTAATTTTACAAGGAATACAATAAACTGTTTATCAAAAGCTCAATTTTAAAATATACTTATTGAAATTTTCAACTTATAAAAGTAATAACTTTAATAGCAGCTCTAAGTTAGACTAATCAGCGATTATTGGATACATATGAAATTCCCTTCTTTAGTATTTGAATCTTTATCCTCAGACTAATTATTGACTTTTTGTCTCTATTTATTAAGTGATATCTGAGATTTAAAGCTGGGTATTTTGTGAGATTTTGTTACATTTCTAGCTAGAGGAAAAACTAAAGAAACTCAAATATATAGTTACTAATTGATTTCAGATCTTTACAATTATTCAATCAAGTTGACTCGAGTAAAACCTTTAGGCTGATTTAAACTTCAAGTTTTAATCTTGACAAATAAAGTAGAGCTAAAAGTAGTTAAAAAAAATCCAATATTTCAAATAAGGACACAATTAGTATTAAAATTAATAAATAAGTTTTTTTATGAAATTATGATTTTATGTAGATTTTTTTTAATCATTGGAAAAAGTCAACATGCAAAACATTTATATTAAAAGACTTCTACATAATTTAAACCAAAATTATTCTTAACATTATCTAAAATACAAAAAAGTCCATTTGACTAGTAAAAACTGACAATCAATCATTCAATTGAAAAACAAAAATCATTATTAGTTAATTTTAGGTAATGACTACTATGTATATAAGTAAGCACTATCTTTCCACATAATATAGTGAAATTATTAAAATTTCACTTCAAATAGCTAGTATTTGTCAAATAATACTTTATATGAATAATACAAAAATGTCGTCACCTCAGTCTAATTATTTACAATTTTTATATAAAATATTTTTAAAACAAAGGAATGAAAATAATAGAATTAAATCCATTTTACCAGTTGTATTTGGATGATAACAACTTTGTGATATGATTCATAGTTTTAACAAAATAAACTATTTTTGCAACTATTACAAGTGTACCATTCTAAATTTTGAAGGCAAGCTACATTTTCTAAAAATTGCTATATTAAAATTTAAAAATAAAAAACTTCCTTATTCAGTACAATTTAAACCAAATATATCAATAAATGATATATGCATGCCCATACACATCATCATATTATTTATGAAGTTTATTTTCAACAATTTAAAAAACTGAATTATATTTTTTAAAGAAATATTTTATTTCTAATCTACATTGTGAATATTAATTAAATCAAGACTTTCAAAAACTTTCTAAAAAGTTTACTTTCAAACTACTATTTGACAAATGAATCAAAAAAAATTGTAAATTCCTAGAAAATTCTACAAAATGTTAAAAATACTATTAATAAAATTGTGGAATTTTTATAAAAGTATATTATTTTATTTATTTATAAATAATAAAATTTGTAATATTCTTAGTAATGCTGATCTATACATTCCTTTAAATATATCTGAAATACTTCATGAATGTGGTAAATTATATAAAAATCAAATTGCACAATATATATGAACTCATATTAAAAAACATAAAATATGTATTCAATCGATAGATCTTCCAAATCCGTTAACAAACAACATGAATTTATTAATAGACCAAACTATATATTTTTATAAAATTATCATTTTAGGAAGAATTTCTAACTATAAAAAAAAGGTCTATATAGCATTTTTATTATAAGAAATTTTGGTACTCATCTGATAGCCAGGCAAGGCCGCTTGATGGCATTGTTTCTATGCAAAAAAAACAATCAAATGTAACGTTCCCAGGCCGCGAGTGATTTTTTTCTATTACATCTTTAAATTTTTTTGCCTTTTATTTTTTCTACTACGTCTTTAAATTTTTTTCTTTACACAAACACATTTTTACCACTGATATAGTAAAACTTTTATTTTTAAAACCAATTTTTATTACATTTTATTTGTATTACCTTTTTTTTTTAATAAAACCAAACCAAAAATAACTTTTGTCTCAGTGACAACAAACTTTTTCTCAACCACCCCCCCCCCTCCCAAAATAAAATAAGACCAAAACTTTTGACATTTTCAACTTTCTTTTTTTTTTTATTGATTTATGTCATAGAATTACCACCTTTTGTTTTGGAAACTTTGCGAATTGAATATCTTTGCTTGCAGGTGTGTGACTGATATCAGAATTGTGAGGTTGTTTTGCAAATGTAGAGTTTCATGGACTCACCGCACTATGGTGCGACAATTCTTAGTGAGTCGGACTGCATGATTTAAGTAGAAATTAAATTACTCTGCTATGGAGATTTCAAAATTTGTGGTCACTTGAAATCCAGCCACCCTCAGATGATATGGTAGCCAACTGCGAATTGTGCAAATTCGCATATAATGTCATGAAGCACAAAACAGGCCGTAATATTCCTGTGTAATGCCATAATAAGCAGCCTGCAATGGCTAATACAACAGAACTAGCCGTAAGTCTGGCCACGTAAACGACACCACGTACCCCGCTCCTGTTGTTGGCAACTGCCAAAATTTAAAAATCTGCTTGCCACAATATGCCATTTTATTTGTCTCATATATTTTCTCGCAAAAACATGAGTTTTCACATGAGCTCGGCCAAATTGTGTTCGGCCCTACCCTTTGCCAATGTTTTGCACATGCAAAGTTGTGTAGGGAAGGGTGAGGATGATGTGACAATTCTTAGTAAGTCAGACTGCATGATTTAAGTAGAAATGAAATTACTCTGTTATGGAGATTTTAAAAGTTGTGGCCACTTGAAATCCAACCACTCTCAGATAATACAACAGCCAACTGTACATTGTGCGAATTTGCATAAAGTATCACGAAGCACAAAATATTTCTGTGCAATGCCATCAAGCGGCCTGCAATGGCTAATACAACAGAACTGTTGTATTACCCATAAGTCCGGCCACGTAAACTGCATTTTTATGTGTTTATACACATAAACAATGTCATCAAGTGGCCATGCACAGCTGTCAGACAAGTACCGAAATTTTAATACTTTCAACAGAGATGAATCAAACAGTGTCCAATATTTGACATTAATTTTTAAAATTATTTGCATAAACAAATCTAAAAATGCTCATGTTTATTAAAAGGTGACAGATATTAAACATGTAATAGGAAACAAAAATCGTTTATTATTAGAAACTACTAACCTATGTGCAATAATTTTCATTTTAATAAGGACACCCCCTGTTGAATGACAATTTACATATGTATTTATTGAAAAGATATTAAATTAATTATCATTCATTTAATGATGTTTGCAAAGACCAGACTAGATCTAAATTATTTATGAAACATTAGTGTTATAAGAAATTAACCAAATTAACATATGAAAATAAAAATAAAATTATTTGTATTAACTTTTAGAAGAATGAAAATTAAGATTTAATTAATTCTTTAAACTAATCGCAATTAGATTCAGTTTAATTAGAGATTCAGTTTAATTTTCTTCTGATAATCCATAAAAATTTGCAAATCAATTATTCAATTAGATTATATTTTGACTTAAATCAAGATTGTAATATAAAATTATTTTTAATACAAATAACTTAATACCTCTTCCAAAATATGAAAAATTATAATTTTGGCAATAAACAAAAATTTGTGTGAGAATTTGATGATTTTTTGATTATAAACAGGAAATCACTATCATTCCTACAAGTTAGATTCTTTCCAATAGTTCAGCACTACTAAAATGTTCAACTGGTCAATTATTTATTAAAACAATTGACAATAAAACCATCACTTATACTATCAAAACAGTAATTTGTATTTCATGTTTCTTATTACAGCTTTTCCACTTAATAAATTTAAAAAATTAAACAGAAATAAACCTTTAACGTTTATGCATTAGTGAAATTGTTCAACAAAAGTATATTATACAATAGTACATCCACTAACAAAAAAATATTATAACAATGAGACTTAGATTAATTTGGAAAAAAAAATAATAATAACCACAATATAAAGTTAATAACTTGTAGAAAACAGTTAAAAAATTTGAAATTGTAAAAAAACATGATTCTAGAATTCTTATTATTAAACATATACTGTATAACAAGTTATTTTAAAGAAAATGAACATTTACTAATTTTATAAGCAGAGATTAATTAATATGTAAGATGACAAAAAAAAAAGTTTAAATACAAGCATGGGTAAATATTAAAAAAAATTATTAAAAAAAGTTCTGAGAAAAATTAATAAACCCCATATAACATTCTTATTAGAAATCATTTCACAAAGCGCATTTTAAATTTTGAACAGGAGGGAAAAAATTGCGGAACGTAACGATACAATGTTCAAGTTTTTATCATTAAACAAATATACTTAAAAATATAAGCACTTAATGTTCAACTCATTAATGGGTGCTATAGGATAGTTAAGTCAAAAGCACTATTTGAAAAATCTCATTAAAACATTCTGAGATTCACTCTGTATGGCTCGATAAATTGAAAATTTATTTTTGACTGAAAGTGAAAATCTTTTTATGCATTTATCAACAAGTTTATGAAATTCAATTTTATCAATATTTTTTGCTAAAAACAACTGTACGTATAATATACTATACTTTACACTTAAAAATAATACATATATAAAAATATTTTGTAATAAACATTTTTATTTACTTGGACTAAAAAGCCAAAAAAATTACTTGAAATAAGAGTGGGTTTCCAGAAAATAATTAATTCAGTTAGGGATTGAATTAATTAATTTCTGGGCACCCAATGCTTTTATTTCAAGTTAAATATAAAAATGCCAATTATGATTAATGAAAGTAATTTTTTTTGGCTTTTTAGTCCACAGTAAATAAAAATATTTATTATAAAATATTTTTTATAAATATTATTTTTCATTGTTTAGTGTCCGTATATTTTTTGTAATTATTTCTATTTAAAATGAAGAATAAAAACATCGTTGCAGTCAAATATTTTAAAGAAAATTCATGGCACATTAAAAATTATTTGAATATTATTTTGTTTATAATAGATGCTTTTTAAAAAAAATAAACTTCATACATTTTAAAAAAGTCATTTTTATTATCGACTGCAAGTAAAATTTGTTTTTATTTCTATTTTAATTAATTGTTAATTCTTTTTCATGTAACCTTTTTTTAAATAAAAGCATTTCAAAAATATACTGCTCTCTCATAAACATCACTGAAAACTTACTGAACTAATATCAAAAACATTTAAATTTCAATCCACCATCCCTTCTATGGCAAATAAGCCAAGTGAGCAAACTGAAATATTTCATTATTATTGATTTCTAATATATGTACAAAATTTGAAGAAAATCCATTTAATAGTAATATGTTAAATTTTGATTTCAATATGTATCCATAAATAATTATATTTGTAAAACGCATAAATCTTATGTTAAAGATTTGCAGAGGTCCCTACTGTTGTTTTTTTCAGGCGCATAGTCTTAAGGTTATAGACTTAATATATATCCTAAATAAACATAATTTCTAACTTAAATAAAAGCATTTTTAAAAAAAGATTTTTTTTGTGTGTTTTATAATTATTATTAATTTTTGTTAATGCTTTTCTTTAAATGACAAATTCCTTAACTTTGGTCCAGAATCTATCTATACTTAATCAAATCCATTATAGCAATGTGCACATATGTAATTTATATATATACTATTTCTTTTTAAAATAAAATTGTTTAATTGAGAACATGCTGATAAGTCAATAATAATTACCTTTATCTGGCTAGCAATTTGATAGCTATTGGTCAGCATACTTTGATAAATAAATTCATCAGAGCTGTCCAAAACAGAAAAAGGAAGAATTCCCTGGAAAAAAAAAATCATTAAATGGTAAAAACTTTCAACTCTGAGAAATTCAGATTATCTAAAATAGTCAGATTTGCATTATTATGACATAATAACAAAGAATGTTAAAATTAAAACAGGCAAAACTTTCCATACAGTATTGCCACTCAGTGCAAGCCAGAGTAATCAAAGGATGCCAAAAGGCTTGTGCATAAAATCCCCATCTAGTACCTACTCATCCAATATCCCCACACTAGTTTCTCGCTTGTGGCTTCGTCAGTGAGGAGCCTTGAATCTGAGAGCACTGCACCTAGATCTTAGTAGCAATACTGTATGGAGAGTTTTGCCTGTTTTAATAACAGTTATAAGCAAGCATAAGAAATGGTGATCATGTGATATTTATTGGCTTAATGTTAAAATTACTTACAACAAATAAGCTAAGTTTGATCATTTCTAAGCAACATTATTTATAACATTTGAAATTACTATATTACGCTAAAAATAAGAAATAATTTCCATTTAAGAGTAGTAAATCAACAAGAAGTTATGAATGTTTATTAATATTTTTAGCCACTAAACATCACATGATCACCATTTACTATTTTTAGCTTAATAATATTAAACTGAAAACTTTTTAAAAATAACTGGCAGTAAAAAAGATAAAGACGAAATAAGATTAAAACATTTTTGATAAAATAAATTATTAATTTTTAATTCCTGTTTCACATTGCTTTCTAATAAAATCATTATAAATTAATTTTATAATCTTTTATTAGGCCCCCTGATTTCTTTATATTTCTTGTGTTAAATCTAACTTTATGGTTATTTGGCTACTATGCTAATTTTTTGGGATTTACACTTTGTATAAAAACACTACTGATATCAGATGATCATTAACAATAATTAAATATATGGAGATTATCATATATCTCAAGAACTCATGAAGACACTACACTTTCTTAATATTCTTTACAATTACCTTTCTGAATAGTCTCCATAAAGTCAATATTACCATTAATACAGATTTTATTATGTTCATATTTTCTCAAACTATCTGAAAAATGTTTAGACTTAAACTACTCTGGTGTATTACTTTGACCTTCACATGAAACAGGTTTTCTTTTAAAATGTCTTTTTCATTTTGTAATCCTCGAAAATTAATTTTAATATATTCTTAGTACCAGATGACAGGTAGATTATCAAAACTATTACATATTACACATGTATGTTTTATTTTTAAAAAAATTGCTGCATAACATATCTAGTACAACTGTAAAAAAATATAATAATGGTGTTTTTCATTGGAGAAGAGAAACACAAAATCATCACATATAAGCCAATTTTAATTAGATATCCTAGAAATGTGTCCAACCTTTATGTTGTATATTAAGTAATCAATCTTTTCATAACTAACATTTCAGCATATAAACCTTTGAACATTTTATATATATGTAAACACATCCAACTGCCATGCCCATGCCTTGGGATTAAGTGAATCTTGAAATTTTTCAGTTCAATCAGTTTTAGGATTTTTGTCAAGTAGATAATCATAGCCATACAAGACTTTTCATGAGTTCTGCTAAGTATGTGTGTATATTCATATATACATATAAAATAAGCAGTATTTAGTAAAATATTATATTTGTAAAAAGTAAATGTGCGTGTATGCCGAAGGCACACATTATTTTAAAAAGCACTTAGATTAATTAAATAGTTTTAATTAAAAGAGTAAATCTTATACTTATAAAGATTAGCTATACTGATAAATAATCAGTATTAGCAGAGATAATAATTAGTTTCTGATCAGATTTCTTGATAATGAAAACCCATTGCTAAAAATAGATAATTGGATGTGAAATGTGTTATCTGATCACAAGAATTGAATATGGAAACTCTAGATATGGACCACCATATGGGCAGCTGATGTCCAATCAAAAGACATTCTACAACACCCTGAGTAGTGCATATAGATGAACAAAAAGTGATTTTTCTAGGTAAATATCCAGCAATGTAGATGTGCCATTCAATGGGTGCTCCAGTCACCCCTACTTTACCTTAGCCTTGTGAAGAAGTTCATCTCCGGACATGTGAAAGTAAACTTAGGGACTCACAACAGGTCGTATTGATCTATATTATTATTTTGTAAGCCTTCAGGCCCTTATATGATGTTTAGTGAGTTATGTATATAAAGTGTAGAATATATAATGTATTTAATTGCTAATGAATTATTATCTTCATGCTTAACCCTCTGTAAATAAAACACTGTTACCTTTAAATTACTTGCTGAGCCATTTCACATTATTTTGAGTATTTCCTTATTTAATTGTGTTTGCAATTCAGCAAGCAATAGAGTGCTGTGGGACATAGCAAATTCCTATATTTATTTGACTGTAAGATCTTTAATATCTCCATATTAAGATGATTAGCAAGCAAGATTATATTTTATACCCAAACCACCTATTTCTTCAGAATTTTTTAATGGTGGTTGTGCTGGAAAAGTTGTTGCCTTACAAAAAGTTATTTAAGACTGCTACTTTTCTTTCTCATGAAAAAGAATTACACATAACTAATATTAGATATTTTAAAACTTCCCTAAAAGAAGATATATATTTCATATTCAGATCATATTCAATTTTAATAAACTTACTCGTGAATTCACAGGAATTGGCACTCCAATTAAAGTTGACATAAGACATGCTAAATCTATCTAAAACAAATAATTTATAAAAATTAAAATTTCATTTTTCTATTAATAAAATTAATATAATATGAAATCTTACTTGACTAAGATTAGTCTGATGTAAATGGCCTAGTTTCCAATCTTAAAAAAAAAGAAAGTCTGATAAACTAATGAATGATAATATATTTATTTATTTATACTGATTATTTATATATCCTATCATTCATCCATCTTTCTATCTATCTATTTATATATATGGGTGTTAAAATGATTTTACATGCAAATACATAAACAGTTTTTCTGTTTATATGAATAATGTACCACCAATATTTTGTATGGATTTCATCACTTGCCATTGTCTGGATAGTAAAGATAGTTCAATTGATAGGAAAATTAATAACAGAAAATAAATTACATATTACCTGTTATGTGATTTAGTTTTTGATTATTTTATTTAATACAAAATGTAGAAGTCAGATTAAAAAGAGAGAATAATAGTGAATAATGAATTTATTTTTAATTTTTATTTTTTATAAATATGCTTTATAATTTTAACATTGAAATAAACTTTGCTATTTTAGATTTCAAAAGCCATTCTAATCGTTGCTCATTCAGGTGTGACACACAAACTATCAGAGAAAAACTACAGGCTATTTTTTATTTTAAAAACTTGAAATATCTTTACTATTTTATTTATAATGTATCCAGGTCCAAATTATATTTTGGCAACTGGATAATTATGTAATTTGTTTAAAGAAACAAACACAAAATAATTAATAATAAATTCAAGAGTTTATTTTATTCTGAATAACAATAATATTAGTAGATAGGATTAATAAATCAACTGGCTATTTGCTAGTTGAACACAAGATCAATCTAGATTACATGACAGTTGATATCTCTGTAGATAATTAATACATAAATCTCTCTTTATAACTATAGTTCTGTAAGCACCTTATTGCTCACACACATCTTTTGAGATAGTCTAATTAGATTATGACTATAGTTCTTCTCTGCTGCTAATACTGTTTTACTCTGCAATTAAGAGTTTTTCAAATCTGCTTCAACTCTTGTTTTTTTTTTTTCCTCTAGTTCATTTTACTATATCTTCAGATTTAGATTAATTACTTGTCACTCTGAGAACACTAAAATTTCAACAAGTATTTTATCTACTTTTCTAATTTGCATAATGTTAGACTTATTTGAAATGCAAATTATCCTGTTGCTTCTTGCAGTAAATTAATTCTTTTTCTGTATATCATTATTTCTGGAGTGTTCTAATACTGCCTATACTGATTAGCTTGTACACAGACATACAACTTTATTAATAAAGATATATACATAACCAGTTAATATACAACTTAAAAAAAAAAGTAATAGTCTTTGATCCATTTCCTGCATCTACTTCTTTATGACCTGTTTTCTACACATTTATATCCTCGTTTGCAATTTTATTTTTAAAATAGGCCATTTGTGCTAATATTAGCTCGTAAGCTACCCTCTTCTTGATAGTTGACTCAAAGTTCAAATCTGTATCACACAGCAGATTTTTTCTCAGACTATCATCAAGCACACCCCATAATAACTGATCAAGCAATATTTCCTCATCATAGTTCCCATATAAGCAATCTTTTGCTAATTGCCTTAATGCTAAACAGTAATCTTTTATAGATTCACCCTTTTCTTGTGATCTGTTTCTTAGAGACAACCAGGCCATGTACTTCAATTGAGTGGGACTAAAATGATCGGTCAACTTTTTTACATCCACAATACCATTTATTAAGAAAAAAATTTCTAAATGAATAACATAAAGCAGCCATTTCCCAGCATCCCCTACATTAAATTCGACTATTGCAGACTGTCCCAATGACATTTTTTATTTAATTATATATATATATATATTCACGAGATTCTAAAACCAAAACTATTTACATGGTACACTGATATATAAACACTATTATAACAAATCTCTACTTTCGCACCTGGTTCGAATGTGACTGTAAAACCATGCCAGCTTTGTTATGTATTCAGCTATGAAGCTGAGTACCAACAATTATCACAAAATTATTAATTATCCAAAACGTTATTAATTAAGAATAAATATATTTATTTACATATTATATATATACACATCAATTAAGATTTAACTAAATAGTGATCCATAGTTTCTTTATATATACATTAACAATTAGTCCTTGATTTAAAGTTCTAAATCTTCAATGCTATAATCACTGCCAAACAAATAAATACTGCCATTACATTCATGGTGAACCTAAGTGAATACTAAAAGTTTATACTCACATACTTAAAACACAATCCTAATTGGGCCTTCTCAGGCATACACAAATAATAAAAGACCAATAAGGTCTATAAACATTTTCCTTAGCAGGCTATCTTTCATCTTTAGAGGCATGGGCTCTGGGACACTTCCATCATTACAGAAAAGTCTAGGGCACTTTTCCCTCAGGTTTTCTCAAAGATCCTTATGATAGCAACAACAACAGCACGTGATGAGTGGAGAAAAACTGACGATACACGCTCTTTTTTGCGCGCACTATTTATACTGTTTTCTCCTTGCTTGATATCATTTGAAAAATTCCTATCATTCCAATATAACTGTAAATCCATTTTACTAATGCATTTTTACAATTCCAATAAGGATCCGGCTTCTAATTATGTCCATTTGCATTCCACAGTAATTAACTTCTAATATTTATTCCATTTGTTTTCTCCTAAAATAGTTTAATGGTTTGATTTTAACAATATACAATTTCTTGCTATTTTAAATCCTTGAGTTATATCTGACCTTGAAAATAATCATTTACATTATCTTTCGGCAATCTTTTATAGAATGCTTTTAACTTACAATCTTTATCTATTTAAGTCTAATTTATCTGCAAACCAATCTTTCTTCACTGAATTAGACTTAAACTCAAATTATCAAAATAAAGTTTCCTTTATTTTATAAAATTTATTTTTCATTACTTTTTTAAAAACTTACATATCTATTTACATTTTATGTTTCCATTAATTATTAGCAATCTTTCTATTGCTTTTTAAACTAGATATGTATTTCCATTTTATTACTATTTTTTCTCTGAAGTAAAACTTAGCTTTATAACTTATAGCTTTCGAGTTATTAAAGCCTAATATATTTTCTACAAAATATAACAATACACAAACAGTTAGTATACAACAACTTAAAAAAAAAAAGTAATAGTCTTATTATTTGCTATCCTGTTTATTTAATTTACAAATAAAAGACTGATTTTAATTTAACCGAAATCTCTTATTATTAAAAATAAAATCATCACACACACACATATAATCTATGTTCTCTTAATTCTTATTCATCTGCTAATTTTTTTTTTAATTAGAAATGGTTTCTTTGTTTTATTTTTTTAAATGATTATTTTTGTGATTCCATGTATTCTCTACTCATTCCTTTGTTTACATTATAATTAATGCATGAAAATATTTAATTCAACATACACAGTCCTCTGGCAAAAATGAAATAGTATTTACAGGATATAAAGAGTAGATGCAGACCTTGTTTATGTTATAAAGATTATCTCAAAGATTTTAAACTAGTATAATATTGATTGTTTTCACTGACAGACTATAGCTTGGAGAACTTAATATAATGGAGAGTTATAATTATGCAAAACATAGAAATCTTTCATAAAAAAATTTACTTCAGAAGAAATTAAAAGACAACATCATAATATGTCAAGCAAGCAGACTAAAAGATCAGTATGCAATATAAGAGGAAATAATGTATTCGTGTTTCAAAGATTAGTTTTTATAGTCATCACAAACTTTATCTTTAACTTTTATTCTTTGTTTTTGTCTCTTTTTTTTTTTTTTGTAGTTAGAATAGCTATATTTATTTACAAATAATTGCTAATAAATAGATAAAATATTAAATGAATATATAGTATATATTTTTACAGATGGCCAAATTTAAAACTTAAAAGTTGTCCATAATATTCTCTTCTTTATAAAATAACAGAAGTGAGAATAGACAAATTAAAAATAAATAAAATTTATTTAAAATAACGAACTGGATGGAGTTGCTATAGAATAGTTTTGTTTTTTTTTTCATATGTCAAAGTGTTGACTGGGAAGCGAATCTGGTCCAGCTGCTTGGAAGGCAGCTATGCTAACTACTTGTAAAAAAGGTGATATTTTGTTAAGATTCCTATAAGAAATGAAAATCTAGTTTGATGTTTTAAAAAACTTTGTTTATTTTTAAGTTGTCTATTATCAATTTTGTTTAAGATTTTATTACTTTAAATATGTATACATAAGCTGTATAATGTGACAATGAGATATGACAGAATTTTTGATATGAAAAAAAGGGAGGGAAATATAAATGGTATAAGATTTTGAGTAACATTTTATTTTTTGCCTCAAAACGTCAGAGAAAAAAAGAAAACATTATTATTCTAAATTGTAAAAAAAAAAAAAAAGAATTTTTTAATTTTTATTTTTTAATCCTTCTGTAATTATTATTATGTTTAAAGTATATATTTATGACTGTTATTCATTCATAGTCTGAACAAAAGTGGTTTACTCTTTAATTACATATATATTAATTTCTATTTATAATATTATTAATGTAAATACAGCAACAGATGAATTTCAATAAGCATAAAAAATAAAATTTACAAATGAGAAGAACTAAGAATAATAATTCAGCCTAAAGATACAAAGAGAAATAACTAAGGATTGCATATACATCAATTCATATAAGTGTAAAAAAGATAATTTTTGAAATAGCTACTAATGGATTCAAATACCTTAAATGTATGTTAGAAAAAAGATTTCAAAAATTCAAAACAAAAAAAGAGAAAGAGAAAAGAGGAAGTTGTTTTTTTTGTTTGTTTGTTTGTTTATAGTTGTTTTTGTTTTGGTTTATGGATAAAACTTTAATTTTTATTAACATCATTTATTTAGCATATGGATTTAGACAGTTTAACTATTAACAAGATAACACAAAGAAACCTGTTGAGATTCTAAATAGGAAATAAATTCCCTAATGGCTTTACTAAGATCATTAATTCTGCCATTGTAATTATGAATCTGACAATCATTAATGATGTAGTTCATAATTTGTATTGTTCATATTTATACAAATCAATGGTTGACAAATTTTATTTATGAAGCAGATGAGCACAATGACCATGGAGTTGTCCTCAATATGTTGATGAAACTCTAGTTGCATCTAAGATCAAATCTGGCTGCTTTATTGTTAGATCTAGAAAAAGAATTTTTTTTTGGAATCTCATAAGAATTCCATTTTTTATATCATAATTTTTGGACTGTAGATTCTTGGTCAAACATCCAAAGTGGAATCTTGATTTAAAACGAGTCTTAGATAGAGAAATTATATCTCGAGTTATTGGCAAATCAAAATTATTTTTATTTATTATAGTTAAATCAAATAAAGTAGGAAAATTATGTATAATTGTTAATTATTTTCCTTAAGTTGCTTATATATATGTATATAAAATTAGATAAAATAAATATAATAATCAAAAAACTATAAAACAAACTGGACGTGTTTAATATACCAATATTTAAAAAATCAATAATAGCTATAGACAGACTGTGGCAGTATATGACATCCTAAGAAGCATTTAACAGTTAAAATTTAAACAAAACAAAAAAATCTCATTAAAGTCATACAACACTAACATTCCCATACAAATGGCTAACTTTCCATAATTTATGTATATTCACATAATTATATAGCTTATTTAATACATTGTCAATCACATTTATAAAATACGACTCTTTGATTTTTCTTTTTTTCCAAATCGTTTTCCATATGTAAAATAAAAATATTATCAAGGCAAAAATATCCATTACAAATAAGTGAATGTTCAGCAAATACAGATTTAAATCTATACACAAAATAATGCAATTTATTATATAAAAGTTCAAACTCACAAATTCTCTTTTCAATGCATGTTTTGCCTCACCACACCACTTTATAAACAATATTACATTTATTGATTTTATCACTAACATCCTTTCTATTAAAAATTAATCTATTAGTATATGGTCCAACATTAAAATGAGCATCAACTAATGATGTAATCCTCCGGCACGCACTTATTCATATATATAATGAAATCTGTTTTCCCATCACTATTTTTTTTTTTTTGCTGATTAAATTTTAAGTGTTAAATGCTACTTAGGATGGCATACATGCTGGTTATAGCTATTATTTTATATTGATATACTGAATACTGTAAAATATATTTCAGCCTATTTTATTATATATATATCTTTAATATAATTGTTACAATATAAAATCTGGCCATCATATCTTGACTTTATAGTTAACAATCAACTTTTATATATATATATAAATTAATTAACAACTCACAAATATATAATTAAGATGACATATATGTGAACACATATTTAAATAAAAAAATTTACAGTGATAATGTATTTTTATGAATGCATTTCCTTTTTGAATAAATAATGAAAAACTTTACCATTATTTACAGAAATCCAACGATTTTCTTTTGAAGGTTTTTTAAAACCTGCTCCCCAACCAATAAAAGGGGTTTCAGTTTCAGAAGGTAATCCAGTTCCATGAGAACCTAGAACAAGATAAATATTTCATTATGTTAAAAATAATTTCTTTAGCCTTTAAAACTAAATATAGATAGTAAGCCATTACAATAATTATGATAACAAATATTAAAAAAAAAAAACTTAACTAATTAATATATAAATAAAGATATGATATACATTAATATATATAGTGAAATGATCAGCTAAGAATCTGCAGATAAGGCTATTATCATTTACCAGGGGGCGCCACTATATTCACACTCTGAAATTTTGTGTGCAGAAAGAGAAGATATGAAGTTATGCTGAAGACATATGCAAGGGTGGGAAAAGAGATGGGGATTAAATTTAGGGAAGAAAAATCAAATATAATGATGATTAATAATGGGGAAAGAGAAGATATATAATTTTTATTGGGGGATATAAAGTTAAGTGTGGTGGATAGATATAGTTATTTGGGAATCATCTTAAGTAATCAGGAAAATTGCTTGGTTGAATGGGTGGGAGAAAAAATTGGTAAATGAAGCAAAAAAAAAAAAGGGTTTAGTAAAGAAATTAACAGTGTTTTCATATAATAAATATGATGCAGCTAGAATTGTATGGAAAGTTGTAGTAGCAGGGTTAACATATGGTAATGATGCATTATGTGTTAGTAAAAGGGTATTAGATTACTTAGAGAAAGCTACAAAGGGAAGTAGGAAGACATGCATTAGATGCAGAGATATGGACAGCAAATGAGGCAATTCAAGGAGAGATGGGATGATCAAGTTTTTATATGAGAGATGCAAAAAGCAAAATGAAAATGTTTGGTAGGTTGCAGTTTATGGATGATAAAAGAATAGCTAAAGTAGTATTTAATTGGGTTATGAGTAAAGAGCAGGCAACAAGATCGGTGAGAAAGGTAATGCGGTATGCAAAGGATTTGGATAAAGAATTTACATCAGTATACTTGTATAAAAGGTGGGATTATTGTGTTAGGTGGATTGTTGAGTGTTATAGTGGTAAGGAATGGGATAAAAGAATAGATGCATTAATAAAGAACAGGGAGTTAGAGAGATGGAGAACTAGTATGGAGAGTAAAAAGAGTTTAAATATATATAGAAGTAAATGGAACATTGGGTGCGAGTTAATTTATAATAGTAAGGAAAGTAGCTTATTGTTTAAGGCTTGAATGGGATCTTTAACAACAAGAGAATATACATGTAAATGGAAAAATATGGGTGATTTAGTTTGCAAATTGTGTAAGGAAGATATAGAAAATATTAGGCATCTGTTGATTGAATGTAAATGCTTGAAAGCAGAAAGGATACAGATAAAGAAGTTATGGGAGAATAAATATGAACAAAGTGATTATACAGAAAGTGGGTTATTGGTTTTTATGCTGGGTTTGGGAAAAGATAAAGGGAATTTAGATATAAAGGCCATAGAGTTGACAAAGATTATGTTGTGGAATTGGGATGGAACAGATTATGGGAAAGCTTAGGGTGGGGAATGAAAGGAGAAGGTAAAGTGGCTCTTTGGGCATAGTTGCTGAGAGATTTCTGACTCCGTTTAAGGAGAAGTCATGGTACATCACATCACATCAATTTCCTATCTCCGCTTGTAAATGCTATAATTCTAATGTTGATTAACACAGACTTCATTTGCTGTTTCACGTACAGATATATATATAGAAAATTTAAAGTTTACTGGAGAAGATATTCATACACAAGTGTTATAGAATTCTCCTTAGTCATTACTAATATATTGATGTATAACATTAATATAAACAAAAAACCCTCTCCACTTCCCCTTTAAAGGTGTGGGTGGGTTTTTAAACCCCTTCTCCCCCCCCCCCCCACTCCCCCCATCTGGTTTTTTTTGTTGGGTTTTTTGGGGGGGTTTGGTGGTTCCCCCCTCCCCCCTTTTCCCCAAAAATTAAAAAAAAATTCTCCCGGGGGATGGTGGGGGTTGGGTGGGTGGGTGTAGGGTTTTTTTTTTTGGGGGGTTGGGGGGTTTTTTTGAACATTAGATATAGTAGGAAAATCTTGAGATTCCTTTGAATTTCCGATAATTTATTAGAAAGATCTTTTATTATTTAGTATCATAAGATTATATAATAGATAGAATGATGGCTAATAAAATAAAATAAAATAAATATATAAATCATAAATTTTTATTACAAATCAATTACTATTATAATCCAACATTACTCTTTATGGTTATGTTTTATAACTAATTTTCCTAATCTAAAATTCATGAAACTCAGAGTAAATAATAAGTGATATATCAATAAGTAGCAAATCTGAAACATAAAGTGGTATATTCACATGTAATATAACATTTTCTCTGCCTAGTCCCACATATTATAATGGAACATATTCTAATAATGTATCAGTAATACATTTGGTTTCATCTATATAAATTGGTTGATTTTACATATTAAACTAAGTTAGATGTGTTTGCAAAGATATTATTTCAGAACTTAATGTTATAGTAAATAAAAATAACCTGACTTTAATCAAACAAGTTTATATTGATCCAAGAATTTATGCTTATTCATCATCATAATAAACATAAATAAATAATAAAACGAACATATTACCATTAAACTAACTATGGGAATATTTCAAAATATATATAAAATGGATGCACAAATCATTATTAAATATACTATTAATAGTTTTTATTAGTCATTCATTAGAGTAGAGTTTATTCATATAAGAATTTATGGACATGAATCAATATACTATAGGGGTGCTTCAAAATATATATAACTAAGAGGCATAAATTTCTTAAAATACTTTATAAATTTCTTAAAATACTTTATAAACTTCATACAATTATTTAAATATTTTACTGGTTATACAAACATATAAGCAAGATATATATATATATCATTTTAAATACGAAATTCATTTTTAAATCTTCTAATTAATAAATTCAAATATATTCTCATTAAATTAGCATGATACACACGCACATTCAAATGTTTGATTTAATAAGTTATCAACAAATTCCAAAGTCTCTCCCCTTCTTAATATTTTTCAATTCTAATAAAACATTATAATTTTAATAAAGATGATAGTATTAGTGTTCCCTATTTTAGATAAATGATTCCTATTTCATTAAAATCACTTTTTAAGCTTATATAAGGATTTTCTTATTAATTCTATATTTGAATTGTTATGACTATTGAAAGGTTGATTAAATGGCAATTACATTTTTTTAAAAATCAATGGTTTGATTTACCTTGGAACAACAAGCAATTTCTTTGGATTACAATGGTTCTTATTGTTAAATATTTAAATCCAAAAAAAGTAAAAAATAATAGTTATATGGAAAGTTTAACTCACAAAATTCACTTTCTTTAAATAAATTCAAAAATCCTTAATCTTAACATATGTATAAATAAAACAATGAAATGCTTTTAATCAAAGAATAAAATGATAAACTGAAGTTTAAAATAGTTCCATCACATTGAAAAGAGCAAAAAAATAATATTTTTCGAAAAAGGTTTTTCTGTATTATTTATAAATGCTATATTTTATTTTTTAATATATCCAGAGCCATGCAGTTAGTAGACAACTGGATAATTATATTATTTTTATTAAATAAAAAAAGAACAAAGTTTAAATAAAACTTCAAGAGTTTATTTACTCTGAATAATAATAATGGTATTAGTAAGATATTAGCAATTCAACTTGTTAATTTTCTAGTTGAGAATAAGATAATTCAGATCTTCTTAAAGTTCATATATCGTTAGAGACTAACAACTACAAAGCCACGTTATTCTGTAACTTGTAATTCTATAATTCTGTAACCACAATTTGCTCACATCCTTGACTAGAGATCTTCATTATTTATTTTGCAGAACACTTCACCTTCATTAGTTTATCTTTCCATTAGTTTAATTTTATTCTTCTTACTTAATTCTTCTGTAGACTTTTTATTCAGCTTTGATAATTTGCATAAAGTAACTTTTCTTTATATGCAAATTACCCTATTGCATTTTCCGGTAATTATTTTCTTTTCTGCATAATTGTATGTTTTATTTCTGTATTATTCTATCATTACATTAAACCTTCTAAACACATATCTTTAATAAAATATATATATGTATGTATGTATGTATATACAGCATTTTTAAACCCTTTTTTTTTGTACTGGAATATCATCATATCATTGATTATCATGTTTTATTTTATTAATCATTTTCCTTATGCTATTTTATATATCTTATATATATGTATGTATGCCTTTATAAAAACTTATAATGCATATAATTGTGCATTGATTGTACACTCCTCTAGAAGGTATTAAAAAAAGTGGATAGAAAATTGTCCCTCCTTTTTCTGAGAGTGGTGTAGTAACTTATACATATATATATAATTTATTAATTTCATTCTCCTAGATAACTACTGTGACTAAAGAATATAAAAGAGTATAGACAATATATGTAAGCAAAATTATTATCAGTCATATTTATCTAGAATACGAAAAAAAAAAAATATTCAACAGCTAAACACAATACAACACATATCTAACATATAATTAGTAACTCCTTTTATTTACACTTTATTCATTACTACATATTATTTTTACAATAAGTTTTATTTCCTTGTCTTACAGTTTTGACCGCCCAGAAATAATATACTATAAAAATACCTAAAATCATGTATAATTTACATTTTAACTACATAAAGAATAAAATAAAATAATATAAATTAATAATAAAAATTATCTAAGTAAAAGTATTAGTTACAAAAAAATAAATATAAAGGGGGGTATAATATAGAATAGAAAAAATAGAGAATTATAGACAGAGAAGGAAATTAAATAGTAAATTATTGGAGGATATCAATAAAAGTGGAAGAAATGGGGGTAAAAAATTTTGGAAATATATTAAAAGAAGGAATATAGAGGAGAGAGAAATAGTATTACTAAATGATGAGGAAAAAGAGTGTAGCTCTAGAAAAGAATTAGAGACAATCTTAAATAATTATATAATGGATATAAAAAAGATGTTAGATGTGAGGAATAGAGTAATAACAGACATAAAATCACATAGTAATGAAAATATTAGTTTTACAGAAAATGAATTGAATGAGGCAAGGAAGAAATTGAAAAGTGGAAAGGTGAGAGGTTTAGATAAATGGGCAGGAGAGATGGTGATGCATTTGGGAAATAAGGGCAAAATTAAATCTATTATCATGTTTTAATAAGATGGCACAGAAGACAGCTGAAATAATACAAGAGTGAGATTATTATTTAAAGAAAAGGGTAAGGATGATAAAAAGATAAACAATTATAGACTGATATCAATAATGTCAGTGTTATATAAAGTTATTGTGTATATGGTGGCTGGAAGGATAGCAAAATGGATGGAAGAAAATAAGTGGGAGAAATGCAAGGAGATTTTAGAACAGATAGGTGTATAGGAGACAGTTTATTTGTAATCACACAACTTATAGATATGTGTAAAAATACAAATAGGCAGTTGTATATGGTCTTTAAAGATATAGCTCTGATGAAGACTGGCTAGAAAACTGAAATTATAAGAAAAGGAAATAATATTAATTAATTATAGACACAATAAACTGCATTGAATAAAGTATGTCTGTTGTTAATTATATTTATTAATATTAATGTACGGTAAATAAAGAAAAATAAATAATTAACCTAATCGTTCAGTATACTGAATGGTTACTTTAATAAAGAGGGATATGAACTTAGGATTTTCAATCTATATTCATCCTCCACTCCATCTCAAACAACCAATACACTTGAATGCACACGTGAAAAAGATAAATGATCCCTAGTATATATAGTTCGTTCAGAACCAGCACTCATCAGTTGGGCCAGATCATAATCTCCCACACATATTTACAATCAGTTCTTGGCTTATACTAAGATAGCAATTCCTTAAACTTTAATGGACAGGCTGCAATCTTCTCACCCTTCCAACAATTCAACTATCCATTTCATTGAAAAAGCAATGATGGAATGTTCAAAGCCATTGATGAATTAGATATTATAGTCATACCCATATTGCCTTGGAAATAGATTATATCATAGAATAAGTCTAGCCCATCCCTCTTCTATGCATACATAATGGTCCGGTAATATGAGGAGTTAGATTGACGTATTGTCTACATGAATGTGACTACAATATCAAATCCACCAAAGGCTTTAATCATTCCATCATTGGTTTTTCAATGAAATGGATGTTTGAATTGTTGGGTGAGAAAAATGAAGCCTGTCCATTATTTAAGGAATTGCTATCCTAATATAAGTCGAGCACTGATTGTAATATGTGTGCAGGAAATTATAATCTTTGACCCACCTGATGAGTGCAGCTTCTCACAAAATATGTATATTAGGGATCATTTATCTTTTTAACATGTATGTAATCATGTGTCATCATCGTCATCAACCATTATCAATCTACTGCAGAATGAAGATCTTCAAGTTCAATCTAACTTCTCCGATCTTTAGCTTCTCTTCTCCACATCACCCCTACACACTTTCTTATTTCATCCATCCATCTCACATGTGGTCTCTTTTCTGGGTCTTTCATAATCTCTTGGAATCCAGTTTAAGATTTCAATTGTCCATCTATTATCATCTCTTCTAGCAATATGTCCAGCCCAACTTCACTTCAGTCTTTTAATTTTTTCAATGAAATCAGTAACACCTGTTTGTTCTCTTACCCATATATTGCGTTTTCGATCTCTTCTTGTTACTCCCAACATGCACCTCTCCATACTTCTTTTGAGTGGTCTGAAGTCTCTGTATAGCTCTGCTATTAAGTGTCCAAATCTTAAATCCATAAGTAAAAACTGGTAAAACACATTTATTAAAAACCTTCCTTTTCAAACACATAGGCATATTCCCTTTTAGTATCAAGTTATTTCTACAAAAAGCTCTCTAACCATGTTTAATTCTATGATAAATTTCATCCATTATGTTACCATCTGTATTAAGAATCTAACCAAGGTATTTGTAGCTGTTAACTTCTAATTCATCATAATCAATTTTTATTTTCATATTTTGAGAAAATCCATTAAACATTAACCTTTTTAACATTTATCTTTAGTCCTACTTTCCTACTTTCATCTGATAACTCCTGCAACATTTCCTGCATCTCTAAAGCATTCTTTGCAAAAACAACTACATCATCTGCAAACTCTAAATAACTTAAATAATCTCCATTTACTCTTACTCCTTTAGCTTTCCATTTTAATCCACAAAATACTTTTTGCAGCATTGCTGTAAAATATTTTGGAGATATGGAGTCACCCTGTCTTATACCCTTCTCAATGTTGACTTTCCTAGTATCATTATGTAATCTAATTGTTGCTGTTGCATTTTTATAATAAATGTTCTTTAAAATATGACAATATTCTGGATCTATATCTTGATGATCCAATGCTTTAATCACTGAAAAAATGTTTATAGAATCAAATACCTTTTCATAATCTACAAATCCAAAGAATAATGGCAATTCATGTTCATTTGTCCTTTCTATAACTTATACCTGGATATGATCTACTGTACTAAAACCACTTTTTGCAGTAAACACACACACAAAAAAAATTATTTTTTTCTTTTATATTTAAAATTGCATATTGAATCACTTTCCAAACGTTAACAATATTTTTCGTGATCTTTCCAAATTCAATTAAATCTATTTCTCTTCACTCCAATTTTCTTTTCACCTCCACACACTAAGCAAATATTCTGTACCAACAAAATTTTTTTCAGATGATATTCAAAAAATATATAAACTTCAACTTATGGAACAAATCAGTCACGTCATATAATAGATAACTGCAAAGCGTCACCGACATTGTCAGATTAAATAACTAAAGTCTATCGAGGGAAACACTATTGGCTCATAATTTATTGCAAGCATGGAATTAATTATGTGTCAAGTCTCTTTTATTTTGCGTTCTCTCCAAGCAAACAATCCTTGTCTTGAGAGTAACCACAAAAAACACAAAATACAGACAAGAAGCTCGGCACATAATTAATTCCACAAAAAAAAAAAAATATATGAGCTAACAGTGTTCCCCTTGATTGGTTATTTAATCTGACAACATAGATGGTGCTTCACATTTATCCATTAACTTAGTGAAGAAAAATCAACAGTAATGATGATAATTTCTGGGGAAAGAGAAGAGAAAGAATTTTTATCGGGGGGATATAAAGTTAAATGTGGTGAATAGGTATAATTATTTGAGAATCGTCTTAAGTAATCAGAGAAATTGCTTGGTTGAATGGGTGAAAAATTAATAAATGAAGCAAAGAAAAGAAAGGAACTGATAAAGAAACTAACGGTGTTTTCATATAATAAATATGATGTAGCAATAATTGTATGGGAATGGCAGTAGAAAGATTAACTTATGGTAACGATGCATTATGTATTAGTAAAAAAAATGTTAACTTACTTTGAAAAAGTACAAAGAGAAGTAGAAATACATGTATTAAATGTAGATGTGTGGATTGCAAGGAGGCAATTCAAGAGAAATGGGATGGTCAAGTTTTTATATGACAGATGCAAAAAGCAAAATGAAAATGTTCGAGATTACAATTTATGGATAGTAAGAGAATTGCCAAAATAGTATTTAATTGGTTATGAGTAAAGGACAAAATGGATGAGAAAGGTAGTATAGTATGCAGAAGATTTGGATAAAGACTTTATGTCAATATACTTGAACAAAAGGTAAGATGATTCTGTCAGAAGAATTGTTGAGTGTTATAATGGCAAGGAATGGGTTAGAAGAATAGATGCATTAATAAAAAGTAGGGATTTGAAAAGATTGAGAACTAGTATAGAGAGTAAAATGAGTTTAAATATATATACAAGTAAACAATATTGGTTGTGAATTAATTTATGATAAACATCATGTGATTACTATTTTGGCAATATGTATAGAGTTTTGCCTGTTTGTTTAATTTATGATAATAACAAGGAAAGTAGTTTGCTATTTAAGGTACGAACAGGATTGTTAGCAACAAGGGAATAAACCACTAAACTTCACATGATTACCATTTCTTATACTAGCACATAATTGTTATTAAACTAAGGCAAAACTCTCCATACAGTAATGCCACCCTATGCCAACCAGAGTAATCAATGGATGCCAGAAGGCTTGTGCATAAAATCCCTATCTAGTGCCTACTCATCCAATATCCCGAAACTCCAATATCCAGAAACTAGACTGGGGATATTGGATGAGTAGGCACCTGATAGGGATTTTATGCACAAGCCTTCTGGCATCCATTGATTACTCTGGTGGAGAGTTTTGCCTTGTTTAATAACAAGAGAATATACACATAAATGGAGAAATGTGGGTGATTTAGTTTGCATGTTATGTAAGAAAGGCATGGAAAATAGTAGGCATCTGCTAAGTGAATGTAAATGAGTGGGAGAATAAATATAAACAAAGTGATTATACAGAAAGTGGGTTCTTGGGGTTTATGCTGGGTTTGGAAAAAAATAAGGGAATCTAAATATAATGCCCACAGAGTGGACAAAGATGGAGTTGTTGAATAGGATGGAGCAGGATAGAGAAGAATATGGGAAAAACTTAGGGTGAGGAAGGTAAGGTGGCTAACAGATTTCTCTGGGCATAGTGGCTGAGGGTTACCTGATTTTGATAAAGGAGAAACCATAGCACATCGCATCGGACATGAAATTATGCAAATCTCTCAAACACCACCAAGTTTAATCTTTATAATCGGAATTACTAACACATTCTGCTAATTATCTACTAATTATGCTTTGAAACAGACACTCTGTGTCGAATGTTAACTCAGCAGATTAATAAACGAATGCATTTTAATTATATTTTGGTCATAATTATTATTTATTTCTCTATTATATAATTTCTACAGCTTTAAATTTTTGCTTTACATGTAAGTTAATTAATTAGTAAATGGAATAACTGTTATATATACAGGTTTTCTATTGTTTTCATACAGTCTAAAGAACTGTATCTGATTGGTTGCTGCACATCAATACACCTTGGCAATGGATTTAACTTTGTATATATAACAATCATCCCATTTATTAATTTATTTATATCTAATAAAAGTATTAAATTTATATATATATATTACAACTTCATTTATCTTTTATATGCCTTTACTTTTCAATCTATTATATTTGTTTAAAAAAAATTATAAAACTTACATTAAAAAACAATAAATTCTTTAATACTTAAAACTTGATATGCAAATTAATATAGATATAAAAAACAAAATTTATATTTAATAGCACTAAGCCACTTTTCGGCAAAGTCTCACCAGAATCATAATGCAGGATAAAACCTCACAGTTGAGAATATGAAAATATAGTGATTGAGAAATATGTAATTTTGTCCTAAAAAAATTATATGTTCCATTTTTTTGATAGTGGTATGCAAGAGTCTTTTCTGTTAATTGAATGTGGGTCCCTTGCAATTACCCATGCTTCTTTAAATTTCCTTTTTCTATCATCCCTCTCTATGTAACTGTTTTAACATTCAAGGGAGAATGGACATGTCCCATAGCCAACTCATGTTCAACAAAGATTGACTTTGTGTTTGTGCATTAATTTTACTTTTTTATATAAATAGATGTGCTGGGCAATTCTCATCAAACCATTGGTGTGAGATTCTCTATAGTACACCGCACTGCGGAAGGGGCAAGGCATGAGTCTTATATACGATTTGGGAAGCATCTTCTAAAGGGGTATTATCTTTGGTGATATTTATAAGGTTGTTGAGAGAGGGACGTGGTCTAAATCCTACTTCGAATGTGTCTGCCCAAATTTTTCGGAGTTTTGTTAAAATATAAGTGATATAAGGAAGACTGATACATGGTTTAGCCAAGTTGTTGTTATTAGGAACTTTGTTAATGCTCTTGTAAAATTTTTCTATAATTTTAATTAATTTAGTATGATTAAATCCAACATCCATTAGTTCTCTAACATATAATTCAATGTTTGCTTTTCTGTCTGCCTCGTATTTACATAATTTTCTGTTTCTGTGTAAGACACCCTTAATACCTGCCGTTTTGTGTTCGAATGGAATATTAGATTGGGAATATTTAATTGGTTTTACATCAATGTAAAGTCAAAAAAATATATACTTTGTATATGTCCTCATCTTCAGTATTTCATTCAAGAGGCGATGCTCTGTCTAATTCTGAGTGAATATTAATAATTATGTGCTGTGTAGCACATATAAACATGTTTTCTATGTATCTAATATATATGTCATTTACAGAAGGATCCAAATATTTAGGTAGGACAAGGCTTTCAAAAAGTTCCCAATAATAACAAACTGACTAAATCATAGATCAGCCTTCCTTGTATCACTCATATTTTCAACAAAACTCTAAAAAATCTGCACAGAGACATTCAGAATAGGATTTAGATCACCTCCCTCTCTCAACAACCTTCTAAATAGCATCAAAGATAATTCCATTCGAACCCGCTCTCCAATTTGTATATACGATCTTATGCCCTGCCCCTTCCTGCAGCGTGGTGTACTATGGAGAATCTTACACCGATAGGTGGATGAGAATTGCCTAGCACATCTATTTATATAAAAAAGCAAAATTAAGTTGCAAACACAAGTCAATCTTTGTTGAACAAGAGTTGGCTACAGGGCATGTCTTTTCTCCCTTGAATGTTAAAACAGTTTGCACAGAGAGGGATGATAAAAAAAATAAAATTTAAAGAAGCATGGGTAATTGCAAGGGAGTGCATTCAATTAGCAAAAAGGACTCTTGAATCCCACTATCAAAGAAATGGAACATATAATTTACTTATTGGGACAAATTTACATACTTCTCAACCATTATATTTTCAGACTCTCAGTTGTGAGGTTTTATTCTGCACTAGGATTCTGGTAAGAATTCTCCGAAAGGTGGCTTACTGCTATTAAATACAAAGTTTGTTTTCTTACAGTTTTTCATATTAACTTGCATATTTCAAGTTTTAGAATATTACATAAGTATATGAAAAGAGCTAAATGTTTGATATTTAAATAAATTATTTAGTAAAATCTTTCAAATAATAGACATTACATAAATTCTTATTTAACTTCGAATTCGAATTCTTTTTAAAAATAACATTTTCAAATATTAATTATATTAATGATTACTAATTATTATTGTTATTTATTTATATTTTATGCTAACTTTTATTCTGTTCTTTAAATTTACTAACTTCTTACGAGGGCTAGGTATGGGGGGGGGGGGATTTTTTTTATAAATATCTAAACAAAATAATTTTTTTTAAAAAAAAAATCCTAATTTTTTATAATAAATTGAAAAGGGGAATTAATTTAATAACCTATCTTTAAAAACCTTTTACCAACTAATTTATATTTAAAATAAAATGTTAATATATGTAAATATGTATTGAATAATTAAACTGTTAATAATCAATTGTTATCACTCTCTTCCCCATTGAAAATTTAATACAAAAACTAAAATATATAATTAATAAGTATTTTATTAAACATTAAAACTCATAGTTTGGCAATATCATATTATTATGATTTATAAATTGTTTTAGCATAATAAAGCTCTTTGTTCTATTATTTGTTTTTAATTCATTGCATAATTAAGCACGGATTCATTTAACAAATTAAGAGAAAAAATATATATATTTTCAATTTTAAAATAACATTTATTAATAAACAACTAACATGGCACAAATTTCAATTTTATAATTACAACTGTACATTATATAGAGAGAAAGAAAAAGAGATCTTACCCCAATCAGTCATTCCATGATCAGATGTAAAAATATAAGAACTGTGACCATCATCAAAAAACTTTTCAATCTTCTCAACCAATCTTTGTATACCATTATCAAGTACTTGAATATTCAAACCATATTCTCTTGGGAAAAAAAATAAAAAATTTAAATCTAAAAATTGTTCTTATATAAAATCAACTTCATAGAAATATTGAAAAAATGAAAAATGTTTAATTACATCACAAATTTTTAAACATGATTAAATTTTTAAAATGTCTAGATCTACATATTGATTTCATTAAATAAATACTTATATAGTCGGTTGCTTGGAAGATTGAGTAATACTGAAGCATCAAAATAACAAACTGAAGACAAAAGTTTTATTCACTTGTCCAAACAGATCTTTCTTTTCACTTGGCTGAGAGTCAATACAGAAACTTATCACTCTTGAGTCTGCCATTCTCACCAATATGCCAAAGCACACATGATCATATTTAGAAAACTTGAGTATAAATTAAAACTTATGGTAGAATATGAATTAAGTTAATTAAAATAGCAAGCTAAATACAAACATATTAATCTAAAATAACAATTTATACACATATACTAAGATTTAACAAGATCTCTTAGAATTAATTATCCATCTGTGATATCCATGATTTGAGTTCCAATCAGGCTTAGGTTTTGTTTTTGTTTTTTCAGATAGCCAGTTCAAAACAAACTCAGCTAGCTGTCCAACATTAGTCAATAAATGTGTCTCTAACTTTTATTGGTGGTGAATTTGAACTTGTCCTAGATTATCTTAAACAGAAAAAGTCCCAAGAGTAGATAACATACTTCAAGAGTTTCTAAAAAACTTAAGAGACTAAAGTCAAAGCATTTATTGGCAAAACTATTCAGCAACATTTGGCATAAAAGCAAAATAATATCAGACTTAAAATCAAATAACCCCAACAATGAATAAAAAATTATTGTCCAATGTCATTATTATGTATTCTCTTCATACTATTTGAAAGAATTATATTAACAAGAATTTTTCCAATACTTGAAATCCATTTACATGTGCAGCAGACTGGATTTAGGTCAGGAAGAAACTGTGAATAAGTTTTATTTTTGACAACTCTCACTTAAGAGGCTTTCAAAATAAATTAAAAATTGTAACATTCTTTATCGATCTACTTCAGTTTATAAATTCTATTTGGAAAAATAGTTTTCTAAAAGTTTTTGAAATCCTTAAATGCAGGCAAACTATTCAAGTGACACTAAATGATACTCTTAATAAATGCAAAATTTTACAGAATGTTCTATCATAAGGGTTCAGTTTTTAATATATTCATCAGTGATCTTCCAAATACAAAATGGAAGAAATTTATGTATGCTGATTACACTGATTTGAATTCACAAAAAAATTGTTTCCAGAAATGAAAAAAATTTCTCAACTTATGGATATAAAAAGTTTGATAATATTTTTCAAAGACTGAAATCTTATTTCTAATCCAATAAAGACACCATAATCAACTTATCTTCTAATAAGCATAAAAACATCTTATAATCTAAATATAACTTTTGCAATAATAGATGAAACTCAATCTTTGGATCATAGTCTACCTTATTTTACTTATTATCTCATGTTAGAATTTTTAGGAATAATTTCCTTGAAACGTTGGCTAGTATAAAAACAACTTTCTTATAGCTAATATATTCTATGGTAAAAACTATGCCCTGTTTGGAGAAAAAATGTCCATATTAAACATATGGATATTCAATTAAACATTACCACGATAAATATTATTGGTAAACTAAAGTCTACTCCTTTGCAGTAGCTTCCTATTCTTTCATATATTCTTCCATCAAAAGAGAAATTATCTTACAGAAAAATATAAAGAGTTATTAAGTAGATCATTCTTGCCAATAATTCAAGAAATAGTTTCACTATCTATGAGTTGTCTCAAATCAAGATTACCTTTCTGGATATTTAATCAAAAATTTATAACAAAGAATTATAGCATGAAAAATGGATTTTTCATGACATTTCAGTGAATTTCTTTTTCCAGATCCAACAGCAAATCTAGATAAATTAAATATTCCTAAATATTAATGGAGTTTCATCACCAGATTAAAACAATCCATGGTCATAGTACTCATTTGCTTCATAAATGGAATTTAACAACACTAACATATATAGATGTGGTTACAATTACCAAATTGAAAGATTTAATAATACCACTAAAGATTTTATTTCCTAGTTAGAATCCTTAACAATTTCTTTATATTTTATTTATAGCTGTTTTTAAAAAAATCTATAAGCGAAATAAATATCAATTGCTTTCGAAATAAACATTAATTTATGAATAAAGTTCAGTTATTAATAAATATAAACTTTAAACCATAAAATTAATTTTCATTGTAATGTTTATTTATTTAATTTTTTCTTTTTCCCCTCCTATTATTAGTTAAACTCAAAATCACTATTCCACAAAATAAATTTTATTTTTATAAAATATCTTTTATTTTAACTAATAATTATTTTTGATAAAGTTAGAACTTTTTTTTTTCCAGTGGTTTTAGAATTCAAGTTTTAGAATCAAGTTTTTTTTCTATATTAATGAAACAGTATTTTCCTTATCATATTAAAGGACTATTATTTTTTCCTACCATTTGAAGATATTATTAAAAAAATATCTTTTTTTTTCCTATTGGATTTAAAAATCATTTTGCTTAAAATTTAATCCTTCATAAATTTCTAAGTGATTGTTCATACAGTGCACTCAAGCAAAAGTCTCAAGGTTTCTCACATGCACAGCTATAAAATTAAATCCATTAACTGAAAGTTAAACATGATAATATTAAAAAATACAAGTTTTTATTACAATTATGAACATGAATTGCTACCTAAAAAAAATTTTTTTTTTAAATGTTAGTATATATGAAAAAAAAAAAAATTATTAAAAAAAAGACCGAAAGACAGCTAATAAAATTCATAATATTTGAAATTTTATAAAAATAAAAATATTATTACATATTATAACATAATTAAGTAACTATAAATGCTTGATTTAAATATTTTAAAATCATCATCTTATTAAAAAAATTTGAATTAAGAAATCCTTTAAAGATGAGCAGCCTTTTTTTTTTTTTACAGAATTTTTATATTTATAACTGCATTCATGTACTCAATTATAATTTTTTTTCTATCTTAAGTTTCCATAATCCTATTCCTCATATATTAAATATTGTAGCGAAGAATGTTTGTGGGACACATTTTATCTAATTTCTCTGCTAAGGCTTATATAGCCTGGGAAGAATTTCCTCATATAAACCTCACCATTCTTTAAATGTGTATTAAATATATTTTAATATAATTAAGATTTTGCAGTTGGTATGGTTTTCATAACTGAGGAGAAAGAGTTTTCAAAAAATGTAGAAGGAAAGATATATGGAATATGGAATGAAGAGTAATGTTGAGAGGATCAAGTGCTGATGGATAGGAAAAAAACAAAAAGACTGCAAATTAAAATCTATGATAATGCAGTTTAACATGTAATAAAATTTAGATATTTGTGTAGTAAGTTGAGTGAGGTTGGAAGAAGTAAAGATGAAGTTAAAAGAAAATAGCATTGAAGAAGGTATTTACTAATAGAAAGAAAATATTATGTGGTCTTTTGATGAGAGAAATAATAAAAAATTAATCAAATGCTATATGTGGAGTTTATTATTGTATGTTTGTGAAATGTGGGTAATTAGGAAAAAAAATAAGAACAGATTGGAAATCTTAGAAATATGATCATGGAGAAGAATGGAAAAAAGTAGTTGAATAATAAAATGATAAATAAAAAGTTTTGAAAAAAGTAAATGAAAAAAGATTGATTAAGGAAATTAGAGATAAAAAGAGATTGGATTGGACATATATTAAGAAGAAAGAATAGTTTAATGAAAGATGTTATGGAGAAAATAGTGAGTGGAAACAAGAAGAAAGGATGGAAAAGATTAACATTTCTGGATGATATAAAATATATGAAGAGATGTGAAACTGAAGATCTAGGCAGGGAAGAAAACAATGAAAAAATTTGTGAGAATTCATGGATCTCTTCAGAGCAAAATACTTATTGTGTATCAAGCTATAGGCTTTCTGGATGCTTTGATTTATTTGTACGATGTAAACTTAATTAAAAATTAAATTTCATTCTAAACACAATAAACCTATTCACAGAACAAACAAATCCAAATAAATTACTAAGATAATTCATAAGCTAGATCCCAAAGAATCTTTCAAATGAAATTTTAATTAACTCCCATTTTTTGTTATATAAATGCTAAACTATTTTGTCAGACAAAAAATGATCTTAATGATTTTATCTGACTTTTAGTTTATTATACAATATTAAGTCAAACATTGATAATCAAAAAGACTGAATGCTTTTTTTTAATTATCTGTGATTTTTGTTTTTATATTCATCAATCTTAGAAATATATTCAGACTAGTATGCTCCATGAATTAGATTAATATTCTCTAGATTACATATTTGATTAAGCCATGAAATTATTTATGTGCTCATTAAAATCATTAGAATTTCAACTAAATTAATATTTGAAACTGTAAACTGCCTTGATTAATATATAAAAAAAAAAATCACAAAAAAAAACCTTTCAGCTTTTTTGAATAACAACACTTGATTTAGTTTATAACAAACCCAAAAATTAGTTAAGAACTGTTTATTAAGATCATTTTTTGTCTAATAAATAGATTGCCATTGATATAACAAAAAAGTGGGCATTATTTATAAATTTATTTAACTGATTTTTTGAGAATCTAGCTTGTGAATTATCTTAGTAATGTATTTGGACTTGTGAGTAGATTTATATTCTTAGAGTTATATATTTGATAAGCCCTAAAATTATTCATGTGCTCACGGAAGTCAATAGAATCTTATCAAATAATATATATACAGACAGTGATGTGCAGTAAGATTAGAAAGGGAGAAGCAATTTAATTTTCTTTGTAATTAATCAAATATTTATTTACAAAATAGTATTTAAAAATTAGTTTGTTCAAAAATTAAGTCAATCCTTCTTTCTTATTTTATAAAATCTTTAATTTTTTTTTTTTAAAAAACATTACTAAGCAAATTATTCAATAAAGATTTCTCTATTGACATTAATTCAAATATTTTAGAGATATTCTTGTTCATTAACATTTCAGACATGATTTTTAATTCTATTCAATGCTGAACAAGATCTCTCAAAAAATCAGTCAAGATTAAAGTACAATTGGTAGAATTTTATTCTATAGTATATATAAATTTACTTTTTAAATCAACTGTATTATAAATGCCTATTAATTCAGATTACTTAAAAAGCAATTAAATGAAACTAAATAGAAAACTACTCATATCAAATTATAAGGAAAAATGACACAAATCAGTTATCAATACTTGTTTTTCAAATAGTTGAGAAGAAAATATATCATTCAATGAAAAAATAATAATAATATAAATTAAAAGGCATTAAATATTTTAAACTAAAATATCTGTAACATAATAACATATTATTAACCATCAAAACTCACCTAACCACCATTTCATATGGCTACACAGGCAGTTAATAACAGCAGCATATGATGTTTTGATGTTTTTATACCTATCCTGACTTTAGGATAATAGTGACTTTAGTTTTTGAAAAAACAAAAACACCAAAATACATAGATGCTGAACTGAGTTGTTTGGGTTGGAAACATTATTGTGTTTTCATCTTGGGCACCCAGCTTTATAGTTAACCAAATAGATAAAAGGTGGCTACTGGAGGGTTACATTGGATCCTAAGATCTAGGTACAGTATTCTCAAATACAAGGTTTCTCACTGATAAAAGCCACAAGCTAAAAACTAGTCTGGGAATATTAGATGAATAGGCACTAGATAGGGATTTTATGCACAGACTTTCCTGCATCCATTCATTACGAAAACTTGCACTTGGTGGCACTACTGTATGGAGAGTTTACCACTGTTATTAATATATTATTACATGAAAAATAAAAATCAATAAAAAAATTAATAATAATAAAACATTTTTAACTAGTATTAAACATAAAAATTCAAATTTAAAAAATAAATATAATATTAAAGCAAAACACAAAAATTTATTCACTTTTTTTAAGCATATTTCATTATAGTGGATTTTTCTAAATTAAGCATATTTAAAAACAATGTGGATTGTATTAAGATATACATATTTAAAAACAAGATAGATTGTATTTTTGATTAAGGTCCTATTATCATTGTCCCAATTTGCTAAAAATGAAACAAACATTGTTCATATATAATTCATTTTGGGTATAAGACAAATTATTATGAATAGTTTTCAATTACAGTCAAATCATGCAGGCATAACTTTCTATTATTTAATGAATGTAATTCAAAAAATGTTCCTACTAAGACAAAGATCTGTGAATTATAGTCATGTCATCCTGACAATAATATAATATATTATTATTATATACAGATTTACTTCAAAAATTGCTTCCATTAATGTTTTTATATGAAGAAGACAGAAAGAATGTTTTAGTGCTAAAAATATTGTAGGAACATTTCATTATGGAAGCAATGAATACACTTAACATCTATGAGAAATACCAACTAATTTTATCATTTTTTATACAAAATAAAAAAAAGATTAGGAAAGCATAGAAAATATAATAAATATAGATGTATTATAAAAGAACAAAGACCTAATTATAGTACGAGAAAGTAATGCTTCTCTTGCTTTCACAGACTATATGCCATTGTATATAGATAAAAATAAAATAGTCTTTATATAATCCACTATAGAATAATTTCCTTTTAAAAAACATATATGCTTTAATCCACAGTTTCATGAGTTGCTTTCAGATTGAGGAAAGCAAATAAAATTTCAGTCTGATTCATTGAATAGAACTGCTTGTGCCTCAGGTCATAATTTCAATGCTCTAAAATGACACAACCTTCCAAGCACCGCAATCATACAATCATTATTATTATATACTTTCAAAATTTAATAAAAAATTTACTAACAGTGAATGTGGTTTTTGACCATGTCCAGCAATATCAAGACCTAAGAAATGAAAAAAAAATACTATCCGGTCTTCCATTAACATTTTGTGCAGGCTTTCATTGTTCATAGCTAGATTTAAAAAATCCTAAAAAATCAAAAAGACAAAAAAATCTATTAGTATTTTTCTAATTAAGTTTTTTATAAAACAAAAAAATGTCATTAAAAAAAACAGTACCTCAAATTTCTGAAAAACCCATGTATCAACTGTAGTTGAATTTTTTCCAGCAAAATCTTCTAATTCTGCATCATATGTTTCCATAAAAACATGATTTCCTGAGGCTCCTAATAAATATAGTGTGTGTGTGTGTGTAATATAAAAAACCACTAAATACTCAAAAATAATCAACATGTTGGATATTAAAAATAATAATAATTTACAAATTTTAAAATTATAATAATAAATAGAAAAAAACAATATCATAATCAGTATGGCCATAATTTAATCAAAATATAATTACTCAGACTTTTAGGCATCATATTTGCCAATTATTCCAATCTATCAGAGGCTAGAGTACACATTTATCAACATAATGTTTTTAGCCATCCTTATAACATTTGTTACATATGTATATAAGTATATATATATAAATAGATAAACTAATTAAATTAAAATGTGGTACTTCAAAGATTAGTAAAACTTAAAAAAATAAAATAAATAATAAAATGAAATCAGAAAAGATTAATTCCTACGTACAGAAAAATAGTAATTAGTTAAATCTCTAGAGAAAATTAATGAAATTCCTTCATAAAATATATATAGACCTAAAATAATTAAATGATTGCAAATTCTCATTTGTGTAGAGAAGCTTCATGTGTGCTGATGGACTTTTAACCTTGGTGCCAGATGTCCCTGTATGTACTTTAAGCTTCTATTGTGGAGAACTTGCCTCCGAACATGTAAAAGCAAGCTTAGGGACTGAAGAGGTTGTATAGATGTTTATTATCATTTCTGTATGCCTTCAGATTCATGTATATAATGTAAATTGTATATATTCTATTAATAATGTAATCAATTGTCTAGAGTGATATTAAATACTAATAAGTGAACTTAGTTACTAGTTATAGTTTTTGCCAGGGAAGAATTTCTAACTTCATGCTATATGATGAACAAGAATCCCACTTCCAGATATAGCAATTGATGCAGTTGTATTTTGAACCTTGAATCAGATTAGAATTTTAATGGTTAGGTTAGAAATATAGAATGATCTATTAACATCCAACCATCAATCGGGAGTTTGATGGCAGTGAGGGAAGTAGTTGGCCTGTATGTTCAACACATAGAAAAATGTCTCTTCATAAACAAAAGTTAAGACGATAAAATTAAAATAGCAATACTATTATATTCCACCGGTAAAGAAGTGATAGGGATAGCAAACAGGTTCTCTGAACCTGATACTCTTGAAGATTTCATATAGTGACAATTTAAAGTAGCAACTATTAACCATAGTGATATAAATTATAATGAAGCTATAAAACAGGAGATAGCTTATGAACTAGCTCTCAAGCAATTTCATAAGTTCACTGAGTTTAAAGGAAATGGCAACATGCAAACTGACATTGCCAAAATACGTAACCCAAGCAGGAAAGAATCAAATAATTTCTAAACAATAATGATTGCAGAAAAAAATTATTTATTAGTTTTTGTTGTGGTAAAAAAGGCCATAAAGCCAGCAACTGTTTTCGCAAGAAAGAACGTTGCAAAATTTGTAAAACATTGAAACAATGTGATGAAATAAAAAGAATGAACCTCGTAAAGACAAAAATAGTCAGAAGGATACATTTAATAGTCAGCGAAATCAATTAATCAATATTAAAAATATGTCAACATCTGAAGAGATAAAATAATACTAAAATTAAAATAGTCTGACCAGTTTACATCCATGGAGGTTAACATCAGCAGCCGGATATCCCTAATTTCAGTCTGGAAATGGTTGTCTGTAATAGCAAATTATATATAAAATTCCCCGGCAATTGAGAAAACTGAACTAAAAACCTTGAAATAGAAATGTGATTAAAATTAAAGATATGGTCAAAGCCCTTATGAGTAGAATAGAGGGAAAAATATTTGAGTTACCTCTATATTTAGTCTATGCTCCAATTAATGCATTAATAAATTCAAAAAATTGGGCATAAAACTCAAGTTAGCAAAAAAGATTGAAATAGAAATGGAAATGAGAGATATATTTCCTAGGTTGTTTAATGAGAAACAAGGTAAATCAAAATGACCCATGTTTCATTAGAGATAATCCCTGAGGTGATATCCATAATTTGCAAACTGTGTAAGGTTCCGTTCACTCAGAAAAAAAGAGCAGAGAAGAAATTGTGCAAAGACTATTGAATATCAGTAAACAAAGCCATTAGTTAGCCTGTTCCCAATGCTAGAGAAATAATAGTGTCTCTGCAGAAATCAAATTTTTTCGCAAAATTAGATTTAAATGCTGCTGCAGAAATATTAACATTAACCCCATATGTAGGGTTATTTTAATGCAACAAGTTTATGTTTGGGATAACTTCTGCTCCCAGCATCTTTCAGTCAAAAGTTGAAAGCTTCCTTAATGGAGTTGAAGGTGTCACTCCATTTTTTAACAACATTCTTGTTACCACTACAACAGAAAACAAACTTAGAATTTGTCTATTTATTGTATGCAAAAAACTTGAAAAAATTGGGGCAAAACTTAACATCCAAAAATGTATTTGAAAGGCTTGTGAAATTAAGGTTTTAGGCCACATCATTTCAAAAAATGGCACATCTCCTGCCCCAGAAAAGGCTAAAGCCATAGCAGAAGCCTCAAGACCTAATAACATTAAGCAATTACAAACTTTTCCAGGACTTTATTACAAAAAATTTTTTGAAGATAAAGCCCATGTAGCTAGACCCTAATATGATCAAATTAAAAAAAAAAAAATGAAAATGGGAATTTGAGCAAGAGGAAGGGATTTTGCATATAAAGTCGTCATTGCTAACTTCATAGTTCATTACAATAGTGATTTGGAAGTTACTCTTTCAATTGATGCACTTGAATTCCGAGTCGGAGCAGTATTATGTCACCCCACATAGTCAGGTGAATGGCCCATTGCCTATACTTCATACACCTTCTTCAAAACAAAGGAAAAATTACAATCAGCTGGACAAGTAAGCTCTTATGATACTATTTAGCATTCAAAAATTTCATCAATACTAGTACGGATGTAGATTTATTATAATAACTGATCATAAACTCTTAAATGGAATTTTAGCAAACAAACAAGTTTCTGAACATCTTAGCCACTGCATGATAAGATGACTTCTGGAAGGTTATAATTATATACTAGAATATAGAAAGGGAAAGTAAATAGGGTATGCTGATATTCTATCTTATATGCCTGACCAAACAGAGACCTATCAAAAGAAAATGGAAATTAACTATATTGATGTGCTGAAGAGTCAAATCCTTAATAGCAAAATGGGAGCCGCACGGTCAGATGAGAACAATAGCTATCTATAATCCCGATTATAAATCAAATTTGTACTGGTTGGCCAAATCATCATCAAATTTTCCTTCATAAAGCACTATGGAATGCTAGGGAGAAATTATCTGTCTGCAAAGGATGCATCCTAATGGGTTTTCCTTCATAAAGCACTATGGAATGCTAGTGAGAAATTATCTGTCTGCAAAGGATGCATCCTAATGGGTGATCATGTGTTAATCCCAGTAAGGGGTAGAAATCAAATTTTGAAGTTATTGCATGAAAGTCATCCGAGAGCAAAGGCATTAGACCATAGTTATGTCTGGTGGCTGAACATTAATGGTGATATTGAAAGTTATATTAAAAAATGCAGTGACTGTCAATCATGCGATAAAGTGTCTCTGTCAAAGTTTGAAGCATGGCCAAAAGTGGAGGGGCCATGGCAGTGCATCCACATTGAAAATTGTGGCCTAATTGATGGACATTTATTCTTCATAGTGGTTGATGTATATTCAGTGTGGGCTGAATATAAAATAGTTAAAAATACTAGTTCTGATGAAACACTTGATAAATTATGTGAATTTTTTCCATACCATGGTCTTCCTGAAACTTTAGCTTCAGATAATAGAACCTGAGTTTGCATCAGAGAAGTTCAAGGAGGCTATACAAGAATGGGGGATAAAATACTTACTCACACTCCCTTACCACCATCAATCTAATGGATTGGTCAAAAAAGCCATTCAAAACCTAAAGTCATCCATTAACAAAACTGGGAAAACAAGAATACAGGAAGCATTTTTTACTGCATTGCTTTATCAATATTTGATTCCTGTGATCAAATCAAGGAAAATCACCTGCTAAAACATATTTAGATTAAAAACTGCATACTAAATTAACAAACATTGTACCTACAGAGGATCTTAATGAATAGGCTGAGAATACCTATAAGTTTGCACCTGATGAAGAGTACATGCAAAAAATAATCTGAAATAAATTCTGGTCATAGGCTGTAGTTATATGTCACCTATCAAAGCAGATGGTGATAGTTCATACTAGTGAGGGAAAGATATTATGCAAACATGTCAATCAACTGCGTAAAGTAAAGTGTGAACAAAATACCTATTTATTCAAGAAAACTGATACCAATGATAAAATATTCAACAATGATACTAAAACGGACCAGGGTTTACTCACATTGATGAAGACCAACTAAGCATAGCAAAAAAATAATAATAATAACAAGAGAAATTGAGATAAATCCATCTCAATGAGTTAAAAGGGAAAGAAAGATTCCAAAGTATCTTCGTGAATTCATATTAAATCCAGAGAAAAAATAAATCTCTGAACTTGGGGAAAGTGATTATTGTGCATGTATATAAGTATATATATAAATATATATAGATATAGATATACTCATTAAATTAAAATCTAGTATTTCAAAGATTAGTAAAACTTAAAAAATAAAATAAATAGTAAAATAAGATTAGAAAAGATTAATTCCCTAAGTAGATGGAAATAGTAACTAGTTAAATCTCAAGATAAATAATGAAATTACTTCATAAAAATATATATATAGACCTAAAATAATTATATGATTGTTGAGTTCCGGATTCAGTCATTAGTAACCACTGAAGAATCTAAAAATAAGTCAATAGAACTAATGAGAAGTAAAATTCCATGGTCAAGGATGTATCATGAATAAATGAATTAATTATCTTATTGATGGGATTGGAGATAGAAACCAATCAGAAGAGAAGAAATTGGACAATTAATCTATGCCAGCCAAGTGCAAAAAGAGTTTCACTCATGTGGAAAAGCTTCATGTGTGCAGATGAACTTTTAACCTCGGTGATGAACATTATTATACCTACCTTAAGTTTTTATTGCTGCAGAGAACTTGTCTCAGAACAAGTAAAAGCAAGCCTAGAGACTGAACAGGTAATATAGATCTTTATTATCATTTCTGTATGCTTTTGGGTTCGTGTATACATTGTAAATTGCAAGCCTAGAGACTGAATAGGTAATATAGATCTTTATTATCATTTCTGTATGCTTCTGGGTTTGTGTGTATATTGTAAATTGTATATATACTATTAATAATGTAATCAATTGTCTAGAGTGATATTAAATACTAATAATTGAATTTAGTAGTTGTAGTTTTTAACAGGGAAGAATTTCTAACTTTATGCTGTCTGGTGAGAAAGAATCCTGCTTCCAGACATAGCAACATAAAAAAAAATTGCCAAGAATTTAATAGCAAAATGGAAATATTAATTTCACTACAATTAATTTTGTTATAATTTAACATTTTAAATTCTTTGAAAATATAGATATAATAGAAAAGTATCTTTCCTGTTGAGTATGTGTATTTAAGAAAAAATATATTCTAGTTCCTATCAAGACCAAAGTATTTGATGAAATTTGTTAAATAAATCATAATCAAATTAACTTAATATGACTTTTCTGCTCTTATCATTAATTTTTTAAGTTACAAATTAGCAATATTTTTTTAATATCAGATGCTTTGATTATTATTGTATAATTATTTTTGCATGTGTAGATCATGATTCTTTATATTACCATAATATTATTATACACAATATGCTATTACTCTATCCCCTCCACATACACACACACATATATATATTTACTAGAATAATAAACTTTTCAAATTAATAAATTCATTTTTCATTTGCTTTCTTGAGTTCTTATAAGAGATTCAGATCTGATAAATGACACTCAATAGTATATCCTATTCAATATCAATTATCAGAAGTGCTATCCTTATACAAATTGAGAAAAGCAAATAAAAATGAATTTATTTATCATTTTCAAAGCAGATTTGACAATATAGAGCAGTGATTGATATGAAGAGCATTCACAAAGTTTATGGTTACAAAGATTACATATTGTTAGTGTTTCATTAATTGATGTTTTTATATATGTATTTATAAAAAATACAACTTCTACATTACTTATCTATATTTCATATTAAAAAGCCATGATATTTGTTATATTGCTTTAATTACAGTAGAAAACTTATTGTTTAGTCAAGCGTTGGTGGCCGAGTGGTCAGCACAGCTGCCTTACAAGCAGTTGTCCCGGGTTCGCTTCCCGGCCGATGCTTTGACACAAAAAAAAAAAACGTATTGTTTACTTATTTATAAGTTTACCAAAAACTTTTCAATATGTACATATATCTACAATAAAGAGATTTTTTTATTTATATAGTTTGCACATATAAAAATTAAAATCTATAAAATTAAAAAACTTTTCTTAGACAACTGTAAATTATAACTATATGCACTGATATGCTCTCATAAAAATAGCTATAAATGCAAAAAAATTATTATGGAAGCTAAGTCCTTTCGAGGGTATTAAGGAAGATATTTACCGCTCTCGAAAGCACTTAGCATCGATAGTGATTTTCATGTAATTATAGCTTTACTTATGAGAGCATATCAGTGAATAGTTGTAAAAATTAAAATTATAGTACAAGGAAAATTTTAAAAAAATAATAAAGTGAGAAAACACATTTACATATTCTGTATTAGTGTTTACTCATTCATTCACATTCATTTTATAAAATAATAATAATAAGCTTACTCTAACACGTCCTTATTTTTTTAAATAAAATGAACAGCAAAGTATCAAACTTTCATTGCAATTAAACATATTTTACATATCCTTTTTCTTTAATAATGTTTTTCCCCCATGAAAACATAATAGCAATGTCAAAATCAGCAGGCTATGATCTTTTTTGATGTTTCAAGTCTATATCACCACTATCTGCTATTATCCATTTCAAATTTTTGATTAAACTCTTCTAACTTTAAGATTTCTGATACAATACAAGTATGTTTTAAAGTTCCTTTTTTCTGCAACTACTAAATCGATAGTATTCATTTTATCATTTAAGAAAGCTATTTTACAAATTTTCTTAAAATTTTATAAAACTTTTAACTTTAAATTTAGAAAACATTTTATTTCATAAAATAGTGCATAAACAAGATGCATAGCAACCTGAGATGAAAAAATTCCTGCTACCATATTGTAAAATTTATTAAATTTATGAATATTATTGTTATTATTTTTTGTTTATTTAAATTTTTTTTTTTTTGGGGGGGGGAGGGGAATAGCATATAATTGAAGAAGTATATATTGATACCACCCATATAAGAAAATCAATATATTAAAAGTGACTGTAATTAATCTAAACTTTAAATCTTACTTTTATAACTCATACATGTTCCAAAATATTAATTAAATGAAATAAAAAAATATTATCAAGTTCAGTATCATAAAAAATAGTTAATATTTCTAATCAGTGAAAATACTCCACTATTAAGATATTTTAATTTTATTTTGGTTAATCTTATGTACAAATAATATATACTATCAAATATTTTTTATTAAAAACATAAAATCACTGCATCAGTTATGGCATAAATTACAATAAAATGCATTTTTATTACATATTTGAATTTCTTCAAGAAAAAGACAATGTGTTTATTAAATTTTAGCATGCAATAGAACAAATTTAATCCAATGACATAAAAAAATAAAATTACCTTTTGAAAACATTGGAAGAATATCAGGACTACCCCATGACCAAGTGTAATGACTCTCATTGAAAACAGAATCAAAGTCCACAGGATTTTCTTTCCAGCCTAGATAAATAAATGATTTTGTTGAAATATTAAATTTAGCTTTAAATTCTCCAATTACATAATAATGAAAATCAATAATACTTTATTATAAAAAAATGTAGTTTGTTTATAATTATTTATTCATTTATTTATTTTAAAAAAGGTTGGTTTATTGGTATCAAAATATATACATTATGATTTGCTTGCAACTATATTACTACACATACTATACTAGTAATATTAAAAAGATGCAATGATCAAATATTCAACATAAAAAATTATTTGTCCACAATGTTGTTATAGATATATGCTTAATATAATAATCAATCTAAATAAAATTGAAATAAACAACCAATTATATTTACAATTACTTAATTATCAACCTAGCTTTCATCTCTTATTGAAATAAGATAGAGATGAAAGCCGGATTGATAATTAAATAATTGTAAATATAATTGGTTGTTTATTTCAATTTTATTTAAACTGATTTATTAGTCATATTAAAAACTATTAATAAGAATCAAAAAAATATTTAACTTTAAATATCATGATTATTGGAACAAACTTTCATCCAACCATATCCATCTGGCTTCTTATTATATTTGTATATTTGATAATAATTGTGAGAAAAATTATATTATCTGCATAATTAAATAAAATAAAACAAATACTACAATTGTAATTTGAAATATTTTAAAACAATTATAATACCTGTTTTAAAAAATTATTGATCTGATAGTAGAATAACATGATCATTTGTCATTCTTAATATGACAATCCTGTAATTATTAGTAGTAAATTTCTTAATTGCAGACAGAATTGTAATATTTTACTTTCAATAAATATTTTAGTATAAAAAAAATCAATAAGAATATTCCAGAAGTTAAAATTAAATGTACTAATTAATGAGAATGGAAACTGTTTTAGAAATGAGTTATAGATATAAGAAAATGAATAGCATTGTGTAATTAAAAGGTTTCTACAGACTGAATGAAAGGAACAGAAGAGCAAATTTTGAACTGATTAGTGTAATCTTATGAAAATAGTAGATCCGGAAAGTGAAATTAATTTTAAATGCTTTCACGAAAGAATTTTAAGGAATGGAAAATTTACAGTAAGGGAACAATTAAACGGCAGACTATAAAAACTCGGGATTGTAGATTTAAGTGCTCTTTTTCTCCTTGTGTTGGTGAAGTGTTATTGGTCTCATGACGAGTATTGTTGGGAATGTGAGGGAATAAACCTAAATGTTTCGGAATCTAAAGATATAAAAATCTGACTAGTATTTAAAGCAGATTGTCCTGATCTCATTTGTTTTATTTAAGCCTAAATGGCTCTTAAAGTTTTAACTTGGGGAACTAGTAGTTTATTTAGCATAGTTGTGAAAAGTGACAATCCATTAAATAAGACAGTAATGTTAATTGAAAAGTGACAATCCATTAAATAAGACAGTAATGGTCAGACAATATTGGAAGAGTGTTTAAAGACTTGTAGAACTCTGTGATCATTTATTTTTCTGTATGTTAATTATATTTAAGTTTGTATATACTAATTTTAATATTTAACACAGCATTACGCTGTTGCACATGCGCTTTGAAGATTTTAACTATAAATGAATGAATACTAACACTCAATCACATGATAAAGTCTTTGGAAAAGATAGAATGGCCATTCTATCTTTTCCAAAGACTTTATCATGTGATTGAGTGTTAGTATTCATTCATTTATAGTTAAAATCTTCAAAGCGCATGTGCAACAGCGTAATGCTGTGTTAAATATTACAGTTTACAAACATCGCGATATAAAAATGATTTATTTATATACTAATTTTGTTTTTGTATAATGTATAATAAATCCTTAGTACTAAATTTAATTTTAGTTATTAATTAATTGTGGTTTGCCCATTCGAGAGGCTGTAAAGACACAACAAGAATAATAATTTGTTTCCAGGTAAGCTTACTTAATTAATAATAATATATAAATATTTGGCATGTTTATAAAAATTATATATTTTGTAATGACTATTATTTACACTATAGTAAAAATTTAGAGAACTTTGTTTTAAATAGTTTGCAAACATTTATGAGTTCATTCAAACATGCAGCATCACAATTGCTTTATCCTACACTAATATTTATATGGGAATACCTATTTATAAATTATATACTAAATAACTAGATTGTTCATTAATGATTCATAATTTATTACCTTGTATTGAATTATTTTTGTTTCCAACATACATTTGTTCCAAACTTAGTGACTGACAAAAGCATTTTTTATCCAAGAAACTTCATCAAAAAACTAGTTTGCTTAAATATTTCTTCTGCTTATGATCCTTTAGTGAGCATATAAAGATCAAATGCACAAAATAATAATAATAATAATAATTAGCAGATTTGATTAAATGTATAATTGGGTTGGGATACTCCAGTCCATAAACTGATTATTCCAAATAACTTATGTAATATATATAAACTATTTCATCCACTCTATTTACTTTGTGCATGATATTCTATATAATTTCTGGTGATAACTAAATTTCAAATGGTAAATTATTTGGTCAGTTCTATTGTTAGACAAATTGTGGCATAATAATTTTAATCACCAGAATTTATTAAAAGTGTATTGTGAGCCATTTTGAATTCTTATAATAGAAAAAAGATATTTGACATATAGAAGTGAAAAGGCTATGATTATGGTATGTAATATATCAAAAGCATGCTAAGCATGAATAAAAACTAATGCTTAAAAAATATATGACTACCTTTTCTGTATAAATGTCCAGAACATTTATGTGAATATTACAATTACACAGTAAAGAGAGAAAAAAATCTTTGATATTAGATATATTTAACTAGAAGAATTTTGTTCTTGATTTTGCCTTAATTTCTAATCATAAAATCTGCTGAATGTATTAATGTCATCATTTTGTACTATCCGAATAAAGTGACCTCTATTGAAAAATAGAAAATAGTTTACTATATATGGAAATACTTCTAATGTAATTTCTACATCGAAAAACATCAACAAATATAAAATGCACTAAATGATTTTAAAAATTTTGAAAGAAAAGTAGCATATAACATTCTAATGATATCATGGAGTATTTTATTCTCTGGCTTTTGTAGCACAATTTCATGGTTCTATATCATTTATTCAATTAACCGAATAAAATATAAAATGGCCACATGAGAATAATTATTAGATAAAATCAAAGATTTGAACTCAGTTGATAGAAAAGTTGTGAAAAACAATGTCATACCTAATATTTTTGTCCAAGAGTGACAAACATGCTCACAGTGTAATGCAATTTATTGATAATGATAAAAAAAAGTATCTGTCTTTTATATTATGACTAAGATTGTTAAAAGCATAAAGAAAGATATTTAAAAAAATTTTTTTTTCTTTTAAGCATTGATATTTTAAATTATTTATTTTAAAACATGATATCTTTCTGTCTTATCCAACGTCTTCTGTTTCATGGGAATTACAATTAATAAAATCTTACTCTGACATATTCATTAACTTTCTAATATTTTTGTGTTTGATAATTTGTATCATATTAGTCATTGGATGATAGCTCTTGTATGAATCATTTGTCAAATAGCATGTTTTATATGTGGATTAATCTTATAATGAACTCCTGCTTAGTTAGACAATAAATTATGGTAAACTTTTCTTCAAGGTTTAACTAAATGATGCTAGTTCAAGATTTACCAGTCAATAAGATTTTTTCTTATTTTAAAAGCAATTAACTGCTGTGGTGCATTGACAACAATCTTAAAATCAACATCATCTTGAGATTAGTTTTGATTTTCTATATACTACTTATTAGATTTTATAATCTTCTACAAAAGTATCACATTATTCAGTCAATTTAGTTGCCACAATTTTTAAGTTTAGACTTTATATTAATAGTCAAGTAAATATTTCAACCTATTATTTATTAATGGTGTATTTTATGCCAACATATCTCCTCCTATTACAATAAAAACAGATCAATAGCTGTCTCAAATAATTAATACCACCTGAATTACATCTTGCTTTGTAAATAGTATTTTCAACCAAAGCACCTGGAAGATAATGGAAAAGGTGGGAAAAAATATAAGATAGGAGATTACTCTTCCCTTCTAAAATACAAGCTATTTTAAATATAATATTAAAAATTGTATTTATAATATTACATTTATAAATTTAATTTCTAGTAAAGTAATTAAATTTATAATAATTTCAAAGTATGCTAATGAAATATGGATTATAAGTCCTATAACTATTGTTATATATATATACAATGACTATTTTAAGTATTTTAATCTAGATCCAACTAATTTCTGCTCTTATTCAAAATTTTAAATTGTATCCAAAAATAACTTGAATAAAAGCATGGTGCCAAATTTAATAATCTAATTATAACAAAATTTCTAAATAATAGACATAGTATGGTCACAAAAAGTATAAATCATCTATTACTTAATCAATTCTGAGAAAGATGCATAACTTTTAAAATAGAAATCATTCAACTAAGCCAAATTTTCTGGTGATACCTATCATAGAAAATAAATCAAGACTTTCATAATTTGCTATTTTTCTTCTTAACTAGTAGTTCATCCTATAATAAAAGTTTTGTTTTCAAGAAAAGACATGGTATTCATAAACAAAAACATGGAACTTACAGAATGAGCTTAGGAAAGATATTAACATAAAATAACTGTATAGTTAATTTCTGGAGAAGTGGGGGGGGGGGGGGAATCATGTGATGTTTGAACATCCAAGTGGCAAGCTGAAATAACACTCCATTCAAGTGATCAAACTGAGATTTTTTTCTTAACATAATTGAGAATCTATTCAGGAACATTTAGCTTTTGAGTTTACCATTCCAACCACTGCACATAATATTTCAAAACAAAATTTTTTTGGATGTTCATCCAAGAAAATCTTTAAATAATCAAAAATTATGGAGAAGAAAATTGCTCTTGCGATATTCCAAACATTTTTTTTTTCGAGATCCAATATTAAAACCACTTAAAATTGATTTTTCTAAACATTACAAAAATCTCATTAATAGACTGTGATATTTATAATTTTGTGCTTTATAAATGAAATTCGACAATCTCTGATTTAGTAAAACAAACTATGAATAATATAGTTAAAGACTATCCAATCTATGCATGCATTTTTAAAATTGAAAAATTAAATAAAAATATTATGAATCAATTTCCTGATTGGACTTGCTACAGATTCCTTTATATGTTTATGAGCAGTTAATTAGCTGTCTAAAAAAACGGCAAGATGTTAAATATACACATACATAAATAAACAAATCTTTTTTCATTTACTCTTATAAATAAAAAAAATTTTGTCTGCCTTAAACACAGATTATCAGTTTTTAATAAAACAACATCAAAAAATAAAATATATTATGACTTAATTAGATAATAAATTTTGAAAAAATAAGTAATGGAAAAAAAAACTATCCTTATAATAAAAATAAATATAATAATCTTTAACTTTATACATATTTACATTTTTAATTACTGAATTATGAAATTTGATTTATAATTTTATATTATGGACAATTTTCTAAAAATTAAAGGAACATAAACTGAATTAAATTGCATATGTAATTTAAATATATTGATTCACTCATAATATATAAGTATGATATAAAATGTTTTTTTTTAAATATATTTATCTTGTCATAAAATACATGCAATAAAAATTATTATAATTTAGTTCACTTTTTCTTAACATAAAGTGACATTGACTATTTAGTAGTTGTATTTCTTTTTAATGGATAAAAAATATAAATAAAAGAATTACATTTATGACACGAAAGTTTAATAAAAAAATAAAAAAGAATGCTTCTTACATAATGAATAATAATGAAGTTAATAATCTTATTGTTAGAAGCTTGAGAAAATATGTTGTTTTATTTGTCATAATAAAAAAATGTATTCTTGCCTTTTACACTAGTTAATTAGTTGGGTTTGAAATTTTAATATTATTGTTATTGGTAACTTTTGACTTACAAAACAGTTCTTATTACATTAAAAAAAAAAACGAATTATAATTGAAAAATGTTAATTTAAATTTTAAATATAACATAACAACAATCCTCATTTTTTAATGACTGTTTAAAAGAATCAAAATGTTTCTAATAAATCCAGTATAAAAATGCTAATTATTAAAGATATCAGCATTTTGCAGTTTAAAAAAAAACACTTCCTATATTTTTATGTTATTCAAAGAGATGAATTTAAACAAATAAAAAAATTCTATAACATATTATTAATTAATCAAAATTTTTAAAAAATAGGTAAAAATTTATCTACTTTCACTTAACAGTTTAAGGAATTAATGGTACCTCTAGTCACTGCACTAACATCTTCATAAAATCCTGCAATAATTGCAACATGCCCTGGTCGAGATTCTGTAGGAACTTGAGTTTTTGAAATTCCCCAAACACCTTTTTCTTCAATCACAGATCTGTAATAACAACAACTCTCCATAAGTTAATCAAATAAAAAAACGTATAATTATGTCTTGAACGTTATGTTTTCATATATAATGGTATTTGATTCAATTTTGAAGAAATTTAATGCTCCATTTATAATAAGAGACTTACTAAACAGTATTTTGAAATAAATTACCAATACTGTTCATAAAAGCTAAATATTTTACTTTTATATAACATATCATACCATTGACACCTTCTTTGACACTTTATCAATACTTTTATTTTTATTATTTGTATTACATTAACAGTTTCGACTGTTATTAATACAAATAATAAAAATAAAAGTATTGATAAAGTGTCAAAGAAGGTGTCAATGGTATGATATGTTATAATAGAAATCAATACATAGGAGAAGAAGAAGTAGAAAATTATTTTACTTTTACGCATGCATACATAAACAGATTTTTTCTTTATAACCATCTAAATAAATAGACCATATAATTCTCTGTATAAAAACTTATCATATAAGAACTGTCTCTATATGATATAAAGTCAAATAATCTAAGGAATTTTTTTAACTATACTATTTCTTTTATTTATGTAAAGATTTGTTTAGTCTTCACATAAATACTTCATTACTTCATTTCTTCATTTTAAAAATGCTTATTGCAAGCATTTTTTTTAAAGTTTAATAAACTATAAACACATATGTACATTATGTGTAGTATAAGTTTTCTATTAATGGAAAATTATGATTATTTATTATTACATATACTGACATATGAGATTTACCTAATCATAGTATAATATTTGATTGAATAGTTTCATAGTAAATCTTATCTACATATAATTTTTATTATACAAAAGATATTTTTTTATTTTTAATTTCTACAAAGACAAATTCTACTTTTTTTAAATTGAAATAAATTAATAGATTTGAGAAACCAATTAGATTATTTGATAAATCACGGCTAATAAATTAAAAAAAATAATTAAATAATTATTTCTTTTATAAAGTTAAGATTAAAAAAATTCAAGTGACTTGATATCAATCTATATACACAAAAAAAAAAAAAAAATTAAAATCTTGTTTATTCTTATTCTGATTTTAATTTGAAGTCAGAAAACATGTGAAAGTCACAAACAGGAAATCTGATCAGCCATCTTCATCAGGAATGAGAAGAAGTAAAGCTTCAGACTGGTGATCTTGTTATCTATGCCGCAGAAGCAACTAATAATAAGTAGATTGTTTAATGTGTTTCAGACAATCTTAAGTTCAGTAATAGACAATTCCAAAGACTCATTGCCACAGGCTGCACCAGGTATTCTAGCACTTTTGTGAAATGTAATGAACTATTCGAATTTCTTTTAAAAAATACATAATCACATTAAAGCATACTATATTTCCACTAACCTTTAAACTTTTCTAACAAAAAACAACATAGATATTTAAATTTCTTAATTATCTTTTAAGTATTTAAAAATATACTTTCAAATAATTTTTATATTTCCTTCTTTTGTTCCTCAAGTTATATGGTAATAGAAAGCATTATTTAAGCAACTAATTTATAATAAGACTAAAAAATAAAGTAATTATAAAGAATGAATTGATAGAATATAATTCAAGTGTTTTGTAATTTTAGCATATATTATTCATTTGAAATTTTAAATTTTTCTAATGATATTTTATATATGTTTAAGGAAGTTCCATTTTCTCAAACTTTTGAATAAATAATGGAATATCATTTGTATATTAATATTATTAGAGAGACTAAAACTTTTTTTTAGTTTAAACATAATAATCAAAATCTATTGGTTAATAAGATTTTGTGTGTTTAATATTTAGGCAGAGTTTTTTAAAGTGAAAAATCCATTAATTAAAATTTTCGAGATTAATATTTTGAAAGTTTACATTATATTATGGTTAGTTTTCTGGGCCAAAAATCCATCTGTATAAATACATTAAATCAAGTTTTTTTTTTCTTTTTTGCTGTTGCAATTTGGTGAGAATATTTCTGTGGTTTTTTTTTCTTCTGATGATAAAAAAAGGATAATAGTTCATTGTAAATCATGTGAAAAATATTATTGATATTTCTGAACTTTCAATTGCTCATCCAGAAAATGATAAATTATCTTATGTATTTTACAATATACAATAGAATCAGCAGTAATGTTACTAAGTTCTTTTGCTATTTATATGGTGTTTTTGTACTCTGGCTTTACATCAGAGTTGCATGATCATGAAATAACAAGGCTATGATATAATAGTTTAGTGATTATAAATGAATTAGGTGATTAGGGGAAAAAAATATGAGTGATTAATTATATCAAGGGTTTAACTAAATGTATGCACTATAATAAAGAAATTTCCACAAGTATTTTACATGACTATAATTTAAGCCAGTAATTGAGCCTTATTATAAATATCCGTGAAGTATAAAGATGAATTAAATTGGAAATGTGGTATTTAAAATATGTACTTGTGTTATTAAAGACTAAATTTGAATGTTATGCAATACATTTACAGTGTATTTCTAGAAAACTAATCATGGAAGAAACAAATTTAAATATATTACTAAAATAATTTACAAATTAGATTCCTAAAGAATCATTTAAGGAAACTTTGTAAATAATGCCCACGTTTTGTCATATCAACCTATTTTGTAGATAGTTTGTCTCAATTTTTTTTTTAAAAAAAATAAGACTTTAGCAAATAAAGTTAATTTTTTTTATTTCTATGATCAAGTGATTGCTAATGCATGATACTTGCAATGCTTCATCAGAATGAGATGGCATCTTTTTTTTTTCTCTTGCAGTTATAATAAAACTTGGGATTATCTCACGATGGTTTGTTCATTTACGTATAACTTTCAGGACATTTAATGAATGGGTGCAAGCTTTCAATGATGAGAAGTCATAATAAATAATATATGCAAGAAAACTCTGAAACTGAAATGTTAGAATAAATTTATATTAAGAGGATAGCAAGCAAAGGCAAATCATCATCAAGAAAAATCAAAATATCTTGCTGCCTAGTTAATCCAATCTTCTTTTAGCAAAGAACTTAATATATAATATGTATACATAACATAAAATATAAGCCACAATCCTTTAATACACTCATGTTACATCAACTATTAATGAATACAATTTAAAATATATACATATATGTAAGATACCAAATAATGTTTTTTCTTTTTATGAGCTCATTTTATTGCAAAAACAAAATTACTATTTTAAGTCCATATTACAATAAATGAGAAACATGAGGATCATCATTCTTTGGCAACTTATGTTTAAGTCTATTGCAAGATCGATTTTTTTCTCCACATATAGTGGTTGGCGAGACTCTGTCAAGATAATGAGCTCAGACAGAAACCAAATACTATAAACAATGTCAAGAATTGATTTTGATTTTCACAAAATATAATTAGTGCAGCAATTTATGAATTCTAATATTATGCAGTTCAATTTAAAAGGCAGTTAAATATTGTCATATAGATATTTTGACACTCCTCTTTGAATAAATATGAAAAATATTTTTTAATAGATTATTTAATAATGAAGTGAAGCAATGACGATGCACATAAGTATTTATAAAATGTCTATAATTCTATAGTTATGCAATCAATGACTTCTTAAAATTAGAATTATCTGAAATTTGAGTATATATATATATTTATAAGTACATGATAAAGAAATAATTGGCAGACATAATTCATTTAAAAAAACCAAGTACATAAAATAATTTTACATACTCAAAATATATTCATTAAAGTCTGTCAAAATAAAAAGAGAGAAATCTTAAATAAGTAATCTTTTAATTATAGTTTTTAGCTCTTTTATTTTTATTTTTGAAAAATACCCTATTCACCATATAGAATAATTAAAAGTTTTGATTTAAAAAATCATAATCACATTACATAAAAATCCCAACTAATTAATATTCAGGAATTGATAATAGAAAAAAATAAAAAATAAAAAATTAATATATATATATTAACTAATGTAATAATGCTCAGGGCTAAATGGGTTTATAAATAACCATTAGAAACCAGTCAACACTTAGACCAGGGGTCCCCAACCTTTTTGCACTTAAGAGCACATTCTATAATACCGACCAGGTGGCGGGCAGCATTTATTTTTACAATGTAAATTTATAGTTGGATATTGTTAATAATACACATAATGTACAAAAAAAATATTTATTTCAAAAATAAAATTTTAACATTTGATTACAATATAATACAATAATTTACAAGAAATTTTAAAAATTAAATTTATTTGCATCAGATAAATAATTTTTTATTGTGTTCAGATAGCGGGCGGGCACACATAAAATGGTCTGCGGACACCATGGTGCCGGTGGGCATAGGGCTGGGGACCCCTGACTTAGACAATTCCAATATAGATAATAATCAACAACTTCAAATTGTTGTCAAGGCAAGGAGGTTGTCTTGACAACAGTTTGAGATTATTGATTATTATTTATATTGGTATTGTCTAAGTGTTGACTGGTTTCTAATGGTTATATATTAATTAGTATGAATATTTTCACAAGTAAAAAATGTCAAGTTTCTTTGAATTTTTCTGTGCATAAAAAAAAATCCAAAAAAAATTTTACACCTATGTCCCCACACACACATATGTATATAAATTAATGTGTAACTAATAATTGTAACAGTCAAAATTTGTGATATTTTATTTTTCTTGAGCCATAATGTTAATATTACTCAATAAGCCCAGTGTATTGTATAAACTACAGATGTTAGAATACTTATTAACTGACTTATGAAATAAAGAAAATGTATAGAATTTAAAAATAATGTTTTATAATCTAATATGCCACTATTTTAGAAAAAAAAATTGAATATAATTGGTATATATTTTCTGTAAGCTGATTTCATAAGGTTAAATTCAGAACTGATGAAGCTAACATAGTTTTTTAGCATTATTAAGATTTAACAATACTACATTAAGATTCTAAAGGGATTCACAGTGTATTGATTATCACATCCTATGCTATGAGTTTCAATTCTAGGCTAATAAATTATAAAAAAATTTTATGTTAACAGACAGGTTTAAGATTTTTCTTACAGGTAGTTTGATATATAACCAACCCAGTCAGCAATCCAATAGAAGATAATAAATGTGTATCTAACTATCCTTATCTAAAATGGTAAAAATGAATGAACTATAAAAAAAAATATTATATACTTATGATGTAATCTTCATTACTGGAGGAAAGGTATCACACTCGATAGTTGTTTTATTTTATTATTAGTTTATATTTTTCTAAAAATATTTAAATTTATCCACAACTTTTATTTTTCCAATATCAGTTTGACAGTAATAACTTTTTTCTCATTATTCCATAGATAATTCTGTAAGCAAAAGCAATTACAGGTCACTAAATAGCAATGTAAACATAATTCTTATAATCAATTGTTTGTATCTAATATCTTATAGGTGACTTCATATAAATTGAAGTTATTATCAACTTATCTTTCTTTATGCATTGATAAAATTATAAAAAATTCAAACATCCATTTTTTTTTTTTCACTTTTTCAATGCTTATTTTATTAAATTAAAATTAAACCATCTGACAGTTTCGATTGCCCAGACAATCTTTCTCTGAGATACAACACATATTTAAATATATAAATATACTATTACTTGATCATATACATATACATTATCATCATCATCATAGTCAATCATTATCAATCCACTACAGGATGAAGATCTCTCCAAGTTCAATCCATCTTCTCCAATTTCTAGCCTCTCTTCTCCACTTCACTCCTGCACTTTTTAACTTCATCCATCCATCTCACACATGGTCTTTTTCTGGGTCTTTTACAATATTTTGGAATCCAGTTTAAGATTTCAATTGTCCATCTATTATCATCTCTTCTAGCAATATGTCCAGCCCAACTCCAGTTTTTTAATTATAGCAATGATGTCAGTAATACCTGTTTGTTCTCTTACCCATGTATTGCATTTTTGATCTCTTCTTGTTACTCTTAAATGCATCTCTCCATACTTCTTTGAGTAATGTGAAGTCTCTGTATTGCTCTTCTATTAAGTGTCGAGTTTCAGATCCATAAGTAAGAACTGGTAAAGGACATTTATTAAAAATGTTCCTTTTCAATCACATAAGCATTTTTTTTAATACTAAGTTATTTCTATGAAAAGCACTCCAACTAAGTTTAATTCTATGATTAATTTCATCCATTATGTTTCCATCTGTAGTAATAACCTGATCAAGGTATTTGTAGTTGTTAATTTCTTCTAACTTATCATTATCAATCTTTATTTTCATCTTTTGAGAAAATCCATTGAGCATTACTTTAGTCTTTTTAACATTTACCTTTAGTCCTACTTTCTTACTTTCATCTGATAATTCTTGCAACATTTCCTGAAGCTCTGAAGCATTATTTGCAAAAACAACTACATCATCCTCAAAATCTAAATGACTTAAATAATCTCCATTTACTTTTACCTTTACCTTCCTATTTTAATCCACAAAATACTTTTGCAGCACTGCTGTAAAAAGTTTTAGAGATATGGAATCACTCTGTCTTACACCCTTTTCAATGTTAACCTTTCTAGTATTATAATGTAATCTAATTGTTGCTATTGCATTTTTATAAATATTCTTCAGAGTATGACAATATCTTGGGTCTATACTTGATGATTCACTGCTTTAATCATTGAAGAAATGCTTATAGAATCAAATGCCTTTTCATAATCTACAAATCCAAAGCATAATGATAATTCATATTCATTGGTCCTTTCTATAACTTCTCTCAATATTTGGATATGATCTATTGTGCTAAAACCATTTTTAAATCTAGCTTGTTCTTTTGGTTAATTAAAATCCAATGTTCTTTGTAGACGAATTGTAATTATCTTGGTAAAAATTTTGTATAAAATTGATAAAAGACTGATAAGTATGTAATTTCTAATATCTTCTTTATAATCTTTTTTAAATATTAATATTAATACTGCATTCTTCCAATCATCTGGTACATCTTTATAATTTAGACATTTGATATATAACTTTGCCAAAAAATTTTCTATTTCTTCACCTACTTCTTTTAATGTATCAATTATAATTCTATCATTATCTGGAGCTTATCCCTTTATCATAAATTTAATTGCATGTCTCACTTCTTCATTTAAAATCCTGGGCAATTCAAAAGATATAATGGATGTAGGAGATATTCGATCTTTATTACTATATAATTCTTGACAGAATTCTTCTATCCATTTCATGATATCATCTCTCTTTTTAATAATAGTTCCATCTTTTTTTCTGATTGCAAATATAAGTTTTCAACCAATACCAAATGTTGTTTTACACTCTTGAGAATTTTATTCTCTTTTACAACTTTCCTTGCTAGTTTACAATTATACTTTCTTATGTCACCATGAACTTTTTTTTGCACCATTTTACAAAATTTCAGATATTCAATCCTTCTTAATGCATCATTTTTATATATTTTCATATTCCTTCTTTTCTTCATAAATTCTCTAGTCTCAATAGAAATTTTATTGGTCAAATGCTGCTTTTTTCTACCAGCTGTCTATCTTTGTTGCAGTTTTTAAAAGTGTTTCAGTTATTTTCCCATTAATTTCATTCAATCTAAATCAAGTTCAAGATCTACTAATACTTGAAAACGATTTGCAAGTTCTAATTTAAATTCATTAGAATGTTTCTGAAGATTAGGAATGTCAACTATAAATATTATTTTTCTTAATCTTATCTCTCTAGTTTTGCATTAACTTCTTACTAATTGATGATTATTTTCTGTGTTGAATTTATTAAGGACATTACAATTATACCATTTTCAACTTTCTTAAACACTTTAACAATACTATCTTTTATATGAAAACTTTATTCTAACAGTTTTGACTATCCTGAAATCATCATCAGAGCTACAATATATAATTATACAATTAATACATTTAATACACATTCATATACATAATTAAATACACAAATAAAATGTGTTTTATTTGTGTATTTAATTATGTATATGAATGTGTATGTTTTATTTGTGTATTTAATTACATATGTGAATGAGTACTAAATGCATTAATTGTATAATTATATATTTGGATATTGTAGCTCTGATGATGATGCAGGACAGTCAAAACTGTTAGAATAAAGTTTTCATATAAAAAATCGTATTGTTAAAGTGTTTAAGAAAGTTGTAAATGGTATGACATGCAAATCACCCATAAATCCCTTAAACAAACAACAAGCCCAACTTTTGACCCACAATGAAATTGATTAACAAATAAAAAAACTTCAATACAATTTAAAATAGATAATATTAATATATAATCATAAAATAAATAATAAAAATAAAATAAAATATTTTACAAATATGATAAAAAATTTATGTTTAGGTCTAATTATATTTACATTTATATACATGTATATAGTCCAATTCTTATCATAGATTTGATAAATAAGTAAGCTTAAAGATTTATTTATCATTCTAAATTATTATTTGATCTCTGTATAGCAGGCTTTTAATATTTTTCATATCATTCCTTGATTTCTAATCAGTCACAAACAAAATTAATCTCCAATTCAAGATCTTCTACTTCTTTTAAGAATAAATTTTTTGTTCATTAACAAATTAGATCAACTTTTGAATACTGTGAACATACTTTATTTAAGTACAAGTAGAAAGCTTTGGTAAAATTAACATCTTCAGACTATAAAGATGGCATCTTTTCACTTTTGAGAGACTATTAAAGATAGCAGTGAAAATGGTATACTGCTAGAAAGCAGTCAGTATATCATATTGACACTCATCATTATAAAAAAAAATTTCTATCATAGCTGGAAAATAATTGGCACTAAAAAAGTACTGTACTTTAAAACTACGTGATTTTTTTTATATGGGCAGATATCATCATACTACTGTTACTATGCTGATTTTTCAAACTTATATTCCATTTCTATTCTCTTTGACTGTATCAAGTTATTCTATCTCCATATTTTTGTCATATGATGATCTTGAATCTTAATTACAATCAGATAACTGACTGTCCTCACAATCAATTTTGTGTCTCCCTATCTATCTATTTCATAATATTTATATAGCCTCATTAGCATATTTACTCAGTATTTTTTTTAAAAGCTCAAATCCGGTACTTTTTAAAAGTTTTTTATTTTATTTTATAATTAATTATGATCTTGGTCTTAATTACAATCAGATAACTGCCTATCCTCACAATCATTTTTGTGTCTCCTTATCTATCTATTTCACATCATTTATATAGCGTCATTAGCATATTTACTCCATCTTTTTAAATATTCAAGTACCTATTTTTTAAAAGTTTTAATTTTATTTTATAATTAATTACTGTTGTTAAAACAGGCAAAACTCACTATATATATTTTGCCTGTTTTTAATAACAGTTATACACAAGCATAAGAGGAGATGGTCATGTGATGTTTATAATTAATTACTGTTTGTTTTTTTGTTTTTTTTGGATTTAATTAAATACAATTTGATGTTTTCTAACTGGCAAGTATTTTTCTTTTCATTGATTCTATGTAAAATAAATTTCCTAATAACAAATTATCAATTTTATTTAGAAAATTCCATAATAACTTTTCTAAACTTGGTTGCAATTTCTTTAATTTCATATTTTTTAATTTAATTTTTATACATTTAGATTTATCTTTTTTTTAACTATAGAAAAATATAAAATTTCTCCTCCTAATATGTCCCCTATTAAAAAAAAAAATTAAAATTAAGCTGAACTGGGTACCATTTAAAATATGAAATACTATAATTGTACATATAATGAAGCCATGATATATACTGTATAAGAATGCAGTATTTTAATTATAAGCTATCCAAAAAAAATTTAAATAAACAAAAAATAAAAACAAAATTCAAAAAGTTTAATAAATTTTACTTTAGTGGCCATTTTTGTCCCAGAACATCAAATATTTATTAAATAATATTCCTTTGGCTTATATTGAAAATTCATACATTTTATTGTTCATTTTATTATTGTTTCTGAATTTTATTTAGTACAGTATTTCACTTAATAAAATGTTTTCTAAGCATAAAGCTAAAAGTTTTTATGAAATTTTAAAATATTCATAAAGTATATTTCTTAAAATGATAAAATGAAAGTTATTGATTTATTAGCGGAAAAAAAAAAACTGTACAAAATTCTCTGTCAGAAAGCTTAAAGAGTGAAGAGTGTAATTGAGAATTTGAAACAAATAATGGAAAATAGGAGTAACTGTATAGATTCCAAAGTTAATATGGTTTTCTATTAATAATGATTGCTATTATGTTTCCCTAAGAAAAAAAAGTTATTGAAAGAAAAAAAGATATCGCATGTGTGCTTAATTGCAGAAAATGTGATGTTTCACTATTCATATTATTTTTAAAAAAATAAAGATAGTAAGTTTTTTATTATTTTTAATTTTTGAATGAATGTAATATGTATGTAAATGTGCTCTCTCTACTTATTAATAATAACTATGGTATTTTTTTGTTTATATTTTAATCTTATTTTATATATGCATACTACAGTTTAGTAAGCAATACATATTCTATTGCAATCAAACTTATCTAGAAAATGTGGCTGTTGTATGCATAGCATGAGGGCGGCTTGGAACAAAATATAGAAAATATCACAGTTTCTTTATATTGAGCTTATCTTTTCAGATAGAATAATGTGTATTAATCTATGTTGAGGCATACTTATAAATTTACAAAATTTTATCTTTAAAAATTTTGTGTAAAAATGAGTTCATTTTTACACATTATTATGAATTTAAGTGATCATTCAATTACCTATATTCTTAAACAAAATGAGTTTAAAACAATCTACTTAACTTGAGAATGACTGAATTACATTCACAAAAATATTTTCTAAATTATATTTTAAAATCATTTCTTTTTAATTGTATAATCATATGCATTCATTATTAATCAACCAATTAGGCTAACTTTTATTTAATTTTTAGTAGAACATTTTTAATTAGTATTTTTTAACATCAACTTTAAATTCCAATGAACTTTTTTGAGATTTAGAATGAATCCATCACTAAATGAGTTTGTATAATCACAATATATCATTTAATATTTAATTAATTGTTCAAACAAAAAATTATCATTTGTAAAATTGACTGATAGACTTCTACACTGATATAATGATGAACAGTAAACCATTTCATAGGTATAGATCAAATTTGATACTGCGTGCCTTAGTATGCTTATGAAATAATAAACAATCACAAAAAATATTGATAATTTCTATTGATAAAAGAAATGTTATAAAAGCTGCAGCCGTTTTTTTTTTCAAAAAAAAAAAAACATATCTATTGAAAATTTATAAATGTTTAAACAATATATTCTGAAGATAATTGAAAACACATACACATACACACACAAAAAAAAACTGAAATGTGAAGATTGGATTAATGTATTCACTAAAACTTTTAAACTACATTTTCATGTTTAAAATCACTTTAAATTTATTTTTTTACTTCAATTTTAGTTAAATATTATTTAAAATACTTATATGCACACTATCTTAAACTTATATTATTAACTGCAAAATAGAATTAGATAAATTAAACACTTTGTATATAATTTTCCATATTTTCTGTAACTATGATTGTCATTTACAAAATTAAATATTAAGCAAAAAATATATTATTTTATAACTTTTTAACTATATTACAAAGGTTTTCTCACCTAAGATATGGTGCTTTAGTCTGCCCATCTTGATTCAAAGCAAATAAACTATCCGCTCGTAAGCCATCAGCTACAATCAAAATTAATCTTTTAGCAGGTGGAACTTGTGAAGAAACATGAGGAGTAATACCATGAAGAATAGGAGAAGTAAAATAAATATCAAAAATTGAAATTAGAAACACAAAATGAATGATCAAACCAAGAGAGACAAACAATAGCATCTGAAAAAATAAATAAATAGATTTTTTTTAAAAAAATAAAAAACTAAATAAATTATCTCCAAAAAATGTATAAATATATAATATTACTAACGCTACAAACATGATATAATTATGCAAATATCGTATTTATAACTAATAATACTAATCTAGTAAATATAGCAATTCTTTTATTTTACTTCTTTTGTCAAAAAATAAAAATTTTCAAATCTACTAATTTCCATACCATAAAGATTAATTGAATAATATTTGTAGTTTATTGTAAAAATAATAACATAAACTTTTAATTTTTCTTTTAAAATCCTTCATTATTTTCAATAAAATTAGATATGTACTGGAAAACTATTTACTTACCTAAGTATAAAGATAATATGTGATAAATTTATATTATAATTATGATGTATACTTTCATTATATACTAAATTGCTGACTCAATGTAAAAATAAATTACTGGTTAGGAAAAAAGTTCCTAGTTTGATTATCAACAAGGAGTAAAATAAAAAAAACATTTGTTTGGATTTTTAAGATGAAAACTGCTATAGCATAAAAATCACAAAAATTATTCCTAATTGATGAACTGATCTAATATAACAACTATTAAAAAAAAGAAGCACTTTTAAAGACATGGTAGTAGGCAATAGCATTACTATTAATGGACTAAGGCTATTAGTGAACAACAATGATGAAATCACTGCCCAAAAAATAGGTACAGAATACCTTTAATAATTGTGCTATTCTGAGATAAAGAATTCATCACATTATATTCCAATAGTTTACTAAGGTAACACAAGAACATCTAACCTTCAAAAAGATGCCATATATAAATAACAAATTAAATAATTAAATCTATATAAAATTTAAAAATTACTTGGTAAAGGGCATTGTAAAATTCAGAAATTATATAACAATCTATTACATATGTTTAGCAATATAGATGCATGTTCATTGCTTTACACAAAGGCAGGGTAACATCACTAAACAATATAGTACTATGACCAAGAAAACACATTTGATTTTATCAATGGCAGTCATTAGCCATTATTTTTATTATTTTTTTTCATGTGTCATAGCATCGGCCGGGACGCGAACCCACAACCGTCTGCAACCAACTACTTGCTTGCATGGTGGCTGCGATATCTCTCGGCTAACAGCGCAAGACTAGCCATTATTTGTCATGTATTTAATAACATATTGTAGCATTTTAATTTTATAGCTACACATGGTATATCATAATCATTAATGACACTTTTACATCATTAGAATTTATATATATATATAATCAAGGGAAACAAAATACACTCCTCAGGATATGAATAATTAACACTGCGTGCTTGTCAAGGATCAAAAATACAATGAATTCACTGATTCTTTAAGCTTTTATTTTTAGAAGCTTATCCTTGCCAAAACTAATGGAAATTCAGAGTGAACCAGGGTAGATAAAAAAAAAAATTTCATTAATCATTATTAATTAATTATACAAGGATTAAGACAGAATTTCACTTCTAATAACTAATAACCTTGTTTTAATCAACAACTAGAAGTTAATTGTATAATTAAGGGAAGCTTACCACTCTTCCTCACAATATGAATAAATAATTAGGATATATTTATTAAGGATTAAGAATAGAATGAATTCACCTATCTTTTAGGTTTTTAATGTTTATGAGTCTACTCTTTCCAACAATGATGATGAAAATTCCAAGAGAACTTAATATACTAATCAGATGAAAGTGTGACATTAGTCATTATTAAACTAGTAATCAATTATATAAGAAAAAAAGAAAATATAGCAGCCAATTGAAAATATAGCATTAATCAATTATTAAACTAATAATCAATTATATATGAATACATACAGAATCCTTGTGTAATTGATTATTAGTTTGATAATGATTAAAATGCAATATTTTCATCTGGTTGGGATATTTAATTCATTCTGAATTTTCACCAATATTGGAAAGATTAAGCTTATAAACATCAAAAGCTTAATCCAGACTATTTTTGATCGTAACTAAACATGCATTGTTATTTATTCAGTCTGAAGGAAAGTAGTTTGCATTCTTAATTTCATATACATTAAGCTATGCTAATTTCATATTTACAATTATTAACTTTCCTTTGATTATTAAACAAAGTTATTAAGTGAAATTCTGTCACCATCCTTACATAAATATCAAGCTTGAAAAATAAGTGGATTTACTCTATTTTTGAAGTTTGCTAAACATAGTATTATAATAATTAATAAAATTATATATGACAGCTATATATATATATATTAATAATAATTATAGATAAAAAAACCCTTCTTGGAATATGGTTTCATCCCCTTTTCAAATGTTAAGCATCTATTTTAATGTTAAACCAATTATTGGAGATAGAATACTATCTAGTGTTCTATGATGGAAGTAAAATAAAATAAAACATGAATAAAACAAAATAAAACTATGATGCAGAGATTCAATAAATTTTCAAAGAATTGACTATATAACACAACAATATACAGAATAAATAGAACACATCTTATGCAACTTTATATATACTTTATATACTTTTTCCATTTCTTTTTAATTAACCAGTTATGAGCTAAATTTATTGAAGTTTTATATTCCTACAATTATTTAAATTATGCTTAATATATGTTTCATATATTTGTTTTCTTTTGGGATCTTTAATGTAATTTAAGTTTAATATTTTTTGTGGGATCTATTTTATGTGCATATGTAGTGAATGTATATGGCAGATTTATCATCTTGTCTATTATTTGTATTGTTTTTTAGCTCTTACCTCTGTTTCCCTATATGACCATAGTAAATCATATTGCAATGGTCACAATTTTATATACAATTCCTTTTTTGTATTTTATATCATCTCTTAATTTATAATTCCCTATTAATTTTTCTACACTTTTACTATTTGACCATCCAATATTTATGTTTATCAAAATAATTTTTGTTTTTTATTAATATAAATCTTGGGATAAAATTTAATCCATTACTTATATGAACTATTGTTACTATCATCATTATAATCATTTTTCATAATGTTATCTAATACAGATTTTTTAGAATTAGAACTATGTTTTTACTATTTTTAATTAAAAACACTAAACATCACATGATCACTATCTCATATTAGCACATAATTGAGTGCTCTCAGATCCATGGCTCCTCACTGACGAAGGCCACAAGCTAGAAACTAGTCTGGGGATATTGGATGAGTAGGCACTAGATAGGGATTTTATGCACAAGCCTTCTGGCATCCATTGATTGCTCTTCTTGGCACCAGATGGCACTACTGTATGGAGTTTTGCTTTGTTTTGAACTATTTTTAATATTATATCCAGTCTTTATATAATTTAACAAATTGATTCTTTTGTAAAAATCATTTTCCATAGAAATATTATTTAATATAGATTTTTTACAATTAAAAAGTATATTTTTCATGTTTTTAGTGTTATATCCATAATTTTGATATAATTTAATAAATTGATTCTTTTGTAAAACATGTACATTTTTATCTGTATTATATTTACCATTTCTATATTTAAAATTTTTAATAACTCCCATCTTTTGTATCTATGCTTGTTATAAATTTATATAATTTTTCTTAATTTGTGTACTTTAGTGAAATGTTTTAATACAATTTTATTATTATTTATGTGAATTTCTATATCTAAAGATTTAATTTTATCTTCAAAATCTACTTTTTAAAATATATTATTATTAAAATCATTATATTATTCATAGCTTTTATTTCCAATAACATCATCAACACATTTAGAATAATATATTATTGCTTGACTAATAGTCTGGGGAGGATGGTTTGTTATCCATAATTATATATAAACATTAAAAGTATAAAGCTAAACTAATCAATAAATAATCAAAATTATTCTAAATTCACAATTCAACCAGACTAGCCAAAAAATAAACTCTAAACACTGCCAATAGTTTCCCTATTATAAGCAAATTTCTCAAGTTAAAGAACTACAATATAACAACATATTTAAACTAAACATTACCCACAATTCTATTTACTTCCCATACACCCTTAATATTAAAAGAACTTTTAAATAAGTTAACTGCTACAGAATCATAAATTTTTAATAATAAAAATTCTTTAATTCTTATTTTTATTTAATTTCTCTCGAAGACAACCTTAGCTTCATTAAAATTAAGTGTGGCTTACTAATACAGGCCATACTAAAAATACAGGCCACACTATTAATTTTGATAAAGCTAAGGTTGTTTTCTTTGAGAAAAATGAAATCAAAAGAATTAAAGAATATTTATTATTAAAAATTTATGATTCTGAAGCAATTAACTTATTTGAAAGTTCTTTTAATATTAAGAGTTTATTGGAAGTGGATTTGTGGATAATATTTAGTTTAAATATGTTTATATTGTAGTTCTTTAAACTTGAGAAGCAAAGAAACCATCAATAGTGTTTTAGAGTTTATTTTCTTTTGAATTTGGGGTAATTTTTATTAATTACATATATATATTAAATATTAAAGTAGCTAATTTCACGTTTGTATATATACGCACACACATATATACTTGGGGTTTTAAACTTAAAAATGTTTTCATATTACAATCAGATTTAAGATTTTTTTCTACTGGTTTGTTAACCAATATTAGACAGCTGAGTTGTTAAAAATTCACTATGGAAAGAAAAATCTTAAGTTTGCCTAAAACAGAATAAACATTTACATTTTATCCATCACAAATATAAACACAGACTGTAGATGTGGCAGGCAGAATTATTATATTATCAGGAGATCCTCATATTTCAAGAATATTGTTGAAATACTTGATGGAGATGATTATCCAGTCTATATGAAAAGTAACAGTTTGTTGCATATTTTTAAGATCTGACCCAAAGGCATAGAACAATTAATTCTTCATGATAAAATCAGTCAAAAGTTCAATAAGACTTCATTTATTTTCCTTAAAATTTATGTGTTTATAATAGCTGTTGCAATGATTTCTAAGATAATAGCAAGAATGCTTTATAATTTTTTTTCCATCGATTGTTTTGTTTTTATTTTTTTGCTATAGGTATTTTGGTCCATTATAAATGAGAAAAAATGAAAAGAAACTTATACATGCAGTTAATAGTCAATCAATTAATAGATAAAAAGAGAAGTGAATTAGGTATCTCCATAATATAAGAATATAAATTACTTCAAATTACTTTTTTTTTATATATATTTCCAAATCTCTAATTTTGCTAATAGTAATCAAAATTAAACATATATCTAAAAAAAACAAATATGAAAAAATTAAATGAGATTTCAATAAAATATTTACATCCATAGAAAATTTTTCTAAATCATTGAATTGGAGGTTTTTATATATTTTTATATAAAATCATGCATAAAAGTTTGAAGTACTTCTGAATAAACACTTTTTAGATAATCTCAAATTTATCTTCAAAAAAAAAGTTATTCAAAAGCATCTCCAACTCTGGTAAAAAAGTGAGTTTTAAGATTTAAAATCAAAAATAATTAAGACTACGGCTGAACTTTGCTAAAACATAAACAATTACATATATACTATCATTTATAAAAAAAAAAACATGATTGGTAAATTCATAATTAAATGTCATTAATAATTAATGTGCTAAGACAAGAGTAAGTCTTTAAATATATGATTTACAATTTTTTTTTTTTCAATCCAAACATATAATACATATTTTTTAAATTTTTTTAAAAATTGTTTTTTATTTTGAATTTGATAATAAACTGTAATGCAGATTTAAGTCAAAAATAGTCATACAGATAATAAACTAGAAATTATATCTTTTTTTTTAATTACTTCAAAATTGAATACTAAAAGATATATATATGTGCAAATAATAATTGCAAGGCATAACTGCAATAAAGGTAAATTATAAAAATATGTTTCTTCTATGTGGTGAAGGCAACATTATATTATAATGACATTTTTTGTTACCTTCTTTTTACTACCCTTGTTTGGGCATTCATCTGACCAATCCATAATAACTAGATATCCGAGCTTATAAGAGCATAAAATGTTATTTAAAATTAATTGAAAATAGTCAATGAAAGACCATCACATGAAGATATTCTTCATTTCTTTCATACAATAATCTTCAGATTGTTTGATATCATTCTTTACTTGTTCAGGTTTACTTTATTTCTTTATCTATAAGGTTTAGATACAAATACATTTTGGATATGATTTTTTTTATTCACTCTTTTGAAGTAGTGATCCGATTTTAATTAATATTGTTTTAAAATGTTACGCAATACTCTGAAACTGAGTTGCATTAATTTCTTATAGTTTGATGAAATATAACTTCGACAACTCTCAAAAATCATTTCTATTACATTTGGTTATCCAATTTTATTAATGATCCACAATCACATATAAAAGTACTGGCAATGTCAGTTTTGTAAAATTTGCTTTCTTTTTTTTAATTTTTCTAGATAGTGACATTAATAACTTGAAATATACTTTTTAATTACAGTCATTTTCTAAAAGTCATTATCAAAAAAATTGACCATACTATTTTTCAAAAATATATTTGACTAAAATTATCTTTATTCTAAATATTAGTTATCATTTTTATGTTACTGTTCTTTTTGTGTGTTTTAAAATTATATTCTCCACATTCTTTCTATAATGCTAAAATTGCTTTTTGAAATTTTTTTTTTTCATTTTCTTAAATTAATAAGTAATCAGCTTTTATTTCCTTTTTTCAACCCTGAAGAATTTCACTTTTAATAAATATATAAAAGTGAAGATCACCTACAATCTAATCTCATTTCTAATATTTTCATTTAGATTTTTAAAATTTATTCCCAAGTCTAATACATTGTATACATAATGGACTTTAATTGTATCTAACAGTACTTAGCAAAAAGCTGTTCTTGCTATTATTTTTCAGGAAGCAGATACATTTTTTCTGATGTTTATTTTGCAATACAAAAAGGCTTGAACTGCTTCAATGTTAAATTTCCATTGGTTTTTTAATTATTTGTTGAAATACATATTATTATACAAAAGCAGCAGATCTACATCTAGTCTATTCTAATAGGAATGCCTCTATTACTAGTTATTTGTTTTTAGGTTTTAAATAAACTTTATTTATCATTCTGTACAAAAAAAATATCATTTTCCTTTATTTTTTTTAAAAAAGGCTTTATTATTTACCAAGCATTACATAATAGAAAGTTCAATAAATAGCACTGACTTTACAAATATTTCTTGCATTTGATAAAATTAACAATAATCAAATAGTTAGTTATTCAAGAAGTCATGTAGTGTTTTAGACTTGAATTCGGGCAACTTTAGCTCTCAAAACATCCTAACTATTGTGCTAAACTACCCATGGTATACTCTTGATAAAAATACCATCTTTACAACCATTATTTTTGGTAAAATTATTTCTAAAATTATATACATTTTTTGAATCATCTATATAAAACAAAATTTCTGTTTCTTTATCGTAATTTTGATATTTAATTAATCATAAGGTGAAATGACAATCCATTAGTATTTCTTAGAAAGTAACAACTTAAAGATAAACCCAGTTGATAGATAATACCTAAGTTTTATAAAGACATTTCATGTCCTTTGAAATTTTTATTGCAAGAATAATATATATTGCTTTCTATAATATTTTGATGAGTGCAATATGTTTCAGGGTGATTAAAGCAAACTCTGAATTATCTGTCCAAATAAATATATTATTTACAAAGAGTCTACGTTAAAACCTATCTTTTAATATTGCATATTCTTTGTAGCAGAAATTTAATGTACAATTTACTATTTCTGAATTTGAAAAGCATTGAGTTAAGACTATTCATCCAAACAACTTTTCAATTTCTGATAAAGTATTAATGAAATTCATTAAATAAAAGAAGTACTAAAATTACACATCTAGCAATCACATGTTTTTCAGTGGTGAAAATAAGTTTTAAAATTTTTTATTACAATTATATATATATATATAACAAATGGCATCATTTCTTTATCTCCTTTTGAGTAGAAATCATATGCACATATATCATTAATTTTAAAAATATTTTTATAAATATTTTAAATGAAAGCTATTTTATTTTGACTAATTTTCACATATGATGTAAAAAACTCCTTTATTTATAATGCACATCAAGCATGCTAACTTATTAAACTTTATAATATAAATCTAAAATAAGTGTCTTTATTATATATACTCAATTATTTTATCAAAAAAATGGTAAGCAATAAAAAATTATTATTCAGTGATAATCAAGTTTTGTCATACATAAAAAGCTAAACCTGATTTGAAATGTCTATTTTCAATAATTAATCTTTTTCTTACTCTCAGAAGGCATCTCAACATTTATTGTTATTTAGAAAACTATTTTTAAAAAGCATTCAATAAGTAATTATGACATCCAACAATAGCTATCATATATTAGGATTATATAAATTATTGAAAACACTAGTGATAGCTTTACTGTGATATAGAACTATTATTTATAATAAAAGTGTTTTGTATAGTATGTTGGAAGAAATTATACAATAGTTCTAACATTCTAAAAAATATTAAGGTATTTTTCATGGAGAAAAACTTCCAAGTTCTCTGAGAGAAATGATAGCTAGTGACCTTCATTTGTTCTTCAAAACTAGATGACAGCAGCTCAATATGTAAAACAGTGAACTATAAGAGATCATGGAAATTACTAAAATTATTTCCATCTTCCATAAAGCAATAGTTGTCTGTATAAATGATGAAGATTGTCATCTTGTTAAATAAAATGCAATGTTTAAACTTAGATGAACCTGATTCCCAAAATATTCAAATAGTCTAAAACTGTGACAAGTTCATGCACAGTAATAATTGGATCAAAAAATACCATATGATAGCACACTATTATATTTCATAGCTGTAAAAAAAAGCATTCTAGTTGATAAAGTTCTTTAGATAATGCCTAGATTTTAAGCAAAGTATATATAAATTTATTTAGATCTAAATATGTATCAGACTATCCATTCTGCAATTCTTATATTCATAACACTATTGCTTTTATGTCATATTATTCACATCAGGAAACAATGGCTTTAAAATTACCATTCATCGATAAATATACTGCTGATGACACTTATGAAAGATCATTTTAGTAGATAATGTTTAAATGTAAGTTGAATCATTCCACTGTGTTTTTTAGGTTTTTTAATTATAATCCTTGACAATGTAGTAAGCATTGATTTCTGAAAACAATTTTAGGTTTCATTTATATATATTAAACTAACTCTCATTTCTGTCTGTATTAGATTGATAAATAAATCTATTCTGAATTGAAACCGAGTAATAAGTATAGCATTGCTTTCGAATTTCTCTCTCTTACCAGCCTTACTCAATCCTTTTTAAGCATCAACATCATACGAAAGGATATAACAATATTTTAAAGATATTAATTTTAGAATCAATTTATTTTGGTTTCCTTAACTTCCTTTATTTTATTACAAACAGTAGCAGTTTTCATAATTATTAATTATAATCCAGGGTGTATTATTATCATTTTGAATTTGTCTGCTCTAAATGTGTATCATTCAAACCAAGTGCTGATTCAGAATTCTAAAAGCTTTGAACAGTTACCTCAGTAATAAGAATGGATAGCAAGCACAAGCACTCTGGATCAAATCCCGAATAACAAAAGTTGTAAATATATATATATAGTTGATTGTGAAAAAAAATTCTAACATTCTAATCACCTCTTGAATGTCACTTGATCTTTTAAATAGCTAACAACATTAGCCCCCAATCATATGCATGATTTTTATATCATTATTCAGAAATATATTAAAAACACAAAAATTCTAAACTTTAATTTGTTTAATTCATAATGCAAACACAAAATATTACAAGTAAATAGTAAGAACACTTTTTTATCACCTCAATATAATCCTTCTGTTTTATTATACATATTCATAGTATTAAAAATTTTAATATTAATTTTGCTATTTATAATTACAGTATACATATATTCCATATGCTATATAAATTTATTTTAATAATAATAAATCTTTAATATATTGAACATGCTTATTTTTATACACCAGTAATTAAAACAATAAATCAAACTAATTTATTTTCATTGATTAACCCCCTTTCTTCCTTTTTTTTTCTTGTTTAAAATATTACTAAGATTTTTTCCCTTCTTTTCACTCATCAATTAAATGTAATATAAAAAATTAAAAAAAAGAATTCAAGAATTTGAAAACTGTTTTCTATTTCAGTGATTATAGTATTGATCCCTAATTAAATAGAATTGTTACATCAAAATCAAAATAAAAGCAGTAACCATTATGGATTAATAATTCATAGATATTTATAAAAAAAAAAAATGTATTTTATTTAATTTTTAAATATGAGTAATACTATTTTTTTAGCAATAACTTTTAGGCACTTTTACTTCTATCATCGACCTTGAAGATATTAATAATAAAGATAATATAAAAAATAAAATATTCTTCAATATACAGTGCAGTAATCTGTTCAAATCCTCAAAAAAAAAAAAAAAAATGGTGAAATAGAAAATACCACTAAGACTTATGCCATGGTGGTCAACATATTGGTCTGATATTTGAAACTTTTTTCAGATAATTAAAAAATTCCAAACAAACTCAGAATTTTTCCTTCACATATCTTGCCCACAAGTAACTTATCTAGTCATCCGATTGTTTGTCAGTAAATGAGTATCTGACTATTAAAAGATAAAAGATAATGAAAAAAAATTGTAAATATTCTCATTTCTGACGATGGTTGCATTAATAAATATTATAAAAATTTACTTTTGATCAAAAAACTAAACAAAATTTTTAATATTAAATATAATTAAAAATGAATATCATAAATGATTGTTATATTACTCATACAATTTCTTTTTGCGTGTGTATAGTATGGCAATATTATATTTTTTTAAATAACATTTTGTTTACAATGCGTTTTCTTTTAGAATTTTCTATATATCTTAACTGACTAACATTTTCCTGAAAACTATAAATGACAGAAGGCTAATTAGATAAGACATTGAAGAAAAAATATTAATTAATACAAAGATAGCATTGAAAACAATAAAATGTTACGTTTTTAAGAAGTATAACTACTCTTTCTAATTGCATTGCCAAATGTATACCATATGATACTAAATTCTCTAAGCACTTTCTTACTGTTACACAATGCTTACAGTTCAGGTTAAGAGATATAAAGTTCTGAAGATTATTGGGGCAATCGAAACTGTAAACTGTAAAAAAGGTGGTAAATAAAGCAATGTGTAACAGTAGTAAAATGCTTGGACAATTTAGTATTATTATATGGTAAAATGTTACGTCATTTTAGAAATTATTTGCTAAGGGTATAAAATTAAAAAATGAGCACTTAAATAAATATTAGTTGTTGTTTTTTTTTTACTAAATGAAATAGAATAGAATTCGTTTTTATATATTTATGCAGAATTATTTTAAATAAATCATATTGTAAAACTAACCATTGTCTTTACGTAGTTGTCTTCCGAAAAACCTACGGCAGAATTAGGATATTGACAATTATTTGCATGCTTCTATTGAAGAAAATAATAAATATTTGTTTAAACATTGTAAGTGCATTTTAACAATGTTATTTAATAGAAAAATAATATATTGAATGATTATAAAAATAAAATAGTTTTGCATCACTTCTACAGCGAATGTATATTATTCATGAAAAATAGGGACAAGAAACTAATAATTTTGGCTTTTTTTATCAATAAATAAAACATTCTACTATAACTTAAATGCATGATTTCAAAAATGTATAAATGTGCAGTTTATAAAATAACTGCTTATCGCATACAAGGTGAGCAACGTAGGACGATAGTAATAGAAACAAAACACATAACAAATGATTGCAGAGCAAGTTAACATGTATTTTAATAACGAACTTTAGAAAAAGCTTATCTATAATTGGTCTAATATTAGCCAATAAAATTACGCTTTTGAAACTTAAACGCTGTACTTTTTTAAAGTTTAATTTTATGTTTATAATTTATATAAGTTGTACTAACTATGGGTAAAATTGAATGGGCGATGTGGGCAAATGAACAAGCATTTGCCAGCAGTTTCTGTAAGTAATAATTATAAATATATTTTTTTGTTTTCTTTTATTAATCTATCTATTTAATTAACCAATCTTAGAAGTCATAATTTTAACTGTGAATCTAAATTCTGTTGTTTTTTTGTTAGTTTCAATGTAAATACGATTTCGAGTTTTATTTTATTAGAAAATATGAAGTCAAATATAATGAATTATTGTTTTTCTTTTTAAAGAAAATGAATCGTTTTCTTGCTGCCATGTCCACGACCTTCAGATTAGTTTGGATGAACATGGAAATTTTCCGAGAAAACTTAAATTTTTCCTTTCTTTTAGCTGATTATAGATATTCAATTATTGGTCGGAAATGGATGTAAAGCTATTTATTACTAGATGATAAAATAAAGGCTACCTCACTATTAGTCAAATAATTGCCTAATGCATATTGCTTTTCTCTTCGCAGTTCCTCTATGATTCTGGAGAAGATCCAGAAATTTAAGGATGCTTTACCTTCAAATAATATAGTATTCAATTACTTTAGTAGCAATGACTTTAGGGTAAAAGTTGAATTACTGTTTTAAAAAATGCTCCTAGATTTCTTATTGAAGAAAGTAAAAGAAGAAAATCTCACTCTAAATGCAATTGTTGTAGATCTGAAGAAGACTGTTAGTGCAGTCGAAAATGTTATAATAAATAAAAAAAATTTTAAAGTGTTAAAGGAGTGTTGATGAGTTTATAGTCAAATATAAAAAGAAGCAAAATATAGAGGAAGAAATGGATAAGAGTTATATATGAAATATAAGATAATACACGAAAGAATAACAGGCTAAAGAAGTTTGTGAATTGAAATATAAAAAGAAGCAAAATATAGAGGGAGAAAGAAGAAATGGATACGAGTTATATGTGAAATATAAGATAATACACGAAAGAATAACAGGTTATCTTAAATGTTATAAGAGGGTAGTTAAATAAGTAAGGATGGTAGGGAGTATTAGAGTATAGATGAGGAAGGGAATTGAAGGGATGGTATGAAGGTATTAAATGAAGTAAGTAGGGTATAAATGGGAGTGTAAAAAAAAGGGGGGGGGTGATTTTAGTTTATAGTTTTTGAATTTTAATGTTTTGTTTTGATTTTTTAATTTTTATTTTTAAGTTTATTTTTTGATTTTGGGTTTTTGGTCTTATTTATGTAATTAATTATGTTAAAAATGATAATTTTTGGTATTAATTTTTCGATTAATGTTTTAATGGGTTTTAAGGGTTTTGTTTTAATGGTTTGATGATAAAATTTGAATTGTTTTAATACACTTATTTGCTTTTAATCTTAAAAAATAATTTATTATTTTTTTATAGTTTAGTTTATTTGGGAAAAAATTTTTTGTTTGAAAAGTTTTTGGATTGAGTTGTTTTTGCTTTATATTATTTTGTTTTATTATAATTTTATATGAGAATATGAAGAATAAGAATTTTGGTTGTATTGATACAATATTTGTCTAATTTTTTTATGTTGTAGATCTGACGAAAACTGCTAGTACAATCGAAACTGTTATAATAAATAAAATTATTTGCTTAAAGTGGTAAAGGAGTGTTGATGAGTTTATAGTGAAATATAAAAAGAAGCAAAATATAGAGGGAGAAAGAAGAAATGGATAAGAGTTATATGTGAAATATAAGATAATACACGAAAGAATAACAGGCTATATTAAATGTTATAAGAGGGTAGTTAAATAAATAAGGATGGTAGGGAGTATTAGAGTATAGATGAGAAAGAAAATTGAAGGGATGGTATCAAGGTATAAAATGAAGTAAGTAAGGTATAAATGGGAGTTTAAAAAGGGGAAAGAATGATTTTAGTTTATAGTTTTTGAATTTTAATATTTTGTTTTGATTTTTTAATTTTTATTTTTAAGTTTATTTTTTAATTTTTGATTTTGGGTTTTTGTTCTTATTTATGTAATTAATTATGTTAAAAATGATAATTTTTGGTATTAATTTTTAGATTAATGTTTTAATGGGTTTTAAGGGTTTTGTTTTAATGGTTTGATGATAAAATTTAAATTGTTTTAATATATTTATTTGCTTGTAATCTTAAAAAATAATTTGAAAATGATTTTAAAGAAATTTTTTTGTTATTTTTTATTATTATTAATTTTTTATAGTTTAGTTTTTATGTTTTGGGTTTTTAAAAGATTTGGGGGGAAAATTTTTGTTTGAAAAGTTTTTGGATTGAGTTGTTTTTGCTTTATATTATTTTGTTTTATTATAATTTTATATGAGAATATAAAGAATAAGAATTTTGGTTGTATTGATATAATATTTGTCTAATTTTTTATGTTGTAGATCTGACGAAGACTGCTAGTACAGTTGAAACTGTTATAATAAATAAAACTATTTGCTTAAATTGTTAAAGGAGTGTTGATGAGTTTATAGTTAATTAATATTTATTTGTAGTTTTGCTTAATATATTTTGGAATTAGAATAAAGATAATCTTTAAAGCATTGTAAAGTACTATAAGTTTTTGCTGATACTAAGTGAAAAAACTAAAATCTATTGATTTAATATTTGATTTTTCTTGAAACCAACTGTTTCTTTTTCTATTTATCTAATGGATTTTAAATGAATAATCTGAACATAAATTATAATTTACAATACTCCAACAGAGTGCTAAGAATTCAGGCAAAGTAATCATTTATAGGTATCTCAAATATTAATGATTAATCATTAGACATTCTCTCTCATCATCATTAGTTTCCCTATTAAAAGATAGATACCATACATCAAGACTATCATCTCCGAGATATTTTAAACTTACTCTATTATTCAAATATTAATAATAAGTGAATTTTTAAGATTGTCAGTCAATATATTTTGTAGCTCGCTTTTTCTTTTACATTCGAATGTTTTTTAAATTTGTTCATTCTTGAAAAGTATATCTCGTCCTAATTCTCTACCTCATAATTTTTTTAATAATTTCTCAACATGTTCTATATCTTTAAGTTTATTCTACATTTTCTATTCATCTCTAAATTCACATTTTAAAAGATTTCTCTTTTTCTAATTGTCCAAGATTCAGCTCCATATAAAATTATACTAAATAATTTAATTTTTTTTTAATTAATTGGCCATAAAATCTTATTAAAACTGTTTAGATATTGTAATTCAATATCTTTGTCATCTCTTTATTGTTGTTTAATGCAATAATATGATTAATCTGTTTTTTTTTTTCAAGTAATTTTTATTCTAATGGTTTCAGAAGAAAATAAATTTTCTTGTAAAGATGTAAATAGAGAAATGCTATTAATTCTTAGATATTGCTGTTTTACAATCTTTGATATTACTTTGTTTTTCAACCTACTATATAACTTAAAACGTTAATATTTTATCACCTATATTCATTATCTTAAGATTGAATGTTCTTATTTTCATTTCATCTTTTTTTATATGTTCTTATTTTCATTTCATTTTTTTTTATATAATTAATTTCATTAATATAATATCCTTGCCATTTTTAATTTATCTGTAATAGCAAATTTTCTCATTAAATTTTTATCATTTTTATACAAAATCTATTATCAAACTAATGCTCATTTTGCAATTTATCTAAATGAATATTAAACAAAATTGAAAATAATAAACTTCCTTATATTTCTTTTGGCAGACATTATAAATGTATACATATCCTTTGTCTTATATACTAGTTTTCTAACGGTGTTGTCTTTCATTGTATATTTTTATTCAAAACTTTAAGAAAATAATTCAATTTCTTCCATCATATGTTTTTCAAAAGCAATGAAATAAATACTATTTTTTTTCTACATATTTTATAATAGATATCACTGCAATAGTATATTATTTTATTAGTAATCTAAAACCCAACACTCTTCTGATAGAATTCTTGCTACTAACTAAATATTCAACATTCTCAAAATAATTTCCTACTAGTATTTGAGATTAAGACTTTAGAATCAAACTGCTGCATTAGACTTTTCCACAAAGAAATTATAATTGGAAATTAAATTCATTATATTTTAGATTAAACATTTATAACTATTTTACAACTTAAGCACTCCTTTCAACCAGGCCATTGATATTCATATGATCAGCCTGGTCAAAGCAGTGCTAAGCTGTAAAATAGTTACATTTGTTTAATATTTTCTGTATATTGGACCTTCCCTATTTATTGAATTATAAACAAATAAGGAAGGAAATAAACCTATTGAGTTATATTCTAGATTGTAAATTACTTTGCAAGCATCATGAGATTCAAAATTTTTCTGCCCTTTGTATTTCATAGTAATTCAATGAATTTGATTTGCTTTTTCTTAGCAGTGGCTTTTACAATCTCTTCTATTACAGTCAATGTATATTTTGTACCTATTTTCTAAGTTTTTAGTATAAAAATAGAGTAACAAGGCAATAGAATACTGTAACCAATCAATAACACGTTAATTTATAGAAAAAACTCATTATTTACATCATCCAAATCATATTCTTCCCAACTTTTCCATACATCTACTCACTACATTAATAATTTATCCATCTTTGTTTCATTTATTAATTCATTTCTATAATCTTTCTTTTCCCATTCAACATGCTATTAATAATCTCATTGTAAATGTTAAGAACTTTTTATTCTTTTTCTTTTTTTGGACTTTTCCAACTTATTCCTTTTATCTTTCCCTATGTCAATACTTTAAAAGCTTTTTTAATCTTTTCTCCCTTTTTTAATTAGCAAAACGTTCACTACATAAAAGCAAAATATTTAATAAGTCATTTTTTTAAATTTCCATAAATCACAAAATAATATAATTTTATTGAAAGCCATTTGACTTATTTTAATATTACTTTTATTCATTTACTCAAGTATATAAAGTCATCACTCTATATAGCTTTCTGTCCAATGCTTATTCCCACTACTATAATTTCACTATTTTCATTATTTTTATTTAAATTATTTTTGTTATAAGCTTATTTTATTTGGTAGTTTCTATTCTATCGTATCAGCTGCTTGATGGCACTATTTATATGCAAAAGCACAAAAATATGCTGTTTACGTGGCTGCCATCTTCTAGGCCAATATATCTATACAAAAGCACAAAAAGAGGCCGTTTAATATGTGGCAGCCAGCGCCAATGATAGCATTAATTTTTATGCTATAAAGCACAAAAAAGATGCTGTTTATCAGCGGCGGCTGGCCTGTTTTAGGGTTATGCATTTTATCCCAATGCTCACAGTTTAATGTTCATTACAGTATCGTGTGAGGGTGTCTGGACTTCAGCCTGCCACAACTCTTCAAATATTCATGCCAAAGGAATTAGCTTACAAGTCATTTTACCTACTATTACCTCCTAACAATTATCCACTCATCGCCAAGCTTCCCTATTCAACATGGAACCTTCAAATCAATTAAAAAAGGCTCAGTCCAAGCAAGATTTAAACAAGCTCACGCGAAAAGTCACATTTTCGCAAGAACATGTCCATGACAAATAAAATAGCTGACAGGTTGAAATTGGGCCTGCCGTCCACCAAAGCCAGCCTGCAGGGGGAATTTATTAACTCTACTGTAATAGAATCTTTGCAATAAGGTAGTTCAATTGATAAAGTTTTAATTCTTGTGGATGTAAAAAAGGAATATCCCTCTGGTCTACAATGCAGGAATAAGATTTGACTTTTCAGGGCCACTTGGAGTTAAAGCAGGTTTTGAAATTTATTGGTAGCGTCAAATTATTCTCTACTAAATTAAAGAAATTGATGAAAGAAATCGGAATGAATTGCATTAAGCCTTCGGACAAAAAAAAGGATGTATGATTGTGAAAATTCTCATAGTTCTATTCAGAGGCTAAAAGAAATTGTCCAAATACCGAATACATTTATTAATTAATCTTGAAATACCCAACCAAAAAGTAATATAAAAAAAAAAACTAATAGAGTTGAAAATTATTAATCGTTTTTAATAGGTATGCCATTAATATCCATACACATATTATCTTTCAAAGATAGCTATTGTAAGAAATCAATAAATAAATTAATAAAATTTTTTTTTTCCTTTTCAAAAATGACTCGAAAAAATAAAAGACAGTTCAGTAATGAAAGCATTATCAGCATCATTTTTGGCAACCATGATGTAGTTATAAACGTACGATTTTTATTCTTTCACAAAGAACGGGGTGGGCCTGGTAATATTATATACATGGGTTTTTGCTTGGCATCAACACCATCAAGTGGCTGACATGATAGAATAGAACACTACCTTTTATTTAAAATGAAATGATTGAATTACTTTGATATGTAATCATTATTAGTCACATATTTTGTGGTGAATATTTTGACTGCTATTTGCCAAGGAATATTTAATTTCATTTACATTCTAAATCTTCAACACTATCAATTCTATATATTTTATTAAACATATTCTTAATATTTGCAAATATCAACAAATATGCTGCAATTAATTTTTCTATTTCCAATGCTTACTCTTTACATATATAGATATAAAGTCAGGGTGTCACATGACTTGTATTTACAAATACGTAAAATTAAGAGTGTGCTAATAAGCTCTAAACAAGCTTTTTTTTTTTAATTTTTTATGATAAATCCTACTACAAGAGAAGGCATTCAAATCATCTTTATCTGATTGTCCTTATCCCCAGACCGTTTTTAGTTCGAGTTGTTTTTTTTTAATCAGGTGTCCTAACTCCTCACTGAAGAGAACCATAATTCGAAACGGGTCTGGGGGGGGGGGGTTCCTCTTGTAGTAGCATTTATCATAAAAAAAATTGTTTAGAGCTTATTAGCACGCTCTTAATTTTATATACAGTATATTTAAAAAAAGAGATTATTAAATCTAACAAATAATATCTGATACATACACTAATTTCAGAAATGTGTCTTTTTTAGTCCATTCTTTTTCAAAATTTTGTTTTAGATCGATGAAATAAATTCTTTTTTTTTTACCCATATATATATCTCACCAATAATTTGCAACTGATACATTTCTTGTTCCTCTATTTTTTCTAAAATCAAATGCTTACCAGATATATATCTAAACCACTGGATCTACTTAAGAATTTAAACAATGCCTAAAGTACATGTTAAATTAAGATCATTGCTCCAAAGTCTTCATATTTTGTTGCTTTAGGCCTATTCTCTATCGAAATCATAATTGTTGAGAGGCTAATCATAACTCCTAAATTGTTACAATTATTGACTAATTTTTCAAACCATTTTTTTTTTTCAAAATCTTTCATAATTCAACAAGAATTTCATCAATTTCTTTTATTTTGTCTTTTTTTTTTATTTAAAGATTTTTACTATTGTTTTTATTACACAACCTAGTTTTTCTTTTTTTTTTTTCTAATCTGTTATAGTTTATTTGATTTTTATTTTAATTCATATGTATACACACAACTATTTCCAAAGAATTCTTATTTTTCCATTGTCTTCATTTTTATACTTATACTTAATCTTCATTATCTGTTTGAGCAGCATATATTTGAATTTGATAGAACATCTAAATAAAATTACATATAAAATATTTTCAGTCATAATTTTGTCTTCAGCTCAAGGCGCAAGATCCTTACACCCCATATCAGGTACCATATGTAACAGGACAAGCCTTTTCTCATTGAAAGCATATATCTTGTTATGATTATTGAAGTAATTTATTTCAATCAATATAATCATAAAATAATTAATAGTGGGATGAAAGGAAATTCAAGTTAATATGCCTTTTTCCATTTACCCTCTAATCGACTCACATTATGCCATGGTATTCAAATCCAGGAAGAATATGCATGGATTCTTCTTCAGAGTATGATTGTATTATACTTATATACAAATTATATATATATATGATATGATGTGAATTATGGAGTAGATAAATACCGACTTTAATTATGATAATAAGTTATTTAATAATATCAATAACAACTGGCGTGATGACTCAGTTGGTTAGAGCATTACCTTAAAATTCAAGAATCTAAGGGTTCAGGTTTTATTCTCATTCTAGTACTATCTCTGGTCTGTCCAGCAATATCTGAAGAAGAGAGAATAGTACCTCTTGAAATGTGCACATACTAACCTGTGTGCTATTACTTACAGTTGAATGTAATTTTAAATAGTTAAATTTTTTAAAAGACATCCAGTATTTAATATTAGATGATGGAAATAGTCTAATATATTGTAATCTTCAAATGATCAGTACCTTATGGCCAATCAAAAGCCAACACATTGGGTAAGCCAAAATCCATAAATATAACCTTCCAAAGATTGACCAAGTAACCATAAAATAAAATATAGTTCTAAACATAGGTCTAGATTAGCATAAGATCTTTAAGGCATCAAATAAACATAAAATCTAAAATAAGTTCTCTAATAGGAATAAGTGAACAATAAGTAATACATTATTTGTAAGATGTGAAATAGACCAATGGTTATTTATTATCTTAGTTACATTCTATAAACAATAATACTAAATAATATTAATAATGATCTCAGCGTTCTTAAATATTAAATAATTTAGTTGTAAAAAATATTAGCTTTGCAATGATAATCTAACAATAAAATAATTTAGATTTTTTTAAAACTAAATAGCAGCAATAAGAGCAATGAGATTTATTTTCCTAACATCTTACAAACACTTTCTTCTTTTATAACCAAGTACAAATTTATCTAGAGGTGGATTTAAACGTAATATTGACTAGCGAAGATTGGTTCTTGTGTCATTAACTAAACAAAATCAGGTTTTCTTAAAATTTAAAATAATTATTTAGCATTAGCAAAGCTAAAGTGTTGCAGTAAGTAAAAGAGCATTTTGTTATACCAAACACATCACTAAGTAATCTAACACAACAGCAGCAATAAAGTAATCTTATAGAAATCTAATTGCATATGTACTAGATTGTGTGAATGGTATCAATGTAACAATTTCAAATATTATGTACTCTTGTATACAGTGTTTAGTATTTAAATGAATTTTCTGGTATATAAATATGACATATGGTAATGGATACAGAAACGTAATTAAAGAATAAAATCAATATTTATTACAAAAACTAAATATATTTCTTTCAGTTTACAATTTGATAAAAAAAAAAATCAAACTTATTTAGTATTATTTGCAAAAAAAGAAAGAACCTTTACATCAATTAATGCATAAATTAAATATAATACACATAATATTCCATATCTGTGATATATTTAGACTATACAAATAAATAAAGAAAAACCTCCTACAGTAGAATTTAGTTATCAGTTATACATTTCAAGGATAATTTACTGCATCTGTATCTACCAAAATATAGCTATTAATATAATAAAATATATTTACATTGAAATTAGTGTACAATTTCTTATATATAATTAATAATTTAAATGATATATGATATAAACAAGTACATTGTATTAGTTTTAGACAAAAAACTTGAGTAAAGGAGTACAAACTAAATACTTTACTCAGCACTATATCATTTGTTAATAAGGGATATAATCACACAAATGTCTTTTATAGTACACCAACTGGAATACATAAATACTTATGGACAACGATGGTGAGAAAAATAAGACTATTAAAGTGATCAGAGTAATACTGGCTCTATGCTACACAGTGTCCCATTTGTAACTGTCGCTAACATAAGGTAAGGAACGGACTAACAAATAATATCTAAGCAAAACAAGAAACCATCAATATAATTGCCACAATAAATACATGTTTATAAAAGCAAAAATACTAATAGTGAATAGAAAGGCATTGGGATAACAATTAAATGACAAATCTCAAACCATATCTACTCTTATTCATTACGTATATAGCAAAAGTATAATCAAAGATCAACACAAACGTATGTATGAAGATAAACAAATAGTTAATTTTAAAGTTATAATAATAATGGAAATTATATACCAATCCCAGGAAAAATATGTAACATTCATCAATTAAAGTAGCAACTCTATGCTTATAGATGTTTTTAAGATATACATAATTCCCCACTGCGATCTTCCAGAACATAATGATATCATTAAAACCATTTATATACATCTCAATCTACCCCACCACCTTCCCAAAAAAAAGGTTTGATTAAAAAAATATTGGAAATACTGTGCATAGTATTTAAACATCTTGATAATAACAAAAAAAAAATCCTTAAGCTTTTTTTTTACCTCCGGAGTAAAAATAATTTTCACGCAATTGCAAGTTCGATCACTTTAATGACCATATGTTTTGTTTCTCTTATTTACAAATATATAAAGAACGATTCCGTAATCATATATTATATACAGCTTCGTTAGAGAATTTCCATAATGAATTTATATTAGATAAATAATACCGTAGGATAGCGTTTCCTTTTGAAAGATTTTTAGAATCGTACTGCTTTTATAATGGTAGAAGGCTCTTATTAGCATGCTATAACTTTGCAAAGATCAAAGTAACCATTTAAACTAAAAAACAAATTAAATATATCTCGCCATAAAAAGTATATATTAAAGTTGCATTCAAATAAAAGAAATTATATACTTTATATAGGTAGACTATAATAAATGCAGTATAAATGAAATATATTAGCTAGATTTATAGTATATCCATGATCATGTTGTTTTTGCTAATTCAACTTATAATTTACAGAGTATTAATATTTTGAAAACAAATACACAATTATGAAATTTTGTTTTAATAATAAAGATAATTTATCTCTTGATTAGGTTTTTAGGTAATGATCTAATCTTGGGTATTAAAATGCTACACAGATCTCATTGTGATGTTAAAGCATTTAACAAGTTAAAAGATTATTGTAATATAATTATATTAATTACAGTAATTGTATTTATAGCTAAACATCACATGATCATCATCTCTTATGCTAGCACATAACTTATTAAACAGACAAAACTATCCATACAATAGTGCCAACCAGAGTAATCAATGGATGCCAGAAGGCTTGTGCATAAAATCCCCATCTAGAGCTTTGCTGTATTTATAGCTGTTATTTTCCCCAATTTATTGTATGAAATTGGGATATTGATCCACTATTGTTGTAACATAAAGGCATTGGAATAGTTTAAAAATATTCTGAAACATTTTGAAATACTATAGTGAAATCAAAAGACTAATTGTAGATATGATTATATTGATTCTTTTATTGTGTGTGCTATCAGGAATTGAATATGTGAAGTGAACAAATAGTAACAGATTTTCAAAAAAGCCATTTTGTAAAGAACTTTTACATGTTTTTATAAGAGAAGTAGATCTTGGTTATGTTATCAAGATTATATTAAATATATTCTAAGGAAGTCAATGTTATTTGTTTGCCTTGAGAGGATATAATTGAAAATAAAATACAATGTAGTGTTATCATTAGATATAACATTAAAATTTTGAAATTTTCTTGCAGAAGTTATAAAATAACATCATTACAATATATCAAATAGATAGACTTTGTGTCCTTTTTGTGATAGATGTTTGCAGTTCATTGATTTATTTGCATAATCATGGCAAAACGCATTTTTAACTTTTTTTTTTTTTTTAATTCTAATTTTTTCTAGAATTAAAGTATATTACTGCTAATGATGATGATATTATATGTTAGAGGAATAACAAATGCATTATATATATATATATTGTCTATTTAAAAGTAATATGATGGATAAAGTCTAATTGTCTTAACAAAAATTCAAAATAGAAATATCGAATTTTTCTTCACACTCCATTCAATGTATACTTATATCTATGTATTTTTTAATGATGTGTATACTAATCTTAATATATAATTTATCATATTAGTACTTATTCATTCAGATTTTATTGATAAATTACATTGCCAATACACACATAATGATAACTTTTCAAGATAACTATTAATGCATAGATTATTGTTGGTCTTTATGAGCATCACATATTCTATAAACCTTATATATATATACTATATATGTTTATATGTACAATTAATAGCATAATCTGTATAGAATGATAATTATGTAAACCAATGTTAATTAAATTAATTTTTAAATGGCAGTTTTAATTTTTCTACGGATCTGTGGTGATGGTATGTTAAATGTGATATGTTGGACAAATTCCATCATCTATCATTAAATGTTGAATATCTAGAAAATTTTAAACTTTATTTAAACTTTTCAAATACAAATAACTGTTAGTAATAGCAGGCAAATAGACACTCCAGATTAGTAAATTATACAATGTTTCTAGTGGTATTATTCACTGCTCTTCAAGTACTACTGACCTGAATAGTGACAATATTAGTGCAAGAGTTGAAATTACACCTTTAGATTCTTGAATACTGGTATTTAAGGCAATGCTCAAACCAACTGAGTTATTCTTTGTTATCCATTTGTGTGTTACTATTAACAGTTATTTGAAAAGTTTAAAATTTTCCAGACATTCAACATTTAATGTTAAATGATGGAAATAGATATCACAGTTTTAATTACAATTTTTTATTATTTTATTTATTTTATTATTATGAAATGCATAATATGTTGTTATAATTATTTTATAGTGATGATTCTAGGAGGTATTGTTGGACTAAGTGCTTCTTTTAATTATAAAGAAATAGCAATTTATTCTTTGTATCCTTTGGGAATTTTCTTATTGTTTATATTAAAAAATATAAATGAAATTTTAAATATATGTTAATAAAATATAATTTCATTTTCTTATTATTTTAAGATTTGAATAATAATATTTTATCACTACATGTAAAAACAATATGTTTATTTGATTTATGATCTTTTTTTTTTTTTACATTAGCTATCAACTATAGTAAAGAAACATGTTAAAGTTTTTACCAGAAAATAGATTCACTCATTAAATCCTTTAAGTGTAACACTTAAATTAGATTATAGATTTATAAATGAAAAACTGTTATTTCTTATTTCTGAACCTGAAAAAATTTGAGTACTATATATGATGATATTCCTCTTTAGATTGAAATTATATTTAGCCATCTCTATTGTTAAATTTGTGAGAAGAAATTTATTTGGAAATTTGCACAAAGAACATCTCTTATGCTTTAATCTCCTGTTTGATGAGTTTCTTGTTTGCATTTCAGAAAAGAGATATTAACTTGAAGTAAATCTTAAATGATAAAGTATGCTTTTATTATATAACTGGCATAAATCAAGGAAATCACTAGTAAAAAGAGCTTACAGATTTTAAAATTATTATTACTAAAATGTAAAAGAAGGTTGGCTTTTGATTTTTTTATATATTTTGGTGGGATACATTTATAAACTATAATCCAGTGAAGATGAAATATCAATATCTAACATAAACTATTGCCTAGATACTCAATCTGCTTTCAGGCAGAGAACTCAACAAATATTCAAAAAGTATTGCATCTATTCAAATTTGGAATTCTTTGAATTAACATTACCATGACAATCAGTTGTCCAGATGTTTGTGATATTCTACCAAACTAGTAGTGGAACTAACATCAGTCAAGAGAGACAATTCATTGATTTTGAAACTAATATTACAGAATCTTAAAGTGTATATAGAATTATTTCAAAAAACATTAAAGTTATATTGATAGTTTTGTTTGTTAATTATAAACATGTAATTACTTCTAAGAATATGAAATATGCAACCTATAGTTTACATATGTTTTAATTAATGAAATATATTTACTTTATGCTAAATAGTATTGTTTCCTTCGGTTGTGTAAGCAAATAATTATCAGTGATGATTTAAGTTTCAGCTTTGTTTTATATATTTGATACCTGTTTTTTGAAGTTGTGTGTAAAAACGATTTGCTAAAAATTATTTTATTGTTTGAGGAATTAATTCTACATTATTGTAAGCAAGCCATAATTCATTTTAATTGGGGATAGGTGCATGCTAAATAATAATCACCAATAAAGTATATATACACTTTTGGCTTTTAGTCATCAAAACTGAAATTAAACCACTCCATAATAAGAAGAAGAAAAAGAGAGTGATTTTTGCACTTTAAAGAGCATTTGAAGATATATCATAAATAAGTATTAACAATTTATATTTATTGATTTGAAAAACAATTATAATAATAAAATTTTGCATTCTTTATTTTGTGCCTAAAATATTGTTTCGTTATTTTTTTGAATTCTAACTTTTATATGTAAAATTATTTATGAAAAACAAACAAACAAAATGTTTTGTATGTACTATAATAAATTTTATTGTAAAAGATAAATTTCACTATACATAGTGCAAACCTTGTCATAGCAATGCAAAAGTTACATGATAGTATTTTGAGAATAACATATGTGTGTTTACTTTCGCATATATATATTCGCACATATAAAATTGTTATGTAAATAAAAAATTATTTATTTTGTAAACAGACACGGATACAGTCACTTAATCAATATTCTCTTTATTAGAAAAACAGATTATCTTAGAAATTTATTTAGGTGATAGCCCAAATTCTATATAAAGTAAAAGGGGATTGTATGCAAAAGAAGTTGGTATTATACGAAGAGGTAGAGTTTTTTTCTTCCTGTTTGTTGAAAAAGAAGAAGAGGGAAAAATTAGCTAAAAAGGTTAAATTAGAAAAGTTAAGTGTTTATTCACAATTATTTGGAATTACTAGCTGCTAATTGTGTGTGTATTATACAAAATACGTATTATTAGTTAAATAATAATTATAATTAAAAACTAAACGGATTTCTTTTTGTGTGTGTATATTAATATATACACAAAATAAGTATTATAAATGATATTATAATGGTAAACTAAAAGTATGTGCATAGATGCCAATGGCATTCACAATATTTTATAAAAACAATTAATCTAATTATATAGTTTAATTAATGAAAAACTATAAACTAACTTATCAAGAAAATTAGATGAATTCGAGCAAAGGATTAAGATAAAGTAAACAAAGCCATTGCAACCCGAATGTTTAGTTCCTGATCAGATTTAATGATAATAGAAACATTGCTTAAAATAGAAAATTCTATGGTAATTGTGTTATCTGATCAGGGATCGAATATGGTAACTCAAGAGATGACCACCATGTGGACAGCAGATGGCCAATCAAGGGACTCTACATAAAAAACAAGAGAGTGAAACGGGTCTAGAATAGAACTGAGATCAGACACTTGCTAAGTGAAACTCTTAAAAGGCAGATGTGCCATTTCTTCGGGTGCTCCAGTCAGCTCCTTCTTTCACTTAGCCTTGCATAGAGGTTTACCTCTGGACATTCAAAAGTAAACCTAGGAACTATATAACAGGTCATATTGTTCTTATTATTATTTAATACACCTTCAGGCTCTTATTATTATTTAGATAGTATGTTTATATATATGTTATATATTTATATATATTAAACAAGATTGATTAGCTCAAATATAACTCTGTAAATAAATTCTTGTTATTTAAATTTACTTGCTGAGCTACCTCATTAATTAGTAATTATTTGTGTTATTTATATATTTGCAATCCAGCAGGCAAAAGAGTGTCACTGGCTACAGCATTGGCACAGTCACAGTCTTGATTAGGAACTTCAGTGGTCTAATCCTCAGCAAATTGTGAAATTGTCAGTAATAACAATTAGCGCACTGACAGCCGAATACATTGGTGTCTAAATAATTGATTTCATTAATGGATAAATTATTAAAAAAAAAAAGATCTTTTTCTGCTAAATTGACTAAGTCCGTAATGCAGCCTGCAATATCTGAATTTGACATCAGAGAGGCAAATGAGTGGCCCCTATATGTCCAACAAATAGAAAAGCTTTTAATTATTAACAGAGTGAAGGATAATAAATGTAAAACAGTGACCTTATTGTGTTTCACTGGAAAAGGGGTCATCCAAATTGCATATAGGCTTTGCAAACCCCGGAAGAATTAACATTTGAACAAATCAAAGACTGTTTGCCCGACTATTTTAATCCACGTGAGTCTAGACGCATCGCTAGATTCCATTTCAGAAATTGCCAACAAGGCAAGATTGAATGAATACAAGATTATGATACTGCCATGCATGAACTCACAAAAAAACTGCATCTACATTTCATACGTGGAGGAAGCTCTGCTCGAACAATTGTTATGTGGTATGAGCCATGACAGTCTGAGACAGCAGTTATTGGCAGACAATGATATCAATTATAAAAAAGCTATTAAACGTGGTATAGCTCATGAACTTGTGTTATGGTAAGCTAAAGAATTTGCAGCCATGAAACTAGTGGACAACGATCCTTATGAAATCCACAAAGTTGACAAACCCGAAAGAAGGATGCCTGATCAAAGTGGAATAACTGATATTAAGAAAAGTTGAATTAAGTGTTTTTGCTGTGGAAAAGTAGGTCACATGGCACATGAGTGTTTTTATAAAGACCAACGTGTAAACACTAATAAATTTGGCTACTGGGAAAAAATGTGTAGAAATAAAAAAAAAATGATAATTATACAAAAAAATATCAGCCAAGAGCTGGTTACAAGAAAACCTAAGCAAGAGAAATTTTTGGTGATCAATAATATGTCTTTGGACCAATCACAGAAATTTGAAATGACTGTCAAAATTTCTGGAAAACCCCTATTGATGGAAATTTCCAGTGGTAGTGGGGTGTTTTTACTTTCCATTAAAGATTGGAAAACCATTGTGGCAGATATGAGACAGCCATTTAGACTTATGCATATGAATCTGAAAGCTCGAGACATCAACGGTAATGCTATAAAAATTAAGAGTAATTTGGATTCCAATTACTTCGAACAATATGATAAAAATAGTTACATTGCCATTATATATAGTCCACACCACTATAAATTTCCTCATTGGCCGTGATTGGTTTCAGAAACTTGGAATAAAAATCACTTGGGTCAAAAACATTGACATTGAAAAAAACATCAGACATTCGTTTTCCTAAACTTTTCAATGGGGAACCGGGAATGATAAAAACAAAACCAGTCTCATTAGAATTATCACCCAAAGCAGTGCCTATAATTTTTAGACCACAAAAGATTCTATATGCACAGAAAGAAAAAATAACAGAGGAAATAAAGCAATTGGTTAAAGATGGTATGCTTGAATCAACAGAAGAAGTCGAGTGGGCTACTCCATTGGTTGTAATAACCAAGCCAAATGGACAGATACAATTGTGTGATTACCATGCTTTCATTAAAAAAGCACTAAACAAACATTCATACCCTGTTCCAAATTTCAGAGAAATCATAGTGTCACTGCAAAAGTCTAAATATTTTGCAAAATTGGACCTCAATGCAGCCTTCCATCAAATCCCAGTGACCAACAAAGCTGCAGACATTCTAACACTTAGATGCAAACATCTTCCATTTGGTATAGCTTCAGCACCTAGTATATTCCAAGCAAAAGTGGAAACTTCTAAGCAGACTCAAAGGCATCATCCCCTACTATCCAATATATTCCAAGAAAAAGTGGAAACTCTTCTAAGCAGACTCAAAGGCATCATCTCCTACTTTGGTGATATATTGGTCACCGCTAATTCAGAAAGTGAATTGAGTACTTGTATCTCAGAAGTTGATTGGAGGAATTTGAAGCAAAATTAAATGTGAAAAAGTGTATTTGGAAGGCTACTGAAATAAAGTTCTTGGGTCACATAATGTCAAGCTCAGGAATAAGCCTCTACCCTGAAAAAGTCAAAGCAATATCTAATGCAAGAAGACCGAATAACGTAAAACAACTACAGGCTTTTTTGGGCTTGGTGAACTATTTCAAAAACTTCCTGGATAGCAAAGAAGTTATGAAAATATTTAGTACCTTAGGATACTTTTTGGATATAGAGTGCTAGAAGAAAGGAAATAATATGTTGGTTTCTACTCTAAGCATATTCCCCATTTCTTCATATCAACTGTCATAAGTTGCTAGAAAAGGAAGAAACTGAACTATGCACATAAATTGCCTAAAATATTATTTAATGAAATCTAATACCAAGCATAGTTGTGCTCAATGTTTGTTTGATTAACAACAATACTAAAATAATTAAGAGAAGAAAGATTATCTAAAAGATGACAGAATTCAAGGACTAAAATGGTAAGACATTCTGAAGAAAAGAAAATTCAATATTTTTTTTTTCAATATTTAAAAATAATATCGAACTATTAAAGAATAAAAATGAATTTGTTATTCTGAAACAAAATATTATATTTTATTTAACCATATAAAAAAATATTTAAAATTGAAACATTTAAGAGTTGAATTATGAATACGAATGAAAGTATTAAAATAAAGACTATAAGATCATTATATATATATAAACATTACAAGCATAAAGCTAAACTAGTCAATATAAAATCAAAACTACCCCAAATCCAAAATTAAACCAGACCAGCATAAAAATAATATAAAAACACAACCTAAGGTTTCACTGCTACAAGCAGACTTCTCAAGTGTAAAGAACTACAAAAACTACACAATATATATAATATTAAAAACTACCCACAAATCCATTCACTTCCCATCCACCCTTAATATTAAAAGAACTCTTAAATAAGTTAATTGCTTCAGAATAATAAATTTTCAATAATAAAGACTCTTTAATTCTTCTTTTGATTTCATTTCTCTCAAAGAAGACAACCTTAGCTTCATCAAAATCAATAGTGTGGCCTGTATCTTTTTCATGGACATACAAAGCAGAACTAAGATATTTATTTTTAACTCTACTTTTATTAACCTTTATTCTTTCATTTAAACTCAAACTACTCTGACCTATGTAAACCTTCTTACAAAATAAACAAGGAATAAAATATACTACACCAGGAATAGTCTTTCTATCAAAAACTTCTTTTGTATTATTTAATAAATTATTCAATGTAACACCCCTTTTCCAAGCAATTTTCTTATTTCCAAACAATATACTATTTCTACACACAATTTTATAAGAAGACAATTTAAATGGCAAAGAAATAAAATCATATTTTTCTTTAACGTTTACATCCTTACAAAAATTACTATTAAATAAAATACTTTTAACAAATTTATCAGAGTATCCAACACTCAAGTAATCTTTATAAAATTGATATTTCTGAAACAAAGCAACCCCAGTAGAATTATTTAATTTAATATTTCTATGACAATAATTCCTTAAAGCAGCTACTTTATGAGATACAGACTGATAGCTATCAGGTTTAATTATAGATCTTAATTCTTTACTTTTAACTAAATGACTGCACATTTGGTGATTAGATCACCAAAAGATCTAAAAATTTTAACTTACCAAAATCTAACTCCCCTCCTTTTAACACAAATTTTATAGAAGGATCAAAACAATTAAACTCCAATTTATCATTCTCAACTACAAATAAACAATCAACATACAAATAATTTTACATATAAACAATTTGTGTTAGAAGGAGGGGGGTTAGATTTTGGTAAGTTAAAATTTTTAGATCTTTTGGTGATTAGAAATGTAGAAACTAATTGTTTATTGTGCAGTTATTTAGTTAAAAGTAAAGAATTAAGATCTATAATTAAACCTGATAGCTATCAGTTTGTATCTCATAAAGTAGCTGCTTTAAGGAATTATTGTCATAGAAATATTAAATTAAATAATTCTACTGGGGTTGCTTTGTTTCAGAAATATCAATTTTATAAAGATTACTTGAGTGTTGGATACTCTGGTAAATTTGTTAAAAGTATTTTATTTAATAGTAATTTTTGTAAGGATGTAAAGGTTAAAGAAAAATATGATTTTATTTCTTTGCCATTTAAATTGTCTTCTTATAAAATTGTGTGTAGAAATAGTATATTGTTTGGAAATAAGAAAATTGCTTGGAAAAGGGGTGTTACATTGAATAATTTATTAAATAATACAAAAGAAGTTTGGTGTAGTATATTTTATTCCTTGTTTATTTTGTAAGAAGGTTTACATAGGTCAGAGTAGTTTGAGTTTAAATGAAAGAATAAAGGTTCATAAAAGTAGAGTTAAAAATAGATATCTTAGTTCTGCTTTGTATGTCCATGAAAAAGATACAGGCCACACTATTGATTTTGATGAAGCTAAGGTTGTCTTCTTTAAGAGAAATTAAATCAAAAGAAGATATATATGAGAGGCTTTAATAAAAAATTAGAGAAAATAAAAGATATGAGCTTTTAATTATGATATTTGGCTTGGATAAATTTATGCAAGTGGAAATCTACAAAATAAGACTACCTATTTTATTTACCTTTTATTGCATTAATAAATTATTTTTAATATTTATTAACCCTTTTTTTGTTGTTGTTGTTTTATACAAATACTGAAAGCAAGTATTGTTATAATACCTTTTTTTGTATAAAATATGCTAATAAGAAAATGCACCACACACATGATGCTCAGAAAGAACTTCCCTACTGCTCTGAGGATATGCACATTAATGAGCAAAGTGTCAGGATGTTATAGTGATAGGAGCAATTTTTATGGTAAAAATCATCATTATTCTTCTAAATTAATTCTATTTTTATTCATAGGATTTACAAATAAATGTTTTTATATTTGTCACACATTACTAGTGAGGATTTAAACTGGAAATAATAAAGTAATATCATTACATATTATACCAATAAAGAAATGATAACCATAAATACCAATATGATTGGCTTCATACTCATTAGTGCCATCAATTAGTTGTTTGTACTTTAGTTTGAACCTGGTTACCATTACAATAGTGTATTCCAGTGAAAAGGTGATTAGTGTGAAATAAAACATAAGGCATTATTTGCTTTGTTTTTATTATTTGTTATTCAAAATAGTCCCTCTTTGCGACTCAATATGTGGAAATAATTGTAAAACAGATTGATGCAGTTTTTGAAATCTTCTGCTGAAATTATCTCAGCAACTTTGGTACAAGTTTCTGGATATCCTGAATTGAATCATAACTTGCTGCTTTTATGACAACTTTAATTTTAGAAATAGATAAAAATCATCAGGTGTTTTTTAATCAAGAGAATAGAATAGATATTCAAGCACAACAATGCTTTCTTTTTGGCCAAAAAATCAAGCTCACTGTGGACCAGCACATTATTATGTAACAGTGACTAAGATTTGTACAATTTATTGTAATATAAATGTTTCAAAGAACCCAAATAGCATTTACCATTTGCTTTAGAATAAATAAAAAAAATAATATGTTTTGATTCAGCTCATTTGCATTTGCAATGTTTTTGATATGTCTTCATCTGGATATTTATTTATATTCTGCATTCAGGTACTTGGAATTGGAAATTCCGTGTTTCATCACTCTTAACAATGATTTGTAAGAAATTCTGTTTCCATAATTGCTGGGTTTTTTTATGTCTGCAGTGCCCCATTCTGGCATTTTTTGGGCTGATTGTCAAAAAAATGAGGCTCCAAATATGAATATACCTTCGCTTTTTCAAGTCCTCAGTTAAAATGCATTGGACGGGGTTTTTAGGGATGCTTGTAAATGTTTTAGTGAGTCTTCCAAATATATAGTAATCATTTTGAAGAATTTTGGCACCCATCCCCCTTTTTTTTACTTCATTTTTATTCCCTGTCATCATGAAATCTGGCAAACTACTTAAAAATATTCCTGCATCTTATGATTTTATTATCACGCATAATTTAAATTCTTTTAAACATTTCAGTGGTGATTTACCCGATTTAAAACAAAATTTAACTTTAGCACATAATCCCATAATACAGACTTTTTACAAAAGCACAAAATACATTGTCACATTTCTTGTCATAATATATGATCCAAACATATGAATGCTTTAAACTTTTTGTGGTAAGTGGCTAAAATTATGTTGCTATGTAACTTGTATTGATTCAAAGATGATGCCGCAAGCAGCTTGGAGGGAACCAGTCATTTTTTTACTAACACATGTTGTATATATGTAATATATTTAATGTTTTTATAAAGTAAATTGTATACTATATTTAAATATATATATTCAATTTTTACATGCTCTTGAAGCAAATGTTAAAAATAAACAGAGAAAATAATGTGGATTTTTTTTATAAAACATATATATTAGCAATAATCAAAATGCAAACAGCAAGTATATTTATGCATATACATGCACACATATATGTATGTGTAATTTAAGTCAGTTTATACATTATTTTATAGTTATATTCATATAATAATTTCAATAAATTTTTATAGCATATCTGAGATAAATAAATGAAACAAAGAATTATGCTAATTTGATATTGAAAAAGAAACTTTGGTTGGAAGCATTAAAATAAACTCAGATAGACCCCATCCTATAACAGATTAATAATGTTTGAAAAAATAATATTACAAATGTAATATCATGTATATTTATGGCTTTATGATTTAAAGTATTTAATATAATATTATATAAAAACTTATAAGTATACTACCACAAATATATTTTCCTATATATATTTTAAAATATAAATATAGCCATTGCTTTTAAGATATTTATTTTTTAAATTTTTTATCAATTTAATATTTTACTATTGGCCTTTACAACTTTTTATTTATCAGAATAGCTGGTATATTTATTTTACTATTGGAATATCCTCGAAGTAAACGACAAAATGGGAAAACTATTGAAAGAAAGTAAGCCATTTAATTTTATAATTTACAAAATTTCTCTTAAGGTATAATCCCTATAATGAAATACAAAGCTGTTACAAAATATTTACTTAAAAGCCACTAAACATCACACTACTACTGTATGGAGAGTTTTGCCTATTTAATATTTGCTTAAGGTAACTTATAAAAATTTTATCAAACCACAATCATAAACTATATAAAATTTAGGTATTGTAGTTGCTATTAATTTTAATTAATTCATATTTTTTTATGAACTTCAAGGAAATAAGGTAAAAAATTAAACAACTAAGATTCACTCTCTCATTATTCCATAGTCAAAATGTGAGTAAACAGTGAACACCAAATTAGAAGACCAAATAAGTTTCTATGATCAGTTTCTGACTAATTATCTTTCAAATAGAAAGCACTGTTTTATACAATGCTTATCCAGTAAGCATTTGTAACTCTTCTAAGAAGTCTGATTTTTATTTTAGTTGTTTGAAAAATTTAAACATACATTGTTGTTTTTTTATTTCTTTGTGATTAATTTTTATCATAAAAATAATAATTTCAAACAATGATGTTGATATCATTCAATCAGCCAACCTAATTTAACTGACTGAAGAACAGGCATAAACTATTCCTAAAGAAATAAATATTTATAATTATTTTTTTTGGCCAAAGTCCAAAAATAATCATTTTAATATCAATGTGCAATATTTTGCCTAAAGCAAAAGTTAAAAAAGATACTATTTTTACTTATATTGGTAGACAGATATCTTTACTAACATTTATTTATTTGTTAGTCACTTAAGAGGATTATATGATTTTCAAGCATCAGAAATATAAGATTGAACTTCAATTCAGGAATTTTCCATTTTTGAATTTTTTCTCTCTACCACTCTATACTAGCTATAACAGAGGCAAAACTCTACTTACAGTAGTACCGCCTAGTGCAAGCCAGTCAATCGATGCAAGAAGGTTAGCATAGAGAATGGTGATCATGTTTAGTGGTTTAATATACTTAGCTATCTATACAGTGTATTTCTGTATTTACTAATACAAATATATTTATATATAAGTTTAAATGGAAGTAAAGTAATTCCCTATAAGCTATTAATAAATAACACTTAACACATCAACAAACAATAATGAATAAAATTAACCCACCTATCTTTTAAGATTTCAGTCTTTATAAGTTTTGTTTGCTTATATTCATTGTTGGAAATAAAGAATGGAAATTATTTATTAGCCTGTTTTAAATATAGAGTAATCATTTCAAAATTATAATTATGTAAATAGAGAAAGTCTTATTTCTTAGTAACCTTTATATTCATCAGTTTGTAAATCTAAATATTTAATACACATATAGTTTAATGGGTGTGAAATTCAAATGGAAATAAATTAATTCCCCTGTAAGCTATGAATGAATAACACTTAAATATCAACAAATAGTAAAGAATAAAGTAAGTTCTACCTATTCTCTAAACTTTTGATCTTTATAAGCTTTCATTTGCTAATGTTTCTGGAAATAAAGACTGGAAATTATATATTAGCCTGAGTTAAATATGATATAATTATTTTGAAAGTACACTTGTGCTTATTTGTAGTAATGTCACAAAATGAAAGCATATAAAGGCTGAAATTTTAAAGGATAGCTGGATTCAATCTATTCTTTATTATTTAAATACAAGTATAATTTATATACTTGGAATTTAGATATAATATGAGGGATTTGAACACAGACTTTCAAGCTCTCTTCAGATATTTACTCTATCTCATACAACCGATACACATGACCACACATGTGAAAAAGATAAATGATCTTCAATATACATATTGAAGCAGTCGGATCTGAGTTCGATCCTAGCTTCATGTTAGTTACCCTAATACTAACCTTAAATTTCCGATGCAATGGGGCTTTATACGTTCAATCCACGCTAATTTCCATAATGAATAATTTATTTCAAATGTGTATTAAAATCAATTAGTTTCAGTTTAAAATTGAGCAATTCTCTTAATAAATTCATGATAAAATATTCATGAATTTATATATATTACAATTGCGTGGATTGTGCGTATATATTTGTAAATATTTAAATATATATAATTTTCGAAAGTTTCATTGCGTCGGGAATACTTGTTTTTTTTTACTTTTAAATAATCTGTAAAGTTTTGCGATTAAAAGCTACATTCCTTCCATGGGCTTTCAAATTCTCAAAAAAACAACAGTAAAGTTTTATTAATTAAAAAAAGATAAGAATTCAATTTTTGATTAAAATCATTTCAGACTTTAAGAATTCATTTTCTAATTAGGAAAGGAATTCACAAATTAGTTTGAAAGCTTATCGAAGGAATGTTTTGGAAAACAACTAATTATAACAAAAAGACAGATTGATAATAAAATGAGCGCTAGCCGGAGGCATCAGGAAACAGTAGATATATAGCCCTGAAAAGTAAAGAGAAAGACTAGTTTTTGGTTGTAGAGTAGTGCAGTGAACTCTGTGTGTATAAAAATTGTATTTCATCATGATAGAGGGCTAGAACATCAGGAATCTGGCTACGGTTCCTAAAGTCCTGAGAAATCTTCAATGGAGCTGCTGAACCGTTTTCCGGATCGATAATTCTGCTAAAATAATGAAAGCTACTAAAATACTACCCCAGTAGTTAACCAATGATGCCTACGTTTTCAACAACTTGGAGGTGTAACTTAAGGACCAGCGGAAGGGGTAATATGAACGTTAAACTTTCTGGCCAGTTCGAACTTTATTTTATACTCCTCCTATTTAAGAGCTCTTTATTATTTAATGTAAATCTTTATAAAATGCTAATATAAATTTATATTGTAATTCTTTCAATCTCTAGTCTTTAAACTTTTTCTTTTCTTACCTGGCGGTTCGTTTAATATATATATGTTGGTGTGCTTTATTAATGTCGTATTTAAAAATTATATGCCAATAATCTTTCGACTCGATGAGCCCTTTGATTCCATTTGCCTCACGCAAATAATATAACATTAATTTCCAATAGTAATTCTCGCCCATTAGAACTAAATTTGAAAGTTCTATTAATCATCGAGTCGAAAGAAAATATTACATGTTTATTATTTGATAATTGGCAAATAATAAACTATTAGCTTCATTTTTCACCTATGTCCCCAGCTACTAAGTTACAATTGTTTATAGACTCACAAAATGTTATAATATTGATTTCTTGTTCTACTAATATATATTTATTCGAATATAACCTTAAATGTTTTTATTGCAAAAAGCGTCGATAAAGGGTTAAATGTATTTTAATTCCATTTTTGTCATTTGAAATTGATATTCAGGAGGGGCACGAATATTAAGGCATAATTAAGATAGTTTATAAATGTTTTCAAAATAGTTCGATAAAGCTCGTTTGACTTTAATTAATTGGTCAAGTCATCACGTAGAGCATTCTACATGGGTTTTATTTTTCAACGATGACTATCAAGTCATCATCATCAAATGTTGCTGACGTAGGGCCATCTTCCGCTCCGTTAGGCTGGTCGGTGATCATTCTCTTATTTAAATTTTTCCAGGAAGAAAGTACTTCCTTTCCGATTCATTAGTCAAAGGGCGTAAGACTTGCCAAATGCAAGCCGCCATAAGACTTCGATCATCGACTAGCGATCATCTTTAAATTTGACTCTCTGCCTCGTAATTCGTCAAGCACCGTTGCATCTTCCGATCGGTAAAACCCGCTCCGTACTCGTAATTCGTGATGAAGTGATTTAAATTAAAGTCGAACCAATTCTCAAATATGTTTAATTAAATAAGTTTTCAAATAAAGATTAAAGTTATGCCTTAAAATACGTTTTGCTCTTCATGAATAGATTTCTGAATGTGAAGATAAATCTCATATTCCACCGTAATAAAATTAGAACAATCATTTCCGTTCTAAATAAATACCTTTATCCACCTTTATATTTTCTTGTTGGGGGCATAGACATAGAATTCCAATATTGCGTAATTTCCATTGGCATATGATAAGGACCGCCATTCTTATTATATTTATAAATTCTTTTAAAGACTAGAGATCACTAATGCAATCTATATTTTCTTGAACCAAACAAATTATTATTATTATTAAATATTTTATAACATACTTGGTTTCTTAGTTCATCATCCTTTTTTATAATTATTTAAATGTTAATACTCGCTGTCTGTGTTGGCAACCCGAACATACATATGATGTGATTTAAAAAGTATTCAAAGTAATTAATTATTAGATATTCGTGTCAGTGCAAGGAGTCTCTAGTCATCACCAACCGTTGAGCTAGTTCTTGGCGCATAGCACTGTGCCGTCGATTTCTGCTATCTGAGCTGTTGAGTTGGGTTTGAATTCGGTTTTGGTTAAGCTGAGTTCGAATCCGATTTGACATGCAGGGTGATGGTTTTCGACCGGTACAATATTTTGTGCTGAACCAGCTCTCATCAATTGGTCCAGATCATCATCTCCCATATATATATAATCAATGCATATTACCATATCATTTTTAGATTTACAGCTTTTCAAGAATATTTTGTCAACTCTTATAGTTGATTTTTAAATTCACACATGTATTGATAATAATCCTTTCAACTTTATTTTTGAATTGCTTAACATCATATTGTTGACATTAATAATAAAAAAAATAATATAGATAATTGAAAGAAAAAAAATACATATATGTAAATCACAATTCCTTTTTTTTTTTTTTTTACAAATAAATAAATATACCTACATACTTTTAATTCATCGTGTTATTAACATTGTTCCTAATATAATTTTAATATAATTCCTTCATCTACCCTTTCTTTATTCATTATTACTATTGCCTGCTCAACAAGTCTAAATAAAATATTAACCTTAGAAGTAGCAAAAATTAAAATGTTTTATACACATATATATTAAAATATTGCAATGCACATCGAATGCTTAACTATATAAATAAATATATACTCAACTGATCAAAATATATTTATCCTTTGATAATAAAAACTTCAAAACCATACAAACAGTGAAGAAAACATTTCTTCTTTCTTTCATCCTTTTTTTTATTATCATAATCCAATCCTTCCAATATATATGTATGTGTGAATAATTTAAATTTTCAGATTGCTAACAAACTTGGGATTGTTTTTTCAAATAATAAGCCAGTAATTAGACCATATATTCATTTAAAATTAGTAGTAATTGAATCTCTAATTATTATTAAATGAATAGTAAATATATTATACTGATTTGAAAAGATGTGTGTTGATGCACTGGCTATATATAATATATATATAATTAGAGAAAATTATGTCATATTTTTATGTGTATTGATCCCATGATTTATTTTCTTTTTATATCTAAATAATCAGAAACTATCAGCCTTTTCACTCTTACAAGCAAACCAATTCTGCGTAAGTATGTAGCTTTTGTTCATGCTATCCTAATCAGATAATTTGAAACTGCTTTGATGCTAGCAAAGGCTTCTGATATAAAACTGTTTGTGTCTATATTTGCTAAATGGTATATAACATTATTGTATGTTTAAATTATGAATCTGTTAAAAATTGAGATGACTAAAAGTATACTTAATACCCATATTACAAACATGATTATTAAAAAAGCTATTATTCCTGGTGTAAATTATGATATATTTTCCAATAGTCTATATTACTTATAAAATAAGATATCAATTAGTTTATTACTCTTCTGCAAATGCTTATTCTTTACATCAAACTGGTTTAAGACTATCGGGTGTATTATGCCAAGTTCTATTTGATAACTGAATAAGTTTGCTAGGGCTATATTTTAATGAATTTTTTTTTTTTAATTAATATTAAAAAATTATATTTATTTATAAATATTATTACAAAAATGCTGACATTTTTTCGTTTTACTAAACAGGTAGAGAATTATTGATTTTTACTCTCCTTTCATAAAATAATAAATAATTTACTTTAAAATTGTGCAAATGTTAAATAAATAAACTTATTTATATTTAGCTTACTAGTACTGCAATATTTTTATTCAAAATTAATTTTCTAATAATTATCTATTATTAGAATTTTTGTTTTAATACTTTTTTTAAATCTTATTATTCTAAGGTTCCAAAGTATTTTAACAAAAGTTGTCAGAAGAGGAGGTACATTGACTAGCAATTACTTCATCAGATTTGCATTTCATTTAGTGTAAGTTTGTTAATATACATATATATTTGATTTTATATTGTAAAATATATGATGAGCATTTGTTTTTTGTTTTATTTTTTGATAATATGGTGTATAATTATATTATTCCAGTCAATTATGCTCGCTCTGACTAGATGCTCTGCTAATCTTATAGATATAATTAATATGAAAGGTCACGACCTTTAAATGAGTCATACTTGTATTTCATGCTAAAATATTCCATCGTATAAATTTAAATTAGTCTTTTTGTGTCTCCGCTTTGTGATGCCAGCGGAGAGAGATAAATTAGATTGGTATCATCGGGATTGTTGCTTATAAGTTGGTAGATATGGAAAATAGGCAAATAGGGCAGAGTTCATGAGTGTTCCTGACTTATGTATCTTGCACATGATTGGACTCGAGGTACTTTTGCCTAGATGCTAGATCTTGTTATATGAACAGACAAAACCGACCGGTACAGTATATATATAATTAAAAAGAATGTCAATATAATCAAATTTGAAATATGTTCTACACTTTTTTTTTTTCACATTTTTTTAGGGGTTCAGCTATTTATATTTCAAATTTTGAATTTTTTAATGTTATAATTTCATATGTGTATAAATTCTAATTTCATGATATCAAAATACACATCATCTTTGATAACAGTAGCAAACTCTCTGTATAGTGTTGCCACCAAGTGCAAGCCTTCATAATCAATGGATGCATGAAGGTTTGTTTATAAAATCCCTATGCAGTGCTTAATCATCCAGTATCTGCAGGCCAGTTTCTAGCTTGTGGCACAAATCTTACTGTATCCATTGATTATGAAGGCTTGCACTTGGTGGTACTACTGTATGGAGAGTTTGCTACTATTATTAACAACCTGTGTTCACATATTAAATGGTCATCATGTGATCATTGATAACAGTTGAAAATGATGATGATGATATGTATTTTGGTATATTCATGAAGATAAGATGGTTATAAATTTTTGTTTTTAAGCATTTTCTGAAAATAACACTGCTTATTTGAATTTTGAAACCAGATAAATTTTTAAAAAAGTTTTTACAATAGGTATAATTAAATTACTAACTTCTTATAGAAATATATGTAAGCAAACTTGGATAGATGTAAACTCTAATCGTAGTATTTATTGCAGAATGATTGTTCATTTTTTTATATAGTATAATAATCAGACAATGAATATTTCAAGAACTGAAATGGGATCTTGATCTATTCAATAAAAGATTTATTTAATTCTGATTTGTTTTTTTTTCTCTCTCTCTCTCTCTCTCTCTCTCTCTCTCTCTCTCTCTCTCTCTCTCTCTCTCTCTCTCTCTCTCTCTCTCTCTCTCTCTCTCTCTCTCTCTCTCTCTCTCTCTCTCTCTCTCTCTCTCTCTCTCTCTCTCTCTCTCTCTCTCTCTCTCTCTCTCTCTCTCTCTCTCTCTCTCTCTCTCTCTCTCTCTCTCTCTCTCTCTCTCTCTCTCTCTCTCTCTCTCTCTCTCTCTCTCTCTCTCTCTCTCTCTCTCTCTCTCTCTCTCTCTCTCTCTCTCTCTCTCTCTCTCTCTCTCTCTCTCTCTCTCTCTCTCTCTCTCTCTCTCTCTCTCTCTCTCTCTCTCTCTCTCTCTCTCTCTCTCTCTCTCTCTCTCTCTCTCTCTCTCTCTCTCTCTCTCTCTCTCTCTCTCTCTCTCTCTCTCTCTCTCTCTCTCTCTCTCTCTCTCTCTCTCTCTCTCTCTCTCTCTCTCTCTCTCTCTCTCTCTCTCTCTCTCTCTCTCTCTCTCTCTCTCTCTCTCTCTCTCTCTCTCTCTCTCTCTCTCTCTCTCTCTCTCTCTCTCTCTCTCTCTCTCTCTCTCTTTTTTTTTTTTTTTTGTAAAATTTGCTGTAAATATGTCTCCTTTATAGAAAAGGCATAAAATAATTATTTTAATAATCAAAATTATTAACTAATGATATATCACTTTTGGTACGATAACTTGTCAGTTTTTGATTCTATTATAGCTATGGCATGTAATGCTTTAATCATATGCGTGCTATTTATATAGAGAGAACTCCTGTTATTTCTTCTATTTTTTGCTTAAGTAATTCCTTAAAATTTATTAAATTCCATTCTTTTTTATTTTCAAACTTCTTTTATACTTTATGTAGTCATATTGAAATTATAACATAATTATCAAAGCTATTACTTTATAGATACAACATATAAATGCTATTTCTAAGAATAATTCAACAAACTACCTTTCTTATGTTTATTCCTCTCAGTTTTTCTTGGATTATTCCATTGGCAAAAGTTGATTATGCTAATCTATACTAGATGATACAATAACTCTTAACTATTAATGTCTTCTTGCAACCATTATTATCAGTATATTTAATTATTATTACATTCAATCTACTATTCAGTGCATGGGCAGATGTATGTTGAATATAATAATACCTCTCTGAAATCTTTTTAAATTGCTCATTACTTTTTTTATATATGTAGGTATATTGAAAACTATATATATATCTGTGTAAGTGCACATAAATTATAAACCAATAAACATCACATTATCACCATTTTATATGCTTGCTTATAACTGTTATTAAAACAGGCAAAACTCACTATATGTATTGCCACTCACAGCAAGCTAGAATAATCAATGGATGCTGATGAAGGCCACAAGCCAGAAACTAGTCTGGGGATATTGCATAAGTAGGCACTAGATGGGGATTTGATGCACAAGCCTTCTGGCATCCATTGATTACTCTAGCTTGCTGTGAGTGGCAATACATATAGTGAGTTTTACCTGTTTTTTTCACATAAATTATAAATTATATTAAATATGTTTCTAACAATTAAATGTTTATATTTGTTTTATTTATTTTGTAGATCATGTCTTCCTTGCTTCGTTATTTTACCAACAATTATGGGTGGTTTCTGCCTTCTACTAGCAAGTTTTATTTACTTAAAGGTATATTTGATTAAGTATGAATTTTAAAACAATATAAACAAGTGTTTAAAGAAATATATATTGATGATACTTAATGATACTTAATTTTTTTATTCACTTCATATAATGGATAATTGTTATTATTAGCATTTGTTGTCAACCTACAGAGAATCAACGTCACACAATAGTTTTCTTTATTATTTTATTTATTTTAAGGACTTTATTTAAATACACGTAATATGATTTAAACATTGGCATTCAAATGACAAATTAGAATTGCAGTTGTTAATTGTATGGGTTTATTGTTTATTTTTGAGTAAATATATATTGTTTGGATTTATAAATAGTGCCATAATATTGTTATAAAATAATTTAAATAAATCTCTAACAAACTTGTTTAGAAATGTGTTTATAGGTTTATTTAGTTGTTGTGATGATATATAGCTATAGGATCTAAATAAAGCTATAAATTATCTAAACATGAATTGGATAAACTAATAGGACCATCTGCTATATTAGCACTGTGTTTTAATATTATTTTGCAATTTAAACATAAAGTCATAAGAATGAAATTGTGCTTAACAAAAAGTTTGTTCTTTTTTATTTATACCCATACTGGTTGAAATTATAAGCATCTTCAGATAAAAAAATCCAGTGCTGATATGATATCGCTAACTTACATTCTATGCAAAATGAATTGAAAGGACAGTCATCCTTGGACCATAAAATTTAATTCGCTTTAATGTTTAGAGTAAAATATATAGAAATGATACTATTGGTTGTAAAATTGAGAAATAACAGTTTGATGAGTATCTGTTGTCATTGGTGGTCTAGAGGTCAGCGCGACTGCCTTGCACTAGCAGGCAGTTGCCCGGGTTACGGGTTCGCGTCCCGGCCGATGCTATGACACTTAAAAAAAAAAACTGAATTAACAAACAGATTGTACCAAACAGGCATTGTTATAACTATCAATAGTAATAATTATAATTATTAGCTTGCTTGACTGTGCTATTACTATGAGGAATAAATATAGTAGAATCTTACTATAATGTCAGAATGGGATGAATCACAGCTATGAAGGAAAATTCACCAATAAGTGACAAATTTATTTTTCATTCCTGGGTGCATTTAGCAATTATCCATATTGTTGATATTATACTGAATGGAACAAAAATTATTTTTATTGTAATATTATTTTATTAACACAGTTATATTTTTGTTTTTATTAACATATTTAATTAAATATTTTTAAACAATTTGAAAAACAATTAATTGGGCAATTTTTTGCTTAACTTGTTTTATATGGGAAAAAATACAAACCTTTTTTATTACAATATAGTAAAACATGGGGTTTTTTTTATTGGTCATATTTACAAAATATTATAATAATACTATTAAAATTATAAATCTAAATTTAATTAAGAAAAATTGTTCGTTAATCTTTTTTCTTTTCAAAATAATTCAATAAGTCACTATTTAGAAAAACCATGTCTTTCACTTCTTCTTTTAAAAAACTTGTATTTATTTTATATGAATTATATATATAATTAAATACTGCCTAATTCTATATTAGAATTATAAATAAAATAGAAATTCATATAACATTACAATACTAGACAAAACAACAAAATTTTATTAAAATTCTTCCAGTACTATGGTTTCAATTATTAACAAATAAACCTTTTCAAATAAAATACAACATATATATACAAAACGAAATAGCCTTCCTATTATTCACTTCAAAACTCAATTTCCTTGAACATCAAAGGATGTCTTCATGAGATTGATGGCTTCAGATTCAAAAATTTTATCATTAAAGTTTCTTTATATAGGTCAGAGTAAATTAAGTCTTAATAAAAGAGTTAAAGTTCATAAGAGTAGAGTTAAAAATAGATGTCACAACTCAGCTTTGCATATTCATAAACTGAATACAGGCCATAAAATATTATTTGATAATGCAGAGGTTATCTTTTATGAAAAAAGTGAATTGAAAAGAAAAATAAAAGAAACTTTGATGATAATTTTTTTTTAAATCTGAGGTCATTAATCTCATGAAGACCTCCTTTGATATTAAAGGAAATGAGTTTTTGAAATGAATGATAAGAAGGCTATTTTGTTTTGTATATATGTGTGAAATGTTTAGTTGTATTTCACTTGAAAAGATCTATTTGATAATAGATGAAACTATAGTTGTGGAAGAATATTAGTAAAATTTTGTTGTTTTGGCTAGTATTTTAATGTTATATGAATTTATATTTTACATATATATCATAAATTTAATTTATGCTTTAATAAAGGGCACATTTGTAACTTTTAGAGGCTTTAAATACTGTACTGTATGAAGTCTTAAAAATCAAGTCAAATCAGTAGAAACTAAAAATAATTGCTTCAGACATTTAATTCAATTAATTGAATTCATAAATATTTTTTTAATTCACTGAAAATACAAATTGACATTTGTATAAAAACTCATTTTAATAAAATAAAAACAACCTAGCATTAGTATATTTATTAGATTTTACAAAGGTTTCATCAGTGTCAACTTTTAGACATGTGCTCTGAAATATCAATTGTAGGCATGCATTCTGAAGTAAATATGAAAATATTTAAAACTGAATAAATTCAATAATAGCATGCTTTAACTTTTATGAGTTGTTAAATGCTTCCTAAAATGCAGGATATAGACCATGACGATAATTTGACCCAAAAAAACACTTTAGTATCGTATGTTAATTTAAAACATTATTTTAATTCATAAATAAACTGGAATGTAGATGCTAACATTATTTTCCTCCATATGTCAGATCAGTAATTGATTTAAGTTTACAAAAATAGTTATGAAGAAATTGCCACAGACAACATCATGCACTGTGAAATTTTTTTATTAATTCTATATATAATTTAAAACTTTTTTTTTTTCATAAATATTAAATTATTAAATTTTTGAAGCTGAATAAAATAAACTTACCTATTTATAAAACTACTACAATTAAAAATACTACATTGAACCAATAAAGAACAAGAATACAGGGAAAAAATTTGAATGAGTTTTAGGCATGTTTAATGTCAACAATATTTATGGAGAATTTTTTTATCAATTCCATATTGTTAAATTTTTATAATTTTAAATTATATTTAAAACATTTTTTTCTCTCATAAATATCAATTAATTAAATTTTTTAAAGTGGAATAAATGAAATTTACTTATTTGCCTTTAACAATTAAAAATACTGTGCAGGGGTACTAAACAATAAAAGTATAGAATATATATATATTCAGTTTTGGTGATTTGATAATAACATTATTTACAGGAAATTTTTTTACTCCATATTGTTTAATTTTTATAATTTAAATCTAAAACATGTTTTTCCTTTTATAAATATTAAATAATTTTTTTTAAGCTGTATAAAGAAAGTTACCTATTCATAAACCTACAACAATTAAAAATACTTCATGTGGGTCTATGTTTTACGTATTTAAAAAAATAAACATAAAAATAATAAACAAATAACTAAACAAAAAAAATACAATAATAATAATAAAATACTACTCATATCCCCTATTGTGATATAAATACATTTCTGTAAAACTTGTTTGATTATTGATAATTGAAGAAAATAAAAAGTTTTAATTTGTGGTTTAATTTTAATTTTTCATTTTGTACTAGTTATGTAGTTTGAAATTTTTGCAGTTTATTATTGTTTGATAAAGTTTGAGAAATTATCAAGCTTTATATTGTAATATGAATATTATAAATAGGTTTAAATTTCTAAAAGAAAATGGCATTTGATACAATTCTTGATCTCAGACAAAAAAAAAAGCAAATATGCATATTTTTTAAAAGCAGTATTGTTGTTGCAAATAGTTATTAAAGAGAAATGAAATATTACTATATAAGCCAATGCAGGTTATAAGATACAAATATGATTAGTCAATATTAAAAGAAATTGTATCATGCAAACAAGAAAAACTTAACAATGATAACGACTATATCTGGATAATGTGTTTATTGGCAGCTTTTTTAATGTAAATATTTAACATGTTGTGATGATGATTAGGCTTTATCAGGAGTCTTACATTGAGAATTCAAAAATATGTAATCATTCAGGATATAAAATATTAGCATAATTATCATTTATTTTTATGAAATCGTATTTTATTTATATACAGGAATAATAATTATCATTTGAGTATGCCATCATCCAATTTCTCAGATAGATTAATTCTACTATGAGACCAAACTCCTCAAATTAAACTACTGCAATTTCCCACTGGACTATGTTTTATAGGATAGCATGAAATTAAAGTTTATCAATGATCATATTACCAGCTGTATTCCCCAGAAGAATAAAAATTTATCCTAATGCTTCTTTAAGTTACTAATAATAAATTAGCTTGATCTGCAATCTACGGATTTTGAACTTTAGAGTGTGCAATTTTACCATTGCATTAAACCATGTAGATCTTTTATAGTTAAATTTAATAAATGAAATTATTAATATAATATACAGATTGATTTTTCAGTCTATATTCATCCTCCATTTCATCTCAAGCAACTGATATATACATGACCACATACTTGTGAAAAAGTTTAAGGAATTTCTATCTTAATATAAACCGAACACTGATTGTCTATATGTGTGAGAGATTATGATTTGCTTGTTCTGCATGAAATATGTATATTGGGGATCATTTATCTTTTTTCACATGTATGTGGTTATGTGTATCAGTTGCTTAAGATAGATTTGAAGACAAATATAGACTGAAAAATCCTAAGTTCAAATCATTCTACTTAACTATGAATAAAAACTTATATCCTTGCGTGTTATTTTATCCCATCGCCTTGCCAATTTATTAAAGAAAAACAAATATTTATAGAGTATTTTATAAAAAAAAAAATATTTAATCATACATGTATTAACAGATATTAACTAAATTTACAGTTTTAGAACAATATGATTAGATATTAAATTTTCAATAAATTAATCATTAATTATCAAGAAAATGGAATATTTTAAAATAGCAGTATTAACAAAAATTTCCAAGTATTGTACAATTTTAACTAGAATTTTGCTTTAGATATACCTTGATTCAAATTTAGACAGAAACTTTTATGCAGACTGATGAATATTTATTTCACTTGATATTACATTCTGCATCTTCAATTATATGGCTCCAAGAGCTAGTGCCAAACATCAATAATTCATTTTATCTTAACTATGTGAAGGTCTTAAAATTCTGTTCTCTTAATAACTTTTCTTGTCATTAAGATTAGCTACACTTTATCAATATTCTAGTTTTTTTCATTTGGCTTAGATAACAAGAATAAAAATTAAATAAAAAGAGATTATTATAGAATGAGAAAAATATTCCAGACCTATTTTAATATAGCCACCTAGCTATGAATGTCATAAACTAGTTTTATCTCAATAACCTGAATGCTATATTTATTTATTTGTTGCTTTTATAGCATCCTTTCATGCCCGTCCTCCCTATGTATGATCAATAAGTTGGTAATTTTTTCTTTACTGAATTATTTAATCTTTACTTTAATTCATTTTATATTTTCTTATTGAACTAATTTCTTAAGAGTGTACAGAATATTTGCTTTATGCAACATTTTCCATGGTACCTAGATTGATCATTTAAACTAAGGAAAAGAAATAAATGATTTTGCAATTTCTTTATTTTATTCCTTTCTGAGAAGTTTTCCTTCTTTTTTCAGAAACCAATATTTCATTTACATAAGAATCAGTATTGTATGTTAATTTAATAATTCAATCTGTAATAGTGTTATATAATTAATCTTTAAATTTAAGCTTAATAAAGCGATATATTTTAATATATATTTTATATTAACTGACGTGACTAAGAGAGTATGTTGTTTCAAGATTGTAGACATATATGTGTAATAATTTTATTGTGTATTTTTCACATATATGTGATCATAAAATATGTATATATACAGATAAAATATCTTCCAATATGTATAACTGCATTTTCTTGTAACAAAACATACATTACATTTTTTATTTTCTATATAGTATGTTCTGAATTTTCTTTTAATAAATTTTTTCAACATGCCATTTTTTTTTTTCAGGCCAGTTTTAGTGGCGAGTCATGGCAGCCGGTTAATAATGAAGATGAAATCAGACTAGAGAATAGATAAATATTTTATTGATCAAGAATTCAGTCCTCTCAATCATTATCTCATCAACAATAAATATAAATATATATATATGTATACAATTTGTATACATGTGTGTAATAATGTAATGAATTATTATAGTGCTTCCCAAGAATAGCATTATTTTCAAGATACAAGATTAATTATATTGAGATGACTGATACTTATATATTGAATAGATAGATAGATATATAAAGAAATTGTAATTCTGTTGTTATTTAATAACCAAATATCAAAGTAGTGAAATGAAATAATCAGTTTGGAATGAAATTCAAACTTTGTTTCATTTCAAAACTTGGATAAAATTATTTTCCTCACAGCATGGGCATTTTTTTATTTTTTATTTTGATAATTTATGATCAAGATTTTTTTTTTTTTATATGCTGCAATACGTATGTGCTCAAGTATGTAAAGAAATGCAGAATTTCAAGTGAATTGTTTAAAATTCTGGATTTCAGAATAGCTATGATATATAATTTTAATTAATCAGTCATTATCATTCTTTGTTGGAGGAACATGCTAGAGATTGCTTTCATTTAGAGAGCTATAATATTAATAAAGACAGAGTGATGTAATTTGATCTGATAAGAGAGTGGTGCAGATTGGATGCATCATTTCTTTTTCTTATTTCCCAAAAATTAATTATTTTAAATAATGTTTTTTTTTTATTTGTAACACTATACATATATATATTCGAGCAATAATACTTATTCCTCATCTGATTGTCATTGTTTGTTATCTTCTTAATAATATTTATGTTATAATCTTAATGTTTAAAGTTATGCCATAAAATGACTGACATTACTTCAGAAGTTTTCCCTAAATAATTCTTTATTATATGTTGTGTTTATATCTGCATTGTCACTAGAAATATGTCCCAAGTTTTTTAATAATAATATATGACTTGAGTAAATAAATTTTTTAAGATATTTATTATAAATGTTTGGAAAGGAATGCGGAGATTCCCTTTTTTAAACTTTCACATCTCCAGCCCATAAGTGTCTTATCTCTTGTGTAGTACTATGATGTCAGTAGCTAGATAGCTCCTTCAGGCTTGAATATGTCCCACTGTATTTTATCAAATAATAGACAATGAGTTCTCTATCATCTAACATCTGGCAGTTTGGACTTGTAAAACCACCCTCTCAAATAGATTTCCGATATGTAGATATATATTCCTTAAATTTTTTTTGTAATGGAAACAATCAGATTCACTGACCTAGATCTCCAATTGGCCTATTTATGTCACTGGATGTTTATTAACTTTCATTATAATTTCATTAACCACTTCTATTATATATTCAGTCCAATTTTGATAATATTGTAATTTGAATGTCCATTGTTTGAAGGTAAGCTTAAGATGGCTTCACACTTTCCACCCTAAGACAAAAGTTATCTTTGGAGTAATAGTTCTTAAAACAAACAGCTTTGTAGATGTCTAAATAATCTTTTTGCTTCAATCATTAGCCTAGTTCCATCATCATTGGGTCTTTTCTCATCCGTTCCTAAGTCTGATTTATTTCATCATCATGTCTGGTGAACTCTTCTCTTTTGCATGGTGTTAACTGATCTCTGTTGGCATTATTGTACCCAATATGAGGATCTTTTGTATTTATAATTGTTGCTGGAACCTATTTCATGATTCCTTTGAACATGTAACATAGTATTCAGATACCTGTTTACAATTTAAAAGGATTAAAAGATTTTTCTAAGAGTTCAGTTAAATAGCAATTTAGTTGGATTATATTGTAACTGTGCTATGTGTATTAATTATTTCTTGAACTCATCTTAATCTTACCATCAAATAATGGACTTGTCCAAACTATAATGTTGTCAAGATTGGTTCAACATATAGCTGCTCAATAAAATTATAATGAAAGTAAATAAATAACCACTGGCGTAAATAGCCAATTAGAGGCCTTGGTAATCTGATTTTTTTAGTAAGGAAGGGGATCTAGCTATATATTAGAAATGAATTTGAGAAAGTTAGAGGAAACTCTTAGAATAATTAATGAGGCCTGTGCACTCTTTTGTTAATAGGAATTCTTACCTTTTTATTTTGTTATAACTTTTTGTTTTGTTCTGTTGTATGCCCTTTGCATTTGTTTATATACTAGAAATTCAAACTCTTTAACTTATCCAATAGTTTTTTGGTGGAAATTCAGCATTGTTCTGGAGTCTTAGTCACTGATAGAAAGTCATCAAAATCACTATCTGAAAATATTGTTAAGACAATTGTCAGCTGTTTATTTTAAATTAATCTATTTATTGCTAATGCTCTTTCATATTAGTCATCAATTGGTAGTTGGATGCATACTTTATTTTAGATCAAATTTTTTGAAAACTTCCCCTAGTAAACATGAAGAGTATCTGCTTGGCTGATGGTAGAAGATAATTATTGACTAGCAGAGCTTTACTAATTGTACATCAATAGTCATCACAGATTCTTATATCATCTTTACTTTTTATGACAGATGCAATTGGTGCAGCCTATTCTGCCAAAGTCATTGGCTCATTGAGCCCCTTCTGATAGACACTTGTCCAGCTCAGCTTCCACTTCAGCTCTCAAGGCAAATGACAAAGCTCTGAATTGATAACATATAGCTTTTATTTCTTTAAATATAGACAGATTATCCAAAATAGATAAATTGTATGTGGATAGACTGCCGTGCCCCAGGCACAGATTGAATTTAACATCAGACCCATCTGGATAATCCTTTTTAAAGTTTGTTTTATTTGTGACCTGGTTCATTTTAATCACTATGTAGACTGAGTTATTAAACACTCATGGTTCTAATGGATTATTGTGCTTACCAGCTAACATAATAAATGGAAAATAAATCATTTTATTAGGCATTACAATTTGTGTTCTTGCTATCTTCAAGAGTGAGATTTGGTTATCTTGGTAATTAGTAATCATTCTACTGCTAGATTGCAGATGATGATTTTTTTTTTTACTAATGACAGTCTAAGTGACATTTTATTCAATAGTTATTGAAGATCTAATATCATGCTGCATTAATATTGACATATCATTAGTTGTAATTCATGCTTTTGTTGCTTTCCTCTTATATTATTTATGGAGGTATTCATTTTGTTGGAATTGCATTTACTCTTCGTGTTATTTAAAATGAATTCTCCACATATTTTTCTGATTATTTTGCTTGGGGAGGGGGTAAGTATGTTGTTTTGGTATGGCGTACATAATTGCAATGTTTGCTATGATTTATTGCATCTATAACAAAGTTTTATGTTGGTTTTTTTTGCCAATTTATTCTGAAAATTTTTTAATATTTTATTTTAAGAAGCTGGATATTCATCAGACCCAGACTTCTGACAACTTTAATACTGGAATCAGCTTTCTGTAAAGGGAGCAACCTGATTTACTGTATACTTAGAACAGAGTTGCTTGAAAAACTGCAGAATCAAAATTAGTTTTTTATCTATTAACAGCTTAATTCTAAAGCTATGATTTTTTATTTCCTAAATGAAACTATCTATCAGTGATTTATTTAGAATTCTTTGAAATCACAGTTATGCGCTATCTTCCTGAGCACTATGAAAAAATCTCTAGCCTTGTCTGCTTCTCCTTTAAATACAGTTGCTGAAGTGGCACTTTATAGTATTGTTAGAGATTTTGGATAGAAATAAGTCATCGGCAGAGATATTAGTTTATCAAAATCTAATTCAGAAGAAATCATACAGGCTAACTGAGAACATAAGATTTCATTAGTTAGGGAACTACAAACACTTAAATGTCATTGATTTGAAGTCAGTTTGATTTGTGATATAAAAAAAGAGAGAGAGAGAACTTGATCCATATATGTTGTTCAATTTTTTGGATTGTTAGGATTGAACTTTTCCAGGAAACTTATTTTTGCCATTTTGATGTGCTGTTTTTCCACTGTGAGGAAAATTTGTTTTTTCTTTAATATAAAATGAAGAAACCATTAGCATTTGATTGTTCAATTCTGTTGCATTTATATGTGTATTTCTCTGGAAATATGTCCCAGTCCTTCTAAACACATAACTCAATGAAAAATTTTAACAAAACTGTTTGATTACAAATGTTTATCTTCATTACACCCTCCATTGTAGTTGATGAATTATGTGTTTAATTGTTAACTATACAACTAGTGATTGCTGATACTACACTTTCAAACCTTGACACTTCCAGCTCGTGAGTGACTGTCCTCTATGCAAGTAGATGATGTCAGTAGCTAGCAGTTTCCTGCTTACTGACTTGAACATGCTTTATTATGTTTTAATGAATAGTTGACAACAAGCTTACAGTAATCTGATAGTAATAATAAATGTACTTCCAATATAGTGACAGATTTTCTTTACTGGAAACAATCAGGTTCACTGAAACTAGCTCTCCAATTGATCTGTTTATGCTATTGACTATTTATTTGGTTTCACTATAATTTCATTGGATAGTTATATTGTATGTTCAATCTGATACTAATAACACTGCACTTTGGATAAATCCCTTATTTGAGAGTAAGCATAAGATGAGTTCACAACATTATAACTATTTAAAATGTTAGCAATAGCAAACTCTTTATATACTAGTGACACCCAGTGCAAGCTTTAGTAGTCAATGGATGCAAGAAGGTTTATGCATAAAATTCCCATTTAGTGCCTATTCATCCAATATTCACAGATCAGTTTCTAACTTGTGGCTTTTGTCAGTGAGGAGCTTTGGATTTGAGAGCAATGCACTTAAAATTAAAAAATCTTATGCAACTCTCTTGCAGGCACCTTTATCTATTTAGTTAGCTTTAAAGTTGGGAGCTCAGGATTAAAATATATTAATGTTTTTAATCCAAGTTCATTCAACTATAGTATATTCATATAGATATGAATCTAATTCAGCATCTATACATTTTGGTGTTCTTGTTGTATCAAAAATCACAATTACCATCATCCCTTAGGAAGGAACGGTATAAAACCACCAAAACATTACATGATCACCATTTCCTATGTTTACACAGGTTGTTATTAACAGTAGCAAACTCTCCATACAGTAGTGCTATCCAGTGCAAGCCCTGGTAATCAATGGATGCAGGAAAGTTTGAGCATAATATCCCCATCTAGTTCCTTATCATCCAATATCTCCAGATTAGTTTTAACTTGTGGCTTTCATCAATGAGGAGCTTTGGATTTGAAAGCACTGCACCTAGATATAAGGATCTAATGCAGCCCTCCCACAGTCACCTTTTATCTATTTAGTTAGCTAGGTACTCAAGATGAAAACACTTGAATGTTTTCAATCCAAGTTCATTTGCATGTATAGTTATATAGATCTGAAGCCAGTTCAGCTTAGTTAACTAAATAGCTAAATGTTGACTGCAGGAGGGTTGCATTAGATTCTTAGATCTAGATACAGTGCTCTCAAATCCAAAGCTCCTCAATGATGAAAGTCACAAGCTGGGAACATTGGATGAGTAGGCATTAGATGGATATTTTATGCACAATACCTTCCACCAACCATTACTTACTAAGACTTGCACTGAGTGGTGGAGAGTTTGCTACTGCTAATAACAGCATGTGTAAGCATGGGAAATGGTAATTGTGTGATGTTTTGATGGTTTTATACTAGTCCTGACTAAGGGATGATGGTGATTGTGTTTTTTGATGCAGCAAGAACACCAAACTGCATTGGTGCTGGACTAGGTTCAGGTCTATATGATTATACAAGTCAATGAACTTGGATTGAAAACATTCATGTGTTTTTATCTTGAATTCCTATCTTTATAGTTAACTAAATAGATAAAAGGTGGCTGCTGGAGAGTTGCATTAGATTCTTAGATCTAGGTGCAGTGCTCTCAGGTTCAAAAGTCCTCACTGATGAATTCACAAACTAGAAACTAGTCTGAGAATATTAGATGAGTAGGCACTAGATGGGGATTTTATGCACAAACCTTCCTTTATCCATTGATTACTAAGGTTTGCACTGGGTGGCACTACTGTATGGGTTTGCTACTGCTAATAACAGCTTGTGTACACATAAGAATTGGTGATCATATGATTTTTTTTATGGTTTTATTCAAATATTCACTGAAGGTATTTATGATTTAGTTTATCAAATAAATTTTGTAAATGAAGTGCTGTTTTTTATTCTATTTATTTTACAGTTTGTTTTTTCTTTCATTTGAAATTAAGCAAAAAAATTATTAACTAAATAAGAATAAATAAATATAGTGAAGCTCTAATATGCTTTATATTGATATATATACTTTCACTTATATGCTATCCAAAAAATGTAAACAAAAAAATATATAAATAAACAAAAAATAGAAACATTAAAATTTATAAATTTGATCTCTCTGTCTCAAGGCATTGTATGCATTCATGTTTATTAATATTTATTTTATTTGTATGAAAGCACATTTTGGAATATTTTTTCTTTCTTTTCATCACGTGTTTTCTAAATATAAAGTTAAAAATTTTATGAAATTTAAGAAATATACATTTTGGAATATTTTTTCTTTCTTTTCATCACGTGTTTTCTAAATATAAAGTTAAAAATTTTATGAAATTTAAGAAATAAAATGTTTTCTAATGTAACCCTCATTTCTGAGTTTATAGGCATTGCTTTAATCTAAATATTTTTCATTATTATATATAACAAAATATCAAAAGTCCTGTATATAGAATAAATTTTATATATGGTTTTAAAATATTAAAATATAAGCATAAAAATAAAATGTATTATTATTTTAAAATAATATTCCGATTTTAGATGAAAAAAAAAACATTCTAAGAAACCAGTCACAAATGGCTGGGACGAAAAGAAAAAGAAAAACATTGCTATGGGGAGAAGCAGAAGCTTTCTAAAGTCATCTGTTTTCCAAGAAACTGTGGGAAGAATTGTAACACACTTTCCTTGTACTAGATAGAAGTCAATAAAATATTGTAAGCATTTTTAAGTTTGTATCATATATTTTATTCAGTAGAGAATCCTTCTGGATACTTTCCAGGATTGTAACTGAATGTAGAACTGTAGACAAAATATGTGCTAAAAAATAATCTTAATTCTGCCGATTTATTCATCATTATTGAATGCTGAAGAAATATTTTACAGTTATATTTATATGTTTGGCTATTTTCATCATCTAATAGAAATATTAAATGTCTTAAGAAAAAATGTAACTTTATTTAAACATTCCAAATACATTTATCTGTTAGTAGTAGCAAACAGGTTAATATATGCACAATGTTTCAAGAGGTAATATTTTCCCCACTTCTTCAGGTGCTGTTGGTATGACTTGTGACAGTACTAGCATGGGAATCAAACCTGTACCCTTAGATTCTTGAGTATTGAATTTTAAGGTAACACTCTAACCCAACCACCATCCTGCCAAAGGCAACAGGCAGTAGAAATTTCATATACTTATCTATGAGGATCCTCCTGATTTCTCCACTTTTTTCTAAAAACAAAGTGATTTCCCTAGATTATATATAGTCACACTAGATTGATTTATGGGATTTGACATTCTCATATGAGCAGCTTTAAATTTTTTTCTTTGTACCTCTTCTTCAGGCCAGCAATACCTGAAGAATAAGGAAGAATAATATCTCTTGCTATATATATACTTTTGGTTTGTGATAAATAGTGACATTGTACTTACCTCATAACGTAAATTCTTCTCCACAAAAATATAAAGACAGCGCTGCTGTCAATTATGGTTTCCAGGATATATGCCTGATAAAATGGGTATAATATAAAACGTGGTGGAGATTTATCGCTCTCAGTTCCCGAGATGTTACCAGTGCAAGGCCTAAAGGAAAATATGAATTCCATAGCAGAGAAAGCCGTAGATAAAATGGCTGCTTGTGGCAAGCCATGAAAATAAGGACTGGTAAATAGCGAACATTGTTTATATTAGTATGTAAATAAACTAAATGAAATCTTGTGTATTTTATTGTATATTATAATTGTATGTCCTTATTATTGAAAGTAGTTTTATAAATGAGAGCAAATTGTATTTATTTCTATCTTACTGGTTAAACTTAATTAAACCCTAAGGCGTAGCACCTCTCAAATCCTGCATATACTAATCTGTGTTCTATTATTAACAGTTGAATGTATTTGGAATATTTAAATAAAGTTAAATTTTTCTAAAGACATTCAATACTCATATTATCGGATTGAAATAGTCCAACATATAAATACAACTAAAACACCATCATTACAAACCTTCAGGAAAACATTTAATAATTACTTTCTTTAAAAGGAAAACTAATCATTTAAAGTGATTATTCCATAGAAATGTATTTCTATACTTAATCTGTGAATCTGCCTATTTTAAATGCTCAGAAAAAATTTGCAATTGAAACTCTCTTAGAAAAAATGCCTCAGAATGAACCAGAAGAAAATAAAATACATTGTCAGAAGTCATTAAAATTTAATGATTAATGATCATGTTGCCACATTTATGAATACAAAATATATGTGTACTCACAAGAACTTTAAAGTAAATCATCTGAACTTTCTATAGCTTTCTTCAAAATTATTGTAAATTACAAAGATTTTTCTCTCTCATGCATGATGTCATATAATTTTCTTTATTGTAAATATGTAAATACATTTTTTATAATCATTATCATTCTTTAATTAAAGTTATTGTTGTTAATAATTTTATTGTTTGTCATTTTTCATCCAAACCAAGCTGATTATTTATTTTGTTAATATAATAAATTATTAGATGGAGGGGGTAATGATCAAGAAATATAATTGGGTGTGTACGGAAACTTGTTTTTTACATGTTTAATTTGTCATTGCTTATGACTGGTACTGACTTGTCAATTAAAAATATCTTATATTCAGTCACTCCATCATGTACATGGTCACCCTTTAGTTATCATAAGTTTCTCTAGTTGAAAATTTAATTCACCAAATATTGTATTATTATTTTTATTTTATGGTCAACCATTTTATTTCCAATTGTTTAAAAGAGGTGGTTACCATTACATATGAGGGTCTGTGTCCAGAATTATCTTGATTAAAACAAACAAGGATTGAGCCCAGTTTAGTTTTAAAATATGTTTTGTTATTATAATTAAAATTTGGAAAAATATAAATTAGTCATTGAAATAGATAATATAAATACTTGAGAAATATAGTCACTTATTTTGTTATAAATAAAAATAAAAATGTACATACTAAAGATAAATAAAAATAAATCAATAAACTCATAAATGTCTTAGACAAAAATAGTGATAGAAATAGATTGATAGAGATATGCTAATAAATAAAATAAGGCATTAAAATTAAATTATCCTGCAGTGCTAGAAAGGTTTCATGATGGAAAGAGGGGTGAGAATTCTAGCTATTAAATAAATAAAAGAAATATTAGAGTTTTATATACATTTTTTAAAAAAATTTGTATAGGAAAGTGAGTAGCTAATTTTTTTTATAAAACATGTAGATGATTACCTGAGCTAAAGCAAAAATGGAGGCTCAAAAAAAGTAAAACCAACTTATGATAGTGAGTTTGAAGCAAAAGATGATAATGTCCAGCTGGTAAATGAGATTAGAGAGAATAATGAAGAAAATGTGGTAGATAAAGCTAGTGATAAATGCTTGACTGCATTAGTTTAAAATATTCAGTATGTTGATAGTCTAAATGATTTTAACACAGAATCTTTGGGGATGATCATTATAGTTGATTGTGCATCTGAAGTTACAATAAAGGTAGGAGTGAAGAAATGTATGATTTGAAAAATGAATTATTTTATTTAAAAAATGGATGATCAAGAAGATCACTTTAATAAAGTCCAATATAAAAGTATTTTGTTTGGTATGGTATATAATAAAAGTACTAGAAAACCATCCAGATTAAAATTTAGAAAAGAGAGATCCAGAGCTTGGGCAAATAACTAAACTACATAAATGATCCAATAAAAAAATTAAGCTAAAGAACTCATTATGTGAGGATGAGAGTAAAAAGTAGAGTTAGAAAGCACAAAATGAAGTCAGAGTTATTATTTTATAAATAAAAGGTATTTCAGATCATTCTAAATAAGGCCTGCATATTGATTAAGAATATTTAGAGTGAGACAGAGTTTAATCCTTGTATGAATAAGGATGGCCTCTAAGTTGATGACTCTGTACTTGTTAATGAGTACTTAATAGAAGAGAATATACAAATAATTTATAAAATACATACTACAGAAGAGATCGATCATTAAAAAAAATGATTCGTTTTAAAAAAATGAATTTTACTATTCAAATGCTAAAACAATAATTGATAATAATAATAATAAAAAGTCATGACAAATTATAATAATAATGATCCATTTAATATTGAAAGGTTGTTCAACAACAACAAAAAAATAAAGTATTGTCTTGATATTCTATATATTTGATAGAAGTTTCAGAATTATTTATGTCATATTTAAATCAGGCTAAGATATAAGTTTTCTACTCTGCTTTCCAACAATAAATGAATTGTTAAAGAAAAACATCAGAGCTAAGAATTTAAATATCACTATTCTTTGCATTATTGATTAAGCATGTATAGAAAACACTATAGTTTGAAACCAAAATTAATTTTATGAGTTTATTAATGATTGATCATGTTGCTTTATCTCTTGGTGATGAATGGAGAGTGTTTCATTGTTTTAAGATTGTCATGTTTATTTATACTTCAAAATTCTTGCATTGGTGGTCGAGAGGTCAGCGCGACTGCCTTGCATTTGCAGGTAGTTGCCCGGGTTGTGGGTTCGCATCCCGGCCGATGCTATGACACTTAAAAAAAAAAATATTTTCTCAGCATTATTCCCAACCATATTTTTATATTTATCAGCTTCTAAGTCTCCAAAGTGAGCTAGACATAATTGTATATTTGTCAGTCTTTAAGTCTCATAGTAGAACAAGGCTTTATTTAAATGCATTGTTCATTATCTGGTTTGGTTGATATATTTGTGCTCTAGATAGCTCTGGTATTTATATTGCATAACACACACTGTCAGTTTGTTCATCTCAATTGCAAGCAGATGATCAGGTCTAGTAGATAATTCTGATTGAATTAATGAAAAAGTTTTCTATAAGAATACCAATGTACTGAATTTTTAAGAGTGTCATTATTGTTATATTCATACTATCTTGTAATATCATTTCCAAAGAAGTATGGCTAAGCATGACCTTATTGTAAAATTGAAAGAAATTGTAATCGAGCAATATTTATAGCTAAATTGACTATTTTATTCCTAAATGGAGGAGTATCAAATGTAAACCTCACATCTGAGTTTACAGGCATTGTTTTAATGCAAATATTTTCCATTATTATATATAACAAAATATCAAAAGTCCTGTATATATAATAAATTTTGTATATGGTTTTAAGATATTAAAGAAATAAGTGTAAAAATAAAATGTTTTTATTTTAAAAATAATATTCCATTTTTAAATAAAACAACTTTGCTAAATAACTGAGGGGAAAATAAAAATGTTGCTGTGGGAACCAACATAAGCTTTCTAATGTTGTCTGCTTTTCAAGAAACCATGGGAAGGATTGTAACACACTTAGTCAATGTGTTTTGTGCTAGATAAAAGTTAAAATTTTGTAAGGATTTTAATCCTCCAGGATATTTTCCCAGATCTTTCCAGGATTGTAACTGAATATAGACCTGTAGACCAAAATATGCCTTAAAAATTAACCTTGATTCTGCTGATTTACTCATCACTATTGAATGCTGAAGAAATATTTAACAATTACTTGCTATAAAAGGAAAACTAGTCATCCAAAGTGATTATCCTACAGAAATGTATTTCTATAATTAATCTGTGAATCTGCCTATTTTAAATACGCAGAAGAAAATTGCAATGGAAAGTCTTAGTAAAAATGCCTTGGAATAAACCAAAATCTAAAATATATTGCCAGCAGACACTAAAATTTAATGATTAATGGTCATGTTCCCACATTTATGGATACAAAATATTTATGTGAGCTCACAACAAGATTAAAGTAAATCAAATGAATTTTCTCTAGCTATCCTCAAATATATTGTAAGGTACAAAGATTTTTTCCTCTCACATGTGATCACCATATAATTTTCTTAATCATAAGTATGTAAAAACATTTTTTTATAATCATCATTCTTTAATTAAAGTTACTGTTAATAATTTTATTGTTTGTCATTTTTCTTCCAAATCAAGCTGATTATTTATTTTGTTAATGTAATAAATTATTAGGTGGAGGGGGGTAAAAATCAGGAAATATAATTGAATGTGTGTGGAAATTTGTTTTTATGCATGTTCAATTTGATCATTCCTTGTGCCTGGTACCAACTTGTCAATTAAAAATAAATTGAATTCAGTCACTCCACCATATATACGATCACCCTTTACTTATAAAAATTCCCTTAGACAAAAATTTAATTTGCTGAATATTGTATTATTTTTTTTATTTTATGGTAAAATGGTTTATTTCCAATTGTTTACAAGGAGTGGTCACCATTACATTAAACATAAACTAAAATTTTAAAAAATTCATATAGTATTTTTTTCAAATAATAAAATGAAAATTAGCTTTTAATGGTTGCAGAAAAAAAGAATTATAAAACATCATTGAATGCATCAGGAAGCTTAACGCTTGAAGTGTTTAACTGAGTATTTAAAATGAATAGTTGCAAGAAGAAGTAACTATAGATTCCAAAGTTGATATGGACTTGAAAATATCAAAACAATTAAAGAGAGCATAATTTCTGATAATAAGATTCTATAAAACCACTGGACATCACATGCTTACCATTTCTTATGCTTTCTCATAATTGCTATTAAAACAGACAAAACTCTTCATACAGTAGTGCCACTCAATGCAAGCCATAGTAATCAATGGATGCCAGAAGGCTTGTGCATAAAATCTCTATCTAGAGCCTATTCATCCAATATCCCCATATTAGTTTCTAGCTTGTGATGTAGTGCTCTCAGATCCAATACTTCTCACTGATGAAAGAAACTAGTCTGGAGATATTGGATGAGTAGGCACTAGATAGGGATTTTATGCACAAGCCTTCTGGAATCTGTTGATTACTCTGGTTTGCACTGAGTTGTGTAGGAGAGTTTTGTCTGTTTTAAAGATTCTATAACATTTCTATAGAAAAAAAAAACAATACTAAAGAAAAACAATGTCTTCCTGAGCATGTTAAATTGTGATAAATATCCAACACTTCACTATTCATTTTATTTTTTTAAAAAACCATCATACAATAAAGTTTTATTTTTTGAGTTAATATGAATGAATGCATACACATAGTAAATACATGTATAGGTGCTCTATTATTTTATTATTAATAAGTACGTTATTATTTTTTAATTTTGTTTTACACTATAATGTTAATATATATATAACCAGACTATGCATCCAAAAACATCCATGTTATATGTGTGTGTGAAAAGATCTGTGTACTGGCAATTAAGTAAAATAATACATATTCTATTGGAATCAAAAATTATCATTAGAACTTTATACATGAGGGCTCAGAACAAAATAAAGTTTATATTGCAACCCACCATACATTATTTATATTCTCACTTAGAGGTAAGAATATATTCTGCGATATGTATATATATGGATCTTCTATTATTTGTAAGTTGGCAATTAGCAAATAACAATGTTCTCGGTTTTATGAAATTTTATATAATCAATCTTCATCACCAATGAAAATGAACAAATTATATCACTAGTTTAAAAGAGTTAACTGATTATAATCGGTCATTTAACATGGCAGAATAGATTTCCACATGTGTGTACTCATCGTGTAACCATTCCTAAGATTATGTGCTCTTTTTAATTTATCTAATTTTCAGTATTAGATTATAGTCTTGAAATTTTGTGTTTAAATACGAATCCCCCCCCCCCTTTTTTTAAAGAAAACACATAAGAAATTTCATTTTTAATCAATACTAATTTTTAAAACAAATTCTATAAAAATGAAGGAATATTTATTTATTAGATCCTCTACAAAGAAGTAGAATATAAAAAACAAAATTTGAAAAGATAGCAAGAATTTATTGTTTTTCTAAAGGGAAGATTGGTAATGCCTTTCTTTTCTTCATCAACTTTACTACTAAAAAACTTGAAGGATAACTAAATCTTTAAAATGTATCTCTCCCATACTGGTATACAAACATCCAGTCATTAATGCAATAGAAAATAATTTCTGTCATGAATTAAATTGTTGCAGTTTTACATAATAGCTAGTCACCTTGATGCATTATCTGCTTCTGGTGGTGGGCCTGAAGGATGAAGAAAATCAGATCAAAAAAAAAAGCTGTACCGTAAATCATTAAAGAACTTAATACAAAAGAAGAGTAAAAATGTTTTAGTTAATTTAAAAGTGTGTCAAACATTCTGTAAAGAAAAATAATAATAGATAAGAATGAACATAAATGTTGAATTTCATTAATGCATATTTTAATTTTATTAAACAATCGAAAAATACTAACATTCCTTTTAATTAAATATATATATATATATTGTTGGAAGTGGAGACATATACTATTATCAAAATCTAAAACAAATTTCAGAATACAGTTACATAAATAAATAATTTTATGAAACTTATTTTGCCTAGAATAATTGTCTGCACAAATGATATTTATAATGTACTAGCATTTATCTTATAAAAGCATAAATATTAAGAAGAATATTTTATTTTGCAATGCAAATGTTAAAAGAGGAAATATTTGAGAAAATAATATTTTATGAAATATTTGAGAAAATAGTATTTTAAAACTATCATCTAATATATCTGCACAACTTTACAAATGAAAATGTTCACAAATAACATATACACAAGATACAGCCTGAATGACGAATGATTGAAAAGTACTAACTAATACACGGGTTCTCATTCTACAGCGAATTCATGTGTGTAAGTTTAAGATCATGATGCATTTCTTATCTACATCATTTTTATATAGTATAATATCATATTTATTATTTTCTGAAACTAGTAGAAAATAGAAGGTAAACCTTAAGTTTATATGAGTGGTCGATAGAATAATTGTGAAATGCACATTAATCAGGTATTCAGTCATTTATTTACTTATTTATTTATTACAAAATTCCTTTAATATCATCTCTTTTCTTTGCACTTGTAGTTTTAAACATATAAATGTTCAGACATTTCCAAAGAAAGGGTAGATATATTAAAAATTGGCTTTATTTTTGCTGAGCATGTTTTCAATACAATGTCTAGCATAATCATAGCTACTTTACATTACTATTAGTGGTATTTAAGTATATTTGCTTTTATTCAAATTTATTTTAATTTTTTGTGTAGTTATGTAAATTTTATTTGAAATCTTAGAGAATCCATTTCTTCAAGATAGGGGTGCTGGTATCTTTTTTATTCATCACAAATTGATTTTTGGCTATGGTTTAAGCTTCTTTAATTTTTCCTTTTTTATCTTCCCTCCCAGTACAAACAATTTTTGTTTTAGATAAAGTGAATTTATGGCTAGGATACTGTTAGTGTACTTTGAAAATGGAGGAGATTCGTTACTTCTTTTTGCTCTATTATAGAGATAATTGTGCTGGGCCAATCCTATAGATAGATTGCTTTTGATTCATCATAATAGGCAAGTGGATTGAGTGCAATAGATTTTGTAAACTGTTTGATGAACCGATTCAGTGGACAATTTATTATTTAATGTATCTCTGTTATATTATTTATATTTATGTAAATAAATTCATTCTTTTCTTTATTACTGCTTACCACAGTAATCCATTCATTCATTCATCTAGTTATATATCTTAATTTGAAGTTTATAAGCTATAAGTGGCAGTCATTACAATCAAATATTTGCCACTGCCTCATGAGTATTAATTATGTATTATAACAATTAGGATCTCCATCTTAGGAATCTATATTTGCAATGCCTTGATCATCATGGGTTATGTGTGACAGGTAGAAGAGCATGGTGCATATTAAACAGTTTTCCTGGCTTACATAATTTTGAAGAATTAAAAAATATTTTTTAATTGCAATAATGAAATGTATTTGACTTTTCTTATCATGCTCTAGTTTATGTTATCCTCTATTTACAACTGACCATACTTCATATATTTATTGTTCATATAGGATAAGCATCAATCAATGAATCGATAATCTACTCTGTTCATTTGTACCACTATTTCTATCAACTGTTGCATAAAAATGGCATGGCCAATGTGTGGCATCAATAGAATACATCCATAGATTAACAACAAAAATGAACACCCTTATATAGAAACTCAACAAAAAATATCCATCTACTTAAAATGATACTGCCAAGTGGGGCATTGACAAAATTGACTCACAAGTTACATTGTAGGCATAGATAAACTTATACTCCTGAGAGATATAAAGTTTTTGCAATATTGAAAATCACATTCACAAAATAAAATGTTTAATCATAATGTTAGATAGCAAGTGCCCCAATAATTCTTATATCCCATGCTTAATATATATATATATATATATATATAAGCATATATATATATATATATATATATATATATATATATATATATAATTTTTCATTGTGCTCACACAATCCACTTGCCATGATTATGAGAAGATAAAGGTGCTTAAAAGTTGCTCAGCTAATTAATATTACAAATTGTACTTAGCTTCACCATTGCCTGCATTTTAGTGCATTTAGACATATTACTTGTTTAATTGGGAAGTCTACATTACTCTTACATAACAATAATTTTCAACTTGAGAAAATGAAAGAAAAGTCACAATAAATCTGTATTCTAATGAGATGATAATGATTCAATTGATAATTTAGTATTTTAAATCTATTGTTCCATTTGTCATTATTAATATTAGATGTATTAGTTGAAAAAGGTACATTTTATTATTCTTTGTTAAAGTATAAATAGGAATATTTTAATTGCATCTAACTTATATAATTAGTAGACTAAATAGTATGATTAATTGGATAAAGAAGTATTTTATTTTTATATATGTGCTAGAAAATATGTGCAGTATCTGTTAGTGTGTCAGATGATGTGCATCTTCACCTATCAATATGTAATTTATACCATTTAATTCTTGATTTATTAAAGTATTTGTAGAAATATTAAGGAAGGATGTTTAGTTCTGTCTTTACTAATGATTAATTTGATAAAAGTATTACCTTAAAGGCAATGCACTAATTATCCCAAGTTTCTACAGAGAATATTGTCAAAATAATTTCTAGGATTTCTTTGATAAATTTGATCTTGGGGTCTATTGGGCATGAGCATGAAACAAGAATTGGGAAAAAGAATTAGTAACATATGATGAATGTTGGAAATTAAGCCTACTGAAACAAACACTTTCTATCTAAAATGAATGAAATTAGAAATCATACCATGAAATCACTTTGTGTTGGAAGAGTATAATAAAATACAACATTAAGTTGATTAATAAGTTATAAAATTATAATATTAAATGATTAAAGAAAATGTGAGAAGCAAAATTAACTAAAACATATTCAGTTCTTAATAGAGATAATAGTTGATTGGGGAGTAATAGATTTCATCCTCTTTTTCATCCTGAAATGCCAATATTATATTTTGTAACATAAGGAAAACCAGAAACATATTTAGAACCAAAACCTCAAGATGAGAAAATAGTAAAAGTAGCAAACACAATGAACAAGTAATGTGATGTGAACCATTTATGGAAATGCTAATGCAAAACTTTAGTGAGTTATAGCAAGAGCAACAACAAATGTGGCAGGATTTTAATAGACTGGAAAATAAAATTATAAAAATCAACAAGATTTTAATAGAATGAAAAATAAAATACAGAAGGATTATCTATAATGTGAGATAGGACAAACATTTTGAAAAATAAGATAGGGGATGCACAATAAGATTTAAGTTAAAAGATAAAAAGAGATTAAAAGAAACTGCTAATTTTAGAGAATAAAGTAGGATGCCTGAAAGCTATATTATAATTGGGACAAGATCAAATAGAGAAAACAATGGTGATGGCAAACATAGAAAGTATGGTGGTAAAAGACTAGTATCAAATAGAGATAAAGTTAGAATAGGATAGATTAGCACATAAACATGACTATAACATTTTAACAAAATAAGCAAAATTCCATATAAAGAAGAGATACAGAAAAGGAGCAGATAAAATTAGAAAGTTTTGAAAAGCTACAATATGAAATAAAACAAAAGAAAATGTTGAACATGGAATGGAAATGATCCAAATTAAAGTGAAAGATCTGAAACCAAAAGGATTATACAAATGAATAAAGAAGAGAATTGAAAATAACTGAAGTCAAAATAAAATTGATAGAGTATAAGATAATAAAAAGAGGTGACAAAATAACAATAAAGAAATTTAAGAATGAAGTGAATAGCACTTAAGAACAAGCTTATATTAACTCTACAATTTTAGGAAGATAAGTTAGATAAATTAGAAATCAAGTTTGCAGAAAATGTTCCAGGGAAAGCACAAAGAAATGTAAAACTTTATTGAATAAATATATTTTAAATTATTTAAATTTTATTTGGACCACATATTTAATTTCTCACTTGCCATATTAAAGTGTCTTTAAAATTTTATAGCCATTTGAAAAAATTATCTCGTAAGAAATATAGGTAAAATAATTTATTTTAAAATTATTGTTTATTGTATTTAATGAAGTTGATAATTATTTATTGTAAATATGAGATAAATATGTTTTAATTATAAACTTTATAATAATGCAAAAAATGGAGAAAATTAGTGATTAAAAATTTTATTTGGTATTCAATACAACAAAAATGGAATTTAAATTATAAAACTTAAATAATTTTTACTGCTCAGGACATATCCTCCTTATACATATAAATTAGAAATATATTTTAATAATCCAACTGTTTTATAATCTTTTAGACTTTTATTTTTATAATGATTTTACTAACGTGCAAAAACACAGATCAATTTTGCTACATTAATAAAATAAAACAATGTAACATAGTTGAGAATTAAAATATATTTAAAAAATATTTACATGAAATAATAATAAGAGTTATCAACAGCAGTTAAAAATGGCTACAACGTTGTTCATAAAAATGTGTTACAATAATCATTTTTATCTATTGTTGATAACTATTATTATTACTTCATGTAAACATTCTTTAAATATATTTAAATTATCAACTTTTTAAATCTAATAACATGAACAAAACTGCGGGTACAACTAGTAATAAATATATTGTTTTCATGAGATTTATAATGCATGTGCATTTATCCTCTAAAAGCACAAATATAAATAATATTTTATTTTGCAATGCAAATATTCACAAAAGGGAATATTTGAGAAATTAATATTTTAAATCATCACTTAATATCTCTATGCAACTTCATAAATGAAAATTTCACAAATAACATATTGCCCACAAAATACATCCTGAATGAGGAATGATTGAAAAGTACAAATTAATACATATATCCTCATTCTCAGTGAATTTATGTGTGTGAGTTTAGGGTCATGATGCATTTCTTATGTACATTTTATTTAGTATAATTAATTATAAGTATTTATTATTTTCTGAAACTAGTAGAAAACAATAGGTAAACCTTAAGTTTATATGAATGATGCATTAGGCTAGTTGTGAATTGCACATTTATCAAATACTCATTCATTTATTTACTTATTTATTATTATTTAATGTTATGCTGTTTTATATTTATGTAAATAAATTCATTGTTTTCTTTATTACTGCTCCTCATGTCAATTCATTCATTCATCCATTTATGTAATTATATATCTTAATTTGGAGATTATAAGCTATATGTGGCAATCATTATGGTGAAGTATTCCACACAACCTCATGGATATTAATTATGTATTGTAACAATTAGAATTCAATCTTAGGATCAAAATTTGCAATGTCTTGGTCATCATGGGCTTATGTCTGATAGATAGAAGAATCTAGCATGGTGTATATTAGGTAAGTATCCTGGTTTACATGGTATCAAAGAATTAAAAATATTTGTAAATCTGAATAAAGAAATATTGTAAATAATTTTGATTGTTTTTCTCATGCTCTAGTTTACTAATATTGTTCTCTATTTACAATTGACCATATTTCAACTTCTGTTTTCATTGTTATAGTATATTGTTAAAAGGAGGTTGCCTTGACAACTATTTGAAATTGTTGATTGTTATTGATATTGGGATTGTCTAAATGTTGACTGGTTTTTAATGATATATATATGAAAATCTTGAATGGGTGGAGTTATCAATTTAATTAGAAATCACTTAACTAGCAGATCTTCCTTAGGCCAAGAGTCAAAATAAACTGACAGACTGATGCATTCAGGGTCAAAATAAACTAATAGACTGATGCATCCAAAAAGGATGAATCAGTCTGTCACTCTTTGGAGTATTAGTGTAGAACATTGCTAAGATATGGGCATTTCAATCTTGGGAATAACTTTTATAAAGTTTAAAAATTATTTTAAGACAGATTTTTTTATATAGATTATTAGTATTTTTTTAAAAAATACCTATATAAATTTGTTCAATGTTTATGCATATAGTATATATTTTTAGACATGTATAAATTAATAATACACACATTGTCAAAAATTATTTTAAACGTTTGTCATCATTTTTAAGTAGCATTAATAACATTGTTTAATAAAGGTTTTATCATGTGTGTGTATATATATATATGTGTGTGTGGCACTGCATTTATCCATATATTACTCTTCAATTAATATTAACTGATACCTAAATAATTCCAACTAAAACTCTTTGGATTATTGTCACAGAATATCTCTAAAATATGAGCATTTCACTCTAATATCTTAGCCTAAAGTTTCATAAATTTTCAAAAATCCTAAATTTTAAAAATATTTAAACACAAGATTTATCTATATATTAAGTTATTCATGTAAGTGAATTTTATTACTTTAAACAATGACTTTTTAACTTTCATAACAATTGTTTATTATAAACATTAAAAAATTGCTTTGATAATTCTTTTTAAATCAAAATTTAGAGTCATATTGTAATTAAGTACAATATGATATATTGTATATAAGTTATATGTTACATAAGTTTTATGTAACATGTTTCTATTTTCTCACCTATCTAGTTATGTTATAAGTGACTATATGGGGAGATCATTTTATATATATATATAATGAAAGTTCTTAGTACAGTATATATGTATAATGGGGCTACGTCCTTTTTAGTACTTAATCAAGCATTTATAACTTTTTTTTTTCATAATGATAAATAAGGTTTATGATTTTATTATTTTCATTTTAAATAATTTCTTATTTGATATTAAATATTTTAAGCAAATATAATTGTAACTTTTACGAATTTTTTTTTTTTTTAACTTTTTTAAATTTGTGAATGAAATTATATAATGTTCTATTCAATTTCAATGTAAATTTACAGGAAAAACAAGATATTTTTAGCACTTACTTGATAACTAATTTGCATAAAACAAATTTATCAAAGTTTTTTTTTTTTTTACATATAAATAAATAACAAAATTTCAAGATTATTATAATATGTGAAAAATGTTCAATATTTTTACATTAAAATTTTATCTTCCTAATAAAATTTTATCATTATTTCTCAGAAGAAACATTTATAGGTCAAATTTAAGTACTGAAACAATCTTTGTTTACTTGTTATCAATAAGATCTATACAATTTACTCAAAAGAACTACAGGCTACAAATTAATTTGATTTTTTTGTGATTGTTGTTGTTATTATTAATTGGGCAATTAATTTTTTCCCAATGTTTTTTGTAGTCACGCACATTCAACAATATTTTTTTAAAAAATTTTTAAAAAATATTTTACACCATAAAATATTTCCATTATAATGGATTTTTAAATAGTTAGAATTTTTTTTCTTTCAAGAGCACAAATAAATAAATATTTAAGTTTCAGGGAGGAGAGAGGATGGTAGAAAGATTGACAAAAAAATGTTAATCTAATCCTTCTAAAAAAATACTCTATTATATTCCTTTTAATAATTATATAATTATTTAATGAATCATTATAAATTACTTAAGTCTTTCAAAAAGCAATTAATTGTACACTTTACATATCTCTATCACTGTCTTTGTATATAGTATAGTAAGATGCATTTCTGTTAAGGTGATAGTTTATATGTATATAAAAAGAATAATGTATCCCAGAGAGCTAAGAGTTATGCAATATATATATATTGTAACGGGATGTGAGTATCAGGAAGTGGATGGAAAGTGAACTGGGGTGATGGAAACATCATCATCAATCCCAAGTCACTTTAAAATGAGATATTTACAAAAGTATATTTAAGTAATATATAATATTTTATAAGAGTGTGAGATTATGGAATCTCTGAGAACATTGAGAGATCAACCAGTTAACTCATAAGAGCAACTAAAAACATAATTAATCATCAACCAGCATTATAATAAGTCAAAGTAAGTTTTAAGTAAATATTAAGAGAACCATCCATCATCATCATTGATGGGAATAAACAAATCAGAACAATAAATCAATACAGTAAATCAACAGTCAACTTTGTGACTGGATTGGAAATTGGTCTTCTTTAGACCAGGCTAACTATTGAGCCTTTGCCAGCTTGGGCAATTATATAAACATAACTTGGATGCACCAGCTTAGTGCCAATCAAAAATCGAAATAATAATGCTGGGACAATAAAACATGCTGATCATCATCAATGCTCGGGCCACTTGTACTGGCCAACTATAAACTTAAATTTTTAATAAAGACTAAAGTAAAATAAAAAATAATAGTGTATGGGCTTTAAAGAGTATCCTCTTTTGTGCCAACCAGGATGATGATTGATCATCTCTGGATGCCCAAAGCACTAAACACATCCCCATTTATTCGTATCCGAAATCTAGCTCAGAGAACATGGGCTCTATTACTGTATGTGAACAAGAGATGATGGAATACAATTTTAACAATTAAATAAGTTTATTAATAACAATAAAAAATAAATGATTAATGTCTTATAAGCGTTCTGATTTTGAAAAGTATACATTGAGTTACATGATTAATAAATTAGGTTTACTTAAAACCCATTCAGCACACAGGCATGTGGCTTGATACAAAATTAACATGTTTGAATTAACATTTAGTTTAGAAAAATGATCAAAATTTTACACATAAGTGTCTATCTGACACACATTTTTATTTATAATACAATTGACATATATACGCACACATATGTGTGTGAATTTTCTGATTTTGATTATAATACAGAATTTCAAATGATCACATTGAGATTTAAAAATTAATTCAACATTTAAATTGTTACATTAATTTACAAAACGTATAATAAAATATATTCAAATTATTACTATGGTTTACATATATATTTGCGCACAGACGCGCGAAAAATAAAAATAAATTGACATTTAATAATAAAAAAATATTAAAATTTTACATATATGAGTGTGCGTGTATATACATACGCACACTGACTTTTAAGTATTTCAACTTTTTACAATAGTATTATAATTTTTTAATACATAAATTTCCTACCTATACGTGTGTATAAACAAAATATAGATACAATTTAAAATTAGTTTCAATTTATAAGTTCTCAAAAGTATAGTCAATTTTTTTGACAGGTATTTGTTGATTAATTATCAACGTTTTTGAACCAAATTACAAGATTTGCTTTTTCGATTTTAATTCAAACAAAATTATGCTTGCATTTAAATTATATATTCTTTTCTTTTTTTTTAATGAATATGAAAATTATTTCTTAGCAAAATATATATAGCAAATCGTCTCTCTTTTAAACATTTGACTGGAGCAAATTTTACTTTAAGTTACGAAGTTAAAATGTCTTTTATAAGAATATTTAAAAAAATACAACTCACTGTATACACACGCGATGTATTTATCTGTGGTTTCCTGCTTGCATAGATAAACAGTAGCATCAGTAAACCAATTTCTTCAAGCTTTCTCTTGGTAAGCTTGGTTTTTGGTCCATCAGAAAATATAATATAGGTTTGTTGTCATCTTCAGGTAAAATTATCCAAGTAATTAGTTGGCATACCATGAGCTTACTTTTGTAGTCCAAGCATTTGTCAAGCTGTCTTCTAGAATATATTTAAGCAACTAGTTGATGCATTTGAAGTGACCCTGGCTCCATGAATCAAAACTGCAGTAAACTATAAGGCAGCTACTGGACTGTCCTTAGATCTTCATAGGAGCTTTATATAACTCTGCTAGCTATTTTGTCCTCTTTTTTTTTTTCAGGCTATTGATTCAGAAGTGACCCAGCTTCAAAACCAAAACTCCTGTGAAGGAAAATAGTAGCAACTCTGAATCTCCTGCCTGCCTTCAGCCATATTAGTTCATAGTAGCTATTTTGTCAACTCTACAGTCAGCTAAAACCAATTGCTGCAAACTTCACCAAGCTGCAACAAAATATTATAACCAACTCTGCAGCTGACCTGTTCTCTTCAAAAATCACTATCCAGACTGGCTGATATTTTTTATCAGCTCTTTTTATAAAATCATCTGAGGTGTTAAGATCTTGATTAAAAACAGAGCTTTTATTTTTAGCTCTCTAATCCCTTTGAAAACATATATGTTTTAATTAATTAAAAAAATTTCAAAAACAAGTATTGTGTTTTTACATTTCACAATCAGAATAATAATAATAATAAAAATACAATATTTATATTTATTAAGACCTTTTTTAAAATATTAATTTCATAATGAAATTTTATTTTAAACCCAGAGTTATTTAACCCTTTACTTGTTATTATTTTATTTTAGAAAATATAGAAAAATATCTACAAATTTTTATTCCATGTTTATTTCTACTTTTCCTTTATTTTACATATATATATATTCACATACACTATATTAGTGTGTGTGATGTAACCCAACTGGTTACAATATATATATATATATTGTAATGGAACATATATTCTATTGAATTTATCTCAGGTCTTGGCTTATTTTGATCAAAGTTCCAAATTGGGAAACCAATTGTCATGGAATGGACATATCCTTTTAAGATTTTAAATAAATTTATTGAGACTTAATTAATCATAATGCCACATTGTGGAGCCAATTGTAAAGGAAAACATTACAATCAATAACCAATCAATCAAGCTCACACTTGTAATAATATACCTTGCAACCACCAATCAATTAATTAAGTCACACATTGCAAGGCATCAATTGTAATGGAAATTGTATGTATAAAAGAAAATAAACTAGCCCAATCATTGGATAGTTTAATCATGGATACCAAAGACCAATAATAAGAAACACTAAATGATATATACTCTCAGAGTTAACTTGATCAGTGATTTAATTATTTACCAAAATTTAAATTGAAAACAAAGAGAATTTTATTGAATTCAACTTATATTTGCAGATGGGGGTTATATGTAAACCAATATAATGATTAGTGATGGCTTAGATAAATAAATATAAAATGGAATATTAGCAAAACACAAAAATTATCATTTAAGCAATTCTAAGTCTCAAGCATTACCAAGGTTACTGACCTTTGTACTGAAAAGAGAAAATAAATAAATAAATACATTTCAAATAAATCACAAATTCATTTCATATAAAACAAATGGTATATACTTTATTTTAATTGTGTTTGATTTTCTTTTCAAATGGCAATAATTATATTAAACACATACAATATTTGTTTACCTTTCAAGCTTTCATTTTAATTCAATATTATTTAAATTAACAATATTTGCTAGGAATAGGCATGGATTGACGTTTGTATCTACATAAGAACCATCTAATATTATTTAACACACAGAAAGATGCAATAAAAATAAATAATGAAAATCACAATAGTTTCTTAAAATAATAATTTAGAATCATCAATAAGTTCTTCAAGGTTAGATCATTTAACGTTAAAATTTTTTTTTATAAATATTCTTTTCCTACTGTGTTGGATATTTATTTACTTCATTTTCGATTAAAACTATAATCCTCTTTTGGACTACAAGTACAAACTCTTTAGATTTATTATTTATAATAGGGCTTCTATTATGGCCCCTAAATTCAATATCTTCCTTTATATTTTCATTAATCCTGATACTTCAATAGATATTTATCATGGACTATACAACCCTTAGTATATAAAAATCCTATAAATAAAATATATAAATGACTCTTATCTCATAGGTGAAGAAATATGCATATATAACACAAACATAAAATATCTACAGCATGATCTACCCTTTTAAACATATCTAATGGTGAAATTATGAATTAAATTCTGTAGAGAAATATTAAATAATTATTAAATTATAAACATAAAATACATTATAAGTATAATTTATAAATGATTTCTACAAAAACAAATGATAATCAATTTAATTTCTAGTCTACATTGTGTACAACAGATATGTATAGCATGTGTGTACATTGCATTCAAATTAAAACAACAATGTTTTAATGACAAATAATATCTAATATATAATTAATCATTTATTAATAAACTGAAATTTGAAACCAGTTTATTTACATATCATACATATATAAGGCAAGCATAAGAATTAAAGGACAATAGAAATTTTTTTTTGTAATAAGTGACCTCTAGCATTTTTACTATTAATATTGACAAATTAAAGATTTAAAACAATTTGCTTATATTATGTGTGAATATATTGCATGTGAATCAAAATTAAATAGAAAATTTTAATACTCAATGAAACTTAATATGTTGTTATTTATAATGATTGATTAAAACTTAAAATTAGTTTACATATATATAAAGGTTAACTTTAAAATCAATCATAAAAAATATATGAAAAAAAGATCAAATTAGTTACCATTTAATCTTTTTTATTCTCTCTTCATTTTAAAATTCAATAACTGTTTAATGCATTTTTGTTCATTCTGGCATAGATTAAGATAACATGTAAAATAGTTTAAAATGACAACCACATGAATTCATGAGCCTTTTTGTTTTATAAACTATTAACTCATAGCATTTTTTTTTATCCAGGTAGATTATAATGTATCAGTTAGAATAATAGACTGATTTTGAATATTTAGTTAATGCATATATTGGCTTTCTGTATACAATAGCTATTCATTCCATTTGTTTTCTACTCCAAATGCCTGCTTGTTAACAATTTGTGTACTTTCCAATAGATGTTACAATTAAATAGAATAAGAAAGAGGGTTCAAACATAGCCTGCCATTCCTAATGATATATTGAGTACAATAAATATATGCAAAGAGAAATTGTATAGGAGACTGTAACAAGGTTTTGCTTTCTTTCCTTAATGGTGATTGTCAATCCTGGTTGCTATGTATATCTTTATGTTTATTGTTTAGCTCAATCTTTTATATGCTGCTAATATCTTTATTACAACAATCATAAATTTTTAAATATTATAATTTAAAAAAAATTACATATAAAATTAGCATTACAGTTTACAAAAAGAAAATAAATAAGTAAATAACAAATAATAAAATTACATTTCAAACAATTTCAAAAACAAAAATACGATGTAAACCCATTTAGTAATTTCAGATGCCAATATTTGATCATTGATATGACCAAAAGCAAATACTTTAAACATAAACCAATATCTTGGTAAAATCTATGTACACATAAATATATATTTTTTATATCACCATTGCCATTTAAATTCCACAATCATAAATAAATGCATATACCAAAAATAATAATAATAATAATAATAATAATAATAATAATAATAATAATAATAATAATAATAATAATAATAATAATAATAATAATAATAATAATAATAATAATAATAATAATAATAATAATAATAATAATAATAATAATAATAATAATAATAATAATAATAATAATAATAATAATAATAATAATAATAATAATAATAATAATAATAATAATAATAATAATAATAATAATAATAATAATAATAATAATAATAATAATAAAAAAAAATTGAAATAAATAATGATAACAAAAAATAACAACAACAATATATATATATATAAACTTCCATATCAAAGCCAAATCCAAGATTTAAAAATAACAAAAAACAATAATGATACTTTGATAGAAAAGATGGGTCTTTCCAACCTTTACAATATATATATACATTAAATAGTTAATTAATTTTCTTAATAATCCTGTCTTGTTTTAGTATTGTATTTTTTTTAAAAATTTAGTTTCATTAAAGTTTATAATAAGACTAGCATTAATTATATAAATAACAACTAATGAGCAATGGTATCTTATTTATAGCAATCTTTTTCATATAGTATCTTCTATTAGTCTGACTAAGTAAATTGGGATAAAAATCTGGCAAAGAATATTACTAGACTTCTAATTTTCAAAGAATACATTATCTATTGAGATGGAAAAAGGAATGATAAATATTTTTTATTATATAAAATGGATTTTAAAAAGTTTTTTTAAAAAAAAAACAAAAAACAAATATAACAAGAGTATATGTTACAGATTCAAAGTCAGTAATTCAAATATAAGAAAACTTGATTGGCACTAAAAACATCTATATGCTTACAATCATAATGCAATAATTTTTTTAAAATGTGTTAAAAACTTTAGTGTAAATAGTTTTACGATTATGTATATGAAATATTTTGCATATAAGTTCTATCATGCTTATATATAAGTTTCTTCACTCATCTAAGTAATTTTTCACCCTAATATTAATTTTAATTTAGACATTGAAGTAGAAGACAGAGGAAGACAAATTTTTATTAAAAAAATAAAACCTGATGACCCATTATATCTTTCTATTTGTAGAAAATATACACATAGATACTTACATGATAAATCTCATCACTCTTTTTAATTCAGCCAGCAATATGGGGATTTTTGCTAATATTAAATCATGATAACTTCCCATTTGAATTAAATAAATTTAAACTAGCTTTTAAATCTAATGGGTATTAAAAAAGCAAGTCACAATTATAAATGAATTTGTATAATAAAAGTAAAAAAGAGAACAAGTATAAAATTATTACATAAAAAATGCAAAATATTGCATTAGCAAAATATTTAATAAATGCAATATTAGAAAATTTATATGCAATAAAAAAAAAAAGAACATTCTTACTAATCCAAAAGAAATATATAATTTAAAATTTGCAAAAATCTTGTAAAATTTTCTGCTGGATTTGTCTCCTATTTACCATGCTCAGAGCAATAAAAGAACAAAGAAGAAAGATATTTTGATTCATTAAAATCAACAAAAAATATAATCGGCATTTTGTTACAACATATGTAGTATACATTAAATTAATGTTAAATAATACATAACATTAATTTCAACACTAGAGATCTTTTTCTTACATATATGTATAGAATTAATACCATTAAACTTTTTATTAAATTAATAATCATTAAAAGTAATATTTATATAAATATATACAGTTTATATTTATTTATTTAGTGATGCACCATTTTTTCATGAGTATATTTAAATGGACTATTTATGTTTATTCATAAATAAAATATGAATGTTAAACTCCACTCAGTTGTTAGTTTATTTATATATATAGTGTTGTGGAGTACGGTCGTTTGTATTATTAATTTTGTTTTAATTCTGAGGTTTAGGAAGAAAAGTAAAAAAACGTATACGTGCTGTTTTTTGTTTTATTGGTGATTTTGATGGGGAGTTTCTTTTTTAATTTTTTATTATTAATTAATAACGTTTTTTATTATATTTGTAAAGTTATAGCAGTATTTACATTCTAAAGGTTAACCATTAAATGAATTCATCTTCATTTGTTATTTTTTTCATTTTAATTCTGATAAATCTGCATTATTCTTGGCCAAAGTGAGCCAACCTTGATATAATTTTAATTAGAATTTGCTTTTAAGTTTTTTCCAGTTCAAATATGAATTGTCATTAGTTAGTGGAAAGCCAATTTTGATAATGACAATTGAAGCAGAATCCTGACTTTATAAATAATAGCAAAAAAAAAAAATCCCTCTGAATATGTATGCAACTTTATAAATTAGCTTATAGGATGTACCAAAGCCTAGTACGATGTCAAAACTGAATATTAATAATTGTGAAGCTTATTCTTCTGTTTTTACTATTGAATAAAATTTTTGTCAAAATAAATTACTCGATGAAAAGTACTAATGTGTTGCTTGATATAGAGCTTAACCAAAGAAGGTATTGATTTTAAAGGATCAAATCCACTATCTTTTTTTTTCACTATCATTGGTAAAAACTCCTGCTTGTGAATAGGTTGTTTTGCCATATAAAGACATAATAGCATGTTATTTCTAGATACAGTGGCATATGTGTTTAAATATTTTTTTTAAAAATAAAGTTTTATTTTTCAAAAGAATTCCAAAATTAATACAAGAATATTCAAAGTTGCCAGGTTTGATAAACTTGTATGCCCAGATAAAATATAAGTTTGAAAAATAATTTTCAGTTGAAGAATAATATTATTTTATTTAATCTACAAATTTTTTTTTATGAAATTTCTTTCAAAACTTCTAAATCACAATGAAGACTATATTTTCAAATTAATTAAGCATTTAAGATATGTTAAAAGAAATGTAACAATTTTTATACAATTATTTAAGATAACTTTATTCATTTTAATTAATTTATTATTATAGATTTTTAAAACTATATTTATCTTAATATTTAAGTGTGAATATGTGTGCCATTTATTATATTATACTTTGTTCTGAGGAATTCACAAAAAGCATATGTTTTTAAAATCAAAATTATTATTATTATTATTTTACCAAGATGGAAAATATTAAATGTAAAAATAAATAGTTTATGATAATGCTCAAATTCATTGGTGTAAAGACCTATCTGGAATATCTAGAAACATTCACCTCCTCCCAAAAAATAAATTCTAAATAGAGGCCTATGTTGTTATTATATAATTTTATTCTATTTGTATTTAGTTTATTTAAATAATTTTATCACTTATATTTTCATTATAATACAAAATAAACAGGCAAAACTCTCCATACAGTAGTGATCTTCAGAAATTGTTTATAGGCAGCTTAATAAAACAGGGACCATGGTATTATAGAAATTTGTTGGTGGAATTTTAATTTAAATTGATTAAAAGTGAAAACAAGAACTTCTTTTTGGATTCTGGCTGATGATTGTACAACTCTTGCCAGTCAAAAGATTTTTACAGAATATAATTAATGTTTTGGATGCAACATTTAATGTTCAAAACCCTTGAGTTCTTTAATAGCCAGCATGAAAAATATCCTCAGCAACTTTTTAGTTTGGATTGTTAACAACTTGCAAATGTAAAACAATTTAGATATCTTGGTAGTTTTATAAGTAGAAAAATGTACTTACATGTTCAGATATAACAGACTCCAATGTGACATTGCTGCTTTTAATAAATTAAAAGATATGAGTATTTCACGATATGGAAATAACTACTGCAACTAAGTTTGCTTAATATAGAGCTGTTATTTTATTTAATTTATTGTATGGAAGTAAAACTTGGACATTTTATCAGTGCAATTGAAAGGTTTTAGAAAAATTTCATTTAATGATGGTTCACAAAATTTTAAAAAATATAGTGGCAAGATCATAAAAGCAATCAATGTTCTTCAACTTACTGGAAGTAGTGCTTTGGAGTCTCTTATTGTAAAACCACACCTTAGTTGGATTTGATGTGTAAAGTGAATAAGCAATGCAAAACCTCATAAAACAATGTTATATGGTGAATTTAAGCATGGTTTTCGTGGGAAAGATAAACCTTGTTTATATTATACAGAATTATGTTAGACAAATGCAATATAAATTTTCCATTGGAAAGATATGGTAGAGGGTAGAATACATTGAAAAGCTACAATTAGAAATGTTGGAGTACTTAATAAAGAAAACATTTTTGCTAAAAAAATTAAGACAATATGACAGAAATATGGATGAGTATGTTCTATATGTGGATGTATTTGGAGTTCACAGATTGGTTTGTATAGTCATCACAAAAAACATTTCTAGTATATATATATATTTCTTTTTGTAGTTAAAATGGTCATACTCCTCTATGAATGGTTTATTACTATATATTTATATTGAGACATATATGTGTCTCATGGCATACAACAATAGAGTAGAGTGTGTGCAAACATGTATAAAGTTGAAAGGAAAACTAAAAATAAAACACAAACAAATTTTTTTTGTAGATATTTTCTATATTACTTTGGAATAACAGTTAAGGATTAAATAATTTTAAATTTAAAAAAAATTATTATAAATTAAATATTTTAAAAAGATCTAATTAATATAATTTTTTTGGCAAAGTTATATACCAAATGTCTAAATGATAAAGATGTACCAGGTGATTGGAAGAATGGAGTATTAATATGTATTATTATTAATATTTAGAAAGGTTGATAAAAAAAATATTAGCAATTACAGACCTATCAGTCTTTTATCAGTTTTATATAGAATTTTTACCAAGTTAACAACAATTCGACTACAGAAAACATTGGATTTCCATCAACCAAGAGAACAAGCTGGATTTAAAAGTGGTTTTAGTACAGTAGATCATAACCAGGTATTGAGAGAAGTTATAGAAAGGACAAATGAATATGAGTTGCTATTATGTTTTGTATTTGTAAATTATGAAAAGGCATTTGATTCTATAAACATTTCTTCAGTGATTAAAGCATTGGATCATCAAAGTATCAATCCAGGATATTGTCATATTTTAAAGAATATTTATAAAAATGCAACAGCAACAATTAGATTACATAAAGACACTGGGAAAGTCAACATTGAGAAAGGTGGAAGACAGGGTGACTTCATATCTCCAAAACTTTTTATAACAGTGCAGTAAGAAGTATTTTGTGGATTAAAATGGGAAGCTAAAGGAGTGAAAGTAAATGGATATTATTCAAGTCATTTAGATTTTGCAGATGATGTAGTTGTTTTTGCAAATAATGCTTTAGAACTGCAGGAAATGTTGCAGGAGTTATCAAATGAAAGTAGAAAAGTAGGACTAAAGATAAATGTTAAAAAGACTAAAGTAATGTTTAATGGATTTTCTCAAAATATGAAAATAAAAATTGATTGTGATGAGTTAGAAGAAGTCAACAGTTACAAATACCTTTGTCAGATTGTTAATACAGATGGAAACATAATGGATGAAATTAGCCATAGAATTAAACTTGATTGAAGAGCTTTTGTTAGAAATAACTTGATACTAAAAGGAAATATGCCTATGTGAAAAGGAAGGTTTTTAATAAATGTGTTTTACCAGTTCTTACTTATGAATCTGATACTTGGACATTTAATAGAAGAGCGATACAGAGACTTCAGACCACTCAAAGAAGTATGGAGAGATGCATGTTGGGAGTAATAAGAAGAGATAGGAAACACAATATATGGGTAAGAGAACAAACAGGCATTATTGACCTCTTGAAAAAATTAAAAGACTGGAGTTGGGCTGGACATATTGCTAGAAGAGATAATAGATGGACAATTGAAATCTTAAACTGGATTCCAGGAGATTGTAAAAGACCCAGAAAGAGACCATATTTGAGATGGATGGATGAAATAAGAAAGTGTGCAGGGGTGATATGGAGAAGAGAAGCTAAAGATTGGAGAAGATGGATTGAACCTGATAGACCATCCTGCAGTGGATTGATAATGGTTGTTGATGAATTCTGATCTTGAAATTAAAACAAACATGTTATTATGTAATAATAGATATAATCGTAATTATAAAATTCCATTATCTATTGTAATCAAATTTTTTAATTAAAGCTTGTATAACACATTTTGATAAAAAACCTACAAAGTTGTTTTTTAAAAGGATTAATGTGAATTGAAAAGAATCATCAACTTCTTTCAATCAAGATAAAATTTTTTCCATCCTGACTATAAAAAAGTTGGAAAAAAGACTAGAAGAGTTTTTTTAGTTTTTACTGATCATGATAGCACAATGACTATAAAGTTATAACTGAAAGCAAGAGACAGTTGATCTGTCTGCTGCTAGTGCAACATTGGAGTTTTGATTCACATGGAGGTAAAAACCAGATTTTGCTTCATTAGCCTATATATATATTATGTATTAGCTATATGCCTGAAGTCTATCAAATTCTAGAGTAAATGGAGCTGACTATATGTATGCCAACAGTAACTGGATTATGCCTTTCCTGAAGTGACAATAAGCCAGTCTGTTTTAAAAGGGACCAACTTATCAAGAGAATCCATAATCTTGTTGAAGAATTGGTTTATAAATAGTTTTACCTATATGTAGAGCATAGATAAAGGTACTGTGTCATATATATATATATGTAAAATGTACAATTGGGAGTAGATTGTGTTATACACATTGAGAACAATATTATTTCAAATAATTTACTGAAATGACAGTTTAAATCTCTAATTTAAAAGTAAAACAAGCAAATAATTTTTGTTTGAATTAAGTCTAAAAACAAAGGATTGATTCATAGATGTTTTTTTTTTTTAAAATGTAAACTCAAAAATTTTTCTAGATTAGAGAACAAAAGAATTTGATGGAGTAGTTTTAAAGATGTTTGCAATTAATTAGGAGTAACCTGAAAAAAAAAGAAACTTTGATGGACTGTCAAGAGTAATATATTTTAAGGAAAACTTTTATTTATAAAAAAAAAGAGGCTAATTAATAACTTTAATTCATACTATTATATATACACACATAGTGCACATTTATGTATTATTAAAAGTGAATTGAATTTTTTTTAGTCTATGACAATGTGAACATGTTAATTTTTAAATTATTATACAGCACATCCAAATGCTTATATATATATAAGAATTTTATGTTTTTGACATTGAATTGTGTTGAGAAAATATGGTTCATTGTTGTTTTATAAATGCCAGAGTGTGCACACATTTTCATGCTCACACACATATATATTAAATTAGTCATTAATTATGTATTATAAAAATGAATTTCATTTATAGGTTTATGTTAATTCAAATATATTTATATATTAGTATGCTGCACATCTGGAAGCTTATATTTAGGTATGTTTTATGTAAGCCTATTATGAGGTATTTATAAATCACAATGTGATAGCTTATTGTATTAATCAAAATCAGAATGTGAATTTATATTCATGGCATATTCAGCAGACCTTTATTTCATTTTATTGTTTCTAATTGATAAATTTATATTTCATTGTTAAAATTATTCCACTGAATTTAATTTATCCTAGAATAGAGTTAAAACATTATTATTGTATCTCTAGGTCACAGAAAGTTAAAGCTTTTTCTCACTGAGTTGGAGTCATGCATAATGGTCCGTATGGACATTCAGTTGATTTCATTATTTCTTTGATGCTGGATGGTGCAAAGGGGATATCCTTTAAAGTCCATGCACTACATTTTATTTAGTTTAGTATTTATTAGAAATTAAGTTTATAGTTGGCCAGTATATTAATGATACTAAGTGACCAGAGCATTGATGATGATCCGCATGTTTTGGTATCCCATCATTGTTTTTATTGTTATATATTATTATAGCTTAGCACTTAAGTTTGTGCATTCAAATTATTGTTTAAATGATGTACCCCAAGCTGGCAAGGGCTAAATAATTAGTCTGCTTTATAGTAGACCCATTTCAAATCCAGTCACAAGATTGATCAATTTATTTTTATTATTGATTATTCATGATGATCAATGATTATTGTTTAATGCTGATGAACGTATAGTTAGTTCTGTGCTAATCTCTCAGGCTTATTATATTCATTATATTATCTGTATGTTTAGATTAGTTCATTAACTGGGGTTGATGATATTTTTCCATCACCTCAGGTTCACTACTAGAGTTCAATATGTGTGTGGGAGATGATGATCTGGACCACCTGATAAGTGCTGGTTCGGTACGAAATATGTATATTGGAGATTTTCACATGTGGACATATGTGTCAGTTGTATAGGATGGAATAGATAACTAACTGTAGGAAACTTGTAATAGAATATAATAATTTTAAGTTAGCTATTAGGTATTTAGATGACAATGAGAGAATATATTTTATACATGTGTTTAAAATTTAATGATTAATGAATGTTATCTATATATGTTGTAATTATAGTAAAAAGAAAAAAGATAGCATTGAATATTTTAATAACTATAATTTTTTTTAATAATCGAAATATCTTTACATAATAAAATGTAAACATTGTTAAAATGAATTCTTAATGGGAATGTGATTTGCTTGATATTGAATCAAATGCGATGTTTAAATATTTTTCTGTAATGTATTATATTTCTCTTCACTATATATTGTAAAGCATTATCTTTTCATTTCAATAATTTCATAATTTGAAAGTGTTTTTTTAAACTTAGATATCTAGGATCTTATCCCCTTTTGTCCTTCCTCGTTTTTTTTTTAGTTTCAAATTAAATTTTCGAGAAAAGATTTTTAAAAAAAAAAACGTGCTACAAGACAAAGATCTTCACTACAGCAACATCAAAGAGAAACAGCGAAGGCAACAATCAAATGTCTGGAAATATAAGTTTAGTTTTTCTTCACTGTTTTAGCTAGACTCTAGCTTATAAATAGCTACAGCCCATTTACTGAATGGTTAGTTAGATTGCTCTAATTCAACCACCTAACAAAAAATTTTAAATTTTGCTTAGAATTTGGGGAAAAAAACCCCATCAAGTTTCATCCATATTTTACCTTCTGTCATAGCAAATACACATTAACCAACCATAAAAGTCTATTACATATATATAAAAACAGCTTAAATTAACATACTTGCATATAGATTTGATCAAAATTATTTTATATATATAAATTATTTGATTTCTCGCGTTTTTAAAAATTAAGTTGGAATTGCAACCAGTTATCATTAACGAAAAAACAAACAAGCCCCAAAACAACATTGCCTTATTTTTGAAAACATTCCCAAAATTTATATGCAAAATATCCAGTATATCTTGGTTAATTATGATTCACTGATTTTTAAATTTAATTGGTACAGTGCTATAATATCTTAGAAGACATTTCTAGAAACGGAAATTGTTTTAGTTAACTAAATCCATCAATTAAGCAGGCGAGTAGTTTAAACAATAAATCTCTGCTTTAGTCTCATGTTAACATCATCTTTATAAAAACAATACTTATGCAAATTTGTATTGAAAAAAATATATATACAAAAATATTTAATTAATTTTGGTTTTAGTAACTACTTTTTATAGGGAAATATTTGATAAAAATATTACTCCAGTTTTAATTTTACAATGTAATCGTTACTCTCCCTTTAAAAGTTAAGGAAATTAAATCTCTGCTAGATGTCGCTTTATAAATACGTAAATATTTTCTGTATACAGCCCTGTACAGTATAAAATTTTGTGCCTTTAAAGTTAGAGATGGCGAGATAATATGTATATAATGCTCATCATGCGAGAATAGAACAATTTCATAATAACTCTGCTTTTAAATCTTAATTCGGATAAGTAATTGAAATAGGAAGTTTTTTGTCTAAAAGTAAGTTAAAAGTAGTTTCAGCATTTTATTTTTTAAGATGATATTTTTAAATAATATAAATCGTAAACCGGAGGTTTGCATTACGTATGTGTAAATCCTCCTTTTATATCTGAAACACTATATATGTCATGCACTAGTACCGTATTCATATTGTAACCTATATCATTTACTGTCAAGTGGTTTACTTTATGAAGTTATCGATCTTCATTTTCTTTTAAGAAAAAGTGTTTCTGATAAAATATTAAAGTAGTGATTTTAATATATTTTAAATTTATTCTTGATAAGTAAACCTTTTTTTAATTAACAAGAAGTCTAGAATTTTTAATAAAATTTTTGTTACTCGGATGTGCGAAATAATATGTCAACTCACATATATAGTCGCCTAATCATGCATTTATTTGTACGCATTCAGGGTGTATACTCGTACATAAATACAATATAAAGAATGTATAATGTGTCAAACTTGTCTTAGACAAATATAGAGATAAGTTTGATTAAGAAAAGTTTGATAAATATGGATCGTTTTGTATTTAGAATTCTATGCTCAAGTAAAATTGTATGTATGCGTGCATATTGTTTCAGAGCTATTGACTATTTCATTTTAGTTAACAATTATTTTTTTTTTATTGCCTACTTTATGCTGCAAAGTAAAATATTTTGAGTCATATTTTAATCTAGTCACGTTATAGTTTCTATTTATTTTTTTAAAGTGTATCTATTAAAAACAAAAATCATTTACTAATTTTATATTTAATACTTAAATACAATAATAATATATATGTATACTTTTAAGCTAGATGTAATTAGAGAGAATTTAAATCCAGATTTTTAAATTCCCTTTTATCATCCACTCCATCTTGTGTATTGGTTGTATAAGATAGAGTGGATGACTAAAGAGAGTTTGAAAGTGGTTCAAATTCCCCCTAAAATTATATTTGCAATTCTGCTAACCACTATCTGTACTAAATCTGAAGAATAATTTTACTGTTAAAAATGAACTCTGAAATAACATTTCAAAATGGTAAATATGCCATCTTTTGTGTCTACTGCAGCAATATTTGCATCTAAGCTCATTAGCAATCTCATTATATATTTTAATAATAGTTATATCTTAAATATTGATGTTAAACATATTAATTTATTGAAGTCCACAACAATTTTAACAGCAGAGAAAATTAATATAAAACATTTTATCTATTTCACTTTATGATTATTTAATAAACAATATAGTATGATCAAAACAATTTTATTTCAATACAAAATAAATTCCTATTATTACAATATTAATATAATATAATATACCAAATACACCTAAATTTACACTCTACAATGCAGTTTTAACATATGATTTATTTATCTCCTCTTGCCTACAGTTTTAACTGTCCAGCAGTCACCATCAGAGCTTTTATAATCCTCATCTTTTCTACTCTGATGATGACTGCTAAGAGGAGATAAATAAATCATATGCTAAAACTGCATTGTAGAGTGTAAATTAAGATGTATTTGGTATATTATGTTATATATAATTCAACAATGCAAATAAGGAGAAGTGGAAAGAATATTAATATATGATTTGTTTTACTCTAAAATGTCAGTGTTAAAATAATGATAGAATATTTAAATAAAATTGAATTTCTCACATTTCAGTTTTGAAAAAATAGATTTTAGATAAATCTAATTATCTTTATTTTATAGAATTATTATGTACAACATATGCTCTAAAAGTTGATTTCTGAAACAGTTATAAAACTTTGATTGAATCCATTCGTCCACTTAAACTAAATTGTACTATGAATGGATTGCACAAGGGTTTCTCTAGCAAATATTTTTTAAATATTAATGCACTAATTTTTAATTACCAGTTTTCAAAAAATAACAACAACAAAAAAAACCCTACACATTCTATATGTATATTGTGAACTTTCTTGATTAATAACAATTTGTAATACAAAGTTTTAAAATAATAAAATGCTCATTTTTTAAATTGTAAATTTCATATAAAAAGTTGATTCTTACAAAATGTTTAATTTGAAAAGCTTTTGTATTTGGAAGCACTGGTTTTTTCCTACAATTTAATTATCATTAAATCCAATTTGTTTCCTATTATTAAACTATTTTTGCATCTAACATTAATTTTACAGGTTGAAATGAAATAATTTTTGGCTTTAAATTGTTAAGTATAAATTTCAAAAAGTCTTTCTAATTAATATATTTTTCAGTATTTATTGTAAAACTAGTTCAAAGTTTTGGTAGATGTTTTTATTATATTGAATAATTTTATTTTCTTCATTATTTCTATCTTATATGTAATATAAATTCATAAATTAGGTATTATGCAAATGTATCAATCAATAATATTCTGTTCCATGGACAGGCCAAAAGAGTAATCACAACATCAGTTCATCCATTTTTTTGTCATTCCATTCTCTTCATTGCCCAGCTCGTCAATTCCACATAACTCTTCACATCTCTTGTATCATCCAACAATGTCAGTCTTTTTTGTCCTTCTTACTTCCACTCATCATTCATCCAAAAATCTTTCATTAAACTATACCTTCTTCTTAATATATATCCAATCCAGTTTCTCTTTATCTTTTTGATTTTCTCAATCAATCTTTTTTCATTTACTCTTTTCAGAACTTCATTTGTTTTTTTGTTCATCCAACTGATTTTTTCCATTCTTCTTCATTCACACATCTCAAAGGCCTCCAATCTGTTCCTAATTTTATTACTCATTGTCCATGTTTCACAACCATGCAATAGTACACTCCACATATAGCATTTAATTAATCTTTTCATTAGTCTCTCTTCAAAGGTCCACAAAATATTTTTTTCCTCTTAATAAGTGCCTCCTTTGCCAATGCTTTTCTTCTTTTAACTTCATCTTCACTTCTTCCATCCTCACTCAACCAATTACCTGAATATCTAAATCCCTTTACTTGTTGAACTGTTATCATGAATTTCAATTTGCAGTCTTTTTGCATTCCTCCGTATCCATAAACACTTAATCTTCTCAACATTAATCTGTATTTCATATTTTATACATCTTTTCCCACACTTATTCGACATATTCTGAAGACACTTTTTATCGTCAGCTATAAGAACCATATCATCTCCAAATCTTATACATTTTATTATATTACCTCCAACATTTACTTTTCCATAGACTAAATAATTAGTTAGTATATATTTTAAATAAACATTAAAAAGAACAGGTATTATACTGCATCCTTGATTAACTGCTCTTTCTATATTCACTTCATCAGTCTCATTATTTTTCAATCTAATTCTTATCCTTTATCCAATATACATATTCCAAATCAATCTTCTCTCTTTCTAAAATACTCCTTTATTTTTTAAAATGGTCATAAATTTATTCCTGCTATTCTATCAAATGCTTTGTTCAAATCCACAAAACATATACCAATTTCTTTGTTTTTTTTAAATATATTTTTCTACAATTGTTCTAACAACACCAATAGCATCTCTTGTACTTTGTCCTTTTTGAAAACCAAACTGTTCTTCTCCAATACAATACTATACCTTCCCATAAATTCTTTGAGTTAAAATCCTCAATAAAACTTTAGAAGCATGGTATAATAAACTTATTGTCATGTACTCTTTATATTTAAGAGCTTTCTTCTTTTTAGCAATTGGAATCATATTTCTTAAAAAAACCTTCAGGCCAAACTCCAGTATTATATATATCACATAGTAAATTCGTCTATTTCTTTCAAAAATTCTATAGGTATTGCATCAAATCCAACAGCTTTACCATTCTTCATTTGTGCAATTGACTTTATTACTTCATCTGGCAATATTATTTACTTCAATATTTTTTTCATTTTCAAGTTTATAATTTAATTAAAATGTTCTCTTCTAAATAGACACTGAAGATATTCTTTCCATCTTGTTAATATGTTATTGATATCAATTAATCTTTTTCCATTCTTATCTGTAAACTCACTTGCTACCCATGTTGTTTTCTTAATTGACATTTCTAATTTTTTCAAATATCAGAAAATCTTTTCATCTATTGAAGCATTTCTATCTATTTACATTCTTGCTCCAAACATTTTTCTTTTGTTAAATCCGTTTTGCTTCTTAGTCCATTATTAGTTTGTCCTTCCTCTCCATAACTTCCATCTTTTCCAACATATCTTCAGTTATCCAAGGTTGTTTAGCTTTCTTTAACTGAATAATATCTATTTCATTTTTTGCTGTTTTAGGAATCCTTCTTTAATCCTATACCCATACTTATCAGAACTATTAATATATTAGTCATCTTTAACAATTCTTTTTATTATATTTTCACATATTAAATCCAATTTTCTTTTACCCATTTCTCTAATTTATCTAAATCCCATCTAACATATTTTTTCCCTCTTTTGTTTTTTTTTTAAATTCAATTTTAATTTAGCCATAACCAAATTATGATCTTAGTTTATATCAGCACCAGGTAAAGCAAGCAAACCATTAATAGCATTCTTGTATTGATCCTGAATCAAAATACAATCAGTTTGATAACATTCTCTATCACCTGAAGCTTTCCATGTATACAATCTTATATGATTTTTAAGACAAGTGTTTGCAATCACAAATCCATTCTTTTTAAAAAATTGTACAAGCCAGCTGCCTCTTTCATTTCTTTTTCTAAAAACAATTTTTCCTTTTTTATCTTTCCCTTAACAGCATTCCAATTACTCAATAAAAATAGACATGCATTCCCCCCTCATGTTAGATAATTTCTTCTATCTTCTCATATTCTTCATCAATTTCAATATCACCTTGGATTAGTAGTCGACATATAAATTTGTATGATTACCAAATCCCTAGGACTTGCATTTATTCTCATCATCATCAGTCTATCATCAATACAATCAACCTTTGCTACACTTCAAATTCTCTTTCCAACAGCAATACTATCTCCATTGATTGGTCTATCATCATCCAAATAAAATAATATCTTTATTACTTACTTCCCCCACATTCCTACCATTTCACTTCGCTTAATCCTGTAATATCTGTATTATTTATACACAACTCTTTTTAAATTTTCCAATTTTCCAGCTCTTCTCAATGATCTAACATTTCATGTGCCAATTCTCAATGTATGCTCTCTCTATGAACGAACTTTGAGAATTTTTAAGATTTATGACCCGAGTAGTATCATAATCTTAATATAGATTATATAATTTTTTTAATAATAAATTTTTATAAATATTATTTTACATAATTTTATTTAATTTATGTTACATAATTTATTTGTGAGTTTATTTAATTATAATTTTTAATAATCATTGTCACGTTTAACAAATGATATCAAAATTCTCAAAATTTTTATAAATAGCTTGCCAGAGATGGCTTTAACAGATTGTTTCTTTTTAAATAAAATAATTAAACTGATTGCTTATACAAATAACAATTTCTGTTTTTTATTTTTATTTTAAAAATTGAATATTTTGTATGATCTAATTTTGTACAACTTAAGATTTTGAAAGACCAAACAAAAAACTATTATATTGCCATGGCTGAAATCTAAATTTAACTTTAAAGATATATGTCATTAACCCCCCCCCCCCTTTTTTTTTTTAGTTTATCCTCCATTAACTCAATAGGATAAATAATTTGTAATAATAATAAAAGATTGAGGGGTGGGGGCACATTTTGCCATTGTTAGGCAGTGTAATCATTTATTGATTATAAAATTATTTGATGCTATGTCAAAGCACTTTATGGTTACCAAAGGAATTTACTATTAATTGAAAGACAATTATTTGACTCTTTTTTGAGGCCTTGAAAAAAAAGACAGATTCTTAATATCCATTCCATATATTCTTGTTATTGTAACTATTTTTACTATGATATTATTCATTTGGTAAATGAACTTGTATGGGTTGCTTGTTAATGTGCACCAGTTATAGTAATCAAGATTACTGGCTTTTATCTGAGTTTAAGACCAAATCGTACAGTTGCCTGGAAGTTCTTAATTGAAATATTAATTGGGTTTTCATGAAGTTAGGATAAATATATGAATATGTGTGAAAGTGATTATGACAAAGTATGGTCCTCATTCTTAATAAACTGTAAAATTTTCAACAAGCAAGAATCTTCTAATTGCAAACCTAAACTGCTATTTAATGATGATCTTCCTTTCATTTAACTACTTACTACTATAGAACCCTTTCAAGAGAAGGGAAATTGTATGAATTGAAAGAATTGTTTAGTGTTAAATGGGTCAGTGTCAGACTTAATAAAATTAGAAGAAAATCAGAACAAGTGATTTGAAAAGGTGAACATGTAATATATCCTAAGGTACTAACATTGGAAGCACAAGTAGAATGAGAGGTTATTATAAATAAAAATAGATGTTAATATAATGGAGGTAGATGACATATCAGATAAAATGATAAGATTAATTACTTGTCTTAATGGAAGATATCCAACTACATATAGTTTTGATTTATGTACCAGCAAGTTCTCTTTTTGATGAAAATGTAGAGAGTTTGTATTTAAATGTAAAGAATACTTTTGATCAGATTGAACAACATTTTAAAAATGTCATGGGAGATTTTTTAGAATTGGAAAGCCATTGAAAGATGAAAGGATTGTAGACAAATTTGGATAGGAATATAGAAATGAGAGATAAAATAAACTATTTTCAGGAAAAAAGAGTAAATTTTGAATATTTTTTATCTTGAGAAAAATTCAAATCTGAAATGGATGTGAAAGCATCCATATAAAGAATTAAGTTATGTTTTGATTAACAGAAAATTTCTGTTTTAAGATTGTTATGTATTTAATAAATTTAATACAGGAAGTGATTGCGCTTTAATGATATGTAAGATATATAATAATGCAAAACTAGAAACAAAAGCTATTAAGAAAAAATATTATTGACAGTTAATATTTCTATCAGAAATATTCCAAAGAATTTAATCCAGAATTTTCAAATCATTTTAAAATATTAACATATTTGATATTTTAGACTTGAAAAAAATCAATAAGATCTAAAATTGGCTATACAAATTGGTAGATGGAAAAATGCAATTAATTCACAAGTCAATGAAAATATTTAAAAATGATTTATTTAGAAGAATTGAATACAATATGAAATTTTGAAAAATGTTATGAAAAAGTTTTAATGATGATATAAGAAAATATAACTGTGATTTTATAAGGAAACCTATAGAAGATGATACAGTCTCAAAAGCATAACACAACAGTTTGGAATTAGAAAGGAAGTTGTTTCAGTAATAAAAAGAAAATATGAGACTATTACTAAAAACAGGGATGTTATAAAGTGTCGAAGAATTCTATCAAGAACTATACATCTGAATTGCAACTATTTTAAATAAAAGAGATGAGATATGCCATGTACCATTAAGCCTATGAAAAATTGAAAAGCTCCCGGAAATTATGGAATTATTATTGATATCTTTAAAAAAGCAATTGAAGAAGTAGAGAAATTATTAGTGAAGTTATATATTGTATGTTTAAATGATAAAGATTAGCCAAATGATGAAAAGAATACGATAATAATGAAGCTTTTGAAGGAAGTTGTAAAAAGAAATTAATCTTCTACCAATTCTGTACAAGTTCTTTATTTAGATCATTGCTACTTATGCATGATTTGGGCTTAAAATCATCAAAAGAAGCTATATAAAGTTGTTATTGAACAGTAGATCATATCTGAGTATTAAGAGAGATTGTAGAAAGGATTGGATATGAATTACCATTATATTCTGTAGATTAAGAAAAACATTTGATTCTATATATATTTCTCCACTATTAAAGCTTTGGAACATAGAGATGCAGAATACTGTCAAATTCTAAAGAATATTTATCAAATTATAGGGAAGTATTTCATTAAGTAAAATAAGAAACTAGGAATAAAACTATATGGAGATTATTTTCAATTTTGCAGATGTGATTGTTTTGGAGAATAGTTCTTCAGGAGTTCAGGAAATAAACACAAGAAAGTAGGATTTAAGATAAATTCTTAAAAGACAATAATAACATTCAATGGTTTTTCACATAAGGGAAAAATAAAGATGACAATAATGATTTACAAGTTAACAGTTATAAATTTCTTGATAAGATTATTAATACAGTTGAAAATATAATAGAAGAAGCTAATATAATTAGAGTTGTATATCATTTTTTGAGAGAAATAACTTCCTAATATTAAAAGAAAATATGTATATTTGAAAAGAAAGCTTTTTAAATATATTTTACTAATATTTGAAAAGAACATAACTGTACAAGATTTCAAACTCCACAATGAAATATGAATATATATATAATTATAAGGGACTTGAACACAGTCTTTCAAACTCCCTACAGCTATCCAATCCATCTTATACAACTAATAATATGACCACATACATGTGAGAAAGATAATCTCACATGTATGTGGTCATATGTGTCAGTTGTATAAGATGGATTAGATTGCTGTGGGGAGTTTGAAAGTCTGAGTTCAAGTTCCTTATAATTACATTAAGTTTGGTATAGAAAATATACATATATTTAAATATATATGTTGAAAGCAGCAAGAAGGGATTGAGATTGAAATACATGGTTGAATGAACAAAAGGTTAAAACACCATAAGTGAAAGGTTTAAGGAAATGAAATGTAACTGAGTTGAATGTATTATTAGAAGAGATTGTAAAAGACATAGGAAGAGATCATTTGTTAGATGGATAGATGAGACCGTTTGCTGAAGAGATGTCAAGAAATTATGAATTGAAAAATTAGATTTAACTTGAAGAGATCATCATCTTTCAATGGATTGATAATGATTAAAAATAATGATGATGATTTATAAACAAAAATATCAAAATTAGTGATAGAATTTTTATCACTAGTATTTAAATATTTTGAAGTAATAAAATTATACTAAATTAATTTCTGAACAAAATGTTTTTTATTATGCATTGTAATATATACATCTTATTGTGTGGCATTTTTATTACTTTTCTTTTTTCATTGACTATGTATATATACTTCTTGTTTGTATTATTTTAATACATTTTATTATCCAGTCTTTCGATTTCAAAACAATTGATTTTTAAAATTTTTTATTATTAGCAAATGATAAGAGAATTTATTGATGTGAAATTTATTTCCTTTTTTATATTATTCTATAAGGAGATAGCATTGTAATAAAAAACAAATATTTTAAAACTAAAATTTCTTGAGTCATGTTACAAATTTGAAAGTAAAAGAAAGTTGTCAAACATGAAAAGCTTGCTAATGGCTAGTACACATAGAAAAGTCTACTTTTATCATACTTGGGCTAATTCTAAACAGTAATAAAAAAAAATATTAACATGATTAAATCTGTAATTAAAGACTATTGGACTGAAAAAACATGTATTCAGTCAAGGAGTATTAACAGCCATACAAATTCACAAGCAGATTTAGATGATATCAATTTTGTATTTGGAAGAAGAAAAAAAAACTTTATGGTGAAATTTTGATCTGCATTCCTGAATTTTGCTTGCTTTCATTTGAAACATTGTTTTTGTAGATAATTATAAACTTTATTTTGAAACTAATATACTTATCTATTTTAATTTTCTAAGATTGCAGAAAATTATTCTTGTTTACTAAAAGAAGACACATTTTTTTGAGGTTTTAAAGGAAGCAAGTAGGGCAAATTCCTAAGATTCTAGCCCATAAATTCTTGTCATTACAACTGTTGTTGGTATGAAAATTTTTACATTGAAAATGAATATGGATGGGCTGCTCATCATCATACCTTTGCTATTATAGTTCTTTATTGGCTTTTTATTTCAAAGTTTAATATGAAACACCTCATTTGCCTTATAATTCTTAGCTGAAATATCGAGTTTTCTTGAAAGCAGGATGAATGTGTATGTGAATGATTTTTTTTTTTTTTTACACATTTATGTCCACGATGAATAAAACTAAATTTTGACCATTATTCCTTAGAGACTGCAAAGTTAACTATGGTAGCTATTGGCAGCTGAAAACAGAATGCCATTCAGTAACTTTGTATTTAGCAATTTTTAAGTGAAAAAATATTATATAAGTTTGAAGTAAAACTGTCTAATATTAAATGGGGGATTATTGGTCTTTGCAAAAATTAAAAGAAAAAATGAAAAGACAATTGAATTGAAAAATGGACATGTACTTTATTACCAAAGTATAAATATTAGAAGCATAAGTGAATTGGGACTCATTAAAAATAAAAAGACTAATATTGTGGATATGAATATATATCAGACAGTGGTAAGATTATGTATTGAATTTAATGAAAAGATGCCAAGTGCAAATAATTTAGGTATATGTCCAACAAGCTCTCATTTTGATGAGTAGAGGATTTTTATATAGGTATACAAAATGCTATAGGTAAATTCGGTGATGGTGACAGAAATGAGAGGATACAGATTTGAGGAATTTTCAAAAAAAAAAAAAAAATCTATGTTATGAATTTCTTTGAGAAAAATTCTAAATGTAAATAGATATGGAAGCATCCAAATGGAGATGTAAGAGAATTAGATAAAAAATATGTATTTTAAGATTGTAATGTTTTTAATAGATTTGACTCAGAAAATGATCATCGATTAATGTTAATAGAAAACTTAGAAGAGTAAAATTATTAAGAAAGGCAATATTAATAATTGATATATCTAATCTTCAGAAACACTCCAATAAATTTAAATTAGAACTTCAAATTGTTTTAAAATATTAACTGACTTGACTGAGATCCATAAAAAGATAACTAATACTTTACTAAAAACTTTGCATGCAACAACAACAACAACAATAATAAAATAGCATTTCACCAGTACATTTTCAATTGAAATTAGACAATATATGAAAAAAAAAAGAAGAAATATTAAAATATTTAAAAGTGAGCCATTAAAACAATTGAATTTTTAGAATTTTGTAAAATGATGCAATATATATATATATATATATAATTGTGAATTGGCAAGGAATGTTTTAGACAAAAATAAGACTCAGAAACAATATTCCCTCTATTAAGTTGACTGTCTGAGCTAAAAATTCATGATTTAAGCATACTAAACTGATCATTATGTTAACAAATATATATAAATGTCAAGATATAGCATTTATTTGCACATTTACATATAAAATAGCTTATTTATAATGAAATATTGTAGAACATAAAAATAATAACAAAACTCAATAATAATAATTAGTCCTTTCTTTATTCAAGTTGTTCTTTACAATTTATCCAAATTTTATAAACTTTGTCTAAGTTTATCAGCTTTTCTGACAAGTTATAATGTTTACTTTTTATTAAATTATTCAAATGTTTATTACCTAGTCTATTATGGGATTTTGATTTTATCGCATTCTGTGAACTGAAACCATGTTCACAGTGGATGCTAGAAGCTTGAAAAGTTGCACAAATATAAAAAAATACTGAAAATTCTTAGGTTTTTAAAGACATATGTAACTAAATTATTAAATGATTTGATTATTCCAATTTTATATTTTTCATTTACTAAAAATTTCAAATTACCATATTGTTTTAAAAATCGTATTTAAGCTTATATGATTTTTATCATTAGTATTTATTATAGATTCATGTTTTACAAATAAACATTTTAGACTAGCTTTTCCATGCTCTATGTTTAAATTATTTGCCATTACAAAAGGATCAAAGGCCTTCCATTCATTTATATATTTCTCTGGAAATCTAGTACCCAAATTTATTACAAACTAGTTGAATAAATTTAAGTATTTGTCAAGTGTCTGTATAATCATTGGAATATTAAAATTGTTTCAACATTCACATTCAGATGTCATCTAGATATTGCACTCTTCGTTTCCATATAATTATTGGAATATTAAAATTGTTTCAATATTCAAACTCCTGTAGATGTTATCTAGAAATTGCAGTCATGGTTTATTAATTTTTGCCTTTGCAAATTGATATAAGTTAGTCCTTCACAAAGTTTTGTTTAATGCTAATAATTCCGCAAATACATTTTGAAGAATCACACATACTACCTGATATTTTGGGGTTTTAAGGTTTTTTAAACAATATTTATTGAATCATTGAATTCTTCAACTCATTCTGTGCAGTAACTTATTAAAATATCATACTTTTTTTACCAGAACATGTAATATCACTAAACATCACATAATCACCATTTCTTATGCTTACACATAACTTGTTATTAATACAAGCAAAACTCTTCATATAATAGTGCCACTCAGTACCAAAGACACCAAAATGTATGGGTACTGAACTGAGTTCAGACCCATATGACTATATAAGCTATTGAGCTTAGATTGAAAATATTGTTTTCAATTTTATTCTCATAGTTTTGTAGTAAAGTAGAGATAAAAGGTAATTGCTGGAGGTTTTCATTAGATCCTAAGATCTAGGTGCAGTGCTCTCAGATCCAAGACTCCTCACTGACGAAGGCCTCAAGCCAGAAAATAATCTGGGGATATTGGATGAGTAGGCACTAGATGGGGATTTTATGCACAAGCCTTCTAGCATCCATTGATTACTCTGGCTGGCACTGAGTGGCACTACAGTATGGAGAATTGTGCCTGTGTTAACGTGTAATATCTAAATACTCATTTTATTTTATTGAGAGGTCTGAACGATATAATGTTAATTCCAGAAATGTTGCCAATTAGATGAGCTATTATACATTATATATATTGTCCTTAATTTCAATATCCTTAATAAATGGAACTTGTTTCCATGCATAATCTATTTCCAAGATCTTTCCTATGAGCCACACAGTACTATTGAACTAAATGGGAAATATCTCATAGATGAGTAGCCACACCATTTGTTTTTCCTAACATTACAGAGATAAACATAACCATTTTTTGTAAATTAAGGTTATTCTCTCTATAAAACTTTTTTATTTCTATTACAATAGAATGACTATCTCATAGATTAAGCTTAATAATGCCAACAAATTTTGTTTGATAGCTGGTTTAAAATTTTGATATGTATTTTAGATATACTGAAGTAACCATACTTTCATCAACTATTAAACAATGGAACGAAGATGTTTGAAATTCAATAATCTGCTTATGTATAATTAAATTTATGCATTCTATAAATTCAAAGAAATAATTTTTGCTACACCATGATTTGGAAATATTAACATATTTTTCTGCATTATCATATATAGATTGCTCAGAAAATATTGACAAATTGATGGTAATTGCTAGGATAATATTGTCTATTAGAATTTTAATCATGTTTTAATCTGTTTTCTTGCATTCAGCATTTTCTAATCTCAGATTATGATTTTGTGAGTTTTCAGTTAAAATTCTCAAAATTACTCCATTGTTTTTATTTTGAATGGCAATAACTGAATCAGTATGAACTTTTTGATTTAAATGTCACTTTAAATAGTCTAATTCTGCATATTTTTTACTGGTAGTGAATTCATCTTTTGAATTTGACTTTCAGGAAATGTTACAAATAACATCATCTATATTGCTTTGATACCTATAAATATGCCCATGTTTAATACAGTAGTTACAATTTTTGTTGTTGATGACATTTCATTTTCAACAGATCGGGAGAGCCATTCATATTTAAATTCATTTTTGTTATTTTTAGATGGACTAGATGAAGAATTAGATTGACTTAATGAATGTTTTGGCATTTATAAGACCTAAAATAAAATATTTATATATTGGATGATTTTTTTTATTTTTAAATTACAATAATAAAAAAAAGTTTCATCACATTCTAACTGCAGTCCCAGTTGTTTCAAACATCCTGCCATGATAACAACCAGTGGAGGAAAGATATTGCTCAGGCAACTCTTTTATATATTGGCCAAAATGTAATAATATTGGAATCTATTTTTAATTGTTTCAGGCAGGGCACAATACTGTTAAATTAAAGTTCCCACCCGTTACATATACAGATCAATTCTGTTTATTAATTCTTTTTATCAAAATTATTCATCTGGATTCAACTTTATGTGTTTAAATATAAAAACAAATAGAATGTTTGGAGTGTGCAGAAACTTCTAAGCAGTGCACAGATTGTGCAGCTTAGAAGGAATATTACTGTGAAGTATAAAACAACATCATGGTATTGGAATAAAATTGTTTCAACAATAACAATAAAAACGATGAAACTATTATTATGATGTCATCGTGAAATTTGTAGAATAGTTTTAAGAATTATATAGCAATAAAGAACAAGATAATAAAATAATTCCTACAATTATACTTTCTGAATTACTGAGAATTTTAAATGAAGAGATGAGGTTTGTTAAGGAAAAAACTCCAGGAATTGATAGAATTATTATTGATATCATAAAAGGAGCAGTTGAAGAAATAGAGAAATTGTTAACAAAACTATACACTAAATGTCCAAATGATAAAAAATATATCCGATGATTGTAAGCATATGGTAATAATATTGATATTTAAGAAAGATAATAAAATTAGAAATTAAAGACATTAATTTTTTTATCATTTCTATATAAAATTGTTATCAAGATAATTAGAACTTGTATACTGAAAACTTTGAATAAAAACCAACCAAAAGAACAGCTGGTTTTAAAATCAATTTTAGCATAGTGGATCACATTTAAATATTAAGAGAAATTATAAAAAGTTTCAATGAATGTGAATTTCCATTATGCTTTGAATTTATAGATTATGAAAAGATATTTGATTCTATTAGTATTTTCACAGTAATTAAAATTTTGACCTATCAAGATAGAGAACAAGTGCTGTAATGCAATAGTAGTGGTGAGATTATGTGGTGCTACTAAGTTAAGATTGACATGAGTATAGCAGGATGATTCTATATTTTCAAAACTTTATAAGCATTTGCTGTAATTATTTTGTGGGTTAAAATGAGACACCAAAGGAATAAAAGTATCTTATTTAAGTTGTTTGATTTTGCAGATGAGGTTCTTTTTATAAATAATGTTTCAAAACTTCAGAAAATGTTGCAAGAATTATCAGATAAAAGTAAGAATAGGTCGAAAGATTAATGTCAAAATCACTCTGGAAATGTTCAATGGATTTTCACCAAAAAATCATGAATTAGAAGTTAATAATTACACATATGTTATATATCAAAAAATGATCAAATTTCAAAACAAAACTTGTTCATAATGTTGTCTTTGCAATGTAATATATTAAAAATAATAATTCAATAAAAATTATTTAATCAGACAACTTTTATAATAATATATTTAATTCCACCAACCCGGATTTCGCCCCATACTGGAGCCTTATCAAGATGTAAATACACTTAGTTACATTACAATTCTTTCTTTTCTACAGCAACTTCACCTATAAGCTTCATTTTACATCACAATATCAAGGATAAAACAAATCTTCTATTTCCTATTCATCACATACAAAAAAAATATACATTATATCTATACACATTAATAAAAACAATTATACATAATATTTACACACAATATTTATATATAATATTTATCTAAATCATAATCATATATTTACATTATACAATCACACATTTATACCTTAATATCAGTCATAAATCTCCCAATCTTTCTTTCCTTACATACCAGTATAACCATATTTAATATTTTAAACCCAACATAATTAGACTGATAATCATCCACATAAATATATACACATAATTTACTTATAATTATACCAGACTTAAATTAAATCTTCCAGCTATCTAACAACACCCATTTTCCACCCAACTTTAGAGAACCTTTAACCATATTCATACATTTTGCAAAATTTCTTGTATATACAAAGTTTCATAACATACCCTCTCACTATACTTTTTTACATACTTAATCATCTGAATGTTTTTTTCACAACTCATTCTATGCCCAGTATTTAAAAAATGTACATAAATCCCTGATCTCATATCCTTCCTCCTAATCACCCTATCATGTTCTTTACCCCTTTCTAATGCAGTCTTCTCTGTCTGACCAATATATATCATGCTACAAAATTCACAAATAATTTTATACACTAACCCTGCCCTATTATTCTCATTATTATTTTCTATATTACATATCCATTTTCCCAATGATCTACTGTTTTTCCATCCTATTTTAATATTATCAGGTAATTCTTCCCTTACCAACTCTTTATATACTTTATCACAATATGGAACTGAAATCCATTTATTATTTACAGTTAATTTCTTAATATTATAATATGTACTATCTTCATCTTTATTTTTAAAAAATTTACTTATATCTTTCTTTTTATATCCCATATTAATATAATCATTTTCAACCTCCAGCTTTTGCATTAAAGCTATATCCTTATCTAAAATTAACCTATCATGTTTCTCTCTAAACCCTTTCATTGCTGCCATTTTTTGAGACCATGGTTGATATGAACTTGGATCTATTATACCTCTTTTATCATTCTCCTTAATATAATGTCTTATAACAATCTCACCTGTTACACCCTTCCTCATAAAAATATCTAAATATTTTAACCCTTCCTCTCCATTTTCCATCGTAAATTTAATACCATATCCATTATCATTCATTTCATTAAATGCATTATTGATACTTCTACTATTACCTATTATAAGTATATTATCAACATATCTGCGATATTGTATTTCTTTCATCCTTATATATTTATCTATTACACTTCCCTCAATACAATCAATCATAATAGATGATAAAACACCACTAATGGAACAACCCATAACCCATCCTTTTGTTATCTTCCAAAATTCACATGGAAACACATGGAAACATAATGGGTGAAATTAATCGTAGAATTAAACTTAGATGGAGTATTTTAGTAAAATAATTTGATATTGAAAGGAAATATTCCTTGAAAAGAAGTTTTTGATGATATGCTTTATCAGTTCTTTTATATGTATCAGATTTGTACACTTAACAAAAAAGCTATATAGAAATTGCAGACCACTGAATAAAGTATAGAGAATTGTATTATAAAAGAAAAAAAAAAATCAAAAGTGAAATGCATGGATATAATATAGCCTTGAAATAAAAACATTTTTTTGTTTTATGTTGATGGAGTTTAATTGTCCTTAAAGATAAATTTAATTTTTTCGAAATTTGATATTTTCCAGTTGCTTCAAAAAAATTAAATTATTTTTTCAACGATAAAGTATTATTTGTTACTAGTTAACAATGTTTTAGACTAACTTATATTGATTCTTCTAATTGTTGTTCTAAACTATTATTGATGAATCTTAGATTATTATTGTTATGCCTAACTCTAAATCAGAAATAGTTATAATATGCTAGTTGATTCACATGATTATTTTGGAATAACCTTTGCATATAGATTTTAGTCAATTTAATGATATTAGATTTAGATGAAGAAAAGATATCATCATCATGATCATTTAAATTATTAGGATTTTGAATAAATTTTAATTATGAATTAGTCAACTTAGTTTTTTTTTTTGCTATTTTAGTTCATCAGGAAATTTTTTATTTAATATTGAATTTTCAGCTTTAAAAACATTAAACAAATGTTGAAATATCTCATCACTTTAAGAAGATTGATATCTTTGCAACTCAAAACTTCAAAACTTCTCCAGTATATACATTTCTTGCTGAACCAGCATTCATCAATTGGTCAAGATCATTATCTCCCACGCATATATTAATCAGTGCTCGGTTTATGTTAAGATCGCAAATCTTCAAACTTTAATGGTCAGGCTTCATTCTACTCTACCACCCCACTCTTCAACCTTCTATACCTTTGAAAATCTGACAACAGAATGCCCAAATCCCTTGATGATACCAATATTATTGTTATGCCCATGTTAACCTTAAGTCATTCTGACTTCTCATATATAGAACTGTGTCCATTTTGTATGAGATTGGATAGCTGAAGGAACCTTGAGAAAAATTCTCTATAATTACATCTACACTCCAGAAATATACATTATATCTCTATTTAAATATTATGGATTCAGTCTATATCTTGCCCATCCTTCTATGTATTTAAATGGATAATGTCCTATATATGAGAGGTCAGAATCACTCAAGGTAAACATGGACATGACAATAATATTGACATCATCAAGGGATTTGGGCATTCATCATCAGATTTTCAATAGTATGGAAGGCTGTAGAATTGGATGGTGGCATAGATTGAACCCTAACCATTAAAGTTTGAAGATTTGCTATCTTAATATAAACCAAGCATTGATTATATATGTGTTGGAGATGATCTGGACCAACTGATGAATGCTTGTTCAGCATGAAATACATATATTGGAAATCCATTTGGTTTTTCACATGTGTGTGGTCATATGTATTGTTTGTATGAGATAAATTGGATAATTGATGGGAGCTTGAAAGTCTGGGTTCAAATCCTCTATAATTACATATAAATTCCAGGGATATAGCTATATTCAAATATACAGTATATTTATATGTATTCTATTCATGAAAATTAGAACTTTATTAGGGTATAAATTTGTATTATTTGTATAATATTTGGTATCTTTTTTAAATAACTAATCATATTACAGATTGTCTACCATTAATCTGAACACTCCTAATTCTAAAATTTCTATTCTGATAAAATTGCAAAATATTGTTTTGATTTATTGTTTTAATTGCAACTAAATAAAAATGTGCCAATATAAATTTAAGAATATTGTATGATATATTATTATTAATACAATCAATTTATAATAGTAAAAAAAAGCATTTCAATGTATATAAACTATAGATAATAAAGTTAAATGTTTATTTAAATTTTTAATGGAGATTGGGTTTCTTGTGTGTGGGAAGGTTATTAATGAAACTTGAAATTGCACCAATTCAATAAAGCGATGACGAAAAGAGATATTTCAGATTAATGACAATCTATTCATATTCTGTTTGATAATTTTTGATCTTCACAATATTTTTAAAAATAGAATTTGGATCTGAAAAGAGCTAAAAAGTGAATCATAAAAGAAAAATTGATTTAAACAGAAGTCACAGAATAGCTGATGAATAGAACAATGGGCTGAGGCTTTGAAACATGAAATGTCCATCAGTTTATTGTATTTAAGATTCACTTACATATTTGTATTTTTTAAAAGTCTTTACATTTAAATATATACATAAATTAAAATTTAAAAAAAAAGTTACATTTATTATTATAATTTCAATTTCTCTTTTTAAAAAGGTAGAATGTTAGATAGATCTTAATTAAAAGGAGAGAATGAGATATTTAGCAAAAACTTAGTTTGAAAACTAAGCCATTTACCAGGTACATACAGCACACCATTGTTTGCTTGATTGCTTAACCAAATTTTGTAATAAAAGTACAAATTGAAAATAATTAACAATAATATTAAAGCACTTCACATATGTCCTTAATATAATTTTTTTATTCCTCTCCTTATTTAAGCTCATAATTTTAATTGTTCAACACTCTTCATCAGAGTTTTTATGTTTTAGTAAAAAAAAAAAAAATTAAAAAGATTTGAAGGAAGGTTTTTTTAAAAAATGGAATCAGTCTTTCTCTCTGCAGTTAAATAAAGCATGTGAACAAGTTATATTTACAACATTGATATAAATAACAAATTTACTTGAAGATAAATTTCCTGGTTGGATAGATTCACAGAGAACAGTTTTCAAAGTTTTTATTTGATAATATAGTAATAAAGCTAAAGATTTTAAAGTCTATTCTTATTTGAGTAGTGTAAATAAATGATTCAGGCTAATTAAATGGAATCATATGAACGACATGATGGCATAAAAGTACTAAGAATAGGAAAATTTGCCAACTAAGTGGGATTGTTGAATCAGAGCCCAGTCTGCTGTAACATGCTTGAATATCATGACCTCTTTAATTACACAATTATTTTCTTTTAGTATAAGCACTGTTAGTCACATATAAAAATAGCTTTTCTTATGTTTCATAATTTTGGTTTTTTATAAATTTATTGTGAATATGATGGATTGATTAGAAATAATCCATTAGTCAGGATGTCATATCATTCTATATATATTATTTCTCTCTATTCAAAAGAAAACTTTCTTTTTGAAGATGAAACTATTCTATATTTTTACTACTCATAATTTGATTTTTGTTTAAATCAAGATGTAAAGATAATATTTATATATACTCTATTCTTTCTATCATACAAAATTTTTAATTTTCTTGAAATTTAAAAGATATATATTATAAAGAACATCTTCATTTAATTAATATTTATTTTTAGCTATATCAAAATTGAAGAAAATGAGTCTAGACATTTTAAAAATTATCCTGGGAAGTTTATTGTGATAAATTTTGCATCATGTTTATAGCTTATGCATGGAATATATAATAAGTAGAATGTATAGTATTAAACATCATCGTGAAAACAAGTATTTGAGGTCAATAAGGAAATGCAGAGAGAAAGTATAATAAACTTTTTTGAGCAGTAAGTGATAAAATACAGTTTTGTAGAAATCAGTATCAATAAATGCACTTTTATTGGTTCCTTATATTTTATAAAAAAAAAATTAGAAAGCTTTATAAATGATTTTCCAAAAAAATATTAAAGAATTAATTAAAATTTTTAGAAACTGTAATGATACACAGTAATTAATTCCATACTGCTTCATATTTAATGGTGTGATAGATTGGCCATCTCATGTTCTAATGATTCACAAATCAATTTTTAGTGGAAGAAAGTATAAAAAATATCTTATTTTGATTAGTTGGTTAGAACTATTATGTTCAATTTGTTACCTTGGTGCTCAAGCACCATTTTATCTCTTAAACAACTAATTATGCAGTTATAATGTGGAATCAGTAATATATCAAAAAATATTGAATAAATAAAAATAATATTGTCTTCATATAATGTTTTTAGTATTGCTTTTGTTAGAATTGGCGATGTTAACATTAAAAAATCATTTAATTCTTTAGCTTACACAATATATGATAAAAGTAAGTCTCGACTATAATGCTATGTATTGTAAACTCGAATATTCAGTGATTATTAAATGCCCCACTGCATTTTAAATCTTCATTCTCAGATAAGTTTTTAGCTTTTGTCTTTATCAATGAGACTTGGGTTGGCCCTAGAATAGAAAGCTTATCTGGTTATATTGTATTTTGTGTAAGCTGAAGAATTTAAGTGATTTGTTATTATGATATTAATTTTTCTAACTGAAGAGAAAATATGTCTACAGTAAATAAACAACTGAAGATACTAAAATATATAGTTATTGAATGTGGGTCAAATCTACATAACTATTCAGGTAGATTGACGAGTTCTAAACCCGAATCGTATATGGAATTTCAGGTTCTTAGTTTGGTTAATAAAATAGTTAGGATAGTTGCTTGATGCATGAGTTCAAAGCCATTTTAATAAAGGTTAAAGCCAGAAACCATTCTGATAATGAGGATTAAAAATGCAGCAAGGCATTTGGTAATCATTAATTTCTCAAGATTATAGTAATCAGCACTAAAATAGTGAGCTGTTTTTATTTTGTCATATATATATACAGCATATGTTAAAACAGAAATAGCTGTCTACTCTAGTGTCATTTGCTATAAGTTTGAATTCTCATTGATTACCAGATTATCTTATTGTATTTTAAATCTTTATCATCTGTTTTTAGTCTTTACTAATCAGTCTTGGAATTGAAAGCTGAAAGTAATGAAGTTATGTATCTAGTAATAATCTTTAATTCTATTTTGTCATTCAATCTAACAATCTGAAACTAAATCCGTTTAAAGTTTTAAAACTGATTAATACATTTGATAAAGTCAAAAACTAAAAAATGTTTAAAAATGGAGAATTTAAAATGCAAGAGGGCATTTGGTAGTCATTGCTTACCCAAGCTTACAATAGATGACAACATAATAATTTTTGTTTTATTATATATTGTGTGAACTGAGGAATTGATTTGTTGTCATTATTAATATTTCTAACCAGAGGGAAAATGGCCCTATGGTAAACAATGGAGTGAAAGTACTAAAATATATAGATAATGAATTGAGGTTAGATCTATATAACTATTCAAGCAGATTGATTTGGTTTCAAAACCTTAGGCTGATTTGAATTTTAAATTGTTAGCTTGAATGGTAAAAATGGAATTCAGTTTGATTGCTTGATGCTTTACTGCATTGTTTTGAATCCTAAGCCTCATTAATAATGACTAAAACCAGAAACCAATCAGAATGGAAATTTAAAGTGCAATAAGGAATCTGATAATCACTGATTGCTCAAGCTTATAGTGAATGGTACTTGAGTAGAGGGCTGCTTTTGTTTTAAGATATTAATATTATTTCTGATTTGGAAGTAATAGCTTGATATGATAAAATTAAATTTCCAATAAGTGAAAGAAGAATTACAATAAATAGAAAATTATGTTCATGTAATTCTGAAGAAGATTGCTGGTGCTATTTAAATTGTCAGAATTGTAAATAAAGCATTGTGAAACAATAATAAAGTGTATATATGATTTAACAATATTTGATGTTACTGGAAGGATTTGATATTTTTCAAAAATATATTAATTTCATACATTTTACTGATAAGAGAAAATTAGTCTATAAAACAAATAATTACTTAGTTACATGTGACAAACATCAGCTTGATAAAACTTAAGAAATGAAAATTGTCATTCTAGTTTACTATTTCATTGTATAATAAATCTGTATGATAATTCATCTGCAAAATAAAATTATGAATATTAAGCGAAAATAGCACATTTAACTTATTCCACTCACTCATATATGGAATCAAAATATATGTTATTACCTTCAGAAATTCTTTGATTGAACAGTTGCTAACTTTTGTACCATTTAATTAGTATAATAAATTATTTCAGTGATTTGAATTTTTGCCTGCAGAATAAGGTCTTGTATGTATTAAGAATGTTTGTTTAATAAAGATATCAAGGTTCGCAATTGAATATTTTCCAGCATTAAAAAAAAAAAAGGATAATAGTTGAAAAATTCAAAATATAGAACTTATTCATGATTATATTAAAATACATAATGGGAATTTGAAAATAAATTTTAAATTTGACTGTACACAGATGCTATATTTAATTTCATAATTAATCCAAGACTTTGATATGAAATGAAGTTGCACTTACATTATTTGAAATTTTAGGAACTGATAATTTAGAATATAAAATTAATTGATTTTAACAGAGTATTACATTAATTTTATTAACATTTATAATAATGAAAGAACTAGTAGTATTCTATTTGCAGTTGGTTTATTATATATACATTTCAGATGAATTATTATTTAAAATCCACCAAAAATAAATAATAAATAACATTCTGAATAGTGTCCATGTAAAACTTTTCTACCATGAACCTAATTTTTTAATAATACAACTAAGTAACTCATTGAAACTGTTTTTAAAGTAATATTTTTTTTTGTTTGATTTTGTATTTGTTTTTATTTATATTTGCAATATTTATATGCATTTTTGATAATTCATATAGGATTTGAGATTTAAGTAAGATTATTTGTGCTCACAATATCAATGTGGTATTTAACAAAATTTTGTATTTTTTCATATTCACTTATAAAAAGAATAAAAGTTTTGTTTTTCTGTAATGCTTAACATCTATTTTATAAGCTATATTTATTTTGTTATTATCCTTCTCTGTGCAACCTGTATATTAAGTGATGAACATAAAAATGCAAAATTTGACTTGCATTGAAAAAAAGATTGCAAACTATTGTTTTAGATATTTGCATAAGTTGCATACTATTTTGCAATGATAGTATTTGCCTGTGTACATAAAATGAATTTTATTAAAAAAACATATTTCTTACATGTTGCAAAGTCTGTCCATACTTAATCTGGTTTCTTTAAGCCCGTTTCTTTCTTCTTTATAAAGATCAACCAATTTATTTATTTCATCCATTCATCTCTCATATGGTCTCATTCTAGATCCATTATAATGTCTTGAGACTCAGTTTAAATTTTCAACTTTTTATCAGTTATCTTCTCTTCAGAAATAAATCCAGTTCAATTCCATTTCAGTATTTTAATTCTTTCAATGATGTCAGACATACCCGTTTATTCTCAATATGTATTTCTTCATTGAGTTCTTCTTACTGCTATCATAGATCTCTGTATTTCATTCTGTGGTCTGAATTCTCTATTGCTCTTCTGGTAAATATCCAAATCTCAGTTCCACCAATAAGAACTGGTAAAACATATGCATGAAAAATCTTCCTTTCCAAACATATAAAAACATTTTTTAATATTAAGTTATTTCTACCATTTCATCCTTTATATTTCTATATACATTAATAATCTGACCAAGGTATTTGTAATTGTTTTTTTTTTTTTTTTTGATAAAATTTATTGGACATTATGTCAGATTTTTAGAATTTATCTTTTTTGTGCTTTTCTCATTTTATCTGATAACTTTTGCAATGTTTCTTGAAACTCAAGTATTATTTTCAAAAACAATCACATCATCTGAAACATATAGATGATTTAAATAATCTCTATTTACCTTTACTCCCTAGTTTTTCATATCCACAAAATACTTCCTGTAAAACTGCTGTAAAATTTTTTGAAGATAATGAAATGACTATCATACACTCCTTTCATTGTAATCTTCTTAGTATCACCAAAATTTAATCATTGGCATTGCATTTTAATAAATATTCTTCAGAATATTTTAATTTGAACTTATTTTAGAAATGCTTATAAAATCAAATGCTTTTTCATAATTACAAATCAAAGCATAATGGCAATTCGTATTCGTTGATTCTTTTTATAACTTCTTTCACTATTTTGATTTTATCCTCTGTGCTAAAACCCCTTTTAAATCCAGTTCAAAGTTTGCTGGAAATGAATAGTAGTTGTCTTCATAAAGGTTTTGTGTAGAAGTGATAGAAACTTGATAGGTTTATAATTTTTAACATTCTGATTATCACCTTTCTTAAATATCAATATTATTACTATATTTTTACAATCAGTTGGTACATCTTTATTGTTGTACATTTGATATGTAACTTTGCTAACAATTTTTCTATTTTTTTACCTGTATCATTTAAAATATCAATAATTTTATCATTTCCTGGACCTTTCCTCTTTTTCATGGATTTAATTGCACGTTTCTCTTCTTTAGAATAATGGGAAATTTTTATGTAATAGCTATAAAGAATATTTTATTTTCTTGTTCTTTATTACTATGTAGAACTCTTCTACATATTTCATAATATCACCTCTCATTTTAATAATAGTTCCATTTTCTTATTGGCGAAACAACCTTCTTTTCAATATCAGTATGTTGTTTTACACTTTTGAGATTTATTTTCTTCTGTAGATTTCCTTACCAATTTTCAGTTATAATTTTTTATAGGATTATTAACTTTTTTATATACCATTTAATGAATTATTTTAAAAAATTGTCATATTCTCCTTTTTTTTTTTATTAGAAAATTTTCTGAAAAATTGCTGTTTTTTATACCAAATATCTTTCTTGTAGTTCTTAATAGAATGCTAGTTTTGTTTTTATTGATTTCAGTGATATCTGAACTATCTTCAAAATCTGTTAATATTTTAAAATGACTTGCAAGTTTTAATTTAAGTTCATTGGAGTGTTTCTCAAATTAGAAACGTCAACTTTTAATACTGACTTTCTTAATAGTTTTTTGATAATTTTGATAATTTGACTTTCTTAATAGTTATTGTCTAATTTAGTATTATGTATCTTGCATCTTATTAATTGATGATCACTTTCTCTACTGAATTTATAAAGATCATTACAATTTTGAAATACATATTTTTTATTGTCAAAATACAATCCTTTTCTGCTGTACCTTTCTTTATTTAAATGCTTCCATGACATTTCCTTTTAGCATTTTTTTTAAAGATAGATTTCATAATATATTAGGTCACAAGTTTATGTCTTTTCATTTCTGTATAATAACCACATTTATCCTAAACATTTTCATCTTTCAAGTGTTTAACAAATTAAGCATTAAAGTCTCCTGTTAAAATTTTAAAATGTTTGGTGTGATCAAAAGTATTTTGCACAGCCATACAAAAATCAATACTAATTACTTAGCTGGGCTTGGCCACTTGATGGCATTCTGGCTAGCTAAGAACACCTACAAATGCTGTTTACATGGCCTAGACTTATGGCTAAGAAAACAGTTTTATTTATCTTAGCCATTGCAGGCTGTGGCACTGACGGTATCTGAATTTCAAGTGGCCACAACTTTTGAAATCTCCATAGCAGAGTAATGTCATTTCTACTTAAATCATGCAGTGTGACTCATTAAGAATTGTCACATGGTCCCCACCCTTTGCTACACAACTTGGAATGTGCAAAACATTGGCAAAAGGATAGGGCCAAACAGGATTTGGCCGAGCTCACGCGAAAACTCGCGCTTTCACGAGAAAATATAAGAGACAAATAAAATGGCACGCTGTGGCAAGGTATTCGATTCGCACATGTTTCCAAAACAAAAGATTGTCATAAATCAGTACAAAAAAAAAAAAGAAAACGAAAATTGAAGAAGGTCAAAAGTTTAGATCTTAATTTTATTTTTGGGGGGAGTGGAAAGGGTTGGGCTGAGAAATACTTTGTCATCACTGAAACAAAAGTTCTTTTTGGTTTATTTTTATTTTCAAAAAAAGATAATAGAAATTGGTTTTAAAAATAAAAGTTTTACTATATCAGCGGTAAAGATGTGTTTGTGTATAATTGTTATTATTGTAATTTGTTAGTATGAAGGAACAAAAAAAACCCTGAAAATAAAAAATTAAAGAAATAGTAGAATAAAATAAAAGGTTAAAAAAATTTAACTAATAGTAAAAGTTATTTTTAAAAATCGCTAAATAGAAATCACATAATACAAATAAAGCCTCCCCAAAAAAAGTTGCCATATAGCCAAAAAAAAAAAAGTAATAGAAATTGGTTTTAAAAAAAAAAGGTTTTACTATATCAGCGGTACAAGATGTGTTTGTGTATAATTGTTATTATTGTAATTTGTTTGTAGGAAGAAGAAAAAAAACACTAAAAATAAAAAATTAAAGACATAGTAGAAAAAAATAAAAGGATAAAATAATTTAATTAATAATAAAAGTTTTTAAAAATCACTAAATAGAAATCGCATAATACAAATAAAGCCCCCCAAAAAAATCACCGTATAGGCAAAAAAAAATTAGCTGTATTTTAAAAATCGCAGCTCGGTAACGTTGCATTGTATTGTCTTTGACTGGCAACAACACCATCAAGCGACCAAGCCCAGCTAAGTAATTAGTACCCAAAAATCCTCTATTTCTTCATCATAGTGTCCTTGGTTCCTAAACCTAGATTACTTGCATTTGGTAGCTTTCATCAAGCTGACAAACTAATTTTGCCATTCTACTGTTAATTCCAACAGTTCTCTCAATATTGTTCTTTTTACTTCTAATATTTGTGCCTTTGAAATAAAAATACATGTCCATTTTTTAAATAATTTCTTCACTTTTTTTTATACTTCACAAAATCTAAGAATGTCTCATTTAATATTAAACAGTTCTTTCAATGTGCGATCGTCCTTCACTTAAAAGTGATCTGCAATTGTAGATATCTAAATAAAAGGTTGTCACTGAATGGCAACCTGGATCTGCAATTGGAATTTTCAGCACCTTCCACTTTTGTGACCAACTGCTTCCTTGGTTGGAAATTTTACAGCCTCCTGGAAATAATGGACATAATTTAGTTTTGTCATGAATTTAAATATCTTTATATAAAATATTCTCATATACATTCAACCTGCCTTCAAGAAAATTCAAGAGATATTTCAGTTAAGAATTATCAAACATTTGAAAAGAAAGATTATGATATTTCCTGATCATAAGAAGTAAAAACCAATAAATTCACCATGCTGGTTGGTGTATATTGGTTAGCAGTTTATCCATATTTGTTTGCTATATGAATTGTTATATAGCTACTATAATAAAAACCTATGGAATGGATATTAGGAGTTCTTAAAAAAAGCTACCAAAAGGGATCAAAGGATGTCCTTTTAGTTAAAAGTAAAATATTTTTTGTTGCCAGCTGTTTTCTTGAGTGTAAACTATTATTGAATTACTTTAATAAAATGATCTAAACAAAAAAAAAAAAAACTGAAAAAATATGAAAAATATTTTAATACAAATATTATTTTTTAAGTGTTTTTTAATATTTAAAGTTTTTTAAAATTAAATAAAAAAGGTAACTTTTATAAAAATGTATTTTGTTATTGAAATTATATAGTATTCTGTGTTTAATATGTATTTCATAACTATATATATTTAATGTTCATAGATAACTTATAAAAGTGGAGGGTGTCAAACATATAAGTGCAAAAAATTTGGCATTTGTTGATCAAATTGTAATATATATATATTGTTTTTAGCATTATATTTAACATTTTTTGATAATATATTTTTAATATTTTTTTTGCACAAATTATTTTAAATATGCCATAATGTTTTTCAGAGTAATTAAGATAGGTTAATGTTACTGTTTTTTTCTTGCATTCATGTATTATTATGTAAATTTTATTCAAGTTTTGATTTATTAGTTTATTTACCTCCACTCCTTTTTTTAAAGATGTGAAATCATTTGGTCTAGATGTGACAAGCAGCATATATAAGATATAAAACAGTTTAGAAAGTCATTAAACAAAAAAGTCATCAAAGTCTAAATAAATTGGAAATAATTAAAATTTAGCATGATTGTATAATTTAGATTTGAAATTTTGAAATCATCAACTTCACTTTTTTAGCTTAAAATCAGAATTTTTATTTTCAGTTTTAAATCAAATTACATTATAATGCTAATATGATCAGTGTCATTTTACTACATCTTTTCTCAATTTATAGAGTTCCATTAATATTATTTGGCATAATGTTGTAATTCAAAATTGAAATGGGCTCTGACTAGACACTAAACCTGATTGAAATGGGATAGGAAGATCCCAGTTCCAACCAAGATTCTATCTATTTGCTAGTGCTCTATGGCTTAATACCCTATATATGATCTTTCTGAAGTTACACATGGGCCTTAATTTAATCATGAGCCGACTCTGAACAGGAAGAGACAATCTAACCAAATATTGACTAACAAAAAGGGTTAAAAGGACTAATAACTAGCCTGTCTAGGGGGTCATATTAAGGCTTAAAACTATAATCAATACATAAAATTATAATGCATCTCAGAATGTTGAATATGTAAGTAAATTGAAATTGGACTACGAGTAAAATCATATGATAAGTTAAATTATTAAGTGAAAATCAAATAATAAAATACAATACATACAAATACATAGCTAAATGTATGATTATATATGCATAGGTAGTACACAGTGGGATGAGATGAATTTGAGGGTTACAATTTATAATCTCATCATAATTCGTTTGGTAGATTACTGCATCAATAGATTATGCCTACATAATATTAATATGGCAAATCCCATTCTTGTATCATGGTTTGCCAATCTATAAGTAAAGATGCTAGTCATAGACTTAATTATTATTACAGCACTAATATGGATGCTATTTACATACATATTAAGTTGTGAGCCTATAATCCAGCTTGAGGATGATGTAGATTTAGTCTAGTAATCAAAGATTCGTGGTTCAGACAAATTGCTGAACATATATATTTAACAAAGGAAAGAACTGGTTACCTTTAGCCTATTATATATTTGCTATGGCACAGACTAAATCTTAAATAAAATATATTGTTGGGCGGGTGGGTAGTTATTCACAGTATTTCCCATCAGAATATGTGGTACTGTAAAACTGAACGGCTTGCTACACTAAGAAATATGAACATTTGAGTTTTGGAATTTGGATAATTGTAATAAAAATGATCTGGATCCTTGTGCTCCAGTTTTATTTAAAAGAAACCTTACCCAAACTAAATATATGGGGACAGCCTCTACCGTGAACCCATTAAAAGATAGCAAGATGTCATGTATGAAAACATACTTTGTAAGGACATACCCACCACACATAAGGCAAATACAAATATGTATAAATTAAACTAAAGATGCCTTAAACATATAATTACTATCTGTGTAACTAACAGAACCCAGTTCATAAAATAATCATAATAATCATGGTATAATAAAGGACTAAATTATATAATTATTAATCTAGTTTAGTAGATACAAGTGATCTAAAGTCAGATTTCGCTAGGGAGGAAAGGTATATTTAATGGGGCAAATTTAATAATACATTATAAAATATACCTCCTTCGGTATCTCTATAACTATTCTATTACTTTAATAAGATAAACCTCTTTAAAATCATAATTTATAATTCTAGTTCTGCAAACCATGATGATAAATATTTAATCAATAGAGTAGTCAGTTATTATTCTAATACAATAGGATTTGGAAATAGTGGACTAAAGCAAGCTAAACAAGCATTATTAATATATTAAGTTGAAGATATAGATAATAATATCTTCACTACCGAATTATTAAATTTAAACATGCTCCCTGTTTCGAGATATTTGGCATATTATAACTATATTAAAAATGAAATTTTGAGAAATAAAATAGATGAAATATAGGCATTATCACAGTATAGAATAGCAAACAGATTTTAAATGACCAAGTAGCTACAATTTTATTTTAGAATAGATAATTTTAAGGTTTACAAGGTAATATTAGGCAAGATTTAGGAGAGTTCAAATTTTTAACGTTCACTTAAACTATAATTTTAGGTAATAAGGCTTAAAGTATATTTAAAGCTCTCTGCAGTGTTCTGAAAGTTTGTTACCTTGCTTCTAGGCAGCAGCTGGTTTTATGGCACTTCTGGATGTTGATATAGAAGTAGTCTTGATCTCAGTAGAGAGCATGGTTTGTTGGAATCTCCTTGCAGCAGGTTGTTGGCAGTAACATCTCCATAATGATGATGATATGCCAATGTGGCACATAGGATGGGTCTAAAGATCACCATTTCCTGAGTAGGAGAAACATCAATTCTCGCTCTCCTACATATTAAAATTAAAACTGGCATGGAATCTAGTGGCAACGCTTCTTAAAATCATACAGAGTATATTTTATATAACAAAATCCAGCATAATTCATAATTTTAATAAATAAATTATATTCCACTAGTAAATCTGTTAGCACCCTCAAAATTTTACAATCTTAATTTCTAAAATAACTTTAATTCTTTGTTTTACTTTTTTAACAGTATGTTTTTGATTAAGTTCGATCATTTTAATAAGATTTAGTAATAGCTCCAGTTGTCTGTTTACAAAAAATATATTTTTAAGAAAGTATTTACTGTCAAAAATAAAATTTGGATTGCATCATCCCGTTATGCTAAAACAGGCGTGCATGGCTTAATTTTTGTTTACACTTATTTTAAGTCAAACTTATAAATTTATGAAGTGATCGAACAACATGAAGCTATATATGAATCACAGTGGTACATGGACTACACATTATTCATGCAATTTTAAATATATAAAAATACATACACATTATTCATGCAATTTTAAATATATAAAAATACAAATTGACTTTTAAATTTAACTAATCTATAAAGTGAAACATATATTAATTTGGAATAAGTATTTGCTGCAATATAGCTATACTAATTTTATTTTGTTTATCTACTCCATTTTTGAAATTGCTCATCTCGATCTTCCTTTTCCACAATGTTCTGTTCATCTTGATCTTTCCCCTCCAGAATGTTCTATTCATCTCCATCCTTTACCTCCAGATATCACTATTACCTATCTGAAATATTTTGTTTGTTTCTCCTCCCTGCCTCTAAAATATTCCTTGGTCCTCTGGTTTCAAATCCCTTTTCTATTTCTAGGATATATCCTTTGTTCCTATCTCCCTCATTTAATTTATTCCATTTGACACTTTCCTTGACATTTGAAGGGTGCTGTTCATCTCTATCTTCTGGCCCAATATTTTGTCTGCCCCTGGTCATTTGGATAGGCTTTACTGGCAGTTCCATGTTTGGCCTCGGAGTCCCCTTTGTTGGGCAATCATGAACAGTGAGGATTTGTAACTTGGATGATTTCACCTTGAGTACCTTTTCTGGAGTTCACTCAGTAAATGACTTCTCCATGTTCTCTTCAAGGCCCTCTGGAATACTGTCTGGTACTATAGCTCTCTGCTTCGACCTGGGCATTTGGCAGGTGCTTCTCCAGTTGTCTAACAATGGGTTCCTTTCCTTCTCCCTTTCTAGGATTTTTGACTTCATTTCTAATCTTGGCCTATTTAGGGGTTCATTTGATCTGTGCCCATTCTTTCCTTTAATGAGTACAGTTTCTACTGACTTAGTGGGACATATGCTTGCCTTTGGGTGCTCTCCTTTTTTCCTGTTATTTGGTCATTTGTGTTCTTAAACCTTTTTCGAGTGATGGTCTAGTTTTGACAATTTTTCTTCAAGGTTAGTTCCTAGTTCAGTACTTTGCATTTCCATTCCTCGGTCCCTTGTTGATATGTAACTTCCAATCCTGCTATGGATTTTTTTTCTAGACTCTAGTTTTGTTTCTATCCCTCGGTCTCTAGTTTCTAATTCTTTCCCTATCTCTTGTTCTCTTTTTTAATCTACAGCCTCCTGTCTCATTATTGTTTCTCATAGCATTCTCTCCAAATATCCAAATCCCCCTTTTTATTTCCTACAGGTCCTCCATTCTTTTCTCTATTCTTGCCTCTTAGCCTCATGTGACTGTCTTATTGTCTTGCTCTGCTTTCTTTCTCCAAAATCTGTTGTTGATGAATAGCTTCCAACTTTTCCATGTATGTGGTGCGTCATTGGATTTCAGCAGTGAATCTCTTTTTCATATTGAGAATCATTTCCCTATTTCGAGCCTCAACATCTAGATGACCCTGTTAGCATCTAGCCTTCCAGTGTGCGATCCATTGTTCCATTCCCAAACCCCCTTGTCAGTTTATTTCCATCTTTCTTCAAGATCCAGAATATCTTTTCTGTCTCTAGCTTTTTTGTCTAAAATATTTTCCTGATTTTGAGTCTTCATGTCTGAGGCTTCCTGCTCCATCTCTAAGGTCTTCTGTTGGACTTGTGTCCCGAATCGATTTGTGTCCTCAATCCCTTGTCCATATCTGAATAAATATTTTAGGTTTCTATCTTTCATATTTGCGATCTTCTGCCTCATGCTCAAGATTTTTTGTCGCCCATAGCTGCTAATCTTTCATCCATCATAAAATTCTCTGTTGGACTCAAGGTTTGAATTCCTCTTCATATCTATTTTTCATGTCTAAAATCTTCTGTTCTATGTTTAAGGCTTTCTGTTGACTACTGGCCACTAATCTTTTCTTCAAAATATTCCTCTTGTCTCTAGCCTCTTTGTACAAATGCTAACTAAAATAGTCTTTTGGTTTTTATCTTTCATGCAATCTTTTGCCCCATGCTCAAGGTTTTCTATCAGCTCATCCATCCATCGCTAAGATTTTTTGTCAGACTGGAGCCATGAATTCCTTTTTCATATCTAAAATTATTTTCCAGTCCTATCTTTCATGTCTAAGATCTTCTGTTCTGTGTTTAAGGCTTTCTGTTGGCTACTGGCTGCTAATATTTCAGTAACCAAAAATGTTACTCTTGTCTCCAGCTTCCTTATACAACACTCACATTTTCCTCTTGTTTCCATATTGAAAATACCCCATCTGTCTCCTCCATATCAAAGATCTCATTTGTATGTCTCTTCCTTTTTATCTCTTTGCATTCCTATAAATCAGTTCTCATACTCCTTCCTTATGATCCCTACTGACTCCACCTCCTGCATTACACTACAAGGTCTTTCATTGTTTCTATATTCCACTCTTCTAAATGGTAATTCTACCAAGAAATCTTCCAATATGACCCTGTACTGCCCCTCCTATTTCTTCTGCCGTACTACTATCTATATAGTAAGCATTTTTGGGGATTTCCACCGTCTTTTATATTACTTTGCCAAAAATGATTTGATACAGTAATTCTGTAATATGATTGTTTACCATTCACCCTTTATCCTAAAATAGTTATCTCTCTAACCTTCCTGACACTTCACCTACCAGAAATTCTATCCTACTTTATCCTATCCTTAATTCTGTTCTAGTCTTGTAAACTCAGTACTACCTGCTTCATATCTTAAATCATATTACAAAAATTCATTCTAAAATAATAATATGAAAATAAATATTACTTGCTGTGCCTCTTTACTCCTTTTTCGGTAAGCACCTGCAGACTTTCTACAGAAAGCTATAGGTTCAAGATTGTATATGTCATTTTTTTACCAGGTATAGTTTATTTAGAGTACACATACAAACTCTCTTTCCTTTCTCATCTTCACTAACTCACATCCAATCCAGTTTTTTTTAAAAAACAATTTTAAAATGACGAGTTCACCTCTTTTAAATTTTTCCGTACATCTGATGACAAAATTTTTAATGAGAATGACTGGCAACCTATTCAAGTCATTCTCGGGTGCCAATCACCAGCAAGCAAGAAAATAACAGATTACATAAAATAAAACCCAAATATTAATATAATATGCATTATAAAACATCAGATGCAAAAAAAAAAAAAATAATTTGAAATATTTTTAAATTAAGCATTCTATTATATATATAAATTTAATCCAAGTAATTGCATGATGAACATATGTTTAATAATTGAGAAAATTTTTATTCAGGGTCTCATAACAAATATTAGATTACATGTTTGGTGTGCTAGAATCAGAAGCAAAAAAAAATACTTAGGGTTATATGTAAATATCAAGCACCAATGCATCCCACTCAGAGAAAACAATCTGCTCAGGGTCATGTGAGAAGTAATTGAGCCCACGTGTTGGTGTACTAGAATCAGGGAAAAATCCTGTATAATGATCAGATTTGTATATCCATGTAACAAAACCTACAGCCCAACTAAAATTCACTAAACCTGATTGAAATGGGATAAGATCCCACATCCGACCAAGCTTCAATCTATTTACTAGTGTTCTATGACTTTAACACTCTATGGATGACATTTCTGAAGTTACACATGGGCCTTAATTTAATCACAAGCTGGCTCCGAACAGAGAGACATGAGACTCTAAATCTAACCCCATAACGACTAACAAAAAGGGTTAAAAGGATTAATAACTAACCTGTCTTAAGGTAATATTAAGGCTTAAAAACTATAATCAATACATAAAATTATAATGCATATCAGAATATTGAATATATAAATTAATTGAAATTGGACTATAAGTAACATGATATGAAGACAAGTTAAATTTAAATAGATTTATTAATTAATAAAATGAAAATCAAACAATAAAATAAAATACTAATTCATAGCTAAATGTATGATTATATGCACACAGGCTTACACAGTGGGATGAGATGAATTTGAGGGTTACAATTTTATAATCTTATCATAATCTGTTTGGTAGATTATTGCAGTCAATAGATTATGCCTAGGCAATAGTAATATTAATACGCCAAATCCCATTCTTGTATCATGGTTTGCCAATCTGTGAGTAAAGATGCTAGCTGCAGACATAATTATTATTATAACAACTAATATGGCTGCTGTTTACATATATATTAAAATGTGAGCCTATAATCCAGTTCGAGGAATGAAGCAGATTTAGTCTAGTAATTAAAGATTCATGGTTCAGATAAATCACTGAACATATAAATTTAACAAAGGAAAGAACTGGTTATTTTAGCCTAACATATATTTGCTATGGCACAGACTAAATCTTAAATAAAATATATTGTACCGTTTATTTATATATGGTACAGATATATTGGCATTTGGTAAAAGTTAAAAAAAAGTAAATTTAGATTTTTTTTTTAGTATAATTTTTTTTTTTTAAAAAAAAACGTACAATGAAAATTAAAATTGCCTTTTGTATTTTTTTAATGTAAATTATAAATAAAAGTAGAATTGGAGAGAACAAAAGAATTCTAAAAGTAAAAAGATAAGCTAAAAGAAAAATATTTTAGCTAATTAACAATGGCCAAAAGATTCGCTAAAATAAGAGAACTTTGTAATTGAAAAATGAGTAAAGACTATACAAGATTATGAACCAAAAAACGCCATGATAATAGCATGCACAGAAGTCTGAAAACTGGACCTCTAGTATAAAAAGGAGGTGGTCAGTTTGATTAAGGTCTTGTTTCATTTGTTTTCTCTATAGTTAGTCCTGGATAAAGAACATATCCAGGATCGCTCTATGCTGAAATAATTCGGCATGTCGGAGTGAACTGGAGCTTCTGCGGACATCGTGCCTGAAGATGTACACCAGAAAAGCCTTCATGACTGACTAAGAGAATGGACCACAAAATCAAATAATAACCAATGGCCGAGCTCATTCTAACCCAAAAAACTATGCATAGTTATCTATTACCTTCTAACTAAATTTACCAGTAAGATATGATTCTTATTATTCCCGATTGCAACTAAATTGTCAACAAACCATTTTGCAAACAATTCGTAAAAATATACGTATATTAGGACCCCGATAGAGACTTTAATTTTTTTGATCTAGAGACTTATTTATCCAAGAACTTTTTTAATTGTGAAATTGTTTTTTATTAATTGATTCATATCTGAATTAACGTGTGTTCTCTTCAATTTATTTAATTAATAATCTCTTTATTTTAATTTGTTAGAATAAAAATATTTCTAATACCAACTTTTTCATTTGTACGTTATTAATAATATGTAGTATTGTTTATTATCAAATTTATTATTAGTTTAGTAAGATTTAAAAACGTAATTTACTTTTGCCAATATGTTTTAATAAGTTCCAGGAATAACAATATTTAGGAAATAATTCTAGTTTACGGTAGAATTACCAATTCTTAAAATCTAATACCGATAATTTTAAAAAATATCTTTTCTTTTTTTATTTACAACTTGCCAGACATGCTGGCAACAGATTTCAGCGGATTCTTATGGATCCTGGTGCCCAGATCAAATAAATTAAAAGCTGATTTCATCAATAGCACAATTAATAACAATTCTAGGCCGAGTTGATCAGGAAATATAGTTATGTTTTTTAGAAATAGAAATACAACTTTCTTCTTTTTGGCATAACTTGATCAACTCACGCATTTTATAATGCGTATAGAGGCCTAGCAAGACAAAAAATGTTATAATATTGACATGTGGATGGGAAGTTAATTACGGGATTTCACATTAGAATGTGCGGTACCGTAAGACCGAATGGCTTGCAACAATAAGAAATACAAACCTTTGAGTTCAGTAACTTAGATAGGCTTAATAAAAATAGTCTGGATCCTTGTACTCCAGTTTTATTTAAAAGTAACCTTATCTGAACTAGATATATAGGGATGGCCTCCACTGTGAGCCCATTGAAAAAATAGCAAGATGTCATGTATGAAAACATACTTTGTAAGGACACACTTGCAATGCATACAAATATGTATAAATTAAACTAAAGGTGCCTTAAACATATAGCTGCTATCTGCGTAACTAATAGAATCCAGTTCATAAAATAATCATAATAATCATGTTATAATATAAGGAATAAATTATATAATTATTAATCTAGTTTAGTAGATACTTAAGCTGCATCTAAAATCAGATTTCACTAGGGAAAGAAAGGTATATTTAATGGGGCAAATTTAATAATACATTATAAAATATACCCTCTTCTGTATCTCTATGGCTAGTGTACTACTTTAATAAGATAAACCTCTTTAAAATCATAATTTATAATTCTAGTTCTGCAAACCATGATAATAAATATTTAATCAATAGAGCAGTCAGTTATTATTCTAATACAATAGGATTTTGAAACAGTGGGCTAAGGCAAGCTAAATGAGCATCATTAATATATTAAGTTGAAGTCATAGATAATGATATCTCCGCTACTGAGTTATTCAATTTAAACATGCTTGCTGTTTCGAGATATTGGCATATTATAACATATATAATGAAAACAAAATTTTGAGAAATAAAATAGATGAAATATAGGCATAACCGCAGTGTAGAATAAAAAAATAGATTTTAAATGAACAAATAGCTACAATTATTCTATTTTAGAATAGATAATTTTAAGGTTTACAGCGTAATATTAGGCAAGATTTAAGATAGGTTTTGTATTTACTTTAGACAAGAATTTACATAATTAAATTTTGAATGCTCATTTAAATTATAAGCTATAGCTTTAGAGAATAAGGCTTAAAGTATATTTAGAGCTGTCTGCAGTGTTCTGAAGGTTTGTTACCTAGCTTCTAGGCCACAGCTGATTTAATGGCACTTCTGGATGATGATATGATAGCAATCTTGATCTCTGGGTAGGTAGCATGGTTTCAGTTGGAATCTCTTCATGGTAGGCTGTTGGCAGGAATGTTTCCCATCTCCATGATGATGATGATGATATACCAATGCGGCATGTAGGATGAAACTAGAGATCACCATTTCCCAAACAGGGGAAACAGCAATTTTCGCCTTCCTACTCCGTCATATTAAAATTAAAATTGGCATGGAGTCTAGAGGCAACGCTTCTTAAAATCATACATAGTATAATTTATATAATAAAATCCAGCCTATTTATACTGGGCTGAGAGCAACTTATAATTTTAATAAATAAATTATATTCTGTGAGTAAATCCATTAACACCCTCAAAATTTTCAATTTCAATTACTAAAATAACTTTAATTTTTTGTTTTACTTTTTGAACAGAATGTCTTTGGTTAAGTTTGTTCATTTCGATCCCCTCAAGATTTAGTAATAGTTCTAGTTGACTAAATCTTGTTTACAAAAAATGTAATTTTAAGAAAATATTTGCTGTCAAAAACAAAATTTAGATTGCATCATCCCACTGTGCTAAAACAGGTGAGCATGGCTTGATTCTTGTTTACACAAATTTATAAATTTTATAAAATGATCGAACAATATGACACTATATATGTAACAATATGACACTATATGTATCACGGTGGTACATAGACTGCACATTATACACGCAATTTTAATTATATAAAATTACAAATTGACTTTTAAATTTAACTAAATGATAAATTAAAAACACTATTAATTTGGAATAAATATTTGCTGCATTATAGCTATATCAATTATATTACAGACATTATATTTGCATACATATGTGCAGCTACACATATACAACCATGTAAGCGTCTTTAAATGGATCTGTTTAAGGGTTTAAACCTGGCCCAGATAGAGGTGTAGGGGTAAATAGGTGAAACATATAATGAAGGAAATATACTATTTCAGTATAATAAATGAAAATTAATATTAATAAGTACCATTCTTATTGTGGATTCTCAAATTATTTGGCAGTTAACAAAATTAAATTAGTAGAATGCAGAAGATATTCTAAACTTTACCAAACCGCCTAAGCATATATAGCTAGTTAATTTAGATAGTGAGATTTGAATTTATAGAACATTTTGTAAATGATTAAAAACTATTAATCATCTTTTATTATTTAAATGTTCTGTCATTCTATTATATATAAAGTAATTTTTTAACAAACCAGTTTTGGCAGTTATTAGTTTAAGAATTCCCATTGCTGATATGAATCACCTGGCTAGAAACAATTTTTTTTTTTTGACTGATTTACTGAATTTTTTTTAAAAAAATTATTTTTGCATTATAAAGACAAAAATAGGTTACTCAAAGTTCTGTAATTTATATATACTACATATTTTAAAAAAAGATGTTTCAAATTGATGTAGAGACTGTACAATATATATGTATACTATTGCTACTAGTTTGTGTATTTATTTTTTTGTTGCAAAGTTTTTTTTTTCATTATTGTTATTTGGATGAGGTACTATGCCTTATATTATGTGATGCATGCAAAACTCTTAGCATTTAACTGATTAGAGTTTTTTTGTGTAAATCATACATAGAACAATGCAAGCCGTAATGGCTCTTGAAAGTGTATTTTGGATAATTTTATGTAGCAATGGTTATATGTTTGTGCTGTCCTAATCAAGAATCTACATAAGATTTAAACATTGTTATTTGGTGAATTACTCATTTAAACTTTGAAATAATCACAATATCAATAATGATAAGTAATGTGGGAATGTTGTAGGCAGTGTTGGTTATAAATATGTTTTTGAATTTTTTTTTGGTAATATAGTTACATGGAATATGAAATTTTGCTTGACGAGTTTGGACATAGAACACGTAGTTAAGAATTTGTCAATGTTGAAGATTGACGTAACTGCTATTATTGAAAATTATCAAGTGAAAAGAAATAATGAAAGGTTAATGTATTAAAAATTGCTTTGTACAATGGTGTTTGTGCCTATTTTACCATTGTTTATGTTCCTATGTTAAATTTAGAAAGTTAGAGAAACTTCTATTCTGTGTTTGGATAGTATTATTGAATCAATAAATTTAAAGATTATTCTTAAGTACTTTATGTTTTTATAGGAATAGTAAAATATGGTCCAAAGTTATTAGCAATGATGATATTGCTTTGTGAATTTGAATGATCATATCGAATTTTTGAATAGCGTATGGATTGAAAGTAAAAATAGCCATTCAAAGTAGTTATGTCTTATAGTTTATATTATAGTAAGGAATTAGATTATATATTATAAGACCATTTGTAGATGAAGATTGTTGGACAGATCATAATTTAACATGCTCCAAATTTTAAATAATTAAAAAAAAAAGTTTTATCCAAACAAAATTACTGATTTTAGTTTCAGATTAGTCATGATAACTGAGGCATGAATTCTTTTACGAAATGTGTGTTTTGAATTCATTATATTCTAATTTTCTGATAGTGATTGCATAAATAGCGACTCATGGCATTCTTTGTTGGTTGACTATTAAAATGAATGCGGAGCTTCATAAATAATGTATGAATTTAAACTGAACAACAACCATCATGATTTTGGAATGAGCTGTAGATTGAAACTGCGAAAGGGATACAGTCATTTACTTATCATACTTGGGTATTTAACAATAGTATAATCTTATTAAATCAGCAGATGAGACTCATTTCTATGATAATAATATTTAGAATAGATATACCTTTTGATAATCTTTTGGATATTGCGACAATAATTTGTATGACTGCTTTTAATGTTGTATTCATTATGATGATTTATTTATATATTTGACAGAGATTTACAAGTTAATGAGGGTAATACAATCTTTTATAATCTTAAAAATAGAAGGGCTATATTATAATTGTATTCCTGCAAATTTTAAAATATACTAGGGATATTTTTACTTCAAAACTATTGAAATTTTATAGAATTGTAGGAATCCACAAAGAAGTGTTCTTTGATTACAAGGTTACTTTTATTATTACATTTTAAAAAAGTAAAGAGAATTGAAAAGATTGCTGTACTTATTATAGATTATTATACTTATCCATTCCAGCAAGAGTCCTTCAACAATTTTATTGATTACGCTATTTCAGGTCATACTCAGTGTCATTTTAAAGAATCAAGAAGCACTGAAAATATGATTTTGGTTTCTAATTAATGTGAGAAAATTTTTTTAATAAGTGATTTATTTATTAAATTTATTAATTTGGTAAAAGCATTTGATTTACATTTCTCATGATGATGTTAGAAATTAGCTGATCATTTGTCAAAGTTTATTCACATTATACAGGTTCTACTTAATGGTATGAGAAAAAATGTTAATGTTGAAAAATCTTAACTTTTGAAATGAAAACTGCTGTAAACAATAGTGTGTATTAATTAATTTATTTTCCACTTGTATGAAGATGGTTTCAGAAAAGGTTATAAGACAATTCAGATGTGATATTTAAATTTGTTCAGCAAAAAAAAAGTTCATATTTTTATCTGTACAGATTCTAATTACTATACTATACTTACTAGTTCAGAGGATGATCTACCGGCAGACTTTTCAAACTTTTTCTACTTGTGACCCCTTTTACCCGAGCAAATATTTTCTCAATCCTGGGTATAGAGATATATAAATTACAAATATGAATTAAAACATTTATTGATAATAAGTCTTAAAGAAAATTTATTTGAAAACAATTTTTTAGTATACATATATTATAAATTTACTATTCATTAAAGACAAAGACAAATGTTCATACCAATGATCAGTGTGTTTGTTTACTTTTACATAAAGAATTAAATCTTGGATGAATATTTGATATTGCAGGACATAGAGCTTCTTCAATGTTTTGGCGAGTTGACTAATTTTTTGATTTTATAAATATTTATGTTGAAAATGCTGCTTCACATAAATATTTAATATAGAAGTATGTTAAGGGACATTTCAGAAAGTGTTGGAAATTCTGTCCTAATCCTGAGCCAAAATTCATTTTTAATGATTTTTTGGAAAATAAATGTTAAACCTGTATTGCTCAATAACTCTGCAAATTCTTCTTGAGCATTTAATGGTAAATGACTGATATTAATCATTTCAATTGACTATGGTTTATATTCAATTTTTTTTTTTCAACATCAATATTTGAAGAAAATTATTTTTGAAATTGTCTCCAGCCACTTCAAATGATCAATTATAACTTTTAGAATTAAATCTTTGGAAAGGTTATTTGCAATTATAAAAGCATCTATATTTCACTCTACTTTTCCATATGTTCGCTTTTTTAACAAAACTTTCAATTTTATAAAATATGTTATAATTATTTCCTTGAAATGATATGTTTAAATCATTCAGTTTTTCAAAAATACTTGACAAACAAAACAATTTGAAAAGCCATAATTTATTGTGAAAGAAAATCTACAAAATTGGATTTCTGCTCAGCTAAAAACATAACAACTTCATCTTTCAATTGTGGTAATCTGTATAAATTTTGTGCTCTTAAGAGCCATTATATTTCTGCAAGTAGCAATAAAGTTTGATAATCAGAATTATATTTTTGCAAAGACTTGAAACTAGATAACTAATAAGAGCTTTTTTATGAAATTAATGAATTTGATAGCATTACAAAACACAGCATTTCAATCAGGTGATATTTTTTTTTGGCTACAAATTCTTTCAGATGGATCATGCAATAAGTAAAAATATGTTCATTGCCATCAGCTCTAATTTTTTGATAAAAATTCAATATTCTCACCCATCATTGCTCCAGCACCATTTGTACACACACTAACACAACTACTTCATCGTAAACTCTCATTTAAAAAAAAAAATCAATAACTTTAATATAAATGTCTTCCCCGCTTATGCATGCTTCCAAAAAGATGACTAAATAATTCTTTATGTATATTTCTTTCTTATGCATATGTTACATAAAGTAATATTTGTGCCAAATTAGAAATATCAGTTATTTCATCCAACTGAATTTAAACTGTGAGTTGATCTTAAGCCTAGTAATAAGTTGCTGCAGGAAACAATATCATTTGATAAAAGAATTTTATGAATTTCATCTCCATATTTTTTGCCATGAAATATTTCTGACATTTTTATTGCAGGCCATGCAAGATCTTCTGTCATATAGGGCTTTTTATTTTTTGCAATTAAATAAATTTCATAAGATGCAAGTAAATATTTTTTGTTGACAGCAACAAATTTATCAAAACTTTGTTTTTCTATATTTTAGGATTTTAGAAATCTTTTAAAGTATTTCTTTGGTTTATTGCAATGCTCTCAGCAGCCAAAACTTCATTACAAATTAAGCAGATATGTTGCTCTACACTATTATAACTAACATAAGAAAATCCAAATGCCAAAAAGGAATCGTCATATTTTTTTTTTTCCGAGTTATGTCCCACTTTCTGAGTACTATAACCTGTTAATGAGAAATCTGCTATAATGTCATATTTTTATCCTTTTTGTTTAAATTTAGTCACTTATTCATAACCAAAAAATATTTTTTTTGAAATATAAATATCATAATTAATATATATATTATAATTATTAGGATTTTTCAAAATTAAGTTCATTATATTCATACCTTCTTCTTTAGAAATTTTCAAGAATTTGAAATGTTTGAATATGTAAAAAGTCATTTCTTTAAAAATTTCAGGCTGATTTGTTCTAAGGATCTCTTTAAAAAATGAACTTGATTTGGGGGGGGGGGGGGGCAGCCAATTTTTTATATTTTCTGTTTATTGTTTCTGTTTATAACAGATAGATAACTTATGAAGAAAGAATTTTCATATACATAAAATGTTGAAAGGGCCTACTAATTTTATACTTGTCAAGGAATAATATAACAATTTTACAATAAAATACTATAATTCAGGATGTGCAATAGTCCCAACTTTACAAGCAGAGATGATAACAGAAGGCATAGATCAAGCAATGGGGATACAGTGATCAATCGCAGTTGGTGATTTAGTGCAAGCATTCTTTCACTATCATAAACTCACAGACATACTATACATATAGTGTTACCAAACTAGTTTTGAATTAATTTTCGGTTGTTACATCTCTAGAAATTTTTTACTTTTGCTAAAATTTCTATGACCCTCAAGTTTAAATATACAATATCATTTGGGATTGTGGCGCACACTTTGAGAAGCCCTGATCTACAGTATATTTTTAGTATTTTGAATTTAACATATAAAAATTATGGTTTAGTAATTATTGTTCAATAAACTAGTTGATTTATTTTCCAATAGTGGGAGGAAATACATGTTTTTGCTTGAATGATTGTCAACTTTTGATTATGAATTAGTTTAAATAAGTTCTTACATAGAAAATTAGATTTGTATTTTGAGGTACAGAATAACTTAAAAATATTACTTCCAAATTTAACAAGTTAAAATATAGAGTATTTCATTTTAATGGTCTTATTGCAGCAACTAAATTAATTGAATAGAATGGATTTTTTTTTTTGATTTTCCATAATGACACTGGGAAAAAAATTCATTTTATGATGCTCTGTAATATTCTGACAATATAATAATTAGATCATAAGCCAATTAATACAATTTTCTGGGTGTGCTGATATTAAATCTATAGTTGTTAATGCATATATTTTTATTAAATTGAGTAAATGAAGTAGATGAAGAATAAGTTTCTTGGGGGAAAAAAAGGTGATTTATAATGGAAAAAATATTTTTCACGTGAGATACTGATTCTGTTTAAATTATAATGATTATCATAAATACTTGGTAAAGGTTTACAGTATGGGTTGCTTTTATAGAGAAAATATGATTGATGATAGAATATAGTGTAAAGCTATAATTAAGCAAGGTATTAAACACTTTCAGAAGCAGTTTCTTCAGAAGACATTAAGAGATAGCACCATAAGATGCCAGATAAACAAATTTGAGATATATATGTAGTTAATTTTTGGTGTTTCAAGATGAGTTTGTTCAGTTGTTGCATAATTAATTTTTAACTTTATGTTTTTCCCCTTTTAGAGTTAGAATGGTTATATTTATCCACAAATGGCTACTTATGAATATATTGTGCGATTAAACACTTGATACAGTTTAATATTAAGGTTTATAATGAAAAAGAAGAATAAATATTACTAACTTATAGAACTGCTTTATTATTAGGGAGAAAAAAATGATTATAGAATAATGAACTAGAATAAATGGCATTGTTAAGTTGCATAACTTATTACAGTGTAATTTATGAAATCAATATTTATTTTTTAATATGACAAAGTAATGGAATATCTGTCATATTAGCATTATTTTGAAACATGTAATATGGAAATGCAAATACATACCAACATATTTTTTCTATAAATGGAATCTTAATACCATTGTAAGGAATATGTAATATAAATTTGATATCAATTTAAAGACTAATTGCTGCTTATATATTAAAAATTGGCAAAATGTTTCATGTTTCATTATCAACAATCCCAAAAATGATAATTGCCTTTCTAAAGATAGAACAAAATTTGCTAGAAGATAATTCTTATTGAGAGAGTCTTTATGGAGGGTCGTAGGCAAAAAAAAATAGACTGATACAATAGAGCAAATTATAGATGTTAATGTATATCTGCCCATTGACTGGTGGGATACTGACATAGTGTTAGGCACATTATTATTTACATTTTTCGTGAACACTAGAAAAGTTCTATGTCCAGTGATAGCTAAATTAATTTCAACTAGATGACCTTCTATTCTCTGTGAATATTGTAGTTAAATTAGTTTAATTTATTCAATTGTATCATGGCTACATCACTGCTTGTGATTTGTAAATTTTAATAAATGAGATTTTTTTGTATGGTGCAAATATTTTCAGATAATGTTATTATGATAATGCTTTAATTCATAAAAACCACCCTTTCAAATATAGATTTGAGGAATATGAGAAAGATGTTTCTCATTTTCTGTATCTTGGAGCCATTCTTAAGCAATAAAGAGATTCGTTAATGTCTTTTATCAACATTTTAAAGAGAGCTTGAGGTTTTTGGCATAAGAAGTATTTTAATATTTGTTTAAATACTTTCAAATTTTGATTGACGCATTTATTTTGTCCAACATGTGTGTGTATATATATATATACGCACATGTAGTTGTCTGTTTCAATTTTGTTTTAAATTGATTATTTTTAATTTTTTATATAGAAGACAATATTATGGACACATTTTAACATTGAACTTTGATCATTTAAGGTATATATATATACTTGTTTGATTAATTTTTTAAAAATATGTTCTATCTACACCATTGGATATTAGTTATGTATAAAGAATATTATTTAAGAAGTCTGATTTTGAAATTATAAATAGCCCATATATATATATTGGTAATGTCATTTGTTTTTGTATGATTTTTTGGCACATATAGATAACTCACTTCATTTGGGTGTGTATATATATTGAGATGCTTTGCCTATCTCAATATTAATTTATATGTCAGTTGGCCAAGAAAACTAAATTTTAATTAAAATTGTTTTTTTTATTTAAGTTGTGGTTTTTGTGGTAAGTGCAGTATTATATATATATTCATACACATTAATAATGAAAATGTTTTAATGAACTTTGTTTATTTAACTGTAACAATTTTTTTTATGTAACAATTTAAAAAAAAAAAAAAAATTGTAACTGATTTTATTATCTTTTCTTTAAAATATTTTTATATAGTCTAAAAACATTACTTTGTCTTAAAATTTTCTTGACCAATTCTAATCGTTTTGTTTTAATTAAGAATTCAACAAAAATATAGTTTCATTTCTAGTAAATATTGTTGTCTGGAAAATTTTAATGCATTTAATCTGGAAATTTTGTAATTAGTTAAAATGCTGGCTTATCTGAGTAAAAATATTTTAATCACTGATTTTTTGATTAGAGAGATTCTTTAAATTCCTGAGTGGGACAAACAATGAGCAATGGGTCTATATATGACCAAGTAAAAATCATTTAAGTATTCTGCTGACTTCATTAGACTACTTTTATTTGATTTTTTTTATTTCATTAGATTCTGTTATTTTGCTTGGGTTTTGATTTTGCTCTGTTATTTTGCCCATCTAGAAAATGAACTTAGAACTCACTCCAGATACCATATCTGAAGCCATGTGTGGCTAGGCACCAAAAGATGAACTTCCCTCCAGCATAAATCTGTAGCCAGCATAAACTAAATTTGCTACAGACCTATTCTAGGACCTGTTGTATCAACTTTTCTCAGCAAGCAAGAAAGAAAGAATACTCCATAAATTGTATAGATATGTCAAGCATACACTTATATGTAATCTACAGAAAGTAATAGCTCTATATCTATATCATTATGAACTGAAAGTAAAATCTTTACATGAACTGTTTTGCAGTTATATCAGCAAGCCAATGAGTGATAGATATAAGGGTGTAAGTTTTTATATTTCAATTTTATTGATCTGTAATTTTAATTGGTTATATTGATTTTATTCTTTTGTAGATGTGTTATATTTTATAATTATAATTGTTTGAGTATGTTTTGGCTAGACCCTTGTATTAGGTGGATTTTGATTTAGCATTGGGTTCCGCGAAGTTTTTGCCCATTTTTATTTACCACATGAAATTAATGATCATTATTGATTTTGCATTGGGTCAAGTATAGTAAATATTTCCATGCATTTTTATATATATTTCATTTTTATTAATCATGGGTTACTTATGGGCCTTTATAATTGTTTGTTGTTTTCTCTCATGGCTTGAGCCTTGCAGACTTATGAGCTTTATTAGTAAAATCAATATATACGAGTTTGTCTAATAATAAAGTCTAACAATTAATTCTAGTTTAATGTTATTGCAAAGATTTCTGAAATTGTTGAGTCTATATAAGTTCTCTTATGCTAATACTCAATTATTTTAATGAATAAAGTTAATTTTAGGGGAACAATAAAGGGATAATAGAATCAGTCAACTGTCAAATACATTAGCTACTTTTAAAAAGGGTTTGCAATCAAATTTATTCTACATTTGAACTAACTATAGTTCAAAATCATCCATTAATGTAAGCTATTTATTTTTGTTTTACTATTGTTAATAAATATTGTTGTTAATTGTTAGAATTGTCTGGCATTTGTTTATTGTTGTTTGCCCTGCTAAAAGAATCTGCTTTTTATGATCTAGTTTTATCTTTACATGATCGAACTTGTAATGAATATCCCTATCAATCAATTATAAATATTCCAGGCTAGAGGCCTAGTGATACCCACTGTTGAAGGACATTAGGTGCAGGCTGGCTGGTTATAATATATATAATACAACATATATTGTTTTGTTTGTTAATTTTGGATTAATGAATTATTTTTTTGCCATTCTGATTATTTATGTTAATAGCCTGTTTTGATTAAAATGAAAGTAGTGATTTAATTATACATTTTACATTTCATGTTACTGTTATTATTGTAATGAATTTCCTTCCTCCTGTCACTGATATTAATCTTTATAAAATAGTATAGCTTTTCCTTTAATAAAAAATAAAATATTAAGAGGAGGAACTTTATTATCTCTAAAATTGATCTTTCAATTTACTAGATTTCAGAATTTTTAATTATTTTTGGGAATCATTATACTCATGTATAATGGACATTTATTTTTTAAAAGAAAGGCTATTATTTTTCAAAATTTGTTGGGTAGATAATAGAGAATCAACAAAATAGTAAAATATTTTTTCTATTTAACATTCTTATCATCTTGTGTTCCTAGATTATTCATGTTTACAAAAATAATTTGAAGTAGATTAACTTGGATTACTGTCCCTGTCAAAAAAATTCTTTACAGAAAATTTGCCTCTTCTTTTTCCAGTTGCTATTGAAGAGATTATTGATTTATTATCGGATTATTTAATAGATATTTTAGTTTATCTGTAGCTCATGTAGATACATAAATATATAATCTGTAAGTTTATTTTATTTTTTTATAGAAATGATCATTTTTGCTTTTATAATAGGACCATTTTAAAATTCAGATTTCCTTACAAAGCAATGTGCTTTCAAATATGCAGATCAGTCATAATTAAATTCTAATAACTTTGAAGATAATAAATATAAATGTGTAAGATTTAAGCCATTTTAAAAACATTGATTTGGTTTTTATATCTCAAATCTGAAATGTCAGCACTACTAGGGGGGGGGGGGGCTAAATATATATGAAAAAAACAACTTGATGATAAAATTGTAAAGCAACATCTAATGAAATAAATATAATATATTGAGGTGATTTTTTTTCTTCGTGAGGTAGTATTTAATACTAAAAGAATTCTGCCAATATATATATTGCATATTAAAATTTCTTTTATTATGGCTTTTTGGAAATTAAATTAATTTAATTTTGTGAAATAAAAAAAATTGTAAAGTTGAAAAATGTACTTATTATAGCAATACTGATCACATTTTTTATTAAGTGAACAACTATTTATATAATATAATTTATATGTCTACTTTATATATATTTGCAGAAATATATATATTTTGCACCATCTAAACTATTCTTTTAAATAGAAAAATTAAAAGTCTGTATTTCAATAAAAGGATGTAGACTTAAATTGGTAATAATTTTAGAACAACACTTAATTGACTATTTCCTTTCAATTTAATTCTAAAAAAGAAAAGCATTGATTACACTCATCAATAAAAGGGGGATCTTCACATTTGATCATTTGTCAGTTTTTATTATTTGCTTCAATTCCACTAGAATAAAATGAGCCACATATTTACTGAATTTTATTTTATTTTTTATTATTAGACTTTTTGCAAGTTATTTTACTATAAACTCATTATCTTTTGAGTAGCCTCAGGGAAATTTGAATTGAGCTTTATATATATATATGGATGAATTCAGAAAAAGGATTTAAACATGAACATTTTTTGCATTAAAATAATTTATTAGTTTCATTAGTTAATAGTGCCACTAGTTAGCTATTCATGGAAGCATACAATATGTACCATATTATTGTATAAGTACTAATGGGCAATCCATGTTTTTTCCTAAGAGTTTTGATATATTTTTATTTTTGATGCTAAATCCAAATAATGAAATCATTTTTTTTTCTTTCAGATGTAGTTTTCTTGTGATACCATATTATATTTTAAATCTATAGTTATAATAACAGGAAGATCATTTATAACACAATTTTTTTTTTGTTAAAATTTATGCAATTTATTCCTATGAAGAAAAATTTCTAATAATACTGGAAAATTAGATTTTATCATGGTTAAACATTGTCTAGTTTTTATATGTAAAGTAGCCTCAAATCAGTAAAGTTGCTAGTTCCTTGAAAGTTAATTAATAACTTATGCATGTTTTTTTTCTTAAGTATTATATTAGTTTTTTTTTATTCTACACTTTTATTGTTTTTATCTAATTAACTTTGTTATGGTTGCTGAATTGTCTAAATCATCCCAATTCTTTCTTCTGTACATTTAGTTTGAGTTAATCTTTAAATCCCAGAAACATTCCTGAGATAGTATTATGCATGATTACTCATATCATGTGATAATTGCTTACTCATATCATGTGATATTTGCTATTTTAAAGATTTGGAAGATATCCCAAACTCTCATGACTGCTATTTTTGTCTTGTAAATTGTTGTGTTTATGCATGCTCATAATAAGCACAGACTCGTAAAATTACGATTTAAATATTTATTAATTAAAACAAATATTCAATTTTGTATTTACAATATATATTATACCTCCACCTGATATTGTTGGTGAGGTATAGTGTCTAGTTGCTGTGGAACTATTAATATAAGAGCATTCAGGCTGGTCTCCTAAGTTTACCTACCACTTCTAGCGTATCATGGGGAATTGCTTCATGAATAGTTACAGTGACACATATCCAGCTAGTTTCTAACAGCTTGCCTTGATTCTGATTTAATTTCTAGTAACTTCTAGTTCTAATATGAACTTGCCTCACTGCTTTAACCATATAGCAGACAGTGTGTATACAGGTCTGCCAGTAAATTGGTGTTGTCTGCCTTTACTTCCAACTAGACTATTTATAACCAGATCTAAATGCATAATAAAAGAAATCAGATTCACTGAGCATCATCACCCATTGACTACTATTGGATATGATATATATTCTTATATCTATTGGTCCATGGCAATGAATGATTAGTCAGATCAAGATGAAATCTGGATTAGTCCATTAGCTAAAGGGAAGTTTAGATATAATACAAACATAAAAGCACCATTTCAAAAGTAAAAAGATTAATAAAGTATCATAAACTATCATTTGCAATAATATCACTTCACTATAATGCTGAGTTTTCAACATCAAATTTTCCAAAACATGTAATTTTAAATGATGAGAAATTAACAGAGCTGGGGCATATTACGAAAGTAAACAATGAAAAACTTTTAATCCAATATTTTAGATTATTCATTCTTCTAATATACATCATCTATAATACAAAGATAGTTAGCTGATTTGCCTTGTTTGAGATCTGAATTTATCTGAGATGCTGAGTAATTTTTAGGTTCAAATTAAAAGAATGGAATCATCTATACCATAATAGTAAAATTTGTTTGTCTTCAGCCACCCTAATGAAATATTTCTCTCGGGAAGATTGCCTCTATGTTAATTCAGCCATGGTGTTCTTGATCATGAACATAATGTATGAGTGGTACTTAATTAATGTCTTTTCAGACCAGCTTAAAAGTTCTCTCTCTCTTATAATAGAAACATTATGCAATAATAAAGATTCATATAATGATTCAATGTCATAGATTTTTAAACATATGAAGATTACTGCATTTTTGCTAGAATTGCAGTTAGATTACACCAAACATTTATTTATATATTTGCTTATGTGAATGATACAATAAGACCAAGCAAAACAGTATGTTCAGAAGATTGGTTAATAATATATTTCACTTATTTCTGTCGAGAAAAAATGTTGTGAATCGTCCACTTATTGATCTTGATAGTATTAAGTTACGAAAATTTTTGTTAAAGTGATTGATAAACTATAAATTGGATTCACATATTTGAGAAACAAATTTCTTCTATTCAAAAAAGTTGAAGTTGTGAAAGCAGCATAATAAAATTTCAAATTTGTTCTGCGCAAACATTTTGGGAAAGAGACTAAAAACTATTTTGGAACAGTAATTGACATTAAGTCTTATAAATCAAGGCATTGATTATAATATGTCATTAAAGGTTCATTTTTGGCTCTGACTTGGAAATTCTTTTTTTTTTTTGGAAACCTAAGAATGGTGTGTAGTGAATATGATGTTATCTGGATATTTATAACATAGAAATGTATTATTAAGATCAACAGAAATCTCGGATATTGGTTAACAAATATGGATTCTTAAGAGAGATGTTGTAAAATACAACAGAAAACTTCTTTTTAAATTACAAGTTTATCATTTTAATCAAATTATGATACACATATTGGGTTTTTAGAAAGTAAATTGCATGCTTTTTAAATGCTTTTCTTGATAAAGACATTTTAACAAACATATTTAGTTTCTTAATGTAGTGCTGGAAATAGAAGTTTAAAAAAGTGATAAGTCAGCAGTACATAGATGATATAGCAGTCTGAAGTGGGTTATTCAAAATTGTTTTATAATTACTGATATTAATTAGAGGGAAATGTTTTAAATGTGTATGTATGTGTGGGCATTGGTGAGATATACAAAAGTATCTTATTTGGATGAAATAAATGACAACTAAAATTTATGAATCTTTATTACAATAAATATCAATAAAAGAATTTGATCAGGTAATGGTTTTTTAATGGACACAAGAGATTGAAATATATTTATATAATTATTTCATTAAAAAAGGTTAATTTGATTATATTTATAGATAAAAAAAAAAGTAATCAATTATATTCATTTAATTAAAAACAGAAATATTAAAAAGAAAAATGTGAAAGAATTAGATTAAAAAGAGAGGATATTCTTTAGTGCTGGACTGGAGAATTAAAAGAAAAAAAATCAGTCTATCTAAATATTGAAAATAGTTGGAGAAAAAACTGTCCTTGGAGAAACTTTTTGCTTTGGAACTGTAACTGTGGTTGAGATATACATTATTGTGTTGGAAAAAATGATTTATTAACTATAAACCATTCTATCGGTGAAATAGAAACTCTTGATGTATGGATTATTATTTGTTCATACAGCTGTAGAAAAAACATTGCTGATTAATTTAAACATGTACTTGTCAGCTGTAATACTGTAATTATCTCCTGAGAACTACTGAAATCAAATCTTAAATGCCAAAAACACTCTTAAATTATAACTCATTTATGTTTCTGAAAAATGTGTTAATAAACATTAATTAGAATAGAATACATTTTGTTTATTAACCTTTGTACAATACTTTTCAGCATATACATCTATAACATGCTTTTTTTGTGTGTAATATGGATATATAAATTAATATTATAAATACATTTTTAAAAAATTAACAGTAATATAATTATTAATAATAAGTTGAGAGAACACATTTATACATATTTTAGAGTGCATGTTCATTCATGGATTCACTGAAGCAATAAGAATAAGGGGAAAAAACTCCATATTTTTAATTTTTCAAGTAAATAGCAAGGGATCTGTCTTTTATAGCTATTAAATAAGCTCTAGACAATATTTTTTTTATCAATAACTTTTTTTTTCATATAGACAAATATTAGGGATATTGTTAACAAGAAATCAGGATATCTAATTGGTTTAAGTCGGTATCAATTTTTAGTATGTTCTAAAATTTTGTAAAACTTTTAGCATTATTCTCACAAAATATTTTATTATGCAAAATATTGCACACCAAATTAGGAAAGAGTAATTATGGAAAAATAAAATGTACATCCTTTCGACATAAACCAAAGAAATTTTATTAATATTATAGCCTCAATTTTATTTTAAGTAGCTAGTCGATCAAAACTAACCCTGGGATGAACCAAGGACAGCTAGTGTGTTTATCTAATGATATTAATAATAAGACTAAGTATACCCGGGTGCCAAATTGTAACTATGAAATTGTAATGCCCACCAGAGATCATCATCATCCATGCTTATGACTATAGAAGATCATGAAGAAAGTAATTAAATTGTCTCTCAAAAAAATATAATGTTGATAAATCCAATTCAATTTATTGTGGTCTTGGTTTCAAACCTAGGAACAATTATGCAAATGTTTTCGTCATATTCTTATTACTAACTGAATAATAATGAGACAACTTTCTTCCACAACCTTATATAAATACATGATCTCGAGTGGTATCTACGAGAATGTTGTGTATATTTCTAATACATACATGAATAGAAATAAATTAGTAATCAATGCGAGGAACTTAGGTGAGTTAGTACAAATTTTGGGATCCCGGGTGGTCCTGGGTGACAAGTGCTTTGTAATGTGAGTATTCTTGCAAAATCTTCTATTTTATAGGAGGTATCATTTTCTGGCTTTTTCCAAAGTAATTTTCTGGTATTTTCCTTTGGTTGTTTGCTGTGTTTACTTCTGAAGTATTGAAAGATGGGTTCTATCATGTTATAGCCTGTATTACTTTATTTCCTGTTTTAATTGCCATAGGTACTTTGTTAGTTGATGGGTATTCTAATGCCCACTTAATGTAATCACGAGTCCAAGTGTGTTGTTCTGTTAAACATTTTTTTCTTTTTGATGGCAATATATTGTTTTAATTGTTTATATGTTTGATTGTATAGCTGTGTAAGTTTAACAATGATTTCTTGGTTATTTTTCTTTGGTTTTGCTGCTGTGATCTTTTTATGTATTTCTTCTGCCAATGTTATGAGTTTTGTTGGTGGGATTGTTTTTAATGTCATATGATTGATATTATAAGATATGGTTTCTGTGAAAGCTATATATTTTGTTATTGGGTCAAGATTCATTTGATTTCGTTTGTTTATTGCTATGTATATTTTTGAGAAAAAAACTTGATGTGTATTGATTGGCAATAGAATTCTTATGGTTTTCTGTAGGTAGTATTTTTGGTTATAGTTTGTATCTAAATTTATTTTTATTATTTGCACTGCATGATCTGAGAAATGTGTCGGGGATAGACTCATTTCTATTGTTTGATGCACCATTGGAGAATAGAACATCAGGTCTATCAGAGAATTAAATTCCTTTGTTTTAATCATTATTGCATGGTAATTATTATCAGAACTCTTAGTAAAATGATATGATATAGCAAGTTTCAAAAGAAGAGGTTAGAGAGTTTCAAAAGAAGATGTTAAACGTCTTCACTGATTTTTTTTTTTGTCTAGAACTATAGAAAATTTTAGTTCACTACCTCTTGGCCATTTTTGGCCCTATTTGCTTCTTTTGTGCTCATTTTATATGACTGAGTTAAATCTATATTAGATATTTTAATTAAAAAAAGTCTGAAGAGGTCAGTATTTTAAAGATAAATTTGTATGGCTATTACACTATATGGTGTTAGAAAAGTGCTGATTGTCCACTCCCTACACCTTATATGGTAGTTGAAGAGTGGGCTGACTATCCCATACATTTTATATTGTGTTTAAATAGAGCAACCTGTCATTCCCTCCATTTGTGATTAGGAATTTTTAACTCTCAATGCCAAAGAATGCCTGCAAAATTTTTCACTTTTGTGATAGATTTGGAAAATGAAAATATATTTTCCAAAATTATTTATATATTTATAATTACTTCAAAAACTTGAGCTGAGACCAGCCACTATGAAAAGATATTTTAAAACCAAATATATGTATTCTAACTTAATAGCACTGAGTTAACTTTCACTGACTTCTCACCAGAATCATAATGCAAAATTAATTAACTAACAATACCGGGAGCAGGCTGAATATAGTGACTTGACTCAGCTCAAGTTTTTGGAGTATTTCAATTAGGATATGAAAAGAGTGTAATGTTAAATAATTACATATTTATAATTATTTTTTACAGGATTCTGACTAATACTGTGGTTAGATATAGATCTTTGTTCAAAAATATTTAATTTTACGAAAAATAATCAAGAGAAATGAATAATGATCATAGCACTACTTGTAAGTCAAGAGAAATCAATGACATTTGGCGACTGCAAGTACAAAACTTCCATTTTTCATAATTATTTATATATATAAATATTTTTACAATATATTGATTAATAATGTGGTTTAATATAGATTTTTATTCAGAATTATTTAATTTAAAAAAAAAAAAAGATAAAAGAAATGAATGATCAGCACTGCTTATTTGTAGGCTGGTAGAAATCATTGGCAACCACATGCTTTAATTTGTTGAAAAACAATTTTGTTTCTACTTTTGGCATTTTTTTAAAATATTTTTTTGCAGATATAAAAGTTATTTTAATTTTTTTGTTATATTTGAGTAATATGAATGTCAAATAATTCAATTTTTACTAGCTAAATTAAAGCAGTTCTGATTATTTTATTTTTAAATTTTTATGAGTAAAATCATAATTGACAAAAAAGAAAAACAGTAATTTAATCCAATGTAATAAATGAGAAAAATTAGCAAGAAAAAAGTTGAAGTATTATTTCAATTTTTTTTTTTTTCAAAATAATTTTTTTATTATCTTTTTTTATTTATTTAACCAAAACAAAACAAACTAGAAAACAGTTCTAATATACTGACTAATCACAATTTTGTATTTTTTAGCTAAAGTAGATATGCAACAGTTATAACTTGATTTTTTTATTATATTTTGAAGGGAGGAAAAATGTTTGGGGGGAAAATTAAAATTTTTGTATTAACCTATTTTGTGCCATTTAAATTATAGTATCTTTAAAAAAAAGATTATCGGAAAATTATTTGGTTAAAGCGAAAAATAATAATTAATTATTATATGGTGTTAATATGACTATGGATTGAATATGTTTTCTAGGGTATATTTTTTTAATAATATATATATAAACCATGAATTCTTCATAGTCATTGCTTGTTGCATTATATATAAAGTAATGCTGTGAACAGTGCCTGAAAGATGGTCAATCAGCAGTATATCGATGAAATGATAACCTTTTAATAAAATAGTAAAATTATTATAAAAAAATTCAATAAAGGAATGAATGAATCAGTTAAATAGGATTCTTTTAGATCATGCACATAGGTATGTGATTTTTTGATATGTATATAAGATTGTTACTTGGATTAAGTAAATAAATACTTCAAATTTTTTAAAATAAAAGTAATGTTATAAATGTAATCCATATAATTTTGTTTTAATAATAATAAAAAGCTTAAGATTAATTTAAGCTATGTAATAATATTTAAAAAAAAAAAACAGTTTGATTAGATTTGTAGATAACAAAAAAAACAACAACCTTAAATTAAAAAAAAAAAATGAAATGAAAAAAAAAACATTATACATTCTTTGAAGAGTAAAGATTAAGTCAAGGAATGATGTTATGTGGCTGCAATGTGATAAATGAAAAAAAAAAAACAGTTTTGAAGCTTTTAGCAGAGAGAATTACACTATTAAAAAAACTATCCATAAAAATTTAATTTTATACTTCTAGATTTAGGAAAAGCATTTTTTTACTCATGTATATATATTGCTATTTTGAAAAATAACCTGTCTTCAAATATAAATCATGACTAAATGAAATAAAAAAACTTTATATTCATTACTAGTTACTTTTTGAGCAGTCTATAGAACACACAGTGCTAATTTGTATTAAGCGTGTATCAACTCAAGCCTTGAATATATATCCATTTCTTGAGATTGCATGGGAGTCAATTCACGAATGCCACAACATTTGCATAATTTATAGCTTATCTTTACCTATGAAAGAATGTATCTCATCATTGTCTGAAATCTGATAATTATAAGAAAAGAATACAAAAAGAACAAATTGCCATTAAATAAGTGGATCAGTAGAATAATAGATATTGTAGCATGTATTCATACTGATTAATTATGAAATTATATAAGTATATAATTAATATAATGTTAGAATAGGTTTATTATATTTTTTTAATATGATTAGTAATTAATTTTTTTTTGTATGCATATTAACTTTATCATTTTATTCTAAAATGATTTTTTAAAAATTATGTAATGTGAATAAATTATTTTTTATTAATTTTATAAAATTCAAGTTGTCATTGCTGTTTTATATTATTTCATTCATTCTAGGACTTATAATTACCATGTTGATGTAAAAGTAGAGTAAATGCTTAACTATTGAGAAAATGCTGAATAGTAATGGGGATTGGGTGTGGAGTAGAGATTATTCTTTTCAGAAGATTTCACATGAAAAAATGGTGCCCTCATGCCTTTATCATTAGTTAGCTAAAAATAAATAAATTTCTGGATGAGAAAGCCTATTTTGAAACCTTAGAGTTTATTTTGGAGGGTGTCATTGGGAAATATAATTCATTTTAGAGTTACTCATCACCATCATTATTTATTTTGTGACTATATGAAGATTAGAAATGCTATAGTTATATTTAAATTTGCTTTCTTCGGGTTATCAGCGCAGTATATTATTTGTTACTTTTCGATTAGCCAATGCACACTGCTTGATGGCATTGTTGCTGAGTAAAAGCACGGAAAAATGCCATTTACTAGGCCTATATATCTATATGCTTTCAGCAATATTATACTGTAAACATATATACCGTAAATGCAAGGTGTTCTTTGCGACCATTGTCTTTCACAATTCACTCTTCGACAACTTCAATATGCTGAGCAATTGCTATGAAACTCTCACAATTAACATTTATAGTATTGGACTTTGTTTGTGTTTCTAGATATTGATTTGAAGAAACTTTGTAAATCTATACTTTTCCTTTTTTTTTTTGGTCATTTAAACGAACATGGTATTAGTTACTAAAAATTGTAACATTGCAAATGCCAATCACTAGAAACATAGTCAGTTGTCAAAATTTGGGAAAGGGTGCAGTGGACAAGCATTTCCACAAGCTGTCTAGCGAAGTCATGTCATTCATGAAATTTTATATGCGAGAATTAGAAAATGACCGCATGTAAAAACCAGCTTGTTACATTTTCTGAATTTTCTGCTACCGAGGTCGAAGCAGTGGTGTTTTTACAGGCTCAGAATCTAGCCCCATCTGTGAGGTAGTGTGTTTATGGAGTGGGCATGGTCTTGAAGCACAACAAAATTTACAAATTCGAATGCAAGTTACTTTCCTGTCACTGAATCTCTTCTCTTCGGAATGGCTGCTTCTTCGAGGGGGCCAGAATTGCTTTCATCAAAGCATTGCACCTCATCTATTACTGGGCTCATGACGATCTGACATTACAACATGCTCACGAGGAGCTTCAAATTTCAAGAGATGTCATGATCTATTGGAATGCCAGTCTGTGCGAACTGTGCCAAGAGAACCTGCTTTGTGGTTCCTGTCTCCAAGTAGGCAGGCCAAATCTGACAGTGGACGTAGATGAGATGTTTATATGTCGTAAGAACCACCAGAGCAGGATGCTGCCACAGCAGTGGCTATTTGGAGGGATGTGCCATGAGACGGGAAAGCTTGGCCATTCCCACTCTGCGGCCAACCTGGCGAAAGTACTATGTGACAATGTCAAACCTGGCTCCATCATCATGTCAGACTGGAGGGTGCTGGTTTTCATCACTTCAAAGTTAACCACCGCTACAATTTTGTGGACCTCACAACAGGTGTGCACATCCAGAATATAGAGCGCCTGTGGGGTTTGCTCAAGTGGAAAAATGAGGCCACGTGGTATAGCCAGAAGAGACATTGACAATTATCTGGGCAAATTCCTGTGGCAACGCATGCACAGGGGGAAGACTTGTTCAGGGCCATCTTACATGACATTAGCAGAAGGAAAGAGCCAGCAGCACCACCACTGTCACCACCTGCAGCAGCATTCTCATTAGGAGAGTGTTGCAGTTGTTCTTAAAGTATACAGTTTGAAGAGGATTGTTGTAATTGTATTAAATAGTTCAGTTTATATTTGTTTAATAAAACATTTTAAAGTAAAAAAAAATTGTGTTATGATTTCCTTAAATATTGATGAGAGAAATGTTTTGGTTTGTTTAGTAAATAAATGGCAAAAGGCATCATTTGAAGTTAAAGTACTTTATCCATTTTTGTGCTGTTATTTGTTTGAATCTTTTTGAGAGAAATCATTTCATTTGTTAGATTAAAATGTTACTTGAATTTAAACAAAAAAAATAGCAGGCAAAAGTTAAAAAAAAAAGTGTTTCTTGAATTTGCAACAAAGTTAAAAAAAAATGTTAAAAACAGGTCATGGCTAATATTTAGTAAATCAATGACTGAAATGAAAAAGGTTACTTAAATCAATGAGTAAAATGAAAAAGATTACTTCAAGTGACTAAAATCAAAAATGATAGTTCAAAAGTTAAAAAAAAAATATTAAGCTTTTGTTTAACAACAACACCATCAAGAAGTTTAAAAAAATAATTATGCCAGGAAATGTTATATTGAATCGCTTTTGTCTAGCAATAACACCATCAAGCAGCGTACTTTGGCTAATGGACAAGTGCCAAAGCTTTTTAACATTTATGAAATAATAAAAATAGAGCTACTGAATTGTAGTGGTTCTTGTTAATTTTTTAAATCTAGTATTAATTCATGATTTCCTCTAATTTTTTTGAAACCAATTAATTGATGCTACAGTAAATTTTCAATCTTTTTTTTCCTGTTCTTTGATAATTTTTTTATATATATATGTGGTAAAAAGTTTATGTCCTATTGTCTTCAAATTACTATTTCTCCTTTTTTAGTTGTATTTAAAAATCTGTTGAAGTCATTCCAATTAATCACATTAAAAAGTGATTAATTTTGACTTTTTTCACCTAATGCTTTAACTATTTTTCCTAGCATTAGGTCAATATAAGTGTTTTTGATAATTCATTTCATTAAGTGCTTTTTTGAATTCACTATATAGAATTGGTAGTTTTTTTTGTTCCTCAGTCAATTGCTCTTAATTTTTCAATAGTGGCTTTATATTTAATTCATATATATATATTATTTTCATTTTTTATGATTTTTTAATTCATTTTATATATCTTTAAATGTATTGCTTTTGCATAATTGATAATTCCACTTGTGCAAACATATTTTGGTCAGATAGAAAGGTAATTTTTTTTTTTACAACATCCATCAATTGAATTTATATATATAACAATCAAATTATATTAAGGAACATCTTTTCATTGTGATGTTAGATGTTATAATAGCAATTTCAAGTTTATAAATATCATTTAATCCAAAGCAGATTATTAGAATCTCATTTTATATTAATCAAAAAATTTTTTTTTTGCTTTAATTCTATTTTATGTGTCACTATTTTATGGAAAAAAAACCACCGCCCTTTAGCAATGCCAAACCATTAAACTGCTACTCAAGGCAAATAAATAATTAGCCAGTCTTATTTTTAAATAAAATAAATAGAAACATTAGCTACATCTGTTTTATGGTTAATAATGTAAGGGTTGACATACTTTGTGAAGATTTTTTTTTTTTAAACTCATTTTTGTAAGTTTTGTTTGATTATTATAATTTATTATTCAGCAAATTGCTATTGTTAGCATCATGTTTTATTTTATGTCGATCTTTCTAGAAGGCACTTTGATACTGACATCTTTATGTAAGTCGAGCATAGCTCTCATTTCCTTAATATAATTTATAATTGATTGTTAAATGCTTATTTCATGCAATTAATGTTATTTTTTAAAAATAAAGTTGCTTACATTTCTGACTAGAATATATTTGAATATGCCTTATTAGTTATATAATTATTATATTGACTGATTTTGTTTTATATCTTTCATTTTCAAATAAAATGAATAACACCTTTGAATATCTTTGTATGCTTTTAAAATAGTGTCAAAGCTTTGGCTGGGAAAAGAACCGGTACAGCTGCTTGTAAGGCAGCTGTACTAACCATTTGGCCACCAACACTTGACAAATATTTCCTTTTATGTATATTTTTACACCTTTTTATTTGCTTTTGAATGACTTCATTTGATTCTCTGTTGATGTTATTTCTGTTATTTTCTAATTTGTGCCCCCCCCCCCATTTTTCCATTATAATCTTTTCTGTGATTCATTTTGGCATCATCTGATGTGTGCTGAACCAGCACAGAATGTAGATCTTGGGGATCATATTTCTTTGTCACATGTCTTTGGTCATATGCTTATAATTACATCCCTCCACAAGGTGTTAAAAGCAAATGGAAAACAGTCCCCAACTTGCCGCAAGAGTGCTGTAGTGAAAATTACACTAGAAACATTATTCATTATTGGATAATCACTAGTCTAATGAATGACTAATAAAAATTATTAGTATGGATTATAGGTATTTTTTAAAATTTATTGTCAAAGCATTTTCTGTTCTTGAATTTATTTTTGAAATAATAATTCAAGCAAATATTCACTCAGATATACATCTCCTTTTCTCTTATTATTATTTTTTTGATAATATCATTCAAAAATTAATTTTTTTTTTTTAATAAAGTAATTTATGAAATTGAGTAAAATTCGATTATAATCATGCCGTATTTATTGTTTCAAACTTGTCTTTATATTGTTATTTAAAGTGATTACTCTTATTTTTTGAATACACGTTATATTTGTTATATGTAATCAATCTTTTTTTTTTTGATAGAACTTTAAAGATTTATTTCCCGTTTTTAATTAATAAAAAGAGACCATTTAACAATAACCAGTTTTGGTTCTATATATAAATTAGATATAAAAGCTGTAAAATGACCTCTAAATAGCTCATTACAAAAAAGGGCATTTCCAATAATATCTCGTGGATGAACATTGAAGAAGATGGTAGTATTTATCATACTAGCCATTTTTGTAGATGGTGAGATTTGATTACTTTTCTTTTGTTTCTAATCTGCTAAGAATAATTAGATAACCATTTATTGATTGATATTGTGTTAGTTAGTGTAGCTATGGGCTGGCTATTCTGAATATATATTGTAAGCATGTTGAAAAAAGTTTATTTGATCCAGATTTGAACACATATCATTGATATAGAAGCAAATGCTTCATGTTTTTTTTTTAAATTTTAGTTCATAAAAAGAATTGTAAATGCTTATATATTAAAAATATTTAAAAATGCTTAATTTAACATTCAATTATTAAAATTTAACATTTTGCATAACAGGAGCTAATGAATATATATAAAAAATCAAATTGTTGTCTTTAATTCATTTGATGTTTGTCTGAATTTTGATCCAGGAACTTTTAAGTTTCTAATCAAGTTCATATAATAATTATATGAATTTCTCTGCTGTATGACAATCATTTGCATACAGATTCTTTTACTACTTAACATTACTTTTATTTCTAGACTTAGTTATTATATATATTGACTATCTGTGTAATTGCCTTTAATAGGATACCAGTTATTTTCTTATTGAATCTCTTTAGGTTTTAGCCAGCATTGAAGTGTGTTAATATTTTAAAGTGATTTGCAAATTCTAGCTCAATTTCATATGAATATTTCTAAATATTTGAGATATCAATTGATAATATTATTTTTCTTATTAATGTTATGTTAAGTTGACTATAGCTCACAAAGCAGTAATATAATACATAACAAAAACATTTATAGCAACAATTCTCAAGATTTTACTATAATGCATTTTATTTTAGAAAAAAATAAATAATTTCAAATGGATCTCAAATACAATTAAAAAAAATCAATAATTTCTAAAAAAAATAATTATTTATATTGTTTGACTTCAACTACATACTTAATTAAACCAATGTAATTTTTTTTATCTACATAATTAGGAATTCCCATTTAATAGATATTATAAATTATAATTGTATATAAAGTAATAGGATAGTGAATAAGCATCAAAAATGACAGGTTGAATTTTGACTCAGAAATCTTTAGATTCCAAATCAAGTTCATGTAATAATCTTTGCAGCATTACAATCATTTAGAAATTAATTAAATTGTCCACACCAAAAGAGGCAGAATTAAATCTTGTAATTGACTTGTACAAAAATGACTCATAAATAAATAATAACAATTAGATGTGATATGTTGGACTATTTTCATTATCTATGAGGGAATGTTGAATGTATAGAAAAAAATAAACTTTATTTAAACTTTCCAAATACAAATAACTTATTAGTAATAACACACAAATAGGCAACACAGATTAGTAATTTCACAGCGATTTGAGTTATAGTATTCTCCACTCTTCTTGAAGTGTTGCTGGTCTGATATGCACAGTAATAGTATTCACATAGAAATCGAATTTGCACCTTTAGATTCTTGAATATCAAATTTAAGGCAGACATTCTAACCAACTGACCTATTCTGTCAAGGGCAACAAATAGTAGAAATTTGATATATTTATATCTGAAGGTTAGTTCAAGGCCTCCTGAATCCTTCGATTTTTTTTTTTTCAAGACAAAGTTAATTAGTTTTTTTAAAATATTAATTTGTCCTAAGAGCAGATTAATTAGAGGTTTCCATACATAGTGTATTGCCACACTGGGTTGACGTATAGGATTATTTACTATTGTCATATGAGCAGCTTCCTTGAATTTTCTTCTATACATTTTTTCCTCTTTATCCAATATTTTTATATTTCCCCAATTAAACATACATTGTCTGCTATGGTAGACACATCTGTTTTTTTCCCTTTTAACCATTAGTTTCTGTTCTTTCAATCACTGTTCAGCAGGGTGACAGATCTCACCAATATATTTCCTTTCACATTCACATGATATTTCATAGATGCAGTTTTTGTTCATTCAGCATTTCCAGTTTAGGTTTAGTAGAAGTAAGAATTTCTCAAAGTGTGGTATGGATTTGGAAAGCTGTTCTAATGTTATATTGACTGCATATTTTTTTTAATTATGAAAATACAAAAATATTGGATAAAGAAGAAAACATGCATAGAAGAAAATTCAAGAAAGCTGCTCATATTCTACTATCTGTTGCTTTTGACAGAATATCTCAGTTAGTTAGAGCGTTTGCCTTAAATTCGATGTTCAAGAATCTAAAGGTATGAGTTTGACTTCTATGTGAATACTGTCACTGTGCATATCAGATCAGCAACACCTGAAAAAGAGTTGAGAATACTACTACTAACAAGTTGTTCGTATTTAGAAAGTTTAAATAAAGTTTAAAATTTTCTATACATTTAACATTGTCTCATAGATGATGGAAATAGTCCCAACATATCACATCTAATAATATACCATCACCACAAACTTTCAGGAAAATAATAACAATGTTATTTAATAGTAGAAATTAACAAAAAAAAAAATTGTATAAATTTAGATAGTCAAGAAAAATATTATTGTAAATATTTGTGATATTTTACTATTTCTTTAGATTCACAAACAATATATATATAGGATCATTTTAATGTTATTGTGAAACTTTGAATTTTAATAATATTGAATTTAGTTCTAATACAAGAGCTCTGCAAATAGCATATGAAAACATTAATTAATTACATCTTTAATGTTAGTGACTATGATTACCAATTTATCAAAAACCATTTTCATCAAATGACTTTAGATTAGGTTCATAAATATTTTTTTTTGGAATTATCACATGACATCAGAAGAATGTTAACAAGTTGTAAAATCAGGTTGAAAAGATATCATGATTATAGTGGAGCTAAAATGTTGAATTATTTCAAAATATATTATGTTAAAAACTTTAAATTGTGTTTTTATATTTGCTTTACCATAATATATTAAAAATTATTTATATTCAAATTTGTGTAAGTACTTCATAATCTTTTTATATATATATAATTATATAATTAATGATGTTTTTTTTCATATTAACTATAAATCAAAATTTTCTGAATTCATTAATATATATTTTATATTTCTGTAGAAATATGTTTATTGCTAAAAATGGAATATCAAAGCTGTTGCTTTATAATTTATAATTTACATGTTCTGTATCATTTGCATTAATATAATATTAATCATAATTATTAATCATAATTTATTATAATTGTGCTTAAAATGTTTTGAATGAAGTTTTCTTATAATATATATCAACCTTAAACAAAATTGATGCTGATAATTTAATTAATAAAATGTATTCACATTATCAAATTAGTTGCCTTTTTTTTTTAATACAAAGCATTTCAATATGCCTACTCCTGCCTACCACAGGACAAACTATTGTATATTATATACAATCAAATCTATAGAAATAATATATTTAGAATATATTTTTAAAGTTTCCAATTGATGTTTTTATTCATGTTTTTTTTGAATATATAAACAAAAAATATATATATTTTTTAATAATTTTTAATATATTTTATTAGATGTGTATAATTTATTTTATGATTTATATTTAAAAAAATAATTATATGGTCCCAATTTTGTATCTCTTTTTTTTATTGCCATATCATTCTTTACCTCTTTTACAATTTTTCCTAACTGATCTAGGTAAATGGTATTGCACTAGTGACCATTTTATAAATTATCTCTTATTTCTAATATTATCTTCATTCTTATCATTTACTTATCTATTCACCTAAAGATATTCTATTTTCCATCCTACTTGAATAGTTTATAAAATTAATGCAAAATTAGGACTATATAAAAATATTTTTAATATGATCATAGAATGAATTGTAAACATAACATATATGCGATAGAAAATTTCAACAATTATAAAGATCATGAATAATATTTCTAAACTGTAAGTTTCACTATAACACTCGTACACAATGTAACAACTGGTTTCTGTCCACTTTTAACACTGTCATATTTGAAGGATGTAATCATAAACATATGACCAAAGACATATGAAAAAGATCTATAATCCCCAAGATGCATATTTCATGCTGAACCAGCACTCATCAGTTGGTCCAGATCACAATCTCTTGCACATATTTATCATTGTTCAGTATATATATAATAGGGGTGGTTAAGATGTTGACTGTGAAGCTGACATGATCATTGATAAATTATAATGATAAATTCAGAGCTGATTTGAATATAAAATATAATTAAAAAAAAAGAAGTAAAAATTCAAAATTATTTTTCATTTAAAAATAATTAAATTTAAAGTAATATCTGTTGTTATTATTGATCTCAAAAATAAACTCAGGTTGAAAGGAGGTGAAAAGAATTAAATACAATACTAAAACAATTTTTTTTTTTCTCTATATTTTCTTGAGTTCGTTTTAAAATTTAGGATCAGCTCAAGAAAATAATTATTTATAGGTAATTTAATAATTGTAATTTAATAAATATTGTATAAAACGAAATGGACAAGTTGTAATATTAGAGGGAGCTGAGGTAATTTAGTAGTAATCATAGTAAATTATCTTCAAAAGTTTGTATCTTATAGAAAAATAATTCATTAGTTCATAAGTATCTTCTAAAAAAGTCATCAATATTTGTGAATACCTAAAAAGCTCTTATAAAAAAAACCCATCAATTCATAAGTACAGTTTATAAAAATCAGGATTTGGAACCGTTATTTTTTTCTGTTCCAGTTTTCATTCAGGCAAAAATAATATTTTTTCTCCTGGTTTTTGGTTTGAAGCCCTGAAAAAAATGTAGTCGCTCTCAGGTACAACTTTCACCAAAAAAATCACTTCCAACACCCAAAAGTTTGCCCATCCCTGATATATAGATAGCATATTACTACAGTTTGATTGATATTTGTCAAATGTGCTATCCTCACAACTTTGACATAAACCACTTAATGAAAGTATATTCATAATTTTTATTAGTTGTTCATAATTATGAATAATATTTTTATACTGTAAGTTTCACTAGCTAGGGACTGATTTCTAGTTATTTTTAACACATTGAGGAGGATAGTAATTTTATATATATGTACTGAACAGTAATAAAGATGTGTATAAGAGAATGTGTCTGGGCCAAATGATGAGTTCTAGTTCAGTCCGAAATGTAAAACTTAGGGATTATATGTCTTTTTCACATCTTTGGTCATATGTTTATGGTAGCATCCCTCCACAAGGTGTTAAAAGTGGATGAATCTAGCCCTTGTCTTGCATGGGAGTGATGTAGTGAAACTTACACTACAGAAATATTATTCATTATTGGATAATCTCTAGTCTTATAAATAACTAATAAAAATTATTGTTACAAAGATCATTATTGAAACTATATATTCAGGAAAAAATGAATTAATGTGCTATCCAATAATATGGAAAATGATCATTGTTAGATAATTGATATGTTAAAAATATATTTAAAAAATATTTATATAGATTTTATTTAATTTATTAATTCACTTTATTTTGAGTTTATTATACTTTTAATGATGACTACTAGATGGAATGGCTATGGAATAATTTGTCACGTGATTGTTAATTAAAAGTAGACATTTTGAAAAGGTTTTTATAAGAAAGGCAAACCAGTTTAGCAATAGAAATAAATTTTATTGAAGTTTACATAAGTTATGTTGTGTAAAGATTAACATTATGGTCAATTTAAAGTTTAAACATGGAATATCTGCAATAATATATTATTGTAAAAATATGTAAACATTTTAATGTCTTTGGTTGAGGTAATAATACTTGATTGTTGGTAATAGTTTGTCTTTGCTACCATTCTTTTAACACAGTTGTTGGCCATTTTCTTATTGCAATTTATTCTAGTAAATCAATTTTAGAACTAAGTCATAAACTTTAATGACCTTATTATATCATATACAAAAAATTGATTTTTTATATTAGCTATTTTGTAATAATTTTTGTTCAGTAATCTGTTATATAGTATTCATCATCTAGTAATATAATAAATTCCATTTATATTCTCAAATCTTATCTTTCCTTTATATAAGCATAATTACTTTTTTTTAAATTAAATCTCATAAGTTTTTTAATATTTTTTTTTCAAATATTGTTTGAAATTCAAGTGACATTTTTTTCGTGTTGAGCTTGTTGAACTTGAAATACAATCTGTAATCTTACTCATAATTGTTTTCTGTGGTTTAAGAAATTATCTTTTTCTTTTATTAAAAGCTAATTAACTACTGTGATTTTTTTAAAAAAATTATTTTTCTAAATATATACAGTTTGTTCACCATCTTTCACTTAAAAATATTTAAGCATTTATTTTTATAACTTCAGATTTAACTTATAGAAATTTAAAAAATTTTTTTTATTTAAGATAAATCTCATTATTTATAAATACAATATTTATTCTCATCTTTATTTCTGTATTTGACCAATTATGACAGCATCAGTAGCTCAAATTTACAATATATAGACTGGCTCCAAATTTGGTCACAATCTGTTGGTCAAAAGTGCAACAAATAAGAATAACATTTTTGATAATAATAATATAACCTCTAAAAATGTGATAATTGTTTGATTCTGATAACTTGAATAAATGTAAACAAAATAATAAAATTTAAAACAAATAGGTCATTAATGAATATTTCTGTAATGTAATTTTCACTACACCATCCTCCTACAAGGTAGGGACATATTTCTATTCACTTTTAGCACATTGTGGAGGGATATAATCTTATGAATATGACCAAAAATGCGAAAAAGATGTATCTTTTTCACAAGTCTTTGGTCATATGTTGATGATTATACCCCTTCACAAGGTGTTAAAAGAGGATAGAAACCAATTGACGATTGTAGATCTTTTTCATTTGTCTTTGGTCATATATTTATGATTATATCCTTCTACAATGTGTTAAAAGAAGATAGAATTTAATCTTTATCTAGCAAAAGAGTGGTGTAGTGGAAATTACACTACAAAAATATTATTCATTAAGTGGATGATCTCTAGTCTAATGAATGATTAATAAAAATTATTAATATACTTATATTAAGCAGATCATTAATTTATAAATCGTAGAAAAAATGATTTTAAATGATGTATCAATCAATGTAATTCATATAGGTGCAGTACCATTTAATTTATAATTTTTAATTCTTTGCTATCTTGGATTAATATTTTTTTTCAGTTTTAAAAAATATATATATATATAGTTAAAAATTCAATGTTTTTTGTTCCATTGTATTAAATTTCTTTTGTCTTTCAAATGTATATTTAAGTTGCTAGAAACTTTATAAATATATAATAGTAATATAATTAACCTTATTTCCTGAAGTGTTTGGTTTTCTTTTTATTTAAATATTTGATTTGCCAAAAAAAAAAAAAAAAAAAAAAAAAAAAAACAAAGAAATATCTGGAGCTAAGTTCTCATCAAAGAACAAAAATGTTTTAATCTGTATGATATTTCTGTTTTTCTTTAAAAAAAAAAAAATTGACCCTGTGTTCAAGGCTTCCATCATACTCTTCATGTGTAAAACTATTAATTTTAATGATTTTTGCAATACATTCTAGATAGTAAACTTATTTTTATATTGGTACAAGCTTTATATTATTTAAAATAAATATTTATTGGGTTTTTTTTTCCACTTTCTTATTATAAAATGCCTATTTATTGGGAATGGGGGTTGTTTCATCACTTTTTTTTGTTGTTGTAGTATATAAGATTTGCAAATTTAAGTTTGTCTTTTTTTTTATCAACTTCAAATAAATGTTTTTTAAAAGAGAAAATAGAAATCACAAATTAATTAAGAATAATTGGTGCTAACATCAGTTATATATATATATTAATTATGAAAATTTACTGAAAGAAAATTTTGAAATGTACTAATTGTATAATTGACTTTATTAAATAATATATATAATTGTATAAGCATGTTAATTAACTGTGTTTATATTTAGACAATTAAAAACAACAAATAGTTGCCTGTTATTAGAATCTTTTAAGAATAATTTTTTTTTTTTAATGATGCAAAATATTAGAACAAATTTTATTAAAAACTTGAAGGAAAATGCAGAATTAAATATGTACCAAATTATCATGGCATAAGTTTCATTTTCCAAAATTGTGTACATTGTCTACTTCATACTTTAGTATTAAACATGGAATGTCAGAATTAAGAATATATTTGAAAAGTTGAAAAATTATTATTAGAAATGAGTCAAAAAAGATTAGTTACTATTAAGATTATGAAACAAGATGATTGGGTGTTGAAGTGAGAAAGTGTGTGTTCATTATTCTTTTAATCAAAGCAGCTCAGCAGAGTAGATATTTTTTTTTTCTTCATATGTCAGAGCATCGTCCGGGACGCGAACTCACAACCGTCTGCAACCAACTACTTGCTTGCAAGGCTGCTGCGATGACATCTCGGCTAACAACGCTTGACTAGAGTAGATATTGTTTTAGAAGGAAGATCAAGAGATAATTTTATAAATAGCAATTCTGAAATAATAGATTGTAAATAGCAAACATAATGTACCGGTCGAAACTCACCACCACCGCAAGTCAAATCGGATTCAAACTCAGCTGAACCAAAACTAAATTCAAACCCAACTCAACAGCTCAGATAGCGGAAATCGACGGCACAGTGCTATGCGCCGAGAACTAGCTCAACGGTTGGTGAGGACTAGAGACTCCTGAGTAACACTAATATCTAAGAATTTATATACTTTGAATAATTTTATAAATTGAATCATATGTATGTTCGGGTTGCCAACACAGACAGCGAGTATTAACATTTAAATAATTATAAAAGAATGATGAACTGAGAAACCAAGTATGTTAGAAAATATTTAATAAGAATAATTTGTTTCGTTTCCATAAAACATAGAATGCATTAATTACCTCTAGTCTTTAAGAGAGTTTACAAATATAATAAGAGTGGCGATCCTTATCATATGCCAACAATTATTACACAACATAGAATTCTATGTCTATGCCCCCAACGAGAAATATAAAGGCGGATAAAGGTATTCATTAAGAACGGAAATGATTGTTCTAATTTTATTACGGTGGAATGTGAGATTTATATTTCACATTCGGGAATCTATTCATGAAGAGCAAAACATAATTTTAGGGCATAACTTTAAAATTGATTTGAAACTTATTTAATTAATAATATATTTGAGAATTTGTTCGACTTTAATTTAAATCACTTCATCATGAATTACGAGCATGGAGAGGGTTTTACCGGAACAAAGATGCAACGGTACTGACGGCTTACGAGACAGAGGAAAATTGAAATACGATCGCTAGTCGATGATCGAAGTCCTATGGCGGCTTGCATCTAACAAGTCTTACGCCCTTTGACTAATGAATACGAAAGGAAGTACTTTCTTCCTTGAGAAATTTAAATAAGAGAATATGATCACCGACCAGCCTAACGGAGCGGAAGATTGCCCTGCGTCAGCAACGTTCGATGATGATGACTTGATAGTCATCGTTGAAAAATAAAACCCATGTAGAATGCTCTACGTGATGACTTGACCAATTAATTAAAGTCAAACGAGCTTTTATCGAACTATTTTAAAACATTTATAAACTATATTAATTATGCCCTAATTATCGTGCACTTCCTGAATATTAATACAAACTAACAAAAGTTGAATTAAAATATATTTAACCCTTTATCGACCCTTTTGCAAAAACATTTTAAATATATATATATATGGATAAATAAATCAAGATTAGTGAAGCAAGAAAATACCATTTTAACATTATATGAATATATATAAACACTTGTAACTTAGGAGCTGGGGACATAGGTGAAAAACGGAGCTAATAGTTTATTATTAGCCAATTATAAAAATCATAAACATGTAATATTTTCTTTCGACTCGATGATTGATAGAACTTATAAATTTAGTTCTAATGGGTGAGAATTACTATTTGAAATTAATATTATAATATTTGCATGAGGCAAATAGAACGGGGGAGCTCATCGAGTTCAAAGATTATTGGCATATAATTTTAAATAAACGACATTAATAAAGCATACAAATATATATATTAAATGAACCGCCAGGTAAGAAAGAAAAAGTTTAAAGACTAGAGATTGAAAGAATTACGCTATAGATTTACAGTAGCATTTTATAAATATTTTTACATTGAAGAATAAAGAGCTCTTAAATAGGAGGAGAGTAAAATAAAGTTCGAACTGGCCAGAAAGTTTAACGTTCATTATAGAAATATATTACCCCTTCCGCTGGTCCTTAAGTTGCACCTCCAGGTTGTTGAAAACGTAGGCATCATTGGTTGACTACTGGAACAGTATTTTAGTAGCTTTCATAATTTTAGCAGAATGATCGGTCCGGAAAAAGGTTCAGCAGCTCCATTGAAAATTTCTCGGGACTTTAGGAACCGTAGCCAGATTCCTGATGTTCTAGCCCTCTATCATGATGAAATACAAATTAATATGCACAGAGTTCACTGCACTACTCTACAACAAAGCTAGTTTTTTTTTTCTGACTTTTCAGGGCTATATATACTGTTCACTGATGCCTCCGGCTAGCGCTCATTTTATTATCAATGTGTTTTTTTATAATTAGTTGTTTTCGAATACATTCCCTCGATAAGGCTTTCAAACTAATTAGCTTGAATTCCTTCTCTAATTGAAAATGAATTCTTAAAATCTGAAAATGATTTAATTAGAAAAATGAATCCTTATCTTTTTCCAATTCATAAAGCTTTACTATTGTTTTTAAGAATTTTAAAGCTTATCGAAGGAATGTAGCTTTTAATCACCGAAACTTTACAAATTATTTAAAGGTGAAAAAAAACAAGTATTCCCGACGCAATGAAACTTTCGAACAATTATATATATTTAATATTTACAAATATATATACGCACAATCCACGCAATTTAATATATATAAATTCATGAATATTTTATCATGAATTTATTTAGAGAATTGATCAATTTTAAACTAAACTAATTAATTTTGCTACGCATTTGAAATAAGTTATCATTATGGAAATTAGCGTGGATTGAACGTATAAAGCCCCATTGCATCGGAAATTTAAGGTTAGTATTAGGGTAAATAACATGAAGCTAGGATCGAACTCAGATCCGACTGCTTCAATAATGATTAAGAAATAGAATTCATTTACAAAGAAACTAAAAAATTAAAAATGAAAGTAAATATAATTGTATAATGATAAAGAGGGATTGGAAATTTCTGCTTAATCAGGAAAAGGAAAGATGTGATTGTAGTAGATTTTCAACTTGGGATTAAAAAATGAAAGTGATGAATGGCTGATAAAATTTTTGCATAGAAAATAGTATGATCAATATGTGGTTTTAAAAATAAAAGAATAATTTAGAAATGGGTAGCACCAGATAATTACAACATTATTGTTAGATATAGGTGTATATAATAATTCAGTATAAGTTAAGGGTATAGCCTTGAGAATGTATGTGATCACCTTAGAATTGACAAAGATTGATATCAGAGTTTATTAGTGACTTGAAACTAAATTTTACGAGAATGTTTTATAGCAAGAAAGAAAGGCTGTTGATAAATTCAGGAGAGACATAAGGAATTTTTTCCCATATTTATGACATAAGTTTAAATTTTAGTAAGATAAATGATAACATAAATATAAATAAACTACATTGTGTAGAAAAATAAAAAAAGCCTTGGAGCAGTGATGAAAGAAAATGGTAAAAAAGAGATGGAAATAATGAAAGTACTAAAATAGTTGGAAATATGTATAGAAAGATTAGAGGTATATTGAGATGTATAATAGAAAAAGTTACCAAAATATTAGAAAATAAATTAAATGAAGTAAAAGAATTATTAAGAAAAAATTATATGATTTAAATTGTAATAGAATAGGATATTTTGGATGAGAAACTACAGTTGCAAGAATGAAATAACATTTTCATTAAACTAAATTATTAGAAGATATGATACATTGTAAAGATGGGAAAGGAAAGAGTTTAAAATGATTTATATAATAAAAATAATAAACTGTCTTTTGTTTTAATAAATTAAGTGAGATGTGAAGTAGATATGGATGAAATAGATTATGCAGTTATGGAGTATTATGAGGTAAATGCTTTAAGAGGAAACATTTTTAGAAGTTAATTTATTACCCAGGACAATAACTCATAAATGTAGGTGAAATGTTGTTGTGAAAACAGAGATGTTTTTATAACAACTTGGGAATGTTTATGATTGAATAATAAAGTTACTATTTAGAAAAAGAAAAGATATTAGAGTTGTCACTGATATAATGAAAATTATGTTGAGAGAGATATTTAGAAAAAGAAACAGAAGTTTATATGTGTTTCATTAATCTTTAAAAATTGTTTAAGAAAATAGATTGGGATACATTGTAGATATTTTAAAAATAATGGTATAGATTGGAAGCAAAGATGATTATTAGGCATTCTATATTGTAACACATATTTGTACATTCTGAACTGACATGATGAGATCTCAAATCCTACCAACTTCAACTTATTTCCCATCTCTCTGTGATTTAATACTCTATGGATGACATTTATGAGGTTACACACGGTCTCAATTTCTTCAATGAGCTGGCATAGCAATGGGAGAAATATGAGACTCTGAGGAAAAATTAATAAATTAACACAAATTAAAGATTAACTGAACAATTTAACATGCTATGACTTAAGTACTGCAAAATATATATATCAACAAAGATTGGATGATTTGGGGTGGATTGCGAGAAAACACATTAAACAATGATTATTTTAAATATATTTAATGAAATAAGAATTAAATGAATTAATTAAAAATAAAAGAACAGAAATATTTAGTATTGGTTGAAGGGGTTACACACACAGGTGTTACAATAGTGATGAGGTGGATAATGATGCAGTAATCCAATAGTAATGCAATTTATATAATTAATTATCTACGGTCTATGACTCATGCTTAGTATGGTATGCCAAACTATTCTTTAGGTTTGCTAATGGTTAGTTAAACATTCACCAGGATGATACAAATAAAGAGCATTAAGCTACTAATTCTAATATACTATTCATGAACAATTAATATGCTAGAAATACAGATTCATTAGATAAAACCAGATTTGAAGTTCAGGCTAATGCTGAAGATTATTAATAAAGTGGAACGAACTGGTTACTATAGATTGGTGTCTGAGACTATGGCACTAAAACATTAAATTAAAGATCGCTGTTTATCATGGGATTTAGTACATACCCTTGGATCAGATGGCTTGCTAGCGTAATGGGGAACATTTCTAGTTCGATGAGTCGGATAAGCTTTGAATAAGTGTGGCCTGTCACCGGTAACCCATTTAAGAAGATGTAGCAAGGTGTTATATGTGCTTAATAAAGACCCATTTGCAATGCTTGATAATACTACTAATATGTATTTAAATAACTAAGAAGTGCACTTAAATATCTATAGTTTCAGTCTGCTGAAACTAACTCAACCCAGTTCTTAAAATAGCATATCATAATGATACTAAGAAAGGGTTAATTAAATATCAATCTCATTATATATAGTGAATCTGTATATAATTCTTTATGATAAAATAAGAAAGAGAAAGCATATTTTAGGCCTTGCAACATTTACAAATATGCTGTTAATATCATCCCTGGTCACAATCTAACTCATAGATATAATAATGATTTGAACGGATTAAGCAAACTTTAATAAACTTATGAACAAATATTAAATAACTAAATATAGATAGCAACAAGCGCATAGCATAGCGATCTGTTGTTATCTCATAGAATAGATTTTCAAAGCAGCAATTTCTAGCAGTTAAAAAGCAATGATAGTATTAGGCTGGAGAGCTTCTAATTGTCTCTCCCAAAAGTTTACTAAGTTAATTACTCTCTCCTTTGAAATATTGACATGTCGTAAGATATAAATTTAGGAATGCAATAAAATAATCAGAATAGAAAATAGGCATGGCTACAGATGATAAAAAGGTTAAATAATAACTGATTACAGCTATTACAGCTAAAGAACAATTATTAGCTTACATTTATATGCAAGTTTATAATTACATTCAGAGGTTTACTTTATAAGAATTTTAATTACATGAGAATTTATAATTTAATAAACATTCATAATAGCTAGCTTAATTCATCATCATCAACCATTATCAATCCACTGCAGGATGAAGGTCTCTCCAAGTTCAATCCATCTCCAAACTTTAGCTTCTCTTCTCCACATCACCCCTACACACTTTCTTATTTCATCCATTCATCTCACATGTGGTCTCTTTCTAGGTTTTTTACAATCTCTTGGAATCCAGTTTAAGATTATCATCTCTTCTAGCAATATGTCCAGCCCAACTCCACTTCAGTCTTTTACTTTTTTCAATGAGGTCAGTAACACCTGTTTGTTCTCTTACCCATATATTGCGTTTTCGATCTCTTAATGTCATTCCCAACTTGCATCTTTCCATACTATTTTGAGTGGTCTGAAGTCTCTATATTGATCTTCTATTAAGTGTCCAAGTCTCATCTATAAGTAAGAAGTGGTAAAACACATTTATTAAAAACCTTCCTTTTCAAACACATAGGCATATTTCCTTTTAGTATCAAGTTATTTTTACCAAAAGCATCCCAACCAACTTTAATTCTATGATTAATTTCATCCATTATGTTTCCATCTGTATTAACAATCTGACCAAGGTATTTGTAACTGTTAACTTCTTCTAACTCATCATAATCAATCTTTACTTTCATATTTTGAGAAAATCCATTAAACATTACTTTAATCTTTTTAACATTTATCTTTAGTCCTACTTTCATCTGATAATTCCTGCAACATTTCCCGCAGCTCTAAAGCATTATTTGCTAAAACAGCTACATCATATGCAAAATCTAAATGACTTAAATAATCTCCATTTACTTTCATTCCTTTAGCTTCCCATTTTAATCCACAAAATATTTCTTGCAGCACTGCTGTAAAAAGTTTTGGAGATGTGGAGTCACCCTGTCTTACACCCTTTTCAATGTTGACTTCCCTAATATCATTATGTAATCTAATTGTTGCTGTTGCATTTTTATAAATATTTTTTAAAATATGACAATATCCCGGATCTATACCTTGATAATCCAATGCTTTAATCACTGAAGAAATGATTATAGAATCAAATGCCTTTTCATAATCTATAAATCCAAAGCATAATGGCAACTCATATTCATTTGTCCTTTGTATAACTTGTCTCAGTACCTGGATATGATCTACTGTATTAAAACCATTTTTAAATCCAGCTTGTTCTCTTGGTTGATGGAAATCTAATGTTCTCTGTAGACGAGTTATAATTAATTATGTTGGTAAAATTTTTGTATAAAACTGATAAAAGGCTGATAAGTCTATAATTTCTGATATCTTCTTTATCACCTTTTTTAAATATTAATATTAATACTGCATTCTTCCAATCATCTGGTACATCTTTATCATTTAGACATTTGGTATATAACTTTGCTAAGAAATTTTCTATTTCTTCACCTGCTTTTTTTAATATATCAATTATAATTCCATCATTACCTGGAGCCTTTTCTTTCTTTATACATTTAATTGCATGTCTCACTTCTTCATTTAAAGTTCTAGGCAATTTGGAAGATGTAATAGATATAGGAGGTACTTGTTCTTTATTATTATATAATTCTTGATAAAAGTCCATGATGTCATCTCTTAATTAAAGTGGTATAAGTTTTAAAATTAGATTTATAGAGCCCTCCGGTGAAGAAGTATTACCATTTATTTTCTTGGAGCTGGGTTGTTCGGCATTGGAAGTAAGCGCTGGCACTTTCCCTTGATGGATTGCTCCTCTGTGATATCCTTCCTTGGGCAGCAATTGGTAGTTAAACTTCTCCATCCTGGCGGTGATATTGATTATCATTGCAACGTGAAGGATGGGTTGAAGGTCACCATTTTTCTGTAGGAACATTGCACATTTGTGGCCTTCCTAGCTGCTCATATTGAACTTATGACTGGCGTAGCTTCCTGTAGCAACAAGTTTGAATTATATATTAGATATCCCGTCATTGGTGAAATATAGGGTTTATATACCAATTTCTATCCCTATATTACATTTGCCTCCAAGCTAGGTTTGCAGCATAAAAATCCAATAGCTTGTTTATAAGTTTTACTCAAAATTATAAAATGTAGCTTTTCTATTGTTAAATCTCCTAATCAAACAATTTTATCTTAGTGTAACCAACCTGATCCCCATGTGAATAGGAAATTGTGCTGTGTGATCAGGTTTGCTTTCATTAAGGTGTACATTAAGATTTGTTATTGTCAAATTACAGATTTGTTAACATGTAATTTTAAACAGGTATGTATGGGGTGTGAGGGGTGATTTCTTGCTAATAAGATTGATTTTAAATTTACTAAATTAACAATTTATTATATAAATATTTCATTATATATGTATGCTGGTCATCTGTGAAATTGTATATATATGTGAATCTTAAGGAAATAGTGAAATAAATTTATAGGCATAAACTTATATATGTGCTGTAACATTACTAAATCTATTACATGTTACAGCTTATACTCACATATATATAGGTGTGCTGGTACATATATAATGATGTTTACACAGATATCTTTAAATAGATATACAGACCATAGATATATGCACAATCGATGGGGTTTAATATTAGTACAAGTACTACTATGGGATATAGTAGGCAAAATATGTAGTCTGATGGAATATACCATTTCAATATGAATCAAAAAGTTATTTAGTCTTTTTATAGGAGATATAGGAATACGAAAGGAAATAAGTCAGGGATATTATTCAATCTTGCTAAATACTGAGTTTCAGAAAAATAATTGCATTAGTTTTAATGATGATATATCAGTATTTGTAAATACTGAGAATATTTTAAATAATAAAATTTGTAGAAAGTTTATTACAAAAAATAAGTGCACCTGAATCTAAAGCAATGGTTATAATTAGATATTATATATAAAAAAAATTAAATAATAGTTATAGTTAATGTGAGAGGATTAAGGCTTTTACATTTTTAGATAATTGATTTTCTGCTAATGAAAATAATATCAAATTACATTTGGAGTGAGAATTGTAATGGGTAACTGACTGTAATAAAGATTGGATGTTATTTTATGGCATATTAAAATTAGAATTAAGAAAGAAACTTGCTAAATATTTTTATCTATGGAACAGAGATAGACAATTAGAAGGAAAAAAGAGAAAATATTGGAGATTTTTGAAATACATATGTTTTCCTGAAGGTTTGTGATGATGCTATTTAATTTTATTTATATATTGGACTATTTCCATCATCAAATATTAAGTATTGAATGTCTTTAGAAAAATGTAACTTTATTTAAATATTTCCATTACATTCAACTATTAGTAATAGCACACAGGTTAGTATATTTAAATAAAGTTTAATTTTTTCTAAAGACATTAATATTAGATGATGGAAATAGTCCAATATATAAATACAACTGGAGTTAGTAATGTTGAAATGTTGGACAGAATTATTATGAAGTAGAAAAGGAGTTGAATTAGACACTAATTAAAGGCAGAGGAATTAAGTGGATATATTGGAATGATCTTTGGAAGGCAACAGAAAGTTTATTAATAATTTAAAAGAAGAGACTAATTATGAACATTTGAATTAAATAAAATATAGAACACATGTTAAAGATGAATGAATTGTCTTTTGGAAAATAACTAAAGATGGTAATTATATACTAATAATAATGTGTATTAAAATGTTGCAACATATAAATGCATATAAAGAATGAACTTTTTCTTATTGGTTCGTGTAAATATATTTATAAAGTAAATTTTTAATATATTTTTCTTACATATTGAAACAGTCAGTTTCATCCACCTGCCTGTTTCATGTATTTTATCCCCCACACCTATCTCTATGCCAGGTTTAAACCCTCTCAGAATATCCATTTAAATAACATTAAAGTACTATATATATGGGATCGCACATATATATGTGAATGGTAAGTTTTTAATTTAATAGTATATGTATATATTACAGATATGTATTCATTTTAAAAGATTTTTAGTTTAAGAAATATTTTAGTCTAAATTATTTAATCAATTTTATCGTTATATTACTGAAATCGCACATGTATATAAGCCATTTCCGTTGTTGTTATTCTGCATATATAGTAATGAAAGTAGTTTTATACTAATTATCAAAACAACTTTTAGTTTTCCTTGTAAACAACTTTTAAATTAGGTCACACAATAGTCCTAAAATAGCGTGAACTTGATTTTATAAATCTAAAATTTTAATGACAATTCGCAGAATTTCATAGAGTTGTCACAATAAACTGCAGGGGGGGGGTAGAAAAACAAAATCTAAATTAGTTGTTGTCATTAAATGTTTTTCTAAAATAATGGGTTTTTCATATATGGATAAGCTGTAAAAATAAACAGGTGGCCAGAGTTAAGAAAATATAAATACTTAAAAGTTTTATGGCCAGAAAAAAAAAGAAGTGTTATTTTTAATAAGTGAATTGTAAATCGAACCCATGTTCATTTAGTCTTTGAAATGGTAGGGTAGGCCAGCAATCACTAACCTCTCTCCTTGCTGGGGATGGAAAGAACTTTGGTCGATGAAACACAATGAGCCATATATCAGCCAAAGCAGCTTGTGGAAGAACCTCCATTAATTTTAAATCATCGTGAAAAGTGTCAACTTATTATTGTCCCAAGTACCCAGAACTGCAATGAAGACAGCTGACCGGGAAATTTTCACTCAGAGATCTGTTCATAAACTGTGACTTTCAATTCTTTATTTTAAAGCTAGCTATTTACTAAACCTACCTTTATAAATACCTTTTCTAAAATCTGCAAAGAAAGCTGTTAAATGTAATGTTTAAATCTTGTCTAAATGTAAAACGTGTAATATTAAATTCGCTTTTAAAATGTAAAATTATGATAATCTATTTTAAACTAAATGTATAATTTTCTGCGGTCTTCTATGCCTATTTCTAATCTATTCAATTTATTCTATAATTTTATCATTGTACTAATACATGTTTAATATGCCAAATAACCCGAAAACGCGAGTATTTATAAGTATAATTTTAGCTTATCGCTGTGCGAAGGTAATTTCAAATCTTCGCTATAATAAATATTAAATAATTGAATTATTAATTTTTCACTCACTGTTTCTAGATCATGTTATTATTTTACTGATTAATTTTGTGTATTAATATTCTAATAATCAATCGTTCTCTAGTTAAAATTGTAGTTTGTTTAATTCTAGTTATAAATTATAACTATTTATATATGTAACTCGCACATCATAGGAACTAGCCACAGAGATATTCTCAAAGCATATTTTAATGTTTTATTCATAATTACCCCGCAAATATGCTTTGTCCTCCTTAGATTTATATATGTTGAGATGCAGGTGATAATCTTAAACTAGGTTACTAATTAATTTAGTCCCTAAATAGTATATTTGAAATACTAAATTTGAGATCTGGGTTATATAGATATGCAAATAGATGCTATCTATTTTTAAGGCATGCCAAGATAAATTTACAGATTGCGTTTTATATATATATGTATAAGTTGCGGATGTGTCCTTACTAAGTACACAATGTACAATTATCTGCTTGTTGCATGATTCTTGATGAGTTGCTGGCGGAGGTCATATAGTTCAGGTAAAACACTCTTTTAGAACTGGGGCACAAGGACCCAGATTATTCATAATTAATGCTTATCCAACTCCCTGCACTACTGATGTTCCTATTCGTAGCAAGTTGATTGGTTGTAGGGTAACCGAACTTTCGAGGCTGAAGCCCGTGAATAATGACCGATTTGCACCTTCTAGCTTTATTAATATTTTAATATGTGCCATAGAGTATATAGGTAAACCTATAATAAACCAGTTTTCTCTCCCCTTATATTAAACGCTTATCTAGCGTGTGTATATTCTAATCTAGGTTAACACGCTAACCTGTGTATCTCTGAGCCTGATTATGTGCTCAACTTAACTTGATATACAGATAGACACCATAGGGGCACTATTAAGTTAGTTTTATAACTTTGGCTATTAAGTTCCATATGATTTAGCAGACTACAAAGGAGCTAGAAATTTGGTATATTAATATAGGCATAAACTTAAATACTGCACAATACTTTATTGAACACTTATAGTGAGATAACATGTAACATTAATCTCATTAGTTATGTGACACATGCGTGTGTAATCTTTCATGTTCTTATTACATAATTCTGTATATTTTAATTTTACTATCTTTTATTTTATTTATTAAAGTAATATTACTTAAAATATAACTTGTTTTCATATCTTTATTGTTCATTTTATCCAACTCTATATTTATTGCCACATACATCATTGTATATATATATATAGATCATTCTATTAGGTTCCGTAATTAATCACTTAGTCATATGTGTGTATATCTGACTAAATCAGTGTTAAGTTAGTTAATTTATGAGTTTCTTGCTCCACCCTGGGTAACTGCTGGACTGTGGTTAAATTGAATGTCTGTGTAACTTGAGAAATGTCATCCATAGGGTATTAGATCATTGAGCAGAGGTGAAAGGATTGAATGTTGGCTGGATTCTGGATCCCAGCATTCAAATTTGGTCAGCTTTAAGTGTATTTTGCCTGTGTTCTAGATTTTGTTACGTGGAGGGACAATTTTTACCGTTACAATATATAAGTAATCTCAGTAATTTAAATCACTTTTGAGAATAAATATCTTCTAGTTATGGATGCTAATTTTTACATTTGATTTATTGTAGACAAGTATACAGCATAAACTTATGATCAGATCTTATAAAGCAATCTGCTATGCAGCTGTGATATTTTTTAGCATCCATGATTTTTGATTATGCTATAATAAAAGACATTCATTATTAAATAAATATTTCTTTGTCTTAGATTATTATAAAAGCCATTTAGCTAGAAATTTGTGTATCTATTTTTTCATAAAAGAATATCAAAACTAAGCACCACATTATTTTTGTCTTACATTTAATCTGCTTGCTGATAGTAATTTTTTACCAAACTAACTCTATAAGCATGAACAATTAAAAGGTATTATTTAATAGTATACAGCAGATTTCCAAGGCCACTTTCTGATTTATTTTTTGGTAGGAAACATTGTTATACATTGTTTTTTTTTTTAGTGGCCTTTTTTTTTTTTATTTGCTAAATTTTAAATACCCTAGGTTTTAAAATTCAGGCTTATTGCCCTTTCTTTAAAAGACAACATTAGCAATTTGGTGTCTAGCAAATTACTCATATTTATAGAATTAGTTCTGAAATGAGGGGGAAATATTACTGTTTCAAATATTGATTAAAGTAGCTGTATAATATTTTGTTTTGGGAAAAACTTAACTTTGCCAAAAAGTAAAAAGTTGAGATTTTTTTCTTTTATGGAATTGTCTCTGGAGTAAGAGGAAAGAGATTATTACTGTCACATTCAGATTAAATGTAAACAGGAAGAGTCTTTTGATGTTCTGCATTTACCTTATGTCTGAAGTCAATAAAAGATATAGCTGCTAATGTACTATTAGTCTATTATAGCTAGGTGAGGATTTTGGGTTAGGTTTAAAACTTTAGGATGTTTGAAATTTCACCTAGTAATTTTAATAATATATATAAAGATTATTGGATTATTATTTAATGACACTAATATTTTTCATTGAAAGAACCAGTGAACTAAAAACATTCTAGAAATTTGATGTGCATTGATTGATTGCCCAGAAAAAAAATTAATGTTGTGGCATTTATATTTATGTTTCCATCTAAAGAACTTTAGCTATGACAGTGTTTTCATTTAAGAAGAAAGTTAAAACTGAACCTAAGCCAAATTTAAAACGTTTACTAAAACCCAATAATACATTATTTTTATTGTGATTAAAATTAATTATTAAAAAAGAAATTTTAGATGATAGTTACAAGTGTAGAAAAAGTACTCAATGAGCTTTTCAGTAAAAATATTAAAGTACATAAAAGATATTTCATTGTGAAATTCTTTAAAGGTATTTTGTAATAAATTATAATCTTGTTTTCAAAATTGTTAATGATTTTGATTCATTTAGTTCAAAGTAAAAACAGTCTAGATCTTAAATATTGTTCATAGAATTTTTATGGCTGTCTTTGCTTCACTGCCTCTCAGTCTCATATTCTCCATTTTCTTCTATTTCACATTATGAGTTTTCTACTTTCTAAGCAAATTTATGTAAGATTGGTAAAAAAGAATGGTGGGTCTAGTCAATATTTATTATTTGAACCATAATTTCTACCCATTGTTATCCCCCCCCCCCTTCATACTTCTTTTTTCTTATTAATATCCCCCCTCCCTCTTTTTTATATCTCTTGAATTTTTATAGCTCATTTATTTTCATCAATCTAATATATTTTAAATATGTTAATTAAACATATTATTAAAAAAAAATCTGATATAATGATGACACATTATATCATTTAAAGTCATTAAAAGAGCATTAAATGTATCTATTTTTACAATTTACTTCTAAAAAACTTTGCAATAATTGTGTTTACATTTATCAGGAAATTTATAAATGAATTTGGATCAAATAGTTCAAAAATTAAAAAAATAACCACGAATCAAACTTTTATTAGAATAATGAATCAAAGTAATATATGTTATATTATTAATAGATTTTCTAAAATCATTATCCAGAATTTAATTTTTTTTTTTTTTTTTAATAATAATGAGATTATATACAAATATGAGTGATAGACTAGAAAATTAAATGTTAAATCTTTATTTAACATTTTCCAGATTTTTTTTTTTAAAAACATTAATTATTGTTAATATTAAAATACAGATTAGTTCATTTTACAGATAAGCAAAACAAACAAACTAAAATTTATCAGATAAAATCAATATTTATATCTATGAAGTATTATTTATTTTTATAAAGAAATATATGGATACATTATCAGTTTTATTTTTATAATGTTAATTGTGAACATGTCTAATTATTTTTTAACTAAGATCATATGAGATTTTGCTTTATTTATTATTAATGTGTTTCAGTATTAAATTTCTAATCTAGTGTTATATATTTTCACATAGGATAAGAAGACCATATGTTACAATGTGTATTTTTATTAGAGATCTGTAAAAGGAAGCATTGTAAATTTATTCTAGTTAGTGGGGAGAAAAAAAATCTAGATGGCATTCTATTTTAGATTGGAGGAGACCAATAACCAAGTCAAACAATCCTATATATTTCTGAAGTATAATTTTTATTAATATTGTCATGCAAAATAAGGATTATTTTCTGTATGCTTTTAATACCTTATGGAGGGGTGTAGTCATAAACACATGACCAAAGATGTGAAAAAAACATTTCGTACTGAACTACACTCATCAGTTAACCCAAATCACAATCTCTTATCCATATCTTTATCTTTGTTCAGTATATATATATATATCAAATTGTTATAGTTTAATTGATGTGTCAAATGTGCGCCATTTTCATAACTTTGACATAAAACATTTAATGAAAATATATTAATAATTTTTATTAGTCATCATTAGATTCGAGATTATCCATTAATGAATAATATTTCTATAGTAATAATTTTCACTCGTGATTTGGGCCAACTGATGAATCCTGGTCCAGTATGAAATGTACATCTTGGCTGTCATCAATCTTTTTCATGTCTTTGATCATATGCTTATGATTACATCTATTCACAAGGTGTTAAAAGCAAATAGAAAACATTTCGCTACCTTGCATTAGAATGTTATAATGAAAATTAACTTTGCAGAAATATTATTCATTATTGGAATATCTATATTTTAATACAACTATCATTTTAATATTCGAATGTACTAATCTATGATCTATCCAACAATTCGTATTTATAATTGCGTACATGATGTGAACTCTTATATTTTGATTCTTAACTATAATGTAATCTATTAAATGCCATTGCTCTAAGCAGGATGCATCCATATTCTTTTATAGTGATTTTTTTGCCTAAACAAAATGTTTTTAATAGTCAAGCCATGTATTATGCATAAATTCAATAATTAAAAACAATTTGAATTTACAACATCAATGCCAAAGTTTATTATCTGTATCAAAATGTGTGTTAAAGTCTGCAAGAAGAAAAATTCAATCTTTTATTGGTATTGCTGTAATAATGCTATCCAACAAAGAATAAAAATTTTCCTTCTTTGAATTTTAATCGAAGGCTGAAACTTAAGTGCTAACAAAATGAGTCCTAGTATCATGAGGTGAGTTTTACCATTATTAGCCTTTAATTAATATGAGGAATTCCAATAATAGAAGATATTAAATTAGACTTTACAGCAAATCTATCTCCGGACACTCTCCTTTTCTATCTGTTTTACTAAACTTTTTCTTGTAGAAGGGTTTTACTGTGATGGTGCCTTAGCTACCAATGTAGTTCTCTGTTATGATCCTGAAGAATTTGTATCAAATAAAATTTATATATTCCACATGCCTATATTTAGGAAAAAAAAGATTTATAATACATTATTTTAATACTACTATTGCCTTCTACTTTATCACTAGTACTGATATTATTATTACTATTATTATTATTTCTATGTTACAATAAGTAATCCACTGGGTTATCAGAACTTCACCAGACTATGTGAGACAGATCATATTTAGATCACACTTTCTAGGTACTTCCACTTTTATGATAGGTAGAGGGATTCCTAAATAAGACTGTCTAAACATAAATCTTTGCTAGTTGAAACTCCTACTGACCTTTTGCATGGTAAGGACAGCCAGCTTACTAAACCTTTTCCCGCCATTGGTTTCTTAATTTTTGAGGTAAAAAAATAAAAACAGTAATTGGAGTCAGAATTGTTGTAAGTGAAGTTAAAGAATGAAAATGTTGCACAAACACAGATGTTCCATGGCATGATAGGCTTAAAAAAAAACAGGTCCTATAATAATTTAAGTGATTGAAAAATGAAAAGAGAAAACAATCTAACTTTTTATGAACCAACACTTATTCTACGCGGCAGAAAGAAATGTTTGTTAGGCATTGTTTATTTGTTATTCATAATTGACTTTCATATCCAATTGTCATTACATTATCTGCCACATGTAGAATCTGTTGGTAGCCTCAACAAAGCACCCATATATCAGGATTCATTATTTTTGGAGGGAATAGATATTTCAATAGTATGCCTTAGCATCTACTTCTGAGTTGGCTTTTGCAGATATTTCTGCAGTATAGTGGAAACTTCTACAATTGGATGTTCATATGTTACTATTGTCCTAAATTATAACGCATCTAATTTGCTTGGACCTTTATTTGTATAATAGTTTAGAAAAGGTTAGTAATAAGCAGCTTATTTATAATTTAATGATATTGCCATCTAGTTTTTCAGATAGACTATCTTCTCAAATATATTTAATTCTTCCTCCTCAAGTCTTCAATGCTTTAAAACATGACATTTTGTCAATGACCAAATAATTACATAGATGCATAGAATGTATAGACAAAGGGATTTTAATCACTTAATTACATGAAAATTTAATAATATAACATTTATTACTGTATATAATATGAGACATATTACACAAAATAACTAACTTACAACAATCCATACAATATTTTCTGAAAATAATAAAAATATAATAATTTAATATCTAAAACTAATTTATAATAAATTTCTTTGATATATTGATTCAATGTATTTTGATTGTATATGTAAATGTAATATTTGCTAATGATTATTAACATATTAGAAAAAAATATAAAGAAGTTTTAAATGCATTAATTCAATATTAAAGCTTCATTCTAATCTTAATATTTCAATAGAATATTTGTCTATATGCTTTGTAATATATATATTTAAAATCCTTCTGCTTCAAAATTTCTTGGATATTCTTTATATAATTGTTTTATTGATGTTTCTATGTCTCATGAATCTTTGTTGGTATAATCTTTTCCAGAATTCACACTTATGATTTAATAATATGCTTTATGGAAACTCATACTTTGTAAAAAATAGATGAAACTTCACAAATGAACAAGTATCTTTACAGTTTTAGGAGGCTTTTAAGGATGGTTTTCATTTCATCTCAGTTGCACATTCAAATGGACAATAATGCACAGCCTAAATGGGAAATTTAGCATGTTTTATCTTAGAACTTCCCAACTCCTAGAATTAAAATCATCATAAATAAAGAGATTGTATAATAATACTTTTTTCTGGCTATTTTCTTTGCTTATTTTATACTAACTTGCATTTAGTAAATTATTGGTTAGTATTGACAATTCACTCTCCCTATTGGTGGGCTCACTATTAAATAATCACAGAATTTTCCTAATGATAGAAATAACCAGACAATAATATGAAAACTGTGTAATAGTAATAGTAATGCATATGAAAATTTTCTTTTTAAATACTTATCTTTTGTGCCATTTCTATTTTGGCTTAAGCATATTGCCTTATAATCTCATTTCAAAAACAATTTTAATTTTTTGAAATTGTTATTTCGTAAGGCAGAGGTTTTCCCCTTTTCCTTAATGAATTTTTTACTTTATTCCTTAAATTTTATATACATTAAACATTTTATATAATTGACAAATATAATGTATTAAATTTGTTTAAATTTAGTAATTTCATAAAACTGAAAATATAACTTTGATTTACAAGCTTTTCTTTCAAATTGAAATGTTTAATATTTTGAATTCTTATATTTTCTTTCTTTTTCATTTCCATGTTTATAAATAATAATTAATTTTTTTGGAGATGCTAAAAATAAATTATTTCTCCCTCTTCAATATTTCAAAGCATGCTTATGCAAATAAATGAAAGATGTTTATTTTGTCTGAATAAATGTCGGCTTCAAATGTTTAAATTTAATTATACATAAATATAACTATGAGACCAATGTGTGTCTGTAAATATATATATGCGTGTTACAGGTTTGTATATATAGTGTGCCAAAAAATGAAAACTATTTGCTAAATTAAGAAAAATACCTATGATCATCTTTTGTGTAATGTTTCTAACTACATTCTTATCTACATACAATACTACCTCTTTGCTGAAAGACTATTGGAAGAATTTCAGTGTATTTTACTGTTGACAAAAAGTTTTTTTTCATTGTAGTCTTTATCATTGGAAGGACATAGAAGTTGCAAGAAGTTAGATTTGGTGAATAAAATTAAATCTGATGAGCAGTTTTTTTTTAAAAAAAAACCCCCACACAAATTATATGCTCAAAACATTTTTCAGTCTTAGAGTACATTTGCATGTGTATTGAGTGAAACTATCAGGAAATATATCACATTATGACATGTTAAATATTCTTCAAGTATTTATGTGTGGCTTTCGAAAACATTTTTGATTCATAGCTCAGAATTATATTTATTTATTTTTTTTTTTTGAGATATTATACCATTTATTTACTCTTAATGAAAATACAGTTCTAATTTTTTAATGCAATTGTTCAAATTATTAATGCTAATGTTCTAATTATTACAGCAGAAGAATAAATGTTTTATAAACAAATATTTTGAATTAGTATTCAGCAATTTGAATATTACAAAACTAAGCAATGTAAATAAAGTACATATTTTAAAAATATAAATTGAAAGTATTATTTAAGATTCTCATTCTTCAAATGAATGTATAAAGATATCATTGAAATGGCAAAAGATTTTCAAGAGGCAATTCTGGCTAAACCAATATTCTTTGGTTGTTCCAGAGATAACAGACTTCTCTCAAATATCTTGTTTATCATTTATTATTATAATACCACGTAAAGCCCCGTGTTTTTTTTTTAATTGATTGCTTTAACAAATTTTTTTTTTTTTTTTTTGAGATTTAATGTAAAATAAACAAAAAATTTTAATATATATTAAACGTGAGAAATGTAACCAGCCGCTAGGTTGTCTTTTTGACCGCAGTTATATATTAACCAAAATTTCTTAAGATTTAATGTAAATTGAACAAAAGATTTTAATATTATATGTTAAACATGAGAAATGTAGCCACCCTGAAAGACTGATGTTTTGACTTCAATTATACACTAATGAAAACTAAATGTAAATTCGGTATTTAAAGCATCTATTGCCTCCCTCACTATATATCACATTTTAAACATGAATTGAAGTACTGTAAATCACATCTTTATGATTTAAGTACTATACCATTGTAATTAGAAGCACGTTTTTTTTCGAGTGTTTTTTAATGCTGGAGACCATTGTTTTTGTAATAATTGTTTGCTTTAACAAATATTTTTAAAGATTTAACATGAATTAAATGAAATATTTAAATATTATATAAATAAATTTCTGAATCTTAATAAAGCTAAATTAAAATTTACATTTTTAAATATACCTGCTATATTTGATATTTATTGGAACACACCTTCTGAATAAAATTTGCTTTTTTTCCGATAGCGTCTGACTAATTGTAAATTTTTTTTAGCTTTATTAATAGTTATCTTTTATTAAATATAATATATGTAATATATTTTTTTAATTGCTTGTGTTAACATTTTTTTTTTTAGGATTTAATTTAAATATATTTTTTATTAAACATTGCTAATTTATAAAAGTTTGTTATATTTTAAATTAACATGTATGTCATTTATCTGAACTATATTAGGGGATTGACAGACCATGAAAGCACAGAGCAACTTAACATTGAAATATGTAATCGGCATTTGTGGCTGTTTCTGCAGCTGAATGGGAACTTTTACTACTATGAAATATATACTATAACTCTGTAATTAAAAGCACTCATACTGATTTTTTTCCCCAGTGTTTTTATTTAATGGCAGAATTACTTCCTTTGCATAAATGTAGTCATCTGAAAAACATTCATTCACCAATCAGACAACAGAGAAACTATAGATTTTAAATATAAGATTCAGTTTATAAACAGGCAAAACTCTCCAAGCAGTAATGCCACTCAGTGCAAGCCAGAGTAATCAATGGATGCAAGAAGGTTTGTGCATAAAATCCCTATCTAGTGCCTACTCATCCAATATCTCCAGACTAATTTCTGGCTTAAGGCTTTCATCAGTGAGAGCCTCAGATCCAAGGCTCCTCACTGATGAAATCACATAACAAGCTAGAAATTAGTCTGGGAAGATTTACGTGCAGTGCTCTCAGATCCAAGGCTCCTCACTGATGAAAGCTAGAAATTAGTCTGAGAATAATGGATGAGTAGGCATTAGATAGGGATTTTATGTACAAACCATCTTGCATCCATTGATTACTCTGGCTTGTACTGAGTGGCATTACTGTATAAAAAGTTTTGCCTGTTTTAACAGTTTGAGCAAGGATAAGAAATGGTGATCATGTGATGTTTAGTGGTTTAATTTATTTTATAAGCAATGCATTTCAATTCTTATTTACAAATAATAACGGTAAATAATTAATGATTATTAACAATATTTATTTATTGACTAAGAGATTATTATTTTTAACATAGATATTGTTTTATTAATTTAACAAAAATGAAATATATTGAAGACTACTGTTTAGCATTTTTATATTTCCAAAAAATAAATAAAGGTGTTAAGAAAAGGCAAGTGACTCTCAAGAAATATTTCTGCTGAATAAGTGCTCAGGTCACAAAATTTTCTTAATTATCTTTATCATTTTTTATTATTTATCTATAACAATATTCACTTTTTAAATATCACAATTCTCACATGTACTTAATGATAACCATTATTTTTTTTATGTAAATAGAACTATGGTTTATATCTGAGCTAAAAAGTAATAGAATAATCCTTAGGCTAATAAATGATTTTTGATAATTATTCATATATTTATCCAAAGACAGTGCCTATCATTAAGTACATGTGGAAATTGCAGCATTTATAAATTTAAAAACAGCATATATTTTCAGAAATATGCTTGACACATTACTAATAAAAATAAATTTTAAAAACATTATCATCTAATGGTTGAAATGCAATATCTAAGGTATTTTATTCAAGATTAAGCACTTTGATTACATTCATGCAGATGTGACTCTAGCTGAAAATATTGCTGTCCTAATCCGTTTATTCAACAAAAACTAATTAAAAAAAAAAATAGAGCTACAACATTAAAAAAAGGTGCTATCTGTCAAACATTGTCTATTTAATATTTATACAATAAATAAATATACAGATTATTTTAAATAAATTTTATTTAAAAATTGATAATGTTGTCAGGTAAATTGAATTTCATTAACAAAAATTTTCATACAAATGCCGATGTCTGCAATATATGGTATCATCACAATATTAGATTTCAGAATTTTATTACTGTATTGCATTGAGAAATTGATTTTTTTAATTAAGTAATTAATATTTAGTTTGTTTAATTTCTTTATTTAATCATGTTTAATTGGACATGAAGTCAAATAACATTTGAATATTGTAGTGATAAAGATATAAAGCATGATAATTCCATCTTAACACGTTTTTTTTAAATTGAGGATGGTTACAAGAATCTACTAATTCATCTGGTAATTTGCATCATATTCTCATATGCTAAATAGGCATTAATACATGTAGATTTTTTTTTTTTTTAATTATTTTAATTATTTGTTTCTTATGAAGAAAGAAATTTTTCAACCTATAAGAGGATTATTTTATTTTCAGTTAAGAAAAATAATTTTTGATGAAAAACCAGATCGAATTCACACAACAGGAAATTGTAATATTTTATATTTTGTTTATTACTTCAATCCCCCATCCTAACACAAATCTAACAGGATTAGAAATTGTAGAAAGAAAATCTCAATGTAAAAAACAACTAATGTTTGTCTAAGTCTTAGGATATGTTTTTCCAAAATGCTTGAATGCAGGTGTATATATTTTACTTATGTAATTTATATGTTTTATAACTATTTAATAATATTTATCAGTCTGTATTCCTTTAACTTATATATATAATTTTATTTTCAAATAATGAAACAAATACAGTAATATAAATTCAAACTTTTAATCCATCCTATATGGATTAAAAGTTTGAATTTAAAAGTTTGAATTTATATTACTGTATTTGTTTTATTATTTGAAAATAAAATTATATATACAACTGTTTTTATTTTTTTATATGTATATAACTAACATTAAGACAATAAAAGAATTAAATTTAGTGGCAGATTTATTTTTTCATACTTAGAGGGAAAACTATTTTTATTTATTCAATGTAGAACAAAAAGCTATATTCCATCATAATTATATTATATTACAATTTTAATATATTATCTGATTTAATAAAATTTGAAGTTTATTATTTTTCATAAAAAGAAGAAATAGAAATCTTGTTTGATTTATAAAATATGATATAATTTTTGATGTAAACATTATGGCTGCAAATATTGTCTGTGAATTTCAAAATAATGGCATTATTATTTGCTAACTTTGCTTAATTAATGTTTATTTAATTTATTATTGCAACTGATTTATATTTTATTGTATGCCACATATTTTTATATATGTTTATTTGAATGAATAGAATATTGAATTCTACCAAACTATGTAAATTTATATTATGCAAAGCTATATTTGTCTTCTAATTTAGCTACAAGATCATTGCTTTTTAAAGTATGAACCATGGCTCCAACTTGTTGTGGAGGGTGTGTGTGTCTAAAAAAAGTCCGGTGGTGATAATGAAAGTCACCTGAAAAAAATAAATTTGTATACAAAGACAGAATTAAACACATTTATAATCTTCTAAAAAGGAAATAAATTCATTTTTTAAATAAATATTAGATAATATTCTGATCAGGAGAAAATTGTTCCAAAATGTTATCATTTAGCAAGATTGATTGATTAAGTTTGTCATATTTTGTCCAGATATAATTTTATGAGATCACATTATATATATATTACTTTGTAAATACATTGTTAGTCAATGGAGACCGGGAAATACATTATTATTTTTTAGGTGGTCTCATATCAAAAAGTTTGAGAAGTACAGTAAGTAGTAGATGCTTTTAAATTTTTTTCTTAAAATATATATATATTTTTAAACAGAAATTGCATCTCAGAAATTGTCCGATTTTGCCTAGTTATAAAATTAGTTCTGATCAAGAATAAAAAATTGTAATATTTATTTAGATAAATGTAAATTAAAAAAAGGGAGATCTTTTAGTATTTAGTTTTCTTTAATAAATAATTTCTTACATTGTGCATCAGGATGTAACAATTGTATATGTTCTAACTATTATTTATATAAAGAACTTATTTGAGAAAAAGTTGAATTTTTTAAAAATCTTCTCACTTTGAATATGAAATATAAAAAGCAAGACATTTGTAATTCAATCTTGAAATAGTTAACATGAATCATTTAGCACATGATCATTTTAATCAACATATTTTCCAAAGATTTGCAAAACATCATTACTTTTAGTAAATGACTAAAATTAATCTACCAATTTGTGTGTGTGCATGTATATATATATGTGACCACACATTTAATGTTTACTAAGGCTGTAACCTCAAGAACATGCTTGTAAAAATGCGATAGTAGGGACCTCTACAGGTCTTAACCACAAGCTTATGCCACAGCCTTAGTAAATGTGCATTTAAATAAATTTATAATAACACATTTAATATAAAATTAAATTAGCAAAATTTTAAAATTAATTTGAAATAGAATTCCCTATTCTTCTATATATATAGAGAGAGAGATTTGAGACATAGCAAAGCATCTGTCTCAATATATAATACATTAAAAATGCCTAATTCCAAAAAGATATAAAATTAACTGCAAAAATAATTAAAAATAAATTTAAATTTACTAATAATATTTATTTGATTTACAAAAAGATTTTGCATTGCATATAAAAAATATATATATTATATAAAAAATAAACTTTATAAATAAATTCCTTATCTTTTGTATAAGATTATTTTAAAACTTTGTAGAATAATGCTTAACTTCAAATTGAAATATTAATCTGTTTTAATAACAAAATTTAAGAGTTAAGATTGTTCAGATAAAATATGTAATGAAGTTAATTAATACAAAATGTAAAAATATTATATTTTAAGTGATTGAAATGTTCTATATTAATTAATTAAAAGCCTGACTATTTTGAGATGTTAATCTTGAAAATTCTAGAAAATTTGTGTGGGAGAACAATAGATCGAATATATATAAAAGCTCCCTAATTTCTATTGATTTTCATTGAAGCAGTAGATTGAGTCAATAGATCTTATTAGAGTCATTCTTTAGTTTCAGCCATTCATTGATCTATTCTTCAACTAGTCAAAATTGTAGTCCAGATGCTGAGACTCTTTGTTCTGTGTGTCAAACTGAACCTCTTGCCAACTTTTTAATTAAAATGAGTGATACTCTGCCAACAGTTCGGGACAAGCAGCTGGCAGTTTTTTTAAAAAAATGAAATGACCAAATTTTTCTAGTAGTGTTCTTCAAAATATGCTGATCTAGATACATCACCAAGCTGAACTTCATCATTCAACATGTTGTGAAATCATAAATCCTTAGAAAGCTAATTTCCTAAGATTCTCAATTGACTGCCTGGAAAAGTACCAATATCAAATGGACAAAGGTAGCTAATTTTTCAGTCAATCACAGGGGAACTAGAACAACAACCATGACCTAACAGTAATATAAACTTTTATATACCTTAATAAGCCAGGCCTGATATAAGCATTTTCCTTTAGTATGTGCATTTTTTTTTGTTTTGCTATCTGTAATACTATATTTAAATGTTTTTTATTTTATTTTATGTCTTTATTAATTGATATATATATATAAGTCATATATGAATGTTTTACTGTTTCTTTTAGAGTACGCTTTAATTTAAAATTTATTATGTTAAAAAAAAGAAAAATATAACTCTGAAATAAATTTTCTTTTTTGTTGTTGAGAGTTTTGACAATTTTAAATAAAGTCTTGATTTTAGAAGTTTAATTATTATTGTAGAATAATTTGATTTCTCTACCATTCTTGTAAAAGATTTGTGTTTTTTTCCTTTTAAGAAAACAAATCTAAAGTTTAATCTGTCCACAAAATCTTTTAAAGAAGATTTGTGAGTATAAACTTAAACTCATCCATACAAATACCAGTATTATTTTATAAGGCTTTTTTTTTACTTCACTGGGGTAGGTAAGTATCTACCTGGTTGATATTATTATTGTACTTCCTCTGCTAGCTTGGTTTCATCTATTGCTTCATCATAGTCTACTTACTCTGATGTGGCCTGGCTTTGGTATAGACAGCATGCCTGCTTTGTTATTATTGCCACATATTGGAAAATTATTTGGAGCCTCTGACTTGTTTTGGTCCTTTAAACTGGGGCTACAAATCATTGAACCATCAACTTGTTTATTTTTGCATGGTAAACTTAGAAAGAACTTATCATGCTTCTCTTATATTAAATAGCCCATATTATTTTACCTATAATTATTTGGTGGTTTAAATATTGTTGCACACATGGATCTTTATCATCAGTGCATATATGCATAACTATTCAAAGAGATAAATTGAATAACTTCTTTCTTTTTTAATAAAAATCATTCACACATATATTATACATCCTGTCTTAGAAAATGCTGTTAAAATATTATTTTAGTCTTATTAAAGTAATTGAATTGGGGGAATCAATTTAACTGTCAAAGCTGTCAATAATAAAAACTCACTTAAGACATTAATAGATGCAATATTAATTAATCTTATGATTTTTTAAATTTTCAATAAACATTATTATATTTATGAAACTAAATTTGGCTGATGTTTGTTTGCTATGTCTGTTGATCAATTATTTAATAATTTAGAGTCTCATACTTTAAGCTGAGCTAGTGTCAGGGATAGGTAATTTATTTTGTCAGGATTCTCATCATTGTTAGTGCATATTCTGCACCTCAAATAAATTTTTTAGGTTCATTAAGTAGCCTAGTGACACTCTCACATGATATTGCTTTTAACACATGCGTATCTGGTGCAATATGGACATTTAAACTTAATTTATCATTCTCTTTTAAACAAAGTATTTTTTTGTTATATTTATATATCTTCTAAAATAAAAATAAAATTTTAGATAAAAGTTTTGAATATGTGCTTGCCTTTCATATTATAACATATAGAATGTTAAGTTTTAACCATTAAAGAACTACAAAATAAATATAATTGTTTTTTTAAAAATATTGTATATAAAAAAATTAAGTTGTAACAAATATAATTCTATCCTTGTAATTATTGCCACCAAAACAAGAAATTACATCTATTTGGTGAAAAATGAAACTAAAGTTTAAAATTTAATTAATAGAAATGATTGCTTTAATCATATAGTACTATTAAGATGGCAGTTAATGTAATTTTCGTAAAATAATGGAATCAGTGGCTCTCCATATGTGAAAAACAGATCTCCAGCATATATTAAAATGAAGAATTTGACTAATGTTTTAATTTTATTTTTTTTTAATTATCTTTTTAAAGCAATAGTTTATAAACATTTTCACTTTTCATCATTATATTTCAAGTGACTTTATTCATCCATAAAATTTCCTAATCTGAAAAGGTCTAAAAAACAAAGATTTGAAAAAAAAAAAACACATTAAACTCATATTATATACAATTTTTAGTTTAATTTTATCCAATCATGAATGTATTTATCTTATTACATATTTAAATGAAATATTTTTCATCCCTTCTGTCTTTTCTTTTGAATATTATTCCTATTGATGTTATGTTCATCTATATAATTCCATATTCTTTATAATGTTGATTGTTTTATTATAAATGGAAATTTAATATTATACTTATTTTGCTTTTCAATCCTTAATTTTTCATTTTATAAGTTAAATGTAATATTAGTTTAATGTTTTCCCAGTTATTGACTAAAGTTAATAGTATTCTGTCCCATGGACAGATCCAGAAAGTGATCACATTATCAATTCATCTATTTTTTCCATTCTATTCTCTTCATTGCTCAGCTCTTCAATTCCACATAACTCTTCCCATCTCTTATATCATTAAACAATGTCGATCTTTTTCATCCTTTCTTTTTGCTTCTACTCACCATTCCCTCCAAAATATCTTTCATTAAACTATACTTTCTTTTTAATATATGTTCAAGCCAGTTTTTCTCTTTCTGACTTCCTCAATCAGTCTTCTTTTTCATTACTCTTTTCAAAACTTCATTATTTTATTTATCTAATAATAGAAACATCCAAGCTTATTATATACCTGTGTCTATATATGTAATATATAGGGTATATGAGCACAGACTTTCACATGACCCACCACTCTCCACACTATCTCATAACACTGATACACTTGAACACATATATGTTGAAAAGATAAATAATCACCAATATACATATTTCATGCTAAACCAGCAATCATCAGTTGGTCCAGATTATCATCTCTACACATATATGCTATAAGTGCTCAGATATATATTAATTAAGATAGTCAATCCTCATACTTTAATGGACAGACTTCAATCTACTCCAACTTCAACTTTCCATCCAATTGAAAATCTGATGATGGAATGCTCAAAGGCCATCCTGAGGCCGAGATTCTTGTCACACCCATGTTGACCTAAGGTCAATCTGACCCCTCATGTACAGGACATAATCCATTTAATACATATACAAGGGATGGGCAGACATCTCTACTGTGTAATAATAGAAACACACAAGCTTATTATATATGTGTCTATATATGTAATATATAGGGTATATGAGCACAGACTTTCACATGACCCACCATTCTCCACACTATCTCATAACACTGATACACTTGAACACATATATGTTGAAAAGATAAATAATCACCACTATTCACCTATCATCATATTGCTTGAATGTCACATGATATCTGGAATAACTGATGGTATGATTATTATATTTTAATAATTTGTTTCAAATTTTAAATCTGTCAATAACAAATTTAGAATGATATGCTGTAACGGTATATAATTTGCCGTTACATTATTTTAAAATTAAAATAAAAAGTCATAAATAAAAATTAATTTATTAAAAATAAAATAAAAAACTTATTTTAAAAACTGAAAATTGAAAGTTATATTTAACGTATATATATATATCGCACAGATGGGAAACTTTAAAAACTTTTAAAAATGAAAGTATTTGAAAGTTTTTTTTTTATATAAAAAGGAAAGATGTAAAGATTTGATATTTTTGAAAATAGAAATAGTGTTGATTTCTATAATCTTAGAAATTGGAAATGATTGTTTTATTAATTAAATGATTGTTCTAAAGCACACTAGTCCTTGGGGCACTCGAATAATTAAATGGTAAGAGAATAAAAAGAAATTAAATGACCAATGCAAGCACAAATGACAGCATGGATCTTAATAAATGAAACATGAGAGGATCAGTGACATCTTGCTCGTTGAATTCGAAGATTTGATGATAAGAGGCTAATAAAAAATATAAAAGCCAAATGATTATTATAATCTTATCTTAGAGCTGACTATGAATATACCGTTATAACTGGCTGTATTACAGATTTTACGATGTAAAAGTCTGCAATAAATTAAATTTCCGGACAATGAGCTGAGGCGTCTGGATGACAGTTCCTGACCAAATGCATGGCAAGTAGCGGTTTTGTTTCAAAGATGGACAAACAAACTACGAAAGTGATCACGAAGATGGACCTCTAAATCTGCTCAATCCTTAAAGTATGAACTCTTGTGTCTATCTAATAAGAACTTTTCTAAAATTGCAATTAATAGCTGAAAATAAGAACAATTATCTGACCTAAAAAATTCAAAATCAATTATTAATATTTTTTTTTATGTATATGTTTAAGCAATCATTTCCATTTCTCTCTTTTTTTTGTGTGTGTTAAGTGTTAATTAAAATGTATGAAATTAAAGTTGGGTGTAGATAGCTGCATGGATAAAAAAATTAACTATGTTTAAATTCGTTTATGTTTATTTTAAAGGGTTAATTTCAGGCTATTTGTTTCGTGGTTAGGACGATGCTTGTGGAGGAATATATGGGTGTTTATATCAATGTAATGTGAAGCGTGTTTAGCATACAGGGCAACATGCCCAACTGAATGCATGACCTCAAAGAGGCAGTCATATCGATGCAATGGTCGCAGACGTATTTCCGGCGCCATTGACCCCTTCTAACTCTATGGACAGGGATTTATAAGTTGGCAGAAAGACTGCTCTCCCCCATATGTAGCATTCTTTAATTAATTTATATACATGATTCCTTCGCCAAGACAGATGCACATTCCTGTACTGGATGAGGATCATGTCCTTCAAATAATATGACACTGTCAGATGCACATTCCTGTCGGCGTGATTTTATGCTAGCATCTTCATATTGCATTGGTTGCGACTATGTATCTGGAAGCAGGCGTTGGTTTGGCTACAAACTTTTAGTCTGAGATTGAATGAATGTTTTGAAAAGTTTTTAAGTGAAAAATCTATGTAGCCTATCTATACTCAAACATGTTAAAGTAAAATATAATTTAAATGTCCATCTGTGCGGTCTATTTAAAATAGTAATTTAAATTTAAAAATTAATGTTAAAATCTAAATATAAATTTTATTCCTCAATTTTAAATGTGCATTAATAAAATCTCTTGTGTTATTAGTATTCGCAGTGATCTAGTTTATTTTTTTTAGTCTTTATTATTAAAAATATATTTTAATAATTGTTCTAAAACTTTGCTACTCCATGAGCTAGTGGCAAGGGCAAACGGTCAATAAAATAAAAGTTGGATTTTTAACAGTGCATATCTGCCTACTCTATAAATTTTCTAGGTTCAAATGGCCTAGTGGCGCCCTGTATGGCATATACGGTAAGACAGGAACTTCCACTTCTTTCCCGACCATTATAATGCGAGACATTTGTCTACAATTTGAATTCATTTTATAATATTTTGTTGAGAAGAAAAAAGTCATTTTTTTAAATGTTTCTCTTAAAAAATCATTATGATGACATTTTATTTATAATTATATGTTGGACTCCTTCCATTATTTAGTTGTTAAATATTTTTAGAAAAATGTAAACTTTATTTATACTTTTCCAAATACATTTAAGTAATATGCATATTAATATATATATACAATATTTTGAATAATATTATTTTCCTCTTATCAGATGTTGCTGCACTAGTGGGAATGTAAGTGAATACTGAATTTAACATGATATACTAAGTAAGCTACTCTGTCAGAAACAATATTTAATAGAAATTTATGTTTTTATCCCTGAGGGCCCTTTTGAATTTCTCCTTTTATTCTTAAGATCAAAATTAACGAATGATTTTCAAACATCACATGATCATCCTAAGATCTAGGTGCAGTGCTCTCAGATCCAAGGCTCCTCACTGATGAAGGCCACAAGCCAGAAACTAGTCTGGGGATATTGGATGAGTAGGCACTAGATAGGGATTTTATGCACAAGCCTTCTGGCATCCATTGATTGCTCTTGTTAGCACAAGATGGCACTACTATATGGAGAGTTTTGCTTTGTTTTGGATTTTCAAACATTATGAATTATCATACTAGGTTGAATGTGGAAGAACATATGTCAGTGAAGCCAAATTATTCTACTGAAAAGTGATTAAAAGAATAGAAAGTAATGACTGGAGAAGAAAAAAAGTTATTCCAAGTAACAGACTATGCATTTACCATGCAATACAAAAATATTGGCAGAGAAGAAAAAGTGAAATAAAAATTTCAAGAAGTTTCTTATATAATAATGATAAATAATCCTATATGTAAAAGTCCATCTTATGCGATATCGCTCATTAATATTGCACTCAAAAAGAAAAATTAGAATAATAAGGAGTACTCTCATAGATAAGTATATAAAATTTCTCTTCATTGTTGCTACTAATAAAAGTGGTCTAGCTGATTAGTGTCAAATTGAATATCACTTTCTTAAGGTAACTGGTTTGATACTCATGCTAGGTCAATAACTCTTTAAAAAGAAATATCACTAAAACAATTGTGAATGTATTTGAAAAGTATAAATATATTTTGAATTTTTCTAAAAACATTTAACAATTAAACTAGATGATAGAAATAATTTAACATATACTTCTAAAATTTCCATCAAACATTGAAAACAGCGAAAAAATTTTTTTGCCAGTACATATCAAAAATATTTAAAAAACTGCTATTGAAAAATAGTGACTCATTTTATAAAAATGTTTCCATGTTTTGCTTTTGTATATGTTAATAGTTATTTTATAAGTTTTATTGCTTTTTGTTTAATTAATTAATTAAATGATTTACTTTTTTTTTTTTAAGGTAATGGAGAATGGTAAAAAGGCCTCACCACAAGTTAATATTAATCGCAAAAAAATGTTAGCAATTACTCCTGATTTTGAAACACACTTTGCTGTACCTGCCAAGCTAATAGAATCCAGAAGTTGTTCACCCAGAGAATTTTCTCATAAAAAATATTTTTTAGAATATTCCTTAATGGCAGAATAGTGAGTTATTTTTTTAAATTTCTTTTCTTTTTCCTTTTAATCATGCAAGTAGTCTACATAACTGTAGTCATGCATTAATTTTTTTGTTACGTTAATTCAATATCTATTTTGAAAAATAAGTTGTGGAGAGGAAAAAGCAGTTATAATTTGTAATGTTTTCATGGTTTAACTATTGTTTGTTGTTAATTAGAATAGAAAATAATAGGACCAAATTCTAACAAAAATATTCTTAATAAGGTTTACCAATAAAGATTGCAGCATAGTTCAACAAAAAATATATTTAGACATTCATACGCCCTAACTTTTTTTTTTCTTAAACAATATTTATAATACAATATATGATTATATAATACATTAATTTATTATTTAGTATACATTAAATCTGTTTTTTTTTTTTTTTAAACTTATAAAAATTTAAGAGTTCTAGTTTCACCACATGCATTATATCAATATACAACTAAGAGAGATTTATAATAATAACATTTAGCAAAATTCATTGATATTATGGGAAATAAAATTTTAAATCATCACCACAATTAAAAAAACATTAAGCTTAACTTTAGTTTATGAAAGTTAAGGATATTACCTATCACTGGGTTTCCTATAAAATGAGTACATAACATATTTTGTATCTTATATTTTTATTTTAAATCAATCTTTTACTTGTCAATGAAGTTGCTTCATAAATAGATAAAGTTTAACCACTGGCTTAAATAATTGTTCCATAAAATAATTGAAATCATTGTGATTCATTCATTTAGTTTACTTTACTTATTCACCTAATTATTAACAGATTATCACAAAACATTTACTCTAGGTCTAATACTATTATTTCCTGTCATTCAACTATGATGTTATATCATAAAGCATCCTATTGAACCACACATATTGTAAATTAATCAAAAATGCAAGCAAATTACACAGAATAGGGCAGAAAAGAGCATTGAAATCTACATTATTGAAACCCACTGCATTTTTGAAATGCATTTGTGATCCATTGCAATCTTGAAAATCAACCCTGAATTAATAGTTAATGTCATGGCTATTTGACTTACACCAAATTCAATTAGTTCCAGTGAACAACTTAATTGATCAATTCATTTACATTGCACAAAAATAAAAGCAAGAATACATAATAAACTCCTACAATTGTAAAAAAAAGAACCTTGCTTCTAGTATTTCTGCAGTCATATTCTTAGTTCAGAAAATTCTGCTCAATTATTAACAATAATAAAGTGGAGATTGTTAAATACAATCAAATCTTATTATATTTCTGTATCAACGAATCAAGTTTGTAAGATTTCTATTGAAGATGGGTTCGTGTTCAGAAAACTTTTTTTCTGATTGTCAATAATAAAATACTATCTAATTTAAAAGTAAGTAATGATGGTAGATTTTAGTTATTAAGTTTAAACCCCAAAAAATAAAAAAGTTTTCTCATGTTTTTAAAAATAAATGTTAACTATCTATTTTAAATACTAATCTTTTTATACACACTAAAATGTTATATAAAATATTGTTATATAATTTAAATTTTTAAACCAATAAAACAAATTAGAATTACAAAATATTAATATTAAATTAATCTACTTATTTCACTTATTTTACAGACTTTATCTTGTGTTTGGAAAGGAGAGTATTCATTATAAATAGTGTTCCATCTGTAAAGCGCATGTCCTGTGGTGTAAGCTACATTATTATTATAATTTATAAAAACATTGCACTATATAAATAATAATATTTACATATGTTTAAGTTTTCATCTAGTAATGACGTATCATAAATTTAAAAATTTTGCAAGCTTCATTAACTAAAGTCATATGATAGGTAATTTAAAGTGATTAATTAAATCTTCATGTTCTCAGTTCCAAAGTTTCAGATTGGCCCATACATAAAGCTTGGGTGAAAAAAAGATAGAGTGGATTCATTCTATCTTTTAAAAGTGTTCATCTTGTGTTTGGAAAGGAGATTATTCATTATAAATAGCGTTCCATCTGTAAAGTGCATGTGCCGTGATGTAAACTACGTTATTATTATTATTACAAATTAATTTAACTCTTAATTGATTTTACTTTCCACTAAAATTATTCAACTGGAAATCAATCTTAAATATTATAAATCTCTGTGCACTCTCTCGCTAGTCGGAGATTTATAATATTTAAGAAATAGTGCATTATTGGAGATTGACTTCTGCTTGAATAATTTCAAAGTTTTCAGCACTTTATAATAATAGATTTCCACCAAAATATGACTTTGAGGACAAAAATAGCAATCATTAAATTATCTCAAACTTATTTTTTACTTTTAAATTCTTACATCAACTGAAATTTCTAAGACACAACTTTTTTTGAATTTTGTTTGCAAAATTTCTTTTTTTTAAAGGAAACTGGAACATCTCATCCTATCCACTATTAAAATGTCGGTATATCTAATACACCATTCACTAGTGAAATTTCTTTAAGAGACTGTTGAATTTAAGACTGTTCATATGTTGCTATTATCCAATGTACATTGACAGTATATTGCATTTCCAACTGTTGTTTTTTCTTTAATAGAGATAGCCAGTAAGATTACATCATATAATTTAGTGCTTTTTTTTTTTCAAGCTATTACTCTCTCTAGTGGAAATTATCAGCAAGACTATGCGATTGAGGCATTATCATTTTTTTCTGTTCTTCAGAATCAGATTAATTTTTATTTAATCTATTTTTTTAATTGATTGCTAAGTTAGTTGAATATTTGCAGCCAATGAAAAGTAATTATTAATATTTTTGATTTAATCAATTTGCTAAATTTAATAACTATAAGTGGTTTATTTGGAAGAATTGAATCTCATATCTGTTACTGTATTTTTTTTTAATAAAAAGATACAATATTATTTTTACAGTGGTAAAAGAAAGAAAGAGAGGTATCCATTGTATAATAAAAATAACTTTAAATATTTTAAATAAATTTTAACATGAAGTTTATTTGTTACACACTCGGATGGGTAAATCTCTTGCAGGCTTGTACAAGTATTTTCAATAAAAGGCAAACTATATCAAGCACATATGTATTTATATCAGATAAACTAAGAAAAAATTCTTTGAATATCAGTAATGGAATTGCTTATATTTACGGTGACCAAAAATATTTTTATATTTTGCATGCAATTATTCCTTCTTTTAGCCCTAACCATTCCATATTTACTCAAATATATGAAGGGTATATTATACATATGAATTTGCCACAAACAACAGATGTATTAATTGTTTATGTTGAAGAAAATGTTATTGTGTTTAATACATCTGAACTCTACTATTTTGAATTAAAATAAAAGAGGACATTGTGGGAGACAATTAAGAATTTTTTTTATTTTAAATTTAAATGCTAATGTGACTACACATGTCATTACAGTAATAAGGAAAATAATACCAATGCAAGTTTTATACATCCTGGACAATTTTATTAATATCTTTACAATTTGAAAATTTTCAATTATATGTTTTATATCATTCTAATTATAATATTCTTCAGTCAACACTTAAGAAATTTTCATGCTTTTACTAATCCTTTTTACATGTTTTTAATTTTAATATTACAATTTTTTTATAATACATTTTTTATTCTTGCAGTAATTACAGATTCATTGACATTATTTCGTATACAACAATCTTAATAAATTTTAATGCTTTATCTTTTTTTATGGGTTAAGTAAATGTTCAAGGCTTTGCTTAAAAGAATTGGGAAAGATCATATTTTTTAATATCTTATTATTCAATTAAATACAGATAAGTTTTATTGTTGGGTACTAAACTCAGTTTACAGATAGAGTCCATAAACAGTAAATGGACATTGATTTTAGATATGAAAGCTAATTTTGAATAACTGAAAAACTGTCCAATCAAGGATTCTTCTTTTATGTTTTAGAATAAGATATTGGTTTTTCAGAATCTAAGTACTGACTTATCACAAACTGTTTTTGCTGTCTTCTTTCTGTATTCTTTTATCTTATTGACTTTAGTCATTTAAGTTAGTTTAGTGGCCTGTCATCATGAGCATCATCTTTTTGCATTAATTGTGGCAAAGATGAAACCACATTTGTATTTTTAATTGCTTCGATTCTAATGTTTTTGTTTTTTTTTGATGTTAAAAGACACCATCTCAAGATATCAAAGAAACAAACTAAAATTACAGCATATAATGTATGTAGATATATTTGTAGTTGAATAATCATTGTAAAATTCTTCTTTGATTTTATTTTTGTCTTGTTATATTGATGTTTTTCCCCCCAAAATTAGAAAAGTCATTCAATTTTTTTAAATCTCTGATAATAATGACATCTTAGTATGTGCTCTTATGAATTTTTGAACATATAATATCTGTTAAAACATATCAAATTTTTTAATAATTCTTATGATATATAGAAATATTTCTATTATTTTTTAATCAGTTTTTTCTTAATTAATATACAATCTTTTATTACAAATTAATTCACCAGAGTCAATAAAATATATATATATATATTTCTAGAATATCACAAATGAGAATATGTACTTGCATAATTTGTTTGCTTATAGTGGCACTAATTAAAAAAAAATAAAAATATTCTCATTATTTTTATAGTGTTGTTGGTATTTTTCTTTTTTTTGTTTTTCTCTATATATATTTGCTATCACTAATAAGAACCAATCTCATTAAATTCAGTCTGATATAATAGTATTTTTTGGTAATCTTTGCCATTGCAAATCAGTTCTTTCTATGGAAATATAACTTTGTATAATGTGTTGGGAAATTTTCCTACACTTGTATGTAGATTATCTTCATTTTAGAGTGTTTCTTTTAAAGAAAGTACTTTGACATTTTCCAGAGAATCTTTTCTTATATTTCTTTTTTTAAAATTTATTTCATGTTTTTTTTTTTTTTTTCAGCAATGATTTCCTTCCTTGTTTTGATTATCTTATACTTATCAATACTAGTGATAACTTGGTTGGATATTTTCTGAATTGCATACTTGGGGAGGGGTGTGTGTCTGTTTTTATTACTTTTATACTATAAGTTCTGTTTGTTTTATGTAAGTTAAACAACTTAATTTAGCTGTTTTATTTTTTATTTAAAAAAAATAACTTCTATAATTTTTTTTTGATTTTATGTCAAATAAAACTTTTAAATTTAAAACTTTTTTTGTTGATATATATACTTGTATACTCATTCAAAACATATATATTTAAAAAATTATTTTTAAAAAAAAAATATAAATCAGATTTGTGCAAACACAATTAAATACTTAATGCTAAATGTTACACATACATAAATAATAAGACAGTATATATAACCAATTGTCTTTAGATTAATTATAAAATGTGTAGCAAAAATGTAAAAAGAAATATATTTTCTTGTAGGAAAGACCTTCATTCTACAGTGGGCTATTTACTTATATAGTATTGATTAAAAATGTTAATTATGCTTTAATAATTTAATGCACTAATATAAATGCTTGTTGCATGGGGCAAAAATTTCAAAAGACAGAAGAGAGAGTCTGTATCAAAAATTCATTTATTGACCTAATTAATGTTTGAAGTTTTTATTTGTATTAATTCACTAAATTGTTATATATTATGACATATAATAATGTATGGGAGTTCTCTGAATGTATAAGCTCACTGTATTTATATAAATTTGTTTAAGTCTGTTAGCGATAGTCATATTCTTTTGCTTATTTTTTGGAAAAGTAAAATTATTAATGAAATTGTGGTAGTCATTAATTTGAAGTTTGTATTGAATAATGTAGATTTTTATTTAGATAGATTTCTACTTTACTGAATAACCTATTTCATTAATAAGGTATTAATCAGTAATTAAATGGTAATGGTCACCAAAAATAATTTATGTTCATTTTATATTTTTAATAACAGTAATAAGTTTCTAAGATAAAAAATAAATTATTAAGATTATTTGTATTTAAATTCAATGAATAACTCACTATGCTTTTAAATATATTTCTAGTTGATCCAAAAGATGTTAAGTTATTGTAATTTAAAAGATAAATCAGGGGAAAATGTGTTATTCATATAAGTTTAATGTGTTTGAATTAAACAAGAAATAGATTACAGTTTCACTTAATAATTTATTCATTCATTAGTTTAGAAATTGTTATTTAATATTATAATTATTGCTGCTACTAGTTTATGAAAAGCATTGCAAATAAAGTTTGTTTAAATATAATAATTATCCAGGATAAAAGTTTTTTATGGAGAGCGAATGTTTGTTTCTTTAATTGTCATTTTATTCAGAAATATGTTTCACATGGCTCCTATTATTCTGAAAACACACAAATGCAACTATTCTACTATTGCAAACTCATATTAACATGAATGATATGTATATACTAACTAATATTGCTTTCTATATATATTTTTCTGATGATAATAGCCTTGAAATGTTCTCACAGATTTAGATCGAGTGGATTGAAGTCTGAGGACTTTGAAAATCACTCTACAGTATTTGTGAAACAAAGCTACTATCAATCTATTGATTTATACAGATACCATAATGAGATATCTTGTTTTTCGGGAAATGTTTTCTCTTTTCTTTTAATGGCGGTGGTATTGATAGTTTCATTGAAACATTTTGGTACATTATAGCATTCAGATTTATGTAAAAGAAAATATTTTTATCAATTTTATTATTCTATAATCTATATCAGGCATGGCCAACAAGTTGATCGTGATCCACCGGTCGATCGCAAAGCCAGTTTTGGTCGATCGTGAGGACAATCTAGAAAGAGCTGTCAGGTAATGAGTGAAACAAATTAAGTCAAGATTTTCAAGTTTTTTTGTTATTGTTCTAATTTTTTTTTTCCAATTTTAGATAGGTGAAATCCACTAAGTCATATCATTATTGAAAATAATATTTTTAATCTTGACTTAATGTAGCTAATTTAAAGTAATAAATATTGTTGCTTTACTTTCCCTGGACATGAGTTTTTTGGCCCGTTAAATAATTGTTATTTTTTACTAGATTGATATATAAAATAGTATGTATTTCACACGTCCTTCCACTTAGACTACGCCTATGACAACAAGTCAATCGCAACACATTTTTAAAATAAAAAGTAGTTCTATGAACACAAAGTTGGCCTATCCCTGATCTATATCATATCATTGTTATTCTAGAACTTTAAATCTTTGATGGACATTCTAGTGCAAATTGGGTAATTTTATTAACACGATGTGTTTCAATTATTAATTTCTAACATGATGTGTTTCAATTATTAATTTCTCTATTAGTGTAAAAATTGTCTTCATCAATAAACATGATTTCAGATAATAAGTTTGCATCAATTTCCAATTTAAACAATTTTGTTTGCCTATCCAGGTCATTTTCAATAAGATGTTGTAGAATTTATATTTTGAATGGATGCCAATTATGCTTTTTCAACTACACAAAATTATCTAATCATTTTGTTTTTTAAAATCATCCATTATATGCTTTTTGAGATTTCTTGCGAATGATGCCAAAATTATTTTATTTTTTCCATTAATGGAAGTTTGTGAATGATTACTCAGTCGATCAACAATATTTTTTAAATTTTCCACAAATTTAGCAACAATATTGTATGTGATATCTCTGCTATGTTTCATGCTAAATCCTATCGTATAATTTTTCTGATCTGGTCTTGAGTATGATTTCCATAACTTTTTCTTTTGATAAAGTCATTCAACAAGAATGAAAGAAAAAAAATCTCAATGTATGATGATTTTTGAATTACTCTAAAAGTGATAATTTTTTGTAATTAATACTTATTTGCTGTTTAGACTAAATTTTGTATTTAAGATGCAAGAGGAATAATAATGATTAAATTTTTTTATTAGTTGGCCTGTGAGTTTTATACAATGAACTGATTCTTTGCACAATTCAATTTAATATTCGGCTTGCTATTTGACTGCTCAAATATCACATGGTATTACTAGCGACTAACCACACAATTTATTATCTGTTTATTTGTTTTATTTTGAAAGTAGAGCAGTTGTTTGATTAGAAAGTTTTAATTTTTTTGCTTTACTTTAAATCAAAGTAACCATTGAGCTTCTGAAAAGAAATATTACCATTATTTGATATAATTGATTGAATATATATATATATTTTAAATGGATATATAGTAATTGCTTTATTCTATTGAACTTTGAAATAATTTATTAAACATCCAACAGATAGATGAATGTGCATATTTGTACAGTATTAAAGTTTTCTGCTTGAAAACAAAGTATTAAGACTAGATTATTGTTAATAGATAGTTTGCCTTTATTTATATTCTCTTAGTATAATTTATATTAGAATCTCAATTTTAGAGATAAATCATAAAAAATGTAAGATTATTTTGATAAACATTCAAATTAGAAAGTGATTAATGTTTGGTTGTTATTATATTAAGCAATAAGAATAAATAAAAACTTATATATTTTTGATGCTGCTTTTAATCTATTTTTTTTTCTAAACAGGTTTAAAATTCCTATTATTTTAAAATTTTTTGACCTTTTTTATATAATTAAAACTTGTTTTTTTTTTTTTAACTTTTTAAGAATTTGTTTTTTATCATCATTAAGTTTAAGTATTAATTAAATAAACTTGTTGATAGAGATAAATAGTTTTCTTTTGGAAAAAAAATAATGAATGTTTTTTTAAAATTTACATTACCATTTTTTTCCCCTACTTTTTAAACTTACAAGGAAATTATAATTTAAATTAGATGAAAAATTATAAGCAAAGGAATTTGCAGTTAACTAAAAGGAGATTCTTTGATTCATCCTTTGAGGCCTTAGAAAGGAACTGAGCAGGGCATATTTCTAATGTCCACTTCATACATTCTTATCACTGTAGCTATTATTACTATATAATTATTAAAAATTAAACAAACATGGATAGGTTACTTATCCATCACCAGCCTGGTGAATTTATTGGATTTTTACCTCTGAGTTTAAGATCCAGAAACTCCATGATCTTTCTTTTTAGTTGCTGATAGTTCTTAACTGAAATAAAAGTTTAGTTTTTTTCAAGGCAGAATGAGTGTGTGTTTGAATGAACTTTTTTTAAAATGTATGTAGGTATTTACAGTCATAACAGACAAAATTAAATTATGACCCTTATTTCCAAGAGACTGCAAAGTTTTAAGCCAAGGTAGCAGTTTGCAGCCAAAGGCTGAGGATGCTAGAAAGGCCTTGATTGCAGATCTAGACTCTCTTTGATGATGATTTTTTATTTAAATACTTACAACTGCATAACACTTAAAACTGCAGGAAAATTGCATAAATTGGAAGAACTGTCTAATATTAAATAGGCCATTGTGCGACTTTGAGAAGAAAAAACAATTGGGTTTAAAAAGTGGATGTGTACTTTACTACAAAGGCACAAATATTGGAAGCACAAGTAGTGTGGGATTCATTATAAATATAAAGTGTTAAAACAACATTTTAGAAATTGATACTATATCAGACAGAGTGGGAAAATTAGATATTCAAATTATGGGGAAACACCAAATGCAGATAATTCAAGTTTATGCCTCATTAAGTCATCATTATTATGAAAAAGTAGAGGATTTTTATCTGGATGCTTTTGATCAGACCAAATTGTCCCAAACGTTTTTAATGCTAAAAATTGATAAACAGTTAAAAAAAGTGCTGTTCTGAGTAAATTTGATTACAGTGATAGAAATAAGAGATGACACATATTTGTAGAGTTTGAAAAAGAACAACTTGTGAATTATTTCTTTGAGGAAAATGCTAAATGGAAATGGATATGGAAATATTCAAATGAAAGTACAGCAAAATTGGATTATATATTGATTAGTAGAAAATATGTAAAAAGACTAAAATTTGTTATGAGAAACAATATTAAACCACTAAACATCACATGATTACCATTTCTTATGCTTACTCAAGCTGTTAAAACAGAGGCAAAACTCTCCATACAGTATTGTCATTCAGTGCAAGCCAGAATAATCAATGGATGCAAGAAGGTTTGTGCATAAAATTCCTATCTAGTGCCTACTCATCCAATATCCCCAGATTAATTTCTAGCTTGTGGCTTTCATCAGTGAGAAGTCTTGTATCTGAGAGCACTGCGCCTAGAACTTAGGATCTAATGCAACCCTCCAGCAGCTACATTTTACCTCTTTATTTAACTACAAAACTATGAGTCTAAACTTGAAAACACAATAATATTTTCAATCCAAGCTCATTACTTGATATAATCATGTAGGTCTGAACTCAGTTCAGTACCCATACATTTTGGTGTTTGGTTCTTTAATAACCATAGCCACCATTATCCTATTAGATAGAATTGGTATTAAACCACTAAACATCACATGAACTAGTCTGGGAATATTAGATGAGTAGGCACTAGATAGGGATTTTATGCACAAATCTTCTTCCATTCATTGATTACTCTGGCTTGCACTGAATGGCAATACTGTGTCTGTTTTAACAGCTTGAACAAGCACAAGAAATGATGATCATATGACATTTAGTGGTTTAATACCAATCCTACCTAATAGGATAGTGGTGGCTATGGTTATTAAAGAACCAAAGACACTACTGAACTGAGTCAGACCTATATGACTATATAAGCTAATGAGTTTGGATTCAAAATATTATTGTGTTTTCAATTTTAGACTCATAATTTTGCAGTTAAATAAAGAGGTAAAACTTGATTTCTGGAGGGTTGCATTAGATCCTAAGATCTAGGTGCAGTGCTCTCAGATCCAAGGCTCCTCACTGATGAAAGTCACAAGCTAGAAACTAGTCTGGAGACATTGGATGAGTAGGCATTAGATAAGGATTTTATGCATAAACCTTCTTGCATGCATTGATTACTCTGGCTTGTACTGAATGACAATACTGTATGGAGAGTTTTGCCTCTGAGAAACAATATTAACAGTTGACATTTTTAACCTTCAATATCATTCAATAAATTTAAATTAGAACTTACAAATTTTCTTTAAAATATTAATAGATTTTTTTCAGATTTGAATGAAATCAATAATATGATAATCGATTCACTATTAAAAACTGAAAAAAAAAAAAGCTGGTACAAAAAAGCAGCAATTTACCAGTAAATTTTCTACTGAGACAAGTCAATCAAAGAAGGAATGTGAAAATTTTTTAAAATGTTCCATTAAACAGAATTGAGTATTAGAGTTTTATAAAATGATAGAAAAAACAGTTAATAATATAAAAAATATAATTGCAAATTGGCAAGGAAAGCTATAGAAGAGAATAAAAATCTCAAAAATATAACACATCTTAGTATCGTAAGAAAAGTTATTTTTGCAATAAGAAGAAAAGATGGAATTATTAGTAAAAAAAAAAAAAGTTGACATGATGAAATGTGTAGAAGAATTCCATAACAAATTTTATAATAATAAAGGAGAAGAAAATAAAATATTCCTTACAGTTCTTACATCTTACGTGTCCAACATTTTAAATGAAGAAGTGGAACATGCAATTAAATCTGTGAAGGAAAAGCTCCAGGAAATGATGGAATTATAATTGATATCTTAAATGAAGTGTACAAATAGAAAAATTGTTCGCAAAGTTATATAATAAATGTCTAAATGATAAAGATGTTCTAGATGATTGGAAGAATGTAGTAGCAATATTGATGTTTTAAAAAGGCGATAAATTACAGATTTATCATTTTTTTCTTCCAATTCTATACAAAATCTTTGCAAAGCTATAATTGCAATTTATCTATAAATGAATTTTCTATTTTAACCAATCAAAAGAAAAAATATTGGTTTAAAAGTGATTTTTAAAAAAGTGTATCTCGTCCAGGTATTGAAAGGTTATAGAAAAGTCCAATGAATATGAGTAGTCATTATGTTTAGAATTTGTAGGTTATGAAAAGGCATTTGATTCTATAAGCATTTCTATGGTGAACAAAGCATTTGATCATTAAAGTATTGAAGCAATGGATCTGAAGTCCGATCCATGCTTCATAGCCTTCTATAAACTTAGTTAGTATTATAGACCTGAATTAAGTTTATAGTCCAATATCAGCAGGGTTTTGCATTAAAGCTAAAATTAATTACGTTTATATAATTTGTATTGCATTTAAATATTTTGTTAAATAAATTCCATTCTAAGATTAGATTTCTGTTAATAAAAATTACTTGTAAAATCTATTAGTCAAACATATATATACGTCAAGTGTATATATATATGAGTTAATGCAAAATTCTGCTGAAATAAAATACTTATTTTATTAAAAGAAATAAGAATGTATTTTTCTTTTTAAATCTTGTTCAAATATTTAGTATGATTTGATTTTGAAATAAGCCTGCCAACATTTTCTAAAAGAATGTATATTTTTAATTAATTAGCCCATTCAAGGCAAATTAAAGATGGCCTTCTCTTTCTTTTTTAATTAATAAAATTCAAAGTTTAAAGAAAGAAATTTAGAGTAAAAAAGTAAAGGTTATTTTTAGAAAATGTTACCTTGAAACAAAGGAGCATGGGGGCTTATCAAGATCTAAGACCATACAAACAATAGAAGGTAGCTGACAAAGAGGGTATAAATAGAAATGAGAACAAAAGACTTGGTTATTCAGAGTTTTCTTGCTGGCATTCAGATTTCTCTTTGGAGAACTCTTTCAGATTTTGCTTATTCAGATTTTATTCCAAAAAGTTATACAACTGTCGTCTTTAAAATCATGGAGAAGTTTGAACATGCTCAAGCTAAGTCATATGAATTTGATGGATTCTACTATGCTTGGCTAGGCAAATAAATAGCTTTGCCTATCGCCGAGGTTCCTAAATACCATCAAAATGCCTTAGTATCCAATCATTAGTCATCTGAACTCTGTGCTGTGTCTGTAGGACTTTTCATAATAGCATGCTACTTATATCCATTTTCCTTGTCCGGACAAATACCTATCGACGGTCAGATCAAGCCACGAATGCCGTAGGAAACATGACCAAGGTACCAGGATGGTAACCGTATCTCTCCATTGAACTATTTACTTTCTACCCTTTTGATAATACCTTTTAAATTGCATTATTGTATTATATTTTTGAATTGTTTGATTTAATGATATTTATAACGTAATTATTTCTTTCGACTAGCCTTACATATATATATGTGTGATCATCTATCTATATTTAACCCTTTTTCTTTCGCTATTTTTCATTACTAACATGTATAAATATTTTGTATTCCATTGCGGTTAAGTTTAAAAGTTAACTTTTTTTTCATTTAAAATCTCTTTCCAATTTTATTTATGTTTCTAAATTCCATACGAGTAAGTTTCCTTTGTTTGCCAACTTGATCTCCTCGATAACGCCTCTTTTGTCCGCCACTAGCTTATTACGTATATCAGATTTAGCTATATACGTTTTAAATAATTTTTAAACTCTGTTTCTAGTGCAAAGCAATTAGAAAATGCTTTGTGAAAGATTTTTATTATTGTACTTTATCGAGGAGACTCGAGTTGACAATTTTATTAAAATTGGGAAGAAAAGACTTAGACCACAAAAATATTATATCGTTTAATCTGTTTTCATTGTCTAATTAGTTTTCCATTAATTTAGAGGAATAGCGGAGGCCATTAAATCGTTATTCATATATTAAAGTCATTAATTAAATATCTATTATTTAACTAAAAAGCTCTAGTTTTCTAATTTTATTTTAATGTTTTATTGTTACTTTTCCAATGATCCAGGCATGCAAAACACACATTTCTTAGTACTTTTGCACATTTAACTATTAAGCTCCGTAGGTGTTCCCGTCCATGTCTCTACCTCTGTTGCTAAGCTTTGTGGCCGGTGAAAAAATAATTTGTGTCTCAGATAATGTTGTTTGTTCGTAATTAGCCTCGAGAATAGGCAAATAGGGCAGAGGTCATAGTATTCTTGATTTAATATCTCGCGTATGGATGGCCTCGAGGTACTTTCGCCTAGTATTCGAACTGGGTTAAACCTACATACAGCATCTGACTGTCACAGTATAGACCCAGAATATTATCATATTTTGAAGAATATCAAAATGCATCAGCAGTAATTAGATTACAAACTTTGAGAAGGATATATGTCAAGACAATCCTGTATCACCAAAATTTTTTGAACTAGTTTTATAAAAAGTATTTTGTGGATTACAATGGAAAGCTAAGGGAATAAAATTATATGGAGATTACTTAAATCATCTAGATTTTGCTAATGATGTGGGTTTTTTTTCCAAATAGTGCTTCAGGCTTTCAGGAAATATTGCAAGAGTTAGCAGATAAAAATAGGAAAGTAGGTCTAAAGATAAATACTAAAAAAGACTAAAGAAAAATTCAGTGGATTTTCTCAGAAAAAAATAAAGATACAGATGGAAACATAATCATAGAATTATATTAGGATAAAGTGCTTTTAATAGAAATTATTTAATATTAAAATGAATTATGCCTATATATTTTAAAAGAAAGGTTTTAATTGATGTATTTACTGATTCTTGTTTATATATCTGAGACTTAGACATTTAATAGAAAAGCAATGTGGACATTTAAACCACTCAATGACGTATCAAAAGATGCATGTTAGGACTAAAGGGAAGATAAAAAAATGGTGAGAGAGCAAGCAGAAGTTATTGACATCAATGAAAAAATTAAGAAAACTAAACTGGAGCTAGGCTGGACATATTGGTAGAAGTGATAATAGATAGCAACTGAAACTTGATATTTTTTATTATATGCAAATTGCAAATGCAATCTATACTATTTTAAGAATGAGTTTGAAATAAAGTAATTACAGTTATTTTTAAAATCTAAATTTATTTAATGTATTTTTTCTAATTTATTAATATTAAGCAAATAGCATAAACTGGATGCCAAGAGCTTGTAAAAGGAATAGAAAGGTCATGTATGACATGGATGAATGAAATAAGAAAGTTTGCTGGTGTGTTGTGGGAAAAAAAGGCTAAAATTTGGAGAAACTGGATTTAATTTTGAGAGATTATCCTATAGTAGATTAATAATAGTTGAAAATGATAATGTTGAAGAAAGCATTTTAAAATCAACCTTTACAATTGAAATTAAAATTTTTTATATTTTTTTACAAAGGGAACTTTTACAAGTAAGAGAAATCAAGCTTTGTTTTCATTTGTATTTTAATTGATTGTTAACATGTTTTAGTCTAATCTTTTTTTTATTAAAAACAAAGTCACCCTCTCATATGCATTATTAAAAATTTACTGAAGCAGTATCAACACATTAGAAATTCAATCCACCAGCACTACTACAGTAACAAAACAGGGAATCAATCTGAAATATTTTGTTATCATTGATTTCTAACATATGTACAAAATTTTAAGTAAATCCATGTGATGGAAGTCTATTGAAACTCACAAAATGGATCCTAAACAAACAAACAGAGTTTTTAAGTTAAATAAAAGCATTTAAAAAGAATTATTAAGAAACTATTAACAAATTACAGCTTCATTATTTTATTGTTTACTAAATTATGCAAAATTGTATTATATTATTATAAAACTATTAATTTTATAATTACAAGATCTTTTTATCAATGTCCATTCATTTAAAGATATTTGATTATTATTATTATTTTAAAAAACTCTTCAATAGAAATGCCTTATTAACTGATATCATTAAATCAGAACAATAAAGCTAATATATTTATTTTTTCTAAGCATTGTTTGGCATAATTAACATAATAAATATTAATATATTTGTCTATGAATCCATTTTTTTGTGTGTGTATATATATATAATAATAATTTATAAATGTAAATCTGATATATGTGCAAGTGCACAGGTATACATTATGATGTCTTTATAATATTTAATATCTATATATTGTAATATAAATTTGATTGTATTTATAGTGTTATAACTTTGTGCATTAATGCAGATGCTTGTGGCATGGAATGAAAATTTCAAAAATATTTGTTAATTATATGCTTAGTTGCATTTTTAATTTATTATCTTTTGAACATGATGCTGTGTATCAAAAATGCATTTAATGAGTTAATAAATATTTTTGAAATTTTATATGTTTGTATATTATGTAAATGTCATGAGTCACTTTATACAATTTATTTAACAAATATACTGTGTGTGCATATATATTTTATCTATGACATGAATAAATTTACATTTGAAAAGATGCTTCACACAAAAAAAATGTCTATATCTTTATTTAATGCTTGCCAGGCAAGATACCAAAATCATTGCTACCTATAATCCATGAGTTCTACTAGTCGTGTTAATAGAACACCTTCTCAAAAACAAACCCTTGAAACTATAAATGAATTAAATCTCATTACGAAATTTATGTTGCCTGCCAGGATGCAAATATTCTATAAGTATTTATTATATAATATTGTAAAATTTATCTCAAGAATCAATTTATTTAGATTTTTAATAATTAAAAAAATGAATATTTTTAAACCAATCTTTTTTTCATATGGGAATATCTTTTTTTAAGCATAAAAGATATTGCTTTAAAAATCTCTATATATATATGAAAATAAAACAACATTTTAATAGCCCATACAGTGATCTTTTTACTAGCATTCATAGAAGAACACTTAGAAATACAGCATTACCAGGATAACTTATTATGGATGATTAGGATTTTATTGGATTTCTTTAATGATTTAATTTTTAGATCTTAAGAATAGTGTTTTTTTTTTACTGAGCTGTAACTAGATGACTGACTGACTATATTGACTGTGTACTAGCTATCTGAAAAAGAAAATCTTAAATCTGTTTGGAAATTGAAAAATTTAAATTTTATCTGACTTGGATTTGAACCCAACAGAACAGATTTCACATATTTTTGTAGTGATATTATAATTATCTATTCTATTAGTTAAATTAGAAATTAAATCAAATGCTTACAGTGATGATATATTAATCATATTTAATTCTCTAGCTTAAACTTCAAATACAATTTATAATTTCAAAATCTTGTTAGGTTTAAAATCCTAATTTAAAATTAAGCAAACAGTAATGATATGTGATAAATAACTTTATATTTGGCATTATATATTTATACTTATATAAATAATTTTCCCAATAATGTGTATATATTATAAATAATTTTTGATATTTTCTTTTATGATATATTTCATATTGATTATTAATTTCAGTGATATGTTGTCAAAGCAGAAACTTCCTGGTGTTTATGTTATACCTTCGGCAAAATCTCCTATGTGTAAGTATTTCTTTTTTGTAGCACTTTAAAAAATTTCATGCACAAGTATATATATATTTAAGATAGATAGCATTGCTATCATGTGGATCAGATTTAGAATTAACCCCAAAAAACAGTTTTACCATCTAAAAAATATGCCTTAAATCAGGATCTCCTTTTTGAATGTTGTCAAGAAAACAATTTTTTTGTGAATCCCAAGTGAATTTTTTTATTATTTATCCAATAATAAAATAAGGTAGATTTCATTTTCCCAGATGCTGTTACTGGTGTCTTATCAATAGATTCAGTCTCTGAATTCATTGATAGTGCAATTTAATAATATTTAACTTAAACAACTAAACATCATATGATCATCATTTCTTATGCTTGCTCTAACTGTTATTAAAACAGGTAAAACTTTCCATACATAATGCCGCTCAGTGCAAGCCAGAGTAATCAATGGATGCCAGAAAACATGCATAAAACCCTTATCTAATGCCTATTCATCCAATATCCCCAGACTAGTTTCTAGCTTGTGGTTTTCATCAATGAGGAGTTTTGGATATGAGCGCACTGCACCTAGATCTTAGGATCTAATGCAACCCTCCAGCAGCCATCTTTTATCTCTACTTAACTACAAAACTATGAGAATAAAATTGGAAAACAATAATATTTTCAATCTAAGCTCATTAGCTTACATAGGTCTGAACTCAGTTCAGTACCTATACATTTTGGTGTCTTTGGTTCTTTAATAGCCATAGCCACCACTATCCTATTAGGCATGATTGGTATTAAGCCACTAAACATTACATTATCACCATTTCTTATGCTTGCTCATAACTGTTATTAAAACAGGCAAAACTCTCCATACAGTAGTGCCACTCAGTGCAAGCCAGATTAATCAATGGATGTCAGAGGGCTTGTGCATAAAATCTCTATCTAGTGTCTACTCATCTAATATCCCCAGACTAGTTTCTAGCTTGTGGCTTTCATCAGTAAGGAGCCTTGGATCTGAGAGCACTGCACCTAGATCTTAGGATCTAAAGCATCCCTCCAGCAGCCACCTTTTATCTCTACTTAATCCAAGCTCATTAGCTTATACTGTCATGTAGGTCTGAACTCAGTTCAGCACCCATACATTTTGGTGTCTTTGGTTCTTTAATAGCCATCCTATTAGGCAGGATTGGTATTAAACCACTCAATCATCACATGATCACCATTTATTAGAAACTAGTCTGGGGATATTGGATGAGTAGGCATTAGATAGTGATTTTATGCACAAGCCTTCTGACATCCATTGATTACATTGGCTTACACCGAGTGGCACTACTATATGAAGAATTTTACCTGTTTTAATAACAGTTATGAGCAAGCATAAGAAATGGTGATTATGTGATGTTTAGTGGTTTAATACCAATCTTGCCTAATAGGATAGTGGTGGCGATGATTATTAAAGAACCAAAGATTCCAAAATGTATGGATACTAAACTGAGTTGAGACTTATATGATTATATAAGCTAATGATCTTGGATTGAAAATATTAGGTTTTCAATTTTATTCTCATCGTTTTGTAGTTAAGTAGAGATAAAAGGTGGCTTCTGGAGGGTTGCATTAGATCCTAAGATCTAGGTACAATGCTCTCAAATTCAAGGCTCCTCAGTGACGAAAGCCACAAGCTAGAAACTAGTCTGGGATATTGGACGAGTAAGCATTAGATAGGAATTTTATGCACAAGCCTTCTGGCATCCACTGATTACTCTGGCCTGTATTAAGTGGCACTACTGAATAAAGAGTTTTGCCTGTTTTAATATTTAACTTATGTGGTTATGAACAACATTTACCACACACACAATAGCAGAATTGAAGTATTTAATAAAGGCATTGACTAGAGAATCTCTATTCCGATTAGAAGGGCTACCTATTTATATATATTATTTGTAAAAAATATCCAGGGGGTAAAAAAATTAAAGATTAAAGAAACTTTTTATTACTTTAAAACAATAACAATATAAATATATATTTTCAAGTTTTTGTTTTTGCCAATGCATTTTCATTCATCAGCATAGAAGTCAGCCCAATCTTTCCTCATTATGGATGCATTTTGAAATACCTAAGTTAACTTCATATATAAATTTTTAGATGTATTTTAAACTTAACTTCACATGTATTTATTTCATAAACCCATTTTTAGATATACTTAAAATTAACATCATATGATTAATCTCATGATTATGCTTAATCATTACCAGATTATTGTGCATAATTACCAATCATCCTGATGACTTTGATAAATTTCATACAAAATTTCTCATTTTTGCTGGTAATTTTACATAATTCCCAAATGAAGTTTGTGAAGATGATCAATATGTCAGAATTTCCCACTTTTATTAGTGATTATGTATAATTCCTACATGAATTTAGTAAATTATATAAATATCTCTGAATATATTACTTATAAAGTGATACATAATTTTCAAAAGGTAATTCATAAAATTTGATAAATATCAAATTTCCCACCTTTTATAGTTTTTAAAATGACATGAATTTAAATAAATTTTAATAAAATGGATCAAAAATACAGTTTTTAAAAAATTAATATTAGAATGATTTAATGAATATAAGGAAATTAAGAAAAATCTGGTTCAATTATATTTATTAGAATTAGGTATGCAAAAATAAAATAAAATAATTTTTTTTTTGGAGAAAAATATAGAACCCTAATAATTATTTTTGATTATTCAGACTTGGCAAACTATCTTGACATTTTTAGTTACATAATTTTTCATATTTCTTGAGTTTGCATTTGTTTGGATTATGCTTTCTTTTACATGAGCAACTTTGGCATCTCTGAGCTCCTGAAATCAATGTTTTTATAATGCACTACCTAAGAGACAGTGATATTTGAAACATTCTCTAATTGTAAGAAATTGTTTGTCACACAGCACAAACTGGTTTATGGTATACAATTGTGAAAGATGTTCCTCCTTTGTTCCCAAGTAATAACATTTATCTTTTCCACTAGCTAATATTATTAACATTATATTCTGTTGAAGTTTTGCCCTTTCCACATTTGATATTCTTAGCTTCACTATATATTCTACTTTGGCTACAACAAACTTCAGCTCTGATATTTAGTTTATTTATTTTTTTTGCTTGGGCTTTTAAATCTTCTTTTGCATTTGCTTTCTTTTTCTTAACTTCTTCCTTTCTATTCTTGATTGTAGAAAAACTGATCATTTCCATACTAAATCGTATTTTGGTTGATGAAGCAGATAGTCATATCAGGTTGGTTGAATGACTGCTGTTTATTTTCAAGACTTTTTTCTGAAATATTTTCATTGGATTTTTCCAATTGATTTTGATTTTGATCTAGTGATTCAATTATTTCTTGTAGTTCCATTTCAGTTTTAATATCTGCTACAACATCATTAGAAAGAGTTGATGTCTTCAACCTAATTTTTAAAGGATGAATCAAACACAATTTCATAAGGATTACACTTAATGCTTTGATGATATGATCTATTCTTCATGAGCTGCACTAATCATAATTTCTTGGTCTAGTGTTGGAATTAAATATTTTTTAACCAAAAGCATAGCATGTTGTCAATGTTCTGGTTTGCACATTCAACCAAATCTTGAGACCAATCTTACCTCAGATTGCATTTATGATTTTTACCTCATACATTGCACAAGCTTCTTCTACAATTCAAAATTATTGTCACATTGTAACACACTGGGATTCCCTAAAATTTGTCAAAATCTGCAATCAAATGTGCCACTTCCTTTGCATGTTTAGGTTTCAAGGAATGAAGTTGAAAAAACTATATAAAATGGTGTTGATATACAGGTATGAATTTATAATTTTGATCTGACTGGGACTGCATATCAATGAAGTCCACTTCTGGAATTCATTTTTTGGAATATCTTTTTTGGATCTTTAGATATATTTTGACAACATTCACATAGATTTAAATAAATCATTTCTTCACATGCTATATTTTTAAATTTTTTCTATAACTTGTTTATCATATGATTTCTTCCACCATAACCTATTGACAAGTGCGGTTCATGAATTACATTAAAAAGTTCTTCAATAGGGATGTCCTTCATGGAATAATCAAGTTTTTCACACTTGCCCATGTTTTCGATGTCATAGCACTTTGGTTCTCTGATAATTAATCTTCTAGATTCTTACCAGTTGGTTTCAACTTACTTTTTTTAAAACTTTATCAAATAGTTAATTGTATTTTTCATTAGTTAGAATTCAACTATTTTCTTTCTTAATGTCAATTATGTTCAAGACCTCAGAATGTTAATGTTCTATTTCATTTTCTCTAGCACCTCCACTATATGCAGTTGCCTCTTTACATAAAAAAAATTATTATGGATTAATTTTAATGAGCCTTACAGTCATTGCCTATGAAAGAACTTTATTAGTTTAGGTTTGAAAGAACTTTAATAGTTTACATTAGCTTTAATGATAATACACTAATTATAAAATTCATTAACAAATTTGAAAATTAAAATTAATATTTTTGAAATAACTGACAAATATCATATAAATTACAATATGTTGCAAACACAGAAGAATAAACAATAATAATTGTAAAATATAAAATTATAAAATTTACTTTTACTAATCAAAGAAATCATTCTTATCTTTATATGTCTGTTCATAAAAAGGAAATAATAAAACAGTCTTAAAATGGGAAAGAACTTCACTAATAAAGTAATAGTGATGCAGCCATTTTGTGGAATGTTAATTAAATAAATCTCATTAAAATAAAGGTTACTTAACAAGAATGCATTGTATATCAAATGTACTATCCTACACTGATGATTATGCACAATGTCTGGTAAATTTGATCAATTAAATATGATTTATAATATGTATCATTATGAACTAGTGATTTGCATTATCATCAGTAAATGTAAATATTTTGCAATATATGAAATATATAAGGACATTTTTTAAAATTGTTGGTGATTATGCATAATAACCAGAAATTATGCATAATTTCTGGATTCATCACTTTTACCATAGCATATATATTCTATTAAAATATATTTCACATTTCTATTCCATTACATATTTTTTAATAAATCTTCATTACTTAAAACAACATTGTAGCATGTATATTTATTTATTTATTTTTTCTCATACATCAAACATGTTGACTGGGAAGTGAACCCGGGCCAGCTGCTTGGAAGGCAGTTATTGAAGGGAGCGTTTTCAGCATTTTTTTAAAAATTGATTTCTTTAAACAAATTGTAAATGTGTCACATTCTACTTTATAAAGTTTAAACCAAAAATTATCCCACCCGCCAAAAAAAGAAAAAGAATGGATTTATTTTTTGAAATTTCTATCAATTTTGACTCTGTTTTTTTAATTTTTATATCAATTAATATTATTTTTTTCAACATATTATATTTCTCTTATCATAAGATTATATTTTAATTCAATTGTTTAAATAAATACTTTGCTTCTTTATTTTTTCAGTATTTTATAAATATTAGATTTTTTTTTTTAACCCATTTTTTCTATTTTATCTGAATTTCAAAAGCTTTCATTTAATTATCATTTTAGATTCTTTTGTTTTATTATATATAGCAGCATTACTTTTTAAACCTCCCTGTATATTTTTTAATGTCATTCTGATATTCGCACACTTTAAATTTTTCTTTAATTATTATAGTTTTTATTTTACTTATCTTTTTTAAAATGATATTTAATAATTGAATTCACTAGTTGGTTAACTTTCTATCATTTACAGAATATATTAATGATTTTTACCACTTGTCCTAATACTTTTTTTTAACATGGATCAATTTTTTTTATCTTTTATGAATTTAGAAAATATAGCATTCATTAATAAAATGTTGCCTTTTCTGAACTCATTCCATACAAAGTTTGTTTTATAATTAATGAACAAGTCTGATGTTAGAATTTTTCAATGTTTTAACATTTTTCATGTAGCACTAACCTAGAATCACGTTGTTTGTTTTAGTATATATTAGTTGTTTCCAAAAGTCAAAACTGTTTGCAATGAACATTTAATTAAGTAATTAAAATATATGTTGCTAATCTAGTGTCCAATTTATATAGATAGACAAGCAGATTGATTTTGGCTAAAAATCTTGTGTGTTTGAACTTTTTATATCATTAATTTGAATACCATAATAAAAATAAAAATGGCTGCTGGATGCTATTCTATGTCAAAAATTAGTAACCAGAAACTAGTCTGATTATTTGATTACCACTACCATCTATTACCCATTGATATATGTCTCTAGATTAGAATGATTTAAAATGGATTACTCCTATTAATGCTTAATATTTTCTTAAAGTAAATATTGTTTTTTTTTTTTTATACTTCATTATTAATCTATTTTTATTCATTTTTTTTTCAACAAAATCCAATTTTGTCCATGAATTTTAATCATTCTAAAATGATAGTTAATTGGTTTTTCTTTAGAGATCATATATAAAAATGATGCTTAGGTGGTAGATGGTCTACTATATGATACCTAAAAGCAGTCAATTAAACAATCATTGCAAAGATTCTTGACCATTAAAGCAGTTGCATTAAATGATGATTTTATTTTTAGATTTGCTGATTGAATCCAATTATAAAATTATGACAAAAATTATCTCCAGTTATAGAGTTTATTGCCTTACTTATAATTTTCTGATTTTCAGTTATGATATTGATAAAGGGTTAGACAAATAATGATTTAAAAATTAATCATGGTGTATATGATTTCCTTGTAGTGAAGGCTCATATTTGTAATTAGATTTGACTGTTTGGGGTGAAATGTCTTACTACCATAATTAAACACCACAGATTATCCTCATGATATAGTGGAAGAGGAAGAATAAAATATTTGCAAAAAAAACGAGAATAAAAAAAAAAAACAGCATACAAAAGATATTTTGAAAGAAGAGTTAATCCAAGAAAATATTTTAGGTATAGATAGATAATGGTTTTTTTTTAAAAGCAACTATGTACATTGTGAGAGAACATCATAGCACTTTAGTCTAAAGATAAATTGAATCAAATAAGATCAAATCTTTTTGATCTTGTCAACTGAACATAATATAATCCCCAGAGATATTTCATCAAATAGAATGTTAATAAAAAGCCAAAAGAAAAGATTGATTTTAATTATCAGACAAAATAAAATGCTTTACTTGTGGAAAATGTTTAATATTCTGAGTGGAAATAGGATATTTCACTTATTATCCTTTTCAAAGAACTCTATTGCTTAATTTTTCTATTTGTTCTTTTACCATTTTTGTGAAATAAATTAATGGTAGATATCCTTGGCTTAATGCTCATTTAAACATTTATCTATTTTGTCTTTAAATGTTTTTGTTTTAATGAAATTGATATTTTAGTTTTACTTTTTTCATAACCGTTCTGATTCAAAGAGTTTTATACACATTTATCAATATAATATCAATTGATTTTTTTAAACTTGCTACAGTATTATAAATAAGAACAGCTTTATACTCTATTACCATTTATTATAAGCTTGAGTAATCCAAGTAGTAGTACAGTTACACATATAATTATAGTTTTTCTGGTTTTACTTATATGTATTCATTAAATAAAGAAACAATTGCAATTTAATATAAAGAATTTGTAGCTAAATAAATAAGTTATAACACTTTATGAAACTTATTGATACGTTTAATAATAAAAGAACAATAGACAAATTATTTTCATTTTTTTAAAATCATTTATGCTAATGATGCTTGTGTTGCCATTATCAGAACTTATAGAAGTTAACTAAGAATTTGTTCTTTCTAAATATTAGTTTCCTCATTCCATAATATATAAATGTATGTTCTCAGGAATAATATTTTTAGTTAACATGATACATGAGAAGATAATTTAAATCTTTCTAATCAAAATATAATTAAAATACACATGCCTCTGTTATAGAATTTATTTTAAAATTAACTGACTCATTCGCTATAGTTTTTTTTTTTATTCTAGATCAGTTTGTTTGTTAAAGCAACTGAAAACATGTATTTTCTCAATCCTTTTCATTTAAACTTTATTTTGTGCAACAGATTGTTTCTATAGTTTTCTTTTCTTACAGTTTCAACTACCCAGAAGTCTTCATCAGAGTTAGAAAATATTTAAATACCCATGATTGCATAAAATTAATATAATATACTATTACATAATTCACATTTTAATTACAGTTGTACAAAATATTTAAATATACATGATTACATAGAAATCAAAAATATACCATAATTAATTAGATCTAAAAAGATACATAATTCATATCTTTATAATTATATTAAATCTTAAAATTAATTTTTTTGTTTTAGTTATATCTATATTATTTTTTTATTTTGTCTTATAATTTTGTTATACATAGCATATATTTAATAATCAATTATATATACAGGTAGTCCTCTATTTTTATACAATTCCTATTTTGTACAAAGGGCAATAGAAAAAGACAGCGTGTTATGGAATTTTTTTTCAAGAAAAGAAAAAGAGTAAAATTCAACTATCTCTTGATAAATTTATAAAGAAAGCACTAGATACTACTAATTAATAAAGTGTTATTTATGTACAATATTATATATTCGAGTTTTTGTTCTTATTCACTCATGTATTATATTGCAATCATCAATCAGCACTTACATATGTATATAAAATAATGATTTACATTTTTATATAATATTAAATTAGAAATAGAAAAGCTTTAATCTTTTTCCACATGTGCCTTAAATGTTTATATAATAGCCAAATTACATAATTTTTGACTATAGAGAGACCTCTCAAACCTCAGCACAAGTTAGGGACTTTATAAAGATAAGATCAGCCATCCTACCTTTAACCTAAATTCTTATTTATGTAGGGCAATCTGAAGCATCTCTTAATTTGAGAGCACGAATATATTACTCTCTTCACATTTAAATCCACTATTTCCTTTCATAAATTAACCTAGATGAAATGTGATTTAAAACATTTAAGGTGCACATGAAAAAGGTTAAAGCCATTCTCTTTCTAATTACAGACTTCCTGTGCACTTGATAAATAATTAGAACATTACATTAGTTTCTGTATTTCCATTAAAAAGATCTTAATATTAACTTGTTGTAAATTGTAAGATTTTGCATAAGTTAATTTGTGAATGGAAATAATGAATTTAAATGTGAAGAGAGTAATATCTTCATCCTCTCAAATCAAGATGCTTCTGATTGCAATATATAAATAAGAATTTAGGTTAAAGATAAGATGGCCATTCTTATCTTTATAAAGTCCCTATGTTGTGTTGAGGTTTGAGAGGTCTCTATAGTCAAAAAGTACATTGCTTAGCTATTATACAAACATTTAAAGTGCAAGTGAAAAAGATTAAAACCTCTCTCTTTCTAATTAGATTTCCTGTGTGATTGATAAATAATCAGAATGTTATTAAGTTGTAACTTTTTAGTATTATTAATTTTATTTTTAAAGTCATAATAAATTTATTTTTATTTATTTGAGATGGCTTTACATTACTGTTATTCTTAGAGAATTCTCATCAATCATATAAAAAATTAACAGAGCTTTGGTTCATCTATTATCAATAATCACAGCAGTTAATTTCTCATACAGTAAGTCGTGTTATAAAAAACATAAAATCTAAATTATAACTATGAATAAAAGTAAAAGCCTATGTAAATATAAAAATATTTTCAAATAATTTACATGTCACTTTATTTATATAATTGTAATTAGACTAATAAACTCAATGAAAAGTGTATTGAATTTTAAACTTTCAGACATGAAACAATTTACTTGTAAATATTTTTACAATACAGATTTTTTAATGAAACCAATAACTATATATCCTTATACATTTTAAATAATTTTATAAATATTAATCTTTTATCTTATTCTTATTTTTGACTGATTTCTTTTGCATAAACTGTTTTATATTTTTAATATATATATATGTGTGTGTGTGCGTGTGTTCTACATTTTTATAACTTTTAACCTTTTAAATAATTTAACTTATTTCTATTACTTTAATTATTTCATTAACAATGTAATAAAATTGTAGGTAATATATAAACTTCCTGTATATGTTAATACATTTCACTAAAAAATAGATATTTTAAAACCACTTTTTGATAATTTTTTTTACATTGCTCTATTTTTGTATATTTCAAAAATTTTATACATTTCAGGAAACAATTAAGTACAAATGTCGAGGACCACCGGGTTGTTTATATTTTTTAATTATTAATTATTGTAATTTAGTTATTTAATTAAAATATTTTTAATATAAATTTATGATCTTAAAACATGTATTATTTAACTTTTTATTCTATATATTTTAACTTAACTACTTCTATTAAAATCAAACATAATTTTAAGATTTAATATTATTATTTTGGATAATATTTTGTACAGTTCTAATTAAAATATGAATTATTTATGTGTTTTTAAGTATAATTATGGTATATTATATAGTTTCTATTATTTTATAGTTCTGATAAGAACTGCTGAGGAATTGAAACTGTAAGAAAATAAAACCAATTGTAGAAACAATATGTTGCATTAAATAAAGCATAAATGAAAAGGATTGTTAATTATATTTAATATTAAAATCAATGCATAGAAAACATAGAAATAGAAAGATTTTCTTAAGGTACATATTTATCCAACAAATTCTTTTGAGCAACAGTGCATGATTTTAATTAATTAGATTTAAAAATGTAAATTAAAATAAATGTTATTCTTATTTGCAAAAAAAATATATTTTATATAAAAATAATGAACTATATATATATATTAAATGTTTTTAGATTGGAATGGTATTTTATTTGTTAGGCAAGGCATTTATCAAGGTGGAGTTTTCAGATTTTCTTTATTTATTCCAGAAAATTATCCAGATGGAGAATGTCCAGTAAGTTTTAATACATGTCTTATTATGAATAGATAAATGTATTATATTACATGCATGTGTATGTAGATTTATATTTATTTAATGTTAAATAATAAATATTAAGTTTATTGTTATTTCTGATAGAGAATTCTCTTTTCACAACTAAAATGAAGAAAATAAAATTAGTAAAGTTATCAAATTAGTAATTTTATGAAATTTAATAGTATTAATATTATTAAATTTTACTGAAAAATGTTTTAATTATTTTGATCATATATGTGAATTTTGTGTGACAATATCAATTTTAAATGAGGATGCATTTTTTTCAGTAAATTTGAAGGAAAATGTAAAGAATAGTCCCCATACTTATTTTATCAGTCATATGTTAGAATTTTACATAATAAATATCATAGACTTATGACAATATTTTACTGTAACATTGACTATATGAGAATCTTTTGTGAGTTTATTGGCATTTAAATTAAGGATAATGAATAATAATAAATCACCCTTGAACTTTAATTTTTTTGTCAGTAGAAAAAATTCCTCTATCAGTTTTTGACAATTCTATTTCTCATTATATTAAAGTCATGACTATTTCTGACATAGGATCAACTGAAAAGATGCAATTTCTGACACAGAAGTAAAATTACAATGTTTCATTGATGTTTTTCATTTTCATTAATAAAATTCTGATCCATTGGCATATGTACATACTAGAATTTTAGCACCATTTTTTTTTGTCTTTAAAGTGAACTTTAATGTAAGGACTTTATTCTTTCATTCTTTAACTGTAAATTTGAGATGCTAGAATAAATTGTATCAAATGAGTGGCAAAATGATATGTTATCACTGATGTATATCAAGTTCTATCACTTGATCATAGTATTTTATTGCCTATGTACTCCAACCCACTAGAGAACATAACATATATTTTAAGTATAGAAAATTTTAAACTTCTCTAGCATTCAAAAAAATTTAAGATTGATAATGTTAGAAAAAGATATGGCTCTTAAGCATTGTATTCAGCAACAATCAAATTATAGTTTTTTATATTTTAATGTATATTTTTGATAGTTATTTTATATATTTGTTTAAACACTTAATAATTATTTAACACTATATGCATCTATATTATTCATGAAATACTTTATAATGAATCACTAGTTTCAATGTTTCATGATATAAATGTCAATTATAAATATGTAAAAAAACACATTTGCATATTTTTTTAAAATTTAAATTATAATGATAGACAAATAAATTGCCAAATAAAGTTTTTTTTTTTTTAATGAAACATCACATCAAATCACAGATTACAGTACTTCTTGAAGTAACATAATATGAACAAAGATTTAGGTATAAAAACTATAGTTACAGAAAACAGATGTACAGTAGTTATATATATACAAGATAAAATTTCAAAATTTTTTAGAACAATTTAACAGAGAAAAGATTGGAAAGTAGGTAAATTTTAAAACTTAAAAAAACCTATATAATTAAAAAATTATATATAAATTAAATTAATATATTATAAAATATAGAATATAAGTATCAAAAAATATTAATTTAATTATAAAATTTATTATAAATGTATAGGCTCATATATATATAAAATTGATAGCAATAAAATCATAAGTTATAATTAAATAATATTAAATAAAATAAGAAAAAAATATAAATCTTAAAATATAAATATAAAAATATGTATAAAAAAAATAATTTTTTTGTAACTTAAGGATTGTGTATATGTAAATATAATATTAAATTTGTTATTTCTATTGTATTCATAGATATATACACATTTTAAAATTAAGATGAACACTGCTGGACAGTTGAAATTGTAACAAATAAAATAATGCATTGGATAAAAATATAAGAAAAGGGATATAATTGCTTATTTTGTAGATTACAGTACTCAAATAATATTTCATAATAGAAAAATATTAAAATGCAATGTGAAGTTTAAATTAAAATATTTAAGGCAAAATACATCAGAAGAGGAAAAACTCCTCAGCAAAAATTATATAACAAAACTATTTAATAAATATATGTATGTGGTATGTGTAAGTTTGTAAAACAAATTGCAAAAAAATGAAAGAGCATATGAGAAAATAATTCATTTTTTATTTAGAATCTCACTAAATTATATACCAAAAATATATTAAACAAAAAAATAATTGAATGGTTTATTGCTCAGGAGTTGACAAGAAGTTTGAGCAGCAGAAGTAACAGTCAGAGCCATGACCATGGACTTCAGTCTGTCACTCTACCACTATGATAAATCGTACTGAGCAGAAACTTCCATAGATTCTTAAGTTCATGATTTTTGTAAAAATAAAAAAAATCTAAAGGAGTCAATGAACAAGATTGATAAAATAATTAATATTCAGTAAATGAAATAGTGTATATATTTTATGAATAAACTGAAAATAGCATTATGGACAGTAAATAAAGCAAACAAAATTTAAATGATAGGAAGTAGTGATGTTAAATTTACTGATTTAAGCCATATGCTAAAGTATTTATATTTTAAGCAAAAATTGGTACTTAAATAATTATGACTTTTACAGACTAATTTGGCAGCTTTTAGTTACTATTTTATTATAATAAATTATAACTCAGTCATTGAAATGTAATGATCTATATGGAATTATATCAATACTTGCATGGAGAAAATATCAAGAACATTAAATATAAACTTAATACATACTCATTTCAAAGGCAGAACATTATAGCCTTTGAAGAAGACTCTTTAGCCAAAAATATATTAAAGTTATATTTAATGTTCTTGATATTTTTTCTGCATAAGAAGCACTGATATAATTGCATATAAAGAATAATATATACACCTGGATCTCGTTTTATGCGGTAGATAGGTTCCTCAGAAAACGCGCGCAAAAGAAATCACACAAAAATAAACTTAACTTACCTTGAAAAATGGGGGATAGGTCTGTAATTTTCAGAAATTGGCATAAAAGCAAAGCTGCAGGGAAAAATTATTTTAAAATTCGCATTAAAAAAATAAGGAAATAAAGTATGACTAATAAAAAATTTCAAATATTTGAAAAAAATTAATACAAGACAAACTTTTTTTTACTTTTTTTATTAACTACAGTATTTAATTTTACATTTTTTCATACATATTTTAATCATTGCACTATTTGACAATATGCGTTCGTTTGCGAACTGGTAAGAAATCAGATTCGTGACGTGATATACAACTAGCGCTACTTTCAGTCTTGTGCTGTGTTTCTGTTTCTATATTAAAAAAATGAGACTGCAATCAAAACAAAAAGATTATACATTATCATTAGAAAGATTATTTTTAGTTTATAAAATCAATAACATCTTTGTTATTATTTATTTTAAAAATCTAAAAAAATATTTATGTCTGTTAATATCTAACAAAATATGTTTCAAAAGTTTAAAATTTTTGAATATTTATTGTGATATTTTTATACGAACGTATAAATCTATTATTATTATTTATTCATTAGTATAAGTAGGTTATTTACATAGAAGCTAAGATTCTAAATACAGCTTCATGTTAGCTGCTAATATAATGTTATTTTTTTGGAAAAAAAAAAATTTTTTTTCAAATCAAAATAAGTTATTAATAATTTAAATTTCTTGATATCTAATAAATATAGTGAAATATGAAAGATATTAAGAAACATGAATTGCATAACTTCAAAATCACATTAAAATAATCCGCATAAAACGAGACTTAGATGTACATATTATGCAAGTTTTAAAACAGTATTTAATGTTATTTTTTAATTAAATGAGTGCAAAATAATTAGATTTTTTTTATATTTAACAACAATCAATATTAAACAATGATATTGGCAAATAATAATAAAAAATCAATCTTGTGAAAATTTGCCTAAATGTATGTAAATATTTTTTACTTACATTCTTTAAGTGAAAATGTAGAAAAAATTTTCATGCTATTTCCAAACATTTATTTATTGCAGCATTTAAAGAAATTAATTGGATTTAATGATAGATTTTGTTAAAATAATACTTTTGTTTTGTAAAACAACATGATCAGTTAGAATTAAATTAGAAATGCATATAGTTTTTTCTTTACTTTTAAATAAAAGTTGATAAAAGAAATATCATGACAAAATTCTGTACATTTTTGATAATTGATAAATTAATACTAAATATGACATAGGATTTTATTTTACCATTTTTTGCAAAAAAGTAAAAGATGTTCATAATTAATTTGTAATTGAGCTAATTAAATTCATAGTTGTTAATTGTCATATTACAAGGAGCTTAAATCAAACTCTAAGATATTTGAAATTTCAAATCATCAGTGTGAATAGCGGGATAAGAATAAAAGGTGGCTGCTGGATTAATACTATACAAATCAGTACTTTCTAACAGGAGAATTGATTTTCACATTTTGGCTTGAGAGTGTAGATGATATTATTATATATTATAAAAATAATGTAAGCTATTTACAAACACTTCTGTTCTTTATTTTTATATTAAAAAAAAACTACTTTAGGAATATTTTATAAAATTTTATAGATTAGATGAAGAATTTTCAATTAATAGAAGCCAAAGTATAAGCATTTTATACTATCAGTAATCAGTAAAATCAACTTCTCTCACTATTTTCTGATTACTTACCTCTGCTTTAGTAAAAAGCACTGATTTTTTTTTCCTTATTTACTTCTTGTAATGTTTTAATTGAAATGAGGAGGTCAATAATTAAATTACAAGAATTGATTAATTTAGTTAATATTTACATTTATATACATATAAATTTATGCAATCATTGCAGTATAGTCTTTACATATATTTAGTTATAGTTACACATGTTAATTAATTTTAGGTTTTATTTTAGACACATAATTCATATCAAGGAGAGCACTACAATTGATTGCAAAGGATAATAGTTGTATGCCCCCCCCCCCCATCATAAAAACAATATCTGTATCGAGAAGTACATGACTGAATTTATAGGACTAGTGCCTCAATCACAGAAGAGAATAGCTCTTCTTGATCAATCATATATCGTTTTCAGCACCTACTGTATTTGTTTGCAATATTTATTACATTCACTTGGAGTTAACGTTAGTACACTACAACATCTTTAGCAAATTTTAGGGAAAAAATGTAATGCAATGTGTATATATGTTTGTAAGTTTATAAAATCATTTCATCATAATCATCTTTGTATTTTCATCATACTATCTGGTAGTGATTTTTCCTTACTTCAATATAAAGATCTGCTATGTATCTTTTCTTTCCATAATGATTAATAAATTTTTTATATTTTTTTTTATCTATCTTTTTGCAACTAATCAAGGATTGAGGTAATTAGTTAATTATGATCTCTTGCAGTATGTTTAGCTAATCTTCATTGAAGTGCTTTAATTTTTACAATAATATCAGTAATACAAATCTAGGTTTGATTCTATTCATTTTTTATTATTTCTTACTATTCACAAAATTATTTTTTCATGGAGTCAAAACTCCACACAGTAACACCACTCAGTGGCACTACTGTATGGAGAGTTTTTGCCTCTGAGAATAACAGCTTGTGTAAGCATAAAAAATGGTGATCATGTGATGTTTGATGGTTTGAAATTATTATTTCCATATTCGTTTGTATTACTAAGTCAAAACAACTCTTTCTAATTTTAAAAATGAAAAGATTTGAAGGTCCTATTGAAATACTTGGAGAAGTTTTGAAATATGGTGGTGATTTATTAGTTTCAAAAATATTGGAATTTTTTAGGAATATAGATCCATAAAATTATGCACTTTGATCTTAAAAATGCTTCTATTGTTTCTAATTTTTAAAAATACAGGGCATAGACAAGCTTGCCGTAATTATCTGAAACATCATTATTATCCATTACAGCAAAGGAACTTTCAAGAATTTTATTGAATAGGCAAGCTGCCTTCAACCATAGATGAATGATTACCAGAGATAGTTATAGAAAATCGAGAAGCATTATGGACATGGTTTTTGGATGCTTGGTAAATACAAGAGAAGTGTCAGGAACAAAGAGTGATTTACATTTTTTTATTGATTTGGGCAAGATGTTTGATTCAGTTATTCAAACAGGTTTATGGCTATTATTTGAAATTAGTTTGTTGTCCACCAAAATTTATTCATACTACAAATAGAAAATCTGTGACATTGAAATGGAAACTGGTGTTAAACAAAAATGTGTATTTGCTCCAACATTGTTTTCAGTTTTTAGGATAACTATTTTTGGAACTGTTTATAGGTGGCTTATTGAAACAGGGATCAAGATGTGATACAGGTTTGTTGGTGAAAATTTTAATTTGTATTAATTAAAAGCAAAGACAATAACATGTACTTGGATTCTGAGTTTATAGTATGCTAATAATTATACTATTTTTGACATTTCAAAAGATGATTTATATAATGTACTTATTGTTTTAAATGTAACATTTAAAGACTAGGTTTAATAATTAATGTTCCAAAAAGCTCATAATTTTTTTTAATCAGCCAGTGATAACTAAAAATCCTCAGCAACTTTTAACTTGGATAGTTACTTGAAAATATAAATCAATTTGAATACCTTGGTACTTTTATAAGTAGAATATGGATTCAGTTGTTGAGGCATTTAAGTTGAAAAATAGAATATTTCATCAAACGAAATAATCACCGCAAGAGTTGTTTTTTTATAAAGGCATTAGAAAATTTCCATATAAAGTTGCTCTGTAAAATTTAAAAAATACAATGCAAAATCATAAAATCCATCCATATGTTCTTCAACTTACTGGATGTGATACTATAGAATATCCATTATTGTAAAATCACACTTTCATTGGATTGGACATGTAAAATGAACGAGCAGTGGAAGACTTCCTAAAAGAATGTTTTATTACCAGTGAACTTGAGGACGGATTTTGTGGGAGAAGTAGACCCCATTTACATTATAAGAATTATCTCAAAAACATTCTAGAGAAATGCAATGTCAATTGTTTCCATTGAGAAAATGTGGTAGAGAATAGAATACATTGGAGAGCTACAATTAGACATGATGTCAAAGTATTTCAGTAAGAAGTTTTCTGTAGAGGAAACTAAAAGACACCATCATAAAATATTAAATAAACAGGAAAATGGACCGGTTTGTCCTAAATGTATTTATGGTTCACTGATAGTTTGTGCAGCTATTGCAAAATTCATTTCTAGAGCAGTTTTTTTCTTTCCTTGGAATTGTACTGGCCATACTCTTTTGCAGATCACAGATATATGTACGAAATCTTTGTTTCACCTGAATTCTGAGATCTCATTTCACAAATAAAATTAAACACGTAAGAGATATTGATTAAAAGTTTTTTTTTTTTATGCACAAGACTTTAAATATATTATTGAATCTTTCAAATACATTCTTAAGTTATTTTAATTTTACTTATTTCTTACATTTTATTTAACTTTAATTGTCTGTGTTCTCATTCTATTGTAGTTTATAAATTTTTGATTGTAAGTTAATGGCTAGTGTTTCAAAAATAATTATTATCATTTGCATATCTAAGATGATTTTAATAATCATTATTTATTTTGAAAACTGACTTATTACAATCTAAAAGTTTAAAGACTTCAATGTTGTTGAAAGTAATCTTGGAGAAATTAATTATTCTTCTTTTTCACTTTCTTTGCATATCTTCATATAATCATATATATATATTGCTTATAACACTTTCATATACACTTCAATGCAAACAAATTTTCTTAAAAACTTCTTTATTTTTCTTACAGTTTCGACTGTCCAGCAGTCTTCATCAGAGCTCTAATCTTCTTCTCTGCTTTAATTAATTATGTTGGCAAATACCTCTTTTTTATTGAGTTTTTTTAAAAAATAATTTCATATAACAGTTACAGATTTTCTTAATAATTTCAATACAAATTTTTTTTCTATTTGTTATTTTAAAGCATTACTCTCATTATATATATAAGAAAATATTTCAGTGCATATTGCTAGCTAAAAATTAAAATAGTAAATATTCAAATCACCCTCCCAAATGTCATGATATTTCTGCAACACCCGCTGTGAATAAATAGTCCTTTTGAATCAGCTGTTTGAAGTTCAGACTTTATTTATTCAGAGATTGCTGAAATATCAATGTTTGGGAGGATGATTTGAATATATATATATGGAATATAAAATCCTATATAATTTGTGCAACCTAAATATATCTACCAATTATATTTACTATATCTTTGACTTATTTCATTTAGTAATTGTAGATAATCCATGTTAGTAAATCTTTTAAATCAAAACCATTTTTTTCAGTAGTGAATTGATATGGATGTAATTTAATTTTTTTTCTGTCATAATTTATATAATAATTTTTATTACATACATTGGAGACCATATGAATAGCATTTTCCAAGAGTTATTATCATTTATTTGTTTTTTCAGATTGATGGAGTCTATTCATTTTATTGTAGATTTTTCTTTTTTTTTCTTTCTGATTATTATAAATTTTGTTAAATGAATTAAATTTTCTCTTAATATGACCCAAATAAAACAATTTCAATCTGACCATTTGTACTTTTATTGAAAGCAAATAACTTACTTGTAGTTTTTCTTGCAAAATGTGTATTCTCAAAAATTCTTTGTCAACTGTCATATTCTTCATTAGTTTCCAACTTTCATATCCTTAGAGAATTGCAGGAAATACCAATAATCTAAGCAATTCTGATCTTAATTTTTAAAGATATGCTCTTTATATGTGCATTATTCCATTTATTGCAATTATTGTTTTCTTTTAGGTATCTTATAAACAAAAATACTTTTATTAATTCACTATGAGCATCTTCAATTATTGTACTATCTTCCTCTATTGAATTTTCATTTTGTAAACCTGAAACCACAAATTTTCTTCAATAGGTATTACATCCAGGATTTTATTTACATCAGATGAATCTATTTTTAACTAATAAATTTATCAAAAATATCATCATTCCTATCTAAAGAGGAAAATAATTTTTTAACTTCTTTTACAACTCTAAGCTATTAATTTTTATTTTAATTATAATTAATTCTTTTAAAGGCAAAATGTAATTTTTTCCAATATTTAAAATTTAATTAATTTTTTTTAAATAATCTTTTTTTTTTAAAAAATGATTTTTTGGAAGAAATAAATAAATATGTCATAATTTCTCTTTACAATGTTTTTAATTCAACTTTTTTGAATTTTATCTTTTTCTTTTAACTTTATTTGCTTTTTATGGAGATTTTAATAATACAATATATATATATTAACTTTGCTAATTTTTTTTCTTTCCAGCAGTTAATTTTCAGCTTCTATAATGTGATGGTTCCACTCACTACCCTAATGTTACATTTAAAATTCTTTGAGTTTAATAAAATCTTTAAAAAGTATAAATCTATTTTTAAGCTCTAAGTAAATTTCAAGTAACTATTTGCTAATATTTTTCAGTTCTATAAGAATAGAAATTATTTTTCATTAGTTCAAACTTTTTACTTTTAATATCAAAAGAGAAGCAGCCCTCTGAGAGCTTTTAATAATACCAATATAAAAGCTACTAATCACTGCTGAGTAATATACTGGTTATTAGACAAAATGATAATAATTTTATTCTCAATACTATCAGGATATTTCGATGTGAATTTATTTGAAAAAAAATATTAAAGCGAGCAAGTTGTTATTTTCTTACATTCAGTCAGCCATCCCAAATAATTCATTTATTCTATTTTCTTAATTTTCTTCCCCATAATCATACTTAAATGTGAAAGTTTCATTATCAAGATGGGCATCACTTTTTTCATTCAAATCTATCATCAATATTTAAAAATGAAAATTACTGCCATAATTTACAGTTAAGTGTTTTTGTGAGAATTGCAAATTGAAGACGTAAATATTTCTGAACTGATTTCCAATTGAGAAATATAATTTTCTTCTATTTTCTCACTTGAATGGACGAGATTTATATTAAACAGAATTTTTGTTTGTTTTTATAATACAAATTGTTTAATTTTTAACTATGACTAGAAATTTAATTCTCTAGTTTATTGCATACATTTTTTTTTTAAAGAAGTACTTACCTACTGTCTATTTCATAAGTTGAAATTAAAAAAAAGGAAACAGAAAAAATAAATAAATTATCAGTTGAAATATGTATTATGTTTTTTTTCAAAAAACAGATTGGAACAATCTTTTTCTTGGGCATTACTTCATTTGGCACGTGTTAATGGATATTAAAAGCAAATAGTTGCCTTCAAATGATTTGTTATCATCATTCTTTTTATTTTATTGTAAGTAAATCAGTCTTTAATGAAACAAATGAAGGAAAAATATTTTGAATTATCTAATGCTGATTTAAAAAAAATATTCTGATTCAAAGAAAATAAAAAATTTTGATTATTGAAAAATTATTGCAGAATATATCCTTATTTTTAGTTGAAAATGAGAATTAATTACAGCTAGTTCATTCCAGTATATTACTAATTAAGAAATCAGATTCAGCACTCTGTACAATATTTCTGTAGCTTGCAATTAATAGTTGATACATTGTTTCTTGTCTTACAATTAATTAGACAGTAGTGACATTTTTTTTGTTTGTTTTCAATCAAAAGTCGGTTGTAAATAATTGATGCTATCTATTGATCCTACAGTAAGAAGGTAGTAACAATCGGATTCAGAATTAAACTGCTTGATATGTAAATTATTTGATAATAGCAGATTGATAGGTTTTTACATTTTTATAAACTTTTATTTAAATACCATATTTTATACTATTTACAATCCATATATGTGAAGCTTTTTGGTAAAAGCAATATAGTAATATCACTGGTAATTTATTTTTCTTTACTGTTCTCTTAATGCAATTTATTTAGCATTTTAATATTAAAGTTATATCATAAGCTTTATAAAAAAATATTAAATAAAATATAATTTACTTTATGTACATTGAATTTCTTTTTATATCTTATTGTAGAAATTTGTATTTGATCCTCCTATATATCATCCTTTAGTTGATATTGAAACAGGAGAATTAGATGTAAAGCGAAGTTTTATGAAATGGAGGTAAGTTTTCTGTTAATTCAGAACTTTTAGAATGTATTAAGATTTACAGTATTTTTTTAATGATTTCATCTGTAAATTAATATGCTTTTATATATTTATGAAAAATAATTTTATATAATCGTAAAATAATACATTTAGTAAAAATAATACAGTACAAACATGAGTCAAGCAAGGCTGCATTCAAAATTACACAAAAATATAATTAGTATCTAGTAATATAGTGAGCATACCAATAGCTCAAACAAGCTCTTAATTGATAAGTGCAGTAAGAGAACATATTTTAAATCTCTATCTAGAACATTTCTATCCCTGTATATGTCATGCTATATATGATTTGCTTTATTGATTATTAAGTATCTAGATATATAATGATACATGTAATAATTTTCATGATATTTGTCTTAGAGTAGATCAATTAATAGTTTTATTTTTAAGAGGAAATTGCTTATTTTGTAATTTCAAAAGTAATAGCATAGATTCATCAATAAAACAAACATGTTAAACAGTATGCTTCAGATATCATAGTTCATAGACACAAACTGCTTCATAATAAATGGTTAAATTTAAATGCAATTTGTAAAGACTACTGACAAGATTTCATAATGATGATGTGGGCATGACCTTGATGGCAAGCATTTAATGTAGATAATGAAAACATTTCTTTTATGTATTTTATATAATGCAACACTTTATTTTATAGATCACTCTTGAAAAATAGGTGACAGTTTCAACTGTTTAAGTCTTTCTCAGTGCTCCTTTCAATCTCTCTCTATATGTCTATATAAATGGTGTGTATACATATGTGTGTGTGTTTTTATGTGTATCATGTATATATTTAGGTAGTATGAATTAAAAACAATTATTTCATAAGCATGGTAGATTTATTTCAAGGACTAAATACTGTAGAATTTAATTGTTCTTTTCTGTGGGAAATTAGATTATAGTTAAAAAAACATTTTAAATCAGACTCATTTAAATTATCAGGTAACTTTAAGCATAAATGTAAAACATAGTTTTGTAGAATTTGTAGACTAGTCACAGAATTACTTGCATTAAGCGAGGATATTTAATAAATATATGATGTATATTAGCATCACACGTTAAATAGTTTGCTTAAAGTTGAATTTCATGATTGTGAAATATGGATAGTGAAGAAAAACACATAAGGGATGCATTGATAAAACAAAAAAAAAATTGAAAATAATTATTTGGTTTATAATTAATTTTTGAATATTGAATATAGTAATTATAGTATGAAGAAAAGACTACAACATTTGCATCCTTGTACAAAATCAGATAGTGTATAAATTAATAGAGTACCATGAACTCCAATTACTGAATGATTACAGGAAAACAAGTATTTATTTATTTATTTATTTGATAAAGTTAATTACTAAATATTTATGACAAAATTAATAAAAAGTAACTTATTTATAATTAAGTTCATTATTTTACAATATTTCATTATTGATTATCTGCCTTCATTTAGGTTCAAAGTGCCTTATAACTAAACACATATAACATTAGCTCTACTCTTAAATATAATACTTGTAAATAATTTCTTTTTTTTTTTTTTGAGATCTTTTAACAACTTTTTTTTCCTTTATTTTTCTTGCTTATTTTTTTTTTTTTAGTTATCTTTATGTGATCTATAAAGTAATTTTTGTAATTTTTTTTTGTTTTTGAAAACATGTCAATCCAATTTCTTAAATTCTTTCTAAATATTAATTCATCATTTTTTAAATATTTTTCTTCTTTTCCATGATTTTTTTTTTTTTTCTTGGTCTTCTTTTTTTACTATAAAAATCTATTTATATTTCAAACTAAATATCTTCAAATTTCTTTTTTTACTCCAATTCAAATGATTTATAAAATTTTTTTTTTCTTATACAATTTATCCAAGTGTTCGAAGTGGTTTGGATAAATTGTATTTATATAAGATATTGCAGCAAAATAAAGAAAAGGATGATTTTGATAATATTTCTGAATTTTTTCTCTTACTGTTTAGCCATTGCAATTATCATTTCACAATCAGTTATTTTTAAAAAGTACTTCTATTTTATGACTTCTTGACCAAGTACTATTCTTTAATTTTAATTTTTTTCATCTTAATCTTGCTTTATCATTTGCTTAAAGTCAATTTTGTTATCTTAATATCATAGTAAATTTGAATCAATTCACTCTTATTTCTTCATTGCTTATTTCATCTTTATCAAAATAATTAATTTGATATCTTGTGTAAAATCGAAAAAATTCTTTATCAAAATAACTAATTTGGTATCTTGTGTAAAATCGATAAAATAAATGAACTTAAAAATAGTAATCCACCCAATAAAAACAATGGAAAACACTATAAAAATTAGAAGAAAAATATATAAGTAATAGTAATAATAAAAATTGAAATGCATAGAGATAAAAACAAATGATAAAAAATTAGCAAATTATTCATAAAATGAATAAAATACAAATAAATTAAATATACAAATAGTAAATAATAAAAAAAGAAGAAATATCATGAAAAATACATTGAATAAAAAAATATTCAAATAAAACTAAAAACAATAAAGATAATTAAATGGAAAAATTTGTAAAATAAAATGTAAAAAAATATGAACAAAAAAATATAATCGATACATTCATAAGATAAACAGAGAATTCAAAATGATTAAATCTGTCAGAAATTCTATTAATATATTTTAATAGGAGACTGGATAACTCAAATATATTTCAGCCTTTATATTGAATAAATGAATGGGCTGCCAAATTTATGATAGTAAGACAGATTTCTTAGTGAGATATTGACGTATTTAATAATAAAATAATGATGATTCAACCAAATATTATTTTATATGTTAGTAAATTGCAATTTCTGTGATTGCAATGGATATAATTTCAGATTCATCATTTATGTAACCTTGTGTTGATCAGATAAAGGATCATCTAATAAAGACAGCTGTTTCTGTATCTAAATAGAGCAAAAGCCATTTAACATGGATGCCAAATATCATCAAGCCTATGCTAATTGTGAGTCATAATATTATAAAAGAGAAATCATCAATATTTCTTGCAAGCATGCACGTACCTAAATGGTACAACAACTATAAAGCTAATCATACCTTAAAAAATAGTGGAGTCATTATGTTAATGTTGATTACCATCAATGTTCAGGGCCATCTGCTATCATGTATGCTGGTCATAAATGAAGTAATAGTCATTATTATAGAATATAAAAATTATTCTAAAAAGTACATATATGTCCTTATTCACATTTCCATATTCTGTTATGTCCTTAGCTAACGAGGTGGCAGTCAGCCCTGCTGAACTTATTTATATAAGACTAGACATGCAAAAAATTTAATCTATTATAATATTAAATGACTTTATTAGAATAACTTCAATTGCTGATTAATAAATTTATTAGTTAATTAGAAGTAAAAATAATATTAATAAAAATGAAATTAAATGTCTGAAAAATATTTCAGTAATGCAGATTATTTCCGATTTGACTTATTTACATATATCAAATATTACTTCAATAAATTGAAAAACAAAGTAATAAATGTTTAAATTGTTGTTTACAGAAATGTATAAATTGTAAATGGATTTAAATTAGCACACGTGCACACTTGCATGTCTGGTAATACAAAATATTCCAGTTCTTAATTATTCATTTTAATTTTTATAGGCTTAGTAATATATAAAGATATTACACACACCCACACACATATATATATGCATGAGGTATGTGTTTATGAAATATTTTTTTTGAAAAAAAACAATTTATATTAGGCAAAATTTTTTTTTTTACAAACTTGGAAAAGATGATTTTAAATTCAACTAGCTATTATAAAGTATAACGTAAAAGAACAGGTAAATGCTGTGGTGTATAAATTACAAAAGGCACATTTTGTAAATATATAGCAAAAGTAAAAAAAAAAAAAAAAGGAAAGAGAAAGGAAAAGGAACTCTTTTCTTATAATGGGGTTGGAAAAGAGAACAAGATCCATGTAGCGTCAACAATATCTGGAAGGGCAAGCATCCTATCTCAATTGTAATTTCCTAGATTTAGGGTTGAAGCAAAATGGCATCTTAGACCTGAAGGATAAACATAAGGAAAGCAGTAACTCTAATTGAAAGGAAAAGGCCACATTTCATGCTATCAATGAGAGTAGGAATAGAGGAAGTGTGTGATTTTGTAAGTGATTTAATGATATTTTTATAGATAAGAAGAGCAGTATATTAGAACAGAAAATGATTTGTTTCTTTGGTCTTATGCTAAAGAGAGTCAATGTTTGCAGACACCATTCTCTGCAATAAGAAATAAGTAATATATAGAGCTTCTACATTCATTTTTGATAAGAAAATTGAGGTATTTTGGTTCCAGATAACAGAATTGGAATTTGTTGATTATCTATTTATTGATGTTAGTAAGGAGAGATGTGGACAGTTAAGGTTGGCTGGCCCTATGAGTCAGATTGTTAGCCTCCCAAAAGAATATTTTCCTAGAGAAGGTGTGGTGATTAAAATCAGTATAAGCAGCAATGGATTTGATTAAGGATTGAAAAAAATTAATTTTAATGGAACTAATTTTATAGTGTTATGTGTACATAAAGATAAATTTAAAAACAGTATTAATGACCTCTGAAAATAAAAGGGATTGAATAGAGAAGAGAGAGCTCATTGTCTTTGACATGTTTCTGTAAGGTTCTAAAACTAATTACGAAGACTCTTACATTCCAAATTTGGTGTGGAGCGAAGCAAATTAATCTTTTTTTTGAAAGCATTAGTTTAGTTAAAAGTCAACATATAGTAAGTCATTTTTGGAAAAATCAGCATGTTGATAAGAGAAATTTTTGCATATAGGTAAAAGTATTCTTTAGACAAGGAGTTAGTTATATTTTCAATAGATGTGATGAAAGAGTTCTGCATAGATATTCTCATAACATTCATAGATTTATAAATGGGAAATCCGAGAAACATTATGAGGGGGAACTGTGTCTAGAGAGGAAACATTATTCCCAGAGAGTATCTTCCATGTGGATGATTTATTAAGGTTAAAGTGAACTTTATAGTGTGTTGTATAATCTTCCAAGGTATTTCCTAGAGATAAAAACAACAACAATATAATCCATGAGCAGTAAATTTTTGACAGTCTTATCAATCAGCAGAATATATATATCAGGCATTTCCCTCTATTTTTAAAAGCAACAGATTCATATAAATAATAAAAAACAAAAGAATATAATTGTGGGGTTTGAATCTTGGCATTACTTTGCCATTATGAAAATTCTCTGTTTATTAGAAGGTTTAGAATGCATGCAATTGTAATAGTTCAATGTAAGTATCAATAAGGACAGAATCAAAGGCTGATGAAATATCTAGCTGTACTACTATGGGAGCAGTTAGTACTTCTAGTGGCTCTAACTTGGTTACTATGGGAGCAGTTAGTACTTCTAGTGGCTCTAACTTGATCAATAACAATTCTAAAGAAGGTGATAGCATCTGAGATGAATTCAATGACTTTTGGTAAATAAAGGTGATATAGAGATAGGATGAAGGTTATTAAGAGGAGAGGTAAAAGCATTTTACTTGAGAAATGGAATTAAGGAAAATGGATATAGCTTATCGATGTGATAAATTTGCTTAGAAAGAAAATCAAGCAAGTTCATAATAAATTGATACCATGAAAAAACTAATATGCAAGAGAAAATATTTAGGAATAGCATGAGGACCAGGATAAATGCTATTGGGTAAAGATGTTAGCTTAAGCATATCAGACTTTATAATATTATGACCTTGGTGACTTTCACCAAAAGCAAATACTGGAAGTACAGGTCAGTTGAAAGTTTGCAATGTAGATTGAAATTGATAAAAAATAGTAAGATAACATGTTGAGTCCTGTGTAGAAATATTTATCTACAATAATTGGAGGAAGGGATGATCTTATTACTTTTATAAGAAAGAGTCCAGCCAATGTACCTTTCAACCACTTATGAAACTAAGCCAAGATTTTGTCCTTTTTTTTAATAGAAAGGTAGTCAGCCAAAATAGATTAAATATGCTTATGTTGCTGCTTAATGGACATAATTGAAGGAACAGAAGCATGGTCACAAGAAGTGATGTACAATTTCAAATTAATAGCATCAAGTTCCTTCACACAAGCTGTTGTAGGTGATTTGTTTAATGACCGATTGGATGATATTGATGAAAGAGAATCAAGCTACAGTAGGTTGTAGAGAAAGAATATCAGTATTCCTAATATAAATTTCTGAGATTAGATTCTGGAGATATAGTTTTAATCAATACTTTTAATGTATCATTACACTTAATAACAAGTTGTGTATGAAGATCAATATTAACTTGCATCGAGAATGCCAAGTAATCAGAAAAAACAATGGTTCCAAACAGGATTAATTATAAAGTGCAGATCAGGTGAATAAAACAAAAGTTTAATGAGAGTTGAATATTTTAAATGTATAGAAGGAGAAGGCATTACTGGTAACTCAGCAGTTTACAATTAATAAGATAGAGATATTTAGCAACAAAGTCAGTATAAGGTATATGAAAGTCACCAAAAAGAAGAATGTGAAAAGAGTTGGATGAAAGAATAAGAATAATATGGCAGATAAGTTGATATATAAGAATGAGTCTTATATAAATAAAAGGTAAATAATTTTCACTGTAAAGGCAGCATGATGAAAGGTAATAATAATTATGTTTTGATCAAAATAAAAGACATTAAAGGAATTAAATGATGCTTTATGATGAGTTAAAACATCTATCCCTGCAGTATTGGTGGTGGAGAACTGTAAAAACTCAAACCTCCCCAAATATCTAACAAGATTGATATTAGAATGTGTATAAAGCTGAGTCTTAGAGAAGAAAATAATATGAGGAAAAAATTCAGAGATCCAATTGCTGATAGCAAACAGCTGCTTGAGAGAGTTCATACCCCTCACATTGATACAGATAATATTGAGACAAATTATACAATTCAAGTAATGAAGGAATAAGCAGCTTAAAATCCAGGGAGACTGAGAAACAATAAAAAGGTAACATAACTTGAGCAGCTACAGGCAGCACAAAGGGAAAGCAATGTATAAGAATTTAGAACCTTGCATAAAAAACAAGGTATGACACAAATAGTAAACAAACAATATAAAAAACAGGCAAAATCTGAGAAGAAGTGTATGTAAATATTTAGAATTAAGCATACTGATAGGCCAAAGCAAAGGCATTAGTAAATATGCAAGAAAGCATGATTATCATGACTTTACTGCACTTTGATAGACACACTCTCAATAAGAGATAGTTCATAGACTATGGTTAACTTTACATCCCCAGCCATAGCCAGATCAGAAGAGCCACTTGTAATTTTCTGTATCTACTCCATCAAAGTATAAACTCTGTTCTGGAGATAAGGATGCAACTGTAACTAATGTCTGCCTATTCCAGTGATGATCTCTAGGCACATTTTGTTTCAGGTGAGACTCGGCTTCAACCACTGTTTTTTTAAGAGCTCCTGTAGTAGAAGAACTCAGTTTTCATAGCTTTCAAACCAGATTTAAACTCAGGAATCACTTTAGGATCTAGGATCTTTGAAACACTGATGATTTTTGAACATTTTCATCCCATATTGTTGATAAATTGTGAAGGGCAATTATTAACAATATGGATTATTGATTTGCAAAAGAGACATTAAATTCCTCTAAAGGTTATTATTAAAGGAGAAGAATCAGTAGCCTGAACAGTTTGGGTGTCAGCAAAATTTCTTTCTTTAATGTTATGCTGAATTTGGCTGTGTTGATTAATACTGGACACTGACACTTTTTTTCTAGCAAGTACTTGAAGTTTGATATGGTTTCAGACTTATTAAGATCAATATAACAGCAATTTATCATTTAAAGAAGTAATGTTTTCTATATAAATATTTTTGAGTAGCATTGTGGAATAGTGCAGTAAAACTTTGTGAATAATGTTCCATAACTTTTTTTCAGTAAGCATTATTTGCAATTCTTGTAGTAAAAACTTTAAAAGCTCACTTTCTGCATTTGTAACTGTAATAATGAGCATCTTAGCATTATGAAACTTTTTAAAAGATTTAAGCAAAGTAGGAGCACTATTAAATTTGTTTGTATATTGTTGATATAGTTATTGATCAATAGTCATAGAGTCAGAATTAGATTCATTTATAGGTAAAATTTTATTTAAATCATTATTTAGTTGATTAACACATCATTTTCATTGATTCACGAACCCTCAATGTTTACTTGAGGCCAGAATAGCGAATTTGCAACATGTTTGCATAGTTATTTTTTGCACTTTCATTTTGAATTCCTATATGAAATTTAGCATTTGGCAAAACAGTTTCACTAGTTTCCAATTTATTTGACAGATGATTATTATTAGCAACTGATTTATAAGGACTGGGGTCAGCTTTAGAATTATTATACCACTAGTGTTATTAACTTTCAAGGCTAGAAAGTCGTTCATATTACTAGTATCACTTGCGAATGAATTAGAAATCACAATTTTTTAACTAGCATCTAATGATTTTTTCCTACTAGCTAAAGTCTTGGCACAAATAATAGGTTCTATGCTTGTCTGAGGTTAATTCATAGAATGTAATGCAGATACTTCACCATCATTCGAAAGTGAAAGTACTGAATTTTCCACAATGGCAGATTTGTCACTGCTACTAACAACAATAAAAGAAAAAAAAAAAAATCTTTGCAGATATTTGTTTGTTTAGCTTACTTTAGAGTTTATAAGAAAGAGTGAAGCTTCCAGTTCAATCCCATATAGATCAAATTGATAAATTCCAAGCTTCCATAACAACAAAAAAAACTCTTAAAATATGCAATACGATGCGCTATGGTTTCTTTTATCAGAGTCAGGAATCTCTCAGAAATTATGCACAGAGAAACCTGTTAGCCATCTTACCTTCCCTTTCCATTCCCATATTCTTCTCTACTTGCTCTATCCCATGGTCTTTTTATCTAAATCCCCCATATCTTTTTCCAAATCCAGCATAAAAATCAATAACCCACTTTCTGTATAATTACATTTATATTTATTCTCCCACAACTTGTTTATTTGTATTTCTTCTGCTTGTAAGCATTTACATTCAATTAAATGATGCCTAATATTTTCCATACCTTTCTTACAAAACTGCAGACTAAATCATCCACATTCCTCCATTTATGTGTATATTTTCTTATTGTTAATGATTCTGTTCAAGCTTTAAACAATAAACTACTTTTATTGCTATTATCATACAATAAAAAACATAATTTGCCGAAAAAGGCTTTTTTATAATAATTTTATAATTTGTAATTTTTGTTGCTTGTATATATGTATTTTTAAACATATTTGACTATTGCTATTATCATAAATTAACTCACACCCAATATTCTGACTGTTTCCATACATATTTAAACTGTTTTTACTGTCTATATTAGTTTTCTGTCTCTCTCTAACTATCTATTTTTTATTAATGCATTTACTCTTTTATCTCATTTTTTGCCATTCAACAATTCTTCTAACACAACCATCCCACTTTTTGTACAAGTATACTGACATAAAGTTTTTATCCAAATCTTCTGCATACTATAATACCTTTCTCACACATCTTGTTGCCTGTTCTTTAATCATAATCAAATTAAATAATGTTTGGCTATTCTCTTACTATGCATAAATAGCAATCTATTCAACATTTTCATTTTGTTTTTTGCATCTCTTATATAAAAACTTGACTATTCTGTTCTCCTTGAATTGCACCATTGCCATACACCCATCTGCATCTAATGCATGTCTTCCTACTTCTCTTTGTACTTTTTCTAAATAATCTAACACTCTTTTACTTACACATAACTTATCGTTACCATATGTTAACCCTGCTACTGCCACTGCCTTCCATACAATTCTAGCTACATCATATTTATTATATGAAAAAACTGTTAATTTCTTTATCAGTCCCTTTCTTTTCTTTGCTTCATTTATCAGGTTTTTCTTTCATTCATCCAAGCAATGTCTTTGATTGCTAAGATGATTCCCAATTAGTTATGCCTATTCACCACATTTAACTTCATATTACCTGATAAAAATTCTTTATCTTCTCTTTCCCCAGCATTTATCATCATTTCATCATTACTTTTGATTTTTCTTTGCTAAATTTAATCCCCAATCTCTTTACCCACCATTATGCACATCTTCAGCATAACTTATCTTCCATATTTTCTGCGCACAAGAAGATATCATCAGTAAATAAACACTCTCTTGCCATCTATTAATGGTATCTCTACCCTTCTTTTTAGTCTTTCTATTGCTCTCTCCATTTCTTTCATATATAACAAAAAATCTGATGACATAGGGCATCCTTGTCTTAGTCCCATCCCATTTTTAATTCTACATGTGATGTGATTAGATTCACTGTGACTTCTTATATGCAGTCAGGAATCTCTCGGCCACTATGTTCAGAGAAACCTGTTAGTTACTTTACTTTCCCTTGCCATTCCCCACCCTAAGTTTTTCCCCATATTTTTCTTTATCCTGCTCCATCTCATTTCTACAACATAATTTTTGTCAACTCTATGACTTTATATCTAAATCCCCTTTATCTTTTCCCAAACCCAGATTAAAACAAATAATCCACTTTCTGTTTAATCACTTAGTTTATATTTATTCTTCCACAACTTCATTATTTATACCTTTTCTGCTTTCAGGCATTTACATTCAATTAACAGATGTCTATTATTTTCTATGCCTTCCTTACACAATTTGCAAACTAAATCACACACATTTTTTCATTTATGTGTATATTCCCTTGTTGCTAAAGATGTTGTTTGAACCTTAAACAGTAAACTACTTTCCTTGCTATTATCATAAATTAACTTGCACCCAATATTCAGTTTACTTCTATATATATTTAAACTCTTTTTACTCTCCATATTAATTCTCCATCTCTCCTACTCCCTATTCTTTATTAATTCATCTATTCTATCCCATTCCTACCACTATAACACTCAATAATTGTCCTAACACAATCTTCCCACCTGTTGTATAAGTATACTGACATTTACTCATAACCCAAATAAATACTATTTTGGCTATTCTCTTATTATTCATAAACTGTAATCTACCGAACATTTTCATTTTGCTTTTTGCATCTCTCATATAAAAACTTAACCATCCTATTTCTCCTTGAATTGCCTTTTTTGCCATCTACACATCTGCTTCATTTATCAATTTTTTCTTCCATTCAAACAAGCAATTTGTCTGATTACTTAAGGCAATTCCCAAATACTTATACCTATTCACCACACTTAACTTTATTGTCTTCTCTTTGATTTTTCTTCACTAAATTTAATCCCATCTCTTAACCTATCTTGCACATGTCTTCGGCATAACCTCCACATCTTTCCTTTTTTCTGTGCACAAGAAGACATCCGCATTGCCACCTGTTAATGGTATCTCTATCCCTCCTCATAGTCTTTATATTGCTAGCTCCATTTCTATCAAATACAACAAAACAAAATAGGAGACATAGGGCATCTTTGCCTTAGTCTCATCCCATTTTTAATTTTAACTGATTCTATATTCCCTAATTGATATGTATAATAATTATTTTTGTATAATCTCTTAATAATATCAACTAAAGCTCTATCCCCAAATTTAATAAACTTAACCATAATCTCTTTCTATTTACTCTATCATATGCCTTCTCTATATCTATGAAAAACCATATGTAACCATCTACCTGTATTTCTACTCATATCTACAAGTTGTGTAACTACAATAAACTATCTCCTATACGCCTATTCGATCGAAACCCTCCTTGCATTTCTCCCATTGTATTATTTTCTTCCATCCATTTTGCGACTTTTACAGCCACTATATATGCGAAAACTTTATATAACTGATGTTATCGCTATCGGTCTATAATTATTTAACTTTCTATGATCCTTACCCTTGCCTTTAAATAGTAGCCCTATTCTTGTATTACTCTAACTATCCAGAAAATCTCCCTTCTGTGCCATCTTAATAAAATGTGATACTAAGTTAAATTTTGCCCTATATCATACATTCATTATCATCTTTGCTGTCCATCTATCCACACCTCTCACCTTTCCACTTTTCAATTTTTTTTCTGCCTTATTCAGTTCATTTTCTGTAAATTTAATATTTCCATTACTATATGCTTTTATGTTTGTTATCACTCTGTCCTTCACATGTAACATTTTTTCTATATCCATTACATACTTATTTAAGATTGTGTCTAATTCTTCTCTAGAGCTACACTGAATTCCCTCATCATCTAGTAATACTATTTCTCTCTTCCATACATTCCTTTTTTTTAAATGTATTTCCAATTTACTCCCATCTCTTTCACTTTTATTAATATCCTCCAACAATTTACTATTCTAATTTCATTCTTTCTATAATTATCTATTTTAGCCAACTTTTTAAAAAAAATACTTTTCCCATTTAACATTAACATCTTTTTCACTTTCTTTATTTTTAATAGCACACATATTCTGTGCATGCTTTTTGCTTCTCTTTTATACTTTTACTAACTCTTATTTACCTAAAATCCTATTTGCGACTTTTTCTACTTTACTACCATAGTCCTTATATTCATCCTCAATCAACTCTTCCATGGTTTCTTCAACTTTTTTATTTTATATTCGGTCTTCTAACTTGTTCTTATTAATCATTCTCCATCCACATCTTTCACTATCCTATCTTCTTTTGTTACTATTTTCCATCACATTACTAACCATTTCTATTATAAAGAAGTGATCACTATTACATACTCTCTCTTTATTATCAAACACTTTAATTCTCCGTACTTTATTCCTTCCCTCTTTCTCTGCTAAATACACAACCATTTCTATTATAAAGAAATAATCACTATTATTACATACTCTCTCTTTATTATCAAACACTTTAATTCTCCATACTTTATTCCTTCCCTCTTTCTCTGCTAAATACATAATCTATTGTATGAAATATATTATTTCTAGACCATGTGTATTATCTCTCATAAATATTTGACAAATTTTCATTGCTCAAATTCACTCTCTGACAAAAATTCATCAAAAGTTGTCCATTCTTGTTATCTACATCATCAATTTCTTCAATATGCCATTTATATTCCATATAACCATTATTCTCTTCCCCTTTTCTTAGAAACTCTGTATATCCTTAACTAGTCATTCATATATGCTAAATGTTACACTCCATTATAGTTTGACTGTCTCCAGTGGCTATATACACTTGTCTTCATAATCTTATTGCAAACCACAAATGTTCTTGATCTTTAACAGTATTTTAATATTTTTTTGACATAACCCCTATACCACAACCCGTTTTACCTTTTTCTTTTTTATTTATATCCTGTCATACCTAGTCTTCCATTATAGATTCTTCTTCTCTTAGATGTGTTTCCACTATGGCTAGTACCTCAAGCTCTTCATTTTTAACTGCTTTGTTTAATTCCAGGTCTCCTACTAGCTTGCATATTCAAATATCCAATTTTAACAATTTCCTCTTTCCTAATTACTCTTTTATAAATTAGTTTGACTCTTTCTTCTCCTCTACATTTATAAATAACTTGCTTACTATTAATTTTACAGACCCATTCTCTCTCCATATCTACATTTGATGCGATGCAATGCGATTTCTTCTTATACGGAGTCAGGAATTTTTCAGCCACTGTGTCCAGAGAAACTTGTTAGCCACTTTACTTTCTTTTTCCATTCCCCATGTTAAGTTTTTCCCATATTCTTCTCTATCCTGTTCCATTCCATTTTCACACATAATCTTTGTCAAGTCCATGGCATTTATATCTAAATCCCCTTTTCCCAAACCCAGCATAAAAATTCAATAATCCACTTTCTATATAATTATTTTGTTTATATTTTTTCTTTCACAATTTCATTATTTGTACCCTTTCTCCTTTCAGGCATTTACATTCAATTAACAGATGCTTAATATTTTCTATGTCTTTCTTACACAACTTGCAGACTAAATCACTCACTTTTTTCCATTTATGTGTATTCCCTTATTGCTAAAGATCCTGTTCGAACCTTAAACAGTAAACTACTTTTCTTGCTATTATCATAAATTAATTTGCACCCAATATTTCGTTTACTTCTATATTTATTTAAACTCTTTTTACTTTTCATATTAGTTCTCCGTCCCATTCCTTGCCACTATAACATTTATATCAGAAACTAAATAGGCGCCATCTAGTGTCAGTGTAATTATGAAATTTCAATTCTTAATAATTAGTTTAATAAATTTATAGATTAATATTATTTTGATAAATAGTAAGAGTTCTTAAATAATATATATAAAAGTAATATTTCAATTATACTTTCATCTATCAAGAATATAAAAAAAAACTTATTTGATAATTTTATTATATTTTTCTAACCCTAAACCAATTTTTTATGAGTGTATAATAAAATTCTACTAAGATATACCTAACGTTTCTATTCCTGAAGTCTTTTAAACTTGTTCAGATTTTTATTGGTCAGTTCATTATTTTATTTTCTTCCTTTTTTTTCATTATTCATTCAAAAGTTTTTTACTTTTACATCAAGTTAATACAGTATAGGTTAAATACTCTTTCTTTTGTGCAATAAACATAAATAGATTTTTATTAATACCAGAATTAGTGTGTAAAATAACACTTCAATATTAATTTAACTCATTTTCTCATTAATTTCTTTCATCTATACTTTATACATAAGTACCAATATTAATGGCAGCATAAGGAATGAATGCTATATAGTCAGGTTTTATTTATATACTTCAGTATGTCTAAATCATAAACAACTGGAATTTCAAGATTAGACTGGCTTCTTATATCTATTGCCTGGATTAGTTAACAGATAAATGATGTAGGTTGGTGATTTTTAACTCTTTTTAACTTCCAAAATTTCCAAACTTAAGATATAGCAAGCTGTGTCTGCTATACACATTTTGGGCTATGAGACATCACAGAGAAAAAAAAGCTGCATATATTTTTCTCTTAGAAGTCACACTCAATTAGCATGTGGAGGCTAATAGCATCTATGTTTCCTTTATTTATAATATATATTGTGTAATTTAAAATAGCTTCTTAATTAATAAAAACTAGATTATAACTATAAGAACAATAATTGTTGTTGCTGTTGTTTTTAACTTACATATATCAAAAACAAAAATATGTTCAAAATTAGTTTCTTAGTTAAAAATTCTTTCTTAATGTTTTAAAGAAAAAACATATTGGAATTAACTTTTATAATAACTCTTAAATGTCTTTGTTTTTATCAAAATCAGAACTAAATGAAATAAACTATTTGTTTCAAAAAGAGAATTTTTGTAAATAATTATTAGTATTTTGAAAATATCAAAAAGTATTTCTTAATTAATTAATTAATTTCTAAATTATTCTAGACTTTATTTTAAATAATTATGAAGATTTGATTTGTGTTCATTTTTCTTTTTCTGTTCAGTTTTGAATATATGCTTATATATACACACACATTCTCTTTGTTGTATGACATAAGATTAGTTTATCTCAATATATATATAAATACCTTATGATGTATATATATAAACAGTGAAGTTTAATTTATTTGATATTTAATTTTCTTTGTTCCACAGGCGGGGTGTCAATTACATTTGGCAAGTTCTACTGTATGCAAGGAGAATATTTTATAAGGTAGATAGCACCAATCCTCTCAATCATGAAGCAGCAGTATTGTGAGTACTTTTAAATATCTTATACATTATTTTATTTATTTAGTTTTGCCAAAATTTTAAATTTCATAATAATTATTAACTTTATATTAGATATGAAAATGATGAAGAACTTTTTAAAGACAAAGTTGCTCGATGCCTTCGAGAGCAAAAAAAACATTTGTATGATGTGCCTCAATCAGATGATCCTCATACAATAAGGTAAGTATTTATGTATTTAAATGTAAAACAAACAAATGTCAAACTTACTTAATCTTAATATAATCTAATGCATATATTATTACTAAATGATTTTAAATGTTATTTAATTTAATAGAAGTTTTAATTAGTTCTAAAATTATCTTTCGACACTTTGTTATTTAGATGAATGTGATTCACAAAAGTTGTTGAAGTAAAAGTATTTAGAAATGTAAGTCTTAATTGGTAGGGGAAACAATTATTCATAATAATGATTACAGTTAATTTCTGCTCGTTGCATAATTTAAATAGAAAATCTTTTCAGTTCAATTGTTAAATCATATCAAAAAAAAGAAAGAGAAATTTTATTAAAGAGAAATTTTCCAAATGTCAGTGCAAGTTTACTGCAACTTGAAATATAACTATGATTTATCAATAGTTTAGAATTAAATAGTAATTTTAGAGATGTGAAATTACTTAATAGTAAAGCTAATAAAAGCATTTACCTTCAAATCAGACAAATAAATCAATATTGCAATAGGAATCTAAAACAAATTGAATATAGAATCATTCTAAATAATAATATATTTAAAAAATAAAAAGAGAACCATTATTATAATGAAGAAAAATGTGTTTAACAAATAGCAATTCAACAGCTATCTGATATGAATGCTAATTAAAATATTTTGCTTAAAAATGTTTTAAACTGTAACAGACACATATTTTGCTTAAAGATATTTAAAATTAAATCAAATCACCCTAATTTTTTTTAAAATATGATTTTATTAAGTTGTAAATGTGAAAAAATTCGAATTAATCTACAGTTTTAAGTAATAAATGATCATCTGAAAATATATCTTACCTAATAGATACTTACATTCTTTCATTCCATTATTTATACTGATTTTTTTTATTTATTATTATAAACAAATTTAAGATTATTTTTTTTAAAAATAAATGCTATTTACAAATAAAGTAACATTTTCTGATTCCATTGTTTAAATCCACTAAATTCTTCTATTCCACAAATTAATCATTCTTTTTTTAATTTCAACAGTAAGTGATCAAAAATTATTTTATATTTTTGTATTAGTTATTTATGGAGGAATGCTGTAATGCTTACCACCACCCCGTTTTTTTAAATCAAAAGTGTGATAGCAATGTGAAGGAATTCTATCGCTGTCTCTTTGAAAGTTTTGTGTTTTCAGAAGGTATTATGATTAAAACCTTCTGTTCTTAATAGTTGTCTTTACTACTTTTTAATGTTTTCATTAATAAATTCCTTTCACTCTTATTTTTTTGATGATGATCGTATAAATTGATTCACTTTGACCTGAAATATATATTTGTTTTGATATTATTTATGTTTAGTTATATTTTAGTTATGTCTTGTTTATATTATTCCAAACTTTTAAAGTTGTGTTTTCATCATACTTGTTTTCTTAATATTAGTTGTTGGCAGATATGATATATTTTGATTTAATTTGTTTATAGTCTCTGTTTTATTGTATGACTTGACAATTATTAATTGTTTGTCACAATCTTCATTTTTACAATGTGTATTAAACATTTAAAAAAAATAAGAATAATATCACCCAAAATACAAGTAAAATTATTAGTAAATGCAAAAACTGTCATCATGGTTGCCTTTCAAGAAGGAAATTTTACATAGAAATCACAACCATATTTTCCCAATGCTTTCTATTCTTTGTATTTCTTTTCAAGAATTCATAGCTATTTTTTTCTTTTAGATTATCAGTTTGTTTCATAATTTACTCAATAAATAGTCTGTTTTTATTTACTCTCTTTAATACTTCTAATTGCTAATTTAAATCTTTTAATTCACATCTTTTTATTCTCTTCCAAATGCACATCTCAAAAGTTTCCAATTTTTTACAATATCAAGGCTAAAAATGATACTGGAATTTCATACATCTTATAAAACAACTTGTTAATTATTTTGCTTTATTAAACAATAGTTGAGCACTAACCAGTTGATAAAATTGATAGAAAATTGCCATATTTAATATGAATATAATGTGCAGTAATGGAAATTAAAATAGCTTATGATTATGCATTCATTTTTATGAGAAAGATATTATAAAAAGAATTATATTAGTATAGATGATGTGATGAAAAATTTTCATACTATATAAAAGATTATTTCATGTCACCTTCTTTATTAAATTTTAAATAATCAATTAAAAAAAAATAAAAATAAAATAGACAATTAAAAATAAATAAAAATTTATCAAACCTGGTATGATATTACATTAATTTTTTTTTAGTTGTCTATTTCTATTTTTTTTAAGATTGTTTATTTCAAATTATACAAAAGGGATAGACAAAACTGGAAAGAATGAGTGACGAAAGCATCATAGACCTATAGGTACTGAGCTCGTGGTTAATGATTGAATTTTGTTTTCATACAAAGTTTTATTGCAGAAAATTTTTTTATATATCTTTTTCATAATTTCAAATTCAAAGATTCATAAAATAATTATAATAAGATCTTCACATTCAATGATATGATTAGCCAATCCAACTCTCTTATTAATTATAATATCATTATTTTATAAAGTGTATATTCACTATGGTTTCAGAATTAAATGATAAATGTATATAAATTATATATAAAAATATTGAACATTATTCTTTTTTTCTTCCTGAACCTCCTTTATATTTAAAATCATGGTAAACAAAAATAAATTCTGATCTTGATTTCTTAAATGTTGTAAAATCATCAGCCAAAGCATAGGTTGACAAACCAAGAAGTTAGAGATCTAAGCTATTATTTCACAATGATTTTTTATTTAGCTTTTTATCTTTCAAATGAAAGCAGATTATATGAATTAAAAGAACTGCCTGATATTAAAAAGGAAATAGTTAATCTTTATGAAGTTAGAAGAAAATTGAAGAGATAATTGATTTGAAAACTGGACATATTGGAAGAACAAGGGGAATGGAATTCATTATAAATAAAAGACAGAGGAACAACATTATGGAGATTGGTGATATATCAGACAAAATGGCAAGATTAGTCATTTAACTTAATGGAAGATAGCAAGTATGACCAACAAGTACCTAATTTGATATAAGAAGATAGTTGAAAGTGCTCGGGATAAATTTGTTTATGGAAATAGAAAATTAGAAGACTTCAATTTGTGGAATTTGCAGAAAAAGAAAAATTGCATATTATAAATTTATTTTTTGAGAAAAATTATAAGTGAAAATAGACAAAATGAAGATACTGTAAAGTTAGAGAAATGTATTAAATCAGTAACCAACAAATACAGTCTTCTATTTTAAAAATAGCCCATTAATTTCAATATTTAAAAAAACACATGTTCTTTGTTTTAAATCTTGTTTTATTATATGAACTATTATAATATCAATAAATAATACTCCAACATTTTGTGACTATATTTTCTAATAGTCTTTATCAAGGAACAGACTAAAAAATATATAAAAAACAATCAATATAAATACAAATATTCCACAATAATTCAAATACAAATAAGTCTTATCTTAAAACTCTTATAACAATCTTGAGTTTCCATTACATTTATTTCTTAAATACCTTTCTTAAAATAATCTCCTATAAGTATTCAATTAAATCAACCTATTATTCTTTTTTTTTTTTAATTAACAACCTATTCATTACAGGTTTCATTTCAGTAATATAAATTCCTTTTTTTATAATTCTTTCATAATATGATCTAATACATTCTAAATCTTTTTGTTTAAATTTACTCGTATGACCATAAACTGCAGAATTTTTATCATTTAAATGTTGTTTAATCTTGTTGCCAATTTATTTTTTGTAGTTCCAATATATGACATTTCTTTATTATCTTTATAATAATTTAGAAGTTATGAATTCAGTTTATATTGCAAAATGTTTAGATTGTTTTAAAGATAATAAAGAAATATCATATATTGGAACTACAAAGAATAAATTGGCACTAAGATTAAAGCAGCATTTAAATGATAAAAATTCTGCAGTTTATGGTCAGATGAGTAAATTTAAACATAAAAATTTTAAAATAGAACATTTAGAATGTATTAGATCGTATTATGAAAGAATTATATAAAAAAGAATTTATATTATTGAAATGAAATCTATAATGAATAGGTTATTAATTGAAAAAAAAAAAAAGGTTGATTTAATTGAATAATTATAGGGGATTATTTTAAGAAAAGTATTTAAGAAATGAATATAATGGAAATTTAAGATTGTTAGAAGAGTTTTAAGGTATTTGTTATATGTATTTGGATTATTGTGGAATATTTGTATTTATATTTATTGTTTTTTATGTATTTTTTAGTTTGTTCCTTGATTAAGATTATAAAAAAATACAGTTGATACATTGGAGTGTTATTTATTTTATAATAGTTTATATAATAAAACAAGATTTATAAAGAAGTGCATGTGTTTTATTGGTACATTAGAGCCATCACAAAAATGACCATTGTTTATTAAATGTAAGGTACATATTAATGCAAAGCTAGAGTTCAAAAGTTATTAAAAAAGACATTATTAACAGTTGATATTCCTACTTTAAATTAGAACTTGCACATAAAATGTTAATAGATTTTAAAGAATTCTCAGAACTGCTACACAAATAGATAGTAGAAAAAAAATATTGATAGCAATTCAAATGAGATAAGGCAGTATATGAAGAAAAAAAAAGATTATGAAAGTATTCAAAAATTACCCCTTTAAAAGAATTGAATAACTGGAATTCTGTAAAATGATGCTGAAAAAAAAACTTAAGGATAACATAAAGAAATGTAATTGTAACACTGCAAAGAAAGCTATAGAGGACAACATATGACCATAAAAAATATAAAACATTATCTTGGCAGTGGAAGTATTTTGAATGAAGAATGAAATATGTAATTAATTCTATGAAGATTGGAAAAGATCCAAGAAATGATAAAATTATTATACATATTTTAAAAGAAGCAGAGTAAGAAATTAAGAAAATCATGAAATCTTTATATTATATGCAAGATAATTGGAAGAATGGTGAAAAGGAATTAATGAAGAAAATTGAGAACAGAATAACAGTGTGAAAGAGAATAAGGAAATAAAAAATGATCATTGAAAAATTGCATCGCTTGATTTGGCATGGAATCTAATAAGAAAAAAGTAAATTAAACTTCTCCACTTTATGTATCAGCGAATATTCAATAGAAGATCAGTTGTGGGAACTTTGGCAGTCCTAAATAAAAAAAGTCAAGTGTCTGGAAACAACTTCAATAGCATAGTGAAATGAGGTGAGAAATATATCCATTAAAAAAATGACCAAATGCAGATACTTTTGGAGAATTTCAGAGTTAAAAATTAGATCTGGATTTGATGGTTCTCTATTCCAAGCAAGAAAGTATTATTTTATAAATATTTTTAATAATTGTAAGTTTTAATACTAAATCATAAAATAACTCAAGTGAAGAAGACTATATGGCTGGCTGAGCAAAAACAGTTAAAGAAATCTCAAGTCTTAACAAAAAAAAAAAGTCAAAATAAAAGAGACTATTATAAGTAAAAGTCTTGACAGTTTAATTGATATAATCACAGAAATAAATTTTCTAAAGAATTTCAGAAAGGTAGCATCTATCACAATTAAATTTTTAAAACTTTGTAATTGAATTGGATGATAGTGAATCTAAAAAATAAAATCAATGATATATGGTTAGGAGAAAAAAATGAAAAACTCTAATAGATAGAATAAAATTAATGCTTGAAATAAAAGTAATGTAATAAGATTAATATTAATGTAAAAAAAAAAAACATCCCCTCTTTATTGAATAATCAGAATAACACAAATTTTATTGCTAGGGGAAGTTAATCATTTATGATAGGTTCAAAATAACTCACAATGTTATGCAGTAATTGCAGTTTATCTTTAAATGTGAAAAACCAATTTGAACCGGCAACAGATAAATAAAACCATAACAAAAATTTTTGGATAATTTTCCAGTATCGATTTAACGTCCAAAATCTTAGTTAAATTGAGTGTATATTAAAGAAGAATGTAATTCTTTAATGAATTTATGCAGATTATTAATTAAACTATATGTGCGATCTCAATGTAGATTCTTGCTTAAGCTTTATAGAATACCTAGAAAGATTTGATAAATTACATATACTCAACATTGTTCATTATACAAGAATATTCCTTGAAAGGGGTTGATGCAATAGATTATCATTTAAGAATGTACATGAAATGGCCAAATCATTTTATAAAAGTATTTACACAATAAACAAGTATATTACATACCAAATAATGCAAAAAATTTATTTTGTGAATACACATTTCATTGAAGAAACTTTTATAAAACTCCACAATAGTTCATTCAAACTTATTGACATGTAATGAGTTAATGCCTGATGTATACTGTACAGTACCAAATAATTTGAGTAACAACCCATGGAGAATAAAAATTGTTGATATACCTAATATAATTAAAGAAAGAGCAGCTATTTTCAACCTAGCTATTCATCTATTATTGGTTGTTAAACATGTGTGTAGTAATAATTGCTTAGAAGGTAAAACAAAAGTCAAAAAAGAGTTCAAATCCTCATTATTTGACAATATATAAGTTTAATGAGTAATGTACTTTTTCTCTTTGTTTTTTTTTTTTGAATGGCTTTTGAAAAGACCTTTGGACCAAAAGTGCTTTAGCTTCTAATTATTGTTTAATAGCATGTTTGCATGTACTCACCTGCAATGTTTGTGTGCATATATATATGAATGTATGTAATTCATATTTGTATAATTTACAGTCTATTTGTTTTATATAAATATTTTATTGTATTTGGATTTCTTTTTGAAATACATTAAAGGAGCAAAAATTTAATTAAGAAAATTAATTGCATAATGTAACTTTCAATAATACCATGTTTATCAGAGCTTACTAATTTAATAATCATAATTTCCATAAAAAAAAAAAAACAACAACAAATGTAGTTGCATATTTTAAAAATTACTTTAATATTAAATTTTGCTTTTGTAAACAAAAATGCTTGAAATAAAGAAATTGATTAATTGTTTTTTTTTTTTTTTAAATGTCAAATTTTATTGGAAAAGGAAAAAAATTGATGAGGAAAAAGAGTAATTAAAATGATCAATAAAATATATTAAAAATATTGATATATCTAAAATTCTTGGTAGAAAGATCATCATCATTTTCAATTATTATCAATCTACTGCAGATTAAAGATCTCTCAAAAGTTTAATCCAGTTTTTTTGGTCCATATACATCCTTCCAGAAATTTTTTTTTATCTCTTCTATTCATCTCCTGTGTAATCTCCTTCAAATATTTTATGATCTTTGGAATTCATTTTAAATTTCATTTAAGATCTATTGATATTTTTTTCAGCTATGATTAAGCCCAAGTCCATTTCAATCTTTTAATTTTTTCAGAAGTGTCAACGATTTCTGTTATTTCTATTATTTTCATTCTCAACATACATCTTTATCTATTTTGCTGTGTAGTCTGCAATATCTGTTTTGATCTTTTGTTAAATATCAAACTCTTAGATCTGTAAGTAAGCCCATAGGAAAACATATTTTTTAAAAACTTTCTTTTTCAAGCTATGGCTCAGTTGGTTAGAGCATTATCTTAAAATTCAATACTCAAGAATCTAAGGATCCAGGTTCAAATCCCATGCTAGTACTTTCACTGGTCAGGCCAGCAACACCTGAAGAAGAGGGGAGAATAATACCTCTCGAAATGTTGTGCATGTACTAACATGTTTGATGTGCTATTACTAACAATTGAATGTACTTGGAATATTTAAAATAAAGTTAAATTTTTCTAAAGACATTCAATACATATATTAGATGATGGAAATAATACAATATAAAAAATACAACTAGAATAGGAAAACAATAAACATTTTCTTTTAATATTAAGTTTTTGTTTTACCAAAAGCATTTCATTCAAAATTAATTCTGTGATTAATTTCATTCATTAAGTTTTTATCTGAAATTAATAATCTGACCATTGAGTTTATAAATGTTAGCTATGAATCTTTTTAGCATTTATCTTTAGTTATATATTCTTGCTTTCATGTAGTAACTCTTGTTTTATTTCTTGAAACTCTGAAGCATTAATTTCACAATTACATCTTCTGCAAAATTTTAAATAAATAATCTCCATTTATTTCATTAGCTTCCCATTTTAATTGCCAAAATACTTTTCATAAAACTAAAGTTTTGCAGAAATGAAATTTTTCTTCATAATGTAATTTAATCCCAGTTATGCATTTTGATAAATGTTTTTTAAGATTTGGTAGTGTCTTGTGACTATATTTTGATTTTCACAAAATTAAATCACTCCTGAAATTACCTATGGAGGCAAAAGCATTTTCATAATAATTATATTTAAGTCCAGTTTATTTTTATTTTTTTGATTTATTTGAATATGAAGTTTTTTAATAAACAAGTTATAATGATTTTAATAAAGTTCTTCTTTAGAGCTGATGGAAAACTGATATGTTTATAATTTAAATTTTTTTCTTCATATTTTAAAAATATTACCATTACATCATTTCAACTATTTAACAACATTTAATTATTTTGACGATTTGATACATAGATCTGTGACCAATTTTTTTTTATTTCTTCATCTGTTTTTTTAAAATACTTGGAATTTCAAAAGATGTTGTAATTGTAGAACCTACTGTTTTTTTGTTCTTTATTACTATGTATATTTCTTTTAAAATTCTTCCACTCACTTTATGATGTCATTCCTCTTTTTAGTAATAATATATTTTCTTGTTATTGTCAAAATAACTTTAGTTCCAGTACCAAGATGTTGTTTATACTTTTAGACTTATGTTCACTTTTGTAGCTTTCTTTACTATTTTATATTTATATTTCTTTATGTTATCATTAAGTCTTTTCAATATATTTTATCGAATTCAGATTTATATATATTGAAACCAATAAGAGACATCATCAATCTATCATGACGAATTGTGAAATAGCAAGAAAATACACTCGCGATTGTGCTTCCTGGTTCTACATTAAATTTCTCTTACTTCGACTTGCAATTATTCTGATTCTTATAAAATTAGGTTTTTATAATAATAATAATCTGTATACTCATATTCTTGTTTCTTTTAACAACAAAATCTCTACAACCAATGTTTCTTATTTCAAAGTTTAACTAAGAATAATTTAATCTATGTGTTAAAATAAGGCTAGCAAAATTAAATAAAAAGATTGAATAATAATTTATTTCAGGGTTCAACTAATAAATATATGAATATAAAATTATGTTTATACATTCTCGGATATGATAGTATAAAAGAGGTTTTATGTATACCATCTTATCCAATAATATTTCACGTTTCAGATAGCATTATTACAATAATGATCTTTGTGCTTCAAATATGACTTTTAATATTATGAATGCAAAATGAAATGACAATACTTTTTCAAAAATGACAAAGAGAAATATTTACAATTAATAATTATTTTATTGCATAATATAAAATCAATAACAAGAACAAATAACAATGATAATAAAAATTATATATTAATGCATTTTAATAAAATATTAGTCTATTTTCTAAACTAATTCGAATTCAGGATCTATCAAGTGTTTTATCATACTGTGTTGTGAAGACAATCACATTTAAAGTATCAGGTTGTATAATCCTTAATTTAATATTGGAGGATAATGAACATTCTTAAATTGGTTTATTTTACCAACCAATCAATTGTTTATAGACCTCATTTATAAGTAAGGAGAAATTTTTCACTTTTTTAAAAATAAGCAATTATAATTCATTGCTTAACTGACCTAAATGATAATTTACCACAGTGGACTTATTTATTTTTGCCTTAAGATCCCTTTTCTGGATTCAGTTTTAGGCTTTAACATCAAGAGGGTGCTATTTTGTCAACACAAAATTCAATTAAATCATTAGGCTGCTTTATCATACACTAGATAACAATATAAATTAATTCTAACAAAGTATGAGTGATATATGAAATATTCTCTATAGACTTACACATCTACATAAGGGTACTTTCATTTAATTTGAGGTATCAAGAATTCATAAACATTATGAATATTTGATAAAAACCGCTTAATCTAAGTAACTACTAACATTTGTACAAACAATCCTCACATGAATTACATTTAATCCTATTCGCAAATAAAATATAACTTTTTACCTGAATATTGAAATATTTGAGAAAATCTTTATTTACATTTGCAAAATATTATAATATGAGTTAATTAATATAATAAAGAAGAAAGTAAAGCTATATCAAATAGTCCATCTGATTTATGAAACTATTCATGTCACTTTAAAAATATTATCCATTCTGGTTCTGGAACAGAATAAAATATGAAATTTCAGTTTATATAATTATTAATCCAAGATAACTGGGTCATTCTTTATTTCCTATATTTATTTAGAGGATCAATAATTTATAAGTAGCATTTAAAATATATCTTAATAATCCATTATCCTTTTTAAATATTCACATTTTATGTAAGGATAATCCTTAATGTAATTATTTCTAGAAATTTCACACACATTCGTAGTTTTGTGGTAAGTAGTAGTTTTAATTCCTTTAGCAAATTTTTATTTTATCCAGAACTTTGGTATTCAGCACTTTGTTAATTTAAAGTATAAGATTAATTCATTCATTTTTAATCTTTAATCCATCATGTTAATAATTATGATCGTATCACTGATAAAGCAAAGTTTATTATCCATTAGCAAGAACAATCTTCCACTTTTACATCAAAATTCACTTCTTAATAGCAAGTTTGTATGAAGTGTAGTTTTTTTTTTTTTTTAAATACTATTATTTAAAAATAACAGGCAAAAATAAGTTTCTTTTTATAACTGAAGATGAGATTAATCAATTTTCTTGAGACTTAGAATTCTTCAAAATGTATCAGCTATTAATCATTATTATTCCATTGATGAAAATCAAACAATTTGTTAATAACTTATCAGCAATTACACTAGGCAATTTGTCTATTTTATATTAGAAGTTGACTATAACAAATGAGATTTCTTGAAATAAAAATTTTATAAATTAAAATAATGGTTATTTTTGATTGTTTTGTTGTGATCCATTTCTCATCTGGAATGATGATGTAAAGCAAACCTCAGCCTGCCATTAGGTTGATGAAAAACAAAAAGTTAGAACTTGTTGAAGTCCTACAAGCAATAAAATTTTTTGTAGACTATCTGATTTTCTCATGATTTCTTTTTTATACTGATAATATGTCTAGATGACTTAATATTCTCCATCATGCACCAGGGTTTCCTCTATTGTCAATCAAATATTGGAAGAAGTTTTTATAGTTTCTGGTGCTCAAAATCATTAGAGTTATGATTTTTAAACAAAAGTGGTAAAGATTTTCATTTCCAGATTTTAAGTCAAAAACAATTTTAACAAAGATTTTTAATAAAAAATAAATGTATCATAAAATTTCAAATCTTTCTCAGATATTTATTACTTAAATATATGTCTTTTTTTAACAAACCAAAATTAAACTTTCTCACACAAAATCTAAACTGATTAATTTTTATTACATTTAAACATGTAAGTATCTACACACACATGCACATAACATATAAAATGTAATGTCTATTGATTTTACATATAATTAAAATGTAATCTATTGATAATTCTATTATCTATTTCTATTTTTGAATTATTATTTTTTATGTGTTTAGTACTTATTTTGCTCTGTATAATCAAAAATTGTATTTCTTAATAAAATAGCAACAAAAAGACATACATATTTTTTTCATACAAAAATTTATAAAAATTCTATCTAAACACTAATATGAGAGACTATTGGAATATAATAATGACAATATTTTATACTCTTTAACCAAATGAAAGTGATAAGTCTAACTATATAAACCAAATTAATCCAATTAAAGCCAATAAAATTTTTATAGACTTTAAATGTTACAATATATACATATTTAAATGGATCGTTATCTGATTTGAAAAATTAAACAAGGCAAAACTCTCCATACTGTAGTGCCACCCTGTGCCAACCAGAGTAATCAATGAATGCCAGAAAGCTTGTGCATAAAATCCCTATCTAGTGCCTACTCATCCAATATTCCCAGACCAGTTTCTGGGCCGTTGCCCTCGTCAGTGAGGAGCTCTGGATCTGAGAGCGCTGTACCTACATCTTAGGATCTAATGCAACTCTCCAGCAGCCACCTTTTTATCTCTACTTAACTACAAAACCATGAGAATGAAATTGAAAACACAATAATATGTTCAATCTAAGCTCAATAACCTATATAGTCATATGGGTTTGAACTCAGTTCAGCACCCATACATTTTGGCGTCTTTGGCTCTTTAACAACCATAGCCACCACTATCCTATTAGGCAGGATTGGTGTTAAAACGCTAAACATCACATTATCATTATCTCTTATATTAGCACATAATTGTTATTAAACAAGGCAAAACTCTCCATACAGTAGTGCCACACTGTGCCAACCAGAGTAATCAATGGTTGCTAAAAGGCTTGTCCATAAAATCCATATCTAGTGCCTACTCATCCAATATCCCCAGACCAGTTATGTGCTAGTATAAGAGATAGTGATCATGTGATGTTTAGTGGTTTAACACTAATCCTGCCTAATAGGATAGTGGTGGCTATAGTTGTTAAAGAGCCAAAGACACCAAAATGTTTGGGTGCTAAACTGAGTTCAGACCCATATGACTATATAGGCTATTGAGCTTAGATTGAAAATATTGTGTTTTCAATTTCATTCTCATGGCTTTGCAGTTAAGTAGAGATAAAAGGTGGCTGCTGGAGGGTTGCATTAAATCCTAAGATTTAGGTGCAGTGCTTTCAGATCCAGGGCTTCTCACTGATGAGAGCCATGGGCCAGAAACTGGTCTGGGGATATTGGATGAGTAAGCACTAGATAGGAATTTATGCACAAGCCTTCTGGCATCCATTGATTACTCTGGTTGGCACAGGGGGCACTACTGTATGGAGAATTTTGCCTTGTTTAATAACAATTATGTGCTAGTATAAGAGATAGTGATCATGTGATGTTTAGTTATTTGAAAAATTACTGGCACATTGCTGCTTTTTTATACTTGTTATCTGTGTAGCAGTTCTGAAAAAAAAACTCATAAATATCATCTTATTAATCTCATTCAAGTATGAGCCATCTTCAAAGTATTTTAAAATAATTTTCAAGTTCTAGTTTAAATTATTTGGAGAGTTGCTTAAGATTAGGGATAGCAATTGTTAATTATGTCTTTTTTAATAAAATTCTCTCTTTCTGGCTTTTCAATAATTTGTATTTTTTATCTCACTAATTAATAAAATTATATATTCTGTGTTAGTTCTATTAAGCACACTATTAATCTTGAAATATAAATATTTTCTGTTAGCCAAATTACAATCTAACCTTTTTTAAAACTTTTTCTGTATATTTCATAAGTCTAAGTTCTTTCTTATTTGTGGCTCCATAACCAAATTTATCCCGAGCATGCTCATATTTCAATTATTTTAAAATTCTAGCATTACAATCCTCAATGAAAATATCTGATCAAAATCATTCTATACACCTCTCTCTCTATATATATATATATATCTGCTTTTATTTATCAGAATATCTTGTTATGACATAAACTTGAATTATCCGCATTTGGTATTTTAAAATCTGTCTGATATGCCATCAGTTTCAAAATATTCTTCCCCTTTATTTATAATGAATCCTCTTCCATTTACAGTTATAATATTTGTGAGTTTACAGTAAAGTATATGTCCACTTTTCAAATCAATTGTATCTTCTAACTTCAAATATGACAATTTCCCATTCAATATTTAATAGTCCTTCCAATTTATATTCAGTCTCTTATTACTTCAAAATGATATGTGATTTAAATAAAAAGATTTTTTTTTAGCAGTCTTTATTTTTTCGGTTGCCAATTTTTGCTTCATTGATAACTCTAAAACTCTCTGGAAATAAAGAATAATAAAATTTATATTTAGTATGGTTGTAAATACAAAAGAGAATCAGTAGGAATAAAAGATAATACTGTTTAATTTTTTTTATGTAATTTATATATATTAATCATTTAGACAGTTTTACAAATAGCATTATGATTAATTCTGTGAGTGTACTAATATCTGGTGATCATATATAGAATATATAATTTGTAAAATAGTGACATTGTGTCAAAAAATGGATGGGTGTCACTAGATTGAAATGCCATATTTTGACTGTTTGTGATTATTTTGAATTCTGGATTTAAGAAATAAGGTTGTAAAGGATTTTGTCTGTAGTACAGCCTTATATCAAACTGAAAACTTTGTAATAAATATTTATGTGTATATTGAGGGAAAAAGTAGGAAAGATTAATTTGATAAAGTTAAGACTACTAGAATATTTAAAGAAGTGAAGGATATAGTAGGGAGAATTATAAAAAGGAAAAAAGTTTTAAAAAAATAGAAATTGATTAATGTTTCTAAAAGGAGTGATAATTATGTCAATTTGAAGAATAAATTAAGAAACAGAAGAGATTGGACAAAATAGTTTTGGATGAGTCATACATCCTGATCTTGAATAGATGATTGATAATAGTAATCTCTTGAAGTAAAATAAATATACAAAGAAAAAAAATCGTAAAATTGATATTTATGTATTTAATAACTTTTTTATTTATTGCTAGCATTTTTTTTTTAAAAAATATTTTCCATATATATTCATTGAATTATATACTATAATTTAAATAGTGAAGGAAGTATCATAATTATATAAAACATTGAGGCTATGGATTAAATGATTAAAAGATATTTAATAAATGTTTATATTCTATCTATAGCTATAAAAATTAAATGTTTTTACTAAGTAAAGTGAAAAAAGTTCAGTAAGTTAATGTATTTTTTGTAATAAGGGTTTTAAAAAACTAGATGCATCACTTTTTTTTTAGAAATATCTAAAAGTAGTCAATCAGAATTTAATATACGTGTAGATTCTATTTTCATTTATATTATGATTAAAGCAATCGTGTCTAGAAAAAAAGTCATATGATAGTTCATACTCAGTAGTTTTCATTAATATAATGAAATTTTTGAAAAAAGATGAAAGATTAATTTTAGTTTTGTTTCAAGTTGATTCATTAAAATATGTGAATGTGCATTCAAATAATTTATATTAAGATAATTTCTTTTTATTTCATGATTCATCAAAGATTATATATATCAAGAATAAATATTGGCCTAAAAAAGAAGCTAGATCTGGAGAAATAATAATATTTTTTTTCCGCTTTCCCATTGTAGGAGCCAAAATATCCGTGATTATCTTCTACATATATATATATATTGTACATTGTTAAACTAGAACTTTCTAAACTGTTCCAAATTAACTATTTTTTCAGTTTTTATATACCCTTTGTGTTTTAAAAACATTGCAAACTGCTGGAATTTTAAATATTAAATTATAACAATAACTATTATTGAATTTACATTCATATATTTTAAACATTTATTTTCATATATAAGATCAGCATCTTTATAATAAAAATTATAAACAATAAAAGTTTTCAATTGTTTTTTTTTTTTCATTTTAATATTTATTGGATATAGTGTCTTTATAATTAATAAATTAGCAATTTTTTTTTTTCACTTTCTTCCTGTAATGTTTGTTATATTTTAATAGCATTTAATAATTAAAGTTATTTTTTTTTTTATCTTTGTAATAATATTTCTATTAATTTTATAATAATATTTATGTAAATAATACTTAATCAATAATAAATATGGTACTAGTATTATAAATATATTTGAAAAAATTAATGTTTAACAAAATATTTCTATTTTTTTCCAATTTTTAATTACTGTTTTCTAGAGAAAAAGAAAAATTAGTAAATTACAAAAAAAAAAAATATTTAAAGAAATTTTTTTATTATAAATGCACTAAAAAATAAAAATTAAATTTTCTTCAGTTTTTGCAGTATTCTTGATATTATATGATGAAAATAAAAGCTTGTGACATTCATTTTTTAGAAATATTCTTAGACTAAGTCTGAATATAAGTGACATATTCTTTTAATTTAGTTGCATAATATATAAGGAATATTATGAAAACCAAAGAAAATTTATTTTTATTTTTTAGTGCATTTATGTGAATTAGAATTTATTTAATTTTTTTACTTATATATTTCTTTCTGCTTTTTTAGTTTTATAACTTTTTTTGAAATTAGACAGCAAAATAAAAATGTATTAACATATTTAGCTCTTTTTTTAATGCCAAAATAACTTTTTAAATGCATCTATTTAATAAACAAATATAAATGCTTTTGTTTTTAAATAAAATTAATAAAAATTGGTTTAATTTATATCAAAATTTTTCCTATTATTCATACACTTAAATTCTAACTTAGTTTGCCATTTTCTAAGTCATATTATGCCATGTTTAATGATACTGTATTGACATTGACAAAATTATGAAGTCTCAACAAAGTTTAGAATAGTACAAATAATGTAGAATATGTAATTTATTCTTTGTGTTGTTTATAATTGTTTAAGCAGAGAAAATCATAATGTAAGTTGGCTTTATTAAAATATTAATTTTAGTTATCTTTTTCCTTTGAGATTTATTCTTAGTTATTATTTTATTTAGAAATTGTAATTTTGCTATATAGAATAATGAATAATATTCTAATTTAATGATTTTTTTTCCTACAATAATATTACCAGATGACAGTACCATACTTTTGAGATTGCTAATGCTAAGTCCCATATAAAATTAAAAAGTATTTTTTTTTTGTTGAAATTATTTGTAAATTAAAAAAAAAAAAACACATTGTCATCAGCAATACATATGTAGTTAAAGTTGCAATTAGATTAGAAATTGGATTTTAAGATTTCACATATAGACAAATGGATAAAAAACATAAGAAATGTAAGTTAAATAAAAGCATATAAAATGGAAAAACTTGGCATCATAGCAATGATTGTTTCTAGGATAATGGCATTTAACTTGTGTATATTATAATCAACTGCAAATGTCTTTCTGAAACCTCTTAAAACTATAACAATTTATTATAATGATCTAACATACTTTTCACTTAATGATTTTTTTCTAGGATTTTTTTTTTTTTTGTGGTTTTGTCTTAGTTAATCAATTAGTAATGCTAGCTTGAAGTCCTTTTGTTTATTATTTCTATTATGCTTCTTTCTATTTTTATTAATGTTGCTTGCATTTATTATTTAATTTTTGAATAACAATATGATATTAATTAAATACTCACCTTTTTTTACTTATGAGAACATAATTATTTTAACTATAATAATAAATTTGAAACTATATTTGAGACAGGAGTTCTAGCTGGCCAAAGTTTTATGTTTATGCAGCCCTATTTAGTATTTTTCTGCCAACCACAGAAATGGAAACGGTCTAGAAAATGTGTCTAAAAATGGTCTGATTCACACAGTCTGGCTATGTTGTTATGTGATAGATATAATAATAATGTCAATAGTACTGGTATATCAGGAAGTAGTGGTAGTACTAAAGACAAATGTAATAAAACTAATTTTTGTAAATATAGATACATGGAATGTGTCTTCCAAGACCAGATTAGAAGACTGCACTGGTGGTTAAGGATCTGTAAAGATTTAAGATCAATATAGTTGTTCTTAGAGAAACTTGTTTTTTGGAAAAGGGAAGTTTAATAGAACAGATGAATAGTTACAAGTTTTTTTGGAAGCGCAGATCAACCATTGAAAGGAGAATGCATGATATTAGATTTGCTGTAAAATTTAATATTAATATCTCCTGTTGTTGGAATTTGTCATTAGATCATTGAAAGGCTAATGGTGTTAAAGCACAACTTGATTTGCATAGTGATACTAGTGCTCATTTTATTAGTGCATATTCTTCAATCTTAGATTCAGAGAATTTAGAGAAAGATAGCTTTTATTTCTTATTACAGCAATACTATTAAAAGAACAGATTTTTCTTCTTAGAGACTTTAATGCACTTATTGTACAAATAGTAAACTTTGGCAAAAATTGTTACAAATAATGGTATTATTTAGTGCTATAAATTCTAATGGTCTTTTGTTATTGAATTTTTGCATAATATGTGGATTGACTATTATGAACACTTTATTTAGATAAAAAAATGGTATAAAGGAACATAGATGTGCTCCTCTAAACAGTAGCATTTATTATAGCAAGAAGTTAGAATACAAAAGAAGTTCATATTATGTGATCATTTATAAGTTCACATTTTGGACAGATCATAGCAGTAGCAAACGATTCATAGTAGTGCCACTCATTGCAAGCCTTAGTAATCAATGGATGCAGGAAGGTTTGTGCATGAAATCCCCATCTAATGCCTACTCATCTGATATCCTCTGGCTAGTTTCAGCTTGTGGCTTTTATCAGTGAGGAGCATAGGAAATGATGATCATGGGATGTTTGGTGGACAGATCATAGATTAGTTAGTTCTAAGATTAAAATGATGGATATATTAAAAAGTAGATCTTATTCCAAACATAATTCATAAGAAAATTGATGTTTGTTCTTTAGAAGTATTTACTATGAATACTAAATTTCAACAGCTGTTAAAGATAAAAATTTGTAATTTGGATCTTCATGATAGCCATATTACTGAAGAAGCATAAATAAAACTATTCTTGGGTTCACTAAAAAAAAAAAAAGAATCATGATTGGATAATGATGTGAGTAAAAGGTGCTCAGAAAAATAATAGATTAAATGTGAAACTTCATAATACATATAAAGATAGAAATTCATTGACTGACAAAAAAATTTAGAAATGATTGGTTGATAATCATGGTCAGTCTAAATTTTTTTTTGATGCGATGAAAGCAACATATTGGCCCAAGAAATAATATTACAACCCTGTTAAATCCAGCAATGGCATTCTCTAACATGATGATGGATTTTGAATGGCTAAAAGGAGTATTTTGATTATCTTTTGAATAATAATACAAGAATGAAGATGATAGATTTTATTGATATATGCATTTTATCTACTCATTAAGGTTGGGCAAAAATATTCAGCTTAGTAAAGACAAAATAGCTCTTTGTAATCTTAAAAATAAAAAGGCTGCAAATCCTGTTGACATATTTGGAGCAATTTTAAAAGATGACTGATATGTTAACTTCAAAAATATTGGAATTTTTAAAAAATATATGAACCCATGAAATTATACTGTCTGATTTTATGCCTCTATTTCTTCCATTTTTACAAATAAAGAGAATAGAGGAGATTGCATTAATTATGTGGAATATCATCATTATCCATTACAGCAAAGGTACTACTTTCAAGAATTTTGTCGAATAGATTGTTTTTCATCATAGATAAATGTTTATTGGTTATCAGAGACTTGCTGTAGTTTTAGAGAATTAAGAAGCACTATATATATATGTTTTTGTTGGCAAGCAAATGAAAGAAAAGTGTCTGGAACAAAAGAGGGATTTATACATTACTCTTATTGATTTGATTAAGGCATTTAATTTAATTTATTGAACAGATTTATGATATTGTTTGAAATTAGTTGGTTGTTCATCAAAATTTAGGTCTATTATATAGCTTTCGATGGCTTGAAAGGAAATGTTATTACTCGAGGGGGGGGGGCTATTACATTTGAAATGAAAACTGATCTTAAATGAGTGCAGATTTGCTCAAACATGCTTTCTAGTTTTAGGGTCAGTTGTTTTTGGAACCTGTTTATAGGCTGATTAATGAAATAGGGCTCAAGGTGAAATATAAATTTGATAGTGGGGAAAAAATTGATAGTGGAATTTTTAATTTGAATTGATTAAGAACAAGAGATCTATTTCTTGGATTTTGGATTTACAATATGCTAATGATTATGTTATTTTTGCCAATTCAAAGACAATTTAGAGAATGCAACATGTAAAGAGTTTGATTAAGAAATTCCAAAAACTCAAATTCTTTAACTTTCAGTAATGGAAGAAAAAATCCTTAGCAACTTTTAGCATGGATAATTATTACCTTGACAATATAAACCAAATTTAAATAACTTTAATAGTTTTGTAAGTAGAAAGATGGACTTAGTTGTTAAGGCATAATACAGATTCCAATATGCTGCTGCATTTAATAAGTTAAAAAATAAATTTTATCACAGAGAAATTACTACTGCAATGAATTCTGTAGCATATAGAGCTGTTATTTTACCTAATTTATTGCACAGAAATTAAGACTTGGACACCTTTCCCACCTCAATATAAAAGGCATTAGAGAAGTTAAATACAATGACAAAATCATAAAATCAAATATTATGTTCTTCAACTTCCTAGATGTGATACTATAGAGTCTATTATTGTAAAATCACTTTTTTGTTGGATTGGACCTGTAAAAATAATGAACAACACAGGACTTCCTAAAATGGTATTTTACGATGTAATTTATAAGAAGTGCTATATTGTTCATTAGTTAGATATGGGCGAGAATAGAATACATTGGAGAACTACAATTAGACATGAGTTTTCTGCTGAAAAAATTAAAAGGGAGCATCATAAAATATCAAATAAATAGAATAATGGTTCAAAGATTGATTTCTATAGTCATTGAAAAATCATTTCTAGTACAGATTTTTCATTCTTTTCTTGGAATAATATCTCATTTATGAGTGGTTTCTTTGTGTATGAATGTATTTGGAAAGATCAATATTTACTATAATTTTTTAATTTAATTAATACTGTCTAATATAATAAATATAACTATATATGACTTCACTGCCCATTTACTACAGTGTAAGTAGCTACAACAAATATTTTTATTTAAATTTAATTTGTAAATTTTTGATTACAATTTGTTGAATGTTTTGTAAAAAAATTTATGTATATAATGTTATGACAGAAATGTTAATGATAAAATTTGTTCACATTTATGCCTACATTTTATAATGCAAACTAAAATTGAATGTGAAGAACTAAATGAGTTTTTTGTAAGGAAAGTTTATGCAAAAATTCTAAACTTTTGCAGCTATTTTTCACTATTTAATAAGATAAAAAATAAAATATTTAGTGCAATTTTTATTATTAGTTTATTTTTCAAGAAATTATTGGAACTAATGTAGGGCAGCGGTGCCCAACTTTTTTACACTTGCACCCCCCATACTGTGACTAAAATTATACATGACTCATTATATGTTGTTATCATCCTACTATAAGCTATAAGGATAGTAATAGTAAAAGTAGTTTTATGGCATACAAGTGTATATCTTTGTATTATATTTCAGTACATACAAAGATCTTTGAAGAAACTACATGTTAACAAAAAATGTACAATAATACTTGATTCTAAGTAGATCTGTTGATTTGTAGCAATTTCAACTTTTTCAGCCTATTTTAGAAAATGTATACATTCAAGAATATAGTAACATGTATCAACTTTAGAAGGATATTAGCACAAAGAACAAAACTCTTGAGAGTGAACAAGTGAAATGAAAATAACATAAGTGAAATGTTGCTATGATGTGCTGTTTATATAAAGCAGATTGGAATATAAAGAAAGAAGTGTTTAAATGGAATATAAAGAAGGAAATGTTTAAACACAAAATTGGTCAGATCCGCAATAATGAGTTAAGCAGTTTTCATGTATTTTTTAATAGTGTTTAGGTTTTTGGTTTATCAATTAAAAATTTATTATCCAACATGATAACTTCTCAAAATTTTCATGATCCCAAACAATTTTTCTACGATTTCTTGAAGGGATCATGACCTATGGATCATGCACCACTGGTCTAAGATATTTGAAAATCTATCAACAGATTTTGCATTATATTAAGTATGCATGATGATGGGTCGACCATTCATGAAATGATGTTTAAATGCAAATATTTGATGTATTTTATATATCTACAAGACTGTGCCCAGCCTATGGAAAGGCCATCGTTTGCTTTAGCAAATTATTTTTAAAATTTTATTTAAATTAAACAAAAGATTTTAATATTATATAAATAAATATGAGAAATATACCCAGCCTGAAAAGCTGCCGTTTTTGTAATATTTTTTTTTAATTGGTTACTTTAACAATTTTTTAAAAAAGATTTAATGTAAATTAATATATAAATAAATATGCAGTAATTCACAATTGGAAAAAAAAAATGTTTGGAGCAACTTGCCTGTTTGGTACATTTCAGAAATGTAATTAAGAAGATATTAATAAAGCTAAATTAAAATCTTAAATATATCTGTTGTTTTTGATATGTGAATTTAACAGTGTTACGAACAACTTCATAAAAAAATTACATTTATTAATGGCAGAATTACTTCCTTCACATAAAATGCTCATAAAGAATTATAGTTTAGTTGGGTATAGTTATTTATTTATAAAAACACGTTTAAACTTGTTTTTTTTTTTGTGATGTTTTAATTATGAATTTGACAGCAATATGAACAAATGTAATAGGTTTTTTTTTAATTGGTTGAAAATTTGACACATGACAGCTTTACGTATAAACATACATTCACATAGAAACACATGACAGCTTTACAGACAAATGAACATTCGCACGGTTTATATATATATTGACTTTTGTTTAGTAAATTCATTAACAACTTGCTTTGAGTTTTAACAGTTTTGCAATGTCACTTAGATACCTGAATAACAAACATGTGTGGTTTCAACAATGTAAACTAGCCATTAATAATTTTTTTCTTTTTAAGGTATCCACATCTATATATATATTTGTAATATTAGTAATAACAATTATGTAGATTTTTTATTTATGTAAATATATACACACAATATTAACATGTTCTCTGTTTTGTTAAATATGAAACTAGAATTTATTAGATGTTAATTAAATGCTATTCATAAAAAAGGGCAAAACTCACTATGCGTATGCCACACACAGCAAGCTAGAGTAATCAATGGATGCCAGAAGGCTTGTGCATAAAATCCCCATCTAGTGCCTACTCATCCAATATCCCCAGACTAGTTTCTAGCTTGTGGCCTTCATCAGTGAGGAGCCTTGGATCTAAGAGCACTGCATCTAGATCTTAGGATCTAGATGTATACTCTAGCTTGCTGTGTGTGGCATACATATAGTGAGTTTTTCCTGTTTTAACAACAGTTATATACAAGCATAAGAGATGGTGGTCATGTGATGTTTAAATGCTATTCATTGAAAAAGTACTCAATTGAAATATAATATTTAAGTCAAAAGAGGAGTACTAGTTCTCTTATCATATATTTATAACTTTAATAATTTTTGATTATAATATTATAGTTGACTTATATATATATTATTTCACAGGTTTAGTCCTTGGGATCCTGCTATTCATGAAGAAGTTAGAAAAAAGCTTCTAAATCTAAAGGTAAATGCAGGTAATTGTTTTGGTGGTGGGATTATATATTTAAACTTGAATTATTTCACTATTGACAATTTTGCTTACAGTTTTTCATGATTTTTAATTTTAATATTAAAATTTTTTTTTTTATATAGATTTATTAACTAACAATCACTAGATATATATAAAATTATAAGAATGAAATGTTAATTGCCAATTTTATTTAACATTAAGATGAAAAAAATCTTTTATTGGAATAATAATTTTTTAATTTATACTTTATAATATTTTTGATAATTTTTGCAAATGATTTAACATTTTTTAAAACTCTTATTTTCATCTTTTTGTTGAATTCTATAATTGGGACTTTTTAAATGCAAGGAGAAAAGAAGTTATCTGAATGGTGCATTATTTGATCTCTAGTAAATATTAATACTTCAATTGTTAATGTTCTAAAATAGGAATTTCATGTTCAATTATTTTCAGGTAGAAGTATTCCACTTTATGATGATGAGGTTTATTTGAGAAATATTATTGCATATACTTATAATTCCTGCAGTCTTCTTTTTTAATTGAAGATTTTAAAATACGGGTCCTTATAATCAGATACTTCAATGGTTTAAGTAGTTTGCTGCTTTAAGTATTTGGATAAAAATACTAAGCAGTCTATTTATTTTACCAATTTATGGTAACATGAGGTCTGAATACAGTGCTCAAGCCATAACCTCTTAGAATGATTTCATAGTTTTCTGTGCTGAGAAGTAGCACCGTTTTATTTAGAAGTTTAAAAAAAAAACCCCAATGTTATTGATTTTAAAATATGTTTAAACTAACCAGTTCTCTTCATTTAGATCAGACCTCACATAAATTTTTTAAATGATAGCACTATTAAGTGTTTGTTTAAAAAATCTACACTTATAAGGTGTTTCTCTGAACATTTGTAATGATGATATTGTAATTATAATTGTAATGTTAGACTATTTTCATCATCCAATATTAATTGTTAAATGTTTTTAGAAAAATTCAAACTTTGTTTAAACTTTTCAAATACATTCAGTTATTACTAATATAGCACATAGATTAGTATATAACATAATATTTTGAGTATTATTATTACTTTCTCTTTTTCAGGTGTTGCTGTGCTGATTAGTGACAATATTCTCAAGGGAATTGATCTTGGATGTTTAGATTTATGAATATTGAATTTAAGACAACCCTTTAAATAACTAGGCTATTCTGTCAAGTTTTGTTGGTTATATAGTTGTTCATGAATCTAAAGATTCCAGGTTTGATTCCCTAGTTAGTATTTTCCAGCAATGCCTGAAGAAGAAAAGAAAATAGTAGCACACGAAACATTGTATTATGTACTAATCTGTGTGTTATTTTTAATAGTTGCGTGTATTTGCAAAGTTTAAATAAAGTTTGAATTTTTCTAAAAACATTTAACGATTGATATTAGATAATGGAAATAGCCCAGCATGTAATTGTAACTTATAAAGTAAATTTATATAATGTGTATCACTAAAGTCAAATTAGCAATGAGTAGCATTTGAAGAACTATCTGAAATTTGTTGTAATTAAAGATTCCTGATTGGTCAAAATATTTCTTATAAGCTATTATCATATTTTATTTTTTCAATGTCTTAAGCTATGTGTTTCAAGTATAATAATGAGATAATAATGAGTGTTAGCTTTAAAATTAATTTTTAAAATATAAGATACTGGTGCATAAGTAAAAAGATGTTAAATGTAAAATATGGAGATTACCATAAATATTATAAATATATTTGAACTTTATTGAATTTAAAATCTCTATATAAAGTTAAATAAAATGTAATCATTTCTATCATGATAAATAATAATTAGTGATGATTTATAAATCTAGAATATATTGTAAATGATTTTTTGAAAATATGGATTTATAATGTATATAAATATGTATGCACATTTGTGGCAAAGTGGTTAACAAATTTTTCTGCGATGACCATAAGCAGAAGTTTGAATTTTTGTCTGATAAAATTTGGAATATTTTTTCAGGTTAGAATCAGACAAGATTTTTTTTTTTCCAACTATTACCATATTTAACCATTTATTATTGGTCATTAAATGAGTATCTAGCTATTCTTAGCAAAAGAATAAAACAAGGATTGGAAAAAACATTCGTACCCTCACTACCTAGCAGTTTGCAAGCCCTACGAATAGTACTTCTTTACTGTTTCTCTATGAGGACCTGCTGGAGAGGCTTTTTCTTTGCAATGGGTTATTATTTTTTTTATTATTAATATATAGTCCTATATCATGAAGTTCATAAAATAAAAAAGTTTTTGAGAACTGCCAACTCATCTGCAATTATATTATTTTTCTATTTCAGTTTTGCACACACATAATAATTTTTTTTACAAAAATTAAAATTATGCATTCCATCAATCATATGCTTTCCCGCCCTATATGGATTCACAAAAGGTTTTTGATCAAATCAAACAACATTTTAAAATTGTCATGTTGAAGACTTTAATGCTAGAACTGGTAAACGATTGTTAGTTATGGAGATAGAAATGAGAGAGGACACAGAACTTGTGGAGTTTGCTGTTAAAAGAAAAACTTTATATTATAAATTCTTTCTTTGAGAAAAATGTTAAACGGAAATGGATATAGAAGGATTTAAATGAAAGTATTGCAGAATTGGATTATATTTTGATTAGCAGAAAATATATATATCAAGATTTTAATGTTATTAATAAATTCAACACAGGAAGTGATCATCAATTAGTTAAATGTAAAATATTGTTAAAGCAAAACTAGAAAGACAAAAATTATTAAATTTAAAGAATTTACATTAGAACCTGTAAATCTTTTTAAAATATTAATAGATTTTGAAGACGGTTCATATTTCAATGAAATTAATTGGAAAAATAACTGATTAATTACAATAAGGATAGCTGGTACAAAGAGGCAGCAATTTACCAGTATATTTTCTAACTAAGACAGGACAATTTATGAAAAAAGAAGGAGTACAAAAATTTATAAAAATGATCCATTAAGAAGAATCAAATATCTAGTTTTATAAAATGGTACAAAAGAATTAATAATGATCTAAGAAAATATAATTAAGAATTAGCAATTCTGAAAAGCTATATAAGGGAATAATTCTCAGAAATGTTAAATAATGTCTTGTTATTGGCAGGAAACATTTCTACAATAAGAAGAAATAATAGAATTATTACTAAAAAGAGAAATGACATCATGAAATGTGTGTAAGAGTTCTATAATGTAATATAGAATAAGAAAACAAAATATCCCTTACAATTACTACATCTGAATTGCTCAGCATTCTTAAAACTCTTTGCTTACAAAGCAGCTATATTGTATATTTAAAAAATTATGTTAAGCCATAAATTTTCTCATAACTTAACTTTATATTACTCAAAAATGACATAATATATATTGTTTTAAACATAAAACACCAAAGAATGTAATTAAGCTGGAAAAATATAGATATTGATATTCAAAGTAATAAAAAAAGCATAAAAGTTAATATTTCTAATAATTATTTTCATATTATTTAATAAATTCAAAATTATCATGCATACAACTTAAAATTATATTTTTGTTAATAGGTTAGTTGGATTCATCATAAAATTTCTAAAAAATTGGTTTATAATAACATTTACCTAAGGTAATCCATCACTTGAAAACTTTGTAGAATAAAGACATTAGTACCTTTCATTTTTCCTAGTAGTCCTTCAAAATGTATTTCCATACAGGGGTTTACAATGAATATGTCATCCCTAATAACATCCCTTATAACAAGTAGTTAATATTGATCAATAATTAATATAATTTGAATATTATAATAAAGAACTTTAATAATGTTTGTAATTTATTAAAAATTAGTGAATGAAATACTAAATTCATTATAGAGTTTAAGCTTGAGGTATATAAGTTAGTAGTTTAGAGTCACTGCGATGTAGTATTATTTATCCTATCTTTATAAGTTTTGAGGGCTCATATTGCTTCATGCTACTATGACCATAAATTTAGTAATAGCTTCATCAATTACCACCTCTCTTTGATTTGATATGCAGCTCTGAAATTTACATTGCAGTAGTGTATAATCGGCTTAAGTTTATGTACTGTCAAAATCTTTATTTTTACCATTTGTGTATTTTTATTATTATTAAAATGCAGACAAGACATTATAGAAAAATCTAAATCAGATCATAATATTTGCAAAATATGTTTATCTTTGTCTCATATCACCTAATTCAAAAACTGGACCCAAGCCCACATCATACTAATAATGCAGATAATTCACAATCTAAATTTACACAATCACGGGCTATTTTTTTGATTAGCATATATGTTAGTTTCAATAATAATTTTTTCATATATTTTTTTTATCAAATATAAATTCAAATAATAATTAAAAAATATATAAAAATAAAATAATAATTAAAAAATATATAAAAATAAGCTTACCATCGGCTTCCAATAACATTCAGTCTTCAAAATACAATGGTAAAAAGTTGTATTTTTTCCGATATACTTTTTACGATGTATATGACTTCCTTAACTCTAAAAAATCTAAGAGAAAAACAAAAAAAATGCAATTTAGTTGATCACAAAAACTATCATAAAATTTTTATTTTTTATCATAGAAAAATAAAACTTAAGAAGGTTTAAAAAGCGCATGTGTAGACTGCATAGATTTCTTTTAATATTAAGCTTTAACTGGATGTTTACAATTTGAAAATTCTTGTCCATATTATGCAGGCACGAAAACGGATATGCAATTAAATCTATGAAGCTAATAATAGGATTAAAATCAATATTTTTAAAGAAGCAGGTAAAAAAATGGAAAAAAGGTATGATGTCAAAGTTATATACCAAATTTCTAAATAATAATCGATGATTGAAAGAATGCAATACTATTATTAACATTTAAAAAGATGATAAATAAGATATTAGAAATTACAGATTGAACTATCAGTCTTTTATCAGTTGTAGACAAAATTTTTACTAAGATAATTACAACATGTATAGTGAATTTTGGATTTTAACCAATTTAAATAACAAGCTGGGTTGAAAAGTGGTTTATTACTGCAGATCAAATCCAAGTCTTGAGAGAAATTATAGAAAGGACCAATAAATATGAGTTGCCATTATGATTTCAATTTGTAGATTTTGAAAAGGTATTTGTTTCTATAAGCATTTCTACAGAGATTGAAGCTTTAAACAATTAAAATATAGATTCAGAATATTATCATGGTTTAAAAATGGATGCAAGATTTGTGCATAAAATTCTCTACTCATCCAATATCCTCAGACTAGTTTCTAACTTGTGATTTTTATCAATGAGGAGCCTTGGATTTGAGAACATTGCACTTATATCTTACGAAGTAATGCAACTGTCCAGCAGCCATCTTTTAACTATTTGCTTAACTATAAAGCTAGGAGTCCCAAAATGAAAACACAATAATGTTTTCAATCCAAGCTCATTCGCTTGTCATATAGATCTGAACTTAGTTCAATATCTATACATTTTGATGTATTTGGCTTTTCAAAATCCACAGTCACCATTATCTCATGGGCAGGATAGGTATAAAACTATCAAAACATCATGTGATCACCATTTCATATGCTTACATAGGCTTTTAATTACTGTAGCAAACTTCATACAGTAGTGCCACTAGATATGCACAAACTTTCTTGCATCCAATGATTACTAAATCTTATATTTGGTATCTCTGCTGTATGGAAAGTTTGCTAGTGTTATTAAAAGTCTGTGTAAGCATATGAAATGGTGATCACATGATGTTTTAATGGTTTTATATTTATTCTGCCTATGGGGTAATGGTGACCAGAGTTTTTGGTAAAACAAAGATACCAAAATGTTGAGATGCTGAATTGAACTTGGATCAAAAAAACATTATTGTGTTTTCATTTTGGGCTCCTAGCTTTATAGTTAACTAAATAGGTAAAAGGTGCAGTGTTTTCAAATTCAAGACTTATCACTGATGAAAGCTAGAAACTAGTCTGGGGATATTGAATGAATAGGCACTAGATAAAGATTTTATGCACCAACCTTCTTGCATCCATTGATTAATGAGGCTTGCACTTGGTGGCACTATTGTATGGAGAATTTGCTAGTGTTATTAAAAGCCTGTGTAAGCCTATGAAATGGTGATCATGTGATATTTCGATGGTTTTAAGTGAATGGAATTTTTTTATTGATATTAATGTTGGTTCTCAGGGTTCTGTCCCATCTTTTTTTCTTTGTATATAAATGCACTAGTTTGTCATATACAATTCATTTCACAACGGTTTTTCTAAATCATTTTATTTTTCATAATTTTTTTTTTAAATATAATTTTGTAAATATATTTATATATCTTTGTCTCCACTTCTGTGTATATTTTCACTGCAAAATTTTTTATTTTAACATATACGCACAATGCCCATCATGTCTTAATATTTTATTGACTAATAATACAAATTAAGAAGCTTTTATTTTAATTATGTAAACTAGCACACATTAATCAGTAGTTTAGTAAGTCAAAATTCAGTATACTTGCATGTAAAGCCCTATTAGTAGATGTTTTAAAATATCTCCATTACTTCTTAACTACCTGTTTCAAAATAATATTAAAAACAAACTGATTTGCATAAAATTTCTTGTGCCTTGTCAATTATTTCCCCCCCATTTTGCTTGTATAAATCAATTTTATGTTGTATAAAAAATATTTTCTTTAAAAAAAAAATAGCATTGTGTACTGAAAATATTTAATTAAATAGATATATAAAAAATAATTTTGTGATTCATATTTGAAGTTGAGAAAATTCTTGATTTTTATATATAAATTCTTTGTTTCTTATTTAGATATTTAGCTAGTAATAGGAAATTATATATATATACATCATGGGTCTTGGTGAAAAAGTGATTGGTTCTCTCTCAAGCTCTTTGCAAAGCCATCTTATTATGTAGAAATATAGATTAGTAAATTAATACACTGTACAGCTTACACACACCTGTACATATATAATGTATTATAAGATATTCGAATACTTTCACATGACCCTCAACTCTCCATGCCATCTCATATTGCTGACCTACCTGATCATACACATATTGAAAAGATAAATAATCACCAATATACATATTTCATGCTAAACCAGCAATCATCAGTTGGTCCATATTACTATTCCCACACACATATACAATCAGTGCTTAGCTTTATACTAAGATAGCCAATCTTCATACTTTAATGGACAGGCTTCAAACTACTCCAACCCACAACTCTTCAGTCATCCATTTCGTTGAAAATCTGATGATGGAACGTTTAAAGTTGTTTGCCATAAAAATTTTAAGGTGCAAGCATGGGTGGATCATATGATAGTGTTTTGTATTTTCATTAATCATGTTCAATGCTCTCTCTTCCATCATGCAATCCTGTAAATGATTTGAAAATTTTTTTTTTTTTTACTCATTGCCTCACTACCATACACAGACTGAATCATTTGAAATGTTTCAGTAGCACTTTTTCCCAATTTTAAAACAAAATTTATGGTTAGAATGTTGTACCATTATAAGTTAATGTTCAAAGCACATTGTAACTCAAGATCCCAACACACTAGTACCTTAAAATTTTTGCCGTGAAAAGATAAATTATATTACTATGAAACACATTCATTGATTCAAAGATTACACTACAGCCAGCCACCTTGGAGAGAGATCCAATCACCAGACATGTCTTCACTGTAATACAATATTTTCTAACATTAAACATTTGTATTAATTATTATCAGTGAAGTTGTTTAAAGTCATCAGTTAATTATGAAGATCCATGTCAAAATACATTTTCAGAACATTTACATTTTTTCTATGTTTGTAATCATATATTTAAAAGAAGAAAAAAAACAAAAGCATTTATGTTGTTTAATATACTTACATTTATTATATGTTTTAAACACTATGTTATTGAAATCATTTTGTATTCATAAGTTGAATGCATTTATTTAATTATATATATGGATTCAAATATTTTCATCAATCTTATTTAAATATTTTATATTTTTATGTAAACAAATTAATGATATATATTATTACTTGCAGAGGGAATCTGACCAAGAACATAGTAGAAATGCTCAAACATCTGGATTATCTTGGGTTCAACCTGGCTCCCTACAGATATTCTCTAGAGATGACTCAGTCTCTGCATGATAGTAATAATACTTCTGGATCAATAATGGTGCCATGATCCTAATATAATCTTTTTTTAAATGTCTTTTCTCTGATAAAGTTATTTTCTTGCCAAATTTATTGATGGGCATTTAAATTGTATCAAGAAGTAGTTATTTTCATTAAGCTACTGATGGATTTTGTTTGTTGTTTTTTGTTTGAGTTAATATAATAAATTTTGTTATTTATTTTAAATTCTCTTATTTCCATATCATTAGATTGTTTCATATAATATTTATTTTAGTTTTAATTGGAAAAATAGAGAAAATTTTCATAAATTATTGTCAATTAGAAAAATCATATCATCAAAATAAAAGTTACTCTGAAAATATTGCAGAAAATGGTAATGCAAAATTCTATACTTTAGTTAAAATTTAATTTAATTTTTCTTCTTTCAAAACCAAGAAATTCAAAATGTATATATTTATAAAATCAGTATAAATAAATAAAGCTAATTATTTTTCTTTTAATTTTATCTGATATAGCATAATTTATTAAAAAAGATATTCTATTAAACATTTTAATTTATAAAATTAATCAGAAAAGATATAACTGAAAGCCAATTTGGTAACAATGTAGTAGTACTTGTTGAATATTTATTTGTCTACAGGTGCAATACTATTATTCCAGCAACCTTAGTTTCCAAGATTTACCCAAATTAGCATTTTTTTTTCAGATTAAGAATACATCAACAGTATATTTCTTACCATTCCCTATTATAAACTTTCATATCTAACAAACTTATAATACTTGAAATTTAAATATTAAGTGAATAATTTATATAATAATTTTAATATATATATATACACATAAATTCTGTATATTTGCTTTTATATATTAAAATAAAAATTTAAAGTTTGTATATGTCTCTATTTTTTCTTTATCAAAATCTAGTCTTAAAACTTTATATCTGTTGATTTAAATATGTTTTTCTTCATTTCCAACTCCCATTGTTATTAAAAATGTTTCTATTTTGCTATACATAATGTAGCAAAACTTTCTAGAGAGCTGGAGAACTGATTAAAAGATAAAATATAGCTTATGATACTCATGCTAGGCTTAATAATTTACAGGTATTGTAGATAAATATTGTTTCTTTAATTTTATTTAAAAATTTGAGTATATTAATCATTTAAAATTGTAGTGTTTATATATATTTAATGGGTGTGTATTCAAAATTAAGGATTTGCCTAAGTAAATCATTAATTGTTAAAATAATAATTCTTGTTTTGAAAATTTAAATGCCTCCTCCCCCAATCATAATTTTATCTGGATAGTTTAAAATTTTGAAAACATAGGAAGCTGTATTAATGGAATTTTACCTGTATTGCTTTTTTTTTTTTAATTTTATAAAACAGATGTATTTCTATATTTACCAGTATGAGAAAAATATAATGTTCTGCCATAATCATTGTTATTAATAACTAATTCAGAATTAAAATTTAGAAAACTTGGCATTAATAATATATATATAAAATATTTTCATTGAATCTCTTATAAAAATTTAAACTTTTGCCAGTAATGAATTATTTTGCTTTTATTATTGTTTAGTCTTTTGTGAAAACTTTAATAATTATACCTATGTGTAGAAATAATTCTTGATTTTGTACTAATAATATGAGATTTGTGATACTTATTTCTTAATCAATTAATTTTATAGTTTAAAATTTAATACAACCTATTGGAGCACAAAAATATATCAAGTATTAAATCTCTCTCTCTTAATTTTTTCATTTTCTTTTATTATTAGTATGATTTCTGATATTTATTTAAATTAAATAAACTATAGTTAGCATTTTTAATTTTGTGACACTTTGGGTGAAGATTGCATGCTTTTTGCCTTTATGGTAAAGGTATTGAAATATTTTATATAAATACAGTTTATCCATTACTTTTTAGCATAAACCTTTAAATTTAATTTAGTAATATTGAAATATTCTGGGAATAGTTTATCTTCTAATTAAAAATTCAGATACACCTTGTCTGGTTGATTATTTGCAACAAAAAAAAAATAAAAGAACTTTCTAGGGAATTTCTCATTTATTTAAAAAAACTCAGTTTGTTGTTGAAATTGATTTCTAGGATTAACTGTTACATCATGAAATACTCTCTTGTCTATTTGTGTATATTTTTTTTAATCCATCAAAAATGGAAATTTAATCCAAAAAATGTTTGTAATGTTTTTATAAATGTTTATAATAGTGCTCAAAATTAAATACAATATTGGCTACATGTATAGACTTAAAATTCAAAAATTTATCTTGTGTTTTACTTTAATAAGTTTAGAATACTCTTTTTTTTTTTTTAAAAAAAAAAAAATTGTTCATGAAGTTAAATTGTAAATAAAAGATTATTTTACTTATTGTATAAAATTTATTTAATCAAAAATATTATTAATAAAGTTTGATATTATAAAAATATTCTGCTTTTCTAAGTGGCTTTTTTTTTTATAGATATAATTCTCTTAAAAAATCTTGCTACTGTTAATTAAAGAAAATAAATCAAATTTTATTTAATGTATTAACCAGTATATATTTTTAATTTTTCATATAACTTAACAAATCCTTTTTTTAAAACATTACTTAATTAAACAATTTTAAAAAATATATAGAGATGACCATTAATTTGTATAAATCTTTTTCACATTTTATCAAAATTGAATTTGACATAAGTTGGATTTTTCTTTCACTTGCATGTTACCATTAGCCATGATGCAGAAAATGAAAATATTTTTTAACAAATGAAATAAACACTTCAACATATCACAAAAGATTCTTATAACAATAGTTATATGAGAACTAATAAGTGTATGGACTTGTACATAACATTTTCCGAATGTTTTGCATTTTATTTATGCTGGGAATAGTTTATATAAGTCTGGATTTATGTAAATAGAGAATTGCCTTAAAAAACTTACATTTTATTTATGTATATATTCAATTTTTGTGAAAGGATGCTGTAACGATAATTAGCAATAGCTTGCAATTAGCTCTTAACAAAAAAAAGTTGCTTATTATCAAATATTTTTAATCAAATATAGAATTACTATAGAACAGTGTTCTTCAACCTTTTCACAACTGCGGACCAGCAAAAACAAGGATAAGATTTCATGGACTGACAGAAGTTTACAGATAAATTTTCTTAAATATGTAAACTGCTTAGCCTTAGATGAGCATAATTGTTATAACTGACCAAAACAGCACACTAGTTACTGTGTATTGTAATGGTGTTGCTTACCATCACATGCTGAACATTCTTTCTCGAGTTGCGCAGTCATACTGCTACAGAAAACAGTACAATAACAATCGTTCTCATTAATGTGCTTCCATTTCTACATTTATTATTTCATTTTTAAAACATGCAGGAATAAAATGTTATTCACCTGAATGTTGGGAAATATCACAGCTAGTGTAATTACATGACAATGATTATGACAAATGTAATATCTGTATTTAATGTTAAATATACAAGATGAAGTTATATATATATATATATGGAGCTTGTATAATAAAAAACTTTTTTTGAATTTTGAATTTTTTTAGAAAAATAATAAAAAATTTAATTCTACCCCCATAAACATCTGTGATAAACAGAAAAACAAATTAATTTATGTATGATTGATTAGATTTTGTTTTCGTTCTGTTTTTTTTTTTTTATCAGGTAAAAATGCCATGAAAAAATAAATAAAAATTATTTATATTAATTAAAAGTTTAAAATCTTATTATTTTGTTATTACAAACTTTCCTGCCAGTCTAGCACGGACCAGCAGAAAACTTCTGCAGCCCGGTGCCAGTCCACGGACCGGGAGTTAAAAACCACTGCTATAGAAGATTAGGCAATTTCTCAGTATTTTAAATTTTATACTATACATGAATCATGAAAATTATACTAAAGAGAGGCAAAATTATTGGATTTTAAATATCATCAATGACAGTTTGATGAGTCATCTGCAACACAACAACGTGGTAATCCAACTTGGCTCATATTTTTATGAGCCTAGATCTAACACTGTTGGCCACATTAATGGTAAAAGCAAACGTGACATTCTTGATGAAATCCTACAACATTAAGCTAATCATGGACAAGAAACTAACATAAATTGTGATCTAGGATTTCTGTATACATTATACAAGACATTTATAAAAGAATGTAAATCTATACAGAAATCTTATATATTCATATGAATATATTTCTTTTTATTGTATTAATGTTGCATTATTTTTTTTTTCTTCAGTTTTGATTTTATTAATTTTCATTATTTCCATATTTGCTGTGATAATTTAATTGTCAACACAATTGACAAATATTGATGACAAAATAAAATGAAATAGATTATGTAACAAACATTTATATGTAAAGTTTCAATGAAATATTCAATGGAAAAACTTAAAACTGATGAAGAGAAGAACTTAAATTAATATTATACTGCCATATTTTAGAATCATGTATATTTTTATCTCTAAAGACATTATTTCTAAAAGTTCACACACACACACATATATATATATATTTAAGGAGATATACAGTACTTCACATAGCAGTTTTCCAACGGCATGACAAACTTGATTTAAAGATCCACAAACAAATGGAAAAAAAAAACAATACTAAATTTATAAAAATATCTTGATTTTTATTTACAAATTGAATTTTTCACTATTTAAAATACACTTATTTTAATTTATAAATTAAGATTTTAATTCTTTTTTATCATTTTCTGTCATTAATTCAAGAAGTTCATTAGTTAGTGTATAGTGTTTATTTTTCCATATGAAGTTAATAGGAGGAGTAGCAAATTCCGAATCTTTTTGGAAAACAAAGTTTTTACTGAATTCAATGGATAAACTTGATTTTACAAGACCAATACCACCAGTCAAAGGAGGAGCAGGATGATAAACTCTACCACTCATTGGAAACATGAACAATTTTTCTGGTTCAAATTTAACAGACAAAAGATCACCAGCATAACCATATGATAAATAATCCTCAATAATTCCATTTTCTCTTTTTTTTTCCAGAACGTGTGTGAAAACTATTGGCTTATCATCACAGCGAATAAAATTTCTTTCACGGCCACATAAAGATATAAATGGAAATTCTTTATAACGATCACTATCATTTTTGCGTATCCTCTTGAAAAAAAATTCTAGAAATACTTTATCTAAATAAAAGAAAAAATATTCTTTAAAGAATCATGATAAGCAATTGCATTTATTAAAATTATTCTTATTATTAAAAAAAAAATCAATTTTAAAATATATTTTATTTCTGTATAATCTATTTTTTATGATTAAAGTAAATTTCACATCGTTATTTTAGATTTTTACTTATATTTTCAAAAAATAATTCACCTATATGACTTTTTAATGTTCATAGAAAAGCTGTATATATATTTTTTTTTGCTCAAGTTTTCTATCATAATTAATCAATAAAGAAAATGTATTAAGTAATAAAAATGCAATCATCTTTTAAGTAGAATATATGTATCTAAAGAGTGAAAAAATATATCAAAGATAGACAAAGAATAAAAAAAATTGCATCAACTACAACAATGGGATTGGGTGTTGTTCCAAATATTTCTATCCTTCAATCATAATCATTACAATATGACTTCAATTTTTTCTCACACTTTGTGTTATAACTTTTTATTATTTGTTTTTCTATATTTTTAATCTTGCAAACTACATTTAACATAAAATTCAGTTGGTTCATTTAACATTAAGGGAATTGTATATTTTAGTTTAAAATATCTTTTATTAGAAGCTTTTTTTTTTCTTTCTTTCTATAAATGTTCTAAACAAAAAGAAAAAATTGAATGTCATCCAAGAAGATACACAATCAATATTAGGAGAATCTTAATACTAATGAAACATTATTTTTAAAGAAAGGTCCATTGATATGAAAGGTTGCTCTGTAAGTGACTGGAGATATTGAGACAAAAGATTTTGAAGAGAATGAGAGAAAGCATACTGATAATTTAGTTTTTACAAATATTAGCAAGGTACAAAAATCAAACATGCATTATAGTGTGATACTGTATTTACTCTAAACACCTTTTACTAAAATTTTTATTCATGCAATGACGATATATGAAAAATATTTCAGTTAAGGAAAGTTATTAAAAAATGTGTTCTCAAATAAGATATAACAATTATTTGCTATACAATCAGTTGCTTTAAAACAGGAGTCATTCAAGTTTGAGGAAACCAAGTGTATTCTTTGATCAAATTAACTTCAAATAGGATTTAAAGTCTTACTGTCAAATAGTTTAATATAATTATCATATTAGATATATTTTCAGCACACACTCAACTAAAATTTTTTAATTTTTTTTTGTTTCATTTCTAATATAATCATTTTCAATCATGGATGGAAATATAAAATGAAAATAAGACAGACTTTCATCCAGAAATTTTTCAACTGGAGAAAAAACTTCAACAATTCTGATATTTTAACTTAACCTTCATTTACATTAATCACAAAATCAAATTTAAGTGACTAGAATTGTAAAAAAAAACTTACAAATGTCCGATCATATCAACACAATTGACAAATATTGATGACAAAATAAAAAGAAATAGATTATGTAACAAACATTTATACATAAAGCTTCAATGAAATATTCAATGAAAAAACTTAAAACTGATGAAGAGAAAAACTTGCATTAATATTATACTGCCATATTTTGGAATCGTGTATATTTTTAGCTCTAAAGACATTATTTCTAAAAGTTCACACACACACATATATATATATATTTAAGATGATATATAGTACTTCACATAGCAGTTTTCCAATTGCATGACAAATTTGATTTAAAATATGATTTATACCATTCACCACAAAGCATGAGCCAGATAATGTAATCAGTCAACATTAAAATTGAATTGGGGGGGGGGGTGACAGACTGTTTATCATCAAAAACTTATCATGATACACATATATTGTCAATGAACATGTTCAAACTATATTTGCAAAAGTGATATTATATATTTTGTTTAATAAATTTTGTATTCAACATTTCAAATTTTTACTGAATACATTGATATATAATAAATATTTTTAAAACATTTTTATTCAGAAATATCTTATTAATGTTTTAACACAGCTTGATTCACAATTGTTTTAAAATAAATAATGTTCATTGTTTTTATATTTTAAAGAATTTTTAAATGTATATAATTAAAAATGAATACTGTTGAAAAATTTTTATAAAGATTTTTTTTGACATTTAATGAAATACATAAAAAATACACACAACTGTTTTATGTGTGTATGTTTTTCAGCACTGATTAATGATAAGTTCTGGAGTAAACCTTCCATTTGAAGCACTTTATTACATATGAAAATTCTATTTATAATGCAGATTCATGATTCAATCTCAAAACAAGCATGTCTTTGCTTAATGGATTAAAAAAAGCATTTATGGACAGATGAACTTTACTTATTACCTTATAGTCAAGATGATCTACAAACTTATTTTTATGTTCAAACTTTGATTTAATGTTTTTGTTTTATCTAATACTATCTTATTTTCAAAATAAATTCTCTGAAAAATAAGGTATAACAAGCAAATCAAGTCCCATTGCATTGAAAGCAAGCTGATCTTTATAGTAATAAAGGTCTTGCAAAACAAAATATTGCTTAGGACAAATTATACAAGCAAATTAATTTATTAAAAAAAGCATTAGGAATTCCTTTTAATGCAAAATAAAGAGTTTCTGATATATAAATAGTTTCCATTTACAATCAAGACAAAGTTATCCGGATATCAATATCAACTAAAAAATTGGCATTTATTAAATAAAATAGAAAGCAAAAATGCAAGTGGAAACTTATATACATTAGCATTCTCAAACAAATTTTACAGTATATTTTTAATCACTAGTTGTAATCCCAAACAAGGATTAAATCATCCAGATCTGTTGAACCATGATCAAATGCTGTAAAGAGGTATGTGTAATTTTTTTTTTTATAATTTCTAATAAAATTTGTTTTTTAAATATAAATGTGTAAACTATTATTTTATCTAATAAATTGTAAAGAATTTGCATTAACATGTACACTGCAGATTTAAAGTGTAGCAATAAAAAAAAAATCCATATGGCTTTAGTGTTCAGGAGTTCATAAGAAGTTTGAATGCCAGAATTGAACATTTCCAACTGTGCCAAATCACACTGGATAGTGTAGCAGTGTAAAGTACAAATAGAAGACTGGAAAGAAGGAATCTCACTAGAAAATTCAGAAATTAATTGGAATCTAAGAAAATATGCACATCATGATTTGTAATTAAAAATAATAAATTGCTTTTCTGTAATAAAATATGTGAAGTTAATAATTTAAACAAAAGTTTGGGGTCAGTTCTCTCTCACATACATGTATATGCCATCTGTATTCAAAAATGAAAATTACATGTAATATAACCAAATTTGTAAAACGTTTCAGCTGGTGATGGAATTAAGATCAAGTTGAACAATTTGTACAAGCAAAAATAATTAAGCATTAAAAAAAAAAAAAAGGTTAATCATTCAGAAAATTACATGATATCTAGACCAGAAATGAAAGTTAAGCTTTAATCCAGATAATGGAGACAATGTAGTATTAAAGAATTAAGAAACTATAAATATAGTGTATAATAAAATGCAAAAAAGCAATTCAAGTAAAAGTGTGATATATATACTGCTTTATAGATGTAGTCAAAACATTTGATTCAGTTAATTCAAAATAATGTAATAATGTTTGAAATTAGCTGTTTATTTGTAAAAAAATATACATATATAGCTTCTATGTAATAAGATTAGAGGAAGCATTGTTACTGCTATTGGAAAATCTGAGATTGTAATTGAAAATGAGTATTATACAGGGATGTGTAGCTCTAATTTTTATAATAGCAGACTTTTGAACAGATTGTATGCAATTTTATGAAACATCAAGATTATGGTATCAGTTCGGTAAACTCTTCATTTGAAGTGATTAATATATATAAAACCTTTCTTCATATAAATTATCTAAATGCACTAGAAAGTAAAAGAATAAATTTTCATTGGCTTTCACAGTATTTTTAAGTGATTAAAATAAAAGCATACGATATTCATGTTCAGAAATGGTCTAAGAATATTTCTAAAAATGACTACCACATGTTTTTTGTTTTGGTTGTGTAATATCAAGAATACTGTGAAAGCTGAAAAATAATTATTTTTTACTTTTTAATATAAGTGAAATGTTTCTTTAAACATTTTAACTTTCTAATTTTTAGTTTTGTTTAGGTACAATTTAATACCACTAGATGATGAGATTGTAAATCCCGCTATATCTTTGCTAAAATTGTTTGCAAACTCATAAAAAAATATCAGCATACGCATATATGAAAGTTTCAACTAGATCAGAAATTGAGAACTAGGTGAAAGTTGAGTCATAAGATTTTTCAGATAAAGTAAGTCAAAGTGAATAAAGCAAGAACATTTTGGTTTTTAAATTTATAGTATATTGATGATTGGTTATTTTTGCTGATTCAAAATATGATTTTCAGAATTTATTTATTTAGCATATGGATTTTTTTTTTTTTTAGGAGAGCTTAACTATTAACAAAATATTAAAGAACTTATAGAGATTCCAACTAAGGGAAGGATTCACTAGTGACTATTAAGATCTTCAATTCTGCCATTGATGCAGTAGATTTGACAAACATTAACCATGTGATTTGTGATTTATGTTTCTTCTTATCTATATAGATTAATGGCTACTAAATTCCAATTATAAAGCAGATAAATGCAATTAGTAAAGACTGTTCCTAATGTATTGATGAAATTAAAATTGCATCTAGGACAGAAAAGCAAATCCAGCTGGTTTTATTGCTTAATCTAGGAAAAATATATTTGTTAGAGCTTCATAAAAATTCCATTTTTATGTTATAAATAGATTTTGATTAAACATCCAAAAAGAGAATCTTAAATTGAGATGATTCTTAGGTGATGGAATAAAATTCGTCTTGGATCACTCCTATCAACACTGTCTCATAATCTACTTTCTCTACTCCATCTGTAACCTTGTTTACCATCTTCTGGACTTCCTTATCCCTTTCTTCCTTATCATTTCTACTCAGTAATTCCTTTATCTCCTCACACTTTGTCTCTAACAATTTTAATTTTACTTCTACATCCTTCACTTCTTCCTCTATCTTACTTATTCTCTGTCTAACCATTTCCATTGCATTATTACTTTCTCCACCCATATTACCTGTCACTCCACTAAAACCATACTGTCCTATCTTCCTCAACTACATTTTGCTCCCTCTCCTCTGACTTTCTCTCTAGACTACCTACGCTTAAAAACCACTTTCTCACCTCTTTAATCACATTTACACACTGACTACATAACCAGCAACTTGTCACATCCTTCCTATTCTTATTCAAACATTTCAAATGATACACCTCAGCACACACTGTACATTCTACTAATGCTCGTCTAATCCCTTTCTGCCGATCGTATATACATTGTGCAATACAAATGCAATCCATATTCTTATTTTTCAATTCACCTATTGTATATTTGACTTTATAATGCCTCTCCTATTCTTCAAACACACTTATACGAAAAAATAAAAACTTTTTAACTTTTTCCCAATTTTATCAAACTATAACTACTTATTTATTAACATTAGGCCTTCCAAACATTAACTTTTTTATCAAAATAAATATCCCTTTTACAATTTAAAAAAACCTTCAATAACAAACTTAACTAAAACAAATTAAACTTATATATAACTTTTTTATAAGTACCTCTTTATAATACTTCTCCTATTCTTCACACACCCTTATATAGAAAAAAATAAAAACTTTTTCCCAAACATGATCAATCTATAATCACAACCATGTGTTTTGTAACGTTAGGCTCCCAAACTTTGCCTTTTATTCTCAAAATAAATGTCTATTTTAAAATTTAAAAAAAAACTTCCAGTAACAAACTTAACTAAAACGAATTAAGTTTACGTACAACTTTTTTATAATTATCCTTACACTAACACACATTCAACAAGAACAATTTTTTTTTTAAAAAAAAACTACTATACCTAAAATGACAAACGAAAATCTTCCAAACAATTAAACACAAAAAATTTTCAATCTTTCAATATTCTGGTAACCAATATTCTTTGAATTGCTGCTCTCAAAAGATCAATGTACACTGAAATAACATCAAACAAAAAAAAATTGTTAAGAAAAATTTTACTTAGCTTTTTGTCTTAATGTGATGTGATGTATTTGGCTTCTCCTTAAACGAAGACAAGAATATCTCAGCAACTATGCCCAGATAAACCTGTTAGCCACTTTATTTTCCATTCCCCACTCTAAGTCTTCCCATATTCTGCCCCATCCCATTTCCACAGCATAATCTTTGTCAACTCTATGGCCTTTAAATCTAAATCCCCCTTATCTTTTCGCAAACCCAGCATAAAAACTAATAACTCATTTTCTGTATAGTCACTTTGTTCATACCTATTCTCCCATAACTTCATTATCTGTACCCTTTCTGCTTTCAAGCATTTACATTCAATCAACAGATGCCTAATATTTTCTATACCTTCTTTACACAATTTGCACACTAAATCACCCATAGTTTTCCATTTACATGTATATTCTCTTGTTGCTAAAGATCCCTTTCGAGCCTTAAACAATAAACTATTTTCCTTACTATTATCATAAATTAACTCGATTTCAATATTCCGTTTACTTCTATATATACTTAAACTCTTCTTACCCTCCATACCAGTTCTCCATCTCTCCAACTCCGTATTTTTTATTAATGCTTCTCTCTCCATACAGTAGTGCCACCCCATGCCAACCAGAGCAATCAATGGATGCCAATCCTGCCTAATAGGATAGTGGTGGTTATGGTTGTTAAAGAGCCAAAGACACCAAAATGTATGTATGGATGCTAAACTGAGTTCAGACCCATATGACCATATAAGCTATTGAGCTTAGATTGAAAATATTTTTTGTGTTTTCAATTTCATTCTCATAGTTTTATAGTTAAGTAGAGATAAAAGGGGTTTGCTGGAGGGTTGCATTAGATCCTAAGATCTAGGTGCAGGGCTCTCAGATTCAAAGCTCCTCACTGATGAAGGCCACAAGCCAGAAACTAGTCTGGGGATATTGGATGAGTAGGCATTAGATAGGGATTTTATGCACAAGCCTTCTGGCATCCATTGATTACTCTGGTTGGCACAGAGTGTCACCAATGTATGGAGAGAGTTTTGCCTTGTTTAAGAATAAGAATAATTTATAATCATTACAAAATGGAAGCAGCTTAACCTAATGATAGATGGTTTGTAGATCAATGTCATTATAGGATAGCCAACTAAGTAAAATTGTGGATTCCAGCCAATCAACTTGAAGCTCAACATCAGATGATCTTTATCATAATTATTTCATAAATGCTTAAACTATTGTACTGTATTTTATCGCCCCCTAGTGATAAATATTTCAAAAATATATTAATACTATCCAAAAGAGGGGGGGGGGAGGTTATCGGTTTAAAAAAAAAAAAAGGAATTTTATATGCATATTAAAATAAATCCATATTTATATATAAATCGAATTACATCATTAAGGGATTTTCCAGTGATAGTATTGTTGCGAAAGCACATCTTTCTAATAATATGTTATAGTGGAGCAATAACTGACGTAATCTTAAATCTTCACATGCACTTCCAGACTTATGAATAAAATGATAGTAATAATGTACTCACAGATAAATCGACTAACCCGAAGTCTTGTCAAACATGTTGTTTCTAGATGAGCATGGGTAGGATAAGCTGAAGAAGACCAAGCATATACATTTATTGCCATGATAAGTCAGAGAAAAAGTCCAACAATAACCACCCATGTATGTTGATGGTATTTTCTCTTTCCATTCACCAGTATAAATCTCATCTTTTTCACATCTTGCATAGTATTTATCATTCCTACTTCTGATAATGTTTTTTTCTGATAGATGTTTTTATTCATCAAATGAATTTATTTCTTAATATTTTAGAATGCCATAGCAAATTATTCTTCTCTTTATATTTTCATTATAATGGAATAATTCACCATCTTGTCTTTTAAATACTCCTTTATTTCATCATGGGTTAATGGCCAAAAATCCTCTATTATCACACATTTAAATTCTTTGAAGAAAATATAGGGTATAATATCAACTATGGAGTAATGTGTGCAACTTTCAGATTATATTTGTAAAGTTTTCTTACAGGTTTCATATTTTAATTTTTATTTATTCTAAGCTTCTCCCATCAATTATAATTCAGAAATATTAAGGTTTTATAAAATAGCTCAAGTTATCCATTTTAAATATATTATATTTTTTTGTGCTTTGTTAAGTTTCCATCTTAAATATACTATATTTTTTTGCACTTTGTTAAGTCTTAACATGTTCCACAAATCAGTTTGTTACCCAGAACTGTGGTAAAAATCAGATAAACTTAACTGTATATGTGATCAATTGTAATTTTATTTGGCCAAAAATTTATTTTACTCTAATTAAATTTCACTTTTTAAATTTTTTTTATTAATGTAATATAATAACTTGCTTGTTTTATATATTGGAGATATCTAATGTTTTTTACAGCATCCACTTTTTGAGAAAAAATCTGCTACTATTCCTATAGTTTAGATGATATCTTTTTTCCAAACAGGGGCACAGTATAAATAGGGATTTTTTAAAAAAAAGATATTTTAATTATTAAAAAATATCACAAAAGAATATGTAGAGATTTTGACCAGAATATTGATTTACTAGTCACTTTATTAAGACTTTCAATTCTACCATAATAGAAATAGATTTGATAATCATTAACTATGTGGTTGCCCATATCTACATAGATCAGTTGCTGCCAAATTCCATTTATAAAGCAAATGAATACAATGACCATAGATTGTTCAGAATCATATTTTGTTATACTTTTTCAAATGCAAATTATTAAATGAATATTTAAAAATGGTTTCTTGATTTGAATCTTAGATGATGAAACTAAGTCTTGAGTTATTGTCATGTTTAATTTCCTTAACAGTTTTTTAAAGATTTTCTGTAAGGGAATTTCTCATCTGCTGTCCAGTGTAGGGAAATGTGAAAGAATAGGAAGCTGCTGCAAAAGTGTAGACTTGTGCTCATAATATTTCTCAAAATAATATTTATTCAGAAATTTTGTATGAGATTTTTTCCTCCAAACAGTGACATAGTATTTACTAGCTGAAAATGATAGTGCTAAGGTAGCTGCCCAAAAAGTATTTGCATCACAACTTTTAGTGGTGCTAATCAATTTTTCAAAAGGTTAAATAAATAAGATAAGTAAGTTAGGCTATGATTCAAAATCACTCCTAAAATAGTATGAGAGTAGAATTATGTCACAGGTTATCACTGCAAAAGATTATACTCAGATTATGAGATGTTACCCTGTTGTTCAGATGAAAAATTGAGCATACCATCTTTATTGGATTAGGAATAAATATATTAAATAAAGTAGGTGAGAAATAAATGCATTAAATAAAGTGAAAAAACAGTATATCAGGTGGACCATTCTATAAAATTTTGTATTTATTATAATTATCACTTAGTGTGACTTAAATTTTTATATTGAAGAGCATTTTGTTAATTAATAGTTTTATGGCATTTAAGAATTTTAAAAACTTTAGGAAGCTCATGTTTCCAAACAAACATGTTAAGGTTAGATCAATTAAGTAGCATTAATTTTTAATTTATTTGGAAGCCCTTTTTCAATGTGAATGGTTAAAGATAAAATTTATTCATGGAAACTTCTATCTGGTATAAACTCAGACTGCTTTATAGATAAATGGCTCTCAACTATTGACAAATTTTTTTGTTAATATGATTCTTTCAAAAAGCTTGTAGGGAATTTTGCATCACTGCTGGATTTAATTGGTTTTAAGACTGCTATAGTATTGTTTTTGTGTTAAATTTTTGGAAGAGTTTCTGATTAAATGATGTTACTGAATAGTTTTGCCAACATGCTTTGGTTTTAGGTTTGCATTTTTTAGAAACTCTAACAAAAATGCTATTTGACTGTGGGACATTTGTTGGTTTAAGACAATTCAGGAATAAATTCAAATTCACTAACTTTTACTGATTTTATCAAACTGATATTAGAAGATGATTATAAAAAAAAAAAAAACTTGCAGTTATGCAGTAATGATGTTTTTTTCTTAGATTCAAAAGTCTGATAGGTACAAAGTTTATGTAAAGTAACCAGGCCTTACAATTGGATCTTGTAAAGCTTTGCTTCACCATGGTCTATTTCCATTTTTCTTTTCAGGCATCATTCATTGACTTTATAAGTTTGTCAGCAATTTCTAGATCTTTGATAGACAAAAATTGACTATGAAATGAATTACTTTGATATCCATAAGGAATGGATTCCTTGGTAACTGTTATTATGAATTTGTTAAATCTATATTAGCAAAAGAGAATTGAAAAGAATCTATTAATATTATGTTTAAAATATCCAGTAAAGGAGCTCCAATCAACTTTCCTTAGGATAATTTTCAAATACAGGAATATGGATTCTAAGCATGAAGAGATTTCATATATATTGGTTATAGAGGAAATGATGCAATATCAATAGTTCAGCAGATAATTATGAAACAATTTTTGTTGAAACTAAGTTCCATCTGTCTATATTGAAATGCTCCTTTTAGCTTGGCAATGCAAACCAAGTGCATGTTGTTTAAACCCATCCATTCTAAAAATTGACAATCTGCTATACCCAAAAACTAAAAATTTCCATACACACAGAAGTTGTAGAAAAATCAGAAAAGGAAAATAGATCTAATTTATATTGGAAGATTTGTAAATGTTGCATACATAAAAATCACTTATTTGAACATTGATTATAAAATCATTTGAATTATCTTCGATAGAGGTGAAGTTATTTCCTTTACAAGATGATCTGAAATAAAAATAGCCATACTATATTTGGAGTACACTTTATCAATAATAAAGATAAATCCAGAAATTTTAAGATATATTTTATTGGAAAAATGATGAATCTTCTGAAATGCAATTACATCAATGTTGTTTTGATCACCTAATTTGTAGAGAATCTCTATTTCTGATTTTGATATATTTTAAATATTAAGTTGATGTAATTTTACTATTCTCCCTAAGTGAAGAACAGATTGCTTTAGAATATATCTGATAATTGATGTGATCATGATTTTCAAGAGCATGTAGTCATTTTTTATTTCAAGGCCTAAGACTCTAGGCTATCCATGTCCTACTGTAGCTATCCCCCATAATAGTACCAGAATTCACAATAATAGCATTAATATGCATTTTTCACAATTTGCTGTCTTTATGCAATTCTTCAATATGAAGTCTGGTTTCCATGTGAAGACAATTTATTTCACAAGCTAATGCTTGCTACTTAACAGGATAGACTGCAGGTTATATTTATTCAAGTCAAGCAGATCATAAGACTTAAAAAGCTAATAAAATGATAGCAGAATTTTCCATTTTTAATACCCCTTTTAACAATTTTGGGTGTTCAAGAATTAACTTGTATTGGATATACTAAAATGTTGTTCATGAAACATTTAGATAACTTCACATCAGAATCACAAGCATTTTGTTCATTATGCTCAAAATTGATCTAAATGCATTATTTCTATTGAGTTTAAAATGCAAACTATTTCTATACTTTTTACTGAAGAGAATCTGATAATATCCAGAACCAAAATCTGTGATGGTAAAGTAGGTTCTATGCAAATTCCACTACATTCATTGTACTTTGCTACAAGATAGATAAAGAGAGATGACATTATTTATTTTCAATTCTAATACTATTCTTATTTCTGAGGTCTTGGATAAATAGGACTGTTATAAGGAAAATTTTGGCTTGAGAATTTTTATCTCTAGAATATTCCAAATAAGACTTCAATTTGTTCATTGTAAATGACATGGGGTATTGCATGTTGTAATGAAGATAGTTTGTAAAATATTTAGCACTGAGTCTTTCATGTCAGCTGAAATCTTTTAAACCATGTATAATTTCTTTATTGTCTCTCATATAGCAATCATTAGACTTCTTACTAGATTATTTTGACAAAAAAATATCTTCATCTAAGTGCCTTTATACTTGACATTTTTTTTCTATTGGACAATTTATCAGTTCTAACATTTTAAGAATATCTTCACTAATGGTGGTTCTCTGGGTTTCAATATTTGAGTAATATCTTTTAATTATAGTAATTTATTAATAAGAGAGTACCTATCAACTATAATGTCATCTAACATAAGATAATCAGTGATTATTAATGTGTATAGAATCTCTATTCTTAGTATTTGAAGCCCCATCCTCAGATCAGTTCTGGTTTCTGCCTTTATCAATACCAAAAAAACGGACTGATGATACGAGTTAAAATACTAAGGATAGAGATTTTATATGAATCTAGTAATTACTGAATACTCAAACTTACACTAAAAGGCATTTTAAATTGATAGTCTGGTGATTTGTTATTACTACAATTACCTTATTTTTTGTTTTGTTTTTTCCCCCTGAAAGTTCTTAACTTCTATATAATTGTTTTCTTTCTGCCATAATCAATTTAGTTCTGTATCACAAGATCAATTTGTACAAATTTTGATTATCCATTCTGTCAACAAATTTTCAATGTCCAAATTAATAACATTTAAATTTATTTTTTCATTGAACTTGCCTAACATATTTATTTCTCCATATTCAGAGATAATTATTTTCTATATTTCTATATTGATCATTTTTAAATTTTACACTTTTGCTATGTAGATGCAATATAACATAAGGAGCACCTTTATTTAACTGCCTTATTTTAATTATTTTGTTATCTATCTTCCATTCTGTCTTTGCTGTATGTATTAGTATCACCTATACGTCGTGCCATTCTCTACCATTGTATCTATATCACAATTCATAACTCATATACTTTATTTACTTTTTGATTTCAAAGGTTTTATTGAATAAATAGATAGTTAATCAGCTATCAAAGATGCTTTAAAAGAATCAAAAAGCATTACAGATAGGAATTTTGTTGGCAAAAAAATGCAAAAAACAAAAAAGAATTAGTAGTAAACAAAAACATGATTTATATATTTATTGTTTTTATTTGATTCAGTAAAGACATTTAACTCAATTGAAAAAGTTTTTGTGTCAAAACTAGTGCATGATAGTATGAGGAAAGTTGTTATTATTGATAATGGAAAATCAGGGTTGAAAAGGGATATGTACCCACTTTAAGTTTGTTATTCCAATTTGTGAGATAGAAATCTTTGAAATAGTTTAGAAATAGATTAATAAAACAGGCATCAAGAGTAAAATAGGTCTGTTAATGGAGTATTTAATAAGAAATGATTAAAACCAAAAACATGAACTTTATGATGTTGGCACTCTAGATTTATAGCATGCTAATGATTAAGCATATCTTTTTTTGTTCAAAGGATGAATTGCACAACATTTTTAATGCATGAATGTAATCTACAAAGATTTTAGTAATTTTAAAAATTTAGGTCCTTTTATCAGCCAGTGATGAAAGAAAAATTAATTGGATGTTATCAGTTTAAGAACATACACTTAGGTAGCTTTGAGATATATATATATATAAGGCTGTTATTTTGCTAAATTTATCATATAAATGCAAGACTTAAATTCTTCGCCAGTTAGAATGTCACTCAACTTACTGAACTGGTTGATAATAAATCTACTAGTTAGTGGTTTTGAAAGGTAGTGTTAGACAAAATTTAATAATTCCATAGACAGAAAGGAAATTGAACAAGTGAATATTTAATCAGATTAATAAGATATTTTGACTCATTTGAACCACAAATATAAAGGCTGAAACTATTCTATTTAAGTAATATTATGAGATAATTCATTAAAAAAATGCATGACACTTAGAAAAGTTGGTAAGAAATTAAGAAGCAATAAGATGGATGGATTTCATTATCATAATAATAACTCTATCTTTGAGCAACCTGAAAAGCTAAACAAATAAAAGATCCATCAGACAAAATGATAGTTATGACATTATAATGAATTGGAGATGAAAGATACAATTATGAAAAATTTTAAAATATCTTTACACTTCCACCAGATATTAAAAGAGAATAAAAAATAGTTCTTATCTTAATGAAAGATTGGTGTAATAAAAAAATTTTGAATTGTCAGTGAGTGTGCGATCTAAGCATTTAATGTCTCTAGCTCACCTAACAAGCAAAGATAATGAAGGATAATGAAGGATAATCTGAATTTTTATAATGATGGATAGCTGAACAATATAATAGAATTTGAGCTGAGGAATATGGTTGTCAGAAATTGATGTTAATCTGATTGCATCCAATATTAACTATTGCTGATGTGATGGTACTTATAATGACTACTATTTTTATTGGTTTGGGAATGTTTAAAAATACAAATTGTATTAAAAATTTAATCCAAAGTCAATCATGCATTATTATTATTTTTATTATATGATCTGATCATTATAAAGATTTATCTTTATTGATTTGGGAATGTTTAAAAATTAATAAAAATTGTATTAAAAAGTTAATTCAAAGTCAATTATATATTATTATTTTATTTATCATGTGATCAGATGTTCAAAAAGGTGATTTAGAAGATAAAAATAGAAATATAAACACCAGTTTGGCAGATGGAGTATAGCAGTTAATTTAATCATTGTATTCAACTTATAATTTTGGCCTTTATTTTGCCCTGATGTGTCTTAATCAAGACCTCTGATGTCTTTGATCAAATGTGGTTTGCCAAAACTTTTTATCCAAATAGTTTGAAATATCATCTTTCTCATCCAAAAGACAAATTATAAGATATACATAGAACGAATAAAAGAATTTAATAATAAGCTAGCTTTAACAACTATCATAAAACACAAAATTCATTCGTAAATAATAATCAATTTCTTCCTCTAAAATCAATTATTTTTCTTTCAATTTGTTCAAATAATGTTCATTAATAATCAATTTATTAAAGTAAAATATCTATTATTTACCTAAAATTCTATATAAAATAAATGTTATTCAGATCACATAATATATGAACAAATTTTTTTTTTCTTAATTGTAAAGTGATCCACGAACCTTAGCTCTCCAGTTCAGCATGCTCACCAATGCATTAAAACATATATAACAAAATTTCATTTATATCTTACAAAAGACAAAAATATTTTGCAATATATTAATAGATGCCCCTTCCCCAGCTCTTCCTCACCTGAAAACAATTTAAAGGTAGGAAGAATAATTATCTCTACTCTTCAAATTTGCTTTATAATTTGTAACTTTATCAATGTTTCATAAAAATTTATAGATATACATTAACTATGAAGACTTTCTAGATCTAAACTGTTTCAAGAAATTTTTTAAATATTTGTGTCAAAATTACCATTCTAACAAGAAATGTCTGCAATATTCTTACTATTTCATATATAGAATACCTTCATATCTATTTAATAGAATTAAATCCAAATTAAATAAATGTCTTACAAACCTTTGAAGCAAGATATAAAATTTTTCATCTTGGAGTCATCAAGAAAAAGCTAAAAAAAAAAAAGTATCTTATTTTGAATAGCATACTAGATAATATTGTAAAATATATTTTTATGCATATAAAATTAACAGAAGTTATTTTTTAAAATTCTAGGTTAAAAACATTTCCAGAATATGTCAAATATATATAAAAAAAAATAATGAAGGAATTAACCCCAAAACAGTATTAATTTATCTTATTACTATGCTAACTTAAAACTGTAAATGCTAATAAACATATATATATATATAAGAAAAATATGTATTGCAATAAGTTATTAAATTCATATTTAAAAGTGGCATAATAATATTTTTAAATTAATAAAATAAAAAGCTAATTTGTATAACTAATTAAATACCACAATTTATTATTAGCTAATAAATAAGCCATGTAAGGTTTAATATAGAGTGGAGTGGCAGACTCTGGATCATGTGATCTGTGGATTATGGCTTCAGCTGCCTTTTCTGGCATGTGACTTTCTTATGAACTCCTGAGCAATAAACCATTTGATTATTTTTATTAATAAATAATATTTAGTCATTGTGACTATATTTCAATTCTGAGCAAATAAAAACATTGCCTGAGCAGAATTTTTCTGCTTTAATCTCATTTGTTTCTTATATCTATTTCATTTCATTCTCATTGTTTTCTTTCAGTTATTGAGATATTCCTCTGCTATGTTTATTATTAATACTACTTGCATAATATTTTCTGAAATCATTTTCTATCACATATTCACTCCATTAAAGATGCAATAATCTTTTCGCATCTCTTTTTTCTCCACATTACTCCTCTAAGTTTAATGCATGATAGAATATCAGATTCAAAAGCTAAAGATTGATGGATTGATTCTAACCTGGAGGGGGGGAGGCACAATTGGACTGAAGTTATCCTTGGGGAATTATTTGGTGTTTGAATGCCTAATTGCTACCCTAGCAATAAAACATATGATTATATATATATATATTTAATGCATCATTATTCTTGCATGATGTTTTTTAATAACATACTTTATTTTAAAAATTATCCACCATTTCTTTTTCTAATTCTTGACTTACTACTTATACTGGTGGAGATATGACTTTAGATTTTATAGCTTTTTCTCTTTAATATAAAATTACTATTAATCCCAATATCATATATAAACTATCCATTTGAAGATTTTTATATTGTTACATATTGCAATTTACAAGGTTCATTAAATTTATTTTTAAGTACCTACACTTCTTAACCAACACACTGTTTACTACACAAATAACATTACTAACAATTGATTCTTCAATCAAGCATTCTAAGTTCTCTTCAGCCAGATTAATTTAACCTTTAAACATCACATGATATCTATCTCCCAAGCTTGCTCATAATTGTTGTTAAAAAAGGCAAAACTCTCTTCATACAGTAGTGTCTTGCTTTGAGTGGCACTACTGTATGGAGAGAGTTTTGCCTATTTTAATAACACTTATGAGCAAGCATGGGAAATAAGATCATGTGATGTTTAAAGGTTTAATACCAATCCTGCCTAATAGGAAAGTGGTGGCTATGGTTATAAAAGAACCAAAGGCACCAAAATGTATGGGTGCTGAACTGAGTTCAGACCCATATGACTATAAAAGCTACTGAGCTTAGACTGAAAATATTTGTGTGTTTTCAATTTTATTCTCATAGTTTTGTAGTTAAGTAGAGATAAAAGGTGGCTGCTGGAGGGTTGCATTAGATCCTAAGATCTAGGTGCAGTGCTCTCAGATACAAGGCTCTTCACTGACAAAGGCCATAAGCCAGAAACTAGTTTGGGATATTGGATGAGTAGGCACTAGATAAGGATTTTATGCATAAGCCTTCTGGCATCCATTGATTACTCTGTCTTGCTTTAAGTGGCACTACTGTATGGAGAGAGTTTTGCATATTTTAACAGATTAACTAAGAGAAAAACTCATTTTTTAAATTTTCTATTTCATCATATATATATATCACACAAATATTAATAATAATCATGATTTGTTGCTTGGGAGGTCAGTGCTAGCCAAGCATCACAAGTGACAGATTGGGCATAAAGTTTCACTTAACTGACTAAAATAAGATTTTTTTTTTTACCATTTATTTATTAGTAATCAGGCCAGAAAATATTAATTCTTCAGTTTGCTATTTAACTGCAGCAGTAAATATATTTTTAACAATTATTAAGTTTCTTATAACAACTCTCTTCCTTCTCTCTACACTGATATTTTCACATATACCCTGATTTTCTTCTGTTTATAGCCAAGCTAGTATCTATTTAAATTGAGTTGCTATTTGTATATATTAAATTTTTCCTCAGTTTCAAGATTTTACACTTTAATTTCAGATCTTTTTTTATTATATTTTCATTTCTGATTCTACATCTGCACCATAGAGCACAAATTCTATATACTTTTCAAATATTAATTATAAATTTATTCTCAATATTTAATCTCTTGCACTAATAATTGGAAAAAGGGAAATCATATTCAAACTTTTGTGTATAATCAATTATCTGAATGTTTGGCCATTATAACTCCAGAAAAAAAAAAAGACAAAGAAATCCTTCAAAGTTAATGATAAGTTTTGTGATGATCATACAAATCAATCTGTAAAATATAAATACTTCCACATATATTACATGCAGATTTTTTATTTTGTTTATTAGGCAATTTGATATGATGACTTTTAGCTTCTGAAGCAAACTTTTTTTTCTGCAAGATTTTAATATATTTCTTAACAGTAGTTTGTCACTTCTTCCCATACATATCCTTCTAAAAATCATCAATATTACTTATCTTTAGAGTATATTTTGAGATAATTTTTGTAACACAAATGGGATCTGCCTCTACTATGCAAGCAATACTTAAATCTTTTATTTTATAGGAAGTTTGATATTTTTCACATGCTTCACATGTCTATTCCTATAAAGACATGCTTTTATAATTATAAAGTCAATATCATCATATCTGGTAAGCCAGTGAACAAGCAAATTGATTTTATAATCTTAACATCATATTTCTGGATATTTCGGAGAATCTCTAAATAATTTTTTTACAGTGCCTTTTGGCAGATAGAAGCTCAAAGTCTTATTTCCATATATTAAGTAATTTCAATAGCCTTATATAGGTAAAATAGTTATATAGGTATGATGAACTATTCTGATTTTTAACTTATTAAATGAAGCAGCAACACATTAAAGACTATGATGCAACAAAAAAATACTAAGATTTTAAAACTGGTCCACTTTCTCAAGTTGATAGACAACCAAGTAAAAATTTATTGAAGCACTTAAATTTTTTTAAATATTAACTAGTAAATTTTTGATAGATGGCTTTTAGAACAGTTTGTAAGAAATTCTATGAATAGAAAATAAATATCAGATACAAATATAAATCAAGATGATAAAGTTCCTAGTTTTTCTTTTAATCAGTTAAAATAAAAAATGCATCATCAAACTTGAAATCACATACTGATACCTGCTCTGTGAAGCTATCTCCAAACTATTTCAGAGACAATTATTATAAGAAAGAAAAAAAAATTAGACTGAGTACAAACTCTTCTTTAACAACAGCTTTTTTTTTTTTTAAATGGCTGTTATTCCATTATTTTTATTAATACATTGCATCATATAGCAAGTGCATAAAATAAACTTTTATGGATAATCAACTATTTAGGAATATTATGACAAATCTTGATTGTCTGATCAAAATGATAAAAATAATATATAAATCACACCTTTGTTATTGACACTTTCATTGCATTGGCCTGACAACAGAAATTGTGTCTCTAATACTTTTTGATTCTTTAAACCACACTGATTCTATGGTGATTATTCACCTTTATTTAATCAAAAGTATTTTTATTGAAGTGAATAACTCTGCAGTTCCACTTTAATGACTGAAATCTTTTCTATCTACTATTTTTATAAATTAGAATAATAAAATCATCTTTAAGATTAATGGCACAATTTCATGGCTTCATATATGATGCAAAACCTTACCAAGTGTAAATGTTTTATGCAATCATGAGATTTAGAAAATATAAGAATACATTTTTCTTTCATCAAATTCCCTATCCTATGTTTTCTCATTAAGCACAACATCTGGCATCTAGTAGTTAGTAAAGCTTCCAGTAGATGACATAGGGATGGTGGGAAAAAAATGTATGCTGTTAAAACAGCAATATATAAGCTGGAGTCACAAAATATAAAAATACAGACTGAAAAGTAATTATCAGAAGGTAAAAAATTATAAAAAGATTAGTATCATAAATTAGAGCATTTATTCTGTAATGCTGAAAGTTATTGATTTATTTATAATAGATACTACAATTTTACAGACCTATTTGTTTATTATATTCTTATTTTACAGAGCTATATGTATTTAGCAATGATAAAATGTAACTATTACAAGTTTAATGTTTTTCTAGATTTTTGTTTGATATAAAATCTTCATTATTATAATGTGCAATTGCAAATAGTTTTAAGAGAATAGAATTAAATTTTGTTGAGTAGTGGCAAATTACTGCAAAAATAAATATTATTGCTTAGTTGAGAATTGTTGCAGTAGATCTAATTTGCATCGGAAGAAAAACTTCATAAACACACACACATATATGCATAAATTAGTAGATATATAAATATATAGAGAAAGTAAACATCATGTGGGTAGACATACCACAAACATTTTAAAATTATTAAAAAAATAGCAGAAAACATTTCCCCCCTGCCTTTCATTTGCTTTCACGAAAGCAGGATATGAGAAATCCAAGTAGACTTCAAAATAAGAAAAGATGCTAATACAGATATGAGGTGAATAATAATCAGCTCAAATGAAAACAAATATGAAGTATAATTACACTAACATTATTCTTACAATAATAATATATAACCCAGCTGGTTATTAAAGAGAATTAATAGATTAAAAAAAAATTGCTAGTTATTTATGGCAAAAACCTATTTAAAAATACAAATATTATTTAATTCAGAATCCATATTTAACAGAGTACTGGAACTACTAAAAAAAAAAAAAATTCTTTAAAACATTATCTAATTTTTTTGTTACACAATAATATAATAAAGCAAATTACATTTACAAGACCTATATCTGAAAAATAAAAAGAAATATAAATGTTAATTAACAGAGCAGCATGTACAAGATAAATTCTGGATTCAAATTATAAAAAGTTTAAAGATTTTTCTTCTATTGTTGGAATAGTAATCCCAGATTGCTCACTTTGAAATAAATATACTTCTTTCTAGAAATAAAATTATATACAGTTAATAAAAAAAAGAATTAAAATAGACATAGCAAAGTACTAACATATTATTCCTTGATATCAGGAATAAAATTGGAAGTCTACAATTAGCCTATTTATTTATTTAGATATATGAAAAGAAGATAACCTTAACATGGTCTACCATGTAAAGAGCATCCATATGCAGGTGAAAACATTGCTCTTCTTATAAAAACCAAATATCTTGTGATAAACTTCCATGTTATTAAACAAGACTCTCTCTTTATATACATATATAAAGAAAGATGGAAGATTTACTAATAACAGAAAGAGAAATAAAAGGTTTTTTTTTTCTATTTTCAAATTCAAGAGTGACTATCAATTAAAAATAAAAATCCTTGATATTTTTAATTTCTATATAATTTATAACACATAATTCAATATCAGATGAAAACTCATAATCATAATGAATTTTTTATGTTTAGGGATCATTAAAATTTATGCTCCAGCTACAATGCTAAATTAAAAAGTGTTAAAAGCATAGCAAGAAATGGCAACCTACCATTGAAGACGATGAAGTATTCATATTCACACTTACATCTTTATGTATGTATGTATGTATGTATATATTTTAATAAAAAATACTAATATATAAAAAATTTAATAATAAAACCAATAAAATGTAAAAAAAAATGTGTATATTCATTCCTGTGTTTATGCATGATATATATATATGTATATTTGTAAATTCATTGAAAGCAATCAAAACTTGGACAATCAATATCAATAACAATCTCAATCTCATGTCAAGCAACTGCTTTCTTAACAATAAAGATGGAAATTCATCTTAATTTATTTATGGTCTAATATGTTTATATAGACATTAAAGATTTACATTACATATATATATATATACTTAAGCATATGTGCCATAATAAAACATCTTTATATTAGAACTATTTCTGATATGATAAAGCAGAGATGAAAATTCACATCTACGTAATATTATTTTGCCTTCACATGTAAATTCTTAAGGGACATCTAATAGGAAAATATAAGTTTCATAATCTTGTGAGAATACATTTCATATCTTTTTGTTTAAAATTAAAAAAAAATCAAACTGTGATGTCTGAATGGGAAAAATACCAGCACTTGTACAGATGACGTGTTCAGTGTTTCATAAATGACAGCTCAAGAAAAACTGCAGTATTCATGAAAGACTGGAGAATAAAACTTGATCTGAGGGATGTTATGATAGAATATAAAACAAAAACAAAATCACAGTGAAACAAAGATAAACATATTTTTTTCATTGTCAGGAGTTTGAAGTGTAAACTACATCACAGAAATAATAAACTATAAACATATAAAGTGTACAATAAATAGCTGTAAAAATGTCATACAATCAGACATTTATGTTTTGTGAGTACCAAAACAAAATTACTGATGAGTTTGCCTTTTCCCAACTTGGAAACATTATGAGGAGTTATCATGATTTAGTCATTTGTAACAATAATATTCTCTGGATCTACAATGCTCCAATTCATACAATCTACAATAAAATAATATTTGAGGAAAACAAAGATCATGTTCAAAAATTTAGAATTGTTCAAGGTCATTCTTGAACAAATGAGAAGTCAATAATCTTTCTGAGATCTCTCAGAATTCTTGAAACTTTTTCCCTTTGATGAAAAACTTAATATTCTATAAGACACTATTTAGTTCATAAAGACCATCACATGTACAATACAAATTATTCTTGATGTGAAAATGAATAAAGTTATCACTAATATTTTCATTATTATATCATCACTATGTGTGTTATTACATATTGTAAGAAACAGATCTTAGATCCTACATCATCTATATTGCTCAGAAGGTAGTATTTATTTTTCACTATCAATTATATATCATGGCATAGCTATTAAAGTGATGTATTCAGATACACTAATCACAGATTCTTACACAACCCATTAGAATGATGTTAGATATCTCTTAAAATTAATACTCTTGATCTAGATCCTAAAAGAAATGGAAATGATCATATGATTAAACAAATTTTAAACAAATTTTATAAGCCCTCTAGATCAGTGATCTTCAACCTTTTCACACCTGCGGACCGGTAAAAATAAGGATAAGGTTCCGCGGACCAGCAAAAATAAGGATAGGATTTCGCAGATCGGCAGAAGTCTATAGATAAATTTTCTTAATCAAAACAACAATGTTAAATATATAAGATAAAGTTTTATATATATATGGAGTTTATATAATAAAAAACTTTTTTTTAAATTTTTTTAGAAAAGTAATAAAAAATTTAAATCTACCCCCCCCCAATAAACATCTGTGATAACTAGAAAAACAAATTAATTTATGAATGATTGATTAGATTTTGTTTTCGTTCTGTTTTCTTATTTTTAATTGGGTAAAAATGAGATGAAAAAATAAATAAAAATTGGCTATATTAATTAAAAGTTTAAACTCTTATTATTTATTATTACAAACTTTTTACTGCCCGTCTAGCACGCGGACCTGCAGAAAAGTTCCGTGGCCCGGTCCGGGCCACAGACCAAGGGTTGAAGAACACTGCTCTAGATTAACAGAAAATGTGACTACTATTGGAAAGGAGAGAATGCCAACTTGGAATGACTGATCTTGAGAATATAATGAAGATTACACCACAATCATATCACAAACATTCTTTTTAAATAAGATGTAAAATCCTTGTACTTAATTATGAACTACTAATTCTCTTATATAAATGCAATTTATCCACTTTGCTGTGAACATTTTTAGCAAAAAAACTTTTTATTGTAAATATATGCATACACAATTGTATGTTTTGACTGTCCTACAAGCTTCTTCAGAACTATGATATAATGAACAAAATAAAATACATAACTATATAAATAATACCATAAAAATGTAAACAATAAAATTAATAAAATAAAAACCCAACATAAAATATAACAAAACTTGCAAGGAAATAGGCTTTTATTACAAATGTTCTATAATGAGCATGCCAATAGCTCTTAACAAGCTTTTCAGAACATCCCTATCATTGGACCAGTTTCTAGGTCTGACTTTCATCGGTGAGGCACTAGGATATTCAAGCATTAGATTTAAAATACCAGGTCCCCAGCACTTTATGTAATGTTTAACTATTAAGTAGAAAATCTGAAATTATGAGACACCCATGTCTTTAAATTTCAAATTTTCTACTTATTAGTTAAACAATAGATAAAGTGCTGGGCTTGACCTAGTATTTTAAATTTAATGTTTAAATATTCTAGTGCCTCATTGATGAAAACCAGAGCTAGAAACTCTGGGGATAGAAATGTTCTGAAAAACTTATTAAGAGCTATTGGCATGCTCATTATATAACATTTGTATTACAAGCTTATTAAATGAAGTCACATGATATACAACTTGATTTCCTTGCAATTATTGTTGTTGCTCTCAAGACTTTGGTGATTTTATATTGCTAAAGCTATTAATATATAGAGTATCTAAATTTAGTTCAGTCCCATATGGTTATTCAAGTTAGATAGCTGGATTTGAAGACATATGGATGTCTGAAAATTTCAGATTTTCTATTTAGTAATTAAACATTAGATAAAGTGCTGGGCGTGACCTGATATTTTAAATCTCATGCATGAATAACCTAGTGCCTCACTGATAAAAGCCAGAGCAAGAAACCAGTCTGGGGATAAAGTTGTTCTGAAAAGCTTGTTAAGAGCATAATCAAACTCAAATAAAATAATCCAGGTAATATAAAATAATATATACAATATAAATATAAATTATTCCTGACTGCATATATACATATTCATAAACAACTATTAATTTAAATATATTATTAATAATCTCTCAATTGCTTCTATTCTTTATAAACTTATAGTTCACTTTTATTATTCCCACATTAATAAAATACTTATTTTATTTTCATATAATTTTCAGTTCCACCTTAATTCATTTATTAAGAATATTATTTTTAATTTTCAAATCATATAATATTTATTATTTTCTTATTCATTCTTCTGTTATTAATAATATTTTATATTTAACTTTTTTTTTTTTAATATCTAAAAACTATAAATATTTAACTTACCAATTTTTGCTTTAATTTTTTAAAACCAAAACAAAACAAAACACTTTTTTATTCCAAATTTTAATGATGCGATACATTGTAGTTTCTCCTTTTTCAGTCAGGAATAACCAAAACATTATGCCTATAGAAACCTGTTAGCTGCATTACCTTATCTTTCTATTCTCCACCCTAAGTTTTCCCCATGTTAATTCATTTTCACAATATAATCTTTGTCAACTCCATGGCCTTTACATCTAAATCTTATATTTTCCCAAACCTAGTATAAAAACCAAAAACCCATTTTCTGTATAATCATTATGTTTATTCTCCCACAACTTCATTATTTGTATCCTTTCTACTTACAAACATTTTCATTCAATTATTAGATGCCTTAATATTTTCTATGCTTTCCTTATATAACTTGCAGAGTAAATCAACCATATTATTCCATATAGGTGTATATTCTCTCCTTGCTAAAGATCCTGTTCAAGCCTTAAAGAATAAACTACTTCCCTTGCTATTATCATAAATTTAACTTGCACTCAATATTCTCTTTATTTCTATATATATATATAAACTCTTTTTACTCTCCGTACTAGTATTCTATCTCTCTGACTCCCTATTTTTTATTAATGCATCTATTCTATCCCATTCCTTATCACTATAACACATCAATTCTAAAACAAGCATCCCACCTTTTGCATAAGTATATTGACAAATTCTTTATCCAAATCCTCTGCATATTGTACTACCTTTCTCAACTATCTGGTTGCCTGTATCCATAAATTGCAGTACACTAAATATTTTCATATTACTTTTTGTATCTTTCATATAAAAACATGATCATCCCATTTCTCATTGAATTGTCTCTTTGTCATCCACACATCTGAACCTAATGCATGTCTTCCTACTTCTCTTTGTAATTCTTCTAAGTAATCTAACACCCCTTCTGTAACATATAATGCATCATTACCATATAATAACCCTACTACTGCCATTCCTTTCCATACAATTCTAGCTACATTATATTTATAATATGAAAACATGGTTAAAGGTTCCCTTTCTTTTCTCTGTTTCATTTATCATTTTTTTCTACCATTCATCCAAGAAATTTCTCTGATTACTTAAAATGATTCCCAAATAGTTATACTTATTCATCATATTTGCATTTATATCCCCCAATAAAAAATATTTTTCTTCTCTTTACCAAGTATTTGTCATCGTTACTTTTGATTTTTTTTTCAATAAATTTAATCTCTATCATTTTAGCAACCCTTGTGCATGTCTTTAGCATATCTTGCCTACTTTCTGTACAGAAAAAGGCATCATTCACAAATAAAAGACCCCGTAGTATATATACTCCCTTGCCACCTATTAATGGTATTTCTAACCCTCCTCCTAGTCTTTCTAATGTTCTCTCCATTTCTATCAAATACAATAAAAACAAATAGGCGACATAGGCCATCCTTGCCTTAGTCCCACCCCATTTTTAACTTTAATTGATTCTATATTTCTTAATGGATATGTATAGTAATTATTTTCATACAATCTCTTAATAAGATCCACTAAAGCTCCATCCATTCCCAGATTTACTAAATTTACCCATAATTTAATTCTATTTACTCTATCATATGCCTTCTCTATATCTAAAAAAAAAAAAAAAAACTGTCTACTTGCATTTTTATTCATATCTACAAGTTACACTTGTGTAACTACCAACAATCTCCTACACATCTATCCAATCCAAAACCTCCTTGCATTTCTTCACTATATTAATTTCTTCCATCCATTTTGCGACCTTTCTAGACACCATATATGCAAAAACTTAACATTACTGCTATCAGGTTATAATTGTTTAACTTTCTATAATCCTTACCCTTTCCTTTAAATAATAGCCTCACTCTTGTATTATTCCAACTATCTGGAAATTCTCTTTTCTGTGCCATCTTATTAAAACATGATAATAGGTTTAATTGTGCCCTATTTCCTAAATTGATCACCATCTCTGCTGTCCATCTATCTAGCTGTGCATCCATCTAAACCTCTTACCTTTCCACTTTTCAAATTTCATCCCTGCCTCATTCGATTCATTTTCTGTAAACCTAATATTTACCTTAGTATATGTTTTCATGTTTGTTACCACTCTGTCCTTCATATCTAACATCTTTTCTATATCCATTACATACTTATTTAAGAATGTCTCTAATTCTTCTCTAGAGCTACATTCTATTCCCTCATCATAAACTAATACTATTTCTCTCCCCCCTACATTCCTTCTTTTAATATATTTCCAAAATTTTTTATTCTCATCTCTACCATTTTTATTAATATCCTCCAACAGTTTACTATTCAATTTCATTCTCTCTATAATTATTTATTTTAGCCAACTTCTTTTTTAAAAATAGCTTTCCCATTTAACATTAACATCTTTTTTACTTTCTTTATTCTTAATAGCACACATATTGTCTGCATGTTTTCCCCCTATTTTTTACACTTTTAGTAACACTCACTTTTCTTTTTGCTTTTATTCTTCTGAATATTCTCTCCTAAAATCTTATTTGGCACTTTTGCCCACTTTTTCTACTACACCATACCACTTCTTATATTCATCCTCAACCAACTCTTCCATGATTTCTTCAACTTTACTTTATATTAACTTATTCTTATCATTCATTCTCCATACATATCTTTCACTATCCTTTCTACTTTTATTACTATTTTCCATCACATTCCTAACCATTTCTAGTATAAAGAAATTTATGATCACTATTAAATACTCTCTTCATTATCAAATACTTTCATTTTTCCATACTTTATCCATTCACTTTTTCTTTACTAATACATAACCTATTGCATGAAATATATTATTTCTAGACCATGTGTATTGCTTCTCATAAATATTTGATAAATTTCCAATGCTAAAATTCTCTCTTTGATAAAAAATTCTTCAAAAGTTGTCCTTTCTTGTTGTCTACATCATCAATTTCTTCAATATGCCCATTCATATCCTCTATAACCATTATTCCCCCCCCCCCTTTTTTTTTTTGAATTTCTGTATATCCTTAACTAGGCACTCATATATGTTAGTGTTCCACTCCATTATACTTTGACTATCTCCAGTGGCTAAATACACTATAGCCAACATCCATTCTTATCTTCCTAATCTTATCTCATACCATAAATGTTCTTGACATTTAACAGTATTTAAATATTTTTTTTGACATAACATCTATACGACCATCCCTTTTTTTCTTTTCTATTTATACCCTACCATATCAAGTCCTTTAGCATAGGCTCTTCTTCTCTTAGATGTGTTTTCCACTACTGTTAGTACTCAAGCTATTCATTTTTAACTGCTTTGTTTAATTCAAGTCATTTGTCTAGCCTCCCACTACCTTGCATATTCAAATACTTAATTTTAACAACTTCTTTCCTAACTACTATTTTATAGATTCTTTTGACTCTTATTTCTCCATTACATTTATAACTAAATTGCTTACCATTAATTTTACAGACCCATTCCCTCTCCACATCTACATTTATATACAAATCAGCTACCCATTGTTTATTACATTTTATCCATTCAAACATTTCATCCATTCTTCTTCTTTTTGATAATAGCACTCATCAGTTGGTCCAGATCATAAACTCCCACACACATATATAATCAGTACTTAGTTTATATTAAGATAGCAAATCTTCAAACATTACTAGACAGGGTATCATCTCTACCCTGAACCAACTTATGAGTGCTGGTTTAGCATAAAATACAATATTGAAGATTATTTATCTTTTTCACATGTGATCATTTGTAGAAATTGTATAAGATGGAATGGGTAGCCAGAAGGAGCTTGAAAATCTTTGTTCAAATCCCTTCTAATTATATTAAGTTCAGCATAGTCAATATAATTGCATTTAAATATTACATATTCAGCCTGTATTCTGTCCATCCCCCTTCTGTGTATTTGTATGAACATTTTAAGGTCCTATTACGTGAGAGGTCAGAGTGACTTAAAGTCATCATGGATATGACAATATTGACATCAACAAGGGCTTTGAACATTCATTATCAGATTTTCAATAATATGGATAGCTGAAGAGTAGAAGTTGGAGAAGAGTGAAATCTGTCCATTAAAGTTTGCAGATTTGCTACCTTAATATATATTGAGCACTGATTACATATATGTGTAGGAGATTATGATCTGGACCAACGATGAGGGCTGGTTCAGAACAAAACCCATATATTGGAGATTATTTATCTTTTACACATGTCTGTGGTCATGTGTATTAATTGTACAGGATGGAGTGGATAGCTGTAGGGAGCTTGAAAGTCTCAGTTCAAATCCCTTTTAATTACATTAAATTTAATGCACTAACATGCATGAGCCCACAAAGTTGAAGACAAATAAAGAATTTTTTTTAATATATATATTTAATAACATGGCTAAGCGCTTTCGAAGGTCAGAGCTGACCTTCGAAAGCACTTAGCCACGTAATTAAATATGTATATTAAAAAAAAATTCTTTATTTGTCTTCAGCTTTATGCGCTCGTGCGTGTTAGCACATTTTATATTTTGCATGTTAGAACAACTGTTTGCTCATTACATTAAATTTAGCATAGACAACATTGCAGGATGAAGGTCTCTCCAAGTTCAATCCATCTTCTTCGATCTTTAGCTTCTCTTCTCCACATCACCCCTGCACACTTTCTTATTTCATCCATCTCATATGTGGTCTCTTTCTGGGTCATTTACAATCTCTTGGAATCCAGTTTAAGATTTCAATTGTCCATCTATTATCATCTCTTCTAGCAATATGTCCAGCCCAACTCCAGTTTTTTAATTTTTTCAATAAGGTCAGTAACACCTGTTTGTTCTCTTACCCATATATTGCGTTTTCAATCTCTTCTTGTTGCTTCCAACATTACATCTTTCCATATTTCTTTGAGTGGTCTGAAGTCTCTGTATTGCTCTTCTATTAAGTGTTCAAGTCTCAGATCCATAGAACTGGTAAAACACATTTATTAAAAACCTTCCTTTTCAAACACATAGATATATTTTCTTTTAGTATCAAGTTATTTCTACCAAAAGCACTCCAACCAAATTTAATTCTATGATTAATTTAATCCATTATGTTTCCATCTGTATTAATAATCTGACCAAGGTATTTGTAACTGTTAACTTCTAACTCATCACAATCAATATTTATTTTCATATATTGAGAAAATCCATTAAACATTACTTTACTCTTTTTAACATTTATCTTTAGTCCTACTTTCATCTGATAACTCCTGCAACATTTTCTGCAGTTCTAAAGCATTATTTGAAAAAAAATTACATCATCTGCAAAATCTAAATGACTTAATCTCCATTTACTTTCACTCCGTTAGCTTCCCATTTTAATCAACAAAATACTTTTTGCAGCACTGCTGTAAAATGTTTAGGAGATATGGAGTGACTCTGTCTTACACCCTTCCCAATGTTGACTTTCCTAGTATCATTATGTAATCTAATTGTTGCTGTTGCATTTTTATAAATATTCTTTAAAATATGACAATATCCTGGATCTATACCTTGATGATCCAATGCGTTAAACACTGAAGAAATGTTTAAAGAATCAAATGCCTTTTCATAATCTGAATAAGCATAATGGCAACTCATATTCATTTGCTTTCTATAACTTCTCTCAATACCTGGATATGATCTACTGTACTAAAACCACTTTTAAATCCAGCTTGTTCTCTTGGTTGGTGAAATCCAAGGTTCTCTATAGACGAGTTGTAATTATCTTGCTAAAATTTTTGTATAAAACTGATAAAAGGCTGATAGGTCTGTAATTTCTAATATCTTCTTTGTCACTCTTTTAAAATATTAATACTGCATTCTTCCAATCATCTGGTATATCTTTATCATTTAGACATTTGGTATATAACTTTACTAAAAAAAATTTCTATTTCTTCACCAGCTTCTTTTAATATATCAATTATAATTCCATTAACCCCTGGAGCCTTTCCTTCCTTTCTTCATAAATTTAATTGCACATCTCACTTCTTCATTTAAAATTCTGGGCAATTCAGAAGATGTAATAGATATAGGAGATAGTTGTTCTTTATTACTATATAATTCTTGTCTTCATAATCATAGCTTGCTACTACGTTTAATGATATGCAAATATACTAATTTCATTTCTTTGATAAAGCATAGCATGTGTCTTTCCTATTTATGGCACCCTTGTCTCATGAGATGAAGAAGGCCTTTTTGATTTTTCTTTTAAGGTCATGTCTCTCTCTACACACGATTGTGGGATTGTCTGGAATGCACCCATGATGACTTGTGCTCTGGTGCTGATAGAAAATTGAATAGGTGGAAGGATCGTTGAGAGCTCTATTGTATGAATATTTATGCTGTGCTAATCGTGTGGACAAAGATGCTCTGCTTTCCCCATAATATGTGCCTTTACAATTATTGTTGGAACATGCAATATTATATACTGTATTGTAACAGTCAAAACACGTGTATCTCGTTAACATATTGCAGAATTCGACCACCACACAGAACAGCAGCACCATCGAGTAGCGAAGCCACCGTTAATACTGAGTTCGAACATAGTTTATCGGTTCCACAATACAATCTACGGAACAACGCCTCTGATGCGACATAAGTAAACACTTCTTTAGGCACGGTGGTCAGGGAGATGCACGAGATTCATGGGTTTTGTTTCCGAGTTGGCCAACAATCAAACGAATATTAATTAATATATATAATCGAGGAAATGTCTATAATGGGCATCGAATAAACGAAAACTTAACTACAGACGTATATTTAGAATTATTTATTTACGTATTTAATAAAAGAAAACATTATTAATGTGATTAATCATATTTTAAATTCAAAGTCTCAACAGCTAATTGATAATATTAAATATATAAAAATACATTTATTTATATGGAGCATTTATTTATATGAAGGCGTAATCTAGCTACCTAGGGTTCTCGAGTGAGTATTTCTAATGCGTGCTGTAAGGAATTTATACTTTGCACTGCTAGAGTCATCAGTAACGGCGGACATACATTTATTTAATAAAATATTTATTTTACGACAAAGGGCAAACATTTATTTGAGAGTATATGACGAAGATAATGCCGAGGCGGAGTGATAGAGAGAATAATAAACTAAATAAAAGAACACGTGGTACGCTTTAGAAGGGCGATGTAAAATGGCAGCGCTGAAACTGCAATGCCGTGAATAAGTTATAAGGGTTTCGGGTTGGTCTCTGCCGCGACCCGAAGAGGTAAGGTGTCACATGAGCATAACCAGGGACAAGCGGTCCGTGTCGCAATTTGCCAGCTGGCTGCGTGACGGTCGTCAAGCCCTACGGGAACATTATCATGTCCGCTTGTGTAGGACGACTGGGGTTAATTCAACCCTAGAGAATCCGGAGTATTCACGGCGTGGAATGAGCCATCGGGGCTTCAAAACGTAACACATGTATAATATCTAAAAGCTTGTGGTAATATTTAACTAGATTTCAAACTCGGCCCAACATTATCACCGTTGACTGAAAGAAAATTGGTGACTCTCAAAGAAATGAAATTTACATAATTATTCATTAACATTTAATAATAAAAATATCTAAAAGGGAATTATTACAGCGAGTATGCCAGCTATTACGGAGGAGTAGACCCTGCATTACAATAACTGATTCTTTGAATGCGTGTCGATTTATATGAAATTTAAGTTATTTATAAAAGCAAATATTAATGATAATTCGACACGCATTCACTGTTCAAGCGATTATGGATTTAGCTTTAAAACTAAGATAATTATGAGAAGGTAATATTTCAATGATAATCATAAATGAAATGTAGATTTACGAAATACACACCTAAGAAGTGATAGAGGGAGGGTAAGCTAGATTATGCGAGAAATTTACAGATTACATGAATTCTCAAATTTTAGTTTCTCAAAATTACAATTTTAACATTTAGAAGTTATACAAATAATAGGAGATGAGCTATAGCTTATTATTACTAGAGTACTCTATAATTTGGAATACACACACAGGTACCTGTTTTATAAGATGTTTTTGTCCATTGGTTTAATAGCAGATTGTTCGTAATTAGAAGTTTTCTTTCTTGTCCTGGGCATGTTGTTTTATTGATTTTTAACAGCAGCGGCTTTCTTGTTTATTTCAGGCAGCAGATCATTTTGGTGTTTTTACGATGGGCAAGGTGAAGCTCGGCATATATAGTGGGCCATCTCCCGGTGGAGAATAATTTTGGTGCTTACTCGGTCATACCTTGCAGTATTAATTTATTTAAGATATTTTAGACGCTCCACTCGAGAGCAAAGCTAAAATTCAAGTCCAAGTCTCCAGCAAGTCTAAGATGGCCTCCTTTTTCTTATCTTGATCTTTTAATTTTTCTGTTGAGATATTTTTAGGTTTTATTTATCTTGCCCTCAGGATAATCAATGCTCTGCTGGTTTTAATTAGAAAGAAATTTGCTGTGCTATTGTTTGTTTTTCTTTACATTCGTTAATTACATTCTTTTGGAATTTTGCTATAATTAATTTATTATCTATCACTGACCGATGCTTTTAAATTTTCAAAGACAAAAGGGAATAAAATTATTTTAACTTTAATTAATTATTGCATCAGATTTTGTTAGAATTATTATTTAATGAAATTGAAACTAAGCAACAAATATGAACTTTATAAAATTCAAAATAACTGATTAATATTACACAAAATTTATTTAACTACAAGAAATCTAAATTATATTATTTTATCCGTATTTATTGCGTTTAATTTGAGATCGAAATGTGTGCGTGTTTATGCTGAATTCTACATATATTTATACATTTTTAATATTGTTACACACACAATTCGATACCAAAAAGTTTAAATTTGGGTGGGATAGACCGGTCGGTCAGTGAGAGACGACAGAAAAAGGTGAAACTTGAGATTCGAATACGAATCTCACTGTTTCAGTATGGGGGGTCTGTAAAAGTGGAGTTTGGTCTTTAATGTTATTAATTAAATTATTAGAATTTGGACGGGTTTGAAAACAAAGCTGATATCTGTTGTTGAGGATGGAATGCAATTTCTTGTGTAATTTGGATATATATGAAAGCAATACTCTGAGTTTATCCTGTGTGACATGAGTGTTAAGCTGTTTATTCTGTATACATAAAATTTTTTTGTCAACAATGGACTGCCTGAACCCTAAATTCAATAAGTCATCTCTGTATTCTATTATATTTGCTTTTGTGTCTGCCTCCATTTTACATAACAACCTGTTTCTGTGCAAAAAAGATGCTAGGCTGGATAATTTATGTTCTATTGGTGTGTTAGATTGGGGGTATGGCATCTGATCTCCAATGGTTTATGGCCATACTATAATGGTAGTGGTTGTTTTCTCTTTGTACAGTGACATCAAGATATTTAACATGTTGGTGACTATCTTCAGTTGTGACATTCACAACTAGAATTGTGCTGGTTTCCAATTCAACTTTGATCCATGTAATGATCTTAGGGGTGGCAGCAATGAATAGGTCATCCACATATCTAGTGTATATTAGAAAGCATGCAGGGTTTAAACCAGGTATGATCTTCTTCTCATAGTAGTTCATGAAGATGCTGGTAACTACACCACTCAGCAATAAACCCATATGCCAGCCTTGTTTCATGGAGAACCACTGGTTTCTGAAAAATGCCACAATGTTGTTGTCCAACCAACATAGAAAGTCATGGATGAAACCTACTCGAGGTTGAGCTATTTTTGTGCCAAAAGTTCATCTCTGACAATTTGGATCCACTTGTCTCTATTGACAGAACCATATAGTTCAGAAACATCCACAGTGGCCAATTTGATGTTTCGGTTTAATTGTAAATCTTTGATGGAGGACACCAGAGCACAAGTCACCATGAGTGCATTCCAGACAATCCCACCATCGTGTGTATAGAAAGATATGATCTTAAAAGAAAAATCAAAGAGGCCTTCTTCATCTCACGAGACAAGGATGCCATAAATAGGAAGGACATGTACTATGCTTTATTGAAGAAATGGAATTAGAATATTTGCATATCATTAAATGTAGTAGCAAGCTATGATTATGAAGGTAAAATCCTTTGAAAGCACTCAGCTCGTTTGTTTTTAGTTATCTATTTTATATTAACACTTTATAGCTTTTGAGAACAGTTGCGCCACACATGCACATGTGCTAGAATACATATATTTTCCAAAAGTAAAAAAATATTTGACTTAATAATATAATTCCTGATAAAAGTCTTCTACCCATTTCATGATGCCATCTCACTTTTTAGTAATAATTCCATCATTTTTTCTTATTGCAGATATAAATTTCCTACCAATACTAAAATGTTATTTTACATTCTTGAGACTTTTATTCTCTTCTACAGCTTTCCTTGCTAGTTCACAGTTATACTTTCTTATATCATACTCAACTCTTTTCCACACCATTTTTCAAAATTCGATATATTCAATTCTTTTTAAGGCATTATTTTTGTATATCTTCATATTCCTTCTTTTCTTCATAAATTCTCTAGTCTCAGTAGAAATTTTATTGGTCAATTGCTGCTTTTTTCTACCAGCTATCTTTGTTGCAGTTTTTAAAAGTGTATCAGTTATTTTCCTATTAATTTCATTCAAATCTGAATCATGTTCAAAATCTACTAATACTTGAAACTGATTTGTAAGTTCTAATTTAAATTCATTAGAATGTTTCTGAAGATTAGGAATATCAACTGTCCATTTTACAAAATTCGATGTATTCAATTCTTTTTAATGCATCATTTTTGTATATCTTCATATTCCTTCTTTTCTTCATAAATCAGTTTTTTTAAAGTGTATCAGTTATTTTCATATTAATTTCATTCAAATCTGAATCCTGTTCAAAATCTACTAATACTTGAAACCGATTTGTAAGTTCTAATTTAAATATTAGAATGTTTCCGAAGATTATGAATATCAAATGTAAATATTGTTTTCCTTAATAATTTTTGTCTCTGTAGTTTTGCATTATCAATTCCTGTGTTAAATTTATTAAGAACATTACCATCTTGAAATATATATTTTCTGTTAGTCAAAATATAATCCAATTCTGCTGTACCTTCATTTGGATGCTTCCATGTCCATTTCCTTTTAACATTTTTCTCAAAAAAAGAATTCATAATATAAAGTTTTTATTTTTCTGCAAACTCCACAAGTCTATGTCCTCTCTCATTTCTATTACCATAATCAAAATTACCTACAACACTTTCATCTATCATTTGTTAACCAATTCTAGCATTAAAGTCTCCCATAATAATTTTAAAATGTTGTTTACTCTGATCAAAAGCCTTTTGTACATCCATATAAAAATATTCTATTACTTCATTACTATGAGAACTTGTTGGGGCATAAACCTGAATTATCTGCATTTGATATTTGCTATTAAATTGTATAACTAATCTTGTCACTCTGTCCGATACACCACCAATCTCCACAATGTTGTTCTTCCATTTTTTATTTATAATGAATTCTACTCCACTTGTATTTCCAATATTCACTTTTTAAATCAATTGTCTCTTCACCTTCTAACTTCACAAAGTCCAATAATGTCCCATTTAATATAAGACAATTCTTCTAATTCTTGCAATCTTCCTTCACTTGAAAGTGATCTGCAGTTGTAAGTACCTAAATAAAAAGTCATCATCAAATGGCAGCCTGGGTCCACAATCAGGGGATTCTTAGCACCCTCCACCTTCAGCCACCAACTGCTGCCTTGATTGGTGACTTTACAGCCTCCAGGGAATAAGGGCCATGATTTATTTTGGTCTGTCATAATTGTATATATTGGAAAAATATTTATCATTTACACAAACATTCATTCTGCCTTATCAAGCAACTAAGAAGAAAGGCCACGGTGTTTCTCGATCTTAAACTCAGAGGTAAAAAGCCAATAAACTCACCATGCTGGCTAATGTGTGTGGGTGAGCAGCCCATCCATGTTCGTATACTATATAAATAATCACATAGTAATAACAGTTTCAATGACAAGAACATATGGAGTGGACATTAGGAATTTGCCCTGCTCAGTTCCTTTAAGGCCTCTATGAGGAATCAAAGGGTCTCCTTTCAGTTAATAGCAAACTCCTTTCTGCAACCATAAAATATACTTGTATTTAAATATTAGACCTTGAGCCTATATTCTGCCCACCCCTCTTCCATATATTTGAATGAACATTTTAAAGTCCTATACTGAAGGGTCAGAGTGTCTTAAAAAGTCAACATGGGTTTAATAATAACAATGGCATTAATAAGGGCTTTGAGCATTCCATCAGATTTTCAATGATATGACAGGTTAGAGAAGATTGAAATCTGTCCATTAAAGTTTGAAAATTTGCTATCTTAATATAAACTAAGCAATGATTATATATGTGTGGGAGAATATGATCTGGAGCAAATTATGAGAGTTGGTTCAGCTTTTTTACATGTATGTGGTCATGTGTATCAAACTGTATAGAATGGAGCAGATGGCTGTAGGGAGTTTGAAAGTCTGAGTTCAAATCCCTTCTAATTATATTAAGTTCAGCATAGACAATGTATTTAAATATTATATATTGTAACAGGATTAGAAAGTAATAAAATAACCATCACAAAATGAGCATAGAATCAACATCTGAAACCAATAACTAATAATATGGCATCATCTGCAGGATCAACACTAAATCTTTGCAACTGAATTTAATTGAGATAATATAAAATTTTACACAAATGATCATCTAGTTACTATCAAATTTGAAGTGTAATATTATAAAAGCAATCAAAAATATTTTAATTGCATTTACATACATAAGTGCTAAAATAACTATAAAATTAAATATCAAAAACTATGGGATCTATTATACCAAAGCTGATCATCATCAAGGCTCAGGGCCATCTGGTATCATGAGTATACTTGTCATTAATAAAATAAATCATTCTAAAATATATAAAGTGAAGTATGTGGGTATTAAAGATGACCTTCATTACTTCTGAAAAGAATGCCATAGATGCCCATAAAATGTATCTACCATTATGTTCAAACTTTATCATCACAAGAACCCTGATCAATGTAAACAAGAGAAACTACAATACTTAAACTATTCTATCACTAATCAACTCCTAATCAACTTCAAATATTGATTAATAAATTTATTGATTAGAAATAATAATAAAAAAAATTAAAGATCTAAGAAGTAACTATAATATATATATCATTCTGATTTTGATTTACAAATATTAGATATTTCCATAGATTTACTATACATTAACAGTAATTAAATTGTAATTGATAGATATAAATCATAAGAAGTATTATATATATCTATATGCACACACATGATAATTATAAAATATTTTGACTAAAAAATATTAGATTTTAATAAAGTACAAATAATTAAAATGTTAACATATATATATAATACACACACATACATCTGTATCTTGTATAAAATATTTCAGTTATAAATTTTAATTATCTTTATCTTGTAAAGTTATTATTACTCTTAAATCATAACCAAGCAATTTCGAATAATGAAATATTACTTTTTTGATGGTTCTATGGAAAGTTCTTTTGTTTTATTCTCTCTTCTGGGAAAGAGAATTTATCCTAATAGTTGATTTTTTTTTTTGCTTTCATACATTTATAAAATAGATCTCATACAAGGACAGTATATATATATCAGAGATAAAATATTTCTTTCATAAGTGCTTCTATGCAGATATATAAAATATGATACATATAAGGTGTAGCACTAGTCTCTCAAGATTAGGTTTGCATCTTACCAAATAGATGAGATAAATGCTGGCAGTTCTCAATTTAGTTCAGCTTCTCTTCAATTTCATGAATTTCAGTCAGACAAGCAGTCTAGTATACATACGAGGGATTTGAAACGCCACAAAAGAGTCATCCCATTATTTCTCTTGGATTTCAAATTTTGGCAATATAGAAACTAGTTAATAGTTCATCCTCAGCTCTGTATTCTCTACTCAAAATCAGTTAATCACAATGCACTATTTATAGTAAACAGTGAAATTTAAAATAAAGGAATTACATTATTTTCCATCTTGATTAATAAAAACCCAAGATAATTTTATTACTTTAGTCCTGTTTTTTAAACCATATTAATCCTTTAATTAACGTATTCATTTACTAAACTGAATGTGTACTATAGTAAATAGAGGGATTTGAATTTAGTATTTTCAATCTATATTCACCCTCCACTCCATCACAAACAACCGATACAAAGTTGTCCATTAAAGTTTAAGAAATTGCTAACTTAGTATAAGTAGAAAACTGATTGTATATATGTGTGGGGGATTATGATCTGGTCCAACTAATGAGTGGTGGTTCTGCACAAAATATGTATATTAGGGATCATTTATTTTTTTCACATGTGTTGATTGTTCGAGATGAGTAAAAGATGAATATAGACCGAAAATCCTAAGTTCAAATTTCTCTATTTATTAATTCTTTAAATAAAGACAAATTTTGAAATTAACCATAATTAATATACATCACAAAGAAAAAAACAGTTTTTGTTTTATACAAAATATTTTTCTTTCATTGTTAAATTAAAAATCTAGATTTTTGTCATATTGAGATCTAAAGTAAAATATATGCACTAAAGAGACATATTTGATTTTAAATAATTTATATTTTAAAATATCAAAAAATAGTATTTAATAAATTAACATTTAAGTCATTCCATATTTAATTTTAAATATATATGTAAACCTTATCTGTAATAATTTTTATTTTTTGTTTTAAACTTTAAACATATATGCACAACATGCTAGGTTGTGTGCCATGAGAATAATCTGTTTTATTATTTTTTCTCTTGGGAAAAAGGAAAAGAGAAATAAAAAACAAATAATATATTTCATAAGTATGCATACATACCTAAACTGAAGTTCATATAACAAACCATTTACTCAACTCTTTTTTCCAGAGATCTGACTGGCATTTTAATAATTAAAATGAATGAATGACCTGCAATCCTGGAATAGATAAAGAATCCAATGATTAAACTATAGGATACATAATGCAACATGAACAAACTAAAAGGGCTACTTCAATTTAAACACTATAAGCTACCTAAAACCTTAAATCTAAAATACTAACAAAATTTTTGAAATCTGAAGTCTTGCTCGTGGAGAACATTTGACAATTAAGAGCCCGATTCTAATAAATGTATGAACATTGGGGTTCCCTTGAAATTAAATATTACTCTTTTAAGTCTTAAAGGCTAGAAAATGACTTATGCATTGTATCTTTTTGAAATTTAGAGATTGATAAATATAAAACTTGAAAATAAGTTAGTGCAGTGCCTAACTAAAAACATTCCATGAGATTCTCAAGTTAATAAAAAAATTCTACAACCATCATCAACAGTGAAAGTGTAACTAAATAAACTACAATAGTCAAAAGCTTCATCCAATCTCTAATGGACCCACTTTAAACATGAATCTTTTTTTTTTATGTGCATATCATTATCTTATTTTATAATCTATAAATCAAAATAAGTTAATAAATATATATATATTTGTGTATTGTGATTAAAGTGTATAGGTATCCTTGTACATATATTTATTTTCAAAAAAACTTTACCAACACTACTATTGAAAAGCATAAGTACATTTTCTATTCCTTTTTACGGACCAACTTTTATTTCCATAGAAAGATAAGTGAATACTATAGCATAAACTATATGGATTAAAAATGGAAATCAAATTGCACATCATATTTAATGCCATTTTCAGATTATGAGTTTTTTATATTTGGATTTATTTCAACATGTTTTTTCTTTTTTCTATGAATAAGATGGGCATCCTGATTAAAAAACGAACTTTTAAAATAATTTTTATTTATTTATTGTATTACTGAAATGTATAGGTTAATGCAATAGAGAGGTAGATTTGAAATATAACAGTTTATTACAATTGGTGCATCAATGTTATATGATTGACTAAGTTAACAACCATTCAATTTATGGTATTATTTTCATGCAGTTGTTTGGTAGCAAAAATAGAAAATAAATAAACTATAGGTGAAGAACTTATTATCAATTTTTCTCAAGACACTTCTGCAGAATGATAAAGATGTTAAGATATGTAAAGATGAGTAGAGATATTAAAGTGCAATTTATTCAAACAAATTCATAATACAGATGAGTCTATGTACTGTAAGAAATAGCAAGGTCTTATTGTTGGCATATAAAATATTATCATGAAAAATTTTCTGAAATGTTTGGTAAAACAGTTGAATATATCACTACTACTGTAATTGATATCTACAATAAATTTAAAAGCTATATGAATGAAAATATCATATCTTGAATTGCAAATAGTGTCTTGCTAAAATAATCAACAAAAATAACTATTTAATAAAGAATAATAATTCAGAAATATTACTTATTGTTCTAAATGAGATATTGAAATTGCATAACCCTATCAAAGTTAATACCTTTCTGGTAAAAAAAAAAAAGGCAAAAAATATATAAATTATTGTTTAATAATAATGTAAGGTGACTGACAAATGGCAACTGCTTCAAAAGAGCCTTGGAAGTATTAGATATTCTTTGTAACTTTTAAAGGACAAATCTGATATTTTTGTAAAATATTTATCAAGTAAGCAATTTCAAGAAGCAAATATTAGTTGTTCATTAAAATCACAATATTTGACTTTGTTATATATCTGGAAGGGTATTAAAAATATTTCTTTAAAAGAATTTACTCAACTATAGGATAGCTGATGTTTCTCCATTTGATTTTATGGACCATTTAAACAATGATCTCAGATTTTAATGACAAAAGTTTAATTTGAGAAACATAACGAATGTTATTGAATCTAATTAATATAAGCAAGAATTATCAAGACTACATATCTGAATATCAAACTGATGAAACCATATTCAAAATAAAAAATATAATCTCTAAGATGACACAGCAATAAAATATCAAAATTCAATGTATTTAGGAAGAGAGCTACTGTTACAACTTCCATTTTCATATTTTATGGAATTCTATACTTTCCTACAGAAAAAAGACACAAATGGGTAAACTTGAAGTGAAGTAAATTAGTATTTAAAATCAAGTGTTTGTCGCAAATATCAAGCTCATGAATTTTATTAACTTGAGATTCTCAAACTTAATGAATCTAAATTTGAGCTTGGTGATTAAAATTTGAATTCCTCAGAATATATTTTTACAGTAAAACTTTTCACAACTGTTTTTTATATTAATGGTCGTCATTATTACATTTGTTTGTTTTGAAGCAAAGATGGGTTATCAGAGCATGGGACAAGAAAAAAAAAATTGGGGAACTATGATTCAACTCAGCGATAATATTAGTTTTGGCAGAAAGTCATTGAAATAATCTTTTTCAATTATTTCATATTTAAATTAATTATCTTACTACCTTGTTCATGTGCCTTATCATCACCATTCAAGAGAGCGATAATCAGATACATTTTGGTAATGCAGAAATATAAGATATAGTTGGCAGACTAAAATAAAAGCAATATATTCAATAGCAGACATGCGTGTGAAATTCAATAGTCTTGTCCTTAGAAACCTAAATGGACATCAGATATTTAATTCGATTATAAGTTAAAAACACATAAGTCTTAACAAACAAAAGACGAACGATCAAGTTATATTTTCTTTTACACAAACCTGCCCTTGATGATCAATGTAGTAAAAATATTCCCTAATTTTAGACTCCGGTGATTGACCCTGAACATAGTGAACAAATCGATGAAATATCCGAAAAATCGTCATTTATGTTGGAGTTAGGCGCAATACTTTACAGTACTAATTTCTTTACCTTTATAAATAATAATAAAAAAAAACAGTGCATTATTTCCGGTTTACGTTCAGCATAATAAAAGTCTTAAAACAATTAACAAAAATTTAAAAAGTGAGACACTAACAATTAATAAAAAAAATATTATTAAAAATATTTGCTTTTATATTATTTTTTATTTTTAAATTTTTTTATTATTAGAAAATAGAAATAATTATTGTTTTTTCTCTACCAATTGAATCCGTTTTAAAGTGCTGATTGGAATTGATTCAACCGTAACTGTGCATGATGGATACGACGATTTGTTGCTTTGAACATAGTGATCAAATACTTTTGACAAAGTTATTTTTGTAAATTTTAAAGATGCCATGAAAATATCTTGATTATTTTTTTTTATGGATTTATTTTAGTTTTTAAACTTATATAAAAATATTAAGAATTTACCGAAAATGGCGACAGCAACTAAACGAACGTGGAAATTGCGTGAGTAATCTGTTAAAAAGTTTTTAAATAATTTTGTAAATAGAAAAATACTATTAGCGTATTATCTTCCATATAGAAAATAATTTACTTAATTTCTGTTCATGCATACTTCGCCTGGAAATGTGTTTTCTAACTTTTGATAATGTGCATATAATTTTTAAAATATTTTTGTGGTTAAATATTTGAGTAATTTAAGCTTTGTATGTAAATAGTAAATATTTGATCATTTTCAGCATTACATATTCTCCTATTAGCTTATGTAAAATGAAATTTCAAACGCCGATTATTTAATTGGCAATATATTGATAATAAACGAGTTCTTTCTTATTAAATTTATTATATTGATTATGTACTAGTACATGTTTATTGATTTAAATTCTTTGCTATAATTGTATTATATCAAAAGATGAAACAGGTTAAATATCAGATAAATAGTCACATTATTCGAATTGTGAAATACCATTGTATTACCTTGATTAATATTTTAAACTGATGTTGATTGTTTTTTTTTTTTTAACATGCTTCTAACAAATATTCATTTCCCCATATATATATACATTTATACATACACTGCTTTATATATATTGCATGTATAATTTTTTTTTTACCATAATTATAGTAACTTCGATTTTTCAGCATTTTCAGTTTGTCTTGATTTTCTTGTCATTTTCCATTTTGAAGTAAAGTCCCACTCCATATTTTTTTTCCTTATCTTATTTTGGCCATATTGTTTTTTGACCTTATCATTCTTGTAATGTAAATTTGAATAAGCAAATGATATGGGGAGAAGGGACAGAACTTAGATAATGTTTATAAAATAAATTATGGATATTTATAAGCAGCTGCAACATCTACCTGAAAATGATGTTAAATTTAAATGTAGTAGGAAAATTAGAATTGAAAAAAAGTGACAAAAATAACATAGATTTTTATTCATATGGTTAAGAAAGTAAAATAATAAAGCATTAAACATTAAAATTAATTGCAGAAGTTAGATAATTTTGCAGAAAGCTACAAGTATTAGAAATGTGACTTTTTTAAATAAATTTAATTATGAACTAGATAAATCAGAAGAACAAATAATAATAAATTGATATCAGACTATGAATAATAAAAAAACTGCTAAACACAATTTTACAATAAATATTGCTTTGCGATGATCTTAATTGTAATGAAAAGTTACACAAATACCAGCATTTTTATTGTCATCATTTTCGACTATTATAGATCCATACCAGGGTGGAGGTCTTTCCAAATGTAATCAAAATTTTCCAATTCATGATCACTCTTCACACCACCCAAGAAATTTCTTTCTTTCATTCATCTATCTCACATAGTCGTTTTTTAAAGATTTTTTACAATCTCTTAAAATTCAGTTTAAGACTTCAGTTGTCTGTTGCAATAGTGGCTAACCTTTGACTCTTAGACCAACTTTGACCCTTGAGAGCTCTCAATCTAGCCCCCCTCATCAGACATTTTCAAAAACATATATAAAATGGGCCTTTATAAAATTTCTGTTAAATATGTTTGTATAGTGCAAATATTGAAATAAGAGTTAATTGTCATTAAGGAATCACCCTCTCTACACATGCACTGTATAGATTTAAACATATAAGGAATACTCTCCTTTCTAAATACAAGTTAAAGTCTTTGAAAACATAAGGTGAATCACCATAACTTTTTAACTAAGCATATATGTATGTAGGTAATTCATCTTATCTTTTCAAAGACTTTATCTTGTGTTTAGAAAGGAGAGTATTTCTTAAGTGTTTAAATCTATACAGCATATGTGTAGAAAGGTGATTCCTTAATGATTGTTATAAATTAAAAACAGCATTAGACAAATAAATAACTCATTAAGAGTTAAGTAAAATAAAATATTTTTTTTATGACCAACATCTTATTTTTCTCCAATCTTTACAATAGTTCTACTTCATTCTATCACAGGTGCAATATTTCAACAAATTAACTATATTGTGTGATCTGACTATGGATGTAATCATAATGCTGAGAGCATTTTGTTTTTATAGTAATTTTCATAGACAATCATATAACTAGCAAAAATAAAACTTGAATTTTATTTCATTTTTAATTTGCATTTTTTTTTAATAGGATGATAACACTTACAGAAAATGCATATTTTTATGGAAAGAAATAATAAATCAAGATTCCTTATATGTCTGGAAAATATTTCACCTAATAAAGAACACATTATTAAGAGACATTATCAAAATATTCTGATAACAATAAAATTATTGAGGAACAAAGAAATATTAAAATAGAAAATTTAAAAAAAAGTTTCATCTTGTTTTATAAAAAGTAAATAAATCAGAGATTTTGTGAAAACAAATTGTTAAAAATAAAAAAAGTCAAAAATTTGAAGTCTTTTTCTGAAGGAGTGTTTATAAAAGACTGTATCCTAGCTGCTGTAGAATTAACTTGCCCAGAACATAAAAAAGAAATTTAAGAATATAAATATGCCATGGAAATATGTACAAGGGGAATTGGAAAAATTGTCATTAAATGTGGAAAAGACATTAATAATAATGCTACTTTAGTTTTAATTCATAAAAAAATTATGACCCTTGTTTAAAAAGGGAAAATTAAAATTGGCTTGCCAGTTGAAAACATTGTCCATCCTTAATGATTAGAGGTAAATTAAAGACATTTTTGATCAAATATAGCAGGCTAATTTTTAAGTTTTAGCACAAATCATTTCCAATCGATCAATTATCATATCTTCTAGCAATAAGTTTCAGCCCAGCTCAATTTCATACTTTGTTGAGTGCCTGAAATCTCTGTATTGCTATTTTGTTAGGTTTCCAAATTTCAGATCCATAAGTAAGAACTGGTAAAACATATCTATTAGAAATCATTTTTTCAAACATGTAGAAATATTTTCTTTTAATATTAAGTTATTTCTATCAAAAGCACTTCATCCAAGTTTAATTCTATAATTAATTTTATCCATTATGTTTTCATTTTTATTAATAATCTAAGGCATTTGTAATTATTAACTTCTTTTAAATCATGATTGGCTATCTTTATTTTCTTTTTCTTATATATATAAAACCCAATGAATATACTACTTAACTTTTATTTGATATCTCTTGCAACATTTCTTGAGGGTTTGAAGTAGTATTTGCAATAACAATCACATCCATCTGCAAGCTTTCTGTTTTAATACACAAAATAGTTCTTTGAAAATATGGAATCACTTTGTTGTATACTGTTATCAAAGTTAATCTTATTAGTATTACCAAGTATTCTTATCGCTGCTGTTTCATTTTGATAAATATCCTTCAGAATATGATAATATCCTGGATCTACATTTTACAAGTTCAAAGTTTTAATCCCCGTGGAAATGCATATCAAACGCCTTTTCATAATCTAAAAATCCAAAGCATAATGGCAACTCATATTTATTAGTCCATTCTATTACTTCTCTCAGTTATTGACTGTGAAGCACTGTTCTAAAAACACTTAAATCCAGCTTGTTTTTTTGGTTGGAATCTAAAGTTTACTATAGACAAGTTGTGGTTGTTTTGAGATTTTATGTAGAAATGATAGAAGACTGATAAATCTGTAATTTAATTTATTACCTTTCTTAAATATCAACATCACTACTGCAGTCTTCCATTCTACATCTTTATCATTTAGAAATTTGGTACATAGTTTTACTAACAATTTTATTGTTTCACCTGCTTTTTTTGAAATATCAATAATAATTCCATCATTTCCTGGAGCTTTTCATTTTTTCATTGATTTAATTACTTCTTTCATCTCTTCATTTAAAATGCTCAGCAATTCAGAAGATATAATTGTAGTAGTTTATTCTTTATTATTATATAATTTTTTGTAGAACTTTTTTATACATTTTATAATGTATCCTTCTTTTCAATAATAGTTTCATTTTTTCTTATTTTACCTGAAACATATTTCTTCCAATACCAAAATGTTTTATATTTTTAAAACTTTTATTCTTGTCTATAGATTTCTTTGCCAATTCACAGTTACATTTTTTATATCATTATTAACTCTTTTTCTTACCATTTTACAGAACTCCAAACAATCAGTTTTTCTTAAATGATCATTTAAAAATATTTTTATATTTCTTCTTCTTTTCATATATTTTCTCAGTTGAAAACTTATTGATAAATTAGTACTATTTTGACAGCTATCCTTGATGCAGTTCTTTAATAGAGCATCAGTTATCTTATTGCTTTCAGTTAAGTTTGAACCATTTTAAAAGTCTATCACTATTTTAAATGATTAGTAAGCTTTAATTTGAATTCACTAGAATGGTTCTGAAGATCAAAAATGTCAACTATTAATATTCATTTTTTTTTAGTAGTTTTCACTTCTAATTTTGCATTAATATTCTAATTTATGATCATTTCCTGCTTTGAATCTATTAAGAACATTACAATCTTGAAATACATATTTTCTGTTATTCAAAATATAATATAATTTTTTTATACCTTCATTTGGATGTTTCCTTATTCATTTTTGTTTATTGTTTTTTTCAAAGAAACAATTCAAAATATTTTTTTTTCCCCTGAAAATTCCATAATTCTGTGTCCTCTCCCATTTCTATCATCTTAAATCAAATTTACTTACAACACTTTGCTTACAACACTTTGGTCTTTCAGTCATTTTCCAATTCTGGCATTAAAATTTTCCAAGATGATTTTAAAATCTTTGATGTGATCAAAAGCTTTTTGTATAGTTATATAAAAATGCTCTACTTTTTCATCATAATGAGAACTTGTTGCAGCAGCAACTGAATTATCTGAATTTGATATCTTCCATTCAGATGAATAACTAATATTGTCATTCTGTTTAATATACTATCAATCTCCCTACTTTTCTTCGATTTTTTTATTCATAATAAATCCGATTCTACTTGTACTTATTTCTATCTTAATAGTAAAGTACATGTTCCTTTTTCAAATCATCTCTTCACCTGTTCTTCTAATTTCTAAAAGTCCAACAATGTTCCATTTAGACAGTTCTTCTTTTAATTCATATAATCTTCATTCACTCTAAAGTGATTAGTTAAATAAAAAATCATCATCAAAATGGTAGCCTGGAATATCAATCAGGAAATTCTTAGCACCCTCTTCCTTTAGCTATCTAGCACTGCATTGATTGATGACTTAAAGGTTATAATTTAGTTTTGTCTGTCATGATTGTAATTTTTTATCTTTATATACAATTATTCTCTTGCACATTATTCTGCCTTCAAGAAAATTCATTTATAGTTACTACTGAAAAAAGAAGACATAGTGTTTATTGACCTTAAACTCAAGAGCTAATAAACCGATGGATATTAATGAACAGCCCATCTATGTTCATTTATTATATGAATAATTAAATAATAATAAAGGTTACAATTATAAGAATGTATGGAGTATTTTGTCTTGCTCAATTTTTTTAAGATCTGAAAGGGGAATCAATAAGTCTCTTTTCAATTAACAGCAAACTCCTTTCTGGTATGATGAGTCATTAATGTAATCATTAAATTTGTATAATGCAAATCACTTATTCCATTACAGTGAGTTTAAAATTTACTCATCTAAAAGTAAAAAAAATGCAGACATAAATAATCTTCTAAGAATGGAATTAAGGCATTTTAAAACAAATTTTTGGAATCACATCATCTTATATTTGTAGTTGACTTTGTTTTGTTTTGTCATAAAAATAGTTTTATTTATAATAAAAGAACATAGCTGATGCTAAAATTTTATTTATGATATACTTTGCACATCTATAGTGTCATAAAGGCTAGGAAAATGTTGCATAAAATATTTCAGGGAAAGTAATTAATAAAACAAAAATCAAGAATATATCCTGAAACAAAAAGAATTTAAAAATAAAATATAACCTTTCTAAATAATATGTTTAAATGCTAAGTACTATTTAAGAGCAGTATTAGAATATCTTAAGTGCCAATATAAAATTATATTAGTTAAATTATAAGAAACAGTTAATAGAAAATAAAACTAATTTTATTAATCAAAAAGGGAAGTAGACTATGCAAAATTCATTGTTGTTGTACTCAAACTCATGAAAGTGAAATAACAAAAATATTGTAAATGAAACTAATATATAAAATCATGTGTCCCTTTCAAATTTGTATTAGGGATTGATATAGTTTTATGAATTATTAATTTGTATTTGATAATAATTGGGAGTTTTTGACAATAAATTAAATCAAAATTGTTTTTTTTTTTTAGGGGGTGGGGTATACAACTTTTGGAGCTATTCGTAGCTGTATATTCAATGATTCAAGTTTGAAATTTTATTACTATGTAATTATTGTATGTGTGTGCCCACAGAGAATGCTGAATTAGCTATTTTATCAGCTAAGAAAAGAGGGGATATTATTTTGTGTCTGTAGGTATAGGTTTAATATGTACAATGATTTGTAAATGATATAATTACCAAAAATATAATTTAAATTGTGTAAGAGGAATTTTGGAAAAATCATGACTGAAATTAATTCATTAAAGTCAATGCACATTTTATTTGAATTTGCCACAGCTTAATATTATAAGGCTATTAGAAAAAGATAAAGTAATAAAATTAATTTCTGTAAATTTGAAAACAAAGATAATTGAATGCTATAAAATTTTAATTAAGAGATCTTACAAGTTAATTGGATTCAAATTAGATTTGAAAAAACACTTCGATAGGTTGGGACACTGAAAAACTTTTTATAGTTTAGAAAACAAGCTGTTGATTTATAGTTACAGGAGAGATGGTAGTAATATAAGTTAAAATGTTTAATATAAAGCCACTGGCTAGAAACTAGGCTGGAGATATTGGATTAGTAGGCATTAGATAGAGATTTTATGTACAGGCCTTCTGGCATCCATTGATTACTCTGGCTTGCACTGAGTGACACTACTGTATGGAGAGTTTTATTTGTTTTAATAAAAAAAATGGAAAGATTAATTATTTTTTGTTTCTAGAGATTTGGCTTTATATAACCTTCTGTATTATTAATAGCAAATAGTAAGGAAAAGTTATGAAGTAGTTGTGATCACAGAAAATACAAGTTCAGCATTGGGAAGCAATTTCTATTACATTTTTTCAATAGTTATGAAAAGCAATATCTAAAAGTATATTGCCTAAGTCAACAATATACCATTCAGGCTACTAAAGAAGTTTGCTATTACTGAAAGGGGATTCATTGACTCCTCTTTGAAGCTTTAAAAGAACCGAGCAGGGCAAATTTTTGATGTTCACTCCATATGTTTTTGTCATTGCAACTGTTATTACTTAGTAATTATTCATATAATTAAATGAACATGGATAGGTTGCTCACCAATACATAACAGACAGTATGGTGAGTTTATTTCTTTTTTTACCTCTGAGTTTAAGATCAAAAAACACTGTTTTTTTTTTTTTCAGTTGCCTGATAGTTCTTGACTGAAATATTAATTGAATTTTCTTGAAGACAGGATAAATGTATATATAAACAATTTTTTTCAAAAATAGATATTTACAATTGTGACAGACAAAATTCAGTTATGGTATTTCCAGGAGATTATAGAGTCACCAACTAAGGCAGTAGCTGATGGAAAAAGATGTAAGATGATAAAAATCACCTGATTATGAACCCAGTCTGCTATGCGATGATGACCTTTTACTTAGGTACTTACAGTTGCAGATCCTTGAAGGAATATTATACGAATTAGAAGAACTGTTTAATATTAAATTTTATGGGACTTTATGAATTTAGAAGAAAAGGTGAAGCACTAATTGTTTATAGTGGAAGTACTGGTTGAATGAGATTCATTATAAATAAAAAGAGAATGGCATTGCAGAGATTGATGGTATATCAGTCATTGGCAAGATTACTTGTTCAAATTAATGAAAGATACCAAAAGCAGATAATTCAGAGTTTTGCTCCAACAAATTCTCATTGTGATAGAGAAATAGAGGATTTTCATATTAATGTACAAATTGCTTTTGTCAGACTAAACATTTTAAAATTATCACGAGAGATTTAATATTAGAATTGATAAGAATTGAAAGATGAAAATGCTATAACAAAATTTGGTTTTGGTGTTAAAAACAAGAAAGATCATAGTCTTGTGGAGTTTACAAAAAAAGAAATATGTATTATGAATTAATGGAAATGGATATGAGAGGATCCAAATGAAGATACAACTGCATTTAATTATAATTTGATTAATAGAAATATGTTCTTAATAGATTTAACACAGGAAGTAATCATCAATTAGGAGGATGTAAGATACATATTAATTCAAAAGTAAAAATGGAAAATATTAAGAAAAACATTAACAGTTGATATTCCTAATTTTCAAAAACATGCCAATGAATTTAAATTAGAACTTGCAAATTGTTTTAAAATTATAGTTAATTTTAAAAATAGTTTCACTTTGACTGAAATCAATATGAAAATAGCTGACAATCTATTAAAAACTACAAGGAAAATTGGTGAAACCCCCGCCCCCCAGCAATTTATCACCAAATTTTCCACTGGGTTGAGAGAATATATGGGAGGGGGGGGGAGCAATATAAACATATTTAAAAATATTTTATTGAGTAAAATTAAATATTTAGAGTTTTGTAAAATATTATAATTGTGAATTTGCAAGGAGAGCTATAGAAAAGAATTAAAGGTTCAACAGTATAAAACAATATAAAAAAGTTATTTCTGCAATAAGAAGAAAAGATATAACTTTTAGTAAGAGAGATGAAATCATGAAATGTGTGAAAGAGTTCTATAAAATACTATGTAGTAATAAAAAAGAAGAGAAAGTGTTTTCTACAGTTATTTTATCTTCTGAATTGTCCAGAATTTTAAATAAAGAAGTGAAACATACAAGTAAGTGTAAAAGAGAAAAGTTAAATGATAGAATTATTATTGACATCTTGAAAGAAGCAGCTGAAGAAACAGAAAAATTGTTAGCAAAGTTATATACAAAGTGTCTACTTGTTAAAGATGCACTAGTGATTGGAAGAATATAGCAATATGTATATTTAATAAAAGTGATAAAGAAGATATTAGAAATTATCCGTTTTCCTATCAATTTTATATAAAATCTTTGCTAAGATAAATTACAACTTGCCTGTTATGAACTTTGGATTTTAACCATCCAAAAGAAGTTAGCTTTAAAAATGGTTTTAACAAAATAAATCATATCCAGGCATTGAGTAAGTTATAGAAAGGTCCAATGAATATGAGAAATCATTATGTTTTGGATTTGTATTGCTATGAAAAGGGTTTTTGATTCTATAAGCATTTCTATAGTCAGCAAAGCATTGGATCATTAAATATAGATCCAGGATATTTTCACATTCTGAAGAATATCTCCAAAACTTTTTGCAGCAGTTTTACAAGAAGTAAAATGAGAAGCTAAGTAATTAAAAGCAAATGGAGATTATTTAAATCATCTAGATTTTATAAATGATATCGTTATTATTGCAAATAGTGCTTCAGAATATTAGGAAATATTGCAAAAGTTATCTGATGAAAGTAAGAAATCAAGACCAAAGATAAATGCCAAAAAGATTAAAGTATTGTTCAATGGATTTTTTCAAAAGAAGCCAAAAAAGATCAGCAATCATGAATTAAAAGAAATTAATAACTAGAAATATCTTTGGTTAGATTATTAATATAAATAAGAAACATAATGGATGAAATTAATCATAGAATTAAATTTGGATGGAGTGCTTTTGGTGAAGTAACTTAATATTAAAAAGAAATATGCCTATGTGTTTGAAAAGGAAGATTTTTAAGGTATGTATTTTACAGTTCTTGCTTATGGATTTGCAACTTGGCCCTAACAGAAGAACGATATAGAGACTTAAAACCACTAATGAAATATGGAGATATGTATGTTAGGAGTAACAAGAAATGAAAATGAAATACATAGGCAAGAAAACAAATAGGTATCACTGACACCATTCAAATAATTAAGGAATTGAAATAGATATGGGTTGGTCATATTGCTGGATTTTACGAGATTGTAAAAGGTCTAGAAAGAGATGACATATGAGATGAATCAAATAAGAAAGTTTAGTGGTGTGTTGTGGAGAGAAGTTAGAGATTGGAGTAACTATTAAATTTGGAGAGATCTTCATTTTGCAGTGAATTGATATTGATTGAAAATGATAATATATCATCTTCAGAAATGAATTGCTGAACAAAACCATTATTTGGGTTGTTAATCCCTATCTGAAATATAATTCTTAGATGAAATGAATATGCAGCTGGAAACACCTAGTCAAAAGTCTTATGTATATATTAGAAATTCTTTGCCATCTGTTCTATGCCATAATAAATGAATTCCTGGCTTGAAGCTTAGAAACTGGAAGAAAAATATTACTGTAGAAAGCTTATCTAAATATCATATACTGGATTTATAGGGAATACAACATGCAAGCAATAAAGAATTACTAAGTGAATTCAAGTGATGAAAAGGAAACTAATTAAAATAGTATAAAAATATAGGCCTATAGCATATTTTGAATTGTGAAAAAATGTTTATTATTTTTTCCATGAAATAAAGTATTTTGATAATAAAAACATTGATTATTCATTTTATTTAATGATATATATATATATTAATAAAAACCTTTATAAATTTTTTTTTTAATAATACAAAATTATTAAATTTTGGAGTATCTAAAGTTTAAATTATTATGGGTTTTATAATTTTTTTGGGAGGGAGAGAAGTTACAAAATATTAATTTTGGAAGTACTAAAATCATTATATCTTTTAATGTAGGGGATAATAAAATTGGTTAAGTATATCTCAAAATGGAGAATATTAATTTAATTTTTAAAGCTTAATATTTTCATTTGAAGGATAAGCATCCAAGATACTTATATAAACACTGATTATCAAACTATCTTAAAAATTATAGATGTACTTTTTATATTTGGCAATTTGGAATTTATATATATATGCTAATGATTATTAATAAACTTTAATATTAATTAGCTTAGAATCCGAGTTAGTGTCATTCTTTATTTTTATGTCATTTTGTATTTGTTCTTGAGTTATGTATTTATCTTATATATTTATGAGATTGTATGTTTAATAGTTATTTGAATCCAAGCTATTACACTGAGCCAGAATTCAAGATTATGATTATAGAACCTAAAATTATAGTGACATCAGTTCTTTAAGATGCGAAAAGTTGGTGCTGCCTAAATGATTTCCAAATTATTTGAAAAACAAAATAAGCTGAAGTCATTAAGTAAATGTTTTTAGAGACTGAGTCAGAAAATAGTCTACTTACTATTTTGATGAATAATACACTTGAAATTATATCTTTGACAGTTCAGTTGAGAGTATAATCATCATCAGTTCATTTTGATATCTGTCTATTATAATATATATAATAATATTTACAAAATAATGAACTTCTAATGCACATACCATAATAATCATTTACAAGTTAGATTTTCTATAGTTATTTAATAAACTTAGAAACAAGCTGATCAATTCACCATTTAGATTTAAAAAAAAAAGAATTTACTTTTAGCTGGGTTTTTTTGCAGATCAATCATCATGTTTCAGTGGGGTGAAACACATGAGTAGTGACTTAGCAAAGTCTTGAACTAACTTGACATTCAAATGGCAGTGCATTCTAACCAGCTAATACTTTCAGATGACAATATACATATTACATTTCTGTATTATCTTGTGAAAATGTTATCAGGTTAGATCGAGGCTTTGCTAAGATTATTGTTAATTGGATAGCACATCAATAATTGAAGAGAATTCATTTGTTATTTGACCATGGTATTAGTCAGAGAGGATGTTATTTGCAAGTTTATTAAAATATTTTAGAAAGTGTGACATGAAAAATGACTATTTTGGTATAACCCATTTGGAGTTTATTATATCATAGATATTATTTATTCTTAAAACTACAGTATATATATAATAGCTGTTATTTCCATGATTGTTAAAATTAATAGAATATTTATAGGCAAACATTTATACATACCCATTTTCTATACATCACATGAACATACATACACATTTAATTACATAAAATTTCAACAACTTGAAGATTTAATTATTTATGCTAAGCATACATTAGATGTTCAGAATAATATTCTTGATGATTGAAGGATTCATTATTTTTATTTTTCTGTTTATCTACAAAGTTTTATTTATTTAAAAATATAATGAAGATAATTGAGAAATAACAAGATTAAAAATAGACTTTTTTTTATTCCACGTAATAAATATAAACATTTATATGTAAATAAAGAAAATTCTAATGTATAAACATAAAAAAAACAACAATGTATTTTAGTATATTGACATAAAATCCTTTATTTGGGTAATTATAATTGATCATGATATAACCATAACTTTTGGTGGTTTTATTAAAAAATATCTAGATGGTATGTTATATAAGTTTTCTATTTTTGCTTGTTAAAGTAAAAGGCTGAAATCTTCTCGTGCTTGTGTAAATTTTTTTTTTGTATCAACTATCTTATTGTCATCTGAACTTATAGCAAAGTTTTAATTCTTATACTTTGAATATCATACATTAACTTCTAAAACCATTGTACAGATTAAATAAATGGAAAACAGCAAAATGATTGTGATATTGATATAGAGTTTATTTTAAATTCTTAAATGTAAAACCAATATAGAAATTGTAAGACTTGCTATCATTGTTTTTTTTTTTTTTTTCAATATTATAAGACATTTGGATTTAAACATTTTTTATAAAAGCTTCTTTAGCTCAAATGCTGCATTATTTGACTGTTATATAAAATTATTTGACATGTAGCTACATTTCTAATAATTTTTGAAAAATTCCCATAATCTAATCAGACAAGTGAATAAAGATAATATTTTTTGACTAGCATTGGAAATAAGGTAAATACATACATGCAAGATTTAGTATTTATTAATTCAGTTGAATCTTTAGTAAGTTCATAGCTGTAAAAGACCTTTTAATTACTTGAATGTGATAGAATAATGAAGACTGATGGAAGTTTTGAATTTAGTAAATTATCACTTTAGTTATTTTGAAGTAGCTTTATTTCACAGAGTTGTTGCAGCCTAAGGATTTCAAAGTTCTGAAAAAAGCTGGACCTTGTAGTTGGTTGTCTATTGGTTGTTTTTTTTTTTTTAATGTTTAAGATAAGTTGATTGATATGTAGTGATTTAGAAGAGAGATGTTCAGTGAATGCAAATACCTGAATTTGGGGTAATTGTTCTAAGAGTGTCTGCTGAAAAACAAAGAAATAAAAATATTAAAATAATATATTAATAATTAATAACTTGTGAAGTGATTAAAACTATGGACACCTTAAAAACCAGTAATATTACAATGAGCACTATTAATAAATCTTATTTTGGACATTATAAAGAATCCAAATGATGCTTCAGTATGCAGTAATAATATAGCGACCAACATTATTTCAACTAACTTTGATTAATATAGGACTTTTGTAAAAAATTTAATGTTTTAAAGATTGGATTATTGATCAATTAGATTTTGTGACTAATCTTCATCATTCATCATTACTAGAAGTCATCACAAACTATTGTTAGTTTTTGGAATTAATTATATAAATAATTGAAAAAATGAATTAAAGTTTAATAAAATAATACAATATATTCATAAGAAGTTGTATTTCATGATTATTGTACAATTGATGAATACAATAGCTTCTGACCTAATTAAAATTTCAAAAATAATTACATTGGCAAAATCTTAAGAAGATAATATTGAATGTGATTATTTTTTCTATTAAATTCTTTGATGCAGTCCAGCATTTGATTGCAAAGTCATCTGATAATAATTTGGTATATATTATTTCAAACATCTTAATAAAAATGTTAGAGATTGTTTAGATTTTGGAGTGGATTGCTAATGTACACAAGTTGATTGTATACATTTTGTTTTATAGTAGTTTTTTCATTTGAGATATGCTTGGAAATATGAAATAAATTTATTATATGTGAAGTTAAATTATAATTTTTTATTGTGAAACAAGTAAAATTGGTTAAATATTGGAGTTAAAAAATTGTTGATAAAAAACATTGATTATAGGCTATAGTGGAAGATATATGACATTTTATTGGCTTATTTGTTGTTAACGGTATGAATTCTATTACACATGTAATCTAGAATTGAAATAATGATTTAAAAATAAAAATATAGATGATGATTCGTCAACAAACAGATTTTTAATGCTCTAACCCCTTTCATTTCAGACACAATAGAATTGGTCTTGGAATAAAAAATTGTAATGCTGTTTCCAAAATATAATGAATAATAAATCACGAAAGGTAATTTTTAAATTAAAGTTAAGAGTATTAAAAATCATCTTTCAGATGGAATATATGTTAGGACATGGATGAATAAGTAGACTGATAATGCAATAATGATAATAATAAATTCATTAAATGAGTGATTGTTATTGAAATAGTTGATAAATACATAGATTTATTATCTAGTATTGTAAAGAGTAAATTTTATGCAATGGATATAAGCATATTTGTGTGATACCCTTATAAATGTCTAAAATGACTAATGTGTTATCAGAAAAGAGACTTATTGGTCTATATAATAAATTGTGAAGAATAAGTTATTGAAATTAATTGAACATTACATTTTTTTATTTGTGCTGAGAATATGTAAAGTAAAAGATTGCGTATAAAAATTCACAAAGCTGAAATTGTAAAAGTGCTACCGTTTCAAAACTTGCTATATTGCCTTGTGTTATTTACTTAGCTGATGCAGTTTTGATAATGTTACATTTTACTGAATTTGATAAATTATCAAATATGCAATATTTATTATTATATATAATGCAAATAAAAATATAGCTATTTTATAAAAGAAAGTTTATTGAATTACACAAAAATTATGAATATAACACTATTAAAAACATACTTTTTAATTATAAACCACCTAATTTAAATAATAATAATAATATTATAAATAATAATAGCAGCTCTAATAATAATAAAAAATAGATTAAAGTATTAACATAAGATGGTCAAATAGTAAAAATCTTGACAATTAATAGGTAATTATAAAATAAAAGATATGAAGTATGAAAAAAAAATTGTATATAAAATTGTGAAAATGGCCGTATGATTTATTATGGATATACCGGGGAAACAATTAGATGAAAAAGCAAAGAACAATAATGCAATTAATAGAAATTATAAATCTGCCTTATATATTCATTATTTAAAATACTGACAAAATAGATTGTGTAAAAATATAGAAACCTTAAAACTATATTAAAGAATCAATTAGAAGGAATATATATATGAAACCATTTATATTAATTACAACAAACATAACTATATGAATAAATGTAAAACATTAGTTACTTTAACTGATTGTTGATTAATGATAAATGAATGGAAAATTGGTTCTAATTAAATTGGTTCTAATTAATTTTATATAAAAGAGATAGATGTGTTATGCATGCACTGTAAATTGAAGTTGTAAAATAGTTCCAACACATTGAAAAGAACAAAATAAATATTTTCAGAAAAGAGCTTTTTCGTATTATTTTTATTATATATATATATAATTATTACTGTTATATATAGATATTTTATTTTATATTCGAATCCCTTATATTACATTATATATGTGCAGGTGTGTGTAAACCTGTACAGTGTATTCATTTATATTATAGTGTGATTTATTTAAATATATAAAAAAGCAGCATAATGGATTAAATTTCTTTCCATTTTTGATGATTATTATAAATATATTTTTTCACAGTTAATTAATATTAAATTAGATTTTTTTTTTTTTTTTTTTTAGTGATTATAAAAATTATCTAATGTATACTTATCTTAAAGTTCAATATGGTTGAGGAAAATTGTGAAAGTAGAACCCTGTTCAATCAATTTCAGAATTATTCTTATCATCAAAAATTGTTACTTCTTAATAGTGTGAATATGATTACTAAAGAACTGAGTAATAGTTTTTTGACTTGTGAAGAAATCAGAATTATATATATCATTATCATTATTTTTAACTATTATCAATCCATTGCAGAATAAAATCTCTCCATGTTTGCTGCAGATTATTCAATCCATAGTTTTTATTCACATCATTCTAGCAAACTTTCTTTTCCATCCATTTCAAAATAGCCTTTTTTTAATCTTTTATAATTCAGTTTAAGACTATTAATTTATTATCATCTTTTCTAACATTATCTCCAACCCAGAATGACATAATAATACTTATGTGTTGTCTGTCTCCAGATCTACTTAAAATGCTCAATATAAATATTTTCAAATTTCATTGGGTAATCCAAAGTCTTTATATTTCTTATCTATTAAGTGTCTATATATATATTATATATATTATGGAAAATGTTTATTTTAAATAAATGCTAAAACATTTAAATCATTTTCGATGTCTTGGCTTTTTTTGGTATAGCAGTTTTAGATTTTTTCGCTGGAACTGTTTTTGATTTTTGAGAAGTTGCCTTCTTTGGTTCCTTTTTTCTTATTTTCATATGAGGCCTTCTGCTTTTTAGGTTTTGAAGAGTTTGGTTTACTGGTTCTTGTTTTCTTAATGACAATACTTTTCTCAGCTTTCCTTTCACCTATGTGGAATGAACCAAATATTTGTTTCACCTCAAATAGAAACTCGGGAAAAATTTATTTGATCAAGTTAAAGATAAGATTTATAGGATATTCCATGTGATCTTTCTATCCCTAAATTTATGTATATTCATCCCATAACTTTGTTCATGCCTGCATTTACTATATATGTAAAGAAATATTATTTAATTTAAATAAATTATGAATTCATTACAAAAGAGGAATCAGACAATATAATGTATTATTGAATAATACATTATAAATATTTTAAATAAAATTGTGTAATAAAGCAAAAAAAAAAAAGAGAGAATCTATTAAAGTTATGATGTAGCTTTATTATTGAGATAGTATAATAAATTCTAATAAAGGAGTGGCAAACAATGGTATACTAGCATCATTAATGACCACATGTTATTGCTTTATTAAAGAAATAAATAAAATAAAAATAACATGTGAAAATTAGTATATTATTTACAATTATGTATTAACTTAGTTATTATACAAACTTAACAATAATACATATACAATATTAATCAGATGATTTGATATCTTAGCATTAAAGTATATACTATCATAATTATTTCTTATACAGAAACTATGTCTATTTTGAGCTTGAATATTTAATCTAAATATTAATTCAATATTGTTGCTAAAATTTACTCTATTCTTGATAAATCTATTAATGTGTATTTATACATATGAAAATATTTTCTTACAAGATTTTCTTCTTTTAATATAAATAAATAATGAGCTCAAAAAGAGCATAAATCTTATATTTATATGGATAATTAGATAGGTGTGGTTGAAAAATTATTTTGTTTCATGAATTAATCAAATTTTAAAATGCAAGAAAAGAGAAAAACTTGCATAAGACATAGATTCAATATAAAATTTTCAACTTTTTATTATTTGATATATATGAAGTCTTTGTTATTTAAGAGTAAGATTTTTATAATATTATATAAAGCAAACAAAACAAACAGACTCTCAATTTATATAGATTTTATAAATAAGTTAAAGAATTTAATGCAACTCATTGTCAGAGCTGAAAATATTACTAATAGACATCATAGGTTAGTGAGACAAATTGGATGGATTGTGAGGAAAGATTGAAAGCGTTTAAGAGTTTTTTATTCTGGTTCTGGTGATAGAAGCAAACATAATAGAGTAGGTATTGTTTAAGTCCAAAATAATAAGTGTTCATCAGTAATATTTGTTGGTTTTAAATCTTATATTATTAATAGCAGTTTTAAGAGAGCTGATGATTATTTAAGTGTTTATGCTAACTGAAGATTATGATGATGTTGACGAAATAGAAAGTATGTCTAAAAAAATAAAAGAATAAGAATATTTGTGCAATGCTAATGGAGAAATAGAAGTTATAGTAGGGCAGAGATAAGATTATAAAATTATAAATATGTTATGAATGGGAACTAAGAAATAATAAAAGTGAAAGATTAATAAGTTTTTGTAAATAAAATAAACAGTAATTATATATACAAAATAATATTATATAGTAATGTGGAAAGCTTCAGTTGATATCCATAGAATTCAGTTGGATTTTATATTGATTTTATATAAATTCTAATTACAATTTAATAATTGTAAAATTGAAATTATAATGAAAAGAACAACCAGGAATGAAATGGGCTATTGGGAAATTGAAAGTTGAATTGTAAAGAAAATTTTTCAAATTTATGGGATAAAATAAGAGTAAATGATAGAATTAATTCAAACTAACAGTAGGAATTGTCCAAAGAAGCTTTAAAAAAAAGTTGTATTACCAGCAGATTATTAAAGAGGTAAAAGAAAGCTTTCATTTGTTTTAAGATTATTAATGAAGTGATAGAAAAGAAAATGAAAAAATGTATTGATGTAATATGAAATGTAAAACTTCTAAAGCCAGGAAAATGTGACAAGAAGGAGATTATAAAAAGAGAGAAAGATACATTTGTTTAGTTTTGAGCAGAATAAAATTAAAAAGAGGAGTGTAGTTTCATAAGTGAAGGTTTTAAAGAAAAAGTTGATAGTGGGAGAGATATTGAAAAGAGAATAGATTTTTTTTTAACATCGAAATCTCATTTGAGAGATTTCATTTGAATTTTAGAATATTGCAGAACATTTTTAACCATGTCTTTTGTTATACTTACAAAGGATCCATACTCCATTTCCAAATAGTAAATTTATCAAAATAGCAGTTCTATATAAAATAATTTAGTTGAAATAGTTATATTCCTATGATGAAATAGCTTTATCTCTAAACTTGGTAAATGAATCAGCTACTGCATTGAAGACTGTGTTAATCCGCAAACAAGTAAACATCAAAACCAAAAGTTACTAAAGATTTTTTTTTCCTTTACTAGCTGATGAAATACTTATTTTTTTTTTTTGACATTAGTAACTAAAGTCATTCAAAATATTAATAACTTTCTGTAGATTATATTTTGAAGTGATAATAATAGTACAGTTATTAGCATACAGTAAATGTAAAAGCTAAGAATATAAAGTTTTTGTTTTTAATTGGTTCTAGATAAGAATCTCATAATCAAATTTATATCATATTTTGATGCTTGTTTTATGAAACCACTTAAAAATTGGTTTCAAAGATTACTGTTAAAGAAATGGAAAACACTTTACTGTTTAGCACCAGTTTTCATTTCTCTTATTACACATTTTCAATTAATACAATATCTCATGTAGCATCTATACACTATCAATAAATTCTGTAGTTATCCCTTTATTTTTAAGCCTTGAACAGAAATCTTTAAATGCTTTGATTAAATCCATAAAATCAGTACATAAATGGCACATTTGTTTATAACATTTTTTTTTATGATCTTCATCATCATCATCAACCATTATCAATCCACTGCAGGATGAAGGTCTCTCCAAGTTTAATCCATCTTCTCCGATCTTTAGCTTCTCTTCTCCACAACACCCCTGCACATTTTCTTATTTCATCCATCCATCTCACATGTGGTCTCTTTCTGGGTCTTTTACAATCTCTTGGAATCCAGTTTAAAATTTCAATTGTCCATCTATTATCATCTCTTCTAGCAATATGTCCAGCCCAACTCCATTTCAATCTTTTAATTTTTTCAATAAGGTCAGTAACACCTGTTTGTTGTCTTACCCATACATTGCGTTTTCGATCTCTTCTTGTTACTCCCAACATACATCTCTCCATACTCCTTTGAGTGGTCTGAAGTCTCTGTATTGCTCTTCTTAATTCTTGAAAACCATAATGAGTTTTTGATATCTATTCATTTATTAGAAAAATAACATTCTATTATAATTTGTCAATCATTTCTTTTCTTTTTACTTTTATAAATTAGTACAATAGAAGCATCATTAAGATCAGAAAATATTACTTCATGGATCCACATATTCCTAAAAAAATCCAGTAGTTTTTGATTTAACATTTGGACTATCATGTATTATAAATAGCTATTTTTCCAAATCTAAATGAGTCATTGGATGGATATGTTATTAAATAAAGTCACAATTCTATCTTTATTTAAAAGATAAAACATACTCTATTTGTTTTAATATTTATTTATAAAGGAATATTGTCCAATAATTTAAGAAAAATATGGAGTCTTTTTTTTTTTAGGTCCACATTCTAGTTACATCTTATAAGAGATCTAAAGTGTTAACAATCATCTTAAGATTTTTTTTTTATATATACTTTTAATCTACCAATCATTTTTAAATATTCTTCTCAGATGATGACCATCTGTCTTTGATCTCTAAACTACTTATGAAGCTCCATATATTATTTTTTAATCCAGCAGAAAATGACATATTTTCTTTCAATCGAATAATTAATAATGCAATTAATGTCAAAGAAAACTTTAAAAATTGTAGCACAACACTGATAAAATAAGACCGTATACCATTGTGCAAAATAATTTTAATATCATTAGCCTTTTATAAAATACATCCAGAAATTTTAAGAATAAAAAATAATAAATTTACTTTTTTAATTAAAATTTTCCCCTCCAGTCTTAAATCTTGACAACCCCATAATTGCGAGGGATGTCTTTTATTCTGGTCTTGAAAAATCCACTTCAAATTTCATTGCATAAACAACTACTCCACTATAAGGAAAAGGACAATGAAATCCTAAATAGAATTTTCAAAGCTTATAGTCATTTGCCAAAGAAATGACTATCGTAATACAGTATCAATGTGGTCTTCTAACTTATCCCCATTTATGTGTTTTCAATGTTGAAAACTTTTAAAAACATTTTACATACTCATTCTTACTTGCACATAAAAAAAATAACAATGAAATAGGGGAAAAAGGGAAGATTGGAATATCAGAATTGTTATACATTTAATTAATAAATGCCATTATAATTGCACAATCACCCAATTCCATTGTTACAATTAGGACTAAGAGATATTCAATATTATGGGAAGCTTAAGCTGATTGGACTCCACATTGACCTAAGCAATCAGTAATGTAGTAAGGTAAAAATATAAGTGTGAGAGAGAGAGTGAGCACATGAAAAGAGAGAGAACTGTATCAGAAAAATTTTTAAATTCAGTTGAAACGCCATCATTTCATAGCATCATTTATGGCACCATGACTGAGACTGATTATTCTAAGTTAACCTTTATACCTTAAGATTATTTTATTTTTCAATTATGAACCTTTTCAAGTCTGAATCCTGCACTCAGCATTTGCTTCATATTTTTACACATATAAAATAGTCTCTCTCTCTGTTAGTTATAATTCTGGAATTCTTGTATAGTATAATCTTAGAGATTTTTTAGATTCTTTATAATTTCTTGGCCTACTAATAAGTGTGTGTCTATTATTAAAATATGCATTTGAAAGAAATAATGTCCAGAAAATTTGGATAATATTGGTAATATTTTTTATGCAGTTTTGATTGAACTTAACTAGATTATTATGTAACTACTGAGGAAAAGTGTGAATAGTTTTGACTTTCCCTTTCTAGTTAAAATTAATTTAGCCTGATCTATATTTGATCAACAGTATGAGAGATAATCTAAGTTATAATAAATTTTTTCTCCAGAAATGAGCAATGGTTAGACAATTATTACTTTGTTATATATAAAAATTTACTGTCAAGTATGCAAGAACATCATGAAAAATATCTCTTGGATGAGCCTGAAAGCATAGGAAGAACACTGTAAATTAATTGATTTGGTATTGATAAAATTTCAGTCAGAAAATAAAATTATTCCTGCAATTACCTTATCTAACATAGCATCTATTTTATCAGAAGGTGACTTTGACAATTTAGAAGTCATAAGATCAAATCTTGAAAGTCATTGGTACTGATTTACATAATAATTGTTTTTGTCATGGACTGGTATAACAAAAGAAATCATGACACTTGTTTGTTTATATAGTCCAGAAATTTTGTTTTGTGTTACTTTTTTTTGTTATTATTGTTTAGGATTGGTAAAATCTTTGGTTTAATTATATTTGAATGATAATATTATTAGTTTTGTAATATTTTTTGTTTGTTAACAATAATCTTATTCTTCATATTAGAGCCATCTCTATAAACATATAGGAGTTGTATATGTTTGTGGTATCTTTGATGAGTAGTATTGTTTTTGTTCTAGCAATTTTTTTTTTACTTATATTCAAATACCCTTAGTTATTGAGTTTTAGATAACATTTTTGTCTACAGCATTTATAACTAAGGGAATTATTTGTATACATATATATCAACATCATTTTCAACAATTATTGATCCAATATAGGATGAAAGTCTCTCCAATTGTAATCCAGTTTTTTCATTCTTAACATTTTTTTTCATAACATATCAACAAACATCATTATTTCATCAATCTATTTCACATGCAGTCTCTTTATAGATCTTTTACTGTCTCTTGGAATCTTTTCTAGAAGTATATCTAGCCCAGTTTCTTTTTACTCTCTTAGTTTTTTCAATGATAGCTGTGATATTTGTTTATTCTGTCACCTATATATTGCATTTTATTTTTGATCTCTTCTATTTAGTCTTAACTTACATTTCTTTACATTTCATTGTCAGAAGTCTCTGAATTGCTTTTCTATTAAGTTTCAGATCATAACTAAAAACTGGTAAACACATCTGTTAAAAACTTCCTTTTCAGGCATCTAAACATATTTCCTTTTAATATTAAATTATTTCTATCAAAGTATTCCATCCAAGTTTAATTGTATTATGTTTTCATTTGTATTAATAATCTGATGTAGATATTTATAGTTAGTAACTTCTTCCATTTTGTGATTATTAATTTTTATTTTCTTTTTCTGAGAAAATCCATTGAGCACTATTAGCATTTATCTTTAGTCCTATTTCTTATTTTCATCTAATAGCTTTTTGCAATATTTCCTAATACTCTGAAATATTATTTATAAAAAGTTACTTTATCTAAAAAATCTAAATGACTTAAATAATCCCCATTTATTATCTTAGCTTTTCATTTTAATCCATAGGATACTTCTTATAAAACTGCTGCAAAAAATTGTGGAGATATGGAATCATTCTATTGTACACCCATCTTAATGTTAACTCTTTTGATATAACTATGTAATCTAATAATTTATATTGTATTTTGATAAGTATTTTTTACAATATGACAATATCTTGAATCTATATTTTGATGAACCAATGCTTTAATTACCATTAAAATGTTTGCCTTTTCATAATAGACAAATGCAAAACATATAGAAATTCATATTTATTGGTCCTCTGTAACTCCTCTCAATACCTGGCTGTCAGCCACTTTGCTAAAACCACTTTTAAATTCAGCTTCTTTCTTTAGTTGGTTAAAATCCAAAGTTTGCTGTAAAACAAATTATAATTGACTTAATAATGGTTTTATATAAAATTGATAGAAGACTGATAGGTCTGCAATTTCTAATATCTTTCTTTATTACCTTTTTAAAATATCAATAGTATTACAGCATTCTTTCAATCATCTGATAAAATTTTATCTTTCAAATATTTTGATATATAATTTTGTCCACAATTTGTCTGTTTGTTTCACCTGTTTCTTTTAAGATATCAGTTTTAATTCCATTTTCTGGAGCTTTTTCCTCTGTGGCTCTTATTAAATGTCTCACTTCTTCATTTAAAATGCTGGGCATACAGATATAATAACTAGTGTATATATACTTTTGTTTTTTATTACTATATAATTCTTTACAGAACTCTTTCATCTATTTCATGATGTCATCTCTCTAACTTTCCAATACGTAAAATGTTGATTTATACTTTTGAGACTTTTATTCTCTTCTGTAATTTTTCTTTGCTAATTCATATATTAAAATTTTGTGAGTGTTAATATGTGTAATAAAGAAAATGGAAATGAATAATATAAAATATTCATATTCTCAATCCAAGATATTTATGATTGGCCTTTATAATTGCATTTTGGTACAAAGATAAGATAGCTGCTCTTTTCAAAGTCTATCATGGGGCTTGGATTGAGAGTTTCTTCATAGTCAATAAAAATAACATTGATTTAATATAACAGTATAGCACATGTGTAGCTATTGATTACTGTCTGTTTAGAATTATAGTTTGAAACTGTGCTAGTAAATATCTTAGTTAATTATATTAATTATATTTTATATCTTTATTAATTTTTTTTTGTACTATTTTACAAAACTCTAGATATTTAATTCTTCTTAATAAATCTTTTTAAAATTTTTTTATATTTCTTCTTTTCTCTGTACATTGTCTTGTCTCAGTAGAAAAGTTACAGATAAATTGTCGCTTTTTGTCTCAGTTATCTTTCTTATAGTTCTTATTGATTCACTTAAGTCTGAACTCCATCTTTTAAGTTTTGTTAATATTTTAATATGATTTGTATGTCCTAATCTAAATTTATTGGAGTGATTTTGAAGGTTAGCTATAACAACTGTTAATATTGTTTTTTAAAATAGATTTTAATCTCTATTGTACTAACACATATCTTACATCTCACTAATCAATGATCACTGCCTGTGTTAAATCTAATAAGAATTATATAATCTTACATATTTACTGTTAGTCAAAATACAAAGGATGCTTTTATGACTATTTCCTTTTGGCATTTTTCTCAAAGAAATAATTCATAATTTACAAGGGCTTTTTTTATTTCATTGAATTCCACAAGTATATCTCCTCTCTCTACTATGTAATCAAATTTGTCCACATTAATTTTAATCATTTACAAATTCTAGCCTTAATGTCTCCTGTGAAAAATTTAAAATGTTGTTTAATCTGATCAAAAGTGTTTTATATATCCTCATAAAAATCCTCTACTTTTTCATCACATTGAGAACTTGTTAGGATATAAACCTTAATTATCTGCATTTGGTATTTTTTATTTATTTGAATAATAATTTCCATGCACTTGTTTTTTCATTTTATTTATAATTTGTTTCAGTCTACTTGTGCTTCCAATATTTATTTGTGCAGTTATAGTAAAATACATGCCACTTTTTAAGTTGTCTCTTGACACTTTCTTCTATTCCTACGATGTTCCATTTTAATATTAGACAATTTTTCCATTTCATGCAATTGTTCTTTGAAATTGATTTTCTATTATAAGTACTTAAATAAAAGGTCATCATCAAATGACAGCCTGGGTCCATAATTGGGATTCTTAGGATCCTCTTCATTGGTTGATGATTTTATAACTTTCTAGTAGTAAAATCCATATTAGTTTTGTCTGTCATGATTGTAAATAAAACAGGCAAAACTCTCCGTACAGTAATGCCACTCAGTGCAAGCCAGGGTAATCAATGGATGCCAGAAGGCTTGTGCATAAAATCCCTATCTAGTGCCTACTCATCCAATATCTCTGCCACAAGCCAGAAACTAGTCTGGGAATATTGGATGAGTAGACACTAGATAGGGATTTTATGCATAAGCCTTCTAACATCTATTGATTACTCTGGCTTGCACTGAGTGGCACTACTGTATGGAGACTTTTGCCTGTTTTAATAACAGTTATGAGCAAGCATAAGAAATGGTGATCATGTGATGTTTGATGATTGTAAATATTTGTTAAATAAAAAAAGAGATCATTTTACACACATATTAATCCAGCCTTCAAGAAACTCAATTGATATTCCAGAGAAGAACTATCAGGCAACTGAAAAGAAAGACTTTGGTGTTTCTTGATTTTAAATTCAGATATAAAAAGCCAATAAACTTCCCATACTGGCTGATGCATGTTGGTAAATAGCTCTTACATATTCATTTATTATACAGTAACATAGTATGTAACAGCTGCAACACTAAAATGTATGAAATGGAAAGTAGAAATTTCTCTTACTTAGTTTTTTTTAAGGCCTTAAACAAGAATCAAATAATCTTTTAGTTGATATCCATCTCTTTTCTGAACTCTGTATATATATATACAGTATTCATATTATTTTTTTGGTGACCATAATTCATAAAAAAATTTTCAGGTGAAAGTTAATTGCCAAAAGTATTCTAATGCTCTTTTGACAAGACCATTTAGTATATGTTGATTATTTAGGCTTATAGATTTATTTCTGGAGTGAAGAGAAGAAAATTAATGCACAAGATTAAATGTAAGCTAAAGGAGTTATGTGCTACTTTCATTTTCTCCATTTGTATAATTCTGCTTAAAAAAAAAATTATAATTCTGTTTTTTTTTTTAAGGGAGAACAGCAAAAGCTTTAATAGAGGAAATTAATCATAGAATTAAACTTGGTTGGAGTGCTTTTGGTAGAAATAACTTGATATTAAAAGGAAATATGCCTATGTGTTTGAAAAGAAAGGTTTTTAACAAATGTGTTTTACCAGTTCTTACTTATGGATCTGAGACTTGGACACTTAATAGAAGATCAATACAGATACTTCAGACCACTCAAAGAAGTATGGAGAGATGTATGTTGGGAGTAACAAGAAGAGATCGAAAACGCAATGTATGGGTAAGAGAACAAACAGGTGTTACTGACCTCATTGAAAAAATTAAAAGATTGAAGTGGAGTTGGGCTGGACATATTGCTAGAAGAGATGATAATAGATGGACAATTGAAATTTTAAACTGGATTCCAAGAGATTGTAAAAGACCCAGAAGGAGACCACATGTAAGATGGATGGATGAAATAAGAAAATGTGTAGGGGTGATGTGGAGAAGAGAAGCTAAAGATCGGAGATGGATTAAACTTGGAGAGACCTTCATCCTGCAGTGGATTGATAATGGTTGATAATGATGATGATGATGATGATTTTGCAATGACTTTATCACTCGATTGATCATATTTATTGATAAAATGGGACATGTTAGGATTTTTGAAAATAATTTTTTTAAAATCATATCTGATGTAGGTATTTTTTATTTTATGAAATCAGAAAGAAGAAAAAAATCCATTGATACAATTCAAGCAGATATTGAAGAATATATCATTATTTTACTTTTAATTATGAATATTAGTGGGGTAATTATATTTAAAAGATTTTTATCTTTCAAATTTTTTCATAAAATTTTATCACATTCAGGGTCACAATTTGGCTTTAAAATTAACTTTGCTAATAATGTTGACATTGATTCTGGAATTTTTATTAGTTCATGCTGTTTTTAGTGAAAAATATTCTTTATTTGGGAGTTATTGTTTCTGGAGGCAAAATATGAATTTTATTCATATAGACCAGTGGTCTTCAACCACCAGGCCGCAGAAGTTTTTTGCTGGTTCATGCTAGATTGGCAAAAAAGTTTGTAATAAGAAAATAATAAGATTTTAAACTTTTAATTAATATAAACAATTTTTATTTATTTTTTCATTGCACTTTTACCTGATTAAAAAAAAAGAAACAGAACAAAGACAAAATCTAATCAATCATACATAAATTAATTTGTTTTTCTAGTTATCACAGATGTTTAAAGGGGGGGGGGGATAGAATTAAATTTTTTATTACTTTTCTAAAAAAGTTCAAAATTTAAAAAAAAAAAGTTTTTTATTTTACAAACTCCATATATATATAACTTCATCTAAGGCTAAGCTGTTTACATCTTTAAGAAAATTTATCTATAGACTTCTGCCAGTTTGCGAAACCTTATCCTTATTTTTACTGGTCCGCAGGCATGAAAAGGTTGAAAACCACTAATATAGACATTGCTGAATCAAGTTGGTGAAAATTTGGGCTCATCTATCTATCAGTAATATCTGTTCTATTTTCCTTAATACTGTATAGTTATTTACTTTATAAATGTCTATTAATGAAATATCATAATCTTTCAATAGTATACTCTTAAAAACTGGTTTATATATCCTTTCAGTTAGGTAGTTTTTTTTATTAATATTAAACTTTTGAACTGTTCCCACTTGGTGTATTCTTTTGTAATTTTATCATATCTCCACTTTGTATATCAGCACTTTTTTTGCTTCCAAAATTTGATCCACACGGATTCAAAATATATATTCCAATAACTTTACAGACATTCACCAATTTTTTTTTTTGTTTAAATTTTTTTACTTTATCAGATTCAAAAATGTTTGACATCATATTCAACATTTCAACCATTACAAATGCCAAGTGTCTTCTAAAAAGTATAGCAAATAAAAAGCAAATATTTTAAACATCTAATCTTTTATTTACATTAACTATTAATGCTATACATATATTTCGTTACCAATTCTTACTACATTTATAAAAAGGGTGCATTAAAATTAAAACTATCTGCTGAAATATTGGGCAGTAGATTGTGTTAATGGTTTTTGATTCTAATAATGTTTTTAAAGAAGAAATTAATGAATATTTGTGGAGTCCATTGGGACATATATATAGTGAATATTATAATTTCATGAATATACTTCACAGTATTTAACTTCATTGATTTTACCAACTCCAGCAAATTATTTAACAGATTTTAAACATCAGCATGGAAAAAAGTTATTTTGTTGGAGATTTTTATGAATTTTAATATTTTTTATATAGTTGTACAATGGTTTTTTTTAAAGCTAAACTAATATTTTTCTAAAATTATTGAAAATTGATTTCTGGAAAATATTAATCATAGTTTTTTTTTTTTCATATATTATAGCATCAGCCGGGACGCGAACCCACAACTGTCTGCAACCAACTACTTGTTTGCAAGGCAGTTGCGATGACCTCTCGGCTAACAACCCTTAACAATTATTAATCATAGTTTTATAGCAAAATCTTCAAATAATGTGTTTGTTTTTAAAAGTAAAATTGAAATTTTCCATGCTCTAGTAGATTGGCAATTTTCTTAAAAACATTCATATTCTTCAACTCTCACTTTGAATATGCAAAAATATTTATAAACTTTAACTGTAAAGCTTTCACTTTCAATTGGCAGGCAATCTACACAGCATGCAGGAAATAACAATTTTGCATTATCTGTTAACTACAATTTTTATTAATGATGTCTTATTCTAAAAGCTTTTCTACATTCCTCCAGGCATTAATATTACTAATTCTTTTGTTATTATTAAATATACTTAAAACTTCCATTCCATTGCATATATTTGAAACATATGGATAAAAGCATTAATATTATAAAAAGTAATATATATATATTCTATTCTATTTTTTGATATTTCAATTTGTATGTCTACTTTTCATTAGACAGACATAAAATATAAAATTCTTATTTGTGATTTTCTGGGTGCAAATTAAAATTTTGATTCATAAATATTCATTATTAATTTTAAATTATTTGTTCAAAAATTTTTTGGTTATAGTGCACACACAAAAAAGCTGTTTTGCAATTAAAAATAAAGTTTTTTCATCATTTTTGATTTTTGACTTTACACACATTGACAATTGTTACTTCTGAGAATTATTAAATCACTTGAAAATGTATATTACAATGTTGCCACATCACTTATTTTATCATTTAAACTATCCAATTTAAAAAAATTAGAATTCTGTTTCAAGATCTTTATTAAATGTATATTTCTAGTTGTAATAATTTTCTATCAAAAATTAAAATGTTAAAACTATAATTATATGCAATGCAGATTGGCAGTCTGTATTGATGTAGAAATGAAAAGAAATAACTATCTTACTGTCTACAAATCTTTATTCACATGTGAGCGTATTGCCAATCAAATTTTCATCAAATGACAGAAATAGTGAAAATTCAGTTCCTGTTTTTTTTTTTTTTGAAATGCAGAAGCTAGAAAACACACACCATAATAGAATCCAATGAAGCTAGTGTAATGACTGTATTTTTTAGATAAGATTGCTTGCTAGCATGAGGGAGCTGCTCACTGAACTGAATAATGGATTAAGTACAAGGTAAATTATGTTCAGCTACAAGAGTCCCACATCTCTATGAAATTTTATGTCTTAAATCTAGTTACATCTTTTATAGAGATTAATTATTTTTCTTTAATCTGCAAGCAGAGGCACATCAACTGTCACATAATTGGACTAATTTAACTTTTTTGTTAAAATGGTAGAAAATTTAAAAATGAACTGAGTAACAATGTTGTCTCTCAAAATGATAATTAAGGTCAGCCTAAATTATCACTCAAATAATTAATTCCAAAAATTATTCTCATTTCACTGCTAAGATTGTGATCCCCCCCCCCACTTTTTTTTTCATATGGTTTAGTTAATTAATGATATCTTTCTAAGTTCTAAATCATTTACCTATTATCAAGAATTTACAATATAATATTATAATATGTACATCTTATATGTTACAAATATTTACATATAATTTTTAACTATTATTATATAATTTTATTGATTTTTAATATTGGAAAGATGTTAAGTTTACAAGTTTTAATAAAATAGATTGTCAGATTTTTAATAAATTAGCTTGTAGTTTTTTTTTAAACACAAGTCTAAATAAGATCCTCTTATTGCATCTTGTTCTGCAACTTGTGATGCTTGAACTTACCAGCAATCAAACCATTTGATTATTTATGTTATCTTTCTTTAGATCCCTTGTGATCCTAATTTGAATTGTCACTTAAGGCTGGAAAATTGTTAAAATCTAATAAACAATTGTTATCATGTAAACATAGACTAAAAAGAAGAAAACTTAAAATATTTAATAAAACTCATGGAAAATATATCAATATAAAATCATAGTAAAAAAAAATCATAGATTTTAATTTTACAAAAGCTTCAAGAAAGAAAAAAAAAAATGTGAATAATAGTTATTTTAAAGCATAGCTCAATAAATAAAAGCACAAAATTAAATATATTTTAATTTTTTTCATAAGTGTTGGAACATACACATGTAGCTTTTTAAGGGTTTCCAACAAAACAAAAATTAATATTCCTCCATATTTACAAAGATCTGAGAGATCATTTTATAAATAAAAAAAAATTTTAAACAATTTTTTAAAATTCTCTTTTTATAGAATAATATGGATATAAACAATTTACTAACCAAAACTTAATTACCCAAACTTCTTAATCTTTATAGCCACATATTAAAAAACTGAAATTTAAGGAGCCATACACTGAGATTAGAATGACAAATTTAGTTTTAATTTTTTATTATAATTATTAAATTAACAGTATCAGTTTTGTTATTTTTAATAATAGAGAATTTACGTCTATAATAGTGAAGCAAGATTTTTTAGAATTTGATTAATTTTTTTGTTTTATAACTTTTTCAGTTTTATTTATTTGATAATATTCTCTTTCTAAATCCTTCACAAAAAAAGAACCTATTTTAATTTTTTTTAAAGTCTTTATTTTCTTATCTTCTTTTCCTTTTTTAAAGATTGTATTAGTTCTATATATTGGATGCAGTGATATAGAATGATATTGTAAACATATCACAACAGTTATATCTATAGCAAAATATTATTTCAAATTACAGAAAGCAATCAAACTACTCATATCTACTATACTGAAAATTTTACTAATGTATAAAAATAATTTATCAGAAATTGTTTTTTTATGACAAAAATAATAATTGCAGTACAAATTACTTTTTTTAAAAAAAATATTGGCTTGAATAAGTCAGTGTTTATAGGAAAAAAGTGGAAATGAATTATATTTTAAATAAATCAATATTAATTTTTAAATAATGGGATCAATGAGGCCATGCTAAACACCTGAGTGAGCCACAGTTTGGCTGCTATATACATCAAATTTGAACAAGCATATATATAGAATGAGAGTACTAGTTTTAAAAAAATTGCTTTTATACATTTACTTTTTCTCTATTAACATTGTTAATAATCAATGTGTTAATAAATATTTTCCTATAAGAATCAGATTTGTCTTAAATTTCAATTAATATTAATGTTTTTTAAAATTAATTTTTATTTTTAATAAAATAGCTTATTATAAAATTAGAAATTCAATTTGTATTAATACATATGTATATGTAATTAGAGTCATGGATCATTTATAGAATCCATTTGTGATCATTAATAGGGATAAAAAATGCAGTGGAACTTAATCATGGGAAATGAAGTTAGTAATTACAAAATAGCACATATTTAGAATTAGTAAATTGTCTTTGTAAAATATTTGGCATCACTTACATAAATATTAGGCATATTTACAATGAGAAATTTTTTTCCAATATATAAAATGGCATTAAAATAATAATGTATGAGTGTTATTCTATATATTCTTGTCCATAAGTCCACCTGAGTATAATTAACAAATAAACCTTGCTATAAGTTTTTAACATTCAGTAAAATTTTTAACATAATAATATTTTGGCAGTCAAGAATTGAGTAGATCCTGTAATCACATCTATTACCTGATTTTCATAAGTAAACATTTTAAAATGTGTATCAAATCAATTATTAATGATTTATTAGGTATTGCTATCAAAGGCAATTCTAAGCATGTGACAATATTTGAAGAACTAATAGCATGATATATTCAGTCACAGAGATCCTTCCAAAAAAAAAATAATTAGCCAAGTATATATAACAACAATGTAATATGTGAGCACTAAGAACTTTACCTTAGATCTCTCACAGTTCCATAATTTTTATACTGTTCTGTATGTTTATTTCAAAACTATAGAAAAAGAAAAAAAGTATACTAATGATATAAATCTAATTAAATTTTGATTGGAGAAAGAATTGTGCCTGCCTTTTTTTTTTTAAACCAGTGTTTACCCTCAATATGTCACAGTTTTTAAAATGAAGTCCATATCATACTTACCCTCATTTCTTTGTTCTTTTTTTTTTTCATGTAAGAAAAACTAAAGTATGAAAACTCCATTCATCAGTGTTGTGTTATTTAAACTTAATTCCTTTATTTTCAATACATTTTTGTACAAATAAAATGCTGTAGTTTTTCTAAATATTGCAGTTTACCATGTAATAATGAATTATTAACAATTTAATGTTTGCTGTTTAGAATGCATAATACATTTATATGAAATTTATTTACAATAACTTCATTTTTAAGATCCAGTAATAAATTCATATGCTGATAGGTTATCCAAAAATATTTTTATATTAAAAAAATATTTTGTGTTATGCTTTAATTAATATTATTAGATACAAATGTTGATTTTTAATTAACATACTTGTAAAATACAACTTATTAAAAAAAATATTAATGAAACTATTTAATTTTTAGCATTAAGAATAATTATGAGTAACAATTCTTAATGGTCAGCGACAGCAGCTTCACAAGCAGTTGTCCCGGGTTAGCGGGTTCGCTTCCCGGCTGATGCTATAAACACATGAGAAAAAAAAAAATTCTTAAATATTCTAACCACAATTGCTTTATTCAACTTTAATCAATTAAGGAAAACAAAATTTATTATAACTTTTATTTTATAACTATTAAAATAGTATTTTTTAATAATTTATAATCTTAACAGTCTTGACAGCAATTTTTTTTTTTTTACAGAATTATTTTAATAAGTTTCTTCAAATATTGACAGTTAAATTGATTATCTGTAGCTAAGATTCATAAAAATGAGTTATAATTGACAATGTTTTAAATTACTATATATACTAGATAAGTCATAATTGACAATGTTAATGCTAAGTTTTCTATTGAAAATAAGTTTTACAATCAGCCATTTTTTTTAAAAATTTTTATTAAAAAAAAGCAATCATGCAAGGGAATTTGTGTTTTATTATTATTGGTGGCAGTTTGCCATTGCTTCTTAAAATTTTTAAAACAATTTATTCTAGCCATTTGTATTTCAAAATGAACATTTTTTTTTAATTGTTTCAGTTTAATGATAGAGATGTTCATGATGTAGCTCTAAATTTGAGGTGATAAGTATATTGTAGAGATGGCAAATAGTAATTAATTGACCAGTTACATTAATCCAGCATTATCACTTTGTTATAATAATCTATTGTCTATTTATGTGCAGAGTACAAATATGCATAATATCATAGCAATTTGATTTTTAAATCCTATAAATGCTTTTATTTTTTCATTGTCATTCACAATATTAATTAACTTTTCATATTTTATTATAGGGTTTGAAGCATTTTTTCATTTTGATTTGTCATTATTTAAATTGTAATCTAAAGTTTCATCATATAATTTTTTTTTTTTTTTCACCTATGACAACTGATACGACAATTATAGTTTTATAACATTTTTTATGTAATTAATAATAATATTAATAGTGAATATTGGGTGGGTGGGGGGGGTTATCCATGAAATTGAACTGACAATAGTAATTTATTATAACATTGTTTTTTTTTTTTTTTAATATGTATGTAATTAACACCAATAATGTCTCATAAATGGAAATTGTTTAATATAAGGAGTGTACCAATAGCTCTAACAAGCTTTTATTAACAAGTGCCAAAGAGAAAGCCTATAAAATTATCTAGAATTATTCCCATCCTCAGACTGTTTGATTTTGAGCTTTTGGCTCACATCATTAAGGACTAGAACCTTTCAGACACTAGGTCTAAAATACCAACTCATAAGCCAGTACTTTTCTAACACGTAACTATTAAGTAGAAAATCTGAAATTTTTAGTCTCATAAATGTCTTAAAATCCAGCTATCTAACTTAAATAGCTATATGGGACTGAACCAAATTCGAATCTACCATATATTAATAGCCTTAGCGATATAACATTGTCAAAGCCTCGAAGGCAAAATTATAATAATCAATAAAGCAAATCATATATCGCATGACTTTGCTTTTTAAGCTTGTATACAGAAAAGTAATATAGGGAGCGTATCAATAGCTCTAACAAGCTTTTATTGATAATTGCTGAAGAGAAAGCCTATAAAATCTTTATCTAGAATTATTCCCATCCTCAGACTGATCAATTTTGAGCTTTTGGCTCACTTCAATGAGGAGTTAGAATATTCAGACAATAGATCTGAAATATTAACTCAAAAGCCAGCACTTATCTATTATCTAACTATGAAATAAAAAATCTGAAATTTTTAGACATGTAAAGGTTTTAAAATCCAGATATCTAGCTTAAATAGGTAAAAAAAAAATTTCAGATTTTCTACTTAATAAATTTGAATTAGATAAGTGCTAGCTTTTGAATTGGTATTTTAAATCTAGTGTCTGAAGGTTCTTAGTTTCTCACTGATCTGAGTCAAAAGCTTGAAACCAATCAGTCTGAAGATGGGAATAATTCTAGATAGAGATTTTATAGGCTTTCTCTTTGGCACTTATCAATAAAAGCTTGTTAGAGCTATTGGTATGCTCCCTATATTATTACATTTCTATAATACAAACTTAAAAAGTAAAGTCACACGATATATGATTTTCTTTATTGATTATTATAATTTTGCCTTTGAGGTTTTGATGATGTTATATTGCTAAGGTTATTAATATATGATAGATCTGAATTTGGTTCAGCCCCATATAGATATTTAAGTTAGATAGCTGGATTTTGAAACATTTACGTATCTAAAAAATTTAGATTTTCTACTTAATAGTTATGTATTAGATAAGTACTGGTTTTTGAGTTTGTATTTTAGATCTAGTGTCTGAATGTTCTAGCTCCTCACTGATGTGAGTCAAAATCTTGAAACTGATTGGTCTGAGGATGGGAATAATTCTAGACAGAGATTTTATAGGCTTTCTCTTTGGCACTTGTCAATAAAAACTTGTTAGAGCTATTGATATGCTCCCCATATTACATTTCTGTAATACAAGTGTAAAAAGCAAAGTCACACGTGATATATGACTTGCTTTATTGATTAAGGATATTGTTTATATTGTTATTTCTTAAGTTAATTTATAAAAAATTTATGAAGTAAGTACATCACTTTCCTTTATTCAAATGCTTTTTTTTTTATTCAATAGATACAATTTAGCATTATTTGTTAGTTATCATAAGTTTATAGTAGGAGAAAAATAAAATACAAGTCTAACATGAAATGCTAGAGTCACTCAACATTATCCCATGTTAAATCAGTCTCATATTAAGCATAAAAGTAAGTTTATTACATTAAAACTATAACAATAATGTCTAGAAAGGTATATCAAGCTACTCATATAACATTATAATTTACACTCAAAAAAGTTATATTAATATTTTTTGTAATAATTCTATTTTTTAAAAAAGCAGTGGATTTTAAAAACAATTTATAAAAAGAGCACATATTTTTTCAATATTCAATTTTTTATCAAAATGAAGTAATTGGGGGTTACAAAAAAATTTTTAAGATTAGTACAAGAAAAATGAAAAATAAAGAAGCTGTAAAGATATATTAAAAAAAAAATGTAATTAATATGATAGCATCTTTTTGATAAATTATTTCAGCAAGAGCAGTAGATTTCTTTCCTCAATAAATATCATAATATTTTAATATCTTTGTGATTAATTTTGCATTAACAGTATTTATTTGTAAAATGCTGGTTTTTAAATAAATATTAACTAATATTTCATGTTAAATTATTTTGTGTTAAGAATGTTAATTAATGTTACATCATTAATATGTATTTTGGTACGATTTTTTTCTTACCCCCCCCCCCCCAATATGAATGCAGAATTAAAGATTTATTTCATGATATATTAGTATATGTATCAGTGAGATTATTGAGAAATTTGGCAAAAGTATAGTCAAACGGTATGTTTTATATTTGTATGCATTTTTATATGCTTTTATAAATCTTCATTGATGTACATATTGGAACATTTATACAGTAGAGTATTATTTATCCAGACAAAATTATAGAGAGGTCAATCAAAGCTATCAGATTTTATTATTTTAGCTTAAGCTTTGATTTATTTTATATTTCTTTTTTAATTTTGAATATACACACATTAAAAAAAACACAAAAACTAATAAACTGCAGCAAATAAATTAATGAATAGATAAATATGAAAGTAAAAAAATAAGTAAAAATATATTTAAGTAAATATTTGTAAACTAATAAGTCTAATTGATCAATTTTGATTTGTGATTTCGATTTAGGAATAAAATAACTAATCTTTTTTTTTTTTTTTTAAAGGAAAAAAAAAGACTTCTAGTTGATTTTTTAAAAAAGATTAAGATCATTGCTAAATCTGATAGAACAGTGTAGGGAGTATAAAACAAATTGCTAAGTAAGGTGACTTCCATTTTAAATAAGAAAGTAAAAGGAAAAAAAATAATTGGGTAATTTTTTATTATTTTGGAGATTCCTGTGTACATTAAATATAATTATTGTGCTGCTATTCTATGATATTACATTTTATAAAGAAGAGGACAAAAATAATTAATAAATGTATAAACTTGCCATATTTTAGTAGTTTTATATTGTTATTAAAAATAAATTTAATACATAAAACATACTTTTAAATATACTGTAGGTATTAAAAGTAATAGTTACTTAAAATTACTTTTCTGCAGCATGTGATTTTTTTAAAAAACATAAGAGGTTTATAATGAGGAAATAAAAGGTTTATTGACAAATTGTTACTACATATTTACTTAATTTAGTAAAATTATTCCAGGATGCCTAGTGATACACAAATATTAGATCAATAATGTTGCACTTGTAATTTTAATTTTTTAAAAGATGAAAACTTTTTAAATGTTGACTTGACCATTGCCTTTTTAACAAAACAAACATTTTTTGAAATATGAACTAAAGTACAGCATAGCAATCAAATATAATGAAGATATTAGTCTCAGCTTTCATTAATAATACATGTTGACTCCCAAAAACAAAAGAATTATTTGACAAATATCTTTAAAAAAATAAGTAATTGAATATTCAAAAATGTAATTTAGTTATTTTTCCTAAGTAGTAACAAATTGAAATATAATTTAATGATATTTAAAAACTTAAATGTATTAATCTATTAACAAAAATTATGTTAGGAATCAATTATATATTTTTACATTATTATCTTTCTCCTTAAAAAGTCAAAAGGTACTGCAGGAATTAATACTCTATTTATGTGGGGTGGACAAAATATTGTGGTTTACCAGTAGTCTACCAAGAAATTTTGGAGTGACCATCTGAATTAAGAGAAAATGATAATAGTCAATGCTGCATAAAAGTACATTTTTTTAATAATACAAATGGCTATTAGAAGTAAGAAAAATTCTTTTCAGCTCTTCGCAATTGAATGGCTGGGTCTAGTCAGACAAGCTAGCTAGTGAATGTGTCAGACAATTCATGTTCTTTTAGTTAAAGTGCTTATAATGCACATATTACAAATTCATTAGCTCAAATGCATTCACTAAATAATGCAAAGATGCAACAGATAGCTTTGAATGCTTTCAGTTAGTCATAAAGCTAATAATTGTGTTGTGACAAAAAAAATAGTATTTTATCATATTTTAAAATTAGAATTTAATGTTTGAAACAAATACAAGATAAAAGAAAGACATAATTTTACTATAGAATGGGAAGAACTGTTTTTCTTCAGAATTGTAAATGCTTAGTGTGTGTGTTACATATGCTATGCAAATTTGTCACGTTTAAAAAAATGTTGAAAGTCAGTTTGAAATTATGCATGCACAAGTTTTATTAAAGATTTTTCATTAAAAAGTGAACTATGCAAACTAAAAGAATTTTAATCACAATCATCTAGCTAACAATTGTATTTTATTAAATCCATTATCAAATCTAAAGCTGCAACAATTGCATCATTTCTAATGAGTTATGTATTAACAAATGTAAATCTTTCGTAAATGAGAAATGATAAAAGATGCATTTCTAGAAGTCAACAATTCATTTTTTGATTTATTCAAGAACAAAAATGAAATTATTTTCATAATTAAAGACAATTTTCCTGTAGATTCTGATGTAGTTGAATAACTAATTGAACATATGACTATCTAATTGCATTTGTTTTTTCTTCAAGTTTAATGAAATTCCCAGTATACTTGATATTCCTCAGCTTTGTATTTTTATAAGATAGTTTTTAAGGATATGAACATAAAAGAAGAATTATTAACAATATTGCCTTTAAAGAAGAAAACCCTAGCTGTAGATATTTCCTGTATTTTCAAAAAATATAGAGAAGAAAAAAATTTCAATTTATAAAACTGTATCAATGATAAGTGATGGGGTGCCACCAATGACAGGAACAATAAATGGATTTTTGGCTATGTTTATCAGAGATAATGGATTTTTCTTTCATATCATTGCATTAATCAATGGTAGGACCCCTTTTAATATATGTTATATTATGGAAGTTGGCATGAAAATTGGGAATTTCATTCAAGTTGAAAATCTTCAGACAATGTTTCGGACTCAACTAGAAGAAAATAAATTGTGATGAATTGTTACATTATGCAGATGCTCATTAGTTAATGAATATTTTTACAAAGATTCAGAGATCTATTATCAGAGGTAAAAGATTTTTTCAAGTCAAGAGATAGTGATGATGTTTGGTTGAACTTAATGATGATATTTGGCTAATGAATGTAGCTTTTGTTGTTGACATAACTAACCATCTTAATGAATTGAATGTACAATTTTATAGAAGAAACAAAATGATAAACAGAATTATTGGATATGTTAATAGTTTTAAAATAAGTTAAATCTGTTATCTGACCAGTTGATGAAAAATGAATTGAAAAATTTCAAAAATATTTTGATGAATTGTCAAGAAATGGAATTCTACAAAGATTGTGAAAAAGTGAAAAGTATTTACTCTGAATTTGAGAGATGTTCCAAAAATTTATCAGATTAGAATCATTATGTGGAACAAATGACTGAAAATATAAATATGTTGTTCATTATCTATGGAGGAAAATGAAATTCTTCTTCAAAATGATAATTTTAAAATCATACAATTCAAAACCTAAAAATCACTTTTGAAGTTTAATGGACAAGGAAAAGCATCCAATCAAAAAAAAAAAAGCATTAAACTTAGCATTGGTTTTTTTTGGCTCTTATCTTCCTATGCAAGTCTTTATTTTTGACCATGAATATAATTAAATCAAAATCCCATTCCTATCTCACAGAGAACTATTTAGAATTCTATGCAAGCATATTGATTAGGAGTTATGCAACCAAATATTCAAGATTAGCAGAGAGCATGCAGTACAAATCTTCAACAACTTAATAAATTTTCATGCTTATTATGTTAATTGAATTTTAATTGTGTATTGAATTTTTTGATGGTAAATTAATATTTTTAATATTTGATATTATTTATAATTATTATTACATTGTAGTATATAAACGGTGGATCATAATGAGAAAATTGCTAATAGTTCTTCCCTTGTCAAAGTCTACCCACTCCTGTCTATCTACTGTGATGATCAATCTCTATTCTGTTATCTTTTTGATTATTTTTATTTGTATATGTATTTTTATAATTATAGCTTTTTTTTTTTAGTAGTTGAAAATTATATTTTTTCTTCAAAGTCAATGAGATATTTTATTACAGAACTTATTATATCTTTAATATTTATACATAGATTTAATCTAAAAATAAAATGTTTTGACATGAAAGATTAAAAGGAGAATTATTTTTAAATTTTTTTTTTAAAAAAAAAAAATTCATAGTAAAAATTCCAAATGCAGGGAATTGTCAAAATCTTTTATTGTTAAATTAATATAATTACTAATAACATTTCAAAATTAAAAATAATTTCAATTCCTAAAAGTACCCATCCCCCCCCCCCCTCAGAACAAAATAATATAGAAGTATAGATATGAATTCATTAGACTATTAAAAATATTTATATTATTAAAATTATTAACTGTTTGCACTGTGCAATTTAATATAGTAGTGAGCAACTTGAGGTTTTAAAGCCACATGACCTTTCAAATAATTCATCATTCAATTATGAATTATTTATAGCAATTAATGGTCCTTTAATTTTCTCATAAAAATCTTATCAGTAAATCCCCAAATGTTTTCAAAATCTATTTAAGAAATTACAAAAATATGTATGCTAGTAATGACTGCTTATTAGAAATAAAAAAAGGTATAACTAAATTGAAGGGATGGTGGGCATTGGAAATTTTAAAAAATATGAAAGTTCGCTGCAAAATTAATATATTAAAAATTTATTTCTACTGAAAGAGATTTATGTTTCAAGTATTATAACGAGGAAATTATATATATAAACGAAATTTCAGCAAGGTCCTTTGGCTACACAAATAATGATAGTTAATTTGTTACATTGTTAATGAAGTATAAGAAAGGAATTAAAAGTGATTTACTTTTATAAAGCAAATCACAGAAAGGAAAAATTCTTTTGTGTGAAAAATATCACACTTTATAAGATATGAATTGAGATTTTATGCCAAGTATTAAACTACTGGATTACAACTAATTATTTATAATTTTATGTTTTTAATTGATAGTGATAAAATATTTTTCAATATAATGTTTTTACATTGAATTGAATTTTATTTTTTGTGATATGTCATTTTATTTAAATTTATATATGAATAAATAAGTTTATTTATATATCAATAGTAGTTTACTTATTATGATTTTTTAAAATTTTGTTTAACATCTGTAATGTAATTTATTTATTATTTTTATTAATGATGTTTGTGAGTTTTAACCATTTATAGCGCTTTTTATGTATATTGCATTATTTATTTGTTTATATAAGTGCATGCACATATTTGTATGCATAATTAAATTTAATGAATTTTCAACTTAAATTTTAAAACCATTCAGCTGTGTTTTTTAATGGATGTCACTTCATCTGTGCAGATATTTGTGTATACATGTTTTTTTTTTTTCACTTAAATAAAAAAGTTAATAAATATTTTTAAAATCATATTTAAACCATACAGATATAAAATAATGTAAATATAAAATAAATATGATGGTAATCGTATGCCTCCTGTCTCAGATTACTTAAAAAAAGCAAAATATATAGGAATTAAACAATACTAAAAAAAATCTTAATTTGTTAGGTATTTAATTTATGTAATAAGTACTAGTATTTTTTCCCTATAATATAAGTATCAAAATTCACTAAAGTTCCCTGTTTCTAAAGTGAATGTAATTTTACTTGATTACAGTTACCATCTAATGATAAAAACTAAAAATATAAAAAAAATTACAAGAAAAAAATTTGGAGTTTTTTTGTAATCAGATGCTAAGTAAGTACTTTCCATTGTACATTTGAGTCACATTAATGCTATAGGGTATAAAAATTGAACTTTATACAATTTAAAGTAACTTTCAGAAACTCTCATTACACTATTATAAATATGTTTAATTTTCATTGAATACATTTTAAAATAAAGTATTTTAATATATAAGTAGTGATTATATTTATCAATTTTTATTGATATTGATTACAAGAAATAAGTAATGTCTGTATCTTTAATTATTATCATTTATTGTTATGTAAAGATTTGAAATTTTTTTGAACATATTCAAATCAAATGTTATTTTTTAAAGTATATTAATGTATTTTTTGGCAGAGACTATAAATAGTCAAAATAAAAAGTCATAGATCAATTCATAGATCACATGACCCTATCTCTTGAGCTTGTAAGTTATAAACAGTGAGGATTGCCAATTCCTCTACAAGCTTTATGATAAATGCTTAGCCAGAGCCAGCACTTAAAATATCTGTCAGGAACCCCTCCCCAAACCCCTGACCATGGTTTCGTGCTTTGGCACTCCTCAGAGAGGTGTCAGGGTAGGTTCAGACACTAGATCTAAAAATACCAACCCAAAGCCAAGCACTTAGCTAAGCATTTATCATAAAGCTTGTAGAGGAATTGGCAATCCTCACTGTTTATAACTTACAAGCTTAAGAGATAGGGTCATGTGATCTATGAATTGATCTATGACTTTTTATTTTGACTATTTATAGTCTCTGCCAAAAAGTCTTATGCAATTTTATATTGCTATGACTACTACTATATGGCATGGCTGAAGATCTATCAGCCCCATGTAGCTATTTGAGTTGGATAGCTGGGTTTGAAGACATGTACATGTCTGAAAATTTCAGATTTTCCACTCAATAGATAACTTTTAGCTAAGTGCTTGGCTTTGGGTTGGTATTTTTAGATCTAGTGTCTGAACCTACCCTGACACCTCTCTGAGGAGTGCCAAAGCACGAAACCATGGTCAGGGGTTTGGGGAGGGGTTCCTGACAGAGATATTTTAAGTGCTGGCTCTGGCTAAGCATTTATCATAAAGCTTGTAGAGGAATTGGCAATCCTCACTGTTTATAACTTACAAGCTTAAGAGATAGGGTCATGTGATCTATGAATTGATCTATTTTTATTTTGACTATTTATAGTCTCTGCCAAAAAGTCTTATGCAATTTTATATTGCTATGACTACTACTATATGGCATGGCTGAAGATCTATCAGCCCCATGTAGCTATTTGAGTTGGATAGCTGGGTTTGAAGACATGTACATGTCTGAAAATTTCAGATTTTCCACTCAATAGATAACTTTTAGCTAAGTGCTTGGCTTTGGGTTGGTATTTTTAGATCTAGTGTCTGAACCTACCCTGACACCTCTCTGAGGAGTGCCAAAGCACGAAACCATGGTCAGGGATTTGGGGAGGGGTTCCTGACAGAGATATTTTAAGTGCTGGCTCTGGCTAAGCATTTATCATAAAGCTTGTAGAGGAATTGGCAATCCTCACTGTTTATATTAATGTATAACTTAATAATTAGTGTGTGTGTGTGTGTGTAGCAAATTGTATTGTGTAATGAGTTTTATTTAGACTATACCTTTATTACTTCTTTTTATTTAAATATATTTTTACATATTTAAAAGGAATGAAATTATTTATGTTGATTATAGTTATATATATATAAATAAATCAAAAACTTGTTTTAAATTTGGTTTGCAGGGGAGCTGCACATTTGACTTAAATGTGTATATATATAGTAAAAATAAAAACATTAAAATTTGTAAGTTGATTAGAAAATATCTTCAGATCTGATATCTACCTTTTTTCTTGTTTTACATGATTAAATAACAAACGTCATTTTTTTAAATTAGTAAAACTTTAACTATTTAGATATCAACATAACTGTATTAATTATTAAGCATAAAATGATTCATTTCCATATATTTTTGATATATAACTTTAAATTTTTTTAAAGATTGAATATATCTTTTTTTTCATTATGAATATGATTTGCATTTTACCAATGTCTTACTTTGATTGTTTACAAAGTGAATTGGTATTTAAAATCCATTTGTTTATAGATGGCACATGAAAAGAAGCATGCTAAGTTTAATACTTTCTAATAATTTATAAAGTTATATGATATATTTCATTTTTAAATTAAAGTGTATATCATTGAGAAAATAAATTTAATATCTCAAATATAAAAAATAATTTTCTGATATTTGAAAATAATGACAACTGTGGCAATATCTTATGAATACTATGTATGATTCACAATATGGGGTTGAGTTTAAATAAATAGAAAAACATGCAGGATTTTAGAATAATAAAGTAACATTGGATAAAGATTTCAATTTGTCATCATGATCATGAAAATTAAATATAAACTAAAGTAAAATAGATAGTAATGACATAAGAATACATATTGCTAAATATATGTGTTTGGGACAAAGTGACATGTTGAATAATTTCTGTTTATTTATTTTGTAATTAGAACATCTTGATTCTGTGAAAAAAAGGAGTCATATACATGACTCAGAATTATTTAAAGCTAGAAATGAAATATCTTTTAATATTTGTCCATTGTACATGTTATGTGGAATTTGTAGTGAGTTAATGAGAGTTGTTTAGCTAGAAATTTTACTGTTTTTTATTGGGGACAAGTTGGTCAATTTTTATGAACACAGTCTTGTAAAGGCAAATTTGGTCAGCTAAAACTGTAAGTGCTGAATAAATATTTTTATTAAGGCATATAGCTGATAGGGAAAAATAATAGAAGATAGTCAAATTTATTATAAAAATTCATTTAACTTGAATATAAAATAAAAATATAGAAATACTTACAGATACATCTTTTTAATTAGTATAAAGATTTAAAATATTTTTTTTTATTGGGAAAATTATTTGAAAAATAATTTACTTTAGATAAGTAGGCCTGAATGCTTTTAAAAGACATGTTGTTATTGGGTTAGCTTCTGCATCCTGAAAAACGTTTTTTTTTTTTTTTGATAAACAGGGGAAGCTGGGTTATAAGAAGGTAAAAGACAGTGTGAAGAGTTAAATTATATTAAGTTCAGATCAGAATATATATATACAATATTTAAATATATATATTGTCTATACTAAAAATATAAATTATAAAGGACTTGAAATCAGACTTTCAAATTCTCCACAGCTATCCAATTCATCTTATACAACTGATACACATGACTACATACATGTGAAAAAGATAAATGATCTCCAATATATGTATTTCATGCTGAACCAGCACTCATCAATTAGTCCAGATCACTATATCCCACACATATATACAGTCATTGATTAGTTTATATTAAAATAAATCTTTAAACTTTAATGGAAAAGCTTCAATCTTCTCTGCTCTCCAACTCTTCAGTCATCCATATCATTGAAAATTTGAGAATGAAAGGCTCAAAGCCCTTAGTGATACCAATATTATTATCATATCCATGTTGACCTTAAATCAACCTGCAAATGTAATTATAAGGGGCTTGAACTCAGATTTTTAAACATTGGTCTGACAATAATATTGGCATCATCAAGGGCTTTGAGCATTTAATCCTTGGATTTTCTATGATATGGATGGCTGAAGAGTTGAAGAATGGAGAAGACTGAAACTTGTCCATTAAAGTTTGAAGATTTGCTATCTTAATATAAACTGAGCAATGACTGTACATATGTATCAGAGATAGTGATCTGAACCAACTGATGAGTGCTGATCCAACATGAAATACATACATTGGAGATCATTTATCTTTTTCACATATATGTAATCATGTGTGATCAGTTGTATAAGGTTGATTGGATAGTTGCGGGGAGTTTGAAAGTCTGAGTTCAAGTCTCATAATATATATTATAATAATCCGGAGAATAACACTTAACGTGATCTGCACTACAGGGCGCCATCTAGGCCTTTGAACCTAGAAAAATTTACAAAGTAGGCAGATACGTAAGTAAAAAAAAAAAAATTTTTTTTTTTAAATTTTGATTCCGGTCATTAGCCCAAGTCACTAGCTCAGGGAGTAGCAGAGATTTAGTAATATAATATCTTATCTAATTATATTTCAATATTAAAAAATAAATAAAATAAGCCACTGCCAGTAATTAACATACAAAAATTTATTTACACACACATATATATAAGATTTAACATTAATAGTTTAGTACGTTTATTTTAGATTTTAATTTGATTTTATAATTTAAATTTACATTTTAATTTTTATAATATTATAAGTTTACATTTTAATTAAGTTCGCACAGATGGATTTATGAAAGTTTGTTTTATAATGTTGAGTATAGATCAGTTACATAGATTACACGGTTAAAAACATTTCAAAGTAAACATAAACGATCAAAATACAAAATCATTGATACCGTCAATTGCATAGGGAATACAAGAAACCCAATAGTGTTCATTATAAGACACCGCATTAACACCAATAACTTAAAAGACATCCGAATAAATACATTTTAGATACTCACTGTAAGGTATCATTATTTATCGAATGTCTATATATTTTGATCCAATATGAAAAAACAAAACATAATTAACCGATAACGAATCCATGCAAGCGTCTATAAACAACTTAAATTTAATGCATTTTTATTTAGTGTCGAGTATGAATAGATTACATAGATTTGCATTTGAAGATAAAACATTCTATCCCCATTTAACCTTAGACTAAAAGTTTGCAGTCAAACCGGATCAATCCATCTGATATATTTATGTATTCAATGTAGCATGAAAATACGACAACACAAAATACTATACTGTCAGGAATATACATCTGAACAGTAAGTAGAGTCAGAGAAGACATTGTCTCTCTACTAACAGGAATGCCACATCTGTTGGCGAGTAGAACAATAAACAAAAAACTCCATAGGAATGGATTGCGGTTCTTTGCCGACTTACAAACCCATCCATAGGCAGACAGAAGGTGTGTGGCATATATATGCAATCATGCCCGTAGCGGATCTCATACTATATCTACTAACTACATCAATATATCCAATCCATTGACCCAATTCAACTATGAAACAAATAACCTAAGATTACCTCCCCTAATATAACTTTACAAATCTATATAGCCATTCACGCCCGACTTAAGTTTAACATTTATATATTTTAATTTATCAGAAAACAAAAATCATAAATACAACTTAAAGAACAAAAAAAATATAAATGGAAATGATTTTAAAAAAAAATACTTCAAATAACAATATTAATAAGGAATTTAGTTTGGTCAGATAGGATTCTATTGCATTATTTACTAAAAAAGTTTTAAAATTTAGAGTTCTTATTTTTTTCAAGTGAATATAAAGTTCTTACGATTTTTAAAATGTCCAGCTTTATCCTTTACAGTTGCTTGCCGTTGTTGGTAATTTTGAACGGGAATTCCCATGCCGTACTGAAGTTATTGGTATCCCGTTAGCCATTATTTTTATTTATCCGGAGGTCTTTACTTGAGCTGGTCCTTAACGTAGAAAACAATGTCATTTCTTTTTTTTTAACAAACTGAAGGAATTGAAGAGTGCGTCTTTTCAATCCCTTCTCCTTCAACTCCGCACTAACACATATAGTCACATCATAATAACTAACTAACTTTTATTTTCAAACCTTTCCTTTTATAATAATTTTGTGGATTAACTCAACATTACGTCATGATGGTGAAAACCTTTTCATTGAGGTCCGATTTCCCGATGGATTTCTTTCATTTGCTAAAAGTTTCTATTGTTTTCCTGTCTGACCGATGATTATACATTTAAATGCCAAAAGGCTAGTTTACTAATTAAAATAATCATTTCCATTTTACAAAAGATTAATTAATTTGTTTTCAAACTTAAACATATATTTTTATCTCTAAATCTTTTCTGAAAATTTAGTTTTAAACTACTCTTTTTTTAATAAAGTTTTATTTTAATAATTTTTTATCTGTGCGATTTTATATATATGCGAGTTTAAGATGATTTTTTAATTTTCAGTTTTTAATTCTTAAAAAAGAAATTTTTATTGGCGAACTTTTTTTTTTATGTTTACTAATAAAAAATAATGTAACGTACGTATGTGCCCATTACAATATGTATATATCAGCATCTTGTCATCAGACCATAATTTCAACTTTAGTTATCTGGAGAATGAAGTCAAATGAATAAAGGGTATTAGCAACATCTATCAACTGTATCTCATAATAAATCCTGATATTAGGTAAGTGAAAAAGCCAGACAACAGTGATGGGGGTACTTCTCAGTTTATCCTCATTTCAATGCTGAGAAGCAAATTTGTTTTTATAGTTAACTCAATGTCCAGCTAAAGACTGCTAATATGCATCTGCCATCATTTTCCAGTCATGTAATGCCAAGGAGAGAATATTGATTGGATTGTCTAACTTAGCATAGAGTTTGAAATTTATCCTTTTTTCTAGCAGGCATGTATTATGTTGACTTGATTCAGTGATGATTTGCTTTACTGCCTGAGTGTTACCTACTGTAAAAGAAGATCCAAACTTACCAGTATAATCTTCAAATTAAGTTTCTATTTTAATTAACTATACGGATATTGTATTGGAATTCTATAATGAACATTGAAAACCAAGGGAAAAAACCAGAATAACTAAAAAGTTGTGAAACTATATCTATTTTAAATTGTATATAAAGTTAAATGGCAATAATATATATGCACATTGAAACATTTAATGTTTCCATTAGAAAGATCTTAGAGGAAAGATTGTTTATAAATAGTAAATTTTTCATTTAAGATAGACTTATAGTGTAGATTCTTTTTATTATTTTTTTAATTTTATCTCTATGATGAAAATATTATAAGGGGAATTTTCTTAATTCTTACAGAATAAATATTGAGGAAGAAATCTGAAAATTTTCTATATTATTAAGTTGTAGGAGGGTGAATTTGACCCATCCATCAGATATTGCCAAGACTATAATATTGTAGATAATCATCTCACAATATGATAATGAAACTATTTATAACATGTAATGATGTGTCAAATTTATATCAATGGATGTACTGGTTCAAATTTTCATAATATACATATGTATAGCCATAGGGTATTTATTTACATTGGTATTTTTTTTATTTGTGTTATTCATATTAATAAACTAATTTCTTCTCATTTTAGTATTATTCTTATATACATAATTTTTTTATCATATATATAATTGAGATTAGCTTGTATGTGTGACATCATTTTCATTGTCTATGCTCTCTATGAGCTAGAATCAGGAGTTGATTCTAAGTAATGTATGAAGGATAGCTTTTAGTGAAAAAATGGTGCTTGTTACCATGGCTGAAATTGTGAATCAGTATAAATAAGAGTCTTCTTTTTCATTTATATCCTTTTTTCTAGAACTTTAGGATTAGAAAATGTATGTGATGACATAAGGAAATATTTTAAAAGAACTTTTTAATAAAGAATTTTGAACGATATTCTATTCAGTGGTCTATATTAGAATTGTGTTGTTTTTTTTTTGTTGAAATTTGTAAAAGAGTTTAATGCCTCTTTTCTTCTTGTGTGCATTTGATAAACTGTCTAATGAAAAAATGTCCACTCATGATTAATATTTAACCTGAAGACTGAGAGGCTCAATGGTTCATCAATAGTTTACACGAGCATTCAATACTACTATTTACAATGAATTTGGAATTTACTAAATTACAGTTATGCAAATGTGAATTATCAAAATTATCAAATCAACACATAGTTATGTCAGCTGAATTACCTCTTATTTTACCCTAACTTTTGAGTACATATTCCTTTTCCTCTTGTTATATATGATTGCTCAATCTATAGCATGCTCATCATATGATCAACTTTATCAGAAGAAAATTTATTGAATTTTTTCTATCCATTCTTGCTCTCATTACACTCTGAAAATTATAGAGATTTAAGAAGTGAAGCCAATAATTTAAATATTTTTTTTTTTTCAACTTTTTTCAAATGCTGTGTAATCTTCTAATTTATCTAAGAACATGCCCACAAAATAATTATACAGTAATATTAAATAATAACCATAACTTCCTTTGCAAGCAAATCTAAAAATATGGTTTTTTTTTCTTTGTACTTTTTTTTAAAAATTTAATATTTTGTCTGAAATAAATTGCTTAATGATTGTAACAATTGTAATAAGTGGTGAAGTTTATCTTATAAGTGATAAAATAAAAAAAAAAAATTTAATTACAATACAAACAAAAAGAAAAAAGAAATGGTTTAAGAAAAATGAATCATCCTTTTAGGAAATAATAAAAAATAAAAACAAATCCAGAACAATAAGGAAAAATATATCAAATTTTATTATTATTTTTTGGGAAAGTATGATTGAATGAATACATATGTATATGCTTTCTGCAATATTCTATTTTTTAAAAAAAAAATATTTTTGTGCAGAATCTTAATTTATGTATTGTAACTTTTAAATTATATTATAGGTTTGTGTGTGTACTTTTAAAAAAACTTCTAGTTTATTCACTCTTTAGACATCTTAGAATAAAATATAGCAGATAAAACAGGTCTTTTATATTTCTTATATTCTTGCTTATGTATATAATTTGTACTAAGTTATGAATAGTACTGCATTTTATTTGTCTATATTTGATGAAAGCAATATTAGAAGACACTATAATTGGGAATTTTATTTTTCTATTTTTATATCATTCAGTATTATAATTGTCTAGTTTATGTATTTGTCTAGACATTGTATTAAATATTTCAACTATTATTTCATTTTTCTTTTTCTAAACTTAGTTTAATAGTATATCTTTCTCATCTTTAAATTTATTTTTAATTTTAATGCTATAATGCCACAAGAAGTATCTGTAATATTTTCTATATTAATAAGATTCTATTTAAATTAAAACCAAAATTAATTAATTCACATTGCCAATTAAACACAATTTCTATTAATAGTTGTTTTTAGTTTATCAATATAAAGTTTTTAAAAATTATTTTTTCAGTATTATTTTTCCTTATTTCAATCATTCTAATCTTATAATGGTTTTATTTTTGGAATGTAACTTTTATATATGCTGATTGGCGTATTCTCTTTTCATTTTGTGTCACTATAATTTTTTCCTTATTATATATATGGCCAAAATATATTTTTATTATAGTAGAACTACCAGGTTATATTTTGTTCCAAGCTCCCCTAGCAGATAGTGCATATTGCAGATAATAGCTTACACTTTGTTTGCAAAACAACATATATTATTTGTATTTAATAGATTTTTAAGTTGATAAAAATAATTTATTATAATTATATAAATTGATATTATAGATCATTTTAAAATTAAATAGAGAGATTAGATAAAGTAATAGAAATACTTGTATTTTAGTATAGTATTATATATATCATATAACATAATATGTACCAACATGACATTTTTGTTTTATTGATGGATTTGTAATGGAATGATAAGTAAATAAATTCTTAGGAAACATATCAGATCTGTCTGAATTGAAGTTCTTCAATTTTTTTGTATTCAAGTAGCTTGAAGCCTGGATATTCAAAACTTCTAGATGTTTAATGTTTCAAGACTAATTCTAAAGATAGAAGAACTAAACCTGCTAGATTTAACAATGCATGGAAATCAGTATTAAAAGAAATTTAGTGGCTTTACAAAAAATTGAAATAAAAAAAACTCCACACACATATCACAGTGAAAAAAATTGTCTATATACAATTATTCATCTTGAGCATTGCAAGCATATTTATGACTAAGATATTATTTCATAAGCTTTTAGTTTCTAATATGAATGATGTGATACAAAAACAATGCTATCACAAACACAGGTGTGTATCATCAAGTCAGATGAATCTTTGTTTACACTAATTTTGTCTACCAATAAAAGAAATATATCAATCAAGCTATATTCCAATTGTAAAATGTAATAGGGGAACTGTTATGATTTGCATATTCATGCCATAATCTCCTAATCCAGTCATTACTCTACATAAAAGCATTATACGTACAGACTTTTATCATTTTTGGGAAACCATGTATTTATATGAAGCAAATTGTTTCTGGACAATACTATAATTTTCTAAAATGATAACAAGCTCCAATTATTACAAACCACACTACAAAACATTAGTCAGAGGAATATAATAATGTTACACTTCTTTTTTTTGTCTGATTGAAATATTTAACTATTATGGGTCATTCTTGAACAAGTGAAAGTTATTATTAATCACCAACATCTTCTTAAAGAACTGAAGATTTTTCTATAATGAAGGCATAATATTTTTTAAAAAGTTATTTAAATATAAATGATGGCCCTAATATAAACAATGTTTTCTAACATTTTGTTCAAAACTTGCACGTATGTGTATATATAATGGTTATTAATATACTAATATGTCTAATAAAAATATTGAAGTACTAAACCCTTTAAATACATCTATAAAATCAGATTATAAGTTATATCACACAAATAACATGCAGCCAGAAAGTTTACAGACTTATCAATTTTGACATGGTATATATTTTGCTGTTTAACCAGACTTCTCATTTGCCCTTGAACCCAACAACAGAAGCTCAAAAAATATATGGGATGATGTATGTACATATGCAATTTAATCATGTGTTAGAATTAAAAGTTGATAAACTTTTTGTGTGCATAGAACTTATGCAATGTAAATTATAAATTATATATATATTTAATAATGATTAATTATTCATTTATCAGATCTTTATATCTGAATGTTTTTAAATATCACATATAAAATAATAATGTAAAATACATAATAGAGCATTTTAATAAATTAAGTTTATTGTCTTATGTTTTGCTATGTTAGTATTACATAATTTGCTTCAATAATTTATTAGATTCAAATCTTTTTTCCACTTACTGCAAACTACGAGTTTTTTTAATTTCATTATTATTAATGTTATACCTATATATGAAGAGATTAAAATATAAAAAGTAAATAAAAAATAAAGAAATAATAAATTTTATTGTATATTTTAATAATAGAAATATAAATGTGCATCATATGAAATAATATAATATTAATTTGCATATATTATATTACAATGCCTAAAAGAACACACAAAAAAAGTTACATTCGTGATACATAAAGCATATAAGCTAATAACAGAAGTGTGATAATATGTTGGATTATTTCCATCATCTATCATTAATTTTTGAATGTCTAGAAAATTTTAAACTTTATTTAAGCTTTTCCAAAGACAAATAACTGTTAGTAATAACACACAAGTTAGTAGACAACACAAATTAGTAGATTACACAATGTTTTGAATTATATTCTTCTCTGCCCTTCTTCAGGTGTTGCTGGCATGAACAGTGATAATGCTAGCATAGGAGTTGAACTTACACCTTTAGATTCTTGAATATTGAATTTTAAGTCAATGCTCTAATCAACTGAGTTATTCTGTCATGTTTTAATAATTAAAAGTAAATAAAGCTGTGATGAGAATGACAAACTCAAGAGTTAAATGTTTTTAGTCAATTTCCAATTCAGTAAAATAAATTTTGAAAAAAGCAATAATGATTTTAAAAAGATTCAAAATTATTGCTAAATTATTATGGATATAAAAAGGATCTTTATTTTTTAAAAAACATGTTCTTATCTAGGAATCTTTGATTCACTACCATATATTACATATGAGGAATAATGCTAATAGATTTTTTAATTCTCATTTAAAAAAAATTATGCTCTTGATGCACAAATTTATCTTTTTAGATGTTTCATTATTTGATTTTTTTTTTTTATAAATGTATTATTTCCATTTTAACATTTCAAACAATTTCAAATATACAGCTTTATCCTTGTTTGTGAAACTTATTGGTTTTAAAAATATGATTGCAAATAAAGATGATTATTAAAAAACACATTTTTTCCTATTGTTTTTATGAAAGTTCATTGTAATTAGTTTTTGATTTTTCAAAACCTATTCAATATACATTAAATATATAAATACTTTTAAAGAATTATATTGTTTTAATTTGTCATACATGTATTAATTATAATTATAAAATGATAATTAAATTGAAAAAAAAAAACAATAACTTTTTCTTATTTAAATTAAATATCTTTATTTTGAAACAAAATGATAATAATTATTTTATTTAAAACATTTTCATAGCTTAAATGAAGTTTATAATTAAAAAAATCTTTCACTTTTTTATATATAAAATTAACCTAATTTTTTTTAATGGCAAAAATGCAATTGTTATCAAATTTATTAGTATTACAGAATTTATGTACAATATTTTCTTAATGTATTGTATGAATATTCTTTTTAAAAAATATTTCTTTTCCATTTTTTAAATGGATCTATTAATCCACAGCTTTTAATAAATTGAACTGATTTTTTGATTGTGTACTGTATTTGATAGAGCTAGTAATATTTACCATTGAATGAAAGAAAAATTAATCAATAAAAAAATAAAATATTTGCTGTTTAGTCTTAAATTGAGGATTATAATAAATAAAATCATATATGTATATATTGTATAACAAAACCCATACCTCTCACTAGATAGAGTACACTACCGAATATATATCTATGATATAGCAAACATATGTGCCTACGTATTTATATTTAATTAAAATGGTTTTGACTTAGTATGGTTATTCAAAACTTCTGGATTCGTTCTCATAACTGTAATATATCCCCAACGCATATTTATGGTCATCCGAAGGACTCCAAGTGCCAATCTTATATGAATATAAGAATTACATGAAGTGAATATATTACCAACAAGAACACTATCTTACGTAACGTGAGAGGGGTTTTGACCATCGGCTAGCTCAGTCTCATAGTCAGGTGACGTCACAGCCGGAAGTAATTACGAATGGGGTTAAGAGTTTTTTTTAAACACACATAAATAAATAATTTAACACTCTACTTTTCATTCTGTATTTATTATCATAAAAAAAAAAATGTAAAAAAAATTACTACTCTGTCACTTTTATACACACGCTTATGCCATTCTTTCCAATAGATTTATCACACATAATCAAGTAGTGAAGGTAGATGCTAAGAAAAGTTTGTTTCACATGACCTCCGACAATAATTAAGTTATTTATGTCCGCAATTAAATAGGACTATGAAAATTTCATTAAATTAACTTAGGATTGTCAAATTTACTTATTTAGATGGTAATAATTTCTTTTTTTTTTTTACAAAAGAAAGGAAAAAATCAGTACTTAAAGTTCTTTACCTGAGTTCCCCGGGGAATTAATGGAAGCAGATTTATTTATTTTAAAGAGTTCCATTCATCACAGGTAATAACAGGTAATTCAATGCGAATGTTCCCGATCTTCATGTCCGTTGGTTGACGAGATTCAATTTGGTTTCATATTGGGAATTATATTTTATTCCAAGGCATCTTCATGATTATTGGGTGAGGCAGCTACAGTTGGTTGGAATTAGGGGTTTGAATCCGATACGGTATGTTCTTACCCTATCATTTCTTTTGGATCCACCATTACGTAAGAAAAATATTAAAACTTTTAATATTCTGGATTTACGATTTACTAATCACGGCTGTAACTCTGCAGGGCCAAGACAAACTGCATTATGGGTGACTCTTTTATAGCTACCTCCATTTGTTCTAGAAGTTTCTTTTGACTTCACTTCCTGTTTCAAATACTAACTAACCAGATCTGGTTGACATGTGAAAACTTTTATCATAGCTTTTCTTGTACATAAAAGAAAGTGAAATCTCATTTCTGCGGGCAACTTCTAGTTTTTTAACGTGAAACAAAAATCTCGTTTCTCTCTTTTCAACTACTTAATCCATTCACACACACATTTGTCACATGCACATATAATTTCAAAATGACAGTCTCTTCCCTGTTTGTGTATTTGTAACCACCACCACGTAATAAAAATTTTAATATTATATATCTACATCTACATATATGTTTAAATACCGATTAATAATTTTATTTGTGACTGGGTTTGACACCATTCTGTCACAATACCACCTCCAAAAGCCTTCAAATATCTTTGCGTATTTTGAATGGCTCATTTTGGTACAACACTATCTGTTTCGCCTCATGTATCCCTCTGCTTCTTTTTCTCGTCCGAAGTTCGGCTTCTCAGGTGGTCTCTTCTCTTCAGGTGTTTCTCTTCATTTTGGAAAGGTCTCCATTCTCGTTCTCCGCCCTCTTTCATTCTCTTTTACTGATTCACGATGCCCGCCATAGTCATACGAGCTCATGTCAATGGAATTGTCTGTGAGGTTGCCGCATGTGATAATTATTTTACTTTCTTCCGCCATGGGATTTATACTAAAGTATTTCTTCAAGCTACGTGCTCAACAGGTGCTTCCCCATTCTACCTGCAAATGGACGAAAATTTTTAGGAATTGGTTCACATTCTCTTGCACCATCGCGTGACCAATTACTGCTGCCAGCTTTCCCGAGGGGTTTACTTGAGCCTCTTGCTTCTGTTCACTCCTGCTCTCCGTATCTGTTTTTTTACCTTCCTGTTCCCCCAAATCATTTTGGTCTTTTAATTCCCACTTTCTGTTCCAATCTATCCATCCTCTTTTCTATTTCTCCGAATCTAAATTCTAAACTTTCAAGCTTTTTCAAAATCCGCTCCAAAATATTTTCCTGTTCTTCTTTTTCCATTTTATTTTGCGTCCTTGTTTTCATAAAATTCTTTTTTTTTATTTTATTTTTGATTAACGCCGCGGCCTCACTCCCCCATCCCAACATACTGCACTGTCTTCCTGTTAGTCTCTTTAACGCTCGAAACCTCATCGATTTAGACAAACAAAAAAATAACAGATTGCATATCTTTGACCTACTGCGCAACTACGAACTGACAAAATGGTTATTTCTTAATAGATATATATTTAACAAAATAACGTACTTCAATTTATTTAACAATTCATTTGAACTATATAACTAAACAACTATTTTTTCAATAAAAGTATAAAACTTTTCGCTTTATTAACGTATTTCTGAAATCTCATAACTCTCCCCATTCCCCTCTACTTCTCTTCAAAGCCCTTTAGTTGGGATGGCATTATAACAAAACCCATACCTCTCACTAGATAGAGTACACTACCGAATATATATCTACGATAGCAAACATATGTGCCTACGTATTTATAAATTATTAAAATGTTTTTGACTTAATATGGTTATTCAAAACTTCTGGATTCGTTCTCATAACTGTAATATATCCCCAACACGTATTTATGGACATCCAAAGGACTCCAAGTGCCAATCTTATACGAATATAAGAATTACACAAAGTGAATATATTACCAATAAGAACCCTATCTTATGTAACGTGAGAGGGGTTTTGACCATCGGCTAGCTCAGTCTCATGGTCGGATGGTGTCACAGCCGGGAGTAATTACAAATGGGATTAAGAGTTCTTTTTAAACACACATAAAAAATAAATAAATAATTCAACACTACTTTTCATTCTGTATTTATTATCATAAAAAAAAAATGTAAAAAAAATTACTACTCTGTCATTTTTATACTCACGCATATGCCATTCTTTCCACTAGATTTATCACACATAATTAAGTAGTGAAGGTAGATACTAAGAAAAGTTTGTTTTACATGATCTCCGACAATAATTACATTATTTAGTCCGCAATTAAATAGGACTATGAAAATTTCATTAAATTAACTTAGATTGTCACATTTACTTATTTAGACGGTAATAATTTCTTTTTTTTTACAAAAGAAAGGAAAAAAATCAGTACTTAAAGTTCTTTACCTGAGTTCCCCGGGGAATTAGTGGAAGCAGATTTATTTATTTTAAAGAGTTCCGTTCATCACAGGTAATAATAGGCAATTCAATGCGAATGTTCCTGATCTTCATGTCCGTTGGTTGATGAGGTTCAGGTTGGTGTCACATTGGGAATTATATTTTATTCCAAGGCATCTTGATGTTATTGGGCAAGACAGCTACAGTTGGTTAGAATTAGGGGTTTGAATCTGATACGGTATGTTCTTACCCCGACATTTCTTTTGGATCCGCCATTACGTAAGAAAAATGTTAAAACTTTTAGTATTCTGGATTTACGATTTACTGTTCATGGCTGTAACTCTGCAGGGCCAAGACAAAATGCATTATGGGTGACTCTTTTATAGCCACCTCCATTTGTTCTAGAAGTTTCTTTTGACTTCACTTCCTGTTTCAAATACTGACTAACCAGATCCTGTTGACGTGTGAAAAACTTTTATCATAGCTTTTCTTGTACATAAAAGAAAGTGAAATCTCATTTCTGCGGGCAACTTCTAGTTTTTTAACGTGAAACAAAAATCTCGTTTCTCTCTTTTCAACTACTTAATCCATTCATACACACATTTGTCACACGCACATATATATAATTTCAAAATGAAAGTCCCTTCCCCATTTGTGTATTTGTAACCATTACCACATAATAAAAATTTAATATTATATATCTACATCTACATATATGTTTAAATAACGATTAATAATTTTATTTGTGACTGGGTTCGAACCCATTCTGTCTCAATTGTAACGGGACAGTCTTTTCATGGTATGCACAAAGGTGGGTGGGTTCCTCCTGATGAGTAAAAGAGTATATCTTTTGTCCATATTCATGAATACCTCTCACACATTAAACTCATACCTAAGAGAGTAAGGTCTAAATAACTACTGATTTACCCTTAATCTATCTCATACATATTGCAGTTTACTTTCGTTTTTCTGGAATTTAAACTCAGGGAGATGTTTGATTCTCTGGTTCAAGGTATATTTCTTTGACTGAAGTTGGAATATGTATATTTAGTCTGTTAATGGGAATGGTTATAGTTTATTGTATACATGCAAGTAATGATCGTGATATGTGTGTAAGGATATGACTAAGCAAAATTTAACCACCGAAAAATAAACTAAAAATTATGTTTTAACATTTAAATAAATTTAATGAATATATTTACATTGATTATTATTTGAACAAGAAAATTTAAAACAGAATTAGGGAAAACTTATTTAGACATTTGTGGTCATTCTTTATTTACATTTAGTTTATACTAACATCCCACATCCTGATCCCATAAAGAATAACCATTAAATGTCCTGCTTAACATAAATGATTTTCATATTTCATACAACACTGCTATATATAGTACCGTATTCATTTACCTTTTTTATTTAAAGCTATGATGGTTTAAAAGACTCCCCTGTTATGTATGATGTGTGTGCAATGAAGAAGAGTTTTAAGTTCATGATACAAATAATTAAAAAGATATGCAAAGAAAATATATTAAGACATATTAATAATTAACACAAACTTTAGAATAAACAATTAATGAAAGTGTATGTGTTGCACATATATGAATATTGAATTTATATATGTATTAGGTAACATCTTACTTTCTCCCATTTATAATGATCGGATTATTTCATAATCAAGAGCATATCTCATAAATTTTGTCTATTCAAAGTAATAAAAGAAATTTTTTTTTCTTTTTCTTTCATAAATCTTAAAGCTATTTGGTCCTATATTAAAATAAAAATAATAAAATTATTATATATAGCATACAAACAATTAAATATAGATAATGCCAGTTTTAATAATTTAGCTTTATAAAGGTTCATATAGATACTGTTCTAATGGCTTGTTTGCATAATCCATGGTAGTTCCTTTACGGATAGTTTGGAATTCGAACATCTGATGGATAGGTTGATTTTACTTGCCTTCAAACTGTAGTTTTGAAATGAGTAAAAAAAAAAAAAAAGAATTCATAATGGATCGATGTTTATCAATCTAGACATGGAGAGATAGGACAATTCCATATTGATCTTGATGATGGCTCTATGATTAACGATGAGCTTTCTTTCATGACATTCCCCCTGCACTTAACACTGCATAATTACTTTTGCCAATACTTATATTGGTTTTTGTAGTTTATGTTGATTGGAGAAATGTTAATATTTCTTCTGCTATTGCATGTTTTAGATTTAAATCTGGAAATCTATAGCGAGGAATCAAAGTTGATTTTAGAGATTTGAATACTTTATTTTGTTTGCAAATTATTAATTTTCGAATTTTTTGTTTAGATGTTTTATTAGCTAAATGTTTCTTCTCACTTTCTAAAATCCTTGTAAAAGATTTCTTCAAAAGTATTACAAGTCCGAATTGATTGATACAGATCTTCCAACTTTCTTTTCAGCTCCTTTGTGCAGGAAATGGTAGATTTTTTCCCACAGATAAAAGATTATCTCCTTGAACAAAAAAGTTTGTTGTATATATCATATATTAAGCCAGTTCGTGCTCATCCTTGATATCATCTTTGCTACATATTAACATAAACAACTTGTTAAAAAAAAAAATTGATTTTTTTTTTACTTTAATATTATATATATATTTCATGATTGCGTTCACTCATCCGATCTATTGTATGATGTTCTTTTGTGTTGGTAATCATAATACATTTAATGTTAATTGTTGTAATGGTTAGTTGTCATATCTATTTGACTGACTTAGTTTAAGCTTTGGTTTAATGTTTATTTATATTGGGCTTTAAGACTTAGATTGAAATGGTTTGTCATTTTATGTGCCCTACTATTATCTAATATTATTCAATAATGAGTAACGCTAATATCATGGGATTTGAATTAGGGTTGAGTCTCATATTGTTTACTAGGTTTTGGACGGATGTTGGAAGTATCCGTAACAATATTGAAATAAGAATAATTTATTTAGCAAAGCAATATCAATTATTTTACAAAAAAAAAAATACATTAATGACAAATAAAATACATTTTTTTTATATTTTGCAATAAAAAATATTTATTAATTAAAAGGAAGCAAAAAGTAATCCATGCTCAAAATGTGTATGAAATAAAGATAAGCAATTTATAATATGCATTTGGCTGTAACTGTAAATTCCAGTTTTTAAATATGGTCATCATGAATTCAAAAATAAATCTTGTCATTTATTATGGATTTACATTTCTGTATATATTTTATATTTCACCAATGTATTTTTTTGAATCAAATAATTGATATTTGTTTTAGTAAATAAATTGTTTTTCAAAATGTATTATTTTTTGAATTTATTTAATATACTCTTGCAATTGTCAATTCAAAGATTTTATTTATTATCAATTGGTTTTTCTTTTAAAGGTAAATATTATGAAGATTAAGGAAACTGCTAGAAAATATCTTTGCAAGAAAGCAGTAAATAATGTTACGAAATAAAAAGATTAATTTGTGCTAGTAAAAATTGCTGCTATTTTCCTTTTTTTTTTTTAAGTTTTTATTTTTATTTTGTTAAATCATTTAAAAAATTTGTTTTATTAATTATAATGATGAAGTTTATGTAAAGATTAAACTAGTTTAAATTTAATATTTGACTCTGTGTTTCTGCAATTGCCATGACAAAGCTATTTTATTAAATAAAAAGATTAGAAATATATTGAAACTTATGCAGTATATATATTTTTTATGTTTCTTTATGTGGAGTTTTTAAGTACATTATATAAGCATTTTTTTTTTTTATTAAAAATGTATATATTTTAAATAAAAATTCTAATTCATGAATATCATTAATATATTACTTCCTTTATTTTGCTGTAATATTTTATATAAATACAATTTGTACAACTTACTTTAAATACTTCATAATTAAATTTAAAATTAAAAAAAAAAAACTTTTTTTTTTTTGGAAAATTTTAAGGAACTGAAATAGTACTAGATTAAAAAAGGTTTATAATATTTGTGATTTCTAGTTGTAAAAGTAAAATGATTAATAACAGAAGCTATGAGTAAATTAAAAATAAAATACACCTGGGTCTCTTTTTATGTGGATTTATTTAATGCGATTGTGAAGTTACGCGATTCACGTTTCTCCGGAAGTCGAACTCCGATAATGCGCTATTACTTTAAATAATAAATTTCGCGTATATTGAAAGTAATAGCACATTATTGGAATTCGACTTTCATCTTAATAATTTCAATATTTTCAGTGCTTTATAATAGTAAGATTTTATGCAATAATGAAATTAAAATCATGATTTCCACATTTTATGTATACACACATTAAATTTTACAAGATTATAATGTAAATTTGTTCAAACATTGTGCGTGTTCATTTTGCATTTTAAATTACATTCTGTTTTTACTTTTTAAAAAAGAACGTAATCAATTATTAATCATTTAGTGTCCACAAGTTTATTTTTAAAAGGTGAGTAATAGCAGTGGGCGCAATTAAAATTGAAAATTAAAAAATTAAAGACAAAAATAAGAATTTAATTTTTAGTTGTTAGATTAATTACTAATTACGTTGTCATCAGAAAACCATTAACACAACGTGAGAGTGACATTGGCGCTAGTTGTATTTCCTTTTCTGAAAAATCTGATTTTTTACCAATTTGCAAACGAACCTGTTTATCGGCAAATAGTGATAATAATTAAAATGTGTATAAAAAAATGTAAATTACTGTAACTTATGCGTAAAATTATATTGTTTTGAATAAAATTAAATATTATAGTTAAAAAAAGTTTGTCTTGTATCAATTTTTTTCAAATTTGAAATTTTTTATTAGTCATATTTTATTTCCTTATTTTTTTTTTTGCGTGAATTTTAAAGTAATTTTACGTTGGTGCTTTTCTTTTACATGATTTTTGAAAAATCACAGTTCGTATCCTCTCTTTTTCAAGTAAGTTACATCTATTTTTGCGCGATTTCGTTTGCGCGTGTTTTCTGAGGCACCTATCTATCGCGTAAAACAAGACCCAGGTGTATATATATTTTTAGTAAATGGATCAATGTTGAACAAATAAATATATAAAGATAAAATCTTAAATATTTTATTAATTTGGGGTTAATAAATTTACAATTTTATATTTATTTAATTCATAAGGAATAGTAATAATTAAGGAATATTAAAAAAATAATAAAGAGATAATATATTTAAATTAATGATTGTTCATGAATACATATAAAGACAGGAGTATACATGTATAATCTATATTTATTAAATGCTTTTATAATTATTAATTCTTATTAAGCACAATGTCAGCATGTAATACTTAAATAAGGCTATAACCTTAGTGCATGTGCCTTGAGAGCTTAATTTATTATAAGAGTGACCTCTACAAATCTAAACACAAGATTTGACTTTATAAAGATAAGAGCGGCCACACTCTTATCTTCAATCTATTTTTCTAAAAATATAGGCAAATCTAAAGCATTTGGATTTGGGATTGTGAAGCTAATAAATTTTTCACTTTAAATTGATTCAAAATATTTCTAAATTTAAGATCTGACTATTAACTCATAAATTGAAAGATTTTATCGTTAATGATTTAGCAGAAATAGTGGACTTTATCAGTGAAGAATTTATTAGCTTCACGCTCCCAAATGAAAATGCTTTAGATTTGCCTATATATTTAGAAAAATAGGTTGAAGATAATAATGTGGCCGCTCTTATCTTTATAAAGTCGAATCTTGCATTTAGATTTGTAGAGGTCTCTACAAAAAAAAAGAATGGATGTAATATAAAAAATAAGCAAAAGGAATTTGATTTAGATATAAATATAGATATGGAGAAGGAATGGGTTTGTAAAATTAATGATAAGAAAGTAATTTATAAATGTAATGGAGAAGAAAGAATTAAAATAATTTATAAAAGAGTACTTAGGAAAGAAGAAATTGTTAAAATTGGGTTTTTGACTATGCAAGGTGGTAGGAGATCAGAAAAGTGGATGGAATTAAATAAAACAATTGAAAATGAAGAGCTTGAGGTATTAGCAGTAGTGGAAACACATCTAAGAGAAGAATCTATTTTGGAACAGTTGGTATGGCAGGGTATAAATAGAAAACAAAAAGAAAAAAGGGGTGGTTGTATAGGTGTTATATCAAAGAAATATTTAAATATTGTTAAATGTCAAGAATATTTGTGGTTTGAATTAAGGTTGGGTAGACAAGAATGGATGGTGGCTATAGTTTATATAGCCACTGGAGATAGTCAACTTATAATGGAGTGGAATAGTAACATATATGAATGTCTAGTTAAGGATATACAAAGTTCTAAAGAAAAGGGGAAGAGAGTAATGGTTATAGGGGATATGAATGGACATGTTGAAGAAATTGATGATGTAGATAATAAAAATGGACAGCTTTTGAGGGAATTTTGTCAGAAAGTGAATTTGAGTATTGGAAATTTATTAAATATTTATGAGGGACAATACACATGGTCTAGAAATAATATACTTCATACATTAGATTATGTATTGATAGAGAAAGAGGGAATGAATAAAATACGGAAAATTAAGGTGTTTGATAATGAAGAAAAAGTATGCACTAGTGATCATAACTTTATTGTAATTGAAATGGTTAGTAATGTGATGGAGAATAGAAATAAAAGTAGAAATAATAGTGAAAGATGTGGATGGAGAGTGAATGATAAGAATAAGTTGGAAGAGTATAAAATACAAGTTGAAGAAATCATGGAAGAGTGGGTTGGGGGTGAGTATAAGGACTAGTGTAAAGAAGTAGAAAAAGTGGCAAATAGGGTTTTAGGTGAGAATATTCAGAAGAATAAAAGTAATAAAAAAACAAGAATTAGTAAAAGTGTAAAAGAGAGGAAAGAAGCATGCAGAGAATATAAGTGTGCTATTAAGAACAAGGAAAGTGAAAAAGATATTAATGCTAAATGGGAAAAGTACTTAGAAAAGAAGTTAGCTAAAATAAATAATTATATAGAGAGAATGAAATTGAATAGTAAATTGTTGGAGGATATTAATAAAAGTGGAAGAGATGGAGTAAAAAATTTTGGAATTACATTAAAAGGAGAAATGTAGGGGGGAGAGAGATAGTATTACTAGATGATGAGGGAATAGAGTGTAGCTCTAGAGAAGATTTAGAGAGAATCTTAAATAGATATGTAATGAATATAGAAAAGATGTTAGATATGAAGGATAGAGTGATAGAAAACATGAAAGCATACAGTAATGGGAATATTAGGTTTTCAGAAAATGAACTGAATGAGGTAGAGAAGAAATTGAAAAATGGAAAGGCAAGAGGTTTAGATGGATGGGCAGCAGAGATGGTAATGAATTTAGTATATAGGGCAAAAGTAAAATTATCCTGTTTTAATAAGATGACACAGAATAGAGTTTCCCAAGTAGTTGGAGTAATACAAGAGTAAGATTATTATTTAAAGGAAGGGGTAAGGATCATAGAAAGTTAAATAATTATAGACCAATAGTGGTAACATCAGTTTTGGTGGCTAGAAGAGTTATAAAATGGATGGAAGGGAATAATGTAGTGGATGAAATGCAAGGAGGTTTTAGATTAGATAGGTATATAGGAGATAATTTATTTGAAGTTACACAACTTATGGATATGAGTAGAAATTCAGGTAAACAGTTATATATGAGTTTTATAGATATAGAGAAGACATATGATAGAGTAAATAGAAATAGATTATGGATAAGTTTATTAAATTTGGGAATGGATGGAGCTTTAGTAGATATTAATAAATTATATGAAAATAATTATTATTGTAACGAGACAGCGTTACATCAGTATTAAATCTAGGAAGCATAGATCAGAACGGGACAAATCGATAAACACACACACACCAGCAAGCAACCTAAAACACTCGTAATTTTATTTTCGTAACTTGTAATAGTTTTCTTCCTCCCATAAATACATTTATAAAACACATTGATAAAATACAGACGGTAAACGTCTAATTAAATGATTAAAGCTTTCAGATAATAAAAAATAATAACAAAATATAATTTGCTCTCCTAAATAATAAAATATAATATGCTCTCCTAAATAGTAAAATATAATTGTCAATCAAAGACACCACGGGGTATTTAAAAATGTTTATTTTAGAAATATAGTTTTAGCTAGAATAAAACTTATAGAAAAGATTTGAGGGAAAGATAAAATGCTCGACTTCTAAATTTAATATAGCTTGTATTGTTCTGGTAAAACACACGCACACACGCATGCATTCGAGGTGTGAAGGATAAGGTTGGTTGAGTGAGATTGCAAAATGAGATTGTCTCAAAATAAATATTGCCTTTAGCACAAAGAGTGAGTGCACACAGATACCTCAAACGCGGACCTGAACGACAACTCCAGGAACAGGGAACTCTGGGGGTAGATTGGATCCCAAGATAAGGATCAACCTTTATAAATACCAGTCAAAACCTATTCAATGGTTGGATTGGTTCGATTGGTTCGATTCGTTCGATTCAGTTCAATTGATACGGGGATTCAGTTTTGTTTTCCGATTCTGCGTATTCCGAGTTATCACCTGCTCATTTTATTCCGATGCTTATGCTTTTATTTTAACAATAGAGTTGTTCTGAATTAGCTTGATTTATTCCTCAGTATTTAAGGTGATCATTATGAAATTAATACCAAGAGCGTCGATTGTCATGAGGGGCTAATAAACCCTTCAGCGATTGATCGGCGCTCCGCTACTGAAATATCTCCGAAGCTATGAAATTTCGATAACATCGTCGTGTGAAGTTAATGCTCCTAATAATCGTAATGTTCCGTGAAATACCCAAACTCATCCAGACCAATCGATATTCGTTGTAAACAAGCAAATCACTCCAGCAAGGAAAGCATCACCTGCGTTCAAATCCTCGTAACACTTGAAGCAGCGGAAACCAAATCAAATCCTAGGTAAATATGTTTTATATTATGTTCACTCACTCAATTTATAAACTCGTCAGGCAATCTCATAATTAACCAACATAAATTTGCACAAACAAATCTTAAAACTTTCCGCATCGTGATAATTTATCTTTGTAATAGAACTTTGTAAACATGAACTTTGAACTTAAATGAATCTAAGGAAAGATAAAATATTTTTCTCAAATAGAAAGGAACTTTATCTCGATAGTCACATTATGTTATGTTTAATTATGATTCTCTGTGAGCGTGAATGTATGTGCGCGTGTGTAATAAATCCATTAATAATGTTTTCTTTTCCCATTTAATAAATTTGTTCAATATCTAATCAAGTCGAGCATTTCTCAAATCTTTTCACACACACTCAAAACCGTAGTTTATTTATTCTTTAATGACTTATCTTTGAAGTATATTTAGTTAAGTTTAATTTTCATTTCAATTTATTTACTTTATTAATTATGTCAACATCGTGCCGTAAGTCACGATGTTTCTTATTTAACCTTAGTTAAGATAGATTTAAGAGCGGGCGGGTCTATAATCAATCGAAGTAAACGTCAAATAATTATGTTATATACGATAGATCGGGGGGATGAACTTGTAAGCCTAGTGTTCGGGGCGTAAACGAACCACCTCATTGGTCAGTGACAACCAATAAATGAATCTTATGCTGTAGTCGACTAATTAGAAAACCATGCTGATTTTTCATTAGCGGACAATGCGTCTTTTCCGGGAGGAGTCGTCCTCGAAACAATCATGTAGCGGCCTTGAGAAACCTTATTGGTCCATGCTGGGAGTTTTGAGCTAGTGGGTGGGATTAGACTTCGAAATCGTTTTGACATGATGTAAGGTGATGCGAGTAATTAAAATCCACTTAAATAATCGTATCTGGCGCCCCCTTGTGTGGATAGTGAATAACTGTCGATATAAGAAAATAAATAAGCCTTACGCTATGTCATGTTTATTACGAAGCCCGTAATCTCGGTTAGATAGGCGGCCGGTTACATTATATATATCAATTAGGGAATATAGAATCAGTTACAAGTTAAAAATGGGATGGGACTAAGGCAAGGATGCCCTATGTCACCTATTTTGTTTGTGTTGTATTTGAGTGAAATGGAAAGAGCAATAGAAAGATTAGGAAGAGGGATAGAGATACCGTTAATAGGTGGTAAGGGAGTATATATTTTGTCAGGTCTTTTTTGCAGATGATATATTTTTGTGTGCAGAAAGAAGAGAAGATATGGAAGTTATGTTGAGGACATGTGCAAGGGTGGGTAAAGAGATGGGGATTAAATTTAGTGAAGAAAAATCAAATATAATGATGGTTAATACTGGGGAAAGAGAAGATGTAGAATTTTTATTGGGAGATATTAATTGTGGTGAATAGATATAGTTATTTGGGATTTATTTTAAGTAATCAGAAAACTTATTTGGATGAATGGGAGAAAAAAATTGATAAATGAAGCAAAGAAAAGAAAGGGATTGATAAAGAAAGTAACAGTGTTTTCATATAATAAATATGATGTAGCTAGAATTATATGGAAAGGAGTTGCAGTAGCAGTATTAACATATGGTAATGATGCATTATATATTAGTAATGGAGTATTAAATTACTTAGAAAAAGTTCAAAGAGAAGTAGGAAGAATGCATTGGATTCAGATTGGACAGCAAGGGAGGCAATTCAAGGAGAAATGGGATGGTCAAGTTTTCATATGAGAGATGCAAAAAGTAAAATGAAAATGCTTGGTAGATTGCAATTTATGGATAATAAAAGAATAGACAAAATAGTATTTAATTGGCTTATGAGTAAAGGGCAGGCAAGGTAATATGGTTTGCAAAAGATTTGGATAAAGAATTTATATCAGTATATTTGTACAAAAGATGGGATGATTGTGTTAGGATGATTGTTGAGTGTTATAGTGATAAGGAATGGGATAAAAGAATAGATTTATTAATAAAGAATAGGGAATTAGAGAGATGGAGAACTAGTATGGAGAGTAAAAAGAGTTTAAATATATATAGAAATAAACAGAATATTAGGTGCGAGTTAATATATGATAATAGTAAGAAAAGTAGTTTATTGTTTAAGGCTCAAACAGGATCTTTAGCAACAAGAGAATATACATGTAAATGGAAAAATATGGGTGATTTAGTTTGTAAATTATGTAAGGAAGGAATAGAAAATATTAGGCATTTGTTAATTGAATGTAAATACTTGAAAACAGAAAGGGCACATATAATGAAATTATGGTAAAATAAATATGAAAAAAGTGATTATACAGAAAGTAGATTATTGGTTTTTATGCTGGGTTTGGAAAAAGATAAGGGAGATTTAGATATAAAGGCTATAGAGTTGACAAAGATTATGTTGTGGAAATGGGATGGAGCAGAATATAGGAAAACTTAAACTGGGGAATGTAAAATTAAGTAGCTAACAAGTTTCTCTTGGTATAATTGCTGAGAGATTTTTGACTTCGTTTAAGAAGCTACAGTACATCACATCACATCACTCAAGCTGCATGTACTAAGGTTATATAGCCTTATTTACGTATTAAATGCTTTTATATTAATTTGTCTTGTTTGTGTTTCTGTCAGTATGTCTTTTTTTTTTGAATTTTTAACAATGAAAAAAATATGTTCCTGTTTAGAACTTGAACTCACATCTTTATGCATCCCAAGAAAACTCTTTAACAACTGAGCCAACTTAAATATTACAGTTGTTCAATAAAATTTTATTAATATTAATTTAACTCATATATATATATATTTGGCAGTAACATTTTATTTGTAGAATAAAATTTTGTTAATATATTTAATTAATAAAATTAATTAATAAGCCAATACATAAATATTTTTTATATAGTAGATGATCACATGATATTTAAATTTAGAATTCATTTGTCAGGGGATGTATTTTTTATTTTCATTTATTAAATTGTAATTTTTGTCAGATTTTTTGGTAGTATTAACCATTTTTTAAAATATGTAAATATAACTAAAAAGTAAAAAAAAAAGGTCAAATAATGCTTTTATAATAGCAATTAGGGATCACTCCATTAATTTAAACATTTTTCTTTCCAAACACAAGATAAAATCTGTTGAAAAGATAGAACAAATCACTTTATCTTTTTAATCTAAACATATATATATAGACAAAGCTTAAGCATTTGGAAATGGATCACTTTCAATTCCTTTTACTATGTTTTTTAATGAATGACACTTGCAAATTGTTTACAATTTATGGTACATCATTATTAGATGAAATATTAAACATATATAATGAGTTATTTATTTATATAGCACTATGTTTCCAATCTGTAATAATTAGGGAACACTCCTCTACACATGCACCGGAAAAATTTTAACATTTAATGAATACTTTCTTTTCCTAACACAAGATAAAATCTTTTGAAAAGATAAAATGAATCACTCTCTTTTTAAGCTAAACGTATATGTGTAGGCAAACCTAATAATGACATCGTAAATTGTAAAAATTTCACATCATTCATTAAAAATCATAGTAAAAGGGATTGAAAGTGATTATTGAATATCTTGATGCTCTCATTTCTAAATGCTTAGGATTTGCCTATACATATACATTTAGATTCATTCTATCTTTTCAAAAGACTATCTTGTGTTTGGGAAGGAGCGTATTTGTTAAATATATAAATTTATCCAGTGCATGTGTAATAGAGTGTTCCTTAATTATTATTACACATTGGAAACAATGATGTAAATAAATAACTTGGTATAATGCTTTTATGTAAATAGCTGACTTAAAAATAAAAAAAATAACAAAGTGATAAGACTTTCGGCTAATTTTCCATTCTTGGAAAGTATTAGAGATTGGTACTTTAGTATTAAAGATGCAACAAAGGGGAGATAGGGAGGCCTTCTTACACCCACAGTAAATGTGTAATGCTGCGATAATGTCAGATTGAAAGAAAATAATCCCTGCAAGTATATGTGAAAATGTTTTTTTATCAACGCATTTTTTTTTTTGTAATACATTGACATTTTCAGTTATTGTCTACATTTCTTTTTGACAAGATCCAGGATAAAAAAAAACATAATACAAGTCTAATAATTAATATATATTTTATTTATTTATTTTTGTACTTTTGATTTAATTTCTTTATAAAAAAAAAAAATGACGTTTGCGATTTTTTTTTGTAATACTTTGACATTTTCAGTTATTGTCTACATTTTTTCTGACAAGAGCCAGGATAAATAAAAATGAAATAAAAGTCTAATAATTAATATGTATTTTTGGTTTAATTTCTTTATTTAAAAAAGTGATGTTTGCGATTTTTATTTTTTTTTGTAATACTGCAACATTTTCAGTTATTGTCTAGATTTTTTTATGACAAGATCCAGGATAAATAAAAACATAATAAAAGTCTAATAATATGGATTTTATTTTATTTTTGTACTTTTAGTTTAATTTCTTTATAAAAAAAAACGACGTTCATTGGCACTTCTCTGAAAATACTAGCATACTTTGCAATCACATGGTATATTTTTGGAGTGAAATTTTTTACTGTAGATCTCCATTTTCTGTGGTAATAGTACAGTATATGTGAAAACTTTGGTTTTAATGTGTAAATTCCTGTTATATATTACATGGTAAGTGTTGTAGAATAGAGTTAATTATTTTTATCCAAATTACTTAAAAATCAGTATCATTTACTGTTTGTTTGGTATAAATTTTAGTAACAATTTTTTTGATTAATGGTGACATTATTATAATATCGCAAATCATATTTTATTTTTTATTTTAAATGTCATTCTTAAAAGTTATTAGTGTTGAAAGTCACTTTTTTTTTTGAAGCTTGTTAATGTTAAAAGTTGTACATATTTGTGAAAGTCACTTTTTTTTTTTAAAGTCACATTTTTTTTTTTTTTGGAAACTTGTTAATGTTGAAATTTTATCTTAAATGTCATTCTTAAAAGTTGTTACTATTGAAAGTCACATTTTTTTTTTTTGAAATTTGTTAATGTTGAAAGTCGTACATTTTTTTTTTGGAAACTTGTTAATGTTGAAAGTGATCTCTATATTTATTATGTTTTACTATTTTTTTATTTTTACTTATTTTTAGTCCTGCAACACAGAGCATGTATTAGACATACTGCACCTGTTCACATTCATATCAACCTCCCAATAACTTTGTAATTCTTACCGAAATGCCATGTACAAAATCCATGTACACATTCATTTGTTTTTGCTGGAAAATGTCATATACAAGATCCATGTACATGTTATCAGCAGATTGATACGAATGTGAATGGGCACATTAGGTCCAATATATGCTCCATGTTGCAGCTTTAATACTAAAGTACCCAGAAATTTTAAGAATTTAGACTTGTTATAAAACATTTGATAATTGCAGGAATATCGTCATTTCCTAAAAGCATTTTGAGGCTCAAATAAATCATAAAAATCAAAAAAGCCTTGAAATGCTTTTATGAAATGACAATATTCCTGTTAAGATCTCAGATATTTTCCAAGAATGGCAAATGAACCAAAAATCACATTTCTTTGTTATTTTTTATTTTTTAGTTGACTATTAACATAAAAGTATTATTATTATTTTTTTTAAAAAATTTATATATTATTTTATATTTCAATTTAATGTTGTATATTTTATTTTATATTATTTGCATTATTTTATTTTATTGGTTTTAATTTGCTACATTTAATTTATTTTACTTTTATTATATTTTATTTTGATTTTTAAATTACATTATGTATATATTTATTTTATTTATCATTACTCTGAGAGGAATATTGCAGGGCAATCAAAATGTGAGGTTGTGTGTGTATATATATATATAATAATTTTTTTTTTTGCTATAAAGTGTTTGAAATAAAATGTACAAATTGTATTTATATAAAAATTCTAATTGTTTTAATTGCTTTAAATATCAGTTACTCTTTTATAAGTTAGTAAATGCTTATTACAAAATTAACATATCTAAATTAAAATGTTCAATATTAATATTAAAAAAAGAGGCAAATACATTTTAAGTAAATGAAATTTATAAGTTTTATTTTTGTTTATAAATATATATTCAGTTTTTTTTTTCTTTTAATCAGAATAACTGTAATTATAGTGTATGTACTATTTGACATGTCTATTTGAAAAATTGAATAACTAAACACAAAGTAATACTTTTTTTTTTTTTTAGAAAAATCATTATAATTATTTTGTCCTAATTTATTTTTGAAATTTAATGTCAAAGTAAAAACGATTTAAAAATATGAACAGATTAAAATAATAACAACTATTATTTTATTAATGATAATTTTTGACAAAGTATTGGGCAGTTTTTAAAATAGTAAATATAATTATTTGAATGATTGTTATGGCAGAATCTACATTAAAATAAGCATATTAAAAGATATGGTTGCATATTAAATATTTTCATTAAGTTGTTTGTTTTAGTTCTATATATAAAGACCAGGGCTGTGTGTATAGATGAGGTAAGCCAACTGCCTCAGATGCTAAATTCCAATAAATATCAGAGTGAGTCAATATTTTTTAAAAAAATTCATGTTAACTTAATAGAAAAATATCTAAAGAAATTTAAAAGAGATTTGAGAACACTTTTAATGTAAAGAATAATTGTCTTTCAATTTTATCAAAAATTATTCAATAGACCAATTTTAAATAGTTTTCTCAATATTCTTGAAATGTTCCAAGTGACAAAAAGCTACACTCTAAGAAAATAACAAATCTTTCTCAAATCAATTTTTAATGATAAAGGACATATTAAAAAATTGTGAAGTTATGCTATTTAAATGGTAAATTTTCTCTTCCTTATCATTTTCCATCTTTGTAAATGATTTAATGTATGAAATTGCAATACTGTTCTAAGTCTATTGTTCTCAGTCTGAAATAGTGTATTTTTTTTTTTGCATATTTACTTTAATTTGTCATCTAGTGTTTTGGATTTATTAATTGTTTAGATAATTGAGTAGAAGGGAATTCACTGTCTAAAGTAAATTTTAAAGTTATATCAACTTGTTCTATACATTATAAAATTATTTAATCAACTTGAGAAAATGTAGTTTTATTCCCATTACATAAGATAAATGGACTACTATAGTTCTAAGCATGTGCAAAAAATAATAATTTTTTCTTTCAGGTTATGATTATTTAACTGTATCTATTTATCTATGTGTGTATATATGGTTATAGTTTAAAAATACAGAATCAAACTTAAAATTTAAATATGACAAAAACTGGATAGTAAAAAAAGTTTAAAATTTTGAAAATATATGAAATTAATATCAGAATATATTCAAAAAAGTTTTATCAAATAAAATTGTCACTTTTTTACACTGTGAATGAACAAAGAATAAAACTTCTATATTCCTCAAAATATTATAATATCTGATGTGATGCACTGTGACTTCTCCTTAAACAGAGTCAGGAATCTCAGCAACTATGCCCAGAGAAACTGTTAGCCACTTTACCTTCCCTTTCCATTCCCCACTCTAGGTTTTCCCTTAATCTGCTCCATCCCCTCTTTGTCAACTCTATGGCCTTTATATCTAAATCCTATTTTCGCAAACCCAGCATAAAAACCAAACCAATAACCCACGTTCTGTATAATCATTTTGTTCATATTTATTCTTCCATAACTTCATTACTTGTACCCTTTCTGCTTTCAAGCATTTACATTCAATTAACACTTGCCTAATATTTTCTATGCCTTCCTTACACAATTTGAATACTAAATCACCTATATTTTTCCATTTACGTGTATATTCTCTTGTTGCTAAAGATCCTGTTTGAGCCTTAAATAATAAACTACTTTCCTTGCTATTATCGTAAATTAACTTGCACCCAATGTTCTGTTTACTTCTATATATATTAAACTTTTTTTACTCTCCATACTGGTTCTCCATCTCTCCAACTCCCTATTCATTATTAATGCATCTATTCTTTTATCCCATTGTTTACCATTATAACACTCAACAATCCTCTTAACACAATCATCCCACCTTTTGTACAAGTATACTGATATAAATTCCTTATCCAAATCTTCTGCATACCGCATTTACCTTTCTCAATGCCTGCCCTTTACTCATAACCCAATTAAATACTATTTTGGCTATTTTTTTTATTATCCATAAAATTGCAATCTACCAAACATTTTCATTTTATTTTTTGCATCTCTCATATAAAAACTTGACTATCCCATTTCTTCTCGAATGACCTCCTTTGCTGTCAACACATCTGCATCTAATGCATGTCTTCCTATTTCGCTTTGTACTTTTTCTAAGTAATTTAATACCCCTTTACTAACACAACGCATCATTACCATATGTTAACCCTGCTACTACAACTCCCTTCCATACAATTCTAGCTACATCTTATTTATTATATGAAAACACTGTTAATTTCTTTATCAATGCCTTTCTTTTCTTTGCTTCATTTATCAATTTTTTCTCCCATTCATCCAAGCAATTTTTCTGATTACTTAAGATGGTTCCCAAATAACTATATCTATTCACCACACTTAACTTTATATTCCCCAATAAAAATTCTACGTCTTCTCTTTCCCCAGTATTAACCATCATTATATTTGATTTTTCTTCACTAAATTTAATCCCCATCTCTTTACCCACCCTTGCACATGTCCTCAGCATAACTTCCATATCTTCTCTTCTTTCTGCACATAAAAAGACATCATCTGCAAAAAAAGACCCGACAAAGTATATACTCCCTTGCCACCTATTAACGGTGTCTCTATCACTCTTCCTAGTTTTTCTATTGCTCTCTCCATTTCACTCAAATACAACAAAAAGCAAAATATGTGATATAGGGCATCCTTGCCTTAGTCCCACCCCATTTTTAACTTTAACTGATTCTATATCCCCTAATTGATACGTATAGTAATTATTTTCATATAATTTTTTAATAATATCCACTAAAGCTTCATCCATTCCCAAATTTTCTAAATTTACCCATAATCTATTTCTATTTCCTCTATCATATACCTTCTCTATATCTACAAAACTCATGTATAACTGTCTACCTGAATTCCTACTCATATCAATAAGTTGTGTAACTTACAAATAAACTATCTCCTATGTGTCTATCTGATCTAAAACCTCCGTGCATTTCCCCTACTACATTATTCTCTTCCATCCATTTTGCAATTCTTCCAGCCACCATATATGAGAAAACTATATAAAACTGATGTTACCACTATCGGTCTGTAATTGTTTAACTTTCTATGATCCTTAGCCTTTTTTTTAAATAATAATCTTATTCTTGTATTTCTCCAACTACCCAGAAAAATTCTTCTGTGTCATCTTATTGAAACAGGATAATAGCTTTTGCCCTATACCCTAAATTCATTACCATCTCTGTTGCCCATCCATCTAAACTTCTTGCCTTTCCACTTTTCAATTTCTTCCCTGCCTCATTCAGTTCATTTTTTGTAAACCTAATATTCCCATTACTATATGCTTTTATGTTTTCTATCACTCTGTCCTTCACATCTAACATCTTTTCTATATCCATACGTACCTATTTAAGATTTTCGCTGTCTGCTCTAGAGCTTCATTGTATTCCCTCATCATTTAGCAATACTATCTCTCCCCTACATTTCTCCTTTTAATGTAATTCCAAAATTTTTTACTCCCATCTCTTCCACTTTTATTAATATCCTCCAACTATATACTATTCAATTTCATTCTCTCTAATTATCTATTTTAGCCAACTTCTTCTTTTCTAAGTACTTTTCCCATTTAGCATTAATATCTTTTTCTTTGTTTTTAATAGCACACTTATATTCTCTGCATGCTTTTTTCCTCTCTTTTACACTTTTATAAATTCTCATTTTTTTATTACTTTTATTCTTCTGAATATTCTCACCTAAAACCCTATTTGCCACTTTTTCTATTTCATCATACCAGTCCTTATACTCTTCCCCAACCAACTCTTCCATGGTTTCTTGAACTTGTATTTTATACTCTGCCAACTTATTCTTATCATTCACTCTCCACCCACATCTTTCACTATTGTTTCTACTTTTATTTATATTCTTCATCACATTACTAACCATTTCTATTACAATGAAGTTATGATCATTATTACATACTCTCTCTTCATTATCAAACACCTTAATTTTCTGTACCTCTTTCTCTACCAATACATAATCTATTGTGTGAAGTATATTATTTCTAGACCATGTGTTTTGTCCCTCATAAATATTTGATAAATTTTCAATGCTCAAATTCACTCTCTGACAAAATTTCTTCAAAAGCTGTCCATTCTTATTATCTACACCATCAATTTCTTCAATATGTCCATTCATATCCCCTATAATTCATTATTCTCTTCCCCTTTTCTTTAAACCTCTGTATATCCTTAACTAAGCATTCATATATGCTACTGTTTCACTCCATTCTAGTTTGACTATCTCCAGTGGCTATATAAACTATAGCTGCCATCCATTCTTATCTACCCAACCATATTTCAAACCACAAATGTTCTTGACATTTAACAATATTTAAATATTTTTTTGATACAACACCTATACCCCCCCCCCCCTTTTTTTTTTTTTTTTTCCAGCAGTGACTCCTACATGTTTCAATGAATGTGACCCATAGAGAGAAAGCAAAGCATGTGTATTTAACAACCTGTTTTATATTTCATGAAACAAAATCTCTTTAACTGCAACCTGGTCATGGTATTTTCAGATTTAAAATTAATCGTTATCTCCCCCCCCCCCTTTTTTTAAAAAAAATGCTATTATACTTTTAGCTGATTATATGCAATCTTTTTTGATATTTTCTTTATGTTTGTGTTTGCATATAATGTAGTGTTTTGTGTGTGTGTATATATGTGTGTGTGATATGTTCGAATAGTTTTATCAACTATTAATTGATTATAATGTACTTAGTTATATAAGAGCTCATAATTTCATTACAATTTAATGTATTGGATATTGAGTTACATAGGACAGGTTATGCCTGTTTTTGTTATAGATTCCTTATTATTAATAATAACAGGGGAAAGGGACTAGTCTCTTTAATAATTTGTTAAAAGAGTAAAAATTATCAATAAATTACATACAAAAATATAATTGCTCAATTCCAGTGCCCTTTGCCTACATGATTTCTGGGGTCACCAAACCTGTTTTTGCAGCTCAAAACTTGTATATTAGAAAGTTGTGTTTTTTCTCCAAAAAGTATATCATTATAATTTAAAAATTTATCAATTTAAAATATTTACTCTACTAGTAATTTGATAACTCAAAGATAATAATTTTGTTTTTCTTCAATTTTTATTACTAATATTTTTTTAAATTAATAATTTTATTTAAAGAAAATAATCTGAGCAAAATATTTCTCAGTATGGCCTATTCTATTGCAAATTATACTAACATTTAGCATTCATCTTAGGATTTGAAACAAAATATTTTATTTGCATCCATGTATATAGAAGGTACTACAATATTTTGGGGGCATATAAATGTATGTAAGCACATAAAATTTTAAAATTTTATATATATTGTTTTTAACATTATGATGCAGTCTACTTATTGAATGGAATTTTTAATTTCCATACTTGCTATTTATAAGTCTCCTAATAGGTGTCAAATTACTTGCAAAAAAAAAAAAAAAACAACAAAAAACAAGTAATAATAATATACATCTATATATATATTAATAGCAATTTTCTTTATATATTGTTGCAACTTTTTAAATACACAAATTGAAATATATACATGTACATGAATATTTTTTAAAATTAGAAATACTAAGTGAAACTGCTATACCATTTTAACTGTACAAAATTAGATATGTGAAAATGTAAATATAGATTAATAATGATTTACTAAGAAATTATTATTATTTTATAAATTTAATGTTTGTAGTTTTATTTAGATAATTGATTAAACTAAATGATTTTTCTTTTCACATTTTTTAATTTAGAAATCTGAAATAGAAAGGAATGAGGATAATTAAAAAACTTGTTAATCACAGAAGTCATTTCTTTTATTATTTACATTCTACTTATGGAAGTATGATTGTTTCAAATTGGATGTTTTTCTGATATGTGCTTCTACTGCAGATAGTCATTTTATCAGTTGAAATGACTTTTGAAAAAAAAAAAATCATTTTAATACATTGTACAGGCTTAAACCTGCATTTATATATGTAATATATGCGGGATTCGAACTCAGACTTTCACACGATCCACTACTCTCAGTGCCATCTCATATTGCTGACCCACCTGATCACATACATGTTTATCAATATGCATATTTCATGCTAGACTAGCAATCATCAGTTGGTCTAGATTACCATCTTCACACATATATACAACCAGTGCTCAGCTTTATATTAAGATAGCCAATCTTCACACTTTAATGGACAGGCTTCAAACTATTCCAATTCACAACTCTTCATCCTTCCGTGAGATTGGTCATCTTAATATAAAGCTGAGCACTGATTGTATATATGTGTGAGGATAGTAATCTAGACCAATTGTTGATTGCTGGTTTAGCATGAAATATGTATATTGGTGATTATTTATCTTTTCAACATGTGTGTGATCAGGTGGGTCAGCAATATGAGATGGCACTGAAAGTAGTGGGTTGTGTGAAAGTCTGAGTTCGAATCCTGCAAAAATTCATTTTATAAAATCTTTCTTAAATATAAAGCAATTTAATTTAATAGCAAGATTAGTTGGTTCAACAAATAAAGATTCTTAAATATCTTCCAATATGAGGAAATTAAACTAGAGATAAAATCTTATTTGGATCAAATAAATTGAATTGTTGTGCATAGTCCTCACTTTGGTATTGAATGTCAATATCCTAAGCAATCGATCATATTATAAATAAAATTAATTTATTAATTAAAGTACGTAAGATATAGTTGAAAAATTTTGTTAATTTTTTTTTTTTTTTTTAACATCTGTAAATAGTTATTTTTATATAACGAACTACTTTGAAATGTAATTGTAAAATAACTTTATGAATAACTTTAAAAAAATTATATATTATTGGACTAAGTTTTTTTGGTGAGTTTTGTTTTTATATAAACCTAATTTTTTAAAGTTTTTTACTATCTACTCTCTTCTCCCACTTTTTAAAATTTTTTATCATTAATCATTACACATGTTCATCCTCTCTTTTGGTATAGCATATCCAGGTTAAAAATGTATCAAATGTCTTAATAAATAGATTTATTGGATTAGTATTGTCTCATTTTATTATATATATATATAATCTTTTATTAGAATAGTTATTATAAAGTGATTTCTTGGAATTTGAATGTTATTTGTAAGATACTAGAGAATTTTTCTTGAGTGTGTGGGGTATTAGTTATAATATGTGTAGCTATTATTTTATAATGTTATAGGAATGCATCCTATTTAGTAATGATGTATTCCTTCTTGGATGTAATATACTGCCACGATATTATGAATATGATTTGGGAATAACTATCTTGAGAGAAGATATTTTGTTAATGTCTACTAAAGGAGCAGATATTTGAGATTTTCATTTTTAATACGGGACATAAGTAATTACAATTTTCTTTAAGATTGTTGTTGTGCATGATACTTACAATATATTTCTGAATTAATGAATAAATTAGAGTTATCTATATCTTAGTTTAAATTATATTTGTTATTTATTAGTTATATGATGAATTAATGATATACAGTGACATAATTACTATTAAGTAATGAATACAATCAATATTTTAATGTCAAGTTGAAGGGCTTTCATACATTTGTGTGAAGGTATTGTTACAAACTTTAAGGAAATTATTTGTTGAACTAATAGCAATAGCTTGATTACTGTTGTGTGCAAATTAATTATTTTTGACAAAAGCTTTCTTAATGTATCCTTTGTTTTGATTTTATGGAAATTGAATATTATAGGCAATATGTAAAAGATCTATCTTAAATGTACTGTGCTTATGTAAATTTTACATTTATGGTTTTTTTTTTTTTCATATATATTATTTATACCATTATCACATTTTCACAAGTTTTTTTATGTTTACTTTAGTAATAGATTTTATAGTTAATTCTTCATTTTGTTTTTGTTAGACATAAAATTCTTTTCATATGACTTTTAAATATTAATGTTTCAAAGTTAAATCTTAATGTTAGTGATTACTATATATTGTTATCAAACTTGAGCATTGAACAAACATAGAAAATAGTAACAATTCAGATTGATAATATTATTTTCTTTGTCATTAAATTATTTATTATGGATTGTAAATATAATTTTCTTAATCATATATCATTTGTAAATCTGTAGAACAAATAGTAACCTTTTTAAAAAAAAAGTTTAAATAGCATATCTAAGAATACTAATTGTATCCCACATTTTTATTTGCCAAACCTTAACTGTAGCTTGGATATAAATACATTTATTTTAAATTAAATTCTTATATTAATATAGACATCTTTTAACATATATAAATCTGATGCAATAAATTCATATTTAGGTAAAAATATTCATAATGCACTTAAGTTTAAGGGAAGCTTCAAAACAGTTGAAATATGTATCAACAATGTCTGTAAAGGCAACTCTTTGCAGCTTTTAAATTTTGAAGCTGTGAAATGATATTTGAGATATGTATTATAGAATTTTAATTTTTGTTGTTTATAATTATTTTAATATTTTCCCCATATTTGGAGGTAAAGCCTCCAAATAGCATAAGGGATAGCTGAGATTTTAAATTTATACTGTATTTGGCTTTCTTTGACAAAATGAATCTCAATACTTCTTAATTTCTTAAGTCAAAAGAGTGTTATAAAATGTTTAGGTATATCTTGATAGATTTATGAGGAAAGTCAACCAGTCTGATACCAATCATGAAATTGATGTTGAGCTTTTATTTCTTATGTGCTTTATTATTATCTAATATTACAATGATTACATGTTAGCATCAGTTAGAATACTATTAAGTTTTAAAATAACTATGTTAAATGCCATTTTTAAACAAAAAATTTTAAAATAGAAATGTAAAGTTTTTTTTCCATATAAAAATCTGTACATTATTTTATGTTTATTCTTTATTAAAGTTTTATGTTAATGATGTATTTCTTGCTAATAAGTTTGTTATATGTGTTGAATGGGGAGAGGGATAAATTTGGCATAAAAATTGACTTGAAGTGAATGGTTGCAGAATATGAAAGTTTTGTTGTCCTAATTTTTTTAGTAGTCTTAGGAAAACATTAACTGCATTCTTATGATCATAGTTTAGATTATAGATTAACCAAATTATTATTCTTTTTTTTTCTAATGTTTTTCAGTCTTTATAAGCCTTCATTATTTATTTCTTTTATTCATATGCAATTTTTGTAAGGACTGTTGTCTACATTATTATTTTTTTAATGCATATATATCAGATTCTCCTTAGTTTTTCAATATATATCATTAATTCTTTGCTATCAGACATTTAACACATTATATCTGATTATTTTTACATCTCTTTTGCTCTGTTTTGCTAATATTTGTAAGTATTTCAGATTTTTTTTATCAATTTTTTTTCCTCCACCATTTATATATTGTTTTAATATGACTTTTTTTTCTATAAATAAATGCCTCAACATCTTATTTCTTTCTAAAAACTTTATTTCCATATATTAATTAATGGACATATATATAAATTCACATATAATACATTTCCAATGTTTCAGTTGTTTTTTACACCATTGCAGTCATTTTCAAGGATTTCTCCCCCCCCTCTTCTTTCTTTATTATAAAACTTCCTTTTTTTTTTTTTTTTGTTTATTGGTGTTTTAGACGGTTTCTAATACTTTTGAAAATTTATACTTAATATGTTGGAAATGTATAATATGTGAATTTATTTATATGTTCATTAGTTAATATAGTGCTCTCAGATCAGGCCACAAGCCAGAAACTAGTCTGGGGATATTGGATGAATAGGCACTAGATGGGGATTTTATGCACAAGCCTTCTGGCATCCATTGATTACTCTAGCTAGCTGTGTATGGCAATACGTATAGTGAGTTTTGCCTGTTTTAACAACAGTTATACAAAAGCATAAGAGGTGATAGTCATGTGATGTTTATTGGCTTAAAGAAATAAGATGTTTATGCATTTATTTATAATGTTGGAGAACATATATATTTTAAAAGAAAAAAGTGGTTGTTTAATTTGTCATTGTATAATGATAATATTATAGTGTAATATATATATCATAGTATAATGTATATTATATACTTTTTTCCTCCATTTTCAAAATCATTTGTCATATTTTTTTTTTCAAAGTAATCCATTTCATCATTATATATGTATTTAACTTCATATTTCAAAAGTATTCAATCTTTGTATCCCTATTTTATCATCCAAATTGTTGTATCAACTTTATTAATTTATAAAATCAATAAATTTTCCTATTTATCTCTTATAATTCTCACTGTAATTCCTTTTTCATCTCATATCAATCAAACAACTTCCTAAATATTTTAAATGCAATAACCTGTTAGCTTTTTACTTGAATTCATAAATTTTATTACATATATTTTCAACTCTTTTTACTTATAACCATTATTCAATTAGAATTTCATTATTTTTTTGTTTTTGGTATTATTTATGTTAAGTATAGCCTTTAGAATTTTTCTTTAGTCAATGTAAAAACTTGCTATTTCTCTCACATTTGTATTTTCAACATATTTATATAATGAGTAGTGGTAAAAAACCAATGTCTTACCACTGTAATGACAGTGATCAAAATAGAAATATGATATTTGTGCAATTCTTCAAATTCAAGTAAATGGATACTTGCTTCACTGTCCATTCATATGGCACATTTTGTGTGTACATTGTGTCAAGCCAGATTGAGGCTACTTGACAATAAGATATAGCAAAGTAAATAGTATTTAATCAGTGTTAGTGGTAGTTTGCCATTGCTTTTCACCCTTTTAAACTTAATTTAGTATCTTAATTTTAAAATGCATTATAAAAGAGTTTTTTAAATATCTTTTTTACATTTTCCATTCAGTTAATTTTGTCTATGCATGTTTATTTCTCTTTTCAATTCATTTAAACATTTAGATATCTTTACCTTCTTTAATGTTTATACTTGTTTTTTTTTTTCCACCATTATGCATTATATTTGAGAAACTAATAAAGGTAATGAGAAAAATGAATGCAGTGCCCAAGTTACTAGAATAATTTTATATGTTTTGGACTCATTAAATTTGTTGGTTAATTTTATGAATTTATATTAGTTATATGAATCCTCTCTTTGAAATAAAAAGCAAATTATTTAATATATGCTTTGAGATTGATTAGTTTTTTTGCCATACAGTGTAATGTGCATGTGCATATATATTGAACCGGGTAGGTATATTTGATTAACTCTCTAAACCTATGTCATATACGGTTTTAACCAATATATATTCAGTTACACACACATATTCACACATATTTTATTTACATTTAGACAGATGTAGGGTTTATAGTTTTAGAATGACCAAATCGTGACCTCAAACAAATAACTAGTTAATGAATTACTCAGAAGTTATGATATATCTTTCCTGGTCATCCAAACCTTGTGTGGTAATATATTCTAGAAACACAAATTTACTATTATTTGTCTAGTATCTCCTTTTTGAACTTAAGACAGCATTTAATTTTTATTTTTTTTTATAGCTTCATCTTCACTGAATCGTCCACTGAATATTTTATTTCAATGTTAGTTAAATCATTATTATTTCTTTTTGGGGAATCTTTCCCTATTCTAATATTGAAAATTAATTAAGCTACACATTTATTTCTAGAAGTAATTAAAAAATTATGAAGATTGATGAACTCTAATTTTAAAATAGCATTTAATAAAATAAATAATAAAGTATCTCTGTTCACTTGCACCCATCTTTCTTTAATAATAATAACACATATATATTACATACAATTATTAGTAGAAGTTAAAATGAATAATAAATATACAGAATGTTAAATTATTTTTTTGTATTAGCAGCAATAATAAAGTTCTTTGAGAAAGTTCATAAATTAAGTTCTAATTCGTTCATTTAAGGTTTATATTTTGTCAAGAACTAAGTATTAAATAAAAAGAAAACTTTTACAGTTATATATTTCTTAGATCTTACTGCTGATCTTGTCCACAATTTCTTGCTTGAATTAGTTTAGTTATAAACTTGTTGGGATCCTCAGTATTAATATGGCATAGCAGCTAGAATCAAAGCATTTTTTCAGCAGTAAGGTCAGCATTTCTCTGGCACAGGTAGAGCTTGAAAGACAAATCTGTTTTTAAAAGTTTGGGCATCACTTTATATATCCTTTTCTTCTGCACATGCACCTTGTCACATCTTTTCATTCTTTTATGTTCTTATAAGTATTTAATTGCACACTATTATTTTAATATATATTTTCTTTTAATTTATTTTTTTAAATCATTTACAACGTAAACAGATAATTTTTCTCTGTTTTAAATATATTATGCATTTCTGTCTGTACAATGAATATACAGTTAACAATAGAATAAAATGTGTTTTTGTTTTTTTTTAAAAAAAAAACATCTGATAAAAAAAACAACACCTATTTATATTTCTTTACGAGATTAGAATTAAATTTGTCTCCTAATTACCCTTATTATGATCTGACATTCTTATTGGCCATCTTTAATTAAAAGATTTGTCTTGATAAATAAGATATTCCTTCCTTTACAAATTGTATGCAGATTGATTTTTAATCTCTATCTTTTAATTGCGCATATGTATTTTTTTATTCTCTTTGTAGTCAAAAGAATACATTTCTTAATTATAATAAAATATGATTATTCTATACATATCTTTTATTTTCTTTCAGCAATCTCCAATTCCCTCTCTGATTGCTAGTACACCATGGTGGATGAAGAATCAAAACAGGATAAATTGGCTGATTTTGTTCTAAATTATCTTACATTAAGCTTTTATTAATAAATTATTTTATATCTTATCCTGGTCGCGCTCGTCATGTATAAACTACTACCAAAAAGTTCATGGGGCAAATCCAAAAATTGTATCTATTAAGGCCATCTGAAAGTAGCTATTAATGCTATCTATTTTTATTGCTAGTGGATAATTCTGAAGATCTCAATTGATCTTGTTGCTGATCGCATCAAGGCTCCATTTCCCATCAGACTCGTTTCTTGTTATCAGCCTCTGTTTCTGAACCTTGCGCCTGGTAATGGTGACTGCTGTCAAATCTCTAATTATATTTGAATTGCTTCCTGTTCTGTGGATCATCCATGTTCTCTCCATGCTGCTTAAGAACGTTCTTCACTTTTTCTTATACCATGATAGAGGCAACTCCTCTTTGATTTAATTTTAAGGCATTTATCTGCTGATCGTGCCTCCTGAAAGGGAAAATATTGAAGGGTTTGAATCCTGCCTCTTCATTATCAGTTTTGTTATTGTCAAAAGCACTGAATAAATCTGCTATCCACTAAATGGTTTTGCACACTGTACTTTCCAATAGATGCCCCGTGGGATTTGGAAAGTTACATTTTACAATCCTTGTGCGATTTCTCAGATAGAGGACTTGCTATCAAGGCCTGAAGTTTAGCTATCTGCCTTCTGAAGAATGGCACTTATGGCTCACATGGCTGGCATTTTTCTTGAAAAACCTGATGTTTTATACTGTCTTGGTGATACTCATTTCATTAGCATCTTATTAACTTTTGTTTATACTATTTGAAAGTGCTGGGTTTCTCAAATAAAGACTCCCACCCTTCTTGCAATGCACCCTGCAAAGTGGATAATTGTTATCACTAACAATCTCCTCACTCATGGGATTGATTCCATTGTATCTCTCAAGACTACCCAGTAGTTGTATGGGTGATTCCCCAGTATGACCAGAAAAAATTCTTTTCAAAACTGATTCACTACACTGTGTATGCATTTTTGTTGTTCTTATTTATTTTCATATTTATGCTCTCATCCTGAGCTTTTATTTGCAATTTTTTAATCTGTTGTTCTAAGTTATCTACTTCTTTTTGCACTTTAATGATCATGTTTATTTTCATGGCACACTAAGTCCATGTCCTACTGTATTTGGATCTTTATACTCTGTGTTTTTCTTTATTTTCTTATTTATAATTATTAATTTTTGCTTTCATTTGCTCGATTTTGTTATTAAGGCTGACTAGCCCTTATCTAATCTTTGAGCTATTTCCTTAACTATATTGCCCATTCTTTCCCTTAAATAGTCTTAGATTTTTTTTTTATATATCTTTAGTCATTTCTTTATTTATGTTGACCATCTCCTTAAATCTCAATAGCATTTGCCTGAAATTCTCTCATAATATCTTTAATTGTATTAGCTTCTAAATGAGCTGTATCCTGCTTTGTTTCTATTTTGCTGATCTCTGATTTATTGCCTTTAATTAATTTTCTATCTTTCAATTTCATATATATATTTATGTTCTTTCTTTATTTCCAGTAACTAGCTATAATACATTTTGCTTTATTTCTTAATACTACATTCGATTTTATTTCTAACAATAAAAATACTTTATTTCTAATATTTAATAATACATTGTTTTATTTCTAAAAATTAATAATACTCAATAATTAATACTATGTTCATCGATATGCCTCCCTTCTACTGCCTGACTACTCTTTGATAGTTTAATCATGCCATTTACCTGCCTATATCTATACCCCTATTTGTTCTTCACTTTTACCCATCCCTGCTTATTATTTATGTATACGTGGAGAGTGAGAAAAAAAAAATTAATTGAAAAATATAAAAAAAATCTTTTTTTTTTTTTCTGCTGATAAACAACTATTTTCTTACGAGTTATAATTGTTTTTTTATCGCCTTGACTCCTATTATATATCTCAGGTTATGGGTTTCTTTTTATTTTCATAGCCTCATTTTAGGCTGCTAATTAAACCAGGTAGATATATTTCACCAATCCTCTAAAGCCATGTCTTACAAGGTTTTAACCAATACATATCCAAACAAAGTTTATATATTCGCACCTATGCCTTTAGATACATATATGCGGTTAATAGTTCTAGAATGACCAAATCATGACCTCAAAACAAATAACTAGTTGATGGATTACTCAGGAGCCATGATTATCTTTTCTAGCCATCCAAACCCTGGGTGATAATATCATATATTCTAGAAATCCAAATTTACTACTATCACCTTTTTAAATTTGAGATAGCTTTTTTTTTCTTTAGGAACCAGTGTCAATAAATCGTTCACTGAACACACTATCTCACTGTTAGTTAACTCATTGTTTCTTTTTGGGGAATCTTTCCCTATTCTAATATCACAAATTTATTAAGCATAAACATTCATTTCTAGAGATAATTAAAGAATTAAGAAGATTGCTGAATTCTAATTGATGAAATAAATCACAAAGTAATAAAATTACAATCTCTTCACTCACACCCATCCTTCATATATAATAATATTTGTATATTATATACAATTATTTGTAGAAATTAATTTGAATAATAAATATACAGAATGTTAGATTATTTTTTTGTATTAGCGGCAATAATAAATTTCTTTGAGAAAATTCATTATTAAGTTCTAATTTGTTCATTTAAGGTTTATATATTTTATCAAGAATTAAGAATTAAATAAAAAGTAAGCTTTTACAATTATATATTTTTTAGATCTTACTGCCAGTTTTTCTCACTAGATAAGTGTTTGTGATGCTACCATAGCTATGGGTTTTAAGTTTCCTTATAATTTCCACAATTTCTTGAATGAATTGATTCTGTTATAAACTTGCGGGATTCTCAGTGCATGGAAGCTGGAATCAAAGCATCTTTTCAGCCGTAAAGTCAGAAGACGCATTTTTAGACATATATGATGTTTAGCAACACATCTGGGTCATTTCTCTGACGTAGGTAGGAACTTCTACATGGTAAATCATTTTTAAAATTCTCTATGGAAAAAATAATACTCTAAAACTAAAAGACAAAACAATTGTTTTTAAAAGTTCTGGGATCATTTTATATATCCTCTTGTCATTTTTCTGCACATATATCTTGTCAAACTTTTTTTCCTTCATTCTTAATTCCACAGAATTTATTTTAATTATTTTTTAAAAATCATTTACAACATAAGCAGATAATCTTTTCTCTGATTTAAATATAGTACACATTTCTGACTTTACAATAATATACTGTTAACAGCAGAATAAAAGGTGTACTTTTTTTATTTAATTAAATAAAAAGAGTTACTTTATAAAAAAAAAAAAAAAAATTTATATATTGTTTTCTTGACAAGATTAGAGTTCATTCCAATTGGCCATCTTTATTTAAAAGAAGATTTGTTCTCTGGGTGGTCAAAAGAATAAATATCCTAATTATTGATAAAATATGATTATTCTGTACATATATTTTTTTTCTTTCAGCATTCTCTCCATGCTAATATACTACCATGTTAACAGTATAATATATCTATATTAAAGCTGGAGCCACAAACTCTGCTATATTTTATTCCAAGTCCTCACATTTAAATGTATATAGCATATAATAGTTTACATTTTAGAATAGAAAATGTTTTATTTATTGAACTGTAAATGTATATACTTTGCAACATATACACACATATATAACATACTTTTTTTTTTTAGATTTCAAAGGGTAAACTTTATTGAAACTTAAAAAGGGCTACATAAGTTTTACTTGAAAATATGAGGTTTTAGATACAAGTTGATTCATGGTATTACATATGTAATAAAAATTTGCAATCTTGATTGTGATAAGAAAGAAAATGTGATTTACATTAATTAAAAGAAAAATAATTATTATGTAAGAAGATACATATATCAAATTAGGTTTGCTTAGGTGATATTGAGAAAAATATGTAGAAACATAGTATGATTGAAAACATATGGAGGAGGGGTTGAAGTTAGTGTTAGGTTGACATATGATCCATGAAAATTGGGCTCATTTGGTGAGAGTACTATAATTTTATGTTACTGTAGTTTTCATAATCAGTCTTATTGTTCATTTGTTACATATATTCCATGTGAAAAAAAAAAGGAAAAATACTAGTCAGCATGAATTGCATTTTGGGAAAATGGAAAAACACCTTCAGCATTAATTGCATCCTGAGAGAATGAAGAAAACACTAGCATGCATTAATTGCAACTTGGGAAAACAAAAACACTAGTTAGCACGAATTGCATCCTGGGAAAATGGAAAAATCCTAGTTCAGCATGAATTGTATCTTGGGAAAATGGAAAAATACTAGTTCAGCATGGATTGCATCTTGGGAAAATGGAAAAACACTAGTCAACATGAACTGCATTCTGGAAAAATGAAAAAATACCATTTCAGCATGGATTGCATCCTGGGAAAATGGAAAAATCAGTTTAGCATAAATTGCATCTTGGGAAAATGGAAAAACCCTAGTTTGCATGAATTGCATATTGGGAAAATGGAAAAATACTAGTCAACATGAATTGCATCTGGAGAAAATGGAAAAAATACTAGTCCACATGGATTGCATCTTGGGAAAATGGAAAATTATCAATCAGAATGAATTACATCTTGGGGAAAATTGAGGTGATTTTGCTAAGTAACAGAAATTATGACCATTGCAAAAGGAATTTATAATAGAGGTTTTGAAATGGATTGACAAAGACCTCACAGTGGCAGCAAATGGAAAATATTATAAAATGAACAATGGTTGGCCGATGGGACTCTCCATCAGTAATATCATCAGTAGTCTTTTCCTAGCAAAAATTGAAAAATGTATTACAATCACAGATATTTAAACATAAACTTAATATCTGAGAGATACTAGATGATATGTTTATATGTGCTACATACACACAGATTGATGAAATACACCAGGCATTGGAGTGAACATTAACATTGTCATTGACCTTGGAGAAAGAAGACCATAATAGAAGAATAAAGTTTTTGAACTTATATATACAAAGACAATGCCACATGCTAGACTAAATGGTGATTAAATTCTTAAATATAAGAGGAGCAATCCATCCTAGATCAATAGCCTCAATATTTATAAATTTACAGGATTGAAGAGATTCTTACACTGAAATCATACACCATTCAAGTTTGAATAGATAAAAAATAAACATTGAACAGTATACAAGTAACCTTTGAAATATGGGATATAATCATGATAAAATCATAAACCCTATAAAGAGATTCTTTAAAAAAAAGAAAAAAAGAAATCCTCACCAAACCAACAAGTGGAACCTAAAAACTGGATAAGCCTACCTTATATTCCAAAGATTGCACATAAATTAAAAAATATACATAAAAATAATTTTAATATAGGTTTTCAAACCACTCCATCACTTAACCAATTAATAACTCTAAGACACTATACCAAATGAATAGCACATCAAATGGTCTACAGAATTAAGTGCAGCCAATCAGCTTGCAATGCTGCATATTATGGAGAGTCAAGGGCCAATTTATCAACAAGACTTGTCCAAAACAGATATTTATGCAATAAAGCCCTCAGAGACAAAAAACACATCAATATTTACAGACCATGAGCAAAAAAACTACTCATAGATTTGTGCTAACAAAATCAGTGATAGTATACACAGAGAGAGAGGATAGAAAGCGTAAGATTAAAGAAGCATGTGCAATAGCTGCTATTGACCATTTTTTATTAACAAAAAAGAAACAAGTGTAGTTATTTCAAAGAAATTGGCTATTTAAATAATCAAATTTAAATTAGATTAAAATTGAATATGTAAACAGTTAATTAAACATTAATATAAAGAATCATTTAATCACACCACTATATGCCATGTATATGGTATAGTAAAAATATATTGAAAGCTTGCTAGACAGTAATAAAACAATATTATTTTAAAAAACCCACCTTTTCTGTATGTATTTTTATTTTATCAGATATTATATTATTTTAGTATAATAGAGTAAGAGATGATATGAAATATAAAAAAGAAATTGTATATAAAATTACTTGTGGAAATTGCAGTATGGTTTACTACGGACATACAGGGAAATAATTAGATGAAAAAGCAAAAGAACACAATAATGTAATTAATAGAAGAGATGATAAACTGCATTATATATCAGTATTTAAAATATAGTCATAAAATAGATTGTATAAAAATATAAAACCTTTAAACTATATTAAAGAACATAATAAAATGAAGATATATGAAACCAATTATAATTACGACAAACATAATTGTATGAATATATATAAAACATCAATTAATTTAACTAATACTTGGCTAATGATAAGTGGATGGAGAATTATATAGTATATATTTATACAGATTCATCCCTCCCTCTTCCTTGTACTTATTGTGTTATTGTTATAATAGGTTCTAATTAATTTTATATAAAAGAGATGGATGTCATATTTCTGTAGTATACATTTATACAGATCCCCCCCCCCTCTTTCTTGTACTTATTGTGTTATTGTTATAATAGGTTCTAATTAATTTTATATAAAAGAGATGGATGTCATATTTATGTAATGTAGATTGAAATTGTAAAATAATTCCAACACATTGTGAAAAGCTGAAAATTTTTCTGTATTATTATTATATTTATTCAATTATTGCTGTTATATAAAGATATTTTATTTTCTATTATATTGTATGACTTATTTAAATATATGAAAAGCATCTTAATAGATTAAATTTCTTTCTGTTCTTGATGAGATTTAAAATTTAGTAGTTTTCTATTCTATTGTGTCAGCCACTTGATGGCATTGATGCTAAGCAAAAACATACATGTAATGTTACCGGGCATATCCCGTTCTTTGTGAAAGAATAAGAATCATACGGGTTAACGTAACTCATTTTTTTCATTAATAACATTTACTGGAACAATTTTACGGAAACGTGTTATTGCAAATATTCTATTCTAGTAGAATTCCCCGTGTGGCAAAACCACCCCCCTCCCAGCAAACTTTACAACTACATCGTAGTGGCAAAAAAATGATGCTGATAATGCTTTAAAAATTACTGAACTGTTCCCCCCCCCCCCGTCATTTTTGAAAAGGAAAAATAATTATTTATTATTTATTGATTTTTTACAATAGCTATCTTTGAAAGATAATATGTGATGGATATTAATGGCACATGTATTAAGAACAGTTATTAATAATTTCCAACTCAATCGTTTTTTTTGTTTTACTTTTCTTTGGTTTAACATAATTCATTGATTTCCTTCATAAATTTTTGTACAATTAGTCGAGAACAATTTGACGCTACCAAAAGTTTCAAACCCACTTGAACTCCAAGTGGCCCCCAAAAGTTTCATCTTAGTCCTGCAATGTAGGCCAGATGGTATGCCTTTTCACATCTGCAAGAATTAAAACTTTATCAATTGACTTACCTTATTGGAAAGATTCTATTCCAGTAAAATTAATTAATTCCTCGTGCAGGCTGGCTTCTGTGGATGGCAGTTGGCCTGATTTCGACCTGTTAGTCATTTAATTTGTCACAGACATGTTCTCGCAAAAACTTGACTTTTCATTTGAGCTTGTCGAAATCTTGCTTGGACCTACCCTTTCTGAATTTTTGGAAGGTTCCATGTTGAGTAGGGAAGCATGGCAACAGGTGGACAATTGTTAGGAAGTAATAGTAAGTCAGATAACTTGTAAGCTAATGTCTTTGACGTGCATATTTGAAGAATTGTGGCAGGCTGAAGTCCAGATACCTTCACATGATACTATAGTGAATATTGAACTGTGAGCATTGGGATAGTATGCGCAACACTAAAGCAGACCAGCAGCTGCTTAAATGGCAACTTTTCTGTGCTTTATAGCATAGAAATCAGTGCCATCGGCGCTGGCTGCCATGTATTAAACGGCCTCTTTCTGTGCTTTTGCATAGATCTATAGGCCTAGAAGGCGGCAGCCATGAAAACGGCATATTTATATGCTTTTGCATATAAATAGCACCATCAAGTGGCTGACATGATAGAATAGAAAACTATCTTAAATTTTTATTAATATATTTTCACTGAAACTAGAATCAAAAATTGTTGTTTTCACTGATGATATCACTTTATCTGTAATACCACTTTTTATAGCTGTCTTGAAAAATTAGCAAATGAAGATTTAGGTTTAATTAGTAAAAGCTAGCATACATTCCTTTATATGTATTTCTGGCTAATCAAAAGCTATTCTTTTTTCTTATAAGTGTACTTCTTTCTGCCTTGAGGAATTTATATTGACCCCAGATTATTCTCATCAAATCACATCATATATCTTTGTTCATGTTTACAGAAGTTGTTTTTTCATTTAGCTAATTTTTTTCTAAATCAACTTATCCTACAATGTCTCTATTTGGAATAAATCTCTGTCTCGTGTCTAAGCTTGATTATTTATTAGATATCTGTTTAAAATCTGATTGGCTTTCTCTGTTATAATTGCGCATATGAGAAAGGCTAGCATACTTTCAATTTATTAATAACTGTTTTTGTATATTCTATCTTTTTTAAATCATGAAAAAATGGAATGACACTATCTATTGTTATATAAGCTTAGTTTCTAATGTAGTTTTGAAATTATAAAGTGAATTTTGTCTATTGTTTTAATAAATGGTGGAAAATCACCATTAATATATTCAAAGGGTAAAGAAGAAGTCTTTTAACAATCTCTGAATATTAGATGAAATATTAGTTTTAATCTATGTAATAATAAATAATCATAACTTAATATCTGTAATGAAACAGAAGTAAGCACCTCCCATTGAGTGATGTATTTTATAAAATTATGCTTTGGGTATTATCTTTGACAGATTTCCATCCTCTTCACTCTTCTACTCAAAATATATTTATAGAACAAGGTATATTTGATGTTGTTCACTCATGTCAATATAGAATCTTGAAATATTTTGTAGAAAACATTTTCTGCATCCCAGAGTTTCTATTCTCAGTACTTGTCTTTCTAATAGATTTCAATTAGCATTAGCAAGTTTTTTTAAGGAATCTAGCGAAGACAGTTTGCCTATTCTGGTTCTAAACTATTTAATACGTTTATATATGAGTGTTCAATAGATTTGAGTATTACAGTTATGCTTGTGCAATATTTATTAATTTAGTTATATATTTATGTTTATTTATATTAACTTTGCATTGTTGTTTTTTTTTGTTATTTCTAATACTGTTTATTTTTTTGTATATATATATATTTCTATTTATTTTTATTACTGATAATCTTGGAATATTTGGTTTTCTCTTTTTTTTTTTTTTTTGCATTTGAAAAAAATCACTCCATAATAAATGACAAAAATTAATTAAAAGTTTTAAAAGTGCTACTTTTCTTACAATATTATTTAAATAAAAATTAAATGATAATTTAATTAACAAATTTTGCTTTAAAATATTTTTTATTGATTAATTAAAAGATTACATTATATTTTCTTGGCATACACCCCAAAGTATATAAAGATTACAAGTTGTTTCTATATATATATATATACAGCAGCACTAAATTCTGTTCATTTTGAGAATATTTATAATGTTAATGAACCAGATTCTACCTCATTAGGGACCATGTGGCTATAAATATATTATGAGGGCTAATCTTTTTATCTCTTTTATTAACAGTGTTTAATTTGTTAAAAAAGTTGTTTATATGTCTTTTTGGGTTATGGTTGTACATAAAAAGTGCATTTTATACACCATAATGCATATAATACAAAGTGCTTATCCTGATATGGACAAAAAAAACTCTTTGAATATGAGTTAAACAATGATTCTTTATTAATGCTTGAGTTATTAAATAGTCTGGTAATTTCTGCCTGCATATTATCAAAACAAGCCCATTCAAAGAATAAATAAGTTTGGTTTTCTGTATCTCTAAGCGTAACCAGTATTTTTCTTCAACATTTCTGCAATGTCTTTTGAATGTAAAGAAATGCAATGTAGGTAGAGAATCCAGGTTTAATTTATTAGAAAATCAAAGGTATTTTATTTTAAGTGACCAAAATCAGCATTTTCTAATAAGTTGCTTGTTATTTAACTTTAGTACTGTTTTCTCCACAGTATGTTTTACTTGTTGATGGGTAATTTGATAAATATCCCAATATTTGAATTTGTTCATAGGTAGACAAAAGAAGAAATTTGGGATTAAAAATGTTGAAGACATTAAAATTTTAAGATATCTTGTATTTTGGGATATTGTATTTGCAGATGTAATTTTTGCCACAGCCATAAGCAGAGATTAACTTTGATTGTTTGTATTTTAAATTTATTAATATTATGGAGTCCTAAACCATTTAGAATTAATGATTGCTGAAAATGCTTTAGAGAGATGGATGCCATAAAATGCTTTTATGTGATCTTTATATTGATGAATGAATTGAATAGTGATATTTTTACATAGAGTGAATGATAAGATTTTGAAAGTGAATTAATGGTTTTTTCAATTTTGTTTTGAAGTTTTTTCTAAATTTGTATGTGCATTGGTGAAGAGCTGAGGTAAAAAGAAAAACCTAGACATAGACTCAGCTCTCCTTTAAAGAATTGTCTATTGATTTCCCTAGTATAGATCAGCCAGGCACATGATTTTATTTAATGGAAAAGTAGATTTAATTGTATTTCTTACAATTATTTATGGTTAATGTTGTTGCTTTATTATTTTTGTTAACATTTCACTAAGGCTGAGCTATTATTGTGAATTTCATTCTCTTCTAATTCAATTTTTTTTGCATTAAATAAAAATATATTAATTACTGTCAATTAATTTATCAATAATAAATTTTTATTTATTTAATTGCAATCTATAGCTTTCATAATTAAAGTAAGGAGAAATCATTATTGAACTAAAATTTTATTTGTATATGTGTTTTTCTATATAAATCAGGACAGAAAGTACTATACTATATAAGTAAAGCAAAGAGAAAATACTGAAATGAAACTACAAATGTTTAACTGTAGCAGTCATCATTGAAAATACATTAATGCATATGGTTTATTTTTATTGCGATGCTTATATATAATATGCAAATTATAATCTTTATTCTTATTTTTTCTTACACAATGAAGCCATGAACTATTATATATCTAACTATATGACTTCAATTATATACTATTCTAAGAAAAATGTAAACAAAAGAAGTATAAATAAACAAGCAAAAAACCATCAAAGTTCACAAATTTTATAATATTTAAGCAGCCCGTTTTTTTTCTTTGAGCGCTATATGCGATCATATTTATAAAAAGTAAAATTTGTAAATAAATTTTACAATATATCAGTAGCTGTTTTTCCATCCTGGAGTGCTATATTCGATTATATATGTTAATAAAAAAAATTAGGGTTATGTTGAAAGCATATTCAGTTTATTTCTTCCTTTATTATTCTTTCTGAATTTGATGTGCAGTATTTGCATAATAAAATATTTTCTGAACATAATGTTAAAAGTTTTACAAAATTGTAGAACCTACTAAAAGTTGATAGTGATTAAAAACATCAACACAATTAGAGAGAGTCTAATTTCTTGGTAACAAGACCATTATTTGTTTCTGTAAGAGAAAAAAGTTATTGCAAAAAAAAAAATTTGCCCAGAATATATTTAATCCTGATGAAAATCAGATATTTCATTATTTATTCTATTTTAAAAATAAAAATATGGTAGTTGGTTTTTTTTTTTTTATTGCTTCAATGAATGCATGAATGATCATGCACTCAGTAAAATGTATGTAATTGTGAGCCCTCAGTTTATTATTAACTATAATTATTTTTTAAAATTTTGTTTATAATGTAATTTTTATTTATGCATACTATGCATATAAAAAGCATTTGTATTATACATGTGTGTATGTTTATGTGCATGTTAAAAAGTACTGTATACTTGCAGTTCAATAAACAGTAAGTATTCTAATGTTTATCAACAAAATGTGAGCTATTATACATTATATACATTTGTATGTGAAGGGGGCTCGGAACAAAATATAATGTAGTTCATGATTTCACCATATTATATTAGCTGATGGAAAAGTAGCTAGACATTAGATTCCTAATTTCAGGATTTGTATATCTAAATTTAAAAAAAAAATGGAAAAAATGTAACAAACTAAAAAATAATTGTTTTTCATGACATTAAGTCTATAACACAATACTATAACAATTTTAATGACAACTACTTAGTTAAAATTTTTCTAAACTATATTTTCTTACTGATTTTATTTATAATAGTTTATCAGTAAAATAAGTTTTCAACATAAAAATAGAAGGTTGAAATATATTTATAGAAAATGTTTCATCTGCATGCCTAAACCTTATGTGATCAGCTTCATTGAAGGCATGCTACTATTGACAATGAATTATACTTGCCTAGTTAGTAGCCTAAGCTACTTTATAATGAACATGAAATTTTTATATTATTTTGTAATCTTTTTATACTACCTATCCTGCTTTTGCATTTTGGTTGGTTAACACTAGTCTAAATTCAGACGTTTTTAAGTGAAGATATAGGTCAAATGCAATTATTCACTAATTCTTATATATCAGTCAATTTGCAGTAAATTAGGATGTAGTATGACATTGTTCAATTTTTTAAAAATGTATTTTTCAGCTGATTTTAGGTTAGAATTAATGATAATTTATTTACAATCATTTTAAGATTTTATATTTATATTCGCTATATATATATAAATTATTTTATTTACTGTTATCAATAAAATAAATGTCTTAATTAGAAAAATAATTGTGTGCTATCATTAAGATTGAACTAAAAAAAATACACAATGGTCAAATATTCAATATAAAAAGTATTTGTCCACAAGGTTATAAGTAGTTGTTTGTTTCAATCTTATTTAGATTGATTATTATATTAGTTTTAAAAAATAATTTTGCTAATCTAGATGGGATAGTGAGATTAATTTTTTTTATGATAATACTAGTGTTTGTAATAAAAGTTTGTGAAGCTTTGGAGAAATCTTTGCTTTCTATTGAGATATTCATTGCTGTTCCTAATTATTATGTCATATTATATATTGAAACAGTAAGATATGCCTTATAAATCTTAGTTTCACCTTGCCTTCCTTTTACCTACCCTCATGCCTTATTTAAAACCCTAATTTTATTGTATTGCGTGTGTACTGCATATATTTACCGAAATCCTGCCTAAATTTATATGTCTAATGGGGTACCCAGGGTTTTATAATAATTAAATTCGTCTTAAACGGTTTTATTTTCAAACCGTCAAGTATATTTTACGTATATATGCTTGTACAATAAAGTAGGCCACATATTCTCATCTACACACATACTGCGATAATATTTTAAAAAGTTATGAAAATATTTGTTGTTTACAGTTAGTTTGTTTTGAATTTGTTTATTTTGGGATATTATATTTGTTTGCATTTAATAAAATAATATCACTAATAAATAGATTTGGGACATTAAATTCAAAAGAAAGTTGTGAATAAAAAAAATTTTTCTTTAGTTTTTCAAAATTATGCCATTTTCTTTTTAAATCAGTGAGGGTAGGGAAAGAACAATAGTGGCTAATTTTAACTAGTTGGTGCCAGTTTCACTAGTAAATTTTTGATAAGATTATGATAACAGAGTTAACAAGTAGATTTAATTAAAAGTGCATTCCTTGTTTTCCAATTAATTAATAAATTTAATAAATGGATTTTACCACTGCAGGGTTAGATTTGTATAATCAGAGAGCATATAAATAGGGCTGATTGATTATTGTAATTAATTATTAATCTGATGCATATTGTGACAGCAAAATTGTATTTCTGTGATTGTGAAAATTTGGACATTATTTATATTTTCTGATTACTTGTTTTATTCGCGTCATCAGACTTACCTGCTTACTTTGTTAGTAAATCAAGTTTTGAGATCGTTTAACCTTAGAATGACTGGGTAAAGGGGCAGTAGGCTGTTTTCCCTCAGGAACCAGTGCCTTGGCCATCCGTCATTCATCATCCGATGTCCTGTCACTGTACCATCAAGCCCCAACTGAACCAGCCTAAAGAATGCTGCTCCTGAAGTCTATGTGCTGAATGCTGCTGTTGAACAACAAACCCAAAGAAAATTAAAATTTGCTCAAGAACTCTAAGGCAAAATTGGAAATGCCCATGGACTGATCCATTAGAATAAGGTAATAAAGTTAACCCAAGATCTCGTGAAACTTTCAGGCTATAGCTAATATTTTGTCTCATACTCCATATTTATGTATTTATAAATTGTCTTTTAATGCATGCTGAACTTCTGCTTGGGTTAATTTTCTTTATGTATCTGAAAATGTTTTATTTTAATTCCTTATTGTAATGTAAATATTTTAATTAATCTTTTTAGGTATATGCGAGTTACATGGGGAAATTGAATAATGCTTGATTACCATATTAATTTATTAAACCGCAAACACGCATTCCCCCCTCCCCATTTATTATATGATTTTAACATGTATTTTCTTACGTGTAACGAATTTATCAAAATAATTGTTTATCTATCAAAACTTTGTTGAGAATCTGCTGGCTATTAAAATATTAAATTTGAGTGAGAGCTATTCTGTTCTTTAATGAAGTTAACTTTGTATTCTCCAAGGTTGTCAATGGTTAAATCCGTCCCCTGTTTACTCCGCTGTTCCCAGTAGTGTGCTATGAATGTCACATGGGAATTATTTTGCATACGTTCCCACAGCTACAAAGCTCCTGGGTGCTGGCCAGGCTTGAGCTGTGTAAGGACTAAAGATGCCCCAAATGAAAGGCAAAATGCCTGTCCAAAGCCAAGACCATTTATTCATTTTATTTTGTAAAGTCGTGCACTAAGATACTGCACCCCATCCTCGGCATCTTTTAATAATTACTTTAAATGAATTCTAATTCTGTTCAGCGTAGTTCTATCTTATAATTTAGCTCAAAAATTTGTGAGCGACTTTTTGTTTAAATTTAAGATTTCAATTTTAAGCAGTTTAAGATTATCAAATTCTTTTAAGACTTTACATGGCTTGCACATGCCTACCATGTTGCTGTATTTTAGACACGTTATATAAACTATAACCCAAGTACGAGGTATCAGAAATATTGTTTGCTTTCATTTATAGCTATCAAATTCATATAACTAAACTTTGTCTAATATCTGATTATTAAATATTATTTTAAATTTATTTCTTTTCTTTATTTATTTGGATGCAATCTAAGTTATGTATCATATTAGGCTTATCTTGGGGCACATCTATAAGTCATTGTTGATTGAACCTAGGGCTATTTTAGATTCTTTTGTTTTCTCCCTGATCACTGGCATGAAATTATACTATTAGTAGCATCAAATGCGTTATTACATAGAGGGCATTGTGGAGTTTAGACTTTGGATTTGAACTTGGGATTTCTGGGAGGTAACCCTTCCTAGTGTTGAGTTCCATGTCCAGGGATTAAGTTCTACAGTGTGTTAGCGAGATAGACAAATTTTGACCGTTACAATATATTGTACCACCAACGAATATATGGGTTAAAAAGCACGCATATATTCTGCATTACATATGCAATCATTTAATAACAAATGATCAAATTAATTTTAAAAGGAAAAGAAAAATTAGAATAATAAAATATAAACTTTAATATGTTTTTAAAGTAGATTTTAAAATGTAAACTTGTAGAAATAAAAGTATTGATCATTTTGCTTTTAAAATATGATAAAACTATTTGTTAAAAAAAAAGTAGGGTAGGGAAAGATTTAAAACTCTTCTTTTTAAATGGGTTAAGGAAAACTTTTTTTTTTATTTATAAGTTAAAAGTGTAAATATGGAAAATTAAAATAAAATTTGTTGGTAAAAGCTTTGGAATGCAATTAGTTTATAAAATTACTGATTAAATTGTATTAATTAAAAAACCACGTACACTATCTTATCGTGGTAGTAGATGAATCTGAAAGGATTAAGATTAAGGCAAATGTAAAACTCAATTGATTAAAGAAATATAAAATTAATTAAAAGACAGACTCAAGTCAAGATAAAATAAACGAGAGAGTTAAGATATAAAAGTTACATTATGGTTATTGTTCTTCAGTCAGGGCTGCAATCTGCTAGATCAATCATCAGTTAGGTTTGTGATATACAGTTCACATTGCTATTAGTCTGGAGTTCAAGTTCTTTCTAAAGAATGCAGAATATTTAGAAATTGTTAACGCTGTAGTAAGCAAATCATTACTAGTGCGGTCAACATTAATGGAGAAACAGCATAAACCAATGCTGAGATTGTAAAGCAGAAGCTGCCGCATAACCTCTTTCATTATTTGACATAAACCTGGAAGGAAAGCCATGAAATCATCAATGGAGAAACAAAAGGCCAACCTGTTGGAAAACAAAACCAAATGGAAACCAAAACCATTGGACAATATGCACAAAATAAAAACCTGGTGAAATATATTTTTAAATAGCTGTGTACAATTTTAAATAAAATGAACTTTAATTAATGGACTATTATAATTATAGCCTAAAGTAATCATTTAAAATATTCTTATGCAAAATTTATTATTTTATATTATATTAAATAGATGTGTGCGTAAATAATAAAATATTAATGTTTGCTTTAATTGTTATTTTGTCTATTTTTTCTTTCTCTTTTGTCACTGCATCACTAGTAAATTAGTGTAGAGAAATTTTATATGTTAAGTAAATGTGCTGGACCCTGAGTCAGAGCATGAACTAGTCATGGGATATTTCAAGTGCTGTCTTCTGAATCATGCTGATTATATAACTTATGATTGGCTGGTGCCTGAGATCCTCAAAACAAATAAAATACTTTGAATGACAAGGGGTTGAATCCAGCAGACAAGGTGGGCCACAGTCTGGAAACGTGATCATGTTATGCTTTGCATAGCTAGATCTGTCCGTGGGTATCATTGATGGTTTATGCTATCAATGGTATTCTCCCCTCTGATTGCATGGCCGGTCCATCACCATAGTAATAATTATGTTTAAAAAGTATTTAAACTCAGTAAGAATAAGCTTCTTTTTTTCCTCCAACCTGGTTCAAAATATATATTTTTTGAGATGCAAATTATTCTTTTAGGAAAGTTATTACTGATATTGGTATAATAATTTTTAAAAATTGAAAGTATTATTTTGTATAAATGAAATATATATATATTGTTTAACTTGTTAATTATTATATATATATAAAAGTTATTACTCAGATTGCTGAAATGAATTTTCTATTAACTAAGAGAATTTCTTTTAGAGACCTTAAAGAAACCAAATGGAGCAAATTTCTAATATCCATTTCATAAATTTTTGTCGTTACAGCCATTATTACAATATGATTGATTATTACAATATTATATTCTGCAAAGCTTGTTAAGAGCTTATATGATTATTCATATAGTAAATGAATATAGATAGGTTGTTCACCAACATGCATCAGTTAGCAGCACAGTAAGTATTGGCATATTATATCTGAGTTTAAGATCAAGAAACATCATGGTCTTTCTTTTCAGTTCTCTGATAGTTCTTAACTAAAATTCCAGTTGAGTTTTTTAGAAGGCAAGATAAATGTCTACCTGAATGATCTTTTTTAAAATAGATATTTGCGTTCATGATAAAATTAAATCATGATCCTTATTTGCAAGAGATTGTAAAGTTACCAGCCAAGACAGTATTTGGTGGCTGAAGGTGGAGATATTGTGAGTCTAGGCTGTCATTCCATGATGACTTTTTATTTAGATACTTCAACTGCAGATCACTTTCAAGTGAAGGCAATGCACAAATTGAAAAAAGAACTGTTTAATATTAAATGGGACATTGTTGATCTTTGTGAAGAAAAGGTGAAAATGAGAATTGATTTCAAAAATGGACATATTTTTTATTATAAAGTCACAAATATTGGAAACAAAAAATGGAACAGGATTCATTATATGCAGTACACACAGTATACAAGAAAACTAAGACTTTATTTATTAAAAAAACTAATTTTTTTATTAAAATCAAAAACATAACACATCTCATCATAATATTATGTATGCCCCCTATTTTGAAAAGGTTATAATTATCTAGTCTTAATTGTTAATTAAAGTAATTATTTTATATATAATTATAGGTCTATTATTCTCATATTTTTCTCTTAAGCTATTTTTTGCCTTCAGTAACTTTAATGAAAATTATCTTGCAATTCTTGTTTAAGTAAACAATAATAATTACATTTAAAATCAGGTTTGATACACATATTGTTAGCCTTATTTAAAAAAGGCTAGACTTTGGAATGTTTAATTTCATTATTTTATATTCTTATAGGAAGCAATGAAAAATCTTACTGATTTTATGCATTTATTTTATCTGTTTTTATTTTATATCATTTTGATATAGGATAGAAAACATATTATGGATAACAATTAATTGTAAATATTGTCTATAGTACCTGCAATATTTTTCATTTTGAAAATACAGTTAATTCATTTTATATATTATATACATACACGACCCACCACTCTCCACACTATCTCATAACACTGATACATTTGGACTCATATATGTTGAAAAGGTAAATAATCACCAATAACGTATTTCATGCTAAACCAGCAATCATCAGTTGATCCAGATTACCATCTCTACACATATATGCTATAAGTGCTCAGATATATATTAAGATAGCCAATCCTCATACTTTAATAGACAGGCTTCAATCTACTCCACACTCCAACTCTTCAACTGTCCATCCAATTGAAAATCTGATGATGGAATGCTCAAAGGCCATCCTAACTTGATGATGGAACGCTCAAAGGCCACCCTAAGGGTGGCCTTTGAGCATTTCATCATCAGATTATCAATTGGATGGACAGTTGAAGAGTTGGAGGGTGGAGTAGATTGAAGCCTGTTCATTAAAGTATGAGGATTGGCTATCTTAATATATATCCGAGCACTTATAGCATATATGTGTAGAGATGGTAATCTGGACCAACTGATGATTGCTGGTTTAGCATGAAATACATACATTGGTGATTATTTATCTTTTCAACATATGTGTTCAATTGCATCAGTGTTATGAGATAGTGTGGAGAGTGGTGGGTTGGGTGAAAGTCTGTGCTCATATACCCTATATATTACATATATAAACCCAGGTATATAATAAGCCTATGTGTTTCAGTTATTAAAAAATTATTATGTTTTTTTTTTATCTTGTATTTATTAGTTTGTATTTACATGTAAGTATATAAATATATTTTTAGTGGCAAATCCTGGAATGTCAAAAAAATAAAACAATTCCTGCACATTCATAGATGACAGTTGTTTTTTTTTTCTTATATTGCTAAAATTGAGGTACTATATATATATTTTAAATGGATGACAATATTTGCAAGCTACTACTGATGATGATCAAGTTTTATCTTTAAATTGTAGTATTCTTTTTCCTAGTTATTCTATCTGTCTTTGGGCAGAAAATATAGTTACATTTATAATTATTTTAATTAAAATAATTACAATTATCCTGTGGTGTTGAAATTCAAGTTTAAAAATCACATTGCATAAAGTTTATAGAAATTTGCTTTTCAAATAAAATTTTATTATTTATGTAATAGTCTAAATTACAATTAACCTGCAGGCATCCAATCATTTTTAAAATGGACATGTTAACTTCATAAAATAATTTTTAGTCCTGTGGCATTGTCTAATTTTAAATGATTAACTTCATTAAAAAAAACCCATTTTGCATAAAATCAAGTAACTTTCTAACTTTTCAGTGTGTATGTTAATCATTATATAACAAGTAAAGGTTCTCAGTAATGTAATCATATGTTTATTTGCTACATTTGTTTTAATAGTTTTATATATTTTTGTTATACAATTCATAGTGGTTAATATCAAAAGAAAAGAACAATTTTAACATAGAGTGGGAAGAACAATTTAGATTTTTTTAATCTAAAAGAAAATAATATTCTTGTTATGTTTTATAAGTGTGCCAATTTTCTAAAGAATGTAAAGAGGAAAGACATTTTGACATTATTCATAAAAATGTTAATACAAACTTTTTTTTATTTATAATCTCTGCAATTAGAATAAAAAGGAATTTATAAACAGAAACTCAACTTGACTAAACAGCAAGGCATTTTTATCAAATCAATTTCAGTCAAAAAAAAAAGCAGGCTATCTCTTTCAAAATTGTTTGTTTGTTAGCAAAGAAATTTTTTTTTTTTTTGATAATGATTGCATAAAATAAGCCATGTTATTGATTTCTGAATTACTTAGTGTTGGTATAGCATGAAATCAGATTTTGAAAAGGATGTAGAAATGCATTTTCATTTCTTTGCAATTAGAAGTGTTTACCAATATATCAGATACTTACCAATTATTTATTATTGTAAAGGTGATTTTATATAATTTATCTACAAAGGAAGAATTTCTCAAAATTTTATGTTTACAAGGATAATTAATGATAAAGATATTTTTTTAATTTTCAAAAGTATACGGAGAAAGTAATTTACTATTAGAAAAGTTAACCACAATTACAACTGATAGGTCTTTTCCCATAAAAATAAATGAAACATGAATACAAATGACATTTATTTCCAAAATTTTCATCATTATATCATTCACCAGAAAATGTTATGCACAAAAATAATTTTTCAACACATAATACAAAAATTGATGAAAATTATAAATTTGATAAGAATTGCATTAATGCAACACCAATTATTCAAGGTTAGTTTTGTAACAGAATTTGGAATTTGATGATCTTCTTATACAGAATTGCGATGGCTTAGTAGAGGAAAAATACAAAGTTTTTACATTTATTATCTCAAGTGAAATAATTTATAACATCCAGAAATGAAACTTACTTGCAGTTTGAAAAAAACTTGGTTACTTAAATCTGGATTTTTTGATGTAACAGGACAATTTAGTAAATTAAATTTGAGATCATAACACAAAAATCAGTTATATTTCTGAAATGACAAATGAAGTAAATTGGCACTTTTGAAATTGCATTTATTGAAAAATAATTTAAGACATTTTCCAAATTTGAAAAATATCAAAAATTTCATTGACAGTATTGTTTCTACTGTTCATGATCATTTTGTGCACCATTTTGATGTATTTCAGGAAGTTTTTGAATTTGATTCATTTATATTTTTCGTAAATCCTTTCACTTCTACAATTGAGGATGAATCTTCTAAACTTTGTAATTTATTTTTAAATTATTAATGTAGAAGGCCTTGAATGGGAAATTATTTTTATAAAAATTATAATTTTAATATCTATCTGAATAATGAAACATTTTGTAATTTAATTGTTAAAAACAGTTATTGTTTATTAACAAAATGTGTTCTAAAAACTCTTTACAAATATGAAGCATTTAAAATCCAGGTATTGATCATAGCTTATTCTTAATTAGATCACTATCTAAATTCAGGAAATTCCATATATGTGCTGGATAATAATAATAAGTTAATTGAAGAACTGTTAAAATTAGGCAAATATATCAAGAAGAGAAATGCAAAAATGGAAAGAAATTTTGAGGTAGGTTTGAATTAATACATAATAGAATAAAACATTTCAGATGGAAAAAAACAGAATCATAGAAATATAATTATTGGAAAGAAAATGATAAGTTGATAGCAAATTATAAGAATAAATTGAACAGTAGAACGAATATTTAAGTGATTGAATGATGATATAGTTAGCAATTACTGGTTTATATTAATTAATAATAATAAAAAAGAATGTCTAATATATAAGATGAATTGCATATACCATAATAAAGAAAAAGTTGAATTGCTGAAAACTGTGGAAGGAAAAGCATTAAAAAAAAATTAGTTGATGTTTGATATATAATTTGTGATTCAGAAAAATGGATAGTAGATTTTTATTTAAACAATCATTGATTCTATTAGAGAAATATTTTAATGTTATAAAATGTATTTTAAAATATGTAGTTTCAAATACTTCTAAGATTGTAGTGAATCTTGAATAGATATATTCTTTCTTTTATCAAAAGAGAGGTAAAGATAGAAAAAATGTAAAAAAATGATATTGTATTGTTCTTGGTTTGTTTAATATTTATTAGAGGAATTGTTAAATGTGTTATCTTTAAAAAGTGGTATTAATGTTTCTCAAAAGGTAATTCATTGTATCAGATTTGCTGATGATACGGCAATCATTGACAATAATGAGAATGAATTTTACAGTAAGTTCAGAATAGGTAGAATTTGGAATGAAAATGAAATAAATGCAGTCACATCTAAGTTTGAAAATAGTTGGGGAAATTTTTTTAAGAATGATAAATAGATGAGAAGTTAGAGTTCAAATTAATATACTCATAATTGTTTGGAGAAGCTGATTAACTGTTGATGATTAGATTGAGATTTTCAGTTATTAAACAATTTTTTCATAAGGCATAATAGATATATTCTTTAGATCTAAGCGTTTTAGAAAGTGTTGCTTGATATAATGCAGAGAGTTATAAGAATTATGGAGAAGTAGTATGTAAAAGTTCTAGTGATGTGAATTTGGAAGAAAATAGAAAAATTTGAAGGATAAGACTAGAAACATAGAAGTAAGGAAAAATAAAAAAGATTTATTAAAGAATTTTAAATAAAAACTGAAGAGGGTATAGATAAATTATGGACATTTTGGAAAAGACTGTGAAAGAGGAAGTTAAAAGAGTCAGAAAAAATTGATATCATATTTCATAAAAATAAGCTAGCGTGAATTTTAAAAGTAAATGATAACATTTTGAAAAACTGATTCAAATTGAACTGCAGTATCAAAATGTTAGTATATTGCTTGATGTTAATGAACTCGTGTAGATTCATTGATGACACACATTTACACACAGCTTAAAATTTATCAAGTATTGCTTTAAGTATTTAACAACTTTAAGAATCAGCAGTTTCAATGAAAAAATCCAGAAATAATGTATAGTGATTTTTAATAAATAATTGAAAATTCAATTTTTATGAGTACAAGCAATCATCTAAAATAAATCACATTTGAAGATTTTGATGTGAAGATTTGAAAATTAATTCTCTACTGCAATCTCACATTATTCTCACATATACCTATGTTTTAAAATTTGACCTTCAGTCAACTTTTGAATGCATGAACTATACTTGTAAAGATAACTTGAGATCTAATTTTCAGTTTCATTTTGCAAAAATCATGGACATTATTTAATTAATAAAGCTGTTATTAATTTCAAAAGAGTGACACAATTGGAGCTTGTGTTATTCTGGCAAAGTCATTGCTAATCTGATATATACTGAAATCAATTTTTGTATGTTAATGGCAGCAATCTTAATATTGTTAGTTGTTTCTACTTATATTTAGTAATTTTATTGTTGCCATTGACTCAGTAATTTTTTCCAAATTTCCCAGCATTCTTGCTGGCAATCATAAGTACTTTTCATGTTTTCAAGCAAACTCCTTTTCTTAAATAAACTTCTTGCTTTATCGATTATTTCTATTAACAATTCACTACTAAGCTTTTTTTGTACATAAAAATCTCTGGCAAAATGCTGTGACTGTCACAAAAATATTACTAACAAATAGTACTTCAGTTTATGACATTTTTGATAATTGTTCAATTTATATGCAGTGGCTTTAATTTAACAGCATATTTTGCTAAACATGAAACATATTAACAGTAATGATATTAGAATTGTACATTCCCTAATTATTTTAAGGGTTTATCCTACAATCTGTATTTAAAACAAAACAAAAATGTAATAGTAGTCAAGAATGTTATGATTTTGAATTATACTAGTTAACCAGCTGACTTTCAAGATACAGCAGTTTCAAAATGGTAATATTCAATGTTTCAATCCCAATTTTGATTATGCTTTCATTGCATGACAAATTCTGTCAATCTTAAATTTTAATAGAAAATTAATCTGAACTTTTGATAACAATTAAAAATTCACTTTTTTTTAAAATTTCTAATGTGAGATATATAAAATCTTTGTAATTCAATCAGATATATTCTGTATTAAAATAATATTAATTTATTAAAAAATATTTTTAGCTTGAAATCCAAAAGAAGGGAATTTGTATATATATAATGCATAAGAAAATAATAAAAGTTATAATGAAACATTATTAAAGTAGAATTATGACGCTTACATTTTGAGTTAATATTTAATCTATAAATATATAATTTACTCCCAATGATAATAAAATGCAATTTTGAAACATGGTTAGCAAGAATAAATTTTTACTCTTGGATGTCTTATATAATTATATGTTTGGGTCACTTAAAGTATCCATTCTTTATTTAAAAATGTGCTCTTAATATCTGATCTTGATAGATTGGAATACTACTTTATAATTTAAACACAAGCTATATAATCTTATTGATAGTCTTTTTATTTTATTAAGATAAGTGTTCAAGTTTATAATTATGCAATGTCTAAAATTTTATTTAGAGCTGACATAAACCATCTATCTCTAGTATATATTAGAGAGATCATAATCCAGGAACTAAAGATCAAAAGGTTAATCACTTTGTTATTGATACAAATACTGATTATGAAATTATATTGGGGAAAATAATAGAATTACTATGCAAGTAAAAATTTATACTTTCTAGCTTTGCACATTTATTCTGAGACAACTATCAAAATAAGATTGAATATTGACTTGAGGATACTTGGAATATTTATGTTGAATGTACTTTAAGTGTGCCTGAAAAGTTAGAAAATTTAAATCTAAGAATGAAAAAAAAAACTTTTAATCATTAGTTACTAAATTGAGTATTGGTTTTTTTGTAATATAAAGTAGGATTAGGTAGTTGGAAGGAGAGGGGGATAAATTTTAGAAATAAAGATACAATATTAAGATCTTATTTTTAGGAAAAAGAATATAAAAATGAGGTAGTGAAATTGTGGATGATATCATTATTTATTATTTTATGAGATAATTTAATAAATTGTGAAGTTCAATTCATTACTAGAAATGTGTATATTTACATGCTTAGTAATCATCATAACCGATAAAGTTGAATAAATGTTGATGAAGTTCAGAAATTGTTAGAAAGCCAGGACACATCTGTGTATTAGTCAGAGAAACTGAAATGATATGATTGATCAAGAAAAAGAGAAATGATCTTTAATGATTTTAATAAAAGTAAGTCATGAGAAAGATAATATTAATGCGCAGATATTTCAAATGTTGAAAAATATAAATTTACACATAGAAAATGTCAGATATAATAATAAATATAACTTGATCAATAATCATTTTAACTTTTATTGTGCATCCTTTTTTGTTCTCTGATGATGCATCAAAGGTATGATAATTATTTAGCTGTTATTAGGCTCATCCACATTCAATTATAAAACACCTAAATTAAATAAGCTAATATATTAATGACACAACTATGCATGAATCATGAGTAAATTTGTTTTGCCATTAACTTATACTATAAACTCAACAGCATCAGCATAGGTCATCTTCCATTTAATGCATCCATTGTATATCACTTTTATTGACTGTGATTAGAAATAAAAGGTTAACTAGAATTTATATAATTTGCTAATCTTTAAAAACCTGTGATATAATTTACATTTTTAATATGCAAGCAGACAGCAATAGGAATTTCTGTGTTTTAAAACAGTAAAACAATACTGTTATATTTGAATACAAGTATAATTTATATACTTGAAATTTAGATGTAATTACAGAGAATTTGAACACAGACTTTCAAGCTTTCTTCAGATATCCACCCTGTCTGATGCCATCGATACTCATGACCACACATTTGAAAAAGGTAAATAATTTCCAATATATGTATTTTGTGCTGAACCAGCACCCATTAGTTGGTCCAAATCATCATCTCCCACACTTACATATATAAGCAGTGCTCGGTTTTTTATATTAAGATAGCAAATCTTTAGACTTTAATGAACAGGTTTCAATCTACTCTATCCTCTAACTCTTCAGCCATCCATACCATCTGATGATGGAGTAGATTGAAGCCTGTCCATTAAAGTTTGAAGATTTGCTATCTTAACATTAAAAAAAAAACAACAACAAAGCACTGATTATATAGTGTGGGAGATTATGTCTGGACCAACTGATGGGTCCTGGTTCAGCACAAAATACATATACTGGAGATCCTTTACCTTTTCCACATGTGTGTAGTCATGTGTATCGGTGTATGAGATAGAATAAATAGTCAAAGGGAGCTTGAAAGTCTGTGGTCAAATCCCCTATATTTAATACTGTTGTAACTCTGATTCTAGGATTGTACTCAAAAGTTTTTAATCTTAATTATAATAAACTTTGTAATTACATTAAATAAAGTAGTTAACTCTAAAACAATCACTTTTATATCATGAATTAGCATCAAAACTAAGCTACAACACTATAGTTAACTCCAAAATCATCCTTTTTAAAAAATAAAACTTTTGTCATAAGAAGCAATTTTATTAAATTTTTGACATTTAAAATTTTTTTTATTTACCTCTCTTCCGTATTTAATTCATCTAGAAAATGCATTATTGCAATTGTCATATTACACACATTACATCTGTGAAATTATTATAATATTGAAATTTGTTTGCTTATATAGAATAGAAATTCATTTGCATTTACAATCAATTAGCTATACTTATTATTACTTATATGTAAAAAAAATCCTTTTCATTTTTGTTTTATGATTCAGACAAAATGATTCAGACAAATATTAAAAGAAAACTTTTTGTTATAATTTTTTTTTTTTTAAAAAAAAGCACTTAAATAAAAATTGATATGCTTTTCTTCCATCATTTCATGATTTATATACATTAGAATTTAAATATATGTTCTGGATAATTTCTAATTTTTCATTGTATATTTTAACATAACAAGGCAAAACTCTCCATACAGTAGTGCCGCTCTGTGCCAACCAGAATAATCAATGGATGCCAGAAGGCTTGTGCATAAAATCCCTATCTAATGCCTACTCACGCAATATCCCCAGACTAGTTTCTGGCTTGTGGCCTTCGTCAGTGAGGAGCTTTGGATCTGAGAGCACTGCACCTAGATCTTAGTATCTAATGCAACCCTCTAGCAACCACCTTTTATCTCTACTTAACTATAAAACTATGAGAATGAAATTGAAAACTCAAATTTTCAATTTAAGCTCAGGGTGGCACTACTGTATGGAGAGTTTTGCCTTGTTTATAAACAATTGTGCTAGTATAAGAGATGGTGATCATGTGATGTTTAATATTTTAACATAGTTATACAACAACAATGTAATTACTCCATAATTGCATCTAGATTTTATACTCCTGCATGTTTTTTTTTTTTAATTCATTGCAATATTTTTGTGTGCATCTCTTTGATTGGTAACAGACATTACTATACTGTAGTTTCTCTAATGATTATTAATTCTGATTATTGATTCTTCATAATTTAAGGTATACAGTATTTTAAAAAGCTTTTTTTTTTTTTTTTGCTTTTCTAGTCATCTTGATTGTCAGACTATAATACCCATGATTAAATCACTCTATTCTCTTTTTATTTTATATATTTGAGCTCTATTCAGGAACATTGCATCTCTGAATTAGGTTTTTTGCATGAATAAAATATAAATAGTATTTTTAATATTCATATAATATATAACAATATATTAATAAAAATTGAAATCAATTAAAAAGTCAAATGTTGATTGAATGTTTCAAATATAAACTTGCTGCAAAAAATGAACTTATAGAAACCAAGGAAATGACCAGCTATGATCTATCTGCACATCTGCATATACATATGTTAAAACACAATATAGATATAAATGAATAATTTTATTTTAGTGGTCCAAAAAATCCAATTTATATGAATATAATGTCAGATTAATTATAACAATCCATTAGATTGTATTAATTCAAAGGAACAATATCAAAAATGGGTTTATTTGTTTAAATATGAGGTCTGAAATTTTGTAATTGATAAAATGATATTACAAATATATATATAAAGAACTAATCTGAAAGTAGAGAATTAAATTTTTGTGATATAGGAACAATTCATCAAATTAGGTATTTGCGGTAACAAATTAAAAGTATTTAAAGTAAGATAAAAATAAGGAAGTTGTAATAGAAATATTAGGCTATGGAATGGGTGAAAGAACAAAAATACAATATTTCTCTGCACAGAACATGGATAATTATTTATTTAGAAATTTAATTATAAAATGAAGAGAGTTGATAAAATTAAATAAAATTGTTTTATTTGTGAGATTTCAGGAAGATAATTTTATTTGATTTATATAAGGATTATACTAGATCATGAAGATGGAACAAGCTCTGAAATAATTGAAGGCAATACTGCAAAGACTATATGAAATAATAAATGGAAAATCAAAAGGGAAATAAAATTTTAATGAAGATTTTGAAGTTGTAAAAAAAAAAGGAGAAAAAAATTGTCTGTATAAAAATTTGGCATAAATTTGCAGCCTATTCGCTTTCCACTGAAGAAAAAGAAAATACACAACAAATAGTGATAATTATAAGCCAATAAATATGATATTAACATGCATTGAAAATATTATTCAGAGTTTATAGGGAATTTTTAATAAACTGTAGTTAATTTTTATTTGAAAAGCAGTTTGATTTTATAGAGGAGTATAAGAAACAAAAGCTGCTAATGCTTGTTTTAAAATGCATTATTGAGAAATGTGTAGGGATTAAGAATAGTTAATAAAAATATTATAGATTTGTCAATCGTTATTTTGTGAAAAAAAAATAGAAAATACATATGGAATTACTGCATCAAAAATGAAGAGGGGGGGGTTAAATTAGAATTAATTTTATAGTAAGATATGTTGATTATAATTTACCTTATTATGTTTTTCATACATGTATAAAAATAATGTGTATTGTTTATTAAAGGATGAAGAAAAATTTAGTGCATATAATCATAAGGGAATAGAATAAATGCATGAAGACTAAAATTATGAAGATAGATGATTGTAGTTGGAAATGAAGTAAACCAAAAAGTTTATGCATTTAAATGACTAAAAAGATAAGTAGTATAAACATGGAATAGCAATTTCTAAGTATGATTTTAGTGATGGGGGGGGGGGGATATTCTGTGATTCAGTAACATTAGAAGTGAGTAAAAATATGAAATTGGATGAATGTTTTGTTTAAATTATTGTGGTATTAATCTCTAAAATGTAAACAATCATGAAATGTATAGAACCAATAAATAAGTAGACAAGATCGGAAATAAATTTTTTTTGATTGTGTTTTTAAATAAAAGATTGTTATATATTTCAGGTGTATAGATTCAAAATCATGACTAGTTAAATATTTATGCATGACTAATGTTAAGTCATAACATTTAAGCCATCAATTTGGCTATAACACGCCAATGAATATTTGATAATAAATTGTATCTGGAAATAGTGTGAACTCCGAAGTCAGTGTTGGTATAGTGAAAAGTGTTTATGCTTTGAGTATAGCAATATCATTTGTGATGACTATTACAAATATTTTGCAATCTAAACTATTGAAGATTCTGATTAATTGATGTTATTTTTTAGCAATACCTATGGTTCTGTTATTTGAAAAGAAATTTTTTCATTCTTTATATTTTTGTATTTTGTTGAATAATTTCTTGATTGTAACTGAAAATAAATGAAAGATCACGTATTTATTATATAAACACAATAAAAGCAACTTTGCAGTGTTTAATTTTTTTTTTTTGTCACATTTCAGCACATACTATAATAAATATATCTCTCGGAGAATAAACATGGCTTCCATTGCAAATTGTTTGACTGTGATCTCCACAGGGTTAAAAAAAGGGGGAAAGAGAATTGAATCAATATTGGTTTTAGAGACACATTATTGATTGAAAAAAATAAAGAGGGTATTATAAATAAAAAATAAAAATTATGATTGATCTCAAGGAGAGAGGTAATTATTTAAAATAGATAACTGAAAATAAATAGGAATATAATTAGAAAGGATATATTTGTCACAATTAAATTCATTAGATTGTCAAAGACTGTTTAGTTCTTAGGTTTTTAATCTAGAGATATGATTTTTTGAATTTATTTAATAATGTCTATAATAATTATTTTACTTTCAACTTAATTCTCTGATCCTACCACCAATAATTATTCATTGTTTTAGAATATTTAATATCAACAACAACTAAAAAAGACATTACTGTATATTACATATATATAATATTCAAAGATATAGATATATCACTTTTATTATGACTATAATCTAAATAAAATATCTCAGTGACAACAGCCATTTGCAAGTGAGTATGACTATTTCAACTCCACGAAAGAAGACAAAGATGAATTTTGCAATAATTATTGTGAATCACAAATATGACATTATAAAACATGCTGGTTCATTACTTTGTATATTTGATATTTTGCAAAGTTTTCTTTTAATTTCTGCAGCATATATTTCATTTTGAAGGAGTTCAACATCATATCTAAATGTAGCTCTACTTTATATTCTATTCTCATCCATATTTATCTAATGAAAGCATTTATTATTATGCTTCTTTAGAATGTTTTTGAGATAATATATATAATGTAAATGAGGTCTGTGGCTTTTGATAAATTATGTTTAAATTCATTATAAAATTGTTTTTTTAGAAGGCTTGTATTGATTACTTGTTTCACATGTTCAATCTGGTAATTGTGATTTTATAATAATATATTCTCTAATATCATATTCAAGAAGATGAAGAACATATTGATTAGTCTAATATTGCTATTATATTTTTAGAATTTTATTGAGCATCCTAAATAGAAATTTTCTCCTAATCTCTTTATGTTCTATTGATAGAGATCTGAGTCACAGAATGGAATAGAATATGAACTAACACTGATATAATCAATATTTTTTTTAAAAAATAAAACATTATTGAACTTATTATGTCTAATAAATGCTGCCCTAAATAATTGTAATAATACTTTCATATATCTATACTATTAATTTTCTATGATAAAATATTCTATCTTTTAACTAGTTAAAAGTATCAAGAATGTATGTTATGCCTCAATATCTAAGTCCAGCATTCAATTTAAAAAGCTATCAGAATGTTCAATGTCTCACATTCTCGAGTTGATAACCAACCAACTAAACATTGTTGAAGATTTTCCTATCAGCACTATCTAGAACATTTATTACCAAACTAAAATTTTTTTATGTTGCATTAAAATATTAAGTACATTTTGTAGAAGGATTTCACAGTGATCAGCTTGTTAAAAATCCAGAAGTCAAGAAGATGAAGTTTTTATTAAACCTATCTCACATTTTGATCCCTGATTAATGGAGCAGCTCATAAACAATTCCAAACATCATTAAGTTGAAAACAAAGTTGGGACAAATACATATTCTTGTATAACACTATTTTTTATTTTAATTGCATTAGATTTTCCATCTCTAGTAATAACAGTCCCTCTCAAAAATATTATCAAAATCATACTTTTCTTTAATTTTGCCATAATATCCTATAAATACAATTTATCCAAACCACTTCAAACACTTTTTAGCAAAACTCTTTATTTGTACATTTATATACACCCATATTTTGACTGACCTGGAGTCTTCTTCAGAGCAAGTTTATTTTTTATTTTTATTAAGAAGATCAAAATAAACTTGCTCTGAAGAAGACTGCAGGTCAGTCGAAACATAGGTGTATATATGTACAAATAAAGAGTTTTGCTAAAAAGTGTTTGAAGCGGTTTTGATAAATTGTAACAATCCTTCTCATTTTGTTATGTAGAAACTGTACGATACAAATAAATTTTGATGTACAACCAACTAATTTCAAAGATCTGTGTACTAAACTGAATCAGATATCTTGAACAAGTCAATAAAAACATGTATTAATCACATCTTGATACTTTTTTTTTTTTTTTGCATTAGTTTTATGAAAACCTTTTCTACAGGGCATCTTAATTCACAAAAACCAAAATGAGTTCTGGTAGCCCTTTACCTATGACTGGAAACATTCTTCAATAAAATTCTTGGAAATAATATTTCTATAGTGGATAGTTATTGAAATTTTTTCTATTTAGTCTATTTTTAAAAAGTGGAACATTAGAATCATTCTTAAGATTATGTAGCACAATATCATGAATCCATATTCCTAAGAAATTTCAATATTGTTAAAATTAAATATATGATTATTTTCTTTTAAAACTTTTCCATGTATCTTATCAGAATCTGCAGCCTTTCCATTTTTAAGATAAAAAATTGATTTCATTAAGCTGGATATCTTTGTCCAAAACTAATTGAGTAAATAGAATGGATATATCATTAAAAATTGTCATCTCAATTCTGTGTCATATTCCTTTCATCTGTTTAAAATATTGTTATCTAGAAGAAATTTGTGTTTGAAAAAAAAAAAAGATTGGAAGCAATCGTAATCAATGAAGGTTTGGATTTTTTTTAAATGATTTTAATTCATCTTTTATTTAAACTTTTTTTATTAGTTGATCAATTTTTGCTTTTAAATCCCTATATTTTTTATGAAGCTCTATATTTAATTTATTATTCTGCTATGCAAAAATGCCACAATTTTTTCAGCCAAGTTAGTAACATAAGGTCATTATCACAGGATTAGTCATTCTTTTTCTTTTCAGTGATTCAAGAATAGATTTATTTGTATCCTTAACACATTCCTTAAAAGAATTCCATGCTTTAGTTAACATCCAAATGAGCAATATATTTGTTGCTAATAAGTGATGAAATTTAATTCAAATAGTAGAGATAAAATGAATATTAAATTCCTTGAAAATATGATTAGAATAATAATTATTTTTTAATGCAGCTATTATATTAACTTTAGAAATTATTAGTCTAAGATTTGTCCAGTAATCTGCACTTGTAAATTCTCTTGTAGTATGATCTTTTGTATTCGGATTTCTAACTACAATCTACTGTATTAGATGCTATTGTTTTGATAAAATGGTTGCATTCATATTTATTTGTAGCAATTTTTTTGCCTAAACAAATTTTTTCTTATAATCAAACTGTGTATTATTCAAAAATTTGATAAGAGTAGACCATATGAGTTTACATCATCAATACAATTCCAATAAGTTTACTATTTATACCAATATGTGTGAATATTTCCATAAAGAAAAAAAAAAGATTTTTTAATTGTATTGATGTATAATCCTATCTAACAAGAAAAAATATTTTATTTCTTTGAATTCTCTGATTCTAACATTGAAGATTGGACATTAATAAACGGGTTCTGTTGCCAAATCAATTTTTAATGTATTAGCCTTTTATATTACATTGAAGAATTCCGAGAATAGAAGATAAATAAATTAAACTTTATTTAAAATCTAACATTATGCATTCTTTTTTCATTGATTGATCTACCCTTTCAAAATAATTTATAGGCATCTACTTGTTCTATTAATCTTTCCTACTCTACAAAAGAGATCCAATAAAAACAGATTTATCAATCTTTAATCTTGGCTATTCTTTAAATATAAATGTTGTCCTCATTAAGATATTCATGAATGTGCATCATGTAAAATTAGTAAATTTTATATACCTAGAAAATACTTGATTTTTATTACTATTACTGCCTCCGATATTACAATTATTTTTGTTGCTTTAGTAATTGTCAGGCATGATAACTATGTAACAGTCAAAACACGTGTATCTCGTTAACATATTGCAGAATTCGACCACCACACAGAACAGCAGCACCATCGAGTAGCGAAGCCACCGTTAATACTGAGTTCGAACATAGTTTATCGGTTCCACAATACAACCTACGGAACAACGCCTCTGATGCGACATAAGTAAACACTTCTTTAGGCACGGTGGTCAGGGAGATGCACGAGATTCATGGGTTTTGTTTCCGAGTTGGCCAACAATCAAACGAATATTAATTAATATATATAATCGAGGAAATGTCTATAATGGGCATCGAATAAATGAAAACTTAACTACAGACGTAGAGTCAGAATTATTTATTTACGTATTTAATAAAAGAAAACATTATTAATGTTATTAATCATATTTTAAATTCAAAGTCTCAACAGCTAATTGGTAATATTATATATATAAAAATACATTGATTTATTAGGAGCATTTATTTATATGAAGGCGTAATCTAGCTACCTAGGGTTCTCGAGTGAGTATTTCTAATGCGTGCTGTAAGGAATTTATACTTTGCACTGCAAGAGTCATCAGTAACGGCGGACATACATTTATTTAATAAAAATATTTATTTTACGACTAAGGGCAAACATTTATTTGAGAGTATATGACGAAGAGAATGCCGAGGCGGAGTGATAGAGAGAATAATAAACTAAATAAAAAAACACGTGGTACGCTTTAGAAGGGCGATGTAAAATGGCAGCGTTGAAACTGCAATGCCGTGAATAAGTTATAAGGGTTTCGGGTTGGTCTCTGCCGCGACCCAAAGAGGTAAGGTGTCACATGAGCATAACCAGGGACAAGCGGTCCGTGTCGCAATTTGCCAGCTGGCTGCGTGACGGTCGTCAAGCCCTACGGGAACATTATCATGTCCGCTTGTGTAGGACGACTGGGGTTAATTCAACCCTAGAGAATCCGGAGTATTCACGGCGTGGAATGAGCCATCGGGGCTTCAAAACATAACACATGTATAATATCTAAAAGACTGTGGTAATATTTAACTAAATTTCAAACTCGGCCCAACATTATCACCGTTGACTGAAAGAAAATTGGTGACTCTCAAAGAAATGAAATTTACATAATTATTCATTAACATTTAATAATAAAAAAATATCTAAAAAGGGAATTATTACAGCGAGTGTGCCAGCTATTACGGAGGAGTAGACCCTACATTACAATAACTGATTCTTTGAATGCGTGTCGATTTATATGAAATTTAAGTTATTTATAAAGCAAATATTAATGACAATGCGACACGCATTCGCTGTTCAAGCGATTATGGATCTAGCATTAAAACTAAAACAATTGTGAGAAGGTAATATTTCAATGATAATTATAAATAAATGTAGATTTGAGAAATACACACCTAAGA